>CM051465.1:16722096-18062096 GCA_028015225.1 Carex myosuroides
TAATACCTATGTAAAAAAATGTTGCTATGTAAGAAACTAATCTTTCTAGCATAATTATTTCACATTGACACCTATGAAAGTGTGTATACGCCTGTAGAAACTAAGCCAAGAGATTTACAAATGTAGGCACAACATTAACCATGCGGTATGTACAGATCGAGGCAGTATCTCTCAATGCTTAAAAGTTGAAATTTAGTTGAACAAGCACCCTTTGATTAGAAGCTCCATGTAACAACAAACTCTTGATATCAAAAATCTGAAAGTAAGAAAACTACCCCAAATAACCATAACCCAAACAATTCTATTAGAGGAGTTAGATATACATATAATTAGAAGTTACTCAAAACAAACTTTTATGCAAACACTCCTTTTGAAAGTTTTCTAACAATTTGAAAGTGAAACCCAAAAAAACCACCGTGATCCTTATCCTTATGCTCCAAACACAAGAAAATAAAATAATCCCAACTTAAAAGCCCATAATTTACACAATCTAGAAAATACTTTTACATTAACATTCCTAAAACAAAGCTTCAAACCCTAGAAACCCTCGCCCTTTCGGCCGCTGGTGACTTGATAGTCTTGGACTTCTTTAGCTTGGCCTGAGACTTAGCAACCTTCTTCATCTTCTTTGGGGATTTTGCCAAAGCAACCTTCTTTTTCTTGGCATCAACAGCAGGTGCCTTGCACTTCTTTCCAGCCTTCACATACTCTGTTTTCTTTGACTTCTTCACCTTCTCAGACACCGGCTTCTTCTCTTTCACTGGTTTGACCTTAGCCAATCTCTTGAACGAATTACTTAAAACAGGTGGCAACAATGTTTTATTAGAGTTTATGGGAGAGTGGTTTGAGGGAGAGAAGCAAAGGGGTTGTGTGGGAAAGGGTTAGGGTTATGATTCGGTGTGGGGTAGGAATGAATGGACGGTGGTTGAAGGCGGAGATAACGCTGAGAGAGAGGTCGAGAGAGGGGATAAGGTCGGAGTTGAGCGGGTGAAGAGAGGAAATCTGGTCCATTGAGCCTGACGCTTGGCAGAAATTGAGTTCTTTCACAGTTGAGAGAGGGGATAAATGGTGGGGTGGGAGAGACACTTTCTATTTTTCTGAATTACTTATTTTTTGAGATATGGATAAAATATAGTTAGACAGTTAGGAGGGACGTTTAGGAGACAGAAGCGAGGGGGACAAAATCTTTACTCAGAATTGAATGCTTTTAAAATAGGTTTCTTACTATAATTAAATATTAATGTTGAACCTATAGAAACGATGATGAATGAAGACTTAAGATTTTAATAGAATATAGCTATCACATCTTGGGCAAACATAACAATTTACATAAAATTTATTTCATACGAAATTTTTATTTAAAAAGCCTCCAAAAGATATACACATCTACATTATTTATTACTAATTCAAATCATATAAATTACATGATTTGAAATCGAATATTATTAGCTCAAAAATTATAAGATTTGATATCGAATATGGATATAATCTCATTGATACTGTAATATCTCTGAAGTCTGACATGCCAAGTTGACCATAATGCACCATAGAAAATCATCTAAAAAAAAAAATAGCTTGGGAATAAAAGTAATTTTACTAAATCACGAGAGTATATAGAAGGTAGGGGTGGGAAGGAAAGATAGAGAAAAACTAGAACCACGCAAGAACATTTAGTTAATAATTTAAAAAAAAAAGAATTTGCTTCAAAATCTTAAATAATAAAACAATTTATAATTTTATTCTATTTTTTTCCCTTGATAGGCTCCTGTCCCAAATTTTTTATTAATACGAAATAGAAAATAATAAATAAAATGGAATTAGATGTAGGAGAATTTGAACAATGGAAAGGTTGTTAGGGGTGTTCAAACGTTCGGTTCGGTTGAAACCGAACTAAAATAACCAAATCAAACTTTTCTTCGGTTTTCAAAAATAGAACCGAACTGAACCGATTAAACTTATAAACCGATTAAGAACCGAACCGAACAAACCAAGTAAATTTCAGTTTGTTCGGTTTAAACCGAAGTAAACCTATTAGTGCCATTATTAACGAAATTATACACGTTCATACACAAGTTGTTCAATTCCATTATATGTTCTAAAATATTTAAACCAAAATGAAAGAAAGGAATCAATTAATGATTGAACCAAACAAAATATAAATCATACTTGAACCAATATAATTCGGTTTGTTCGGTTTAGTCAGATTTGAAAAGTCTAAAACTGAACCGATCCATTTAAACCGAAATAATTCAAAATTTCAACCGAACAACCGATCCATTTAAACTGAAAAACCGAACCATTTAAACCGAAATTGTTTAGTTCGGTTGAAAACTGAACAAACCGAACCGCCTGAACACCCCTAAAGGCTGTTGTGGACAATACAGAGTCCAAAACGTAAAAAAAAAAAAAAAAAATGAACCTGGACACCTTACTTTGTGGCATCCGTTGGTAGAAAAAAATGGAATATTATACAAGCTCATAAATAACGTTCAGGTCCTCTAATTTGTTTTTTCGGGTTCTAAATAGCGCGATATAGCAGCGTTATAGTGCCGCTATAGGGTTTTCGGACCATAAAAGCTATAATGCTATTGGCACTATAGCACGCTATAGCAGCACAATATGGCTATAGCGTTGTTTTTTTAACCGTTCCGCTATGACACAATAAAAAATAATATGTCTTTTTATTTTATTTTTTGACTGCTTGACTTTTTATTAAATTAATTTGGAAATTTATAAATTTGACATATAAACGCATCAGCTTAAAAAAAAGACATGTAAACACATCGCTCGCAAATTAGATCGGCTTCAACGGTTCAAATTTGTCATTTGAAGTCAATCATATAGGTTCTATTGCAAATCTCCCCGGCTCGAATTTTTATTAATAGGGTGTTCAATGTACGTAGAACTAGGTTGTTCATAAACTCACCAATTTTTCAGTGTGCTTAACACCATAACCTATGTGATTGACTTCAAATGATAAATCTGAACAGTTGAAGCTGATCTACTTCACGAGCGATACGTTTACATATCAAACTTAAAAAAATTTCAAATTAATTTAGTAAAAAGTCAAGCGGTAAAAAAATAATGAAATATAGACACATTATTCTTAACAGTTTGACTTTATACTAAATTAATGCAAAATTTTATAAATTTGATACGTAAACAATGATCTGAATATAAATATTCGTCACTGTAATCTATGAAAATGAAATTATTTAATAATTATTTTTGGAAAAAAAATTAGCCTCATGTTTTATTTTGTAGTAGTGAATTGAGAAGATTTTCCATAACATATATTTAGTCATGCTAAATATAACACATTAACAAAAGAAACAAAACGCATTAGAGAAATGTACTTGGAGGCCGGCCAAGCTGTATATTTTTTGAAACATTTTTACTATTTTTCAGAAAAGATACAAAATCACTTGATCTAAAGATTACGAACCATTTGAAAAGATACAAAATCACTTAACCCATTTTCATAGAACATTTTTATATGGAGATCATGTTGAACAAATGGGAGGGGAATTCCCGGGTAGATTTGACTCTCAGTTTCAATCAAAGAGTGATTTTCGACAAACAATAACAATAATTATTAGTTTTCTTCATATATACCCACTGTTATAAAAAAAAAAAGAATTAATAATTATTTTTGAATATCGTTTGAATATTGAAAATAGAGATATCGATCCAACCATAGTTTGTCCATCACATTGCAACTTTCAATGGCGCAACAAATGTATTCATCATTATAATTAGTAGGAGAAGAGAAGAGATGGTAGTTTTGGATCAGCTGTCGGATGGGTTTATTTTTATGGTTTTATAATGCTCTATGAAAATGGGATTTTGGCACAGGTTCAATTAATGAAGTCATCAAAGCTAAACACAATTCATTAAGCGGTAAATTAAAGAATTCGTCAAGTTCTTGGAACTGTTGCAATTTTTTAATGTGTTTCTGTAAGAATTTGACTATAGATTAAGCTTCAAATACGAGGAGCATCGCAAAACTCCAGTTATATATGTTTCGCATGCCAAATATTATTGTGCTGGGCCTTGTACCAGTGGTACATATTTTGTCTCTTTGTTTTCTTGTGGTATCCTCTAGTGTACTAAGATGTGAAACACAAAACCAACAACAAAATTTTCTGATCGAAAACTGTGAGATCAGATAGGGTCGATCCCCCGTGTTGGAGGAAACAAGAATCAAGATTCAAGCAATTTTATTGCTTATAAAACAATTATCTCAATATTAATCAACTCAATTACAATTCTCTTCTAAAGTAATTTTCTCGCTTTTAAAGCAATATAAATTGTAATTGACAGAACAAATTAAATATTTCAACAAATTAACTCATTCCTTTTGGAAGATCCCACATATCAACAAAAACCAAGAAGCCAAGAAAGAAGATCGAAGCGGAAAAAGAAACCAATCAAGAAACATAAACAGAGAACCAGTACTTGCTTTTGGACTTTCTTGCATCACCAGATTTGTTTTTCATGTTCTTACAGAAGGGACAAAGATCTTACATTCATGCCATACTAAAAATTAGAAATACTAATTGATCAAGCAGTATTATTGGGGTCCACAGGGGAGGCAGAACCGGGGTCCACTGTGTCATCTGGGGCATCCATGTTGTGCTCCACTGCCATTTCTGGCAAAGGTGAGGTCGACAGAGATGCAGCCATGTTGCACTTCTCTGTCTGAACTGCATCCGGCACCCTGAAGGGTTGGGTCATGGCATCAAATTGGGAGATGAGGAGCTCATGCTCGCGTTTGAAGTCCTCCAATTCTGATAAAAAAGAGGCAGCATCTTCTAGGCGCAAGTTGGGAGAGTTGCATGCGTTCACCAGTTCTAGCACCGCATCGGTGTAACTTTGAATGGCGTCAATCGCGGTGGCTATGCGTTCATCCATGATTATTAACTAGCTATAATTAGTGCGAACTGCGAAGAGAGAGAGAGATGTTTCAAGGAACGGTGGTGGGGTGGGGAGATCCGATGGGTTACGGGTATATATATATTTATAGTACTGTAAATTCTAAAACAGGGTTTATTAAGCCTAGTTTCAATGGATATGGGAGCTACGGCCTACGAGTGCAATTAATCATTTTTATCTATAGCATATGGCCCAATAACAATTAAAATGAAATGGTACAACACTTATTTTTACAGGAATTACAAATATATTTGATCCAATAAATAAATAATTTAGTGGGCCTAAATCTACTGAATAATCCATCGGGCCAGTTTGTAGGTTTTGTCTGACAATTTGAGTATGTAAAAGATCCTTAGTTTAACCAGTGGGCCGGATTCTGCTAAATTTTTCTTCTTATTTCAAATTTAGGTGAATTTAGATAAATATTATATAAAAATTTGCAAAGATCTGGTGAACTTTAAATGCGTTATTACTTATTCGTGTACTTGCTGCTTCTGAGCTGTCTACGTGGGTGCAATCTTGGAGACACCTAGCAATGACAAGATCGAACGGTAATCTCTTGGGTACACTTCGCTGAAGCATAGCATTTGCCATATATTATACTGACTACTGACTACTGACTACTGACTACTGAGTGAGTGAATCTTACGACATTATTTCCTTCTTAACCAGCATCGATCACAGGGAAACGAATACGATGAAATTCTCATTCGTGAACAGTGTTTTTGAAATTTCTGTTTTTCTCAATCCAACTGTTCAGTTGTTTTTAGATGCGTGCACAGAAAAATTAATTGTTTTGAGATACGTGCATAGAAAAAATTGGATGGCTAGATTCGAAATTTCAAAAATTTCAGAAATACTGTTCACGAACGATTTCAGCAGATTTCAATTCTCGATCATAGTTTTGGAGCCTGGAGGCCAGTTGAAGCGTGAGAATTTGCTTATGCTATTTAATTTGTTCTGGCAAGTGCAATCGTGCTTCATCAATTTAATACCCAATTCTTATCCATTAAATTTTAACTCTTATTCATTCTTCCCCCTTGAATTACGAAACAAATAACTTACTTATTGATAAATTAATAGAAAATATAGTTTAAGAGAATTAAAATGTCTTCGTTTTCTGTACCTTCATCGTATCTCCACTTTCTAATTTTCGAATAACAAAGAACCTAAACTTTATATATCAAAATAAAACCGTTAGATGTGTTCTATATAATTTTAACTACATGTACCATTAAAAAGTTTATCATTTTTCGATTTTAGTTCTCTATGAATCAATAAACTGAAAAATTAACGTTCATTATTTATCCACATCACTGTATTTTCGCAAGCTCCTTATACTAATCAAAACAAAATCGAAATGTTATGATCTTTTATGTGTGCATAGAGAAAATAATATAAATCATATCTAACGGTTTTATTTTGATACTGGTCATATGCATTTTCTAAAAATTTTATAGAATTTTTGGAGAAACACATGAATAAGAATAAGAGATGTAGAGATAACAAATTTAATTTAAATTGTGTAGTTCAGAATAATTTCTCATGTAAGGATGCCGATAACTGTCTCCGCACAAAACTTTCATAACTAATATGAGGGCATTGTCCCGTACAATTTCTAAAGTATTAATACCTATGAAAAATATTTAAACCTTCGCATGGAAGTATTTATACCTATGCACGAAAGTATTTTAACATAAATAATTGTCTCTCCAACCAAATCTCCCAACCTGTCCCCGCATCATAAATACCTGGAGGGACCACTCAAACTAAATGAAGGATACCATACACATTTCTAAAAATATCAATATTGCCATAACTATATGGGGGCCGCAATACTTAATATTTTTTTACATATGGCGCTAGATGACGTTTGAAAGTATTAATATCAAGTATTGAAAGTATATTTATACTTATGCACTGAAATATTTATATGTATATACATTGTACAATGTTTAATCTTCAGGTATTAGATCATACATTGTACAAAGTTCAAATGCTTGCATAGTCCACCATACAGATTCCACTATCTCATTTTTAGCTTTAAGGAATAAGATAGTGTCATCAGCATAATGACAATTAGCTATGTTGCATGGATACGAGTATCGGTATCCTATCGGATATGTAACGGATACGGCGATGCGGTAATTTTTAAAAATCCCGGACACGATACGTCAATTATATATTTTTTTTTAATATTTTAATTATATTAATAATTACTATATAAATTAAATAACAAAAATCATGGATAAAGTATTTTGTATAAATTAAATATAATAGTTGGTGCATTGTAACAACAAAATTAAGTTAGTGTAGTGGTTAAGTGGTTGTTGCATTCACCACAATACCCAGGTTAGAGTTCCGCGGATGGCATTATTTTTTGCTCAATTCACTGGTCTACGCGCAGTTCATAGCTCACGGTGCACCAAAAATGAAATGGAGAGAACATTATGGTCCATGCGCGGCTCACAGGTGAAAAAGCATCTGTTGGCGTATTGGTGCCGTATCCGAGCAGAGAGGAGCCGTATCAGCACGTTTCAAAGTGTATCGGCGATCGTATCGGGTGGTTAAGAATACGCCACGTATGCCGATATGCCAGCTGGCGTATCCGACACATTCGGGGCAGTATCGAGTGCGTATCCATATCCGATACTCACCCGATACGGATACGGGACTCTAAGTGGCGTATCGGGGTAACATAAACAATTAGTAATGGTTGTGTTCTGAAACCGTCCAATCTATTTTGGCACAATTATTTAAATCTGAACCGTCCGATGTGAACTCTTAACTTGTTTGACTAATTTCACCTCGGGTTCGGATTTACTCGGACGGTCTGGATGCAAACTTAAAATTTAGGTTATTTTTGGGATCCGAACCCGGACGAACTGGAGATCAATACTTATGTGCGGGCCCCCGTTATCAAATGGAATCCAAATATCCAACACTGATCCGATCAACGTTCACACCGTAAAAGAGAGCAAGTGAAGCGACTAAAGAGCAGGAGAACAGCTTCGGTTCGATGCCCATCGGACTCAAATTTGGGTCCGATGAGTCCGATGGATTTTGGGACCGTCCGGTCCACTTTAATATTCGTGCACACGAATTTTAAAGCAGACGCGAAAGTTGCGGACGAGAATCTTAAAGCAGATCGGACGGTCATCGATAGGGCCGGTCCTGAAGATTTTGGGGTCTGAGGCGGGAGAAAAATTTGAACCATTTATGTAAAACTTTTTATCAAAATAATATGTGGAGAACCCCCTATTATATTTATCTTTAGAAAAATTAATATTAGAATCTCTAATAGGACCATTCTCAATAAACAAATCTCTCAGTTTTGAGTCTAAACCATCACACACTATAGGATCATATATATTTATAGATAACGAATAATCTAAGCACTCAAACACATGATTAAATTTTTTAATTATTTCCACTAGTCTCATTTTCAAATACATTTGTTATTTCTTCATTTATCTCATTTTCATTTTCAGACATATTTGTTGTTTCTTGATTTACCTCATTTTGGTTTTCAGATACATTCCTTGTTTCTTCGTGCATCTCACTTTCAACTTGGTTATCCAAAAACTCATTTTATAGTTTAATTTTCTTCCAAAGCTTTTGAATAGAACAATTTTGAGATTTTAGTATTTCTTCTCCCTCTCTTTTTCTGTATCTTTTTTCGCTACCTGATGTATATTTTCTAAGAAACATTGTTTTAAATTAAAAATAAAACAAAATAATAGAAGGATAGAACATAGGTAATGAGGCAGATGTAGCGCTAAGCCTCCGGTAATCCAATTCAGAGGAAGTGTCGATGCGTCGGCCTCGCCCTAACCAAATGCCGCTTTCGCCTCCGCCTCGCACTCGCTATCGCAGAACGAGATCGTGACTCGTGAAAAGAGCTAGGTTTCTTAATTTCTTTCTTTCCTCATTTGTTGATTTACAGAGAAGAAACGACGGTCGGCGGAATTAGATTTATTAATTTTTTTCTTGCTTCATCTGTCGTTTCACAGAGAAGAAACGGAGTTTTATTTTAGGCTCTATTAAATTGTTGATTTTTGTTTATCATTTTTAACATATACAATTTTTTTTTTTAGGGGCCCTGTTGGATTTTGGGGCCCAGGGCCATCGCCGTGGCTACCCTGGGTTAGGGCCGGGGTTGGTCATCGAACAAATTGAACTCACTTTGAGTCCGACATTGGACCCAAATTGACCTCGAAGAGTAGATGACTCTCAAGTCTCAATCGTTACTGACGAAACTTTAACGGAGGAGAACGGAGTATCGGACCTACTTTTAGGTTCAACGAGCATGATGACCGTCCGATCTAATTTAAGATTTGTGCAAATTGAAACAGATGCGCACGATTTTAAAGCGTTCTGCACGAATCTTAATGGAAATCGACGGTGATTAAATCCATTGAACCAAATTAGTTAACGGAGAGCTCTGTCAAATCGAGATCCAGCACGAATCTTACCGCAAAGATCAGACGATTTAGCTGCTCATCAAACCAAACTTAGTGTGATAACCACCGAAACGCTCCGGCTTCCAAAATGGATAGTGTTTGACGATGATTTTTGATATTAAATTGGTCAGGTCCTGGTACGAGTGTGCTAACATACGCGTATGGTTGGTTGTACGTACAAGTGGGCTAACGACATGTACCCTTACAATCTTTTGAGTTTGAGTCTGTAGTTCTTTATTGCTCAAAAAAAAAAAAAAAAAAAATTTAGGGTGACAATGGTCAGCTTTGACCAAAAGTTCTGTAGTTATATATTGCTCCATTTTTTTTGTCAGTTCCAGAATTGTAAACTACACTTAAATGAGAATAAGAATAAACTTTTTCTGGTAAGATTAATGAATAAAAATATATATAAGATTACTTTGTACTTGTTATCTTATAAAGTAATTATAAATAAAATAAAATTATATGATCGATGTATATTCATATTGAGATGAGACATAATATGATGAGAGGGTTCCAATGCCTCATGTTTTTCATACCTCATCTACATCATATGTTATATCTTTGTTTTCAAAGTTCAAATTTTCGATCCGACCGTTCAACATGATATTCATACTAAAATATGGTTGGGGATGAAATTTTATATTTTTTGGAAATTTTTTACTATTTTTTAAGATGGGTACAAAATCACTGTTTTTGGACCGTTTAAAAAACAATGATTTTCTACCCATCTTAAAAAATAGCAAAAAATTTCCAAAAATTATAAAATTTCATCCCCAACCGTATTTTAGTATGGATATCATGGTGAACGGTTCGGAACAACAATTTAGACTATGAAAATGAAGATATAGAACATGAGGTATGAAAGGCACGAGGCATTGGAACCCTCCTCTGATATGATATATTTTTATTCATGAACAAATTACCGGCTACGGCCTACGAGTATGGATAAAATTCTTTTTGCTAGCGTAACGAGTATTCCACTTGATCCGTACCTGTTGACACCGCAATTGTCATTTTTGGTCTGGTTTGATTGAATCCTATTTGCACCGTGCTTTCTCATTTATTGTAGAGGTCATTTCCGTTAGGTGAAGACTGAAGAGTACACATTGAGGCTCAATGATGCGGCGAATAATCTGGAATGTAGTCGTCCCTCGTGTATGAAATAGTCTCGCAAATATTATAGAGTCCTCGACTGACTTGGTGGTAGGGGTGTTCGTTGGGTTTGGTTTATTTTGTTTTCAACTGATCGAATAGAAAAAGTTTAGATTATATGGTTTGTATTGTGCAGTTTAAATGAATCGGTTCGGTTGAATTTTGAATTACTTTGATTTGATTTAGACTTTTCAAAAAAAAAAAAAAAAAAAAATGAACCGACTGAACTCTGTGGTTCGAATCCATGCTTCAATCTAGAAACGAAGGCAGTCTCCAGGCCTAAAGGTGCCTGATTTGTAGCACAATGCTCCTTCGTTTTGACAATGCACAAAGTTCTGACACCATTATGTCAGTTTGCATTGTAAATTGTATTCTCTGTCTAATCTTTTTGCAATACATATGGTGACTTTTTGGCATGCTTCGGTGTTTTGTGGAGGCAAATATATATGTTCAATTCTAATTCCAAGGTTGATAAATCAAAATTCATGCTATGGTGCTGCTAATATCAATATTATTAATTATTATCACATAAGTTCAGTACCTTCACTGAAGTAATAAACATTGCAAAATTTCATATTATTCTCCGGTAATTGTACTACAATCTCCACACACAAGTAGTTCCATTTTTGTAACATAAGAAGTGACATTACCATTTGTACACAACTTGCCAAAAATAAAAAAAGAACTTGTGTACGCTTGCACTACTACTATATTTCTGCTAATGCCTACATCTCTAAAGATAATTTATTCCGGCAGGATTTGAACATGCTAGCTATTATCATGTAGGCACAGAGAGCTGTTTCAGCTTAGGCAAGCAAAGGCTCCTTATTCCTGGTATTAGAATTGCTACGTAAATGCTCTTTGGTCGCCAAATAAGCCTCTATAGCTGAATTTTTTTCATCATTATCTTTGAATCTTATTCTTCTGCCATGACCTGTGTAATAAATACAAAAAAGAATTAAGGAGCAGTGTAAAGAGCTTGAACCATTTGCATGTAATTGGCCTCAACATCTACATAGTTGTCAAATAAATTACTAATTTGTTCTTAGAACCTTTCAAAATAATTCTAACTTTTATACTCTTTGATATGTGTAGCACATTGTGATAGGGAAGCAAACTTACCAGGGAGAATCCAGTTGAAATTCAGGTCTAACAACTTCTTCACGCTATCCAGTTGCAGGATATCTGTACTCAATTCATGCAAAATGAGTTCAAGATCAAAACAATAGCATTTTAATACTTTCAACAAATGTACGCCAGCCGGATGACTCTTACCCGATTGTTTGTTGTAAATAAGAACCATGTCGAGATCACCGGTTTCTCCTGATATACAGAGATGGTCTCCCGTGAATAAAACGTTCATTGGTCTATAAAACAAACACACTGAACCCTGCACAAAATAATTCAAGAACAACATACAGTGAAACTTATAAAAGTATTTGCATGTGCTGTATCTTTTGAGAAAACACACTTAATTTCCTCCTTGTGTTATCAAAATTGGTCTTACTTCGGTATGGCCTGGTGTATGGACGAGCTCAAAGTCGGATCCAATGGTCCATGGACCATCTCCATGCAGCTTTCTCTCTACATCTTCAGTTCTATATTCCACCTGTTTCAATTAAATCAAATATTCATCATCTATTTCATAAAATCAGAGAAAATTGTTCCATACCAAGTTGTATGGATTGTATTAATAAGGCAGGTTGTAGCATTGCCAATACCAAGAAGCGAATTAAGATCAAGTAAGAACAAAAGTTGCCATCTTATGGTAGTATGATAAAGGAATGGTACAAGTACTTACATCTCCTATGTGCATAATCCTCTCACATTTGAACCGCCTGGCCCACTTGTCATGCCCTGCTATATCATCCCTGATATATTAAATTTGGTCTGATCATACTTAATTTGAATTTCAGTAATTATGAAAGCTGTCTAAAGATCACAATTAATTTCCTTTTTTGGTCATACTTATGAGTCAGGAACAGGTAGCGGACCCCACCAAGTATGTCAATCTCGCGAGCCAATATCTCTGTGTATTTCGGACTGGAATATAAATGACAAAATTAAATGAAATTGGATTTTGTTTGTTTGTTTTCTTTTGACAGTTTGAAATTTTAATTAGCACTTACCAGTCCACCATTATGTTTCCTTCAGGGTGAGAAATAAAGTATGGAGCAGCTCCATAAGATTTCTCAGAGTGGTAACCACAGTGATAAACTCCCTTGAAAATAAATAATTAAAATTTAAACTAAGGTGAAAAAATATTTTTATTTTAAAAAATGAAAATCAAGTAGTAGAAACACACAGGAAGGTCACTTTCGTCGATAGGCAGAGGAAACGTCTTGTTCACCTCGACTACCTCCTTCATCGTCTTTTCAGTATGAATTGAATTTGTTGGACAAGAAAGTAAAGCCTGCACAAAACAAACAGAATTTGCTTTAGAAATTAGAATTAAAATAACACTTCTTTAGTCCAACTAAAGGAGATAATCAACCTGCAAAGCTTTGACATTTTCATCTTTTGAAGCTGGCTGCTTTGTTACAGACGACATGCCATCAACCCTTGCAAATACATCCTAAAAAGAAGAAGCATAAAATCAATTGGAATGTCTGGAAAAAAAACACACATTTCTCTTGATAAAAATGAGAGGAAAGTACATACAGGAGCCATCCATCGGCAAGTGTCACAATCGATACATGTATGATCTGCAAAAAATTAATTAAACACAGATCAGATATAAGATGGCACACCACTTGTTTGATAAAATGCCAAACCGTAATACAAAGAGAAAAGAGAGATTTTGCTCTTCTCACCAACGAAGAAGTTCCCTTCCACGTTCTGTGGTCTCCTCTCCCGAGCGGAGCCCGTGCCGGCCGCGACAACAAGCCGGAATCGAGCAGCACTCCGTTCGTTCCGGCGAGAGCGGGACGGAACGAGAGGCTGGTATCTTGGTCGAAGAAGGGATCCTGTCAGAGCAAGTGCCATGGTTAAATGTTTTCTTCTTCGTTTACAAGTGAAGAGCTGAGATATATAAGCGGCGAGTAGAGGATCGCATTTGGGGAACAGACAAACAGTGAGTCAGTGAGACAGTGACGCCATGCCTGATGTACAAACTCTTTAAACTTTGTTTGACTAATTGACCACCCACGTGGCCCCCACTGGACTGGTTTATTTGAATTCAGATCCCCTAATTTAAATTTTGAATTAGATCTGAACCGTCCAATCTGTTTTGGCACGATATTACAGGGATACTGTGCATTTTATCTCGGATCGGATTTGCTCGGATTCTGATCGTACGGTCTGGATGCAAACTTAAAATTTGGGTTATTTTTGGGGATCCGAACCCGGAAGAATTGAAGATCAAATGGAATCCAAATATCCAACACTGATCCAATCAACGTTCACACCGTAAAAGAGAGCAAGTGAAGCGACTGAAGACTTGAGGAAATGGCTCTCAATTAGGGGTGTAAACGGATATGGATATCCGGGTAGATATCCACTACGGATCCGTAACTTAAACGGATACGGATAATTATCAATTACCCACTGAAGATGCGGATACGGATACGGATATGGTTTTAAATTTTAATATTCGTTTACTATCCGTATGCGTATCCGTATCCGTATCATGTGAGGTTTTAAATTATTTTGCCTTCAAGGGAATTTGAACTCATGTCATGTGAGGTGAGAGTCTAAGCAACCAATAGTACAAACCACTACACCACAATATCTTTTGTTACTACTTCTTTATTTTGTTTATATATTATATCAATAGAATGAATATCTTATACTCCCATCTTTCCAACATTAATATCTCCATCAACTTACAATTATTCTTTTATTTTCATATTTAAATTTTATTAATTATTAATTATATCTTAAAGTTCATATAACTCAATATCTGACAATTATCCGTTCTATATTCGTATTCGAATCCGTATCCGTAAATTATCCGCTCCGTATCCGTATCCGAATAAGGCGGATATGGTTTTAAATTTTGATTTCTGTTTACTATCCGTATTTGTATCCGTATCCGCTCATTGAAAGGCGGATACGGATTTGATATTAGCATTATCCGCTCCGTTTACACCCCCTACTCTCAATCGCTGCTGACAAAAATTTAACGGAGAGCTCTGTCAAATCCGGATCCGATACGAATCTTACCGCAAAGATCGGACGGTTTTGCTGCTCATCAAATCAAACTTATCCCGCTTCCAACATGAATATTGTTAGCTCATCGGAATACAAATATAAATACATATAAGATTACTTCGTACTTGTTATCTTATAGGATAATTATAAAAATTATATAAAAAATATAGAGTAAAGATTTTGTCCCCCTCGCTTCTGTCCCCTAAACGTCCCCCTAACTGTCTAACTATATTTTATCCATATCTCAAAAAATAAGTAATTCAGAAAAATAGAAAGTGTCTCTCCCACCCCACCACTTATCCCCTCTCTCAACTGTGAAAGAACTCAATTTCTGCCAAGTGTCAGGCTCAATGGACCAGATTTCCTCTCTTCACCCGCTCTACTCCGACCTTATCCCCTCTCTCGACCTCTCCCTCAGCGTTAACTCCGCCTTCAACTACCGTCCATTCATTCCTACCCCACATCGAATCATAACCCTAACCCTTTCCCACACAGCCCCTTTGCTTCTCTCCCTCAAACCACTCTCCCATAAACTCTAATAAAACATTGTTGCCACCTGTTTCAAGTAATTCTTTCAAGAGATTGGCTAAGGTCAAACCAGTGAAAGAGAAGAAGCCGGTGTCTGAGAAGGTGAAGAAGTCAAAGAAAACAGAGTATGTGAAGGCTGGGAAGAAGTGCAAGGCACCTGCTGTTGATGCCAAGAAAAAGAAGGCTGCTTTGGCAAAATCCCCAAAGAAGATGAAGAAGGTTGCTAAGTCTCAGGCCAAGCTAAAGAAGCCCAAGACTATCAAGTCTCCAGCGACCGAAAGGGCGAGGGTTTCTAGGGTTTGAAGCTTTGTTTTAGGAATGTTAATGTAAAAGTATTTTCTAGATTGTGTAAATTATGGGCTTTTAAGTTGGGATTATTTTCTTTTCTTGTGTTTGGAGCATAAGGATAAGGATCACGGTGGTTTTTTTGGGTTTCACTTTCAAATTGTTAGAACACTTTCAAAAGGAGTGTTTGCATAAAAGTTTGTTTTGAGTAACTTCTAATTATATGTATATCTAACTCCTCTAATAGAATTGTTTGGGTTATGGTTATTTGGGGTAGTTTTCTTACTTTCAGATTTTTGATATCAAGAGTTTGTTGTTACATGGAGCTTCTAATCAAAGGGTGCTTGTTCAACTAAATTTCAACTTTTAAGCATTGAGAGATACTGCCTCGATCCGTACATACCGCATGGTTAATGTTGTGCCTACATTTGTAAACTCTTGGCTTAGTTTCTACAGGCGTATACAACACTTTCATAGTTGTCAATGTGAAATAATTATGCTAGAAAGATTAGTTTCTTACATAGCAACATTTTTTTACATAGGTATTAACACTTGGAGATGTAGTTATCGACACTTTAATTATATATGATAAGAAGTTGAGTTCATAAATATTAACACTTTTCATAAATATTAACCCTAATATTTTACTCTCTGATGTGATTATTTCACAAGGACAGATGGTTAAATTTAGAACTACCTTACATGGCTTAGATCAAATAGAATGGGCAAATCTATTATATACTCTTAGCATCACTTCTTTCACAATGCCACATGACTCTATAGAATGGAGATGGCACTCATCAGGGAAGTTATCTACTCATTCCATTTATAATATGCTTAATTTTAGGGGTATTCAACCAAGCAAAGCTATGATGTGGTGGAATCTTCCAATTCCACCTAAAATCAAAGTTTTTATGTGGTTAGTTGAGCATGGTAAAATTCTAACAAAAGACAATATCCTCACAAGAGGATGGTTAGGAGATAACCAATGCTTGTTTTGTCATGGGATTGAAACAATTGATTATTTGTTCCTTAATTGTTCTTATACCCAACAAATTTGGTTTTGGTTGGGGAAAAGCCAAACTATAATGCATACATGGGCTACATTATCTGATTTAATAGAATATGCTTATACCCTTGATACAGTACACAAAAATGGATTTCTCATTGTCATCAGTGCTGTATGTTGGTCTCTCTGGAAACACAGAAATGAAATTTGCTTTACAGGTAGTCCCCTATCTTCTGCTAGAAATTTAATCTTACTAATCAAATCATTAATTGTATATTGGTCAGGGAATATGAAGAAAAAACTCAAAGAAGCTGCTGAGGAATGGATGCCTATCTTAGAAGATGTCATTCCACTGGCGCAGTACATGCCCCTGGAGATGGTGGTGTACCAGCCTCCAGCCTCCTCTGATGGACCTCTCTAGTTCACTATGCAGAAGACTCACTGCAACTTTTTTGCCGATAGGACACTACACACTACTAGAATTTCTGCTTTTTTCAACCGTAGCAATTGTTATTTCCAACCGGAGGAAGGGTCGACGGAAATGAAATTGGGTTTTCTGACACCATTAACAATTTCCGTCGGTAACCTCATGGAAATAGTAGCGGTTGGAAATCCCTGCTGTCTCCGCATGGAAATGTTTCTTATCTGCCGTTGGAAAAACTTTTGCATGACCCATGACCCGCCGAACAGACCAAATATTATATTTTATTGAAAGTTCACGGAAATACCTCTCCCCTTGCCGTTGGAAATAAGTGTGAAGTAGGGAGACTTATTATTTCCGTGGGCTACCGTTGGAAATATTTTGTGTAATTTGTTTATATTATTTTACTGTGAAGGTTCATGGAAATACTCAAGGACTCTGCCGTTGGAAATGTTTTATTGATTCAGTTTATATTATTTTATTGATAGACTTATTATTTCCATGAGGCTACCGTTGGAAAAGTTAAGTACCTGGAGACAGAAACGTTTATGTTTATTTGAAATATCCCTTTAAATGGTACATAAAAATAAATCACAGCAACAAGCAATATTTAATTGAGATAAACTAAACTTTACAATGAAAACATAAATTTTGGTCTTTAGAATAAGGTAATGTATTTAATTGAGATACAAAACATTGTGTCAAATAAAAACAATATATAAGATCTGCCTTGAATGTCTCTTTAATTTGTCCTCCTGCAATATATGTTTTTAAACATATTAGTGTTACTAAATTAGAAAAATTAGCATAAAAATCAAAGTAAGAAATAAAACTTTACTAGAAGCAAACATAGAAGCCTAAAATATTCACAACTGAAACCCATGAGATACTACTGAATTCTCCATTATTCAGTACTCAATTTAACCAAAATATCAAGTTTTCCTGTTCTTAATTGAAGAAAAATCCATATACAAGATTTTCATCTCTATTTTGATAATTTCAATCTATTAGATGTGTTAAAGTACTAGCATATTGATATGACATCTAAAAAATACTCAATTAGCACATTGATATCGGTTTCACACAAGCAAAACTAAATTAAACCAGCTCAAAAGCACAATAATTTTCCTGAAAAAAACTAATTCAACCACTAACAAAGTTTAAAAAAAAGCTAAATCTGAAAGTTAACATCAACTCAGGAGATGTGGCTTAGCTAGTATGGACTAGTTTGCCCTTTTCTGGCATGCTGATTTGTCCTTTTTATTACAATTAATTGGCTACACTATATTGGGTGTTCTTTATATGGAAATAACCATTGATGTACATGTTTTTCAGTGGACAAGTATCAAATTTTTATTATAACTAGAACTGTGATGAACAGGCATGATTTTGGTGATAGTTATACATGAAACAGTGCAGTTTTGACAGTCCATCTTTAGAAAATTATTGTGAGCAAATGGCTACAACAAATTCTTATTTCTTTATATGGAAATGATGGTTACCTTGTGTAGTTTATACTAAAAAAGTTTCAAAAATTATGAAGGCTTGGAACTCAGTGAATTTCACTGTTTTGTGAGGGTCGGCTGGTGTGCAAGGATATGAGATTCAAATGGCCACCAAAATTTGTAGAAAAATCCTTTTTAGGAGATTCTTTTTTCAGTGTGCTTGTATATGTCTGTAGTGTGTGTAAGTGAAAGGATTTGATCAATTTCAGTTCAGAGTTCTATGTACAGATGTTATACTGACAGTAGGTCAAATTGGGGCTGTTTAGGCAACTAAATATACCAGCATGTGTTTGGCTTAGTTTCACTTATGTATGGGGCTGGTACAAGCATGGTTATTACTTGATATGCTAGGTGAGTAAAATCACAATTAGTACAACAATGTGTTTACCAAACGTCGGAATTGCTTTACCAATTAATATTCTTCATCGGAATCATAATCTTCTTCATCACCTTGCTCCATGTGATACTCTTCCTCCCTGCCATGCTCTTCCTCACCTTCATCTACGTGGTTTACGTCCCTTGCAATTGATTGCGGTGCAGCTGATGTTGTGGGGGGGAGGACTGTTCTTTCGTCCACTAGCTCGAAGTCGTTTTCTCCAAGGACCATACCATCCCAATCAAAGTCTGGTCCATCTGAGACCGATATTGGATTATCCGGCCTTTCATCTTGGTAAAATGCTAAGTTTGAATCGTCACCCTCGGCATGAAACCTCGACTTCTGGCTTGTTTTAAATGCCACCCACCATTGACGTCTTTTGGGCTTTTGCGATGCATATGGTAGGTAGCACACTTGGGTTGCTTGCGCTGCTAATACAAACGGCTCGTAAGTTGCTAGGCGAGAAGTATGGTTAACCTCAACAAGACCATGTTCGTGGTCCACCTTTACACCGTTTATTATGTCGAACCAATCACACCTAAAGAGAACTACCGTGTGGGCATCATATTCTAGTGCAATGACCTCTTGGAGAACTCCATAGTAATCAATTTGTGGGGCATTTGCATCCCACTCGCCTTTGATGCAGACACCGAAACTTTGAGTTGTCTTGTCTTCCCCACATGATTTTGTGTGAAATCGATACCCGTTGACTTCGTATCCTTCATAGAAGTACGCTTGTTTGCTAGGCTTGACTCCTGCCATTCGTATGTAGTAATCGTCCTCATCACGATAATTTATTACCTTTTTTCGCAACCACTGTGCAAAACCATCTTGACGAACTTTTGGCAAATCTTGGGGGCTTGTGGCTACTCCAGAGTTGAGCATGCATGTATCAAACTCTCTGCACATTAGAATATGTCCAAATATTAGGTTTGACATTGGTTTTAGAATAGATACTTTTGGAAACATCAAAAGAAAATTCATAATATTGTACCCCAAGTACTTCTCACAGATCTCTGGACAGTTGAGGATAATATAGGTGTGTGCAGCATTAAAATCCGTGTCATCGAGAGTCCTCCGTCTTTCCCTGCCAATGAACCGGCCCGGAGTATCGAATATCGAAAGTGGCCTAGCTACTCGGGTACTTGTTCCAACTTCTTGGCCAATATTAGATTTTTCTGCAAAATAGTGTGTCGAAGTAGTACCAATTTCTTTGGCAATTGTAGCCTCCACGATCGAACCCTCAACACGTGCCTTGTTTGTGACTCTCATACGTTGTTCTTTGTTACGCCTGTAATTGCAACAATAGTTTAGTGTTAGTTGTTACAAATATCTTCATGGTCGACAAATATAAGCAATATGCAACACACCTTTCACATGGATACATCCATCGGGACCCTACTGGCCCACCCATTCTAGCCTCGTATGCTACATGCACTGCAAGATGCTCCATTGAATTGAAGAAACCGGGTGGGAATATTTTTTCTGCCTTGCACATTGTAACGATAATATCATTTTCTAAGGTTGCCACCCTCACTGGATCTAGCTCCTTGGCACAAATCTCTCTGAAGAATGCTGAAATCTCACATAAAACATCCCATACGGAATCCGGGACAAAGTCCCGAAAGGCGACGGGGAGGAGACGCTCCATGAACACATGTAAATCATGACTTTTGAGCCCAATGAGGGTTCCAGTGACTAAGTTAACACACCTTGACCAATTGGATGCGTAGCCATCGGGAAACCTTACTATATCCTTGAGCCATTTTAAAACAATCTTCTTATCATCTGGAGAGAGTGCGAATGGCGCCTTTGGTTTTTTCATCTTTCCCGGGTTATTATCGGCTGGAGTTAGGTGCTGGTTGGGACGATCACACAATAGAGCTAGATCTTTTCTAGCTTTTTCATTATCCTTGGTTCTGCCGCCTATGCTTAAAAGCGTGTATATCAAATTTTCGGTGAAATTCTTCTCCAAATGCATCATATCCAAATTGTGTTGCAACAGATTGTCTTTCCAATATGGTAAACTCCAAAAAATACTCTTCTTTTGCCAATGGTGAGTCTGACCATAACCCGGAATCTGGTTTAATGCTCCTTCTTTACCCCATTTAATCTCCCCAATTAAACTCACTATATTTTCAAGCTCCTCTCCCGTCAATCGTCGCGGTGGCGGATCATTCTCGACTCTACCTTTTTTAAAATTCTTCCTGTCTCGACGGAATGCGTGATTCGGAGGCAAGAAGCACCTATGACAATCGAACCAACATGCTTTTCCACCATTCTCGAGTTGAAAAGACTTTGTCTTGTCCATGCAATAAAAACAAGCCAACTTTCCTTTTGTACCCCACCCACAAAGCATCTCGTAAGCCGGGTAATCACTCACCGTCCAACAAAGTTGTGCACGCATCTTGAAATTCTCTTTTTTGTACCCATCCCATGTCATTTCGCCATGTAACCACAATTTTTTCAATTCATCGATTAAAGGTTCGAGGAGAATGTCAATGTCCCGACCCGGATGCTTCGGTCCCGGAATGACAAGCGCGAGGAACATGCTTTCTTCTTTCATTATCATTCCAGGTGGTAGATTATACGGAAAGACAAATACCGGCCAACACGAATATGGAGCTGCACTCGAGTTGAATGGCATGAACCCATCCGTTGTTAGCCCCAACACGACATTTCTCAACTCTCCTGCAAAATCAGGATGTTTACGAGCGAAATGTTTCCAAGCCTCACCATCTGCCGGGTGTACCATCATCGGTGCTTTGTGACGCACACCTTCCTTGTGCCATCTCATATTCTTCGCAGATGATTTGGTCATGTACATCCTTTGCAATCGGGGTGTGATAGGTAGATAACGGAGTACCTTCTGTGGAATAGGTTTAGCATTCTTGTTGGGTCCAGTTGGCTTATACCTTGGCTCCCCACATACATCACATTGTGTTTTCTTCTTGTTCGCTCCTTTGTAATATAGCATACAAAAGTTAGGGCATACATCTATCTTCTCATGGTCCATGTCCAATTCGGAAACCAATTTCTTTGCTTGGTAGAAATTTTCTGGCATTTCTGCACCACATGGAAGCGTGCTTTTCATGAGACCCAACATATCATCAAAACATCTTTGGCTCAATTGGTGTTTGGACTTCAAAGCTATGGCACGTGTCACAGCCGATAAGACGGTGTGTGTCTCGCATTTCACTTCACCCGTTGAGTTAATTTTCCAAAGCGGTGTTTGCGATGCTTCCATCATGTCGAACCATTTTTTAGCTGCTCCAGTAGGTGTCTCCTCATTCCAATCAAATCCTTGAGGAGCGGCATCCCTTACCATGTCTTCCATTCGGTCTGTCGCAAAGTTCAAAGTTGGTGGACTGTGTGGTTGAGAGCTAGCTGAATTGGGGTGTGGCTCGCCGTGCTTGTGCCAAACATGATATGAGTTGCAAAATCCGAAACGATAAAGATGTAGTTCGACAATCCCCACATCTTTGTTGTAGAGGTTGTCACATAATGTACACGGACACGGGATACACTTCTGGCCCTGTCGATCGAGACGCACAACAGAGGGTTTGGACACTGCTGTTGCAATAAATTCAGCGACACCCTTCACAAATTCGGGTTCAAGATTTCCACCAGTTTTATTTCTGCCATTGTACATCCACCCCCGATCAGTTGCCATATCTGTACAGATTATATATACTTGAGTTAATTACACAATGGAGCAAGCACAAATACACAAATGACAAATATGACAAGGCAATGCATCTGTTAAGAAAGTGCATTGGGTATAATTTACTATCTAAAAACTGTTCTCAATGATGACAAGGCAGTGCATTAAGTAGTTGGGGATTAATTAGGTGAATTTACTATCTAAAAACTGTTCTCAATTATTATCACCTTATCAATTTACTCTCAGTTTTTCATTGCTGCAACTCTACAAGTCAAATCAGTAAATAAAAATAGGTGAATGCGCAAATGAAAAATAGAATATGTTAACCTCAGTCAATTTACTCGCCCTAGCTCACCGAACACAACAACAGATTCACAGGGGTCCTAGAGGAAACGAGATGAGTTAACTTTGGACGAAATGAGTTCACTTGGGATGAAACGAGATGAGCTCCAAGAAAGAGGTGGTGGAAAAGAGTGGCAGGCGAAGGGTCCAAGTGACAGGGCCGAGGGGTCCAAGAGAGGAGCTGACGATTAAAGAGGTAATATGAGTATGGAAGAGCTGGCGATTAAAGAGGTAATAAGAGAGGAGCTGGCGATTAAAGAGCTGGCCGAGGGGTCCCTGAAAGAAAGTACTACTCGATGCGGCAGCCCGATTCAAGAGGTCATATGAATTTCCAACGGTATACCAATGGAAATAGTGGCATCTATTTGTTAATTTAGTTAATTTTTTTGTTGCGTACCCATTGTACGCATAATATTTTAATTAATACAACCCACATGGTCCAGAGATTTAAAGTGACAAAGTGCTAGTTAAACATATTTGAAATGCATCCTAAGTTAACACAAGCAGGCCATATTTGAAATGCAAGTTAATACAATTAACACAAGCAAACCATATCAGCACACATCCTAAGACATATTTGAAATTCAAGTTAATCCATAGTCCTAACACAGTTAGACATATCAACACAAGGTAGCGCCCTTAGAAAGTAAATTAAATTATTACAAATTGCAAGTTTAACACAGTGGATCAGAGATCCTTGGCCTTAAGAGCCCTGCACTTCCCCTCCTTTAGTAGGCCTTGGTGGTTCATTGATATCTCCCCCTCCCGAATTGCCCTCTGCTGGGTTGGGGTGGCCTCCACTCCCATTGTGACCCCCATCAGCATTGGCCTCCGACGACGGCTCCTACAAAACAATTGGCAAAAGAAGAGTGTTAGTGGAAAAGAAGAGTGTTAGTGAGAAAATCAATCAGCGAAAATACTCATTTACTAATTCTATTCCAATATGATTTTCTTGTTAGCCTTATTAGTATTTAGTGAGAAACTACCATATATTAATTTATAAAAATGCTTACCGGTGGCGGCCTCAGTCCACCTGCTCTGAAGAGCGCATCAAAACACGCTCTTGTGTACTCATGGTGTTTATGAAGAGCATCCATTTCAGCTCTGTGTCGCCTATCCTGGGCAGCTATCTCATTAGCAAACTGGGTTCGTTCAGCTGCTAGTAACTGTGCCACTTCTACATTTGAGAAACTCCTATTCGCATCTGCAGCAGAGGTGGCAGTGCTCCTGGTTGGACCCGATGGGCTCGCCTCAACTGTCTCGAGTACTCGGGTTGACTTGCTGGTTCTTCCCCGGAAGCCAAACCCGAATAACCTGCCTCTGGAGTCCTCTCCTTTCACAGCTTTCTCCCATATTTGATCCTCTTCCATCTGATCCCCGTATTTCCCCTTAAGTGCATCAAACCTTTCCTGAAGTGGTTAGGAAAAAATCACAAGTCATAGCTTGGAAAAGCTTGAAAAAACCACAAGTCATAGCTTGAAAAAATTCAAGTGCATCAAACCTATATGTAATGAAAACAGTAACAAAAAAAGGGAAGCTGCAGGAATTAAAGCTAATTTGAATTAGGAAGTTGTATAATACACGGGGGAGACAGAATAATACAGACACAAACACACACACACACATATATGAAAGAAAGTGTGAGAAAAATTAATATACGTGAAAGAGAAAAATGAAAGTTCTTTATAGTTGGAAAAAGACAATATATAGAGGTTAAATATTTATGAATATATGCACATTAATTATTTGTGAAAGTAATATATTAATCGCAGTTTTACAATTAGGACAAAATGATAATTTTACATTTTTGGTAGGATACACATGAAATTTTAGCTTGAAATATTTATTTTCTTATTTGTTTTCCATTTCTTGCAGAGTATGTTATGCTCCAGAACCAAGTCAATGAAGGAAATAAGAAAGGAAAACAATGAGGATTTAAAGGGAGAAAGCAATTAATATGAAAGGAAGGAGAAATAATATTATACACGTTTTAAGTAAATAAATTGTAGTTGAATTGAGAGAGAAGATAAAATTATGACCAAACATGAAATGTTTGTCCTTTGATTATTGGGGTAAAGATATATACAGAGCAGTTTTTGCTTCATGCAGATTACGTATCGTATGCAGTGGTGTTTTGGATCTATTGTCCTTGCACTTCATGAAGCAAAAACTACTCTGTCAATATCTTAACCCTAATTATATATGATGTATTTTTGGAGGCTACTAGAAGTGGATCATTAGATGTAGAAAAAGTGAGAGATACCATGCAAGATTGGAAGCATGCGGTGACTTTTGAAGTGAGAGATACCATGCAATATCTTAATTACTTTCTAATACAATCAGTCATATATATGTTTCTGTAAGCATGCGGTGACTTTTGAAGGGTAACATTATTCAATTAGTTATTGGTTTAATTTCTAATTTGAATGTCTAGCTCAATTTAGTTAATTAGCTAGCATGCAGACTATATGTCATTCTTGGACATAAATGCTTTCACTGATTTTAGCCAAAATTATTATCAAATTTGGTTGCATTTCTATCTTCCAACAATTTCAGTTTAAAAAAGGCCACAAAAGTTCCCCAAATTAATGGCATGGTAGATCCAAGAGCCTCTGGTGGCACATATCATGCAAATTGTCAACTACAATGTCATATTTCCACCTCAGAGAAAGGCACTTTAAACTGAAATGAGTGACTCTTGTACTAGAATTGGTTCTGAAAACCTTTATTTTTAGTATAATTATCTATCACTAAATATACTCTATTGGACCAAAAGGAAACATAATTCTGTCATAGCAGTGTACCAATTAATTTTAGACATGTTCATATAATCACAACAAAGAAAGGAAATTACCGCTGCCTCTTTTGCTCTCCTGGTCAGGTACACCTTTCCCTCCGGTGTATTGCGCATGTGAGTTTTATCAAAAACATCCTTCAATCCGACAGAGTCGCCCTTCTCCTTTATCTGATGTTCAAAAATGGAAGATTTGTCAGTGATGATGAAAAAAAAAAAAATTTTAAGGATGAATCTAATTAATGTAGTTTTTCAATACCAATGCTTGCTTGTGCCGAAACATACTCTTGGAACCAGTCACGTGATGGACCTCATCCTCTTTGCTTATTCTGTTACTACGGTTGGTGGCCGATTGTTGGTCCCAGTTTTTTGTGGACCATACATCGCACAGCCCCTTCCAAGCTTCTATGTTCTTGCACCATTTAGGAGGAAAGTCTTTCCATTTCTCCTTCTCATTTCCATATTTCTTCGTTAATTGTTGTCTTGTTTCATTCAGCTCACGCATGTATGCTTCCGCCGCAATCTTCTCGAAGACATCAAGACAACGGCCAATGTCTTCCTTAGGCCCCCATGAGTACCTTTGCAAGAACTGTTGGAGGATAACCAGCCGAATCCGCGATGGAAACATGTTGTAGGACCTATACGGTCCCGGCAGGTTCTCCAAAGTTAGAACCCGTACCGTGGTTATCACCTTGGTGCAAAATGGCGAGGTCGTGAACTCCGCGTCCCCGACCACCATCAGGTATGGTCTGTCATCTGGACGCACCGGGTCATGAGGCCTCGCAAGTCCCTGACCACACCTCACGTCAGATTTCCCCTTTTTTTCTCTTTCTCTTCTTCTTGTCAGCTGTCTCTTGAGCTGTCGACGCATCAAGCTCTCTCCCGCAGGCCTGAAAAGCATCAGGACAGCTACGGAGGGTCCGACGATTCCGGTACCTAATGCTGCCATCATCGGTATACACCCCTTCATCAAGAGGCCGAGGGGAGCTGTCTCCTGACTGGGGCTCTGATGCTGTCTCGGACCGAGACGGTGACCAGTCAGTAGACGATGACCAGTCAGTATGTGGGCGAGGGGAGCTATCTCCTGACTGGGCAGCAGCTGTCTCGGCCTGAGTCCCGAACTGGGCAGCGTCAGTCTCGGCCCGAGTCGGTGAATGGGCAGTAGGTGTCTCGGCCCAAGTCCCTGACTGGTCTGCAGCTGTCTCGGCATCAGCCGACTGGGCAGCAGCTGTCGCGGCATCAGTAGGTTGTGCAGCAGCTGTCTCGGACAGGGTCGGTTGTGCGTCAGCTGTCTCGGCCAGAATCGGTTGGGCAGCCGCTGGCTCGGCCCATGTCAGTTGTGCATCAGCAGCTAGCTCGGCCCTAGTCTCGGACTGGGCAGCAGCTGTCGCGGCATCAGTAGGTTGTGCAGCAGCTGTCTCGGACAGGGTCGGTTGTGCGTCAGCTGTCTCGGCCAGGGTCGGTTGGGCAGCAGCTGGCTCGGCCCATGTCGGTTGTGCATCAGCAGCTAGATCGGCCCTAGTCTCGGACTGAGCAGCAGCTGTCTCGGCCATAGTAGGTTGTGCAGCAGATGTCTGGGGCAGAGTTGGTTGTTCGTCAGCAGCTGGCTCGGCCCGAGTCCCAGACTGGGCAGCAGCTGTCTCAGCATTAGTAGGTTGTGCAGCAACTGTCTCGGCCAGAGTCGGTTGGGCAGCTTTGGCCGTCTCAGCCCGAGTCCGGGACTTGGCACGAGGGGGGCGCGGACCTGGGCCAAACCACAGTCGGGCCGATACCTCTGTTTCATGAACTGGCGGGGGATCGGGACCCGGTTCATTATCAAGTGGATTTAGCCTCTTCGATCTCCTGACTTCACGGATCACCAGTGTGCTCAACTTGTCAGTTTTTCGCTTTTTCCGGGACTGTGCACGAGGATCTGGTTGAGGCGGTGACAGCTGGACTGGGTGCTCCTTGGTTTGAGCCGGTGACAGAAGGGGGTGGGATGCCTCCAGCAGCGATGACGGTGGCAGTGACGGTTGCTGATTGCATGTTGCGGTTGCGGTTGCGGGTTGGGGTTGCGCTTGCGGGTTGCGGGTGGTGGTTGCGGTTGCAGTTTTGGCCGGCAAGGGTTGCGGTGACAGGGGCGGGGGCGGGGGCATCTGCTGTGACTGGGCAGCAGCTGTCATACTTGGGCTACGATTTAGCCTCGGGGATTTTCGACGTTGAAGTACAACAAAATGGGAGCAATCTTCGTCCCTACCATTATTTTCTGCAACAATTATAACATAGGGTAAATTTCTTAAATTACGGTCAATACAGTGTCAATTTCTTAGTTGATTTATAAGTGAAAATAAAAATCAAAGGGCAATCAAGGGGCAGTCAATACAGCATTAGTTGAATTAAATTATTGTCAAGAGTATGTCTACCATTGGCGAGGTCTATGTATTCTCATCACGATGCATGTATTCTAAGCATCTTAATAAAATGAGATAACATAGTAATCAATTACTACGAAAATTATACAAGGGTTGATTTCAAATTGGTTTAACAGTACCCTAAAACAGAACCCTAACATAGTAATCAATTATTAAGAAAGTTGAAGGGTATTTTCCAAAAACAGCACCCTAAAACATATTATGAAAACACAAAGTAATAAACACAAGGGTTGATTTGCATAATTTCCACCGACTGACAGCCAAAATATCTCTGTCCTATTGACAAATTAATAAATTGACATATTTACCCTTGTTCTGAACAGCTCATGCTATGCATAGCTTCTCTCTTCAAATAAATCCTAAGTGTAATTAATTTTTTTATTCTAAAGACTAAACCCTTCTATTTCGGTAGAAAGAGGAGTGACATTGTTGGGAGACTGAAACAGAAATTCTAAAGCGAAAGATTGAAACCTAATAGAGAAATTCTAAAGTGATCTTTTTAGAACAGCTTATTTAGAAACAGAAATTGACATCTATAAAACAGAGATTGAAACAGAAATTGAATCAATAAATTGAAACAGCCTATTAAGACATTGAAACAGCCTATTTAGTTTTAAAAAATTATTGTGGTCTATCGACCAGCACCATTGCTAGCTGGTATGGTTCTCAAATGGTATGACAAGCCGCTAATTCCTAAAGTGTCGGCATGGGCTAAGTAATCATTTAAATTAAAGGGTAATTTCATATATCCCCCTCAAAAACATCAATATTACGTATCTCCCCCTCCAAAATCACTAATTATTGAGTATCCTTTAAAATTGTACAAACTCACGTATTTACCCACTATAACTCTATAATACATCAAATATCTCCAAAAACAATTAAATGATAATATTTAAAACTTTGAAATTTAAGTATATACCATTATACCCTTGCATTTATCTTCTTTCTCTCTGTCTAAACTCTAAAACTTAATAAGATATTTTTACTGAAACCTCGCTGAAAAAGCACAAGCATCGTCCTAGATGCTTGTACCAGCACCCACTAATGACAAGTTGATAACACATTGTGCAGAATTTAGACCCTGCTTCTGATTTGATTGTAAATAACTTTCATTAAGAAATTGAACATAGATAACAGATATTTGATTAGATTTTCATTTTTTCATCTCACAGTTCATTGTTACAATTTGATTGTAAATAACTTTCCATTAACTTGTTTTCTATACAATACCTTTTTTGCTAAAAAAAATGATAAGTTGATAAAATGGAGACAGGAATTTCACAGTTGGGAGTAGAATTTCAAGCAACTTTTGTGAAATGAAAATTAAATCAACAACCCTCACTTCTAAACCCTCACTTCTGAACCCTTTTTTTGTGATTCTAAATCCCCACTTCAGTTCTACATCGAATATTTCTAAACCCTCACTTCTAAACCCTCACTTCTAAACCCTTTTTGTGATTCTAACAAGCAACTTTTGTGAAATTAACAAAAAACCCTTTAAACTCTTACATGTGTCGGAAGGATGCTCGGGTTCCATCGCCGCCTTTCTCCCAATGTCACTGGTTCGCCCTTCAATCGAGGCGGCGCAGGTAGTAGGAAGAGAGCTGCGAGGCAGTGCAAAATGTGGTTGAGTAAAAGGCTGTAACTGAGAGGAAGAATCGCGGGAGCGGCGGGGACGATCGGGTTTCTTCTCCGCTAAGTAGGGTTTTAACGAAGAGATAGAGGAGAAAGCACCGGGTGGCGTTTGGTATGTCAAAAAGAAGAAATAGAGGAGAGGGCTGGGGTTGGGCGTCTTTTCAAAAAAATCGCCAAGTCCTAGGAATTCAATCACCGACGGTACCGTAATCCCAAATTTTTTACAATTACTGGATCTGGACCGTTCCTTTAACTTGGTTCGAATCTCAAAGCCCAATAATGCGACCCCTCAGTCAGCCCGAAATAGCTAATTGTAAATGGGAGTCTTTTACGGTACCGTCGAGGATATGGATTCAAGTTCCAGAGAGCATTCAAAAAATCTCTAAGTCCCAGGGAGCATTTACGCTATCTACACCTACCAAACTTAGATATCACCTGAGGTACCGTAATATTTATTGTTAGATCGGGACCGTATGATTTTAATTACACGATTTTTGAAGAATCGAGATGATTGAGGGTGCGCCAGATCAACAAATGAATTTTGTGTCACCTCATCGAAATGGTTATCATGCTCAAAACTCTCTAATGGAGGTCTCCATTTCCGGAGTATGACCCTTCATCACCCATCAGACGGCTAGTATAAGCAGACCAACTAATTAGTGTTTTTTGTACAGCAAATAATATGATTAAAATCCTAAATAAATAATCTCTATATTTAAACATACCCTTGGAATATATCTTTTCATTAATTGTTGATATCATATCATTTCATTAATATTTGCCCCTTGAAATTGAGCAAATAATTACGGACCGTTCATTTTCGTATCAAAATTCAACGATTGATCTTTATCGAAATGATTCCAAATTAGTTTTTAAATGATCAAGGGCAAATATTGTACGTAACAATAAAATAAAAACATAAGTTTCAATGTGGCGAAGCTTCCATCCAACGCAAACTAATTGGGGCCATACGATGTTTGTATTTTCCGTCGGCTTGATGGAAAGGTAAACGAACATCAAATCTCATCCAACTTCACTGCAATGCTCTGAATGCGATACTCTTCGATTTGAACGGTTCTGATCGACTGTCGGACAACATACGATTGCGGGTCCTCATTAACTCATACTACAGGAGTTAATGTTCTATGTTGATACTTGATGGATGTGTGTTATTCATACAATAAGTATGTTATGCTATATTGTTTTTTTTATACAATTTTCTTTAGTAATTCACAAACATGCTACTTCAAACATTATTGAGTAAATTTCATTTATCAAGTGTGCAAATCATCTCTATTTCTAAATTAAATGTTCATATATCAAATTTATATGTGATTTATTTAACACATCAGTTCTGACTACGAGGAGCGCATGGGTAATATAATCACAGGACCTTCCAACATATAAGATAAACCGCATGAAGAGGAAACTGCTCTGTCCATTTAATTTGAAAGAAAATTGTTCCAAGGAAACATTCTCTGTGGATGCATACATGCATCAATCTTCATAAGATTTAGTCCGGACCGTTCTTTTAACTTAGCACGAACCATAAAACCCATTCAATTCGTACATCTCAAACGCTAGCCCGAATCTCAAAGATAACAGGTTATATCTCAAACCGTAAGTTAAGAGGAAGCCCTATAGCACCTTCTCCATTTTTCGGCTTTCCCTCCCAACATTTCAGATCTGGGAGCTCCAAAATTCACCCGGAGATATTTAGGCATCATGCTTCCCCCCAAATTTCACCCAAATTTCCCTCCCATTCGCATCATGCTTCCCCCCAAATTTCACCCAGAGATATTTAGGCGGCCGCCTAAATTTTCCCTCTCACTCCGACCCTCAGTTTCACACTCCTCTCCTCTAATCCGTCGATCTCTCACAAGTTACAACACATCGCCTCTCCTCTAATCCTTGTATTTGGTCTGAGCACCTCGCTACCTCTCCATCTGGTGGCACGTCTCGGTGCATGTCCTGTTTGGAAATCCGAAGAGGGGCGCAAATATCTTCTCCAATACAAACTTATTTGGTAAGTCCCCCCTGAAATACTTTAATTTCATTTCTTTGAGCCTGAGATGGTATATGTTGTGTTTTTTAGTTGATTTTATTTACATTAACCTCTTCACCTGTTAGGAATTCGATTGTTGTGTTTTTAGTTGATTTTATCCCCCAATGTCACTCCTCCAAATCAATTTCAGGGATCTATCACCCAATTTAAGAGGATTTTAGTTGAAATTGATTTAAACTAAAATCAATTCAAACTCTTTCTATCCCCCAATGTCACTCCTCTTTCTATCCCCCAAATCAATTTAAACTAAAATCAATTTAAACTCCTATTTTGAAATTGGTTTAGGGCTTCATAGCATGCATAGCATGAGAACCCGAACCAATTTAAACTCCTTCTATTTTTGAATTTTGAGGCCATTCAGAAAAAGCTAGACCTCCATTTAATTGATTTTCCCATAAATGGTAAGTGTTGATCGATTGGGTTCGGGTTGTTAATTTATCACCTGCTCCTTCTATATTTGTAGAAAAAACAAGCATGCATAGCATGGATTCTACAAAACTGATTGGTTTGAAACAGAAATTGATTTATCTAAACTCCTCCTATTTTTGTAGAAAAAACAGAAATGATTGGTTTTAGAAAAAATGATCGGACAAGCATGAAATGGATGCTATGCTTATGTTGTCATGCTATGCTTGTTTTTTCTATAGAAATAGAAGGGTTTAGTGTTTAGAATAAAAAAATTAATTACACTTAGGATTTAATCGCCCGTCAGTAAATCATTTCTAAATTGTGGAATTTTGTGATATATTGGGGTGTTGATTGATTGGGTTCGGGTTGTTGATTTTCCAAACCCGATTGGGGGATGAACATTGGGGGTTTGCGGGGTGTGCCTTGGTGCCGATTTCCTGTTCTGTCTCCCCTTGGGTGCTGGATACGTGTTGTGATTGATTTCGGTACGTATTTTGAGAGGGGCATATTATATACTTGTAGGGGCATATCATATATACTAGATCGTATACTTGTCTTGATCGTATCATGTGTTAAATACGTACCAGCAGAAATCTATACTTGTCTTGATCGTATCATATATACTAGATATTTTTCATATGTGGATATTCTGTTTTGAGATTGAGATTTTAGCTAGTACTATCAAGCCTTTCAATGCATGTGACTTGTTCTGCCAAAAAATAATAGGTCATTTGATTATTATCTTTGTAATTTTTTACATACCGGTTTGGGGCATAGATAGTTCAGCTCCTAACTTGTCACATTGTGCATTGGATATAATAATAGTTGATATCGGAAAAATAAACAAATTAATTAGTCCACACCATATAAGCATTAATTCATATTCTTTTTTTCCAACCAATTACTATTTCCACTTTTATTCATTTCTTTTGTTTGTTTCTAAATATCACCTGTTAAATACACTAAAAGTTTCTATTAGAATGCCATAAGAGTTATTACCAAATATGTTAACTTTTTCAATTAATAGCAAGGATTTAATTAGAGACAAAACAAGACAGTGTTTATTGAGGGGTAAAACAGACATTAAAAAGAATTTTTTTCTCTTTGCCCCTGAATATTAGTGTAGGGCGCAGAAAGTTGCACAGCTGGTATGGATGGAAGGTGTGTGTGCATGTGTGTTTAAATGTCTCGTGGTTCAATGCTCTCTGTCGATTAAAGAACATCGAACTCGAAACATTCATTTCTTTCTTTCTGCTATTCCTTCCGGTTCACCCTCGACTGACCTACGATTCATAATCAGTCAATCGAGAGAGTTTATTGATTGTGGGGACGTTTAACTCCCAGCGGGCGCAAGCCCCCGCTGTTAATTACATCAGATGACCCTTCCAAGCCATGCTGAATACCTCGTTCATTCCGGGATTTGTGCCTATTTGTCGTGAATTGAATAAAGGGGCTAAAAGGGAACTCATGTTTTGACTTTGGTTTGCTTAGGTTTTCTATGCATTTGGATATATGTTTGTGTATGACTTTTACATTAAAATAATGTTTATTGCATTTTTAAAATAGGAACTTGGATATTTGAGTAGTGTATGTACACTATTTATTTATATTTGATTTATGACATATTTGTTTATATTTTTATTAATTATTTACATTCCATTAAGAAATCATTCATATTTGAAGAAAGGGTATTTTGGTCATTTCAGGGTTTGGCTGATGCTTGGACATGATCAATTTTGATTTAGAAAAATGAAGAATTCAATTTGGGTTCATTTGGAAGTGGTTTGAGTCAATTTGGACTTAAGATGAAAAAGTTATGGTCAAAAAGGACTTATTCGTAAATATTTATATTTTCTCAGGGGCTTATTTACAAAGCTGGGAAGGTGTGGATTTGTGATTTGGGTTTTAGACAAGGTTTTATATGAAAATTGGGCCTTTGGGGACTTGTTTGTGAGAATTTTGGGCTGGCATGGACCTGGTTATGAATTTGCAAAGGCCTCGTTATAATTATTGAAAGTCAGAGGGACCTTAGTGAAAAGAACCTTGCTTTGGAAATCTTATTTATTAACTGAGCCTTGAGATTCGAATATTGGGCTTTAAGATGGGTGTTCCAGGCTTTATGATCTGTGCTGGACATTGGATTTTGATCATGGGCTTTGAGATTTGAGTATTAGGCTTCGAGATGTGCACTAGAGACCTTAAGGTTTGAGTCATGCTCCAGGATCTGTGCAGATCAACTAACTTGGATGATGAGCTTTAGGATTCGCGCAAAGAGATTTCATTTAAATCTTACAGCTGGACCCCATTAGCAGGAAATTATTTGATTGATCCTTTGGATCTCTCTGTGCCTTAAGATTCGGGTTTCATTTTAAACATTTCCATTTCGCGCCGAGATCGACTGATTTGCATTGCTTTGAGAGTCGTGCAACTGGATAGTGGATCGGGTCTAATATTCAAACTAGGGTTCTTCTCCGGTTATCAAGGGTTGAAGCTCCGGTAGCTTCCCTGTCACGGCTGAGGCGGAGGAGAGTATGGCTGAGATCGCCTCAGTCTCCTGAATCTATATCACCGTTTGTCGGTGACTGTCGATCGCCAGAGGCTGTCGTTTTTAGTTAAAGCAAGCTCGGCATCCGAATTGAAAATTAACTCAAATTCTTTACATTGTCCCGATCATCTTCTTCAATTGTTCGACTATATATCATCGCTTTACCACATAAGAGATAACGGAGGCATTGATTTTTTGATTTATTTAAACATTGGTCATGATTGAGATTCGGGCTTTCTGATCTGGTACCGGTTCGGTGCCAGATTTTTAATTATTCGAATCTGGGTATGATTTTAGAGACTTAGACGAATCCTTGTAAGCTCGCAGAAGCTTGCTAAAGATTGCAGAAGATTCAGTTCAATTTTGAATTGTTTCCGAATTCATGGGTAACATGGAATTCATATACTGTCAGTTTTGAATTCATATATTTTTTATTAATTTTGATTTAAAAAGTACGCATGATTTCATCATGGGATCATAAAGGAAGGGTCAAAGTTTAGTTGTATGAATTTTCATGATTTTTTTAGAATTTTATTTCCATTTTTAATGCATTTATAAAACTAGAGGGGCATTGAAGTCATTTTCCAATTTTTATTGCTGAATTTCTATTTTTAACAAACTGATCTTTGAAAATTCATAATAAATTGAAACAAGGTCAGAAAAATATAAAGTTAATGCCTATTTTATGTATTTTGAAGTGTTCTATCTAACCATGATATTGATTTTGTGATTTAGATTTTTAACCAATTTGTAATGTTCATTTTACCAGCAGCAGCTTATTGCTGATTTTTTTCTGTTTTTAAACATGAACTTTGAAAATTCATATCAATTCGAAATAAGATCAGAAAAATACAAAGTTTGTGTCAATTTTGTGTGTCTTGATGTCCTCTATCTGATGGTGATGTTTATTTTTTATTTTGGTCCATATATCAGTCCAGATTGTACCATTTACCAGCAGAGGTCATTTTGGCACTTTTGAGTGCATTTCTTGTACCAGTGGTACATGCTTTGGATTTTGGTGCTGTTACTGCTCATTGGCTGGTACCAGGAGCTATGGGAAACCTTTACCATGACAGGTTTTGAGTTCTAAACAAGTTTGAGTAGCTTTTAGGCTACAATTTGGTGCAAACAAAGAGAAAGAGGGAAAGGAGAAAGATCCAAAATTCCAAGAATTCATTGCACTAACGTTTTAAACATCAAGCATCTGTTGAAATTTGGTTTTATGCAGGGAAGCCCCTGGTTTTGTTTGAAATCACATTTTTTGTATAATCTCACTTGACAAAGAGACAAATCATTAAGAGATCATTGATTCAAATGTACAAATGATATTTTCAACATGGTTGACATCTATTTGCAATTTGAACCTCATTCTTTCACTATTTTGCACAAATGTCTATTTGATCTCTTTATTTTGTGCCTTTTATACACATGATATGCATTTATGCATGAAGAGATCATCTAGAACTTGTTTGTGCACCATAGGCCCCATATCAAGGAGATTATAATAGGAACTATACAGCTCAACCATTATAACTTATTTTTTTGTTTTACTTTCAATCTTTTCTAATAAAATAATCAAATAAATTAGATGCAATAGGAACTATACAGCTCAACACATGCATCCTCATTATTTGATTATTTTATACAAAGATTAGAAGCATGGAAAATCAAGAAGAAAGTTCAAGAAAAATCAGATTTGTATGTTTTCGGTTTTTTGCTTTATTTTATACTAAAAGTGCAAAAGAAGAAATAAAATACATATATATTTATTTTGTTTATAAAAGGCAGCAAACAAAGAAAGTAGAGAAGGAAAGCAAAGATTTTTTATTTAATATTTATTTATGCATATATATATACATATTTCTTTTTGGTGATCATTAAACTTCATGCTTGCTTATAAAATAAGCTTAGAACATCATGAAGCTTTCTCATTTTGTATATTTTTCATAAAAATTCGGAAATAAAATAAAATAAAATAAAAGAAAAGGAAGTGAAAGAGAAGAAGCTCCAACAGTGAACTAAAAGCAACAAAAATTCAAAATAAAAGATTTAATTTCACCAAAGAAATCTTTATTCATGAGAACCCAGCCATCAAGGCTTTACATTTTTACAGGTATTTAATTACCTAATCTTCGATTTTCTCTATTACAAAGGAGGGAGAACACTAGTCTTTCTTTTCTCTCTTTCTCTTGCTATCTCTATCTTTTGTATATTATCGTGGTCTTTCTATTCCTCTTCTTTTTTTTCGTCCCTCCTTTCAACTGAGCTCTAGGTGCCTCTTTATAGGCAGCCAAGGGGTCTAGGGTTTAGGGTTTGGTGATGTGGCTTTCATCATGCACACCAAGTGTTTGTTGAATGGTCTTGATCTTTTCATCACCATCCACATGTTCTGTTGGCTAATGAACATCCAATAGCATTTGAACATGTCATTAATCCTTTGTTAAACCTTTCTTAGCCCTTGGATGACCTCGAGAGCAGTGCATGGTATTCTCCACCCTTGATTTACTGCCATATGAAGAATGGAAGGTTGTATTGCATGCTCCAGCCTTCTGGAGAAGATTCTCCTATTTTGGCATTACCCTATGGTTACTGGGCACGTGTCCTGGGGACCTTTTGGCGTATTAACAGCTTCCAGCGCCAATTTACACTGTACCGGCGGTATACCGGTCTTATCATGCCTCCTTCTTGGTATTAATGCATTGGATACTGAACACGAGCCAGATAGCGTCGCAATGTAGTATTTAAAGTGTTCCAATGCGCATTATATCCATCACTGAGCTAATTTGTCACGTTCTGCTCAAACCCGAACTGCACCATGTCATACTCGGGCACAGGATCAATTCAATGCACCTCCAATTAAATTGAAGCTTCTGGTGGCATCGCAAAGGCCTGAATATCATCCCCATAAATTCTCAGAGCCCAATTTGCATTATATCTCAAGTTTCCATTTTCTATTTCTCTTCCCTTGTCGGGTTCGGGTTGTACAACACATCAAACTCCTCTTTTTATAATAAGGTAGAGGTGAATGATGATACGGTTTGCTCTACTCCTCTAGGTGAGCTTCAATCCGGTAGCTTCTTCATTTTAGTCAAATTCGGAGCTCAAAGTCGGGTATTGGGCGCAACAGAGAAGAGAGAGGAGAAACTGGCAAGTAGGGCCCGCTTGTCAGCCTCTTTAGTCTGAGTACTGTGCTACTCCATTTTTTCACTTTTGTTTATGCGGCTTGCTCTCGGTGTTAGCTGGACCGTGTAGCAGCTTTAATACGGTGCACTAAACACCGGGCTTACGCAAGACGAAGGGGTCAAAGGCGCTGGATTTAAACTCCAGCGACCTCATGCGGGTATTACATGAGCGCGGCTCACAGTGAGCCATGCGGCTGATGCCTCGGTCTGTGGAGCTCACTGTGCATGCTCCGGACTTATCTAAACTGAGCCCCTAGCGAAATTATAGATGAACCAATGACATGTGGGCCCGGTACCATTGAGACTTGTTTGATAGCACCAGTTTGTACCCAGAAACAGTTTAAGTATGAATTTTGCTAAGTATGACCAGAATTTGCACACAGCACACCATCCAGTCATTGTTTCACTCATAGGAAATTAAACCTTTGGTGATTTTGATCAAACCACACATCAAAATTTATGATTTTATACGTAGAATGCTACCACGAATTTTAGTATGCCATGCCAATCTGCTTTGAAAAGCCTGAATGTACCCTTGGCATTTTAATTGCCTTAGACTTGCCATTTGTCGTGCTAGGTTTTGAATGGCAACTTTTTAGGGTCAAACAAATGCCCCCCGCCTGGGTGAGGTGCGAAGACCTTAGGATTGAACAGCTTAGCCAGGTGCCCCCAGTGTTCCTCACGAACTTTATGGAATTCTTTCTGAGTTGCTTTTCTTGTTTGAATCTCAGGTACTTGGAATCCGTATTGGGCATTGAGCTCGTAAGCGGGTCTGATCATCTTCTTCGATCACATCTACTTCAAAAGGTATGTTATCCTTATCTCATTTCGCTAATACTTGCATGGTTTGGTGGGGGCTGAGTATGCATCCTTCAGAGCTTGCCTGAGTACTTAATCCCTTGTCTTTATATTAGGGGACCCGGGCAACGACCATACTCTGCAAATATACTCATAGGAAAAACTGTCTAACCGAGGAGGGATTACAGACAGGGGAATTTATCTCTGATCTGGTACGGGAACCATGCGGGTAATCTTGCAAAATTGAGGGTTTAGATAAAATGGCTTTCTGGTTGTAGGCATAATCTCGGGTTTTGATCTAGTTTTTCTCGTGTGCTTCTCGGTGGGGGTCTATGGCTAAACAGGGTTGGTTTTGGCTGTATCTCAGGGTCTTCTAGGTCATGTCAGGTTGGGACTTGGTTTTGGTTTTAGTTTAAGGTCTTTTCGGACTGTTGGTGTAGTTTAAAGTCTTTTCGGACCACGCCTGGCTGGATTTGATTTTGGCTGTAGTTTAGAGTCTTTTCGGACTATGCTTTAGTTTCATAGTCATTTCGGACTCTCCCTTCAACTTATTCCAAACTCTGAACTAACATATTTCTATGCTTTCTTGTCACTATTCAGAGTCTAGTTTGACGCCGAAGCTCGGAAGCTGGCTTGATCATCATCTTCAGTCATGTCTCGCAATCAAGGTACGCTTCTCCTTGTCTCCCATACATTTGCTCTTACACAACAGATGTGCTGTTTAGATGTATATTCTCAGGGGTCTACCCGAAGACTTAATCCCTTGTTCATATAGGGGCTTCAGGTAGTGACTATGCTTCGAACACATATCTAAGGAATCCTGTCCAGCCACAAAGGTCATACGGACAAGACCTGTCCAGCCACAAAGGTCATACGGACAGAAGGCACATGGAAGCCATGTTAGTAACTTGTGTACCAAAAGGTTCAGAAAGGCATCGCCTTTAATTCCTTGACAAACAGTCGGAATCTCATCAAATTTCTGTTGTGTAGCTTCTAAAGAAAGGAATTTGTAGGATATTGGTTATACTCGTGGTTTTGGCTATGTTTGGAGCCTTTTGGATTATGGTTGTAGTTTTAGAGTCGTTTCAGACTATCTTCCTTTGTGGTTTTTAGTTTAGGGTCTTCTCGGACCATTGGGGTAGTTTAAGGTCTTTGCGGACCATTCTTTTTATGGGCTTTAGTTTAGGGTCTTTTCGGACCATTATTTTTATGGGCTTTAGTTTAGGGTCTTTTCGGACCATTATTTTTATGGGCTTTAGTTTAGGGTCTTTTCGGACCATTATTTTTATGGGCTTTAGTTTAGGGTCTTTTCGGACCATTATTTTTATGGGCTTTAGTTTAGGGTCTTTTCGGACCATTATTTTTATGGGCTTTAGTTTAGGGTCTTTTCGGACCATTATTGTATAACTCACAGTGTTTCTTTGTTTGTGCAGGAGTTTCCTTTACTAGGCATGACCCCTTGCCGGTGGGACCTTTTCCTGTGAGAGGGAGGTTCCCCGGTGATCCTATTGATTGGACACCAGAGACTGTTTTGAGGACAGGGGTCACTCATCGCGTCGGGCCTGTGCTGCGGCAGCATGATTATCATTCCTTTTTAGGGGATAGTCTTCACCCTACTTCATCAGATCGGACGCCGCATTCTTTGCACCTTTTAGGACTCAACATGATGGGTACTGGGGCTCTTCCCTGGATACCTGGGTGTCTTCCTCCGGGCACCTTGAGGATAGAGGCGGGTTTGGTGGACTGGGTGAGATTCATCCTTCGGAGCGAGCGGGCTGCTCTCGAGAGGGTTGGCATTTATCATGCGGTATTTCTTTCTCTCTTTGAGTATACTTGGGACCCGTCTTTCTTTCAGGCTTTAGCAGAGAGGTGGAGGTATGCCTCCAACACGGTCGTCTTGGAGAACCGTGAGTTAACCATCTCACCTCTAGAGTTTCATAGGCTGTCTGGTTTACCTATATTTGGGGACCCGTATGACGAGTACCTACCCGATGCCGAGGCCTTGGGGCAGAGGTCATCTGAGGGTACCTTTGTGTATTCAGCTGCACTTCGTCGATTGTTCGACGTTTACCGCACTCTTTCCCATGCGGGTGATGTGAGCTTTTCTACCTGGATTAGGTATTTTACTGATCGGGTCAGGCACCCACGTCAGTCATTCGCTCGTCCTTCTAGTCCTCTTGATACGAAGGAAGCGGCGATATTTTATGACAGTCCTGCTGACCGATCGTGTCATAGCCGCCGTGGAGTTTTGGGGCCAGAGGCTATCTTGACGGCCTTTTTATCTTGGTGGCTTTGCTATTTTGTTGTCCCTAGCCAGCCGGTTGGTGTCATCAGGCCTGAGACTTTTGTCATGGCCAACAAGTTGGCGCGAGGGAAGTTGGTTTCTTTAACCATCCCTGCGTTGGCTAACCTTTTCAAGAGTATGAGGGTGATTTCGACATCATGTGACCCCTCTTTTTGCGACGAGGTTGTACCTTATCACTACTTGTTTGGTTGGGCTCACATGTATTGGGCGGGATTATATTCTCCTGTCATGGATCATGGTTTACGGCATGATTTGCCAGTGCTGGCCGAGATAGCGGGAGCGAGAGCCAGCCGTATTCCAGCGCAGAGGGCGCGGGCTTTCTTTTGTCATAGTGATAGTTATATTAGACTGCATGGTGGGAGACAGTTTGCTTGTCATAACGAGCAGTCTGAGGATTTGGTTTTGTTCGATGGAGGTCCGGGTGCAGAGCACTGTAGGAGTTTGAGGTTGGGATCTGCGGAGGCGGGTTTCTTTGTTAGCCTTCGCCATGGATTTCTTCCTTTGCGCTTGGGTGATAGGGTGGTTTTAGAGCCATATATGCCTCACCGCTGTGCGCATCAGTTTGGTCTGGATCAGTGTATTCCTGCTGATGTCCCTCTTTATAGCGACATTCGTGCTGACCTAGTAGGGGCGGCCCGGTGCTGGACGTCTCTCTTTCGCATAGAGACACAAGCGCGGTTTGTCATGCCTCGAGTTTTTAGGTCGGTGACTTTCACTGTTCCATACGAGAGGTGGTATAGGGACATGGTTCAGGTTTGCTACGTGCAGACCATTGAGCAGTGGATGGAGAGGGTTTTGCCAGGTCCCGACGATCACATTGGGGTGAGACCCGTGCCTCCTCTTGAGAGAGTGCCTGGTGTGCGTAGTCAAGACAGCCGCTTCTCCATGCCTCGGACTACAGGTATGTTTTCTTTTATTATTATTTCCTTTTATGTATTTCGCTTGATTGCACTAAACCTTTACTCATCTTATAGTGCTTCGCGCGCCAGAGGGTGGGGTGCTGACTTCATTCGGGATTCCTGCTAGGATCCTTCAGCGTTCTGACCCTCCCCCTGAGAAGGTTTCTCGTAAGAGGAAGAAGCGCAAGACTAGCACTTCTACTTCTACCACCGGGATGGCTATTCATCCAGGTATAAACCCATCATTCCCTTTTCTTTTCTCTTCTCTTGTTTCTTATGTTTCTCTCATAATACATGTCTATTCTTGCAGGGTTAGACACATGTACTACAGGTTCATCTGATGCTAGGGCAGGAGAGGTTATCGGCTGCCCCCAGGATGCTTCTGCGACTGTGGAGCCCTGTTTGGTTATGGTGCCTTATGGCACCTTCCTTTAGGTCCCATCTTGTGGATTCATTGTGAGAGTGTGTGCCTTCGAGCCCACTTTTTGTACGTGTATATTTTTTGTTTTGGTTGATCATGCTTGGATATACGTGTTTGTGGTTGATGTTTGCTCTTGTGATTTTCTCTTTCTCCTTCGTTCTTTCTCTTTTTGGTGACCGAATCTTACGAATCTCCCTCAACCAGGTTCTAAGTGATTAAGTAGACTCATCCAACTCGGGTTTTCTCTCAAGCCTTCCAAACCTTCTTCAATCGGGTTCTAAGCGACTGAATGGCCTTGCTTGCCTTGGTTTTCTCCTTTATTCTCTTTTTGTCTTTTTCTCCTGAATCCTTCGAATTCCTTCCAACCGGGTTCTAAACGATCAGATGAACTTGTTAGAGTCAGGGCTTAATCCTGAATTTTCTGAATCCTCCTAATCGGGTTCTAAGCGACAAGGCGTCTTCATTAGACTCAAGTTGTACCTCAAACCTTCTGCATCTATTCAATCGGGTTCTAAACGATCGAACGTCTCCAGTTGGCTTCGGCTTTATCCACCTTGGACAGCCGTTATATAGCTGTATGTTCAGTGAATGGTGAGCGTATGGATACCGACTTCTATATCGTCATGGTTCCACACGTATAGTGACCTCAAGGTTATGAAGAACCAGCTCATATGCTTCTTACGGTTCTTCCACATCCTTGTATCGCCTTCTAGCAAACACCTTTCTTTATAGGTCTTGCATAGAACACGGAAACCCAAATATCTTAAGGTCATGGAGAACCAGCTCATACGCTTCTTACGGTCTCCCACATCCTTGCATCGCCTTCAAGCAAGCACCCGTCTTATAAGCCTCGCATAGAACACGGAAACCCCGTTAAGGGTGCTAATTTCTTGGGACTGACATGAAGGGATAGCTAAAAAGCTGTACATGCCCCTTCGTCTTCCCACATCGTTTTCTTCGCGACTGTCCCTGCTCATACGCCTACATATGGGTTGCACGCAGAATTACGAGACCCCGTTAAGGGTTAGAAATTTCCTGCGACCCCGTTAAGGGCCCGTTTGTAAGAATGAAAGATCGGCTTCATAGGCTCTTCAGACCTCTCGTAATCTTACTCTGCTTCTTGACTACTGACTAGCCCATATGCTGTATATATGTCACGCGTAGAATGCAGACTGCGACCCCGTTAAGGGCCCGTTTGTAAGAATGAAAGATCGGCTTCATAGGCTCTTCAGACCTCCCATAATCTTACTCTGCTTCTCGACTACTGACTAGCTCATATGCTGTATATATGTCACGCGCAGAATGCAGAAGAAGTCGTTAAACTCCTTGAAAGATCGGCTTCATAGGCTCTTCAGATCTTTCTTATCCTTGTTCTATTTCTTGATAACTGACCAGCCCATATGCTGTACTTTCGTCGCACCTTTAATGTAAAAGGGGTAAATGAGAGTGGTGAGGTTTGATGAGGATCGGTCTTATATGCTCTTGTGATCTTTCACGGCCTTGTTTCGCTTTTCGGCAACTGACTAGCCCATATGCTATGTATGCGTCGTGCCAAACGCGAGAACTATTCGAGGGTTTGTTCTTGGGATTCGTTTGTGATATTCCATAATTTCGATTCACTTCTCGGTAATTGACTAGCCCATATGCTGTATATACGTCACACCGATTGTGAAAATTGTTCAAGGACTCGCCTGTGGGACTTGTGTGAAGGAACATTTGCAGTGTTGTGCAGTCCCTCACGGTCTTGTTGTGTATCTCGATAACCGACCCGCCTATGTGCTGTTTGGGTTTGAGGTTCGTGGGACACAGGTTTGAGTAAAGTATTATTACAAGTTTCATTCATGGTTGCAATCTGATCGTAGGCCTATTTGTGTGCTGGGCCTTGGTGGGACATGGTTTTAAATAAGAGTCTATCATGGACTCTGGCCTATATAGGGCTTACACAGGGTTCTTCGGTCTTTGCATGATGGTTTTGAAGCCATGAGAATTTATTATACGGCTTGGGTTTAGACGTCGCCTGTGGGACGCATCTGAAGGGTATGCCAAATTATGCTTGGGCTTTAGGGTATTCACTTGTCACCCGTGGGACTTGTGTTGAACGGCTGGTTAATCCTTTTAACTCCAGCTTGAGGAGTCCCCAATTGTTATCGGTGGGACTATTATAGAGAGGGGTGCCAAATTGTGGGCTTTGGTCTTATGCAGGATTTCAGTGTTTAGAGCCAAGGGTTCTTGTTCTCGCTCTAGTTTGATTATGGCTCAGGGGACGGCTGTTAAAGGTGCATCGAGTCTTGGGTTTCGCCTTCGGTGGGACTTCAATATGTCTTAGAGCCCGGGGTATTTGTTATTAGGCTCCAGTTTGGATCGTGGCTTATAGGGCATTGATCTGTAGGTCCACTATTTATGGGTGTTGATTTGGCTCAAGGCTGGTTTTCGCAAAGGTTGGTTTGGTGAGAACCCGATCATGGTTATTGCTTTTGGGGTTCTCTTCTTCTTTTCTTATTTTGGGCCAAGATAATTGTTTTAGTGCTCACATAGCCTAGGCACAACATCAAAGCCTTATTTTGTTCGGCACAAATATATAAAGCCTGCTAGTCACTTTAGATGACTGGTTAGACGAGCGTACCAGTGACAATTGTTTGAAGGGCACAAACTTGACAAAGCCCATTTTGTGCGTGAGGCTTTCTTTGTGGGCCTTACATCTCTCCACTCTTTTTTATATTATGGTAGGACTTGGGTGTGTATATGCACTTATTTGGAGGTGAAATCTTACTCACTCCTCTCGTGTCTTCTTGAATGGCCTATATGGCATCAATCATTAGGCGAGGGTATCGCGAGAAATGCGAACACCATCGTTTTGAAAACTTTGTTTTAAAAGGGATTTTGTGCCTTCAGAATTTAAATAGTCTAAACGACCGCTTTCTTTAATCTTTTGATTTTATTTGAGATATCATCATTAGGCACTCCATTGTTTAAAGGACAATGAAGAAACCTTGTCTCTCCTTTTTTCGAACTGGGAGGAAAGACAAAACCAGTGATAGTTGTTTCAAATGGGCACAACACCAAAGCCCACATTTTGTTTAAAGTACAAAATATAAAACTTGTTTGTCCATATTCAGAACTGGCTGGACAAACTTTGCCAGTGTTAATTGTTTAAGGGTACAAACTTAACAAAACCCATTTTGTGGCGAGAGGCCTTTATGGATTTTGTGGGTAGTTGGGGGACCTTACTTTTCGCTCGAGACAATTTCATTCATGTTGCGATTTGGTCCTTTTTTATTCGTAGAGGCTTTCGCTTAGGTATTTTTATTGGGATATTTTATTTGTGGACATTTAGGCTTTATTGGGATCTTGGATATTTATGGAATTTTGTTTGGAACATTTTATTCGTGGATATTAGATTTTAGGTTTATTGGAATTTTGGATATTTGTGGAGTTTTCGATCTTAAAATTTGGAGGTCGTGGAGTAGAGTTTGAGGAGAAGATCTCGTGGGATTCTCATTTCATGCCAACATACACAGAAGCACTTAGACATAAACACACCATCATTAAACAAACATAACCATTGTTCATGAGAAAGGGAAATCAACTCCTAAAAAGCATTTTAACATAAACGGCTCGTTGCCCCCTGTTAATAAGGAGCGGCCTTGGGCCCCACATGTTTGGCGGGCCTCCTGTCTTTGCCCGATGCGGTTGGTTCAGAGGGCAGTGACAGATTGGGTGACTCAAAGGATTTTGGATTCTCTGGTGCTGGTGGTGGAGGAGGAGGTTTGCTAACGGAGCTTTCTGCATCATCAGGCGGAGGCATGTCTCCATCATTTTCATCCCATCCTTCGACTTCCACATCCACAATTTTGCGGATGGGGTCAACGGTCAACCACAACTGGTGCGGGATGGTGTTTGGCGGTCCGCAAGCGATCAAGAGCCTGAGCGTATCATAGTTGTTGTTGGAGAAGTATGGGGCAATCTTAAGAGGATACCCGAATCCTGCCACCAAAGTATGAAGATCAGCAGTATTCCATAAGTGTAAAGGTACCTTGCGGAGTCTTATGCGCGCACGGTAATTGAGGGGGTTGTCATAGCCCCCTTGGCTAGAAGTCCACCCTATCATTCGGACATCGGTGGGAATGACACCGGGGACGTCGGCTTCTAAGGTGAGCGAGCCCAATGAAAGGATGCCCCTTTTTATGTCATCGCTTGGGCATATGAGTATGTAGTCGGCCTCTATTTCGTCGACTTCCTCAATGATTAGGCTTGAGAACTCACAGTTGAGTTGGTTTGAGAAGTAGTGACCGAGGCGGTATTTGGTGTACCCGGTCTTCCTTCCTCCAGTGACATAGATGAAGATGGATCGCCATAACCATCGACTCTCTTGTGGCAGCGCGTCTTTGTTGGGGAGGTCGACGGCGAGAGAACCTGGGCCTGGATACCGGCCATATCCCATTCTTACCGTCGGCGTGAGCGCCATGGTCTCCCAGTTGTGGGGAATTGTCCTTCGAGCAGCCATTAGCGCAGGGTCGGATTGAGGTTGAGGAAGTCTGTGACTTAGAGGCGTCGACTTCCTCCAAGGGTGGGGCATATATATATCATTCCTCTTTCGGGTGCATCGATACCCGACATACCCCTTCATGCGCATTATTGCCTCCATCATGGCTGTAGTGGGAGTGGTTTTGTAAGTGACGGTTTATGAGTCACTTTCATATTCTTGGCAGAAGTCGCTTGGTATATCACCCTCCTGGTGGAGCTTTAGATAACGACCGTTGATTGATTTAACGGGCTCTCCGTCTTCGTTATCTATCAGCCTGTATCGGTACCCTTCCAAGACTTGATCCACTAAATATGGGCCCCAGAATCTGATAGATGGTGACCTTGATGTTTCTTTGACAACCCACACAAGCTGCCCTTTCTTATATTCATTAAACGGGCCAAGCACGTGAACTGTTTCTTGTCTTGCTTCGAGATCGGTTTTTGCTTTTTGCGGCATATGGGTTTCGTCCCATTCCTGCTTTGAAGTGCTTCCGATATCCTTTGTAACCCAATTGGGCTTTATGGCTTGATCCTTGAATTCTTTCATCGCCCTTATCTCCTTTTGTACTTGTTGATAAATGCAATTCGGGCATTCATAGATATCGAATCGAGGATCGTTGTGGTTGGCGATAGCTGCCTTTGGGCTTGCGCATGAAGGGTGGTGACTGCTGCCACACTCTTTGCATTCAAACATGTCCCATGAATTTCCTTTTTGGTCACAGATGCCGCAATGGGTTATATATCCAAACTCGAATTCTTCTTGTTCAAATTCAACTTCTACCATGTAACATGTAGCATCCATGCTAGGGTCGTTCGAATCACCATCCTTAGGTTTCCTTGATAATCCATGCTTTGAGTGAGACTTGGAATCTTCGCCTTTCCTCTTGGAAGTTTGCTTGACTTTTTCCTTCTTCTTTTGTTTCTCATCCTCTACGATATACTTGCAGGAGGCGCAAAACCAATTGAAGAACCTCTTGTCATACCCAGAATTTATCTTTCTTCCGATGGCGCATTCGGTACATGAGTACCTAGTACATCGGTCGCAATTGAACATGACGTAATAATCGTCTACTTCATCGCAATTCATGCATTTGCCTTGCTTTGTGTGACCATTGTTACTATGATCCTCTTTTTCTTGAGGTGAATCATATTCTGAGTCGGTGGACCTTTGAGATGCCATGTAGCGCTCAGCTTCTTGTTCTTCTTCTGAATTTTCCGAGTTGTCACCTCGAGTTTTCAAATTTCGGGCTCGACTCTGCATTCCAGGTGTTTGGTATTCTTGAAGATACCTCCCTTTAATAGGTGGTGCGAATTTGTTTCCATTGCTTTCTCGCAACCTATAGGTGTCTCGCCCCAAAGCTTGCTCAACGATATATGGTCCTTTCCACTCAATTTTAGTGTGGCCGTCTTTGGATGGTTGAGACTGGCTGAGCATAGACACCATGTCTCCTTCTTCGAATTGCGAAGGCACTTCGTTTTTAGGGATAAATTTTATCTTTTGCTTCCCTTTATCTTTGTTGGGGATTGGCGCATGAGTCCCTTCCAGATGGGTTGCCACCGTGAGTGGTAAAGTCCCCTCTTGCCTTTTCTTTTCTAGGAAGTCCTTGAAGACCCAGCAGTCGTCGATGGTGTGACCAAGGATACGGTGATATGGGCAATAATTAGGTTCGTTGACCCGACTCGCTTGTTCCGGGCGTTTGCATACTGGCAGATTGAGACCTTTTTGCATCATTAGGTCAAATGCTTTAGCAACTTTATCTCGCCCAAATGAGTATGTTTTGTTCTTAAGTTCTGCCAGAGTATTCTTTTCTTTTGGCATCACTGGAACGGGTTTCTTTGATTCAGAGACTGTGTTTGTTGAATCTGTATGGGCTTGTCTCTTTGCGGACTGGAATTTTAAATAGTCCTTTAGGAGTTGAGCCAGCATGCCTTCAAGTGGAAAAGACTCAAGTGCTGGTGCTGGGAGCAGTGATTCTGCTTTTTCCTCACTCTTCTTCGGTTCTGGTACCCATTTGCCTTTGAAGCAACGTAGGCAACTCCATTTTGGGGTTTCATCACTGTTTTGAGGATGTTCTCTAAACCTCGTGCAAGGGGGATGGCATATGGCCCCACATTCGACGCATGAAGTCATTTCTGTGACCTCTCCCGGTCTATCGCATACACTACATGTGATCAATGACGATTGATCGTCTTCAGCTTCTATTGCATGACATGAAGCTTGGGAGGTTCTTTGATTATTTTTTGGTTGTTGTTGTTTAGGCTCGGAATGCATATCCAAACCTTTCATTTGTCTCAACAGGTCTTGGAAGGAGCAAGTTTCGGTTGGATTTGGTTTGGGTTGTTTTGGCAAGGTATTGGCGAAGGAATTTCTACCTCGGCCTCTTCCACGGCTTCTACCACGACTGCCTCTTAAAGCCATTTCTAAATTGGCATGAGCAGCTCTCCCTTGGATCCTTCTTAGATCACAAGTCGGTGGCTCGTCATCACTGCTACTGTTGCTGAGGTATTGCATAGGACGACATTTGGAATCGTCGTATTCATCATCAGATTCTTCATACCCAAGCCCTCGAGTATTTCTTGGTTTTCCATCCGGTCCTATGATTGTAGAATTGCGATGAGCCAATATCCTATCGAATCGCTTTGTCATAGCGTAGGTTGGAGACATGGGACTCATGTTTGCAAGAATCCTAGTTAGGCTTTTGGGGCAATATGGCAGAAGAGATACATCCACTTTGTCGGACATGGTTTCGTCTTCTAAAGGCCATTCATCGTCGTTCAGCACCAAAGACCGATCTTTACCATCGGACGCTCTATAGAATACAATAGGCTTGTGCCTAAAGATCCCTTCTTCAGTAGCCTCCTCCTTGGGCGGTATTATGAATAATATCATTTCTTGGATTTGGTTCACTTCCCTTGGTGTGAGCTCTTTATGATGGTTTTCAGGTATCCTCTCAATCATCAACGAGGATTGACTTGTTTCTTCCTCATTTTCTGAGGGTATTATGTATGACGGGAGTATCCTAGCTTCATCGGCTTCCTCCTCTGATGACGAGTCAGTATCGGCTCCATATAGCCTTATTTTCTCATCTCGTTGTCTCTTCGAACATTCTCCCTCTAGAGTAGGTTTATCAAAGAAATATTTGGCATCTTTCAACCCTATTTCGTGCACTTCAAACGGTTTAATTTCTCCTTTGATTTGTTTGACTTCACCGTCCTTTATGTACTTTACACATTGATGCAAAGTTGATGGGACGGCATTGTTATTATGTAGCCATGGTCGACCTATTAATGCGTTGTATGTGGTTTTCGCATCGATGATGTAGAATTTCATCCATTCTTGAATACCACCAATATCGAAAGGCAAGCTAACGGCCCCCATGGATTGCTCCGTTTTGTGGTTGAACCCATGTATAGTGATCTTATCCTTCGTGTGGAACTTAGCGCTCAACGTGAGACGGTCTAACGTTCGTTTAGGCATTAGATTAATGGAAGAGCCCGGATCGATTAGCATGCGGGTTACCTTTTGGCCATCACACTCACCAGTGAGAAAGAGTGGTCTATTGTGATCAGGCGTGCCTATGAGCAAATCATCATCGTTAAAGGTGATAGTTGGGTTTTTGTTGTTCACCAGCGCTATTTCTTGTATCCTTTTTTCGGCAAAATGTGCTTGAAACTCTTCAGGGTTTTGGAGTGCATAAATGAGCACTTCCCTCACTTCAGCGGACATCATCAATATGTCAAACATGCTTACCGCCGCTGGTATTTTTCTAAGTTGTGCGAGGATATTGTAATCTTGCACCATATATTTCTTAGGTGTTGGCTCATCTTGTACTGCGGGTTCTTTCCTTTTTGCCTTGGCCTTTGGCTTCCCAATTTCATCTTCTTGTGGTGGCTGGCGCTCAGGGATATTTGTACCCGAGCGGAGCACCGCATGGCAATCAGGCTTCTTAGTTTTGACAAAGATGACCTCACCATCATCTGAATCACTTGAGGAACTTCCTCCATAGACAACTACGTTACACATCTCATGGTCACCGTCATTGTTTTCTTCTTCTTGAGGGGCCCCACTCGTTTCCCTTTTCTCGGCTTTGAGGCCCAACATCAAGGCCAATACATCTTCTGTTAAGAAGTCTAAAAGGGTCAACGGTAGCGGAGTACCTTGCTTATGATTATCTAAGGTTTGTATGTGTTTTTGGATTTCAGAAGGTGTAGGCAACTCTGTTGGTTTAGGCGATTTCTTGCCCTTCTGGCTGCCGTTCTTGTTTAGTTTACGATGGATGACCCGTTTTAGGGGCCTTGGCACAGTGGGGTTTGAATTGCTATCCCATTTGACGCGAGGCTCTTTCAGAAGCTGTTTCAGCAACTTTTTAGTTTTCTTGGAGATGTGGAATTCCCATGCTTCATTTACGGGACTTTCAACCCTTTTTTCTTCGACCATCTCATCATGAGAGATAACATTAACTTGCTCGTGAGGTGCGGGTTGTTGCACGGCACTTGGCGCTAGCTGCATACGACCCTCTTGTATTCTTCTTTCTATTAGGTCTTTGAAGACCCAACAGTCTTCTATTTTATGACTTATCACCCTATGATATGGGCAATATTTAGGGTGATCAATCTTATCTGCCTGATCAGGGCGTTTGCTTGGAGGCAATTCCATACCATCTTCCAAGGCTTGCTTAAATATCTTAGCCGTTTTCTCCTTCTTGAAAGAGTATTTCTTATTCTTTCGTTCTTCTAACGATTTGAAGTAACGACTATTTTGGTTATCTTGAGGAGCTGGCTGAGTGGGTTGGCTATCAACTTGTCTCGCCTCCTCGTCAGAAGAGTCAGAATCTCTGTCTTTGGTTTTGTTGGTTTTATTGGTTTTGACGGCGTATACCGTCTTTGATTCCTTCTTCTTTGGAAAGTCTCTTCTAGGTTTGAAGGAGGTTGATGACTTCTCTTCTATATCCGTTTGCCCCAACCTGGATACAGTGTCTACCAGATCTTGATAACTGTTAGGGTTGGCAACGATTAACATTTCTCTCATTTTGCCGGATGTACTTCTTATGAGCAAATCAACTGCCTCCCTTTCGGGTATGGAATGGCTCGACTTATTGCTCATATTTCTCCAGCGGTTGATGTACGTCAGAAGAGTTTCATTTGGCCCTTGTTTGGCCCATGCTAAATCGGCCAGTCTTATTGGGCTGCTCGCAGTGGCAAACCTATCTATGAAGGCACGCGCCATTTGGTCCCAGGATTTTATACTTCCTGGTTTTAAAGAACAATACCATTGAAACGCCGGTCCTGAAAGACTTCTAGCGAATTGGCGACAAAGGAATGCTTCTTCTCTTGAAGAGTCACCACATTGAATCATGAAGTGGCTAACGTGTTGTTCAGGTCCCGTCTCATCTGTCCCATTTCCTGAGAACTTGGAGAATAAGGGAACGGTGTATGTTGGGGGATATTTTGGTATATCGAATTCGGGAGGGTATGGCTTCCCTATTCGTAGTGTTGTTTGTTTTGGGGCAATCCCCATTTCTCGTAACTGACGGCTGATCATTTCTTGAACATCAACCGCAGTAAAGGTTGGGGAGGTTTCTCGCCTTTCATCTTCCCAATGTACTCTACGTCTTTCTTGAGGGTTTGGTCTTTCTATTCTTTCAGGCCCGTTTACGGGGCTGGACCGATTTGATGTTTCTCCTCTTTCGAGTTCGGAGCCAGCGAGACCTTTCCCTCGGATTTCAGCCATCAACCTTTGCTCCCTTTCGTAGGCTTGATGTACTTCAGCTCTAAGATTTTGTATCTCGGCTTGCATTTGGTTGAAGGCGGATAACATTTGTTCTTGTGTTTGGGCACCGGTTTGACTTTCACCAGCACAGGGAGAAGTTGCCAAGACGGTATGGAAGTTACCTAATGCGGGCCCATCCATATGACCTATATCTGAGCCACTTATGGTTTTGGGTTTGGCACTTATGGGAGGAAGGCATGCTGCGTCAGACTCTTCCTCCTCGTCACTCGGATTTTCGACAATGGGATCTTTCCCCTTTCTCACCATGCATACGGTGGGGTTGGAGAGTTTATGGTCATCTTCCTCTTCGAGGTCTTCATTAACGGTTATCATGAAGACCGTCGCTTCTTCTTCTTGCTTAGGGTGTATTTTAGTGACCCTTCGCTTTTTATGAGTGGCATTTGGCGCCACTATTGTTAAACTTCCAGTGTTGGAGGGGTGCGGATTTATTCGTGCCCCCAGCCTATCATGAACACTGGCTGGTCTCCTCAGAATTTGAGGGGTTTGATTTGATCCCTCGTTGTTTGAGCTTCGAGAGGTGCTTGAGCGTATCTCTCGACGGAGTTTTGGTTCTAATGAGGCACCATGATGTGCCCCCAGCCTTGGGGCTGAGAACATTGGTTTTGGTTTTGAGTAGAGAGTGCTATTGTGTACATGAGGTTTTGGGGCTGGAAAAGTTAGCCTTGATTGGATAGATGGTTGGGCGTCATTGGATGCCCCCAGCTTTTGGGCTGGAAACGTCAACCTAGATTTGACGGAAAGGGATGCAGAGGTTTCTTGCACAGGATGTACATAGTATCGGTTCCTATGCTGCTTCAACATGCGAAGCTGCTTGTGGGCCCTATGAATGGCCATGGCAGTGTCATCAACCATTTTGCGGTTGGTGTTCATCCTTTTCGGTTCATGGATGAACGAGACGGTTTGAGGGACTTCTCCCGCTGCACGTATGTGTGCAGTAGAAGAATTCCTCCTCACTATCCTGAGTGGGGAGAATGAGTTGTAGACAGGGAGGGCTGGTTGAGCCACTAACTCATCCTGGTATGCTTGGAGATTTCTTTTCTTGGTGACCGACAGAGGGGTCACGGGAATTTGGTTGATTACAGTTATTTTCTTAGACGCGCGTCTTCTTGCGCGCCTAGTCTGGGAAAGGGGAATGAACGTCTTGCCGTCCATCCCTTTAGGGGTGAGAAAGTAGCATGGTTCTTCATCATCTTCAACTTCTTCCTCGGTGACAGACCCGAGGGACAGTTGATCATTCATTGGAGTAGGAGCAGGGACTTCGAATGCCCTGACTTCATCAACAGGGACTGCGAAAGTCCCAAAATAAACGACTTCTTCGCCAGCTGGGAGGCTGGCAACTTGGGCAAAAGAGCGTGCGTTGATTGCGGTGTAAGCCATTCCTGCAAACAAGCAAAACTCAAAATTTCATTAGTCAATTTTCATATATAAACTTATACGTAAGTGTTAGCCCGATTATTCAATCCATAGGCGTCGATATCGAATATAAAAGGAAATGACATAACTCGAGCGGTCCAATGACTTGTTGCTTGAGTGTTTTTGAAGTCATTGGCTACTTGAGTATGTTCCTTTTATCTTCGTATCGGATCCCGAACCTGTGAGGAGGAGAAAGTCCCACCGGGCGTGCCAAAACCTGTAGGGCGCAGAAAGTTGCACAGCTGGTATGGATGGAAGGTGTGTGTGCATGTGTGTTTAAATGTCTCGTGGTTCAATGCTCTCTGTCGATTAAAGAACATCGAACTCGAAACATTCATTTCTTTCTTTCTGCTATTCCTTCCGGTTCACCCTCGACTGACCTACGATTCATAATCAGTCAATCGAGAGAGTTTATTGATTGTGGGGACGTTTAACTCCCAGCGGGCGCAAGCCCCCGCTGTTAATTACATCAGATGACCCTTCCAAGCCATGCTGAATACCTCGTTCATTCCGGGATTTGTGCCTATTTGTCGTGAATTGAATAAAGGGGCTAAAAGGGAACTCATGTTTTGACTTTGGTTTGCTTAGGTTTTCTATGCATTTGGATATATGTTTGTGTATGACTTTTACATTAAAATAATGTTTATTGCATTTTTAAAATAGGAACTTGGATATTTGAGTAGTGTATGTACACTATTTATTTATATTTGATTTATGACATATTTGTTTATATTTTTATTAATTATTTACATTCCATTAAGAAATCATTCATATTTGAAGAAAGGGTATTTTGGTCATTTCAGGGTTTGGCTGATGCTTGGACATGATCAATTTTGATTTAGAAAAATGAAGAATTCAATTTGGGTTCATTTGGAAGTGGTTTGAGTCAATTTGGACTTAAGATGAAAAAGTTATGGTCAAAAAGGACTTATTCGTAAATATTTATATTTTCTCAGGGGCTTATTTACAAAGCTGGGAAGGTGTGGATTTGTGATTTGGGTTTTAGACAAGGTTTTATATGAAAATTGGGCCTTTGGGGACTTGTTTGTGAGAATTTTGGGCTGGCATGGACCTGGTTATGAATTTGCAAAGGCCTCGTTATAATTATTGAAAGTCAGAGGGACCTTAGTGAAAAGAACCTTGCTTTGGAAATCTTATTTATTAACTGAGCCTTGAGATTCGAATATTGGGCTTTAAGATGGGTGTTCCAGGCTTTATGATCTGTGCTGGACATTGGATTTTGATCATGGGCTTTGAGATTTGAGTATTAGGCTTCGAGATGTGCACTAGAGACCTTAAGGTTTGAGTCATGCTCCAGGATCTGTGCAGATCAACTAACTTGGATGATGAGCTTTAGGATTCGCGCAAAGAGATTTCATTTAAATCTTACAGCTGGACCCCATTAGCAGGAAATTATTTGATTGATCCTTTGGATCTCTCTGTGCCTTAAGATTCGGGTTTCATTTTAAACATTTCCATTTCGCGCCGAGATCGACTGATTTGCATTGCTTTGAGAGTCGTGCAACTGGATAGTGGATCGGGTCTAATATTCAAACTAGGGTTCTTCTCCGGTTATCAAGGGTTGAAGCTCCGGTAGCTTCCCTGTCACGGCTGAGGCGGAGGAGAGTATGGCTGAGATTGCCTCAGTCTCCTGAATCTATATCACCGTTTGTCGGTGACTGTCGATCGCCAGAGGCTGTCGTTTTTAGTTAAAGCAAGCTCGGCATCCGAATTGAAAATTAACTCAAATTCTTTACATTGTCCCGATCATCTTCTTCAATTGTTCGACTATATATCATCGCTTTACCACATAAGAGATAACGGAGGCATTGATTTTTTGATTTATTTAAACATTGGTCATGATTGAGATTCGGGCTTTCTGATCTGGTACCGGTTCGGTGCCAGATTTTTAATTATTCGAATCTGGGTATGATTTTAGAGACTTAGACGAATCCTTGTAAGCTCGCAGAAGCTTGCTAAAGATTGCAGAAGATTCAGTTCAATTTTGAATTGTTTCCGAATTCATGGGTAACATGGAATTCATATACTGTCAGTTTTGAATTCATATATTTTTTATTAATTTTGATTTAAAAAGTACGCATGATTTCATCATGGGATCATAAAGGAAGGGTCAAAGTTTAGTTGTATGAATTTTCATGATTTTTTTAGAATTTTATTTCCATTTTTAATGCATTTATAAAACTAGAGGGGCATTGAAGTCATTTTCCAATTTTTATTGCTGAATTTCTATTTTTAACAAACTGATCTTTGAAAATTCATAATAAATTGAAACAAGGTCAGAAAAATATAAAGTTAATGCCTATTTTATGTATTTTGAAGTGTTCTATCTAACCATGATATTGATTTTGTGATTTAGATTTTTAACCAATTTGTAATGTTCATTTTACCAGCAGCAGCTTATTGCTGATTTTTTTCTGTTTTTAAACATGAACTTTGAAAATTCATATCAATTCGAAATAAGATCAGAAAAATACAAAGTTTGTGTCAATTTTGTGTGTCTTGATGTCCTCTATCTGATGGTGATGTTTATTTTTTATTTTGGTCCATATATCAGTCCAGATTGTACCATTTACCAGCAGAGGTCATTTTGGCACTTTTGAGTGCATTTCTTGTACCAGTGGTACATGCTTTGGATTTTGGTGCTGTTACTGCTCATTGGCTGGTACCAGGAGCTATGGGAAACCTTTACCATGACAGGTTTTGAGTTCTAAACAAGTTTGAGTAGCTTTTAGGCTACAATTTGGTGCAAACAAAGAGAAAGAGGGAAAGGAGAAAGATCCAAAATTCCAAGAATTCATTGCACTAACGTTTTAAACATCAAGCATCTGTTGAAATTTGGTTTTATGCAGGGAAGCCCCTGGTTTTGTTTGAAATCACATTTTTTGTATAATCTCACTTGACAAAGAGACAAATCATTAAGAGATCATTGATTCAAATGTACAAATGATATTTTCAACATGGTTGACATCTATTTGCAATTTGAACCTCATTCTTTCACTATTTTGCACAAATGTCTATTTGATCTCTTTATTTTGTGCCTTTTATACACATGATATGCATTTATGCATGAAGAGATCATCTAGAACTTGTTTGTGCACCATAGGCCCCATATCAAGGAGATTATAATAGGAACTATACAGCTCAACCATTATAACTTATTTTTTTGTTTTACTTTCAATCTTTTCTAATAAAATAATCAAATAAATTAGATGCAATAGGAACTATACAGCTCAACACATGCATCCTCATTATTTGATTATTTTATACAAAGATTAGAAGCATGGAAAATCAAGAAGAAAGTTCAAGAAAAATCAGATTTGTATGTTTTCGGTTTTTTGCTTTATTTTATACTAAAAGTGCAAAAGAAGAAATAAAATACATATATATTTATTTTGTTTATAAAAGGCAGCAAACAAAGAAAGTAGAGAAGGAAAGCAAAGATTTTTTATTTAATATTTATTTATGCATATATATATACATATTTCTTTTTGGTGATCATTAAACTTCATGCTTGCTTATAAAATAAGCTTAGAACATCATGAAGCTTTCTCATTTTGTATATTTTTCATAAAAATTCGGAAATAAAATAAAATAAAATAAAAGAAAAGGAAGTGAAAGAGAAGAAGCTCCAACAGTGAACTAAAAGCAACAAAAATTCAAAATAAAAGATTTAATTTCACCAAAGAAATCTTTATTCATGAGAACCCAGCCATCAAGGCTTTACATTTTTACAGGTATTTAATTACCTAATCTTCGATTTTCTCTATTACAAAGGAGGGAGAACACTAGTCTTTCTTTTCTCTCTTTCTCTTGCTATCTCTATCTTTTGTATATTATCGTGGTCTTTCTATTCCTCTTCTTTTTTTTCGTCCCTCCTTTCAACTGAGCTCTAGGTGCCTCTTTATAGGCAGCCAAGGGGTCTAGGGTTTAGGGTTTGGTGATGTGGCTTTCATCATGCACACCAAGTGTTTGTTGAATGGTCTTGATCTTTTCATCACCATCCACATGTTCTGTTGGCTAATGAACATCCAATAGCATTTGAACATGTCATTAATCCTTTGTTAAACCTTTCTTAGCCCTTGGATGACCTCGAGAGCAGTGCATGGTATTCTCCACCCTTGATTTACTGCCATATGAAGAATGGAAGGTTGTATTGCATGCTCCAGCCTTCTGGAGAAGATTCTCCTATTTTGGCATTACCCTATGGTTACTGGGCACGTGTCCTGGGGACCTTTTGGCGTATTAACAGCTTCCAGCGCCAATTTACACTGTACCGGCGGTATACCGGTCTTATCATGCCTCCTTCTTGGTATTAATGCATTGGATACTGAACACGAGCCAGATAGCGTCGCAATGTAGTATTTAAAGTGTTCCAATGCGCATTATATCCATCACTGAGCTAATTTGTCACGTTCTGCTCAAACCCGAACTGCACCATGTCATACTCGGGCACAGGATCAATTCAATGCACCTCCAATTAAATTGAAGCTTCTGGTGGCATCGCAAAGGCCTGAATATCATCCCCATAAATTCTCAGAGCCCAATTTGCATTATATCTCAAGTTTCCATTTTCTATTTCTCTTCCCTTGTCGGGTTCGGGTTGTACAACACATCAAACTCCTCTTTTTATAATAAGGTAGAGGTGAATGATGATACGGTTTGCTCTACTCCTCTAGGTGAGCTTCAATCCGGTAGCTTCTTCATTTTAGTCAAATTCGGAGCTCAAAGTCGGGTATTGGGCGCAACAGAGAAGAGAGAGGAGAAACTGGCAAGTAGGGCCCGCTTGTCAGCCTCTTTAGTCTGAGTACTGTGCTACTCCATTTTTTCACTTTTGTTTATGCGGCTTGCTCTCGGTGTTAGCTGGACCGTGTAGCAGCTTTAATACGGTGCACTAAACACCGGGCTTACGCAAGACGAAGGGGTCAAAGGCGCTGGATTTAAACTCCAGCGACCTCATGCGGGTATTACATGAGCGCGGCTCACAGTGAGCCATGCGGCTGATGCCTCGGTCTGTGGAGCTCACTGTGCATGCTCCGGACTTATCTAAACTGAGCCCCTAGCGAAATTATAGATGAACCAATGACATGTGGGCCCGGTACCATTGAGACTTGTTTGATAGCACCAGTTTGTACCCAGAAACAGTTTAAGTATGAATTTTGCTAAGTATGACCAGAATTTGCACACAGCACACCATCCAGTCATTGTTTCACTCATAGGAAATTAAACCTTTGGTGATTTTGATCAAACCACACATCAAAATTTATGATTTTATACGTAGAATGCTACCACGAATTTTAGTATGCCATGCCAATCTGCTTTGAAAAGCCTGAATGTACCCTTGGCATTTTAATTGCCTTAGACTTGCCATTTGTCGTGCTAGGTTTTGAATGGCAACTTTTTAGGGTCAAACAATTAGAAATTGTGATCTTAAGATAGCGCTCCCCTTTGTTTAGGTATCTTAATTTGTCCCTCTGACATCTAAGGGTGATGCTCTAGTATTTTGGTTCTTGTATCTTATATTTCCAATGATTACTATAGTAATTATTGCTTTTGTAATAACTGTTATCACTACTAGAATTTCCACTTTCCGCTTTTTAACAACCATGCCAACTGATTAAAAGTTTACTAATATATCTTTTTTAGTTTAGATGCTCATTGTTTATGTAATCAAATAAAATAAATGAACTGTAAATCCATCGACTTATATAAAGAATACCAGCCCATATTTTATCAAATTAACTTGCTGCAGTAGATTTTGATGTTTTTTTTGTCTTTTAATCTGTTCAATGCGTTAAACTTTTGGTTGTCTCTTGAGTTATGGGTGCAGAGATAATTTATAGATATCCATATTAGAGATGCACTCAGATTTGATTCTAGAGTTCTATATTTCATGATATCTAATTTGTATTGGGATTGTTCAATAAGTTCTGGTATTGTGTAACGGTGTCCCTGTATTACGTGTTGCTTTGATATCTGGTTCCATACCATACGTAACACATATTTTTTTTTATTAGAACAACAACAATGGCTCCAAGGAAGTCTGGTCTTACAAGAGCAACACGTAAAAAGCACTCCAAGAGAAAGTGTACTTCACAGCCAATTCTTGAGGTTGGCGAGGGTTCAAATGCTGACCCTGAAAGAGAAATTACACAACCAGAACTGCCAAATAAAAAGGGTAGAGGCGCCGGAAAGATCAGAAAGTCAACAGATGTAGTGGAGGATACACCGGTAATCTGGCCAGTTGGGGATTGTGAGTTCACGTGCAATCACCAGTTGGGCGATTGCAAACCAAAGGAAATAACAGCAGCAATCACTAGGTACCCCTTCTAACTTGAGTACTTGAAATTACACAACCAGAAATCGATATATTGTTTTTAGGGATTTTATGCTTCAATCAGTTGCTTTTTTATTTATTCTGTTGTGTCAAGAAATTGGTACAAAAACAGTAGTCTCTGGTAAGTTAAAAACAACATATTCTGATGCACTCAAGGTGCTCGAAGAAATGACGAAATCATAATCTGATGTGAAAAAAAAATTTGAGTGCTATCAAGGCCGATGTCTGGTTCAACTTGTAGTGTTATGGTCACAAATCAGGTTCAACTTGTAGTTGCTAACAAACGGGTTGAATGTACAGCTAGCAACTAAGTGTGACCTAAAGAGATCATGTTTAATATTTGTACACCTTAGGGTTACACTGTTTAAACTTGTAAGTCAATGGCTGATATTTCCGTATTTCTATCACTAGGCTCCCTAAATCTCATGCCTGGATCGTTGAGAAGCTTCTTCTCATTTGATGACGCCACGAAGAAAAATATTGAGTTCTTGTTTTTGGTACCATATATTGATTTATATTCAATTTTTTTAGGGGCAAATCTTGGCAGGGGATCTGAGCCAAACATAATTACATGGACAACCCTAACTGGGATTATCAGTTCACCTCTCATAAAAAAAACAAGAAGCAAATTACATGAACTAGCAAACCAATAGCACACTACAGTTCACGTCTGGTTACAGATAGCTATCCACAGTAGATAGACTTACATTTATCAGTAATAGACTTTACTTTTAATAGACTAACTTTTTTTTGTTTTAAAGAAAAAATTCAGATACCGTGAAGGGGAAGATCCCGACCATTGCAGAAATGTTATGGAGGCGATAGCAGCAAAAAGGTATAGCCAGGAGCTATACGAGGCCAGGGACATCTGCAGGAAAAAATTTGGCAGAGACATAGAAGCATGGAAAAACCACATTCCCCATTGGTGCCTTGACAACCCCAACTGGCACGGTTTGTGTGATATTTTTTTCACAGAGGACTGGCAAGATTTGAGTAAAAAAAACCTGGTAAACCGCACCCAGTCGGGACTTTTGGTTGCCCATCACTGTGGATCAGCCAGCTCACACCAGCATTTTGGCAAACTGGTCAGTGTCATCAAATATAATGTTCCCAAATTAACAATACTTGTAAGTTATGGATTCATCTGACCTTTATGAATATTTGTTTTATTCCTTTTCATGTGGAGACAACATTAAAAAATGGAAAAGAGCCATCGATGGGGGAACTTTACCTCCATACTCATAGTCGTCGAGAAGATGGGAAATCACCGGTGGTCATCCAAATACAGTCTACCATGACGGCCGGGTCGGAACCTAATGAAAACACTGATGGTAATGGGCTTCCAGATCCAAGTACCGAGGAGCCTACAACACAGGTCCCAGATTATGATATCAACTCCTTGCATTTTGCCAACTCGAATGCGAAAGCAGTTTATGTAAGTAGTATTGTTTTCATTAATATGCATTTATTGTTACCGTAGTGCATAACAAGGTCACAATAAATATAATTTAGCAAATATGTTGTGAGCTTATGTGGCCTATATTTGTTGTCAGTTGACACCATGGGTAGGGTGTTCAAATGGTTCGGTTTATTTGGTTTTAAACAGAACCAAAAAATGATGCCATGGGTAGGGGTCAGGGGTGGATCCATAAAGGCCTACCCCTGAATTTGAATTTTTTTTAAAGTCCAGTACAATTCTACACATGTGCCTACCCCGGGCCCGGAAATTACACGGCCCAGTCAAGATAACTAAGTGGGTTCTGGTCCTTTGAGTTTTATTTTTATTCAATGTCCGTAGGAATAATTTCATTCATAAATCAAAATTTCACTACAAGAAAGGTAACAGGGCAACATTATACCAGTTCCTTGTCTGCCACTGTTTTACTGCAACAGAAAAGAAATTAAACTGGGAAATTAAAAACAGCTTAGAAATAACACCTATTTTGTTTAGCCTAAGGTAATTTAAAATTGGATTGGGTTGATTAAAGCATCTACTCAGTGGTGAACAAGCGCCCATCCAACGATCTTCCATTTCTATCCCTTGCACGAAGGAATCAGTTAGCATACCCAATTAGTTAATAGGTTTGAACCCGATTAAACATATGAGTGTTAGTGAATGAGTAAAATAAGTAAATAGAATTAGTAAACAGTGATCATATATATATGCATAACTACACTAGATATTCATTGTCCTCTTTAGGCAAAAACACAAATAGGACATAATATAGAGACCCAAGTTTAAATTTCTCATTTACTGTTCTGACAAGGTCCCATATAGCTACTGAGAATGAATTCTGATAAAAAAACAAGTGATGATATTTACGTCCCTCTATCCATATATGTAACAACTAAGATGAAAATACTGTTCTTGATGCCTTTCTAATATGAATTTTATGATTTCTAATATGTTGGAACTGATAGGAAAAAGTGAAGGACATGGCGGCTGATCAGGCCACTTCTGACATGGACGAGAGCACCATGTTTCTGACAGCTGTTGGTGGATCAAGGCACGGTAGGGTGCGGGGGTTTGGAAGCATGCTTCACGATAAGGTGCCAACAGCAACCACCCGAGCCAGGCAGAAACACACAGCTTCTTCTGTCTCTGGTTTGACAAACATTGAAGGGCAGAGAATCCAAACCCGCGAAGAACTGGAAATGCTCTTAGCTGACCGTGATCGTCGTCTTGATGAGGAAAAGGCTGTGAGGGAGAGAAAACTGGCAACTTATGACTTATACTTCCGTCAATTATTCACTATGTATGGGGCGCAAATGCCTACTCCACAGGTAATTAACTAATCAATTTTGTAGTTAATTTATGGTTATAAATTTGGTTGTGTTGACAGATTTTGATATGACACTGCTGTTGGCACCATTTTGGTAGTTGTCTTTGCTGTTGAGATATAGCAATATACTAACATTACCTCATGTGCATTTTTTTAATTTTAGGATGGAGCAAACGGTTCTGGAACTCAGCTCGGTGTTGTTCCTGTAGTTCCTTCTCTTCAGGTCACACTTTAAATTTTACAAAACTTAATGATGTAAATTTTATTCATCTTCCATTTTGTGATCTACGGATTATAACAATGCTTGCATTTTATATGTTTAGGGTCATGGGCTTACCAATCAACCATCTCATGGAGGAGCTTCACTTGTGCAAATGCCCATTCCCCAGTAATGAGTTATATAATGTTGCTTTGAGATTTAACTTATGAAAACCCGCTAAATGAGGGTTCATGTAGCTATTGGCTTTAAGTATGAGAAAACGCAGTAAAAGCTTAGTTGACTAGCTAGGGGTAGTCAATGTACAACGCCAAATTCAATTATCAAGTGGGATTAAGGGCATTTATAAGTTAAACTAGTCATATGTTAAACTACTAAAGCACGGTACTAATAATTGAAACTACTGAAGCACAGTACTAATAAGTTAAACTCTTATGTTGTCAGTTCACCAACAGGGTTTATATAAGATGTATTAGTTTTTGTGCGAAACCATCAATAATTTGTATTGCCTGTGACATAATACCCACAAATCATTTCTCAAAGGTGCATTATTTTTTTATTAAAAGAAAACAATGATACACCAACATAGTTTTATGGAAACCAGATTCGAAATTATTTTTCAACTCCATTACAATTGTCAGCTTGCTGAAATTGGGTTGATCTCGGTAGTGTCTTTTATTTCCAGCTATTTAGAGTTCTTATGATCATTTCAATAGAATGTTTCCTTTTATTTTCATCTATTTAGCGTTTTGTCTTTTTACTCTACAGGGCATGTCTTGTACTGGTAATGTTCTGGTAACCATCATGTGGTATACATAGGGTGTTCTTATAATTGTTTTGTAAGCGCGATAGGGTGTTCTTAAAAATGTGCTTATTTTTGCACGTCTTCATCAATGATTGACACTTCTTGGTTACATAGTTTATATCTTCTTTGTTTGACACTTCTCTGTTTCTATGTGGTATACATAGGGTCGTGCTTTTCCTATGCAACAAAACCAGGGAGGTAGTTTCCAAGAACTACTAAATCAAACTCAAGCTGGAAATGATGACAATACAAGGGGTGAGGATGATATGAGCCAATGGTTCGGGCAGTCCACCTTCCACGTGAACCAGCGTTAGCTTCTAATGCGCAAAAGTGCACATTTTTTGGTTAATTTACAAGTTCTAACATATGACAACTGGAATGGAACCTTATTTTGTGAATTTTTGTTAACTCATAGTGGGTATATATTTTGGGTATATATATTGTCAATGATGCAAATGTATAGTTTTGTTGTTGTAATTGGGGCTTGCAAATTTAGGGAGGAAGGGCATGATGATTATACTATGTTCATGCTTTGAAGTTATTAAATGCTATCGATCCATTTACGAATGTGTTTTCCATCTATTTACATGTTTTTTTTATGTTTATCTGGTTCAATGTTAAATGGGGAATGTATGGGAGTACCCAATTGGTACAGGGAGGATTGTAGGATGAGGGCCAACAGATACTTTTCCATCCAGGTTATTATTTCCATGGGTATATCTTCGGATATTAAAAATAAAATTCCCATGGAAATAAATCTGGTGGGCCCACATACAACAACCGAATTGAAAATAATGTTCCCTTGGAAATACTGGGGTGGGTCCCACGTACGCTGCCCTTGGAATAACATGTGGGCCCCACTATCGCTTGCCTCGGAAATACTGAGGTGGGTCCCAGGTACACTGCCCTTGGAAATAAACAGGTGGGCCCCATGCTCCCTTGCCGTTGGAAATACTGGGGTGGGTCCCACGTACTCTGCCCTTGGAAATGCTCTGGAGGGTCCCACAGACGCTGCCGTTGGAAATAACCAGGTGGGCCCCACATTTGCTGGCGATGGAAATACTCGGGTGGGGGCCACTTGCGCTTCGAAGGAAATACTTAGGTGGGTCCCACGTTCTCTGCCGATGGAAATACTCCAGACAGTGTCCGAGTGTCGAAGTATTTCCGTGCGCCCTTTTCCAACTGTAATCGCACGGAAATACTCATTTCTGAGTATTTCCAACGGCGTCGACGGAAATAAGTGCTATTTCCATCGAGGGTTGTTGCGACGGTAGTATTTCCGACGGTAGCGCACGGAAATGAAGATTTTAGGGCTTCTTCCGACGGTACGCCCATGGAAAAGGTGATTTCCTGCCGTTGGAAGAAGCAGAAATTCTAGTAGTGACACCCTCAGCCCATTACTATGTGGCTTAGTATTAGCTAATCTAGTTTTCTTTTGGTCATTAGCAGTAACTAAAAGTTGGGTCTGTTATTCTCTGGATGCTTATTGCATGTGTGGTTATTGTGTGGATGTTGCACTGGCACTTGCTTTACTTTGACATGGTTGTAATTATTTGATTTTCAGTAAAATGAAAATGGGCCTTGGCCTTTTTTAAAAAAAAAAATTGTAATTAAAGAAAAATTGTTTTTTTTTATCTTACAATTTATGTATGAATTATTTACATCTTATGTGTATATATTCTTGTTTATAAATATATGCATGAATGCTTGAACATGTGCAAAATTGATGTAATGTGAAATACTTTACATCTCATTTGTAAAAAATATTTTACAACATAAAAATTCATACTTCAGTTATAAGTATGAATACTTTCCTCATTACTTATCAATACTTTTCTCAGTACCAAGCTGTTAATACATTAAATACTGTGTAAGTATGAATATTTGACATTTTAGAAATGAATACTTGACAGAGATAAATACTTGACATTTTAGAGATAAAATACTTAATCATGGATCTCGTTTGAAAGAAAAAATTACATAGAACATATCGTCAGAAATATTGGCGAGATTAAACGGAGAACAAAACAACTCTAAAAATGTGTAAAATATGGGTATGTGATGAGAGGGATTAAAGAAAGTTGATGTCCAGCTTATTTTAGAAATACTTAGTATCTTAGTTATGAATACTTGCATTTTAGATATGCATACTCGACATTTTAGAGATGAATACTTGAAATTTTAGAGATAAATACTTCATCATGGATCTTATTTGAAAGATAAATATTCACACTTTACTGAGTAAGTACGAATACTCGACATTTTCTGCGTGTAGTTCCTATCGTGGTCAATTTCAAGCGACGTTTGATGTCCCCCAAGTCGATAGTGGTCCCGCAGGTAGTTCATGCCCAAGACATGTCTGTGGGTTTCTCATAAATACTTAACAACATAAATATTCACACTTTACTGAGTAAGTATGAATACTCGGCATTTTAGAGAATAATACTTGACATATTAGAGATGAATATTTGACAAGTTATGAATACTTGCACACCAAGGTATGAATATTTGAACGACAAAGAACCCGAAAGTACTTCATCATGGATCTCATTTGAAAGAGAAAATTACGTAGAAGATGTCCATAGTTTTTTTTTTTTAATACTTGATGTCTTAGGTATGAATACTTAATATATTATATGGTAATACTTGCACGCATAAGTATCTACACATATGCGCGCCAGTTGTAAATTTTTTCAATCATAAGTGGTCTCTCACGTTGTTAATTAATGTAGTTAGTGGTCCCCATTGTACTTTATATATCAGTTAATCAAGGGGACGTTTAGAGGACAGAATGGGGAGGACTGTTAGTCGATCCCTTCAATTCTAACTTATAAGAGAAGGAATAACAAGTAACACTATTCTATGGTCAATAAGACTAAAATCATTGCATGCGTCAATTTGAAAACTATAAAAACTCTCAAAATTTAACAACCACAGCAACATCTTATCAAACAGTTGATTAATATGAAGAAATTGTTATTCAAATATTATTGTTATTTAGGCTCCATCTATTGTCTTCTCCCTACACTTTCTTTAATTTTCTTGCATTAGATAAACATACATAATTACCGCAAATCAGAAAAAAAAAATTAAAATAAGTTATTTGCGTTTTCAATTAATGAATCAAAATGCTAGACTAAAGTAAAAAAATAATGAGGTAGGGAAAGGAAGGGGGAGAGAGAGAAAAATGAGGGCCCCTTAAAGTATTTTGTAAATAATTTTAGATGAGTAATATTTTCTTAGAAAAGTTTAAAAAGTAGCACAATTTATATATTTCTTTCTGAAAAAAAATTAATGAGTGAAGGATTTTTCTACATGTACTAGAAATATTAGAATGAAAGTGACATATATACATTTTGAAAATCTAGAACGTGCCACGAATATCCTTTTATTTAAAAGGATTTTAATTATGAAATGTAAACTACATTTAAATTTTTTTTCCTGTTATTAATTTTATGGTATTATATCTTAGAATAAAATTGTAGCATATAGAAAACTGTAAATAGTTATAGATTGATCATGTAAATAAAATGTTTCTAAAAAGCCTCCGTTGAACTTTCACTCAAATAACAAATTAATCACTAATAAAAAATAAAAAATATTACAAATTGCATTAATATTCGTGCTAAAACAGATCGACAGTCCGGATCTAAACGCAGAATTTGAGTTACTTTCGGTGAATTGTATTCGGTTCCCCTGGTTTAGAGAGGGACAACGGTGCAGTACAATAATTCGACCCATTTTCTAGACTATGTAGACTTGCTACACCGTACGTTGCATAGTTGATGCTGCTAAAATTTTTGGAGAAAAAAGTTTAAACGTCCTGAGCCGTGCGATCGAGATCATGCACCCAAATAAAACATATCCAACGGCTCAAGCCTGAAACAAAGGTCGATCCGTTGAACATTCAATAATTGTAATAGAATATAATTCAGTTAAGACTATGTACAAGGCTAGGCTGCTACTACATAAGCAAGCCTCTGTCGAAACACTTGAGAAAAACACAAATCATTTTCTGATCTGTTCTTTCTTAATTATCTCTTCGATCTCTAAAACTACTCTCTCCTCGTACTTATTATACTGAACAGAATTAACTGGAGCCGTTCCCATTTCCTGCCTGATTAATGGAAAACAACCGAATTTTTGCCATGATGCATCAAGGTCGTCAGAGTTTGGAGCCGTTGCCGGTGCCTGCGAGAGTGACTGAGGACCAACAAATGGTGGCCATGGTGGATGAAGCACGTCAAAGGCGGAGAACGGCATCTGCCGCCCTGTTGGCCGCACAATATGCGTTTCAACCAGGGAATATCTCTTCCATAATGCGCGTAAACGAAGCCGCAGTGAATCTGCATCAAGCTGGGGCGAATTTCGATATGGTCTTCGAGACTTTTCAGCGTTACTGTGAAAATATCCTAACCATACTTAGACAGGTTGTGCCGAGCTTGCACCCAATTCCACCTCAGCCTAGACCTGAGCCCATCTGGCCGGTTGCCATTAACATTAGACCCATTCCTCTCCGGCGCACGGTATCTGCGCATGGGCCAGTCAGGCTGGTCGAGGCAGATGAGCAGCACAACCAAAGTACAGCTGCACCCAGTGTGCAAGAACAGAGATGAATTCTTGTTAATTTTCTTTAATTTGGTTGTTAGGTTGGAGAAGCATTATTATTATATTAGTGAAAAACTGATGAGTGTTTTTGGAATATGTTCTTCAATATTTCTTGAATCTTGTTAATTCTTTGATTGTTCTGAACTGTGGAATGAGCTTTGGCAATAGGCTTTACTGAGAATGATTAGTTGTCATATCATATCTTGAAAATTGTAGTTAGTGTGGCTGAAATTAAATATTTTCTTCTTTTGATATCTTTTGGTATTGGTATGTTGGATTTTATTGTTGTGATCAGCAGCTGTTCAGTTCATGCAGATGCTGTAGTTATTCTCTTTTTCATAATTTAGGTAAGAGAATTTTAGTAGCTAAATTTTAGTAGCTTAGTGTTTCAAAGAAAAATGTATCATTGCACTGGTCCTTGTACCAGCGGTACTTCTTCTGTCGGCATGCTTGCTAATGGGAAGCTCCAGTAAGGTAGGCGTCAGATAACAATATACCAGCACACCATTCTATCAAATGGGCATTCTATGGGAAGCTCCAGTAAGGTAGGCGTCAGATAACAATATACCAGCACACCATTCTATGAAATTTTGTTGTTGGTTTTGTGTTTCACATCTTTTAAGCAGTGGTTTACAATAACATCTTAAGAAATTAGTAAATTTAAGACTGACAACATGATGCTTCTTTGGAGTTTTTGACAATTCAAAAGTAGAAGAATTAGTCTGTGAGAATTGCCAAACCAATATTCCTGAATATATATTTACAACTTCAAATATATATTAAACAGCCCTAAACTAAAGTCGGTACCATGCTTATAGCTATTTTGTGGAATTGGTATATATGCTGGTATCATATAATTTTAATTGGGGCAGACGGTTATTACACTAGAGGATACCACAAGAAAACAAAGAGACAAAATATGTACCACTGGTACAAGTCCCAGCACAATAATATTTGGTATGTGAAACATATATATATAATTTAATTTGAAGCTTAATCTATAGTCAAATTCTTACAGAAACACATTAAAAAAATATTGTTTCCCATAAATACATTTCTCAAATCAAGATTTATAACTATTTTCATAGTACAACCAGACATTTATTTATAAACATTTCTATAATCATTTTTGTGTATATCCATGATATGATTTTTGTAAATTTATTTGTAAACCATTTTGTACTAATAAAAATCTCATCTCGCATAATTCTGTAACCATTAAATAAGCCTCAGTAATAAAACCCTCGCTTCCAACATTTCAGATTATTCGCTACATCGATGAGCTTCAATATGTACATCTTCAGTCTTCACTCAATGAAATTGATCTCTACACTAAATGAGAAAACATGGTGCAAATAAATGAAAAAACATGGTTCAAAAGCCAGATAAATATATTTCTCAAATCAAGATTTCTGATAACTATTTTGAACTATGATCAAGGCAAAGTTCAAAAGCCAGATCAAAAATGACAATTAGGGTGTACGATACGGATTGAGTGAAAATATTTTCATATCCTATCCATCGTACCCATTATGTTAACAAAAAAAAATTATTTATACCCGTAGCTGATTTTTTTTTTTAAAGTAGTGTTAGACTGCCGATTCCATTAACATACATGTAGCTGATAAGATAACAAAAAAAATCTTATTCATATTTGTCTTATTAAATATAATATAAGTTGGATAAACATAAAAAAGATTACTATTAACACCCCTATTTGTGCTTCCAGTTAAATATTTTTCAAAACTCACAAATTTACTCATTTTATTGTCTTTTAGATTAATACTCATTTTATCATTTATAAAACATACAAAATTTGTAACTTGAATGTGGCTCTTATATTTGATTGGTTTTCGAGGATAAAATGAGTATTTTTATAAAGGATAAAGGGTATAATGGGTGTCCAATTTTCGAGGGCAAAATGGATATTTCAAAAGGGTAAAGGGTATAATGTTTATTTTATAAGAGCGACATTTTTTTTAAACAAGCTACAATTTTTTGTGTGTTTTTAATAAAGGGTAAAATGGGCATTTTATAAATTTAAAATGAGTTTTAATATAAAAGACAATAAAATTGGTGAATTTGTGAATTTTGGAAGTTTAGAGGAGAAAATATGTATTTTCGAAATTTAGAGAGAAAATATGTAATTTTGAAGTTTTTGAGGGTTATACTGAAATTCCCCCTAAGTTTGTTAGCTCGTTCATGGAATTTCGATGAATGAAAAAAAAACAAATTAAGTGTTATATCATATATATTTGTTCATGAATAAAACTATTTCATATTATGTCTCATCTTAATATGAATTTATTATATGTATTCTTATTCGTTAATTTAGCAAAAAAAATAACCATATTCATATCCATCTTATCCAATACAATACACGCTAAACGAATAGAAAGAATCCATTAACATTCTCATTCAGGTGTTACAATACAATACATCTTAATATCTTGCACACAACTAAAACGTCTGATCTTTGCAGTAAGATTTGTGCTGGATCTCAATTTGACTGAGCTCTCCGTTAAAACTTTGTCAAAAAATCATCTCCTCTTCAGTCTTCAACAGTGCAATAAAATGCAGTTTATGTGACCACATATGCATAAAAATCATCTATGCAAACCGCATACCGAACATTTTATTTATTAAAAAGATATCCAAATTCATTTAAATCCGAATAATATTATCGATAGAAACAGATAGGATATTCAGTAATAACTAAAACCCAATCAAAATTCTAACCCGTACAGAGTTTAATTGAGTAGTTTTGTAAGTAGTCCACAGCTGCTTTTATAGAGTGTGGAGTAATAATTTTCTTTTGAGACTAAAAAAGAGATATACTAACCGGACGGACGGAGATGCATGCTTCTCTCTTCCCAAGCGCGACATGTCAACCGATTTTTTTATTAATCGAAAATAATAAATAAATATATCACTAAAGGGTGGTGTTTTTATGGAAAATCAAAATATAGAAAAAACAGAATGAATTATCCTGTTAAGTGGACGGAACAGTTTATACCATCCAATTAATTATTCAAAATCATAATCGCTGCAACCCTTAAAAACGGAACGGTGTAGAAAATCCTGTCCGGACACCAGTCAAAAAAAAATTCAAGACGGGACCATCCATCCCGTCCACGTCCACGTCCACGTTCACGTCCAACGCTAATTTATGTTTTCTTGTTTGGGCAATTTCAGAAGCATCAGGAGATGATGATCCCTCTAATGAATCAGAAGAGAATCTCAGTTGTTATCCATCTCGGTTAGAGATTTCCGAAAGCCAAAGCAGCTCTTCTTCGTCTTTAAACAAAAAAACAAAAAAAAACATAGAAAAGCCACAACATAGAATAAAAAAGAAAAGAAAGGAAATAAGTTACCCATCCTACCAATAATTAAGGACCAGAGTGAACAAGTAAATAAGTTCAAAAAAAATTTCGCTAGCTTTGGACGGGATGGAATATACCGTTTCAGTTTTTTTATTTTTTTCGACTGGACGGGACAGATTTTACCGTCCAGGTAAATTTTTTTTTATGTGTAGTCAGTTATGTTTGGGGATTATATTTTGGATTAGATGGAACCTTGGTCGGATTAGTGTTTGAGTATATAATATGAGGTGGTTCCGCATGAAAATATCGTTTAAAAACCTTGGTCTTCACTCTTCAGTCGCTTCACTTGCTCGATCTCTTTTACGGTGTGAACGCTGATCGGATCAGTGTTGGATATTTGGATTCCATTTGATCTCCAACTCTTTTACGGTGTGAACGTTGATCGGATCAGTGTTGGATATTTGGATTCCATTTGATAACAAGGCTCCGCATAAGTATTAATCTCCAGTTCTTCATGGTTCGGATCCCAAAAATAATCCAAATTTTAAGTTTGCATCCAGACCGTCCGAGCAAATGCTACCCGAAGTGAACTGTACAGTATTCCTATAATAATCGTGCCAAAACAGACTGAACGGTTCAGATCTAATTCAAAATTTGAATTACTTTAGGGGATCTGAATTAAATTCTCCCGGTCTAATAAACCAGTCCAGTGGGGCCACGTGGGTGGTCAATTAGTCAATTTCCCCACCTAAACCTTTAGTCCTTGTCAAGTGACATCCTCTACTCGCCGCTTATAAATTTCTCAGCTTCACTTGTAAACGAAGAAGAAAACATTTAACCATGGCACTTGCTCTGACAGGATCCCTTCTTCGACCAAGATACCAGCCTCTCGTTCCGTCCCGCTCTCGCCGGAACGAACGGAGCGCTGCTCGATTCCGGCTTGTTGTCGCGGCCGGTACGGGCTCCGCTCGGGAGAGGAGGCCACAGAATGTGGAAGGGAACTTCTTCGTTGGTGAGAAGAGGAAAATCTCTCTTTTCTCTTTGTATTACGGTTTGGCATTGCATCAAACAAGTGGTGTGCCATCTTATATCTGATCTGTGTTTAATTAATTTTTTGCAGATCATACATGTATCGATTGTGACACTTGCCGATGGATGGCTCCTGTATGTACTTTTCTCTCATTTTTATCAAGAGAAATGTGTGTGTTTTTTTTTCCAGACATTCCAATTGATTTTATGCTTCTTATTTTTAGGATGTATTTTCAAGGGTTGATGGGATGTCGGCTGTAACAAAGCAGCCAGCTTCAAAAGATGAAAATATCAAAGCTTTGCAGGTTAATTATCTCCTTTAGTTGGACTAAAGAAGTGATGATTGAAATTTCTTATTTTCTAAAGAAAATTCTGTTTGTTTTGTGCAGGCTTTACTTTCTTGTCCAACAAATTCAATTCATACTGAAAAGACGATGAAGGAGGTAGTCGAGGTGAACAAGACGTTTCCTCTGCCTATCGACGAAAGTGACCTTCCTGTGTGTTTCTACTGCTTGATTTTCATTTTTGAATATAAAAATACTTTTTTCACCTTAGTTTAAATTTTAATTATTTATTTTCAAGGGAGTTTATCACTGTGGTTACCACTCTGAGAAATCTTATGGAGCTGCTCCATACTTTATTTCTCACCCTGAAGGAAACATAATGGTGGACTGGTAAGTGGTAATTAAAATTTCAAATTGTCAAAAGCAAACAAACAAACAAAATGCAATTTCATTTAATTTTGTCATTTATATTCCAGTCCGAAATACACAGAGATATTGGCTCGCAAGATCGACATACTTGGTGGGGTCCGCTTCCTGTTCCTGACTCACAAGTATGACCAAAATAGGAAATTAATTGTGATCTTTAGACAGCTTTCCTAATTACTGAAATTCAAATTAAGTATGATCAGACCAAATTTAATATATCAGGGATGATATAGCAGAGCATGACAAGTGGGCCAGGCGGTTTAAATGTGAGAGGATTATGCACATAGGAGATGTAAGTACTTGGTGTTGGCAATGCTACAACCTGCCTTATTAATACAATCCATACAACTTGGTATGGAACAATTTTCTTTGATTTTATGAAATAGATGATAAATATTTGATTCAATTGAAACAGGTGGAAGATAGAACTGAAGATGTAGAGAGAAAGCTGCATGGAGATGGTCCATGGACCATTGGATCCGACTTTGAGCTCGTCCATACACCAGGCCATACCGAAGTAAGACCAATTTTCATAACACAAGGAGGAAATTAAGTGTGTTTTCTCAAAAGATACAGCACATGCAAATACTTAAGTTTCACTGTATGTTGTTCTTGAATTATTTTGTGCAGGGTTCAGTGTGTTTGTATTATAGACCAATGAAGGTTTTATTCACAGGAGACCATCTCTGTATATCAGGAGAAACCGGTGATCTCGACATGGGTCTTATTTACAACCAACAATCGGGTAAGAGATCAGTAAATAATTCTTCTGACTGGCCTACAAAGTATTAAAACGCTATTGTTTTTATCTTTGCTTTTGAACTCATTTTGCATAAATTGAGTACAGCTAGCCTGCAACTGGATAGCGTGAAGAAGTTATTAGACCTGAATTTCAACTGGATTTTCCCTGGTAAGTTTGCTTCCCTATCACAATGTGCTACGCATATCAAAGAGTTGAGTATAAACATTAAAAGTATTTTAAAAGGTTTTAAGAACAAATTGGTAATTTATTTGAGAACAATGTAGATGTCAAGGCCAATTATTTGCAAATGGTACTAGCTATTTACACTGCTCCTTAAATCTTTTTGTTTTTTGTGTTTCTTACAGGTCATGGCAGAAGAATAAGATTCAAAGACAATGATGAAAAGAATTCAGCTATAGAGGCTTATTTGGCGACCCAAGAGCATTTACATGGTAATTCTAATACCAGGAATAAGGAGCCATTGTTTGCCTAAGCTGAGACAGCTCTGTGCACTTGTATAATACATGCCTACATGATAATAGCGATGTTCAAATCCTGCCGGAATAAATTATCTTTAGAGATGTAGGCATTAGCAGAAATATAGTAGTAGTGCAAGCGTAAACAATTTTTTTTTTTTTTCCGAGTTGTGTACAAATGGTAATGTCACTTCTTATGTTACAAAAATAGAAGTACTTATGTGTGGAGATTGTAGTACAATTACCCGAGAATAATATGAAATTTTGCAATGTTTATTACTTCAGTGAAGGTACTAAACTTATGTGATAATAATAATATTAATATTAGCAGCACCATAGCATGAATTTTGATTTTTCAACATTGGAATATTGAGTATATCTCGGCTATTTGCATCCACAAAACACAGAAGCATGCCAAAAAGTCGCCATATGTATTGCACAAAGATTAGACAGAATACAATTTACAATGCAAACTGACATAATAGTGTCAGAATTTTGCGCATTGTCAAAACAAAGGAGCATTGTGCCACAAATTAGGCACCTTAGGCCTGGAGACTGCCTTCGTTTTTAGATTGAAGCACTTTGTATTATATCTTCTCATGGCATTTTGCAGAGATCTAATTTCATGATATTGATTTATTTGTATATCCATTCTCTTGATCGTCCCCCCGTTTCATCCATGTCTATGAAAATGCTTACAGCCTGTCAGAACAGCAAATCTAAAGTGTCAGGAGTTTAACATCTTTTTTGGCAAGTAATTAGTAATGTGTAACCTAGGTACCAGTAATTAAATAATTCAACAGTGTGCCATTCCACAGCCATATGAATCATAAATTTCATTTATATCTTTAATAACACATGAAAAACCACACTCAAATAATAATCTTCACTGGCTCAATGCCCTTGATATCTACATTTACCAGACTAAAATAAGTCAAGTTAAGAAGAAAAAAAATATACATTTAAGTCAGTGGAAGACATGTTTTTCCTTCACCAAGTATTTGCTTATTTATTTTATTTATTTTTAAGAGGATGTGTTATAATAATTCTTGAGTGAGAAATATATCATAAAAAGAGAAAAGGAGGTTGAATTAGTTAAAAAAAATTGAGAAATTACTTTTCCGATTCGAGGCCTCTCTTTCGTTTTTGCGAGACTATTTTGTACATGAGAGACAGCTCCCCAACATTTCAGATTATTCGCCACATCATCGAGCCTCAATATGTACTCCTCTTCACTCAATGGAAATGATCTCTGCAACAAATGAGGAAGCATGGTGCAGTTAGGACTTAGGATTCAATTCAGGCAAAGTTAAAGCTAGACCAAAAATGGTAAGGTGTAATTTATCTTGAACTAAACAGAAAATATCCAAGAAAAAATGAAGCAATAAATAATTAAGGGACTTTTGGGCAAAGCTGACCATTGTCATCCAAAAATCAAAGATTGTAATATCCAAGACTGTCAAATGGAAATAAATCTGCTGTTATTCCAAGGAATAACAGGAACTTGTTATTCCGATCCCAACCATTCAATTTGTTCTATACACGAATTTCAATGAAGAAACTTTTTCATGCGCGAATCTCAATGAAAATCAACGGTTGCGATTGGAATAACAGCAGATTTATTTCCCTGTCAAATAGTATTATATTTTTTATGGGTCTGTATTACTCCCAGTGCAGACCAACCAATTTAGAGATAATGAAAATATTTAACCCAACATAAATGAAAATTTACGAAGCATAGAAAGTACTTGTTCTCTGTACTTCCACATCACATTCATTGCTAGTAGGTTTCTTCCCATGAACTCCTGTTACCAATATATACAAGGAATTACATGCCTAAAGCTCAAATTCAAAAAGTTGAAGAAAAAATTTCAGCTTCAAGTTCCTTTCTTGAGAAATAAAGGGCAAATAGAAAATTGCAAACCAAATACTGCTGATCTACTAGTGCTGACTGGTACTTGTCTGACTAGACCCATACAAATTCCCCAAAATGAGCAATATAAGTCAAGTAATTGCCCAATAAATCAATAATGTCATTGAATTTATATGAGACCAATTTGGTACCATTAACAAAGGTAATTTTTGGAGATAATCCTTGATATATCCCCAATTTTGTCAAATATGGACAATTTGAATTCAGAATGTTAATCCCTGGTTTGCCTAAATTTTTGGCCTTTGAAAATGAAAGAAAGGTAAAACGAATATTAACCACCTTTCTTATAAGCTGAACATCATATGACCTTCCATATTTTTTCCTTATAAGATTAGCAAGATCTAAGCCGCTAAATTTTAAATCATCTGCTCCGACCATTCTCTCCAAGTCTTCTCGAGATATCCCGTAATTAACCTAAAAGTGCAAACTACTCAAAGCTATTTCTATTTGCTTATTCAATTGAAAGATCGGAAGCTATATTTTGCCAATTATCTATAATCAGAGAGATTGGTAGATACTTAATTTGAGAACATTTTGACCAGTATAACTAGCAACTAAATGAAAGATAGGAAAAATTTGCCCGCGATTGTGGCCAGTATCCCTGATTTTGCCTAATTAATTCTGAATTGACCCGCAATTGTGCACCTAAACCCAATTCAGCCCCAGTGGACAAGAAGTGTGAATTATGCTTAATTTTGGTACCTTGTTTTTCCAACTCTGATGCACAGAATTCATAATCAATTTACCAACATTAATTAGTTACACCAAAAAGTCATTAATTGGTACATTTTTCGTCCAATTTTTTCTCAACAGTGTACACTGACAATTCAATAATTTAACAAACAAACATTAAAAAGTCCAACCATTTACCTCTTCTTTGTCGCTTCTTTTTTCCTGATCTTCATCTTCACCATCGCTCGATTCTTCACCAGTAGATCCATTGCTTATTGCTCTTAGAAGGAGAACATCATGCGGAGACTTTTGTTGAAGACTTATAAGTCTCCTCCCAGTACCAAAAGATGATCTCTCAATTGGCAATTCAATGTTAGATAGACACAACAATCTCAGCTTATTTGATCGGCCTCCATAATTTCTCTCTTGTACTCGAATCGGTCGGCTAGTTGGATGACTCGGAAAAACACTTGTCATGCTCCGAGATTAAATAACAATTTCAGTTCTGTGAAAAATCCAGAAATCCATATCAAATACAAGAAATGGAACTGATACTAAATCTATGGACAGAATTAAAAGCGCAAACTAAATCAACAGCAGATCGAGGTGGAATCTCAACCTCTTGACAATAGCATAGAAATTGGGAACTAATTGAAGGGGAACGAAAACCTTCTTGCAATGACCCCACTGGAAAGGGAGAATACCTCGGCGTATTTTCAACAGTGAATGGAGACGAGCTTTGTTTTCTTTTAATTTTTTTGTGTGGTGGTGGAAATATAGAGAGAAGGAGAGTTGTGGCTAGGAAGGAAAGTGGAAGAGACGAAAATATATAAGAAAAAGAGTCTAATTTATGGCGCCAAAAGCTTCACTTGCGCACGGAGACTCCTTCCTTTAACAGTCTTGTAAATAAATAATGATTCTATGGGGATTCGGAATTTCTGTCAATGGCGAGGTTGATTGAGTCGGGTCTCGGGTCAGAATCAGATAAAATAAACAATGAGCCCGACCCAAGCGAGGTGGGAGTGGAACCAAACCGAACCTATGATTTCATTAGACCGCGTCGGGTCGGGTCGGGTCGGGCCAGCCTATCGGTCTGTTTCCAATAATTGCCATTTTCCAGCCCTATTTTTAATTGGAAGAGAGCCTTTTATTTTCTCAAACAGACTAACAGAGACGTGTGGGGTTCCTTGTGGAGTTGTGGTGTTGTACAAGTGAAGTCAGTCAGTAATCATAGCTATAGCGTAGAGGGAGGGATTAACTAATTGTCTTCATCTCAACTTGGACAAAATTTTATCTATCCAATAATTCCAATTTCGTTGCTTGGAAGTTTCAAGTACGCCTGTTCTATTTGTGCAATTGATTTCACCTTAATTGGCAAATAATTAACGATTTGGCATTTAATTTCTGTCTTTTAATTCTTCTCCTCATCCAATGAATAAAATAAAGTTTTAATGACATACAAGATTTTTAATCCTACTGGATTTTGATGCTTGAATTATAAGAATTTTGAAAATTCAAGATTTGAGAAATTAGTACCAGTCTTTGATCCTAAAGTTAGCACCATAGCAAGTTCAATACTCTCCCAAATTAACAGCTTCAACTAATTAACACTCCAAGGATGCAAAATCGAATATGTGACAAAATGAATCTAACTAATATGTGACACACAAGCAGCTTAAGAGCTTAAAACTTGCATTGAACTCTTCCAGTACAAAATCATACTAAAATATTTGCGAGAAAGAAATCTGGTCAATTATTATCAGATTAAGAATCTCTTAGATCTATGCAGTTGGAGGGAAGAGTTTGGCATCCTGGGTCGTGTCAGTAACAGCAGGAGGTAGCCAGTGCCACATGGCCATTTGTGGGTACGGGCCAAAATGGGTTGTGGGCTTGATACCCGGGGAGTGACCGTTGATAGGGGTAAATGGAGGAGCTGAATGAGCGATTGTTGGATGAAATGCCATTGGATGCGGCATAAACCCTGTAGGAGGTGCTGTGGTCAGTACTTTCACCTGCTGTTCTAACATCTCCTTGTCGGCTTTTAGCCTCATCTTTTCATCTCTTAGTTCATTTTTTTCCACCTAGACATATGATTTCCATGTCAAATAAGGCAACGAAGCAACTGGATCTGGAAAAGAGACACTTGGTGTACTAGTACTGAGTAAGCACTAGATACAATTGACTCAATCACTTTAAAAAAAGATAAACTAAAAAATAAGAATTTATCAAATTTGTGAATTCACCCAATATATTAATGAGGTATTGCAAATATGATAAAATCAGGTGCTATTTGCATATTCTGTTAGAATAGACTGATTTGCCCCAGTGTTCACAGAAAAGAATGACACATCAACTCTGGAAACAACAAGAGGTTACAGAAAAGCACTTTGAATGCTACTGTACTGTACTGGTACTGTCTTGGGTGGTAATACCTTGAGATCTTTAATTGCCTCTTCAAGCTTTTCATTAGACTCTTTCATTTCTTGGGCTTCATTTCTGAGCTGCACCACTATACGTGCCGCATCACTGAGAAGTGTTGCTTTATCTGATTTAGGCGGTCGAGTCGGATCAAGGACAGTACTGAGCTCCACAAACCTACAATCGAATCAATTTGTGTAGTTTAGTTCATACATTAAATTGAATGCTGGAAGAAAAATTAAATTGCCCATTCTGTTTTCCTGTATGCCCTGGTCATACCTAAATGTATCATGCATAGAAAATAAAAAATAAAGATGCAAAAAACTATATATACCAATTCAATACAGAAACATAAGAGGCAACATTTTCAATGAAAGACCAAATTAACCATCCTCCTCTTTCAGGTTTATGCAGCATAATTTTTGGAAGGCACCCATAAGATTCCTGTGATAAAAAAAGTGAGATTACCGCTCATTTAACTTGTCTCGTCTCATTTTCTCCCGACAAGCCTTAGATTTGGTTCCTGGGCCTGACTCATCCCTTGTCCTGAAAAAATAAATTACTAAATTCAAAAGTAATTACATGAAGAGTCCCCACTATAATTTTAACAAGATAAAGAAAAAAGTATTGTACAACTTTGAAGCTCGTAATAATTGCTATTTGTAACAAGAATAATTTAGACAGAAGCCTGTTTCAGAGAAAAAGGTAGAGAATCTCTTCAAACCTGAATTTGTCACAGAAAAGTTGTAGTTTACTGTCATTGAATCATTTTTTCAAAAGAAAATCCTAATTGCAACTTTATTCTTAAATGACTAAGTTCCTTTTTTTTTCTGGCACCAAACAAGAGATCAGCAAGTATTTCTCAGGGGCCAATCTGACTCAAATCAAGCCTAATGCAAACAGTCCTCAACTTTCAACTCAAGAAATCTGTACAACTCATGAAAAAAATTCCAAAAAAATATAACTAAAAGCACCAAGTAACAAGCCTTGACTGCCTTTTATTCTTCAATGTCCTTCGTCTTCTAAGATTTCATTTGTTCAAACTATTTTACTAAAATTATAGAAGTCTACTTTGACCTACTACTTCAAAAAAAAAAAAAGAAATTAAGAAAATTAAATTTACCTTTTCCTAGAGCAACCTTGCTCCAAGCCGCAGACTTCATTATATGCCTCTTCAAATTCCACTCTGAAAATGAAAGCGACAAATTTTACTCGAAATTCAACCTTTTTTTTTTTTCCAACAAACAAATAATCGCAGTATAACAAGAAGAAAAAACTCCGATTGCAATACCCGATTGGTCCCGTCCCGCAAAAACCTTCAAGAGCACACCGCAACTCGCCGTCCAATCCTCCTTCATCGATCCAGTACTCATCCATCGCATTTGGTTCCATATCCAGATTTAGGGTTTTGATCTGACCAGATTTCGGGTAATGGCTTCCTTCGACTCCGAATTCGATATCAATCAATCACTAAAACAACGAATCAAATCAATGGAGAAAAAGAGAAGTTGCACTTTATTATCAGATCAGATAGAGAGGTATTGGGGAAGGGGGGATGGAAAGGGGTGGTGAGAGAATCTTTCTACCGAAACGACAGCCAATGACAAGAGAATACGCGCGGGATCGGAGATGTATAAGAGAGAGAAGGTCCGGTTTCAAATAGGTCCGGACAAGTTATCTCAACCGTTGGATTGATGAGATTGACGGTGGATATGAGCTTTTACAGGGTTAGTTATGATATATGTAGGTCCGGTTGCGGCTGTCGATGGGGGCACGGACACCAATGACGTCGTCGTCATCTGCTGGTGATTTCACCATGGTATGGTAACTTATATATGTACCATCTGTTTTCTACTAATTTTCTACTAAATATTGATATTGTTTTTTTAGAAAAAAAATAATATCAATATTTTATACTAAATATTGATATTATGATATAGCAATACCTAACTATTTTCCATCTCAAATTAATGTATGTATGTATGTATGTATGTGAGCATGTTTATTATAAGAATGATTATTGAGAAACATTCTTGTTTTTTTAATTGCTATTAAGTAGTTCATATTATTTTGTTTAATGATTAATTGATTACTATTAACTAATTATGATGTTAACTCCAATTGATTGCACTATAAAAAATTAAGTTAAATCCTCGAAGCAAGATTGTGTCTTAAAAAAAAATTACGATTTTTTTATTTTTTTTCTATATTGATATGTTGTATATAGAAAAGATTTACATGGAAAACATATTTTTCTTATCATAAGTAAATAAAAATAGTTATAATTGTTTTTATTGAAGTGAAGAATTAATGAACATTTTAGCCAATTGTGTTAGGCATAATTAATAGGATTGTTATATTTTTATTTAGTTATATTATATTAATATTCAGTTCTGGGAAAGTGAAAAGCACGAGCAAAATTTTATTCACAAAATAAAATTCCACATTCAATTCTAACTGTTTTATATGCATGTAGAGAAAATAATACAGTCAAATCTAACTGTTTTATTTTGACACATAAATTTTAGAATTTTTGTTATTACAAAATTAAAAAATAAAGACATGATGGAGACACAAAAAATAGAGGCATTTGAACTCTTCTCTTAATTTAGTATAAAGTCAAGGGGGGCAAAAAAAGTTTATATGTTAATTTTAATGCATTCATTTGTCATCATTATTTTGATCGCTTGAATTTATACTAAATTAATTCAAAAATTTATAAATTTGTATATAAATGCATCACTATTTGAGTAGATTAATTTCAACGGTTTAGATTTGTCGTTTGAAATCAGTTCGATAAATTTTTGAGTTGAGCTCACATGTAGACTTGATGAGCTTAGGGCCTGTTCGGCAATGCTGGAATAGTGGAATTGAATGGAATTGAACCTCTATTCCTGCCAAACAGACAAAAAAATGAGTTGGAATAGAAGGGGCGGAATAGAGTACTCTTTCCCTTTTCTCAATTCCAAGAGGAAGCTGGAATGGAATAGAGAATTTACTTGGCTGACATGGCAGCTTCATCTCATTTAATATTCTCCCATCTCTCTTATTTGGGCACGGTTCCAGAGAAAGAAAAACCTTTTTCTCTATTTACAACTCCGATCATTATTTCCGACGATCCAGGAGATTAATGCACGCCAAATGCTCTTTCCAATGAGATCCGTTTTAGTGATTTGCTCGTCGTAGAGAGCGCCATGGTCGAGAGTTCCATCATTCCATGGTTGAGAGCGCCGTGGTTGAGATTGTAGGTTGATGCATGCGAACTGAAATGGTTTAGAAGAAGATGAAATGTTTAGAAGAAGATGCATGGTTGAGAGCTTCGTTGAGGCTGTTGGAGAAGAGAGGTATGATTCTCCATTTAATGTAACAATGGACACCTCCATTTCTAAGATTTAATAATTGCTATTAGACATAACCGCTCCCAATTAAAAATTGTATTCAATAGTTTTATATTTTTGTATTTCTTGATGGCAATTTTTATATTTTTACATTTAATTGACAATTTTCTAGCTTAAGCACTACGTTGTAGTAAAAATATATACAAAAATATTCCTAAGGTTATAATAGTCATTTCTCTATTAGGTTCATATTTAATAACTTTATATTTCCTCAATTCCAATTATCATCCTTGTCGAACATAACAATGGAATAGAGGAATAGTTTAGAAGAGTGATCAATTCTCAATTCTACTATTCCATTACCATTCTGTCTGTAGCCGAACAGGTCCTTAAAGAACAATCTAATTCTACTCGTAATAAAAAATAAAGTAATTAATATATTTGGGTAGCAAATGCAAAATTATTCTCCTTCCCAATGTATAAATTCAATCTTTGATGATTGTTCTTGAAAGTTTTACTTGCAAAAAAAATTAATATCCTAAAAAAAAAAAAAAAAGAGGAGCTCATAGGATTCCCTTTCCCCCTATTCTATTTGATGAATGGAGACACAGTCCTTAGAATACCTCGTACAATGATTACAATCATTAGTATATAACATAATTAATTATATCCTTTGCCATTCTATCCCTACAAATTTTTTACGTATATATTTTTATTTTTTATGATACTTTTTGTTCTAATAAAAAAGACTTCAAATTGAAAATAATAATAATAATAATAATAATAATAATAAATAAAGAGGATGACGTGGAGGTTTTACCGCTATAATTAATAATACTGACTTGATAAGGTTTTGACTTTTGAGGCTTGAGCAATAAAATAATTAAAAAGAAAATAAATGCAATTGCATCTCTGATGTTGGCGCAGTAAAATTGCGTAGGATATTTGTGTGCGCGTAGACAACTCATCTTGGTTTTTTTTTTTTTTTATGAACGGTGTTGGGTTTTGTTGAGTGGCGACCTCGTGTTATGAGGTCAGCCACCAAAAGAATGAGCCAAAAAGGAATCATTGTGGGGACACTTTTTGGTGATCCTTTGTGGCTGAGATTTATACAGTACTGCATTTTAAGATCTTGTTTTGTTTGTGTATTATGGGATGGAGATTTTATAACCAAACAACTCATCCTATTTGTTACTTGTTAGCATAGCAACAAAATTTGTGTATAATTTGTTTTTTCAACGTTACCGAATCGAACTCCTAATAAAATGTAGAAAAAACATATAATACGTTTTATTCGCGAAGAAAATGCGTATAAAACGTGAGTTGACGAATTATTCACGATAAAAACGCGAAAAAACGTGAAAAAAAAATTTAATTTTTTTTTCAGATTTTTTTTTTACGGTTTGTTTGGTTTTTTTTTTTTTTTTTGCTTCTTTGTTGTACCGAATCATTCCCGAATTATACCCAAATTATACCCGAATCACAATTTTTTACCTCGCCGAACCGAATCCAAACTATTGATTTGTCACTATGCTTGTTAGCAACACATTTTGGACAGGATCCAAAGCTCTTTTGTAGAGATCTTTAGTGATGGGTATATTTCAATTGATTTTTTGGAACTTTTCAATCAGTATAATTTCAATTATTTCTAATTTTTTGTATTTTTTTTATCAATGTGAAATTCTATTCAACTATATCTACACACAGTAAATTAGAATAATTTTAGTACGAGGAGGGTTCTAATACCTCATGCTCTTCATACCTCATCATACCTCATATTTTATATTTTCGTTTTCAAAGTCAAAACTGTTGATCCAAATCGCTCAACATGATATCCATACTAAAATATGCTTGGGGATGAAATTTTAGAATTTTTAGAATTTTATTTTTATTTTTTAAGATAGATACAAAAATACTGTTTTTGGACCGTTAAAAAAATAGTGATTTTCTAACCATCTTAAAAAATAGTAAAAAATTTCCAAAAATTATAAACTTTCATTCCAACCATATTTTAGTATGGATATCATGTTGAACGGTTCGGATCGACAATTTAGACTTTGAAAATGAAGATATAAAATATGTGGTATGATGAGGTATGAAAGGCATGAGGCATTGGAACCCTCCTCTTTTAGTATAACACTCAAAACTACTTTCGTTTGATGAATGTGAGTTTCTACAATTATATACAAAGTATAAATTTAGATAATATCATCTTCAGGAAAAGAAAAATATATTCCATAATCCCCCAAAAAAATTGCTCATCTCTATCTCAGAAAAAAATACAAATATTATTCGGAAACATAGATAATGATTTAATAGTAAAAAAGATTCGTGAAATTGTTCATTTGCAGCACCTTTTCGAATGAATAGACGTATTAAATAGATTTCTGAATTTTCTGAATTTTCACCAATTTTTTGAATTTTAACACTTTTTTTAATCACCCAAATTATTCACGGAATTTGTCTACTTTCTTAAATTTTCACAATCTTAATATATTTTTGAGCATTATAACAATTGAATTATTTTTTACTTAACTTGTCAGTATGCAGTGATTATGGCAAATAATAAATAATTTCTAGCCAAATCAATATATTTTCATAATCTATTTAAAATACAGAGGTTTCGCTTTAAAATTTGCATAAATTTAAGTTTAAATAGTCCAATTTGTACTAGAATTAGATACCTTACCTCATTCGAATGGGAGCAGCTTGGGGCCGATGGATTTCGGGCCCGTCCGATCTGCTTTAAAATTCGTGCGCACAATTTTAAAACAGACACGAAAGTTGCAGGTGCGAATCTTAAAACGGATTGGACGGTCATCGAGCCCATCAAACTTGCTTTTGAGTCCGATGGGCATCGGACCCAAGCTGCTCTCCATTCGAATTGCCTTTGAGCAACTCAAAGAGTCGTATTTATCCGAGCCATTGAAAGTGCAAGAATTTTATAAGTACAAAATTTAGTGACTAGCGTCAAAAAGGGGTGAAAGTGAAAGAGAACATCTAAAAAAATCTCAGAAAGTAAAATGTGCGTAAAAAAAATCATATGCTATTCATAGTGTAGACCGCTGGGAGTTGAAATTCCCCTGATCACTCAGGAGACAGATAGAGATTCCTTTCCTTTGAAAGGAATAAAATTTGTTCTGCTCAAAAGTTTACCAGATTTCTTTTTTTATATTTTTTTTCTAACGACAGGTGAACCCACAAAAATTGGAGTTTGAACCCTCTGCATTACATCACGGTTAGGGGTGTTCTCATCAGTTCAGTTAAAACCAAAATAAGATAGACAAACAAAAATTTTATTTGGTTTTAAAAAATAGAATCGAACTGACCAAAATAAACTTATTAACTGAATTAAAACCGAACCGAATAAATCGAACAAAATTTTGGTTTACTTGGTTGAATCAAAATAAGAATAGTAATCACAAAAATAAGCATTTTTTTTTTGTTAATTTTGTTAGCAATTTAAGATGGTTTTAAAAAAATTGTTTGGTTCAATCTAACCGGTTTTAAACAAACTCAAGCAATATACATTATGTCGTAACTTTTATTTTTAAATGTTTGGTTCGGACAAGGGGATTGGGTTTAAAAATTTTGATCAGTTCGGCCTAACCACTTTTATAAAATTTCTAAACCGAATCAAACCAAACAATTAAGCCAGTTTTTAAAATGAACTGAACCGATCCATTTAACCAGAAAAAGCCGAACTGTTTAATCTTAACTCTCTCGGTTTGGTTTAAAACCAATTAAACCGGACTCGATGAACATGCAATTCACAGTTTGAGTTTGAATCTAAACCTCCGGATTATAATTCAGACCAATATGATCTAAATTTGTAATGCACGGGACCTCTTTAAAATTCGTGCCAACATATAACGAACGGATTATATTTTTTTAATGATATATATTGGACTAAAATTGAGGTACTTCATGAACATCGGACCAAATTTGACTATCAGATCCGTGTTTATAAAAAATCAAAATTATTAAATCATCCCATGAATTCAAAATTTCAAACCATACGCACGAATTTCTTCTTAAATTAAACGGTTCTTATCGGATAAATCGAATATCAAACTAAATTTGTTTCAGTTATAGCTAATACCAGTAAAAAAAATTCAGAGATTTCGTGACTATTATATATGTTTTTCTGAAACAGTTGCATTTTTTTTTTGTTTCCATCCTGTAATGGAAAGATATTCCCTTCATAATACCATCCAATTCCTCAGTATCAGAGACGAAGCCAGACTTTTAAAGTATATATGGAAGAAGAAGAAAACAAATTAATTAGAGGGCTAACCGTATAAAATTTTCATATTGTGTATGTGAATCAACTTTATAGTACTCATAAAATTTTATTCTAAACTATATAATTCACGTATAATCACATAAATTTTGAAAAATAAATAGAATCAATTGGCCCGCATTCACTACGAGTGAATCCGCCTATGCTCAAAACTATCAGAAAATAAACTTTGCTCAAACACTTTTCTTTTCTTTTTTTTCTTTAGCTGTGCCTCTCTTGTTTGTCAGCCATTGCCTCTTATCTGAGAAAGAAAGGACATTATTCACCACTGAGCAAAGCACCAAAGCTGTTTCTCTTTCCCTTTCATGCTACTGTAACCATGACAAAATATAGATTTGAGATAAACATGGCCATGGATGCTGATTCTTCCTAATCATATCATTTCACTGGCATTATGCATGTCATTTAGAAAGGTAGATAAAATTCTAATTATTTTATGCATGGAAAATATTAAATGAGAATTTCCTTGCTTGTTAATTTCTGGTTGGGGTTTTTGACAATGAAAAGGACAGGGGGGGAAAACAAGGTCTAGATCTGGTTCCAAAGTAAAATTAAATGTTCTAGAAAGTTCTATCTTGTGTTGATCTTCTTTGTTTAACCTTGTTTTTAAATTAACATAATAACTAATTTACTAGTTTAATTTATATTTTGTTTTCATGATTGGTATGTATAACAGCAAATCAAGTTCTTGTGACTGGTTTATTACATGGTAGCAATGGAATATCAAATTTCCTACCAACATTTTTATCACCTCTTTGTTATCTAATTATTAACAGTTTAAGAGTTTGATCAAGGAAAGAGAATTTTGGTACCTGTGTGATGGTACCTGTTAATTACCAGTAATGATACTGCTACGTGGTATCACTAAAGAGAATTTGAGATTATAGTAAAAAGTAAATTACATTGAAAATAGTAGTTTTCCGTGAAGATTAGTTATACTAATAACTTCTTAACTATTAATCTAAATGGCTAAATCTTCAAAATTGAACATTTCCTGTTTTTCCTTTGTACATTAAAGAAAAAAGAGAGAGAATATTGGCACAAGACAGCAATGGTTGTTTATAGTCCAAAACAACTTCCATTTTTCCTTTGTATATTAAAATTGTGATTCTAGTACACCACCATAAAAAAGATTAATCACAAATTATTGTCAACACAAATTTGAGAAAATTGGCATCTAGCTAACACAACCATGAATAAACAACATAGCTACTAAAATTTGCATTGATACAACACATTTGTAATTAAAACACTTATATTCAATTAAAAACAGAGGGATTAGTGGTGGCACTGCTCACTTGAACTTCAAGCACCTCCAGCTTGCGCTCTAGGACATCAAGCTTCTCATTTAGGGATGCTAATTTGCTCTTGGTAGTTGCCTCTACAAATACAAATTTGAAAGAAATTATCAGAAGAAAATTAAAGGAATATCAGTACTAAGCAAAAGAAGTTGCATCATACCAATTAGTTTCTGTAACACCAGATCTGACATAGAATATTCAGTAATTTGGTGTCAGAGCCTTAACTAAAGCTATTTCACTAATAAAGCCCAAAGGAGCAAAAGAGATCTGGCTGGTACCGGACCAAAACAACTAAACATGCTAAAAACCAGTTAGTAATATCTGGATCATTATCTTGACTCTCACAAGGGAATTCCAATTCATATTTCAGAAACTGGACAAAGTTTCTTATCAGTGCCAGTTAAATTCCAGTGAATCCCACCCAATATAATCTCAGTTTGCTATTTTAGATTTTCAGTCGTCCTAATTAAGGAAAATTATGAGCTTACTTGATGCTCAATTCAGGTGATACATGATCTATTTTGAATTGCAGTTATCAGGATTTGATCCCTCCACATTTGGCAACATTAAGATCAGATTGGTAACGGAAAACAACTAAACTTTGGATCCTAGACTCCTTTCAACATCGTCAGCATCGTCAGCATCAAATTGGAAACGAGATTATAATTTAATTGAGGGAATGTAAGTAATGATAACCTATCATAATTTCTAGTTCCGACCATTGCAATCCTATGAAGAATCACAGATCTATTCAGGTTCCAATCCTACCAAGAATAAAAAAATTGCCATTCCAATCTAGTGCAGTGAAGGTTGATTGCTAAACTCACAAGTCACAACTAGATCTATTGAGACAGATAGTGGAAGGAAGGAATGGAGGTTAGCGGAGGCGTACCGAACTGGAGAAGGAATTCGAAGAGGCGGCGAACATTGAGAGAGATGTTGGAGATGAACTCGCGGTTCTCCCAATCGGCCTGTACGGCGATCCCCACGTTTACTGGATTCGAGATTCCTCCTGCTCTCGCCATTACCCTTTCTCTTCTTCCTTTCCCTTCCCCGACCCCGACTAACCCGACTTCTCAAAACCTCAGTAGCCAGACTTGGCAAATCTCAACCGTTCATCTCCGTCAAGATGGATGAAGCACGAATCTTGAGTACGGACAAAAGGTCTGGATTCGTAAGGGCTGGTAAGTGTGGGGTCCACTTCGAGTTGGATTGTGAGGGGAGAAAAAGATAAAATAACTTTTTAAAAAGAGAAGAAAAAGTAAAATAGACAAAATTGGTAAACAAAAGAAAGAGAAAGTATCGGGCTATCCCGACATTTTTATTAATATCCAAAGTTTAATACAAATTATTAATTATACCCGGAACTCAACTCAATATCGATATATACCCAAGCCGGCCATTTTCTGGCCGGCTATGTTCCTTCCCTAAGCTGGTCAGAAAATGGCCGACCATGTACTTTTTTTTTTTTTTTTTTTTTTTTTAGAGAGAGAGACTATGAAGATCAAAATATTGAAATCTAACTCTGAAATACGATAAATTTTTGTTTAAATTATTTGTTATATTACTTCTTTGATGTATAATTAGCATATTTATACTAAAATACGATAGATTAATTGAAATTATGTTGAATAACACTAAATTATGTTAAATTACGTTAAATTACATTAAATTACATTAAATTACGTTAAAATACGGTAAATTACGCTAAAATACGATATGAATAAGGACGATATCTTCACTGAAAAGGAGAAAAACAACGATGAAACTTCAAACGGTCATAAAACGGCGCTCGAGTGTCCGATTTCAGCAAATGAGCACTTTTCGGAAAGCTTGCGAAAATGCGCATGCGTCTGTGCCCGCTATGCCGGATTTCGAAATTCAGAATCGCCAAAAAACAAAGAGAAGAGCCTCAAAACTTGAGTTGAAGTTTCCGATTAAGATTTTCATTTCTATCATTCAATCCAAGTAGCTCAGTAAATTAGTTACATAATAAACTTGCAGATTACCAATTTTTACTATTTTTGGAATTTTTTTTACTATTTTTTATGATTCATGAAAGATGAGCAAAATCAGTCTACTATAGCGTAATTTTGTGTAGTTTAGTGTTTTTTTACTGTATTTCAACATAATTAGCGAAGTTATTGTAATTTAATGTAATTTAGTATAATTGAACATAATTTATTATAATATAGTGTAATTCAACATAATTTCAAGTATTCTAGCGTATTTTAGTATAAATATGCTAATTATACATCAAAAGAAGTAGAGGAGGGATCAAGTTACAACAACTATTTTTTTCATTTTCAAAGTCCAAATCGTCGATCCAAACCGTTCAACATGATTATCTAAATAAAATGTGCTTGCAGATCAAATTTTACATTTTTTTTGAATTTTTTTACTATTTATTAAGATGGGTACAAAATTCAATAGTCTGAATATGACTATTTTTTGTAAAATACTTAATAAATAGTAAACAAATTCAAAAAAATGTAAAATTTGATCTGCAAGCACAGTTTATTGTGGAAATCATGTTGAACGGTTTGGATCGACGATTTGGACTTTGAAAATAAAAAAAATAATTGTTGTAATTTGATCCCTCCTCAAAGAAGTAATATAACAAATAATTTAAACAAAAATTTATCGTATTTCAGAGTTAGATTTCAATATTTTGATCTTCATAGTCTCTCTCTCTAAAAAAAAAAAAAAAAAAAAAAAAAAGGTACATGGCCGGCCATTTTCTGGCCGGCTTAGGGAAGGAACATAGCCGGCCAGAAAATGGCCGGCTTGGATATATATCGATATTGAGTTGAGTTCCGGGTATAATTAATAATTTGTATTAAACTTTGGATATTAATAAAAATGTCGGCGGACTATCGGTGCATCTTTATCATTTATTTTTTCAAGTAGAAATCAATTCATGTAATTATTTAATATTTTTTTACCATCACAAAAAAATCTCCAGAGTAGCAAGACCAACTACAAATCAACAACAAAAACATAAAGCTCCTCCAACACCACTTCATCAAAAGCCGACATTTTTATTAATATCCAAAGTTTAATAGAAATTAATATTTATATTCAGAATTCTGGGTTTTCGCGAAAAATGCCCAAGCCGGCCACAAAATGGCTTACTCTTTTTTTTAGAGATATTATGAAGAGCAAGATAATGAAATCTAACACAGAAAATTTGAATTTTTTTGTTTAAATTATTTGATAGATTACATTTTTTATATATAATTAGCATATTTATACTAAAATACGCTAAATTACTTGAAATTATGTTGAATTACACTATATTAAGTTAAATTACACTAAATTACATTACATTACGCTAAAATACGGTAAATTACATATGAATAGGGACGATATCTTCATGTTGTGTATTTTGGGTATAGGAATAGTTGGTCTATTTCGTACACTTCTGCTTTAAATTTATAAAACCCTAAATACGCAAAGTTAGATTGAATTGCAAGCGCACAATCTATCCTTGTAGTAATTATGGGTATCGATCCAAAGACAACGGGAAATATTACTTTCTACTAAATCAATTAACTCTAAAATAGTGCAAATAAAGTAAAAAGGGGGGGTTTGTTGTAAAATTGGTTTTTGGGTTCAATACCCGATTGAGAGTTGAAACTAAAACAAGACAATTTAAAACAAACAAATAAAAGGAGTTTGTGATTCAAATGGATAAGAGTCTAGGGGCTATCGGCATACAATCCTTTGGTCCAATCTACATTTACTTGGTATTCTAAACTCATGTTTGCAATTATGGGGTTTCTAAACGTAAATATCAAAAAGGGTCACTTTCGTGAATTAATGACGTGTCTAGATAATTCGGACTTCACGATTAAGTTCTTCGCCCTAGCTATCTAGACCATAAGCACAGATTAGCCTAGTTTATCCCTAAATACCAATACTTCACGGTTAAGTCCTTCATACGATATTTGGTTCAATTCTAGGTGTCCCAATCAAATATAAGGCTTCACGATTAAGTCCTTCACCTTAATTTAACCTTTGTTCTTGTGGTTCCGGACTAAGAAATAGATTTGGTCATTTCTAATCTTAATCCTAAGGTAATTCATGTATACAATTTGGTACCATTAATTATAACTCCTAGCATCTTAAGTTGATTAGACTCAAGCGGGAAATTAACAAGTAATCAAATCATACAAACACATGAATTGTAAAATCAACAAGAATAAACAAACATGCAAACAATCATCATAAAGAAATTAATCCTAGTAAATATAGATTCAACACAAATTCATGTTTTTAGCCTAAGCCCCTAGAGAGGAAATCTAGCCTCTCATGGGTGAGTTAACATCCAAGAAAGTTACAAGAGAAATCATAATGAAAACAAAGTAAAACAAGTAAGAGAATAGACTACACCAATCTCTTCGCTCGCTGCCTTTGATCTTCACTTTTGCTTACTCGAGAATCCTTCAAACCTTGCTCTTAATCGCCTTTGATCACGAGGAGAAGATAGAAAATGTGTAGAGAGATGTGGAAATTAAACCTAGAATGAAGAATAGTTTCTCCTCCTGCCTCCCTGCCCATATATAGCTATTTTCGTGGCTTGGGAAGCAATCCAACAAAATCTGAAAGTGAATCGGGCGAAGATGGCAATAAAATCTGTCCAAATCTAGGCTGGGCGGCCATTGGTGCGGCTGTACAAAATTATACATTCCGAATTTGGATTTGTTTCCTTCATGAAAGTTGTAGATCTTTTCGTTCTGATTCAGTCAAACTTTGATTCACCCAAATCGGAGTCTGTATGACCAAGATATGGCCAAAATACGAACTGTGTGTCGACAGCTGTAATTTTGTGCGGCCTTCACAAATTTCCTGCGGCCCGCACGAGTACCCGCAAAACTCTCGGACAAATCCGTGCGGCCCGCACAAAAGGCTGTTTTGCTCATTTTTGCTCGATTTCTACAAATTAGATAAAGGAAAGGCAGTAACTTGGTTCTACGGTGCATTCTATACTAAACTAGACTAAAATACAAGGGTTTTGGTATAGTTTAAGAGGTAAAACCTCGACCGAAGGTATATATAATTGAGGCTTATCAAAATCCCCCAAGCTTAGACCTTGCTTGCCCTCAAGCAAGAATCCAAACTTAGGTGTATGTCCGGTTTCTAAACTAACCAAATTCCAAGTATAACTCTAAATGCGAAAAATTTGTATGAACTTGCTATCATTAAAAACTCGAGAATCTTTTTGGACAACAATTTTAACTTTCCTTGATCAATTTTAATTCACCCCACAAATCGACAAATCAAATCTCATATTCAAAGATGCTTTTGTATTTGTAAAAACTAATCATTTGGATTTATCAATATTTCATTTTTTGACCAAAAATATGCCCTCATTTTGTGGTGATTTTCCTTTTTGTCCCCCCCAAGCTTGTTCCAAGCTTGGGTTAGAAAGTTGTGAATTTTCGTGTGTTGGTATCATGCACAATTCTACAATTTTTTCCTTTTTGTTGCTATTTGGTGACACTATGATCTTTATCCTTAATACAAAACCGGCTAGTTATAAGTAGTTAATCATACCCAACCGTTTTAATTCAAAAGTGCTTTTGCATGCTCTTGGTTTAACCCTTCCATGACACGAACTCACACTTGTGGTGTAAACTCGACCACTTTATCGGGTAAACTAGCGGAACAAAGTGTCAAGGACTCATAACTTCAAGTACGTCATATCGCCGTAACATAGGCAAGTGGAGTCCGAAATTAATTTTCAAACGTTTTCAACTTTAATTATTGCAATAATACCATGAATACACACATCCAAAAGGTATTCTTTCATACCCATAGATATCACAATCTTTCTATTATTTTTAAATCCCAAATTTCCAATTAGAAAGACATACTCGGTTTCAAAATGCTTTTTCGACAGAACCCAAGTTTTCAATTTTCCAAAATCCAAAAACATCTCATCTTATGAAATTCTTTTAGCAATTATGAAGTTAGTTCGAATTGTTCAAAGTCATCCAAACCATTTCCAAAAAATTTCAAACAAGTCCCTAAATCAAGCAATCACACAACCTTATCACATAAAATGCAAATTACGAAAAATTTAAACATGACCTAAATGCAGATACAATTTTTCTTCCAATCCCCCCAAGCTTAAACAAAGCATTGTCCCTAATGCAATCATTCGCACAAGAAAGAGTGAAAAGGAAGAAAAATGAAACTCACAAAGTGGTGGAGAAAGCGAAGGTGGAGGAGGAGGCAAAAACGCCTCCTCGATGTGGGGCATCGGGAGGCTTCTCTTCCCATAGCACGTGTGTTTCCTCCCTTGCGGCCCGCCGACGGCGGCGCTCTCTTAGCGATGTGGGTGGTTCTTGGGCGGCAGCATTCGGTAGAAAGATCGTGGGCTCATTCGCCAAGTTCCATGTGGAACGCCGATGCAGGTCGATGTCAGTAGTGAGGTGTAAAGGCTTGAGTTCAATTTGAGGGGATTCGGGAGAGGTATCGGCTAAATCAGGGCTGTCAGTTTTTTTCTGGGGTTGGTGCGACCCACACGGAATGGTTTTCACTGGGTGTGTTTCAGTCTGTTCTCGGGCATTTGTATGCGACCCGCACAGAATTTCAGGCTGCTCTCGGACTTTTTGATGCGACCCGCACAGAATTTTGTGCGACCCGCACAGGTCGATCGGTTGCGCTTGGACTAATTCATGCGGCCCGCACAAAATTTCTTGCGGCCCGCACAAATCTCCACTGTCTTCATTATGAGATGTCTCAGCTTCCTTTTTCTCCAGAATTTCGTCCAGAATTTCCTCTAGCTGTCCACCATTTGTTTCCTTAACAACTTGAGCAGCAATTATGGTATCTAAGACATCAATCCTGCAAATCGTGTCATTGTCATTAGAAGGAAATTGCATAGATTTGGAAACATTAAATTCCACTTTCTCATCACCAATTGAGAAGGAAATCCTTCCACCTGAGACATCAATATTTGTACCTGCCGTACTTAGAAAATCACGCCCAAATAAGAGAGGGGTGTGAGGATCTTCTTCCATTTCTACAACAACAAAATCTACAGGTACATAGAACTTTCCAATTTGGACAATGACATCTTCGGCAATTCCGGAAGGGTATCTTACAGATCTGTCAGCTAATTGAAGGGACATTCGTGTTTGTTTCAAATCTCCTAGACCTAGTCTATCATAAACCGATTTTGGCATCAAACAAACACTAGCACCAAGATCGAGCAAACATCGATTAAAAGTGGTATCCCCAATTTTGCACGGAATGGTAAAACTGCCTGGATCTTTGAGTTTAGGGGGCAATTTAATTTGCTGGTTTAAAACTAGTGCACTAGATTCCGCATTTAATGCCACAGTTTCAACCTCTTCAAGTTTCTTTTTGTTGGACAACAATTCTTTCAAAAATTTGGCATATGACGGTATTTGGGTAATGACCTCATTAAAAGGGATGGTAAGTTTCATTTTTCTCAAGTGGTCCTTGAATTTGATAATTTGTTGTTCCAATTTGGTCTTAGCTAACCGCTGAGGGAAAGGTACAAACCTGAGAGGAATAACGTATTCAGAAGATTTTACCTTTTTTGGATCAGAATTACCCGAATTTTGGCGATCCTTGAAAACCGGTGGGTCCATGGGAAAATCTGTGCAAACCGGAGGAGTTGGTTTTGAGGCCGCAGGAATCGGTGTTGAGGCCGCAGGAGAGGCCGCAGAAGGCCCTGTTTCAACTGTTTGAGGTGCAGCGATTGGCTGTTTTGGCATTTCCTCTTTTGGCATTTCTGTTCCATCATATTGTCTGTCACTTAGAAGAGTTACTGCATATACGTGTTCTCTTGGGTTGTGTTCCGGCTGTCCTGAAAGCGTACCTTGTGGGCGTGCGGCAGAAGCGGCTTGTTGAGCTACTTGGGCTTCAAGCAACCTAGTTTGAGTTTGCACAAGGTCCATCCTGTTGTTCATGGTTCTAAGAGAATCTGAAATATCATCAAACTTTTTATTGCAGTTAAGATTAGTTTCCTTTTGAGTGATCATGAATTCTTCCATCATTTTCTCTAATCTAGACAATGGTGGTGGACCTTGACCTTGGCGGTTTTGGTATTGGTTACCATTACCTTGATTTTGATTGTGATTTTGGTAATGGTTGTTATTTCCTTGGTTTGGTACCGCATTTGGGTTCAGATTTTCATTGTCATTTCTCCACCTAAAATTAGGATGGTTGTACCTCGTGGCATGGTTGTAAGTGTTAGAGTAGTTTTGGTTGTATTGGTCATTCCTTTTGTCACCCTCATTGTAAAACAACCCATAAACTTGTTCGACCGTGTCATTACCATCCGTGGAGTATTGACATCCAATTATGTCATGGTCCATACCTCCACAAATACCACATGGTGAATTTTTTACTACAAACTTTACCTGTTGCATCTTTTTCATTTGAGTTTGGAGAGATTCTACCTTTGCTTGTAAAGCGGTTACCTCATCCACCTTCAACATGCCAGCCAGTGTGTTGCTTCTCTTCCCGTCTCTTCCAGCTGTCCACTCGCGTTGACTTATAGCCATGTCCTCGATCATCTCCATGGCTTCTACAGAATCCTTGTTGGCTAAGTTTCCACCAGCAGCTGCATTCAGTTGAGATTTAGTCGCGTATGTGCAACCTGCATAGAAAAACTGAAACAATAGCCACACATCAATACCATGGTTAGGACACAAACGCAAGAGTTCTTGCCATCTATCCCAAGCTTCGCTTAACGATTCATCATCACCTTGTTTGAAAGTTGTGATTTTTGCTCTAAAGTGTTGGGTTTTAGAAGGCGGGAAGTACTTGCCTAAAAACAATTTTTGGACTTCAGGCCAAGTTTGTGTTACCCTAGGGTTTAACGATCTTAACCAAGTCCTAGCCTCATTCCTAAGAGAAAGGTGAAAACAGTTCAATTTGAAGGCATCAAGTTGGGGTCCCCTTGGTGCAAATGTACCACAATGTTCTTCAAACATTGCCAAGTGTTGGTGAGGGTCCTCATTTAATGCACCACCAAATTGGTTTTGACCTAACAAGTGAATCAGAGTGGGTTTGAGATCGGGATTGGTTCCTCCATGCGCTATATAGCCGAAGCGTTGTCCCGGCTCCATATAGTTCATGAACTCCCTCATAGGTCGACGGTCGTTTGGATTAGGAGGTGGAGGGCCATTTCTTCCATATGCGCCATGGCAGGGGTTGTCAACATGGGCTTGAGTTACATCTTCTTCTTCGCCATCCAAAGGCATTCCGTATGGAGGGTTTCCAGCCATGGCCAGCGCTCAAAGATGTGAAAAAGAGAGAAAAAAAAACGTGAGTCTCAAAAAAATGAAATAAAATGAAATAAAATGCAAGAAAAATTCTAGAATTAATTTTTATAGTAAAAATTAATATCTATCCGTTATCCCCGGCAACGGCGCCAAAAGCTTGTTGTGTATTTTGGGTATAGGAATAGTTGGTCTATGTCGTACACTTCTGCTTTAAATTTATAAAACCCTAAATACGCAAAGTTAGATTGAATTGCAAGCGCACAATCTATCCTTGTAGTAATTATGGGTATCGATCCAAAGACAACGGGAAATATTACTTTCTACTAAATCAATTAACTCTAAAATAGTGCAAATAAAGTAAAAAGGGGGGGTTTGTTGTAAAATTGGTTTTTGGGTTCAATACCCGATTGAGAGTTGAAACAAAACAAGACAATTTAAAACAAACAAATAAAAGGAGTTTGTGATTCAAATGGATAAGAGTCTAGGGGCTATCGGCATACAATCCTTTGGTCCAATCTACATTTACTTGGTATTCTAAACTCATGTTTGCAATTATGGGGTTTCTAAACGTAAATATCAAAAAGGGTCACTTTCGTGAATTAATGACGTGTCTAGATAATTCGGACTTCACGATTAAGTTCTTCGCCCTAGCTATCTAGACCATAAGCACAGATTAGCCTAGTTTATCCCTAAATACCAATACTTCACGGTTAAGTCCTTCATACGATATTTGGTTCAATTCTAGGTGTCCCAATCAAATATAAGGCTTCACGATTAAGTCCTTCACCTTAATTTAACCTTTGTTCTTGTGGTTCCGGACTAAGAAATAGATTTGGTCATTTCTAATCTTAATCCTAAGGTAATTCATGTATACAATTTGGTACCATTAATTATAACTCCTAGCATCTTAAGTTGATTAGACTCAAGCGGGAAATTAACAAGTAATCAAATCATACAAGCACATGAATTGTAAAATCAACAAGAATAAACAAACATGCAAACAATCATCATAAAGAAATTAATCCTAGTAAATATAGATTCAACACAAATTCATGTTTTTAGCCTAAGCCCCTAGAGAGGAAATCTAGCCTCTCATGGGTGAGTTAATATCCAAGAAAGTTACAAGAGAAATCATAATGAAAACAAAGTAAAACAAGTAAGAGAATAGACTACACCAATCTCTTCGCTCGCTGCCTTTGATCTTCACTTTTGCTTACTCGAGAATCCTTCAAACCTTGCTCTTAATCGCCTTTGATCACGAGGAGAAGATAGAAAATGTGTAGAGAGATGTGGAAATTAAACCTAGAATGAAGAATAGTTTCTCGTCCTGCCTCCCTGCCCATATATAGCTATTTTCGTGGCTTGGGAAGCAATCCAACAAAATCTGGAAGTGAATCGGGCGAAGATGGCAATAAAATCTGTCCAAATCTAGGCTGGGCGGCCATTGGTGCGGCTGTAAAAAATTATACATTCCGAATTTGGATTTGTTTCCTTCATGAAAGTTGTAGATCTTTTCGTTCTGGTTCAGTCAAACTTTGATTCACCCAAATCGGAGTCCGTATGACCAAGATATGGCCAAAATACGAACTGTGTGTCGACAGCTGTAATTTTGTGCGGCCTTCACAAATTTCCTGCGGCCCGCACGAGTACCCGCAAAACTCTCGGACAAATCCGTGCGGCCCGCACAGAATCCGTGCGGCCCGCACAAAAGGCTGTTTTGCTCATTTTTGCTCGATTTCTACAAATTAGATAAAGGAAAGGCAGTAACTTGGTTCTACGGTGCATTCTATACTAAACTAGACTAAAATACAAGGGTTTTGGTATAGTTTAAGAGGTAAAACCTCGACCGAAGGTATATATAATTGAGGCTTATCACTTCACTGAAAAGGCGAAAAACGACGACGAAACTTCAAACGGCCATAAAACGGCGCTTGAGTATCCGATTTCAGCAAATGACCACTTTTCGGAAAGCTTGCGAAAATACGCATGCATCCATGCCATGATGTCAGATTTCAAAATTCAGAATTACCAAAAAACTAAGGGAAGAGCCTCAAAACTTGAGTTGAAGTTTCCGATTAAGATTTTCATTTCTATTATTCAATCTAAGTAGCTCAGTAAATTAGTTACATGATGAACTTATAGAATACCAATTTTTACTATTTTCGGAATTTTTTTTTACTATTTTTTATGATTCATGAAAGATGGCACAAAATCGGTCTACTTGAGCGTAATTTTGCGTATTTCAGCATAATTAGCAAAGTTATTATAATTTAGCGTAATTTAACGTAATTTAGTGTAATTCAACATAATTTATTGTAATATAGTGTAATTCAACATAATTTCAAGTAATCTAGTGTATTTTAGTATAAATATGCTAATTATAAATCAAAAGAAGTAATCTAACAAATAATTTAAACAAAAAATTCAAATTTTCAGTGTTAGATTTCATTATTTTGCTGTTCTCTAAAAAAAAAAAAAACAAGTAAGCCGGCCACAAAATGGCCGGCTTAGGTGGGGGCGTAAGTCGGCCATTTTGTGGCCGGCTTGGACATTTTTGACGAAAACTCAGCATTCTGGGCATAAATATTAATTTCTATTAAACTTTGGATATTAATAAAAATGTCGGCATCAAAAGCTGCCACACAAAATGGGAGCTTATGCTAATACTAGTGGTTACAAGTATATTAGTATTGTGCCCTATAATGCAACGGGAATATATTATAAGAGAACAAAAAAATCTAATACAAATGACATATTTTCATAAAAAATTTAAATTAAATGACAAATAATATTTCTTAAATGACATATTATAGAGGAGGGTTCAAATGCACCATTATTTTTGTGCTCCAATATGCTCCACATCCTTTATCTCCATTTTCAAAGTTCGAATAGTCGATCTGAACCGCTCAACATGATCTTCATAATAAAATATGCTTGGATACCAAATTTTATATTTTTTAGAATTTTTTTACTATCTTTTTAGATATGTACAAAATCATTTTTTTAAGGAGATTCTGGACCATCCGATAAAGTGATATTGTACCTATCTAAAAAAATAGTAAAAAAATTCTAAAAAAATATAAAATTTGGTCTCCAAACATATTTTATTATGAAGATCATGTTTGATACCTCGCATATTTAGTCTATTTTAGGCCTGTTTTAGTACCAGATTTGTGCCCTAATTCACGAGAATCATGTGCATTTCATCGATATATCTTTAGAATTTGGTACTGCTGAGTGTTTGTTTGTTTTCTGCAGGCTTGGAGCAAAACACACGAAGAAACGAAGATTTGGGATGATCTGGTACGGCCCTTACCAAGTTTGGTACGGGTCTTACCGGACTTAGCCATTTTTCAGCTCATCACGCCTGGTACGGCCTGGCCGTACCAATTTGGTACGGGCCGTACCTAAAGGCGGCCTGACAGATTCAAATTTTGGCAGAGGATATTTAAAGCGGGGAACTCTCCAATTTCGACATCCATTCCATTCCAGATCTATTTGAGAGCACAGTAAGAGAGAGAAAGAGAGCTAAGGAGCTAGGAGCAAGAAGGAAGGAAGAGGAAAGAGGCAAAACTCGACGGATCTAGCTTCCTCCTCTCGATCCCTTCGATCCACGGCTATCTCTATCCCTTTTATTGTATTTTTAGATCAGATCATGTGCTGTGAGTAGTTATTTTAGTTTCTAGGGTTTAGAGATGGATTCTTGATTTGTTTTGACTTTCTTTGACTTGTATCTTGTATGAACTCTTTTGATTGATTGATTGTGATTTCTTTGCTATCTTTTGCTTTGATTGCTGTGATTGTGTATGATGAACCTCTAGGTTTAGATCGAACCTATCAAGGTCATGTGATCATCTCAATCTCTCAACCAAATCAATTGTTTAGGGTAGACTTGTTCGAATTGAAGCCGAGAGGTTGAATTCTCCTCTAATCGATAGATTAGAGGGTGCCTTAGGTCTCCAATCAACCAATTAGGGTAGATCTGTACCAACACACGAGAGTTGAGGTGTAGAAATTCCTAAAAGGCAATCAATTGCATTCCAACCTAGATCTTGATCCAACAAACGACAGTTGAGGCTTAGGAACCTTAGGTATGGTCAATTGAACCTTTCCAAAGAGTTTAGCACAAGGTACCAGCAAGGAAATGCATCAACTCAAACTGGTAAGCTCTGTTCTGGGAAGCCAGTACGGGTCTTACCAGAGTGGTACGGCCTTGCCTTACCAAGTTAAGTACGGCCTAGCCGTACCGACTTGGTACGGGCCGTACCACTAGAGGCAGATCATAGATGAAGTCTGAAACCCTGGAAACGCCTTTTATCCATAATCAAAACACAATTTACATTTCTTCTAGCATTTTATTACATCTTTCTGAATTGTTTGAATTGTTTGAATTGACCTTTTTAGGAAATTAAATACCAAACCAAATCTTTCTCACTTCTAGTTTTTAATTGAGTTTGGTAGATTCTAACCTAGTAATTGCCCGTCCCTGTGGATCGATACCCGATTATACTACTCGATATGGGTTGTGCACTTGCGACCCTTACTCGTGAAGTGTAAACGTGGTTTTAAAAGGTACGCCCTCAAGCGTACCGAAACTTGCGTTGCGCTTTCGCGCGAACAATGTTGAACGGTTCGGATCGACTGTTCGGACTTTGAAAATAGAAATAAAGAATGTGGAGCATATTGAAGCACAAAAATTATGGTGCATTTGAACCCTCCTCATATATATATTTATCTTTTTAACATATATTCATAAACAAATCTCAAACAAAATGTCATATTAAATGACAAATAACATTTCTTAAATGATATACAAAAGTTAAAGAAATGAGGACATGACTAATTAATTCAAAAATTCCTTAAATAACATTTAAAAAGTAGAAATTAATCATGACCAATTAGAAAGATGATACAATTTACATGTGAAGAGTACATACGGTGAGTACGTGTCTAAATAAATTTGGACTTCTACACGTAAAAAAATTATTAAAAAGATGCATATAATCACAATATTTGATCAAAAGACTGATATTCAATCCGAAATTTTATCTTTTAATCAAAATCGTTGGCGGATCAGAACATCTACGTACTTAATATAAGAATGGAGATGTAAACATGAGATTATTTGTTGTAATTTAAACAATGCCAGTGTTAGGTATAAATTTGAACGGTAGTAAAGTATTAAGATTTTTAATTAAGAGGGATACAACACAAGAAATGGGCTGGGCTGTAGTAATTGTTAAAATGGGCTGGTCTCAAATTTTTATAGAGATCTCCAACTTAGTAGTTCTAAATTCTTGTCATTTTCAATTGGGCCCCCACGTTTTTATTAGGGTATGTAACAAGTAGGATTCGGTCCGTTTGAATTTTTGAGTTTGAATCCGGTCCGTTTGTTATTACATGATTTGGACCGAATTGATCTGAATTTGATGATTTGATCGAATGTTTGATTCTTACCGGAGCACTCAGTGTAGGAAAAGAGCTACTTTTTTTTTTAACGTGTGATTGAGAACCGACATTTTTATTAATATCCAAAGTTTAATACAAATTATTAATTATACCCAGAATCCCATCTGATTTCGAAATATACCCAAGTCGGCCATTTTCTGGCCGGCTATGTTCTCTCCCTAAGCCGGCCATTTTATGGCCGGCTATGTACCTTTTTTTTTTTTTTTTTTTTTTAGAGAGACACTATGAAGATCAAAATATTGAAATCTAACTCTGAAAATTTGAAATTTTTGTTTAAATTATTTGTTATATTACTTCTTTGATGTATAATTAGCATATTTATACTAAAATACGATAGATTAATTGAAATTATGTTGAATAATACTAAATTATGCTAAATTACGTTAAATTACATTAAATTACGTTAAAATACGCTGTATTAATTGAAATACGTTATATTATTTTTTATGTTGTGCTACTATTTTAATGTTGTAATATTTTCTGTTTAGCATTATCATGAAAATTTATTTTGATCTGTAAAATATAAAAATAGTACCATAAAAGCACACATACACAAGAACCGAAATATAGGATAATCCAAATATACCAAACATAAATAGTATATGAAATAAAATAGTACAAAACTAGTAAAAATACAACTAAAACGGAGATGGGGAATATCGCTGAGGCGGTACTCCGGCATTCGCCCGGCGCCAGCGCGGCCAGGCTCTCTCTCTCTCGGCCTCCCCACTAGCATCGGCAGACCTGAGTATCTGGTCGGCACTATCCCATATGGCATCGCCCGTGGAGACTGTCGGTACTGGCGGAGGTGTAGCGAAGGTAGATGCGGCAAACCCAGTCCCAAAGTCAGGCTGAGTATGAGACCCGCTACCACTAGCCTCTCCATCATGCGGCATCTCTGTGCCATATCGGGGCCATGCCGGTGCCGACATGAAACTGTCATCGAATACCCCGAAGTCCTGGAGACTGCACGAGAGGGACTCGTACTCAGAAGTATCGGTCTCCGCAGGTGGTGGCTGTGGTGGCATCTCTGCTGGACCCTGCAATCATACACATAAATTATTAAATTTGATCTGAATGAAAAAATTTATTAAAACCTGACAGATACTGAAGTATGACATACATGAGGCTGCACCGGACGTCCATGCTCGTCGTACCATGCCGTCCACCCAATGTCGGACAATACCCAACGATGGTAGTCCCACTCTGGATGTGAATCGGGGGAAGATGGTATATCATCTAGCAGAACCGGGGTCGGATCGGGCTCCTGCGGATCTATCTCACGCCAGTTGATGTTCTCTCTGGCGTCTCGCAGCATACCGATGATCTTTCCACCGTGCCCGGCATCCTCAACCACATTCGCATTCTTCTTGAGTGTGCGGTACCCAAGCCGTCTCCAGTTCTTCCTTCCCAGCATGCGGATCCCATGCCCGCACTCCTTGATCGCGGCCAAAAGGTGAAAAAAATTTGGCATGTCAGATCAAACCTTGATTTACTACTAAATTAGACCAAAACTAAGTGGTTTTAGGTGCTTTACCTGGCGAGCCCATGCACGACCGTTGGGATGGTAACCATCATCCGTTTTGATCCTGTCGCGGAGATGGGCACCGTAATCACCCTACAGATAGACACTCGCCATGCAGACCTGCGTGTACCATACATCGTACCTCAACTGGGGATCCCCCGGGGTTTGCTGAAGCACATCTGGCTCGTGATAGAAGTCTATATACTGATGATCCTGGGCCGTCCCGTAGTATGCATCGTAATGGGTGCTCCAGTCCGTATCCAGTCGTGATCGGTGGGTAACACTGTAAGAAAGACGTTAGTTGCAATAAAAATCTATCAAGTAATATGATGTATTTAACAATAAATACAATAGACTACGACTTACCTGTGCAGGTCTCTGTGCGTGGAACTCGGCAAAGATGGATCTCTGGGAATCAACGCCACTCGACCAAACTGGCGGAGCACCCAATCTGGGTAGTGGTGCTCCACTGTCCAGAAATATATGAGTGGACCTCGATAGAACCACATCGCCCACTCCTGCTCATCAGTCACACTGCCCGGCAAGAGGAACTCCTCGTACAACTGATCGTACGGTGATGTCTCATTATTAGATCTATAAATCCGGCCAATTTCTGTACCACAATCTGTGTTTCAAACCACCAAATCATGTCTTTTACATTGAATATACATTGAATATCTATTGAATGTGGTACTGCTGCATTTTCATTATTACTTTACAGAAAATGAGCCAAATCAGGGAAAATTGCGAGTTCTGGAACCCCCCACGCGGGCGGCATCAGATCCTGAGATTTCAGCACCGAACTTAAAACAGTCATAACTTTTGACTCGTAACTCCGTTTTGAGCGTATGACCACTTTTCGGAAAGCTGGCGACAAGATCTACAATCTGAGCCAAACCTCACTGCTCACTTCCACTCGACGCGACCCGCATGAGTTGGCACGCGACCCGCGTCGAATTAATTGTGCCAGGGTCCGATTAAAGCCCGTTAAGATGCCTATATAAGGCCTGGCATAAAATCAGAAAGGGGACGCCCGATATCTTCCCAAAAAAGGGATCTGATCGCCAGGAAGGGAGCTTGGCGCCTGAGGAGAGGCGATCTGGAGAGGAGAGGCGATTTGGAGGATCTGGAGCTACTCAACTTGGTGAAGAAGACTCCAGAAGCTTCGAGCCTCTTCACTCCTCCTTCTCTGACAATGATTTGCTTCTTCTCTCTTTCTTTTACTTTGATTTTATTCATGTCTGAGTAGACTTGTAGTTTCGAGGGTTTGGATTTGTAGTCTGATACTTTGTTTGATGATGCACATGGATTGATTCTTATTGTTATTTCGTGTTTCTTTGATTCTTGTATTATTTGAGATTGCTTGATCTGAATTGTTTGATTCTTGATTGCTTACTGTTGAATGCCTTAGGCATTTCTTCTTGTACCAAAGGCTTGATGCTTCTTGCAAATTAGGTTAAGTACTTGAGGTAGGTCTAAGAACCGAAAGGTGAGGTCAATGAGTAGCCGAAAGGTGAAAGTTTCCACTTGCTCTTGCTCAGCTTGTGGATACCTTTAGTAAACAGAATTGAGAACTTAGGTTTAGATCAAACAGCTTGATTAAACCTGAGAAGGTGAAATTGCAATTCCAAACCAGGTCTGCTAAGCCAACACACGAAAGTTGAGGTTCAGTGACACTAGGTACGGTCAATCTAACCTTACACGACTTAAACGACAAGTTTCTGACATGTGCAGACTCAGCTCAAGGGACCATGCGGGTCGCATCACGAGGGTCGCAAGCCACAGCTTGCGGGTCGCGTGCCAGGTTCAGGGCGCTTAAGGCCAAGCGGGTCGCATGCGAGAGCATGCGGGTCGCGTCACACGGGTCACATGCGAGAGCATGCGGGTCGCTTGGCAGGGTCTGAGCAGCAAAGTTGAAGATGAAATCTGAAACCCTTGAAACACCCTTTTATACCATAGTACAAAACACAAACATTTAGTTGATTCATTACTTGTTTATACATTAGTTTACTTGTTCATACATTAGCTTACTTGTTCATTCATTCTTTCATTTCATTTGATTTGTTCATACACCTTAGGTTTAGACAAACAAACCCCAAACATTCAAACTTCTAGTACCTAATTAGGAAAAGTAGAGATTAAGAAAGTGAACCGTCCCTGTGGATCGATACCCGTTCTAACTACACGACAGGGTTGTGCACTTGCAACCTTCGTCTAAGAGTTGAATAGGGTTTAAACTCTACAGATTAGGCTGTAGTGAAGCTCTGTACCTCTCATTTGGGAGCGAACATACGGCGTCCACTCAACAAGAGGCTCAGGCAAACTCTGAAGCTCTGACCGGACTGGCCTGATCCCAACGGTAGCACCGTGGGTCCGATCCTGGTAGTGATGGAAATCGTGCCATGATAGGTGTATTTTATATACACCGTCGATCTAGTTTTTATCATAAAATAACACCAAATATCTTGTATTTTGGATATAAAGCGAATATAATACACCAAGAATCAAGTTACTGCGTTCGCTCGATGTTTCAATGCAGGAAACAGTGCAAAATGATGAAAAACTGCCCAGTGCGGACGCATTATCCACCAGTGCGGACGCACTGGGTACTTAGCCGATTTTCCAGCAGCGCAGACCTCACAGACGAAAAGTCCGAGCGTAATGCGGCCGCATTCACCTTCAGTGCGGACGCATTCACTACTTAGCCGATTTTTGCGACTTTCAGAATTTTCCAGAAAACAGAAGTTCAAGGCCAATGCGGACGCACTCACAGCCAGTGCGGACGCACTCAGTACTTGGACTATTTTTGAAATCTTCGGATTCTTTGGAAAACAGAAAAACAACATGCCAATGCGGACGCACTAAGATCCAGTGCGGACGCACTCAGGAAATTTTGCAGAAAATCCAGAAAAGGAAACTTCGGACCAAAGGGGATTTGGAGTCGGTGCGACCCTGACCACCCGCACTCAACTCCAGTGCGGACGCACTGGACTCGCAGACAGCCAGAAATTCGCATTTTCAGGGGGTTTTCTATTTTTGGCCAACAAGGAACACGTTTTAGAATACCAAAAATAGCCATAGCAGTCTGAAGAGTGCACCCACTAACCCCACTACTATCCTCTAAATTGGGCAAGGCCTTTGGCTATAAAAGGAGAAGAATTTCATCTCTCTACATATCCATTATTATATCCATCTTTCCACAAATTGAGAGAGAGAGATCCTGCAGAAATTCTTGAAGTTCCAAGGAAGGAGAAGAAGAAGAAGATTCAAGCAAGGAGTCGGCAAGATCGAGGTTTTAGATCTAAGAAAGGGTGTAATCATTTCTTTATCTTATTTCTTATTGTTTTTGCCAATCTTTGTTATGGATCTCTCCAAGAGAGAGTAGTTCTCTTTCTAGGGGTTGAGGTCAATGCATGAACTTGTTTAATTCTATCTTATTCGGATATTTGTTTTTATTATGATTGTGTTATTGGATTTGATTGTTAATTTCTGTGATTTATTCTTTATGAATTTCATTAGTACTCGTTCCTTTGAGTTCACCTGGTTAGGATTTATTGAATTGAAGTAGTTTTGAAATCCCGTTGATCGGGTCTTTCCGCTTTAAGTTTATTAAATTCCGGCATTGGTCATGAGGAGACTACTAATTGAAACCATAAAGACACACCTTAGGGTTGGGTTAGAAGCGACCATACTTTGATATCCAATCCGGAACTATAGAAATTAAAGTTAGGATTTTGGTGAAGGACCGAAAGGAGAAGGCAAATCCTAAATTAGGACACCTTAGAACAAATATCGATATATGCTTTGTAGCATGAGATTAAATATCCCTCTAGGTTAGTGACAGCCCTAGAATTCGAGGCACATTAATTCATAGAGCGCAAAGTATTTGTATTAATATTTGTTCCAAAGGCTAACATAGGTTAGAAACCTCATCAAATCAAACATGAATTTAAACAAACCGAATAAATAGAATTAGCAAGGGATTGTAGACCGAATACTCCTAGATCTCCTTAAACTTGAAAACAAACCAATCTTTCTTTCCTTTATTTTATTTACATTTATTGTTTGAAACTCCTCTTTTTCGGGTATTGAACCCAACTTTAGGATTTTAGAACAAAACCCCCCCACTTTACTTTTATTGTTTTGTTTTTAATAGTAGATTTCTTTATTAAAAATTAGTGTTTCCCTCTCTCCCTGCGGATCGACACCTAAATACTACAATCGATAGGTTGTGCGCTTGCAACTAACCTATTCTTTGAGTACGAAGGTTTATAAATTTTAAAGGCAAAAGAGTACCAAATTCCTATATCTAAAATACTCAACAAGCTTTTTGGCGCCGTTGCCGGGGAGAATAGGATAGATACTAGTTTTTATTTTAGGAAAGTACTTTTAATTCTTAGTTTCCTTATTTACTTTTCAGAAAATTAAAAATCCAAAAATATTTTATTTCTTTTTTTTTACAATTTCTGAAATTTACTTTTCTTATTTAGAAAAATCCAAAAATATTTTACTTTCCTTATTTAATTTTCTGCACTTTACTATTCTATCTCTTTCACATCTTTTCTTCTCTCATAGATTTGAGCGCTGGCACCGGTCACAAGGAGCCAAACCGCGAAGATCAAAGCCGACGAATCCTCGCTTTCTCAACCAATGGCAGGTCTAGATCCCGAACTAGGCATGCCACGCAACTTTAGAGAGGATGAATTTCCGGAAGGTCTCATCAACCCAAACTTTCACGATCTCAATAACAATCCACCACCTCTTCCTCCACACAACAACCTAGCGCCACCACATCCAAACAACAACAACGATCCACCTATTCTCAATAACAATCCTTTGTTCGGTGTCAATCCAAACAACGGAAATGGTCGTAACCGCCAACAAGGCCAAGATCCACGCGAAATCAAGCCATCTCTTATCCACTTGCTGGGCCAAAGTCAGTTTGGGGGAGCCCTAAACGAAGATCCACATGCCCACTTGGCGGTTTTCGAAGAATCTTGCGGCACTTTCGCTAGAGAAGGAGAAGAGCTAGACAACCTCAAGCTCAAATGCTTCCACCTATCCCTCCGTGATAATGCAAGATCGTGGCTAAGGACCGTGAATCGGGATCACATAAGAAGATGGGACGACATGGAGAAGTTATTCTTAGGAAAATACTTCCCTCCATCCAAAACCCAACACTTCCGAACCAAGATCACGACATTCAAACAAGCCGAGGGAGAGTCTTTGACCGAGGCATGGGATAGATGGGCCGAACTCCAGCGCTTGTGCCCTAACCATGGCCTTGACATGTGGTTGCTTTTTCAATTCTTCTTTGCAGGTTGCACAATAGCCACCAAGACTCATTTGAATTCAGCCGCAGGAGGTAATATGTCAAAGATGGATCCTGAGCAAGCCATGCTAATGATTGAGGACATGGCGATCAACCAAAGGGAATGGACGGCCGAAAGAGGTGGACGAACCCAAACCACACCGGGAATCTTGAAAACTGATGAAGTCACCGCCTTGAGAGCCCAAATGGAAGCCTTGCAACATCAAATGGCACAAATGCAAAACGCCAAATCCGTGACGAACAAGGCTTCATGCGGCATTTGTGGAGAGTCGACTCATATCACCGCTGATTGCAAAGTCCTTTTAGAAGGAGAGGACGTCGAGCAAGTCAATGCAATGTTTTACAATCAAGGTGATAAGAGAAACGATCCGATCTACAATAAGGTTAGGCCTAACGATAATTTCAATTCGAATACATATAACCCTAACACAAGGTGGAACCATCCAAATTTCAAATGGAGGACTGAAAATGAAAACTCAAACTCAAACCAATACCATGGTAATTCCAATCAATACCAAAACTGGTCAAACCAAAACTCGTACCAAGGACCTTCTCAAAACGACAAACTGGAAAAAATGATAGAGGGCCTTGTGATATCTCAAAACGAGTTCATGAACCAACAAAGAAACATCAATACCGATATTTCAAATTCGTTGAGGAATTTGAACAATAGGTTTGAGTTTTTAGAAACTAAAACGAAGATGCTAGAGACACAAATAGCACAACAAGCATCTTCGTCCTCTCGTCAACAAGGCACACTTCCGGGAAAATCCGACATCAATCCACGAGAGTATGCGAATGCTGTGACCTTGAGGAGTGGCAAGGAATATGATGAACCAATCCAACCACAAGGACTCTCTCAATTCACACAATCTGAACCGATTTCAGCCGCACCAATTGATCCACCAATTGCAACAACTTCGGAAGAGCCTCGCAAAACGGGTAATTCTAAACAAACAAAGGTACACAATTCTGAAACTCAAAAATATGTTCCTCCTCTTAGGTTCCTACCTTTTCCACAACGTTTAGTGAAGCACAAACTAGACCAACAATATGCCAAATTCATTGAACAATTGAAAAAACTGAACATGACCATACCTTTCACCGAGGCAATTGCACAAATGCCAACCTATGTCAAGTTTCTCAAAGAAATGTTGTCAAACAAAAAGAAACTTGAAGAGGTCGGAACCATCTCCCTAAATGCGCAATGTAGTGCACTTTTCTTGACCAAACTACCTCCCAAACTTAAGGACCCCGGTAGTTTTACTATTCCATGCAAAATTGGGGAGACCGAATTCAATAATTGTTTGTGTGATTTAGGTGCTAGCGTATGTTTAATGCCAAAAGCGGTTTATGAAAGGCTAGGTCTAGGAGAATTGAAACCAACAAAAATGTCACTCCAATTAGCGGATAGATCCGTTAGATACCCGGTAGGAATTATGGAGGATGCGATTGTCAAAATTGGTAAGTTTTTCATACCGGTAGATTTTGTTGTTGTGGAGATGGAAGAGGATACACAAACTCCCCTTCTATTAGGACGAGAATTCCTAACCACAGCAGGTGCAATCATAGATGTGCGTGATGGAAAGATTTCTTTCCGAATAGGTGATGAAAAGGTTGAATTTAACGTTTTTAAATCTCTCCAATTTCCATCTAATGATAATGATTCGATATGCAGGGTAGATGTTTTAGACTCTATAATTGATGATCATTTAGATAGGATGAAGGAAGGAGAAAAATTGGATGAAATTCTGGAAGAAATCGACAAAGAAACGGCTCAAAACGACGAAAACAACCAATCGTGCGGCTTAGGCAGCCCACACGAAACTTTGCAGAGCCAAGTTTTTGCCGTTTCAACATGCACAACGCCACCGAAGGTCGAACTCAAATCATTGCCAACAACCCTCAAATACAAATCGCTTAGCCCAAATGAGATACATCCCACCATAATCAATGCCGCCTTGAACCAAGAAAAAAAGACGAGGCATTGGCACGACAAACGCATCAGAAGAAGTTTTCAAGAAGGACCATATCAAGTATCACGAGTTTTCGACCATGGTACCTTCGAAATATGGAGCAAAAAAATGAGTTCATTTAAGGTCAACGAACAGCGGCTCAAACATTTCATTCAAGATGAACCGATCATCGAAAAGGAGGCAATTGCCCTCGATGATCCATCACCTTTAAACTGAGCCTCAACAAGTCGAGCTCCCGACGTTAAACCGAGCAACATCTTGTGAGTTTCTATTTTTCTTTTTAATTTCCTCTTCTAGTATCAATTGACACATTGAGGACAATGTTTTGTTTAAGCTGGGAGGAGGGTTAAATGAAAAACTGAAATTCACAATTGTATCTTGCATTTAGTTTAGGCATGTTTAAATTTTTTGTTTAAAACTAGGGTTTCACCTAACCATGAATAGGGTCCAGTCCGACTTGTTAGGATGTTTACCTAGTTTTGTGTCATGCATTTTGTGGATAAATTTGAGTGATTGGCAAAATTAGACGTATTCATTTTCGAATTTTTGGTAAACCCCTTGGAATAATTTGAAATGACCACATAATTTGGCGAAAAACTTTGTGGAAATAAAGGTGTATGACATTAGGACATTTGGAATTTAAATTGATTAGAGAAGCTATTTAGATTTGGAAATTTTAAGTTTGGAAATATTGGGATATCCCCAAGTATGAAAGAATACTTAGGGATGTGTGTATTCATGATATGTGCATAAATGTTGAGAAATTAGGTAAAATTGAAAAATATGGGAAAATAAAAGGTGACTCCAATGACCTATGTTACGGCTTCATGACGTACTTATGGTTATGAGTCCTTAGCACTCTTGCTCCGCTAGTGTCCCGATAAAATTGACATTCGTGTTAGTGGAAGGGTTAGACTAAGAGCATGCAAAGCACCCTTGAATTAGAACGGTTGGGTACAGTTAACTACTTGTAACTAACCGGTGCTTAAATGAGGATGGGGAAAATAGTGCTAATTCAAAGTGAGAAAATCAAAAGCAACAAAACAAAAGGAATATGCATGTATCAACGCACAAAGTCCGTAGTTATTCTTACCCAAGTTTGATTCAAGCTTGGGGGTATTTTTCTACATTTTAAATGGCATATCTTTTAAATTTGGGTATACGAAGTTCACAAATTCAAAGCCTTTAAGGAAATTAAAGTTAGAGTAATCGAATTGTGGGTTGATTCATAATTATTCGAGGGTTGAACTTGGGATTTGGGGAATATGCATGAAGGTTTTTAAATTTTGGCAAGATCATACAAGTTTTTCAAAAAATTTTGAGAAATATATACTTGATATAAGGGTTGAATTATAAGATCGAATTATATTTCAAAGTTTAAATATTGCTTGGGGACAAGCAAGGTTCAAGCTTGGGGGTATTTGATAGGTGTATTTTATATACACCATCGATCTAGTTTTTATCATAAAATAACACCAAATATCTTGTATTTTGGATATAAAGCGAATATAATACACCAAGAATCAAGTTACTGCGTTCGCTCGATGTTTCAATGCAGGAAACAGTGCAAAATGATGAAAAACTGCCCAGTGCGGACGCATTATCCACCAGTGCGGACGCACTGGGTACTTAGCCGATTTTCCAGCAGCGCAGACCTCACAGACGAAAAGTCCGAGCGTAATGCGGCCGCATTCACCTTCAGTGCGGACGCATTCACTACTTAGCCGATTTTTGCGACTTTCAGAATTTTCCAGAAAACAGAAGTTCAAGGCCAATGCGGACGCACTCACAGCCAGTGCGGACGCACTCAGTACTTGGACTATTTTTGAAATCTTCGGATTCTTTGGAAAACAGAAAAACAACATGCCAATGCGGACGCACTAAGATCCAGTGCGGACGCACTCAGGAAATTTTGCAGAAAATCCAGAAAAGGAAACTTCGGACCAAAGGGGATTTGGAGTCGGTGCGACCCTGACCACCCGCACTCAACTCCAGTGCGGACGCACTGGACTCGCAGACAGCCAGAAATTCGCATTTTCAGGGGGTTTTCTATTTTTGGCCAACAAGGAACACGTTTTAGAATACCAAAAATAGCCATAGCAGTCTGAAGAGTGCACCCACTAACCCCACTACTATCCTCTAAATTGGGCAAGGCCTTTGGCTATAAAAGGAGAAGAATTTCATCTCTCTACATATCCATTATTATATCCATCTTTCCACAAATTGAGAGAGAGAGATCCTGCAGAAATTCTTGAAGTTCCAAGGAAGGAGAAGAAGAAGAAGATTCAAGCAAGGAGTCGGCAAGATCGAGGTTTTAGATCTAAGAAAGGGTGTAATCATTTCTTTATCTTATTTCTTATTGTTTTTGCCAATCTTTGTTATGGATCTCTCCAAGAGAGAGTAGTTCTCTTTCTAGGGGTTGAGGTCAATGCATGAACTTGTTTAATTCTATCTTATTCGGATATTTGTTTTTATTATGATTGTGTTATTGGATTTGATTGTTAATTTCTGTGATTTATTCTTTATGAATTTCATTAGTACTCGTTCCTTTGAGTTCACCTGGTTAGGATTTATTGAATTGAAGTAGTTTTGAAATCCCGTTGATCGGGTCTTTCCGCTTTAAGTTTATTAAATTCCGGCATTGGTCATGAGGAGACTACTAATTGAAACCATAAAGACACACCTTAGGGTTGGGTTAGAAGCGACCATACTTTGATATCCAATCCGGAACTATAGAAATTAAAGTTAGGATTTTGGTGAAGGACCGAAAGGAGAAGGCAAATCCTAAATTAGGACACCTTAGAACAAATATCGATATATGCTTTGTAGCATGAGATTAAATATCCCTCTAGGTTAGTGACAGCCCTAGAATTCGAGGCACATTAATTCATAGAGCGCAAAGTATTTGTATTAATATTTGTTCCAAAGGCTAACATAGGTTAGAAACCTCATCAAATCAAACATGAATTTAAACAAACCGAATAAATAGAATTAGCAAGGGATTGTAGACCGAATACCCCTAGATCTCCTTAAACTTGAAAGCAAACCAATCTTTCTTTCCTTTATTTTATTTACATTTATTGTTTGAAACTCCTCTTTTTCGGGTATTGAACCCAACTTTAGGATTTTAGAACAAAACCCCCCCACTTTACTTTTATTGTTTTGTTTTTAATAGTAGATTTCTTTATTAAAAATTAGTGTTTCCCTCTCTCCCTGCGGATCGACACCTAAATACTACAATCGATAGGTTGTGCGCTTGCAACTAACCTATTCTTTGAGTACGAAGGTTTATAAATTTTAAAGGCAAAAGAGTACCAAATTCCTATATCTAAAATACTCAACATGCCACTTCTTGGCGTATGCCGGGCAGTGAAACACATCTGGCTCTCCCCAATCCGGCGCTTCATTGGGGATAGGACGGCCCACCGGTAGCCGTGACCACGACTAGTGCTGAAGTAGGAGTACCGGCCCGTACATCTGCTTCGCCGTCGGCTTCATTTTCAACAACATTACACGTCAGTGTATTTTGATGGATTGATTGATTAAATAATTTACACTAAAATAAGAGTTGGTGACTTACCTCACTACTACGACACAGGTGGTAGTATAGATACCCCAGAACAGCTCCACCCCAGTTGTACGACGACGGCCGCTCAATGTCCATCAGCAACGGGAGATACATCATCGGCATCTGATCACCGCTGGAATCAGGAAACATGACAGAACCAAAAAGGTCCATCACGTAGCCCCGTGTATATCTGCAATACAAAACATATAAAAATTCTAATAGAATCATCGTATTATAAATTAATTAGTAGATATTAATAAAAATTTACCTCTGAATCTCCAGCTCGGTGGAATCTGCCGAGAGACCCGTGATGAAGTGCTGCCGTAATCTCATCATCCGCAAATGGAACTTCGACCTCCCATGGTCCCTAATGATATAGGAAGGATCAGTTCCCAATAACTCCTCGACATAACCTGCGAATCTGGTGCTGTCAGAGACGCCGCCGACGGGTGTGCCACGGATAGACAAACCCCAGAGAGCACTCACATCCTGGAGAGTCACTGTCATCTCTCCGAATGGCATGTGAAACGTGTGCGTCTCGGGACGCCATCGCTCCACCAGTCTAGCGATGAGAGATGCATTGATGATGCTCTTCTCTGTCCGCACGATGTCCACAACCTAGTAGAGACCCAGGTTGACGAGGTACGGCTCCATCACCTCGTAGTACCTCATGTGAACGCAGCTCAACTTCACATCTAGAAGATCCGTGTCCTGCGTTGAAAAATGTAATCCGCATGGTTGCAACATAATAAAATTTAAATCCAACAAAATTTAATGAAAATATAAGAAAAGGAACGTACCTCACGAGAAGCCAGTGAGACTCGGTGCTCGCTGTGGGGAATCCACAGGAGAGGACTGATGTGCTCCGTGCTGCTAGTACTGATCGGCTCGTCCACTACTGGACGCTGGGTAGGCCGTGCTCTAGGCATCCTCATATCTAAAATAACCTAAATTCGGTGAAATACCCTAAATATTGGTCATCTGTGCTAATTACACTAAATTATGCTTAATCAGCCTAATTATGGTAAAAAAGACCAAAATACCCTAAAAATTGGTCATCTGTGCTAATTACACTAAATTACGCTTAATCAGCCTAAGTATGGTAAAAAAGACCAAAATACCCTAAAAATTGGTCATTTGTGCTAATTACACTAAATTACACTAAATTACACTTAATCAGTCTAATTATGGTAAAAAAGACCAAAATACCCTAAAAATTGGTCAAACGTGCTAATTTCGGTAAAATTACGCTTAATCAGCATAACTATGGTAAAAAAGGCCAAAATACCCTAAAAATTGGTCAAACGTGCTAATTTCGGTAAAATTACGCTTAATCAGCATAACTATGGTAAAAAAGACCAAAATACCCTAAATATTGGTCAAACGTGCTAATTACACTAAATATTGGTTAACTTAGCTAATTACACTAAATTACAACAACATAATCTAAATTATAACACCTAAAACATAAATCCTAAACCCTAAAATAAATAAATTAAAAATTAAATTAGATAAAAAAAAAATTTACCTTAAAGAAGAGAGAATTCGGTTGAAGATGGGAGAATTGTGAGAGGAGAGAGAGAAAAAGGGGTATATAAATGGTGAAATGCGGGGGAAAAAAAAAAAGGTACATAGCCGGCCATAAAATGGCCGGCTTAGGGAGGGAACATAGCCAGCCAGAAAATGGCCGGCTTGGGTATTTTTCGAAATCAGATGGGATTCTGAGTATAATTAATAATTTGTATTAAACTTTGGATATTAATAAAAATGTCGGGATTGAGAATCAAGCCTCTCATCAAATACTCAATACCTTTCAATATTTATAAGAAATTTCCAGTCGGATTTTATATCTGTGATCTCTTATACAAGAAGCTTTGTCTTTTATTTTATTCCGAAATTTTTAAAACTACCATTGTTTAAAAAAAAAATAAACTAAAAAATCATCGTTTTTGAAAAATTCGAAATCTAACACGGCCGCATAAATGATTCTGCGGCCCCAAATACTGGTGACAGTACAGGCGTTCTGCGGACCCAGCCAGACGTTCTGCGAACTATTCTGCGGCCCCATATATAATTTTTTTTTTGTCAAAGCAAATTTTGAGAAATCTCATACGAGGCACGCATTTCTAGAACAAAAACCAAACTTTGAGATATTCCCATGTGGTGCGTAGATAAAAAACAAAAAAAAATATGAGGCCGCAGAACGCCTGTGCGGTCCCCAGCATTTGGGGCCTCAAAATCATTTTGCAGCCGTGTTAGATTTCGAATTTCTCAAAAACGATGGCTTTTTTATTTTTATTTTTTAAACTGTGCTAACTTTAAAAATTTCAGTATTTTATCGCTATATCAAATATTAGCCTAATTTATTGACAATCTTTGAATTAATATTAAATTATAGAGGTGGTAAGAATTAGGACCCTTAATTATACAATTTAGAGTCTAGAAGCAACGATTAAAAACAACATTCTTTTAAAAAATTTCAGTAAACAACAGTCTATTTTGAATTTTTGATCAATATTATTAATAGGGTTTGTCTATAGTGCAGCAAACTTATTTCGGCTATAGTACAGCAAAATTATAACCATTCATTTTCTAATCCGACGATTGAGATTCTAGAAATTTAACAGCATTTCTCCGTTACATTTAACAAAAATTTTAGTCGGAAGGGCAAAATCGTCATTTTATAATGAACCGCGTATTTCATATTCTCTGCCTTTCTCGCGTCTGTACAGGCAGCCGAGCAAGCGCGCCTCCCCTCTCCGCCATTTTCTTCGCTCTCTTTCTACCGAGCACCGTGCCCAAAACCCCCCCTCTCTTAGCCCGGGCACTGAGCACAAACTCTACCCTGCTGTCTCTCTCTGAGCCCAAGCACCACTAATGTCACTGATGACTCAGATATCGCATCCTGATTCTAAAACCCTAGGAGAAGGATCTGATAGCTCAGATCCCCAATCTCGATGACGCTCCGCTTAATTTCAACGCAATCAGGTACCACGCTTTTTCTCCATTTAATCTCCTCCGCAAATTCTATCTTTTGTTGATTTGGAAACTTTTGCAGAGCCATTGTGATACTTAGACATTGTTTACTGTGGTTGTATTTTGGATGTTTGAAGGTAATATTCCTGTCTACATGGCGGAGATGGGAGATTACCAAACAGGTTATGTAGTTTCGTTTTGCTTAAATGAAACTGGGCATTTCTTGCCTTTTTGCTCAAAAAAGAACTTTGCTGGTAAATGCTCATTGCATTGAAACGAGGGTAATTTGCATAAGTGGTCATGCTATATAGTAATAGTGAGACCTATACTGGCTATTAAGAGGTTTGGTATAAAATTACTTGATGTATATTTCTAAAAAAGTTTAATTTAGATGTAAATATGGAAATTGTGATGCCTATGACTTTCTTTATGTCAATTAAGGGCTTGAATTTATAATTTAGTGAAATTATGTTTGAATTAAGGGTTTGGATTAAGGGTTTGAATTAAGGGTTTGAAATTTTGTGAAATTAGTGAAGTTGGGTAGTTTATGTGAACAATTGCTAGATAAAAAAGGGGTTTGCTTATCTGTATTAGATTGAAGTTTAGTATGTGTGTGTATCTTTGTTACATGTGAAAACTGTGACTAATCAAACGAGGGCACCTGATGGCAACAGTTGTGTGCTTAGTCATATTGAGTTGTAATTCTAGAATATAATTCGTAACAATTTGCATGTCTATATATGTTTCGAGTTGAGCTTTCTCCCTCTTCTCTGATTTATGCAGCATTCTATTTCAAATGAGTAGTGAAGTTGTGCTTTATTTCCTTTTACTGAAGAATAATTTCAGATCTGTATTTTTTTTAACTTTGGGAATTTGATTCTAATCTCCTTCCCTATTCTGTTGTGATTATAGTATGCCCTTATTGTTTTAATTTAGTTGTTTTCATTTGTTTTGGCTAGTTTTGTGTCTAATTGCACAATAAGGGTAATTGAAACTGAAATTGTAAATATTTTAGACAAATTGCACAATTCAGTGGTCATGAGGTTTATCAACTTTAGTTTTGCATCTATGTTTGAAATCCTCAAGTTTGTATAAGAATATCTAATAGTTTGCATCTATGAAGGTAACAACAGCTGTATGCGGAGTGAAGAAGCTATACTTAGTAAGAATTGGGTGCTTTCGAGGGCATATTTGGGAACACTTTTTTTTGTGGTGTCCAGAAGCATTTCCCTTTTAAGGTATATGTTATATTCTCTATTCTGATCATGCGATCATTTCTTTGAGCTTGAATATAGTTCTAGTTTTCTTTGTTTTCAACTAATTATCATTTTTTACATTGTCGGATTGTTGAGTGCTATTGATGGATAACTAGTCCCCTGGTTACTGTATACAGTTAGAGTGTGATCTGTACCAGTATAGTATTGGCTCAGTGTGTGGGTACTGTAATATTATTCACACGAGTGGTTTAACATTAGTTACCAAGTATTTATTTGCAAGTCAAGGTTGTTTGTCTCTTTTATTGCCTTTTTTTTGTCATTATGCATGCTAATCTTAATATTTACAGTGGCTCGGCTATTTACGGGGAAGACGCAGAATTTTATGAAAACTACTACAAAGCTAGGGGTGTAAAGTTTGTTAAGGGAAATGTGCTGACATCTTTTGAAAAGGATCTATCTGGCAAGGCAAATGATCAAGCCTATATATCTATTTATTATAATTTGGAATTAAATTTTGCATATTGGAAAGGTACCCTTTTTATTTTTGAGGTATCACTTCGAGCAATATAAATGTTATTTTATTGCTTGTTAGGTGACCGCTGTTATCCTAATTTCATTTTTTTTTCATTTGTGGCGGGGAAGTAATTTATTTCAGTACGTAACCAGTACCTTAACTGCCCCTTATATGAAACAGACTTTTCTAGTTGTAGTCTTTGGTTTTAGTTGATATTCTTTGGTTTTAGTTGAGAAAGCATTGAAATTAATATGGTACTATATTGGTGTACTATATCAGGCTTGTTAAGTGATCTTTTTAGTGCTTCTTAGTTATTGGTGTAGTGATATTGATGCTGTTTAATTACCTAATTGTGCTTATTACTTTGTTTTTTTCAGGGAATTGAGATGTTATTGAAGCCGAATTAATACTTGAATGTGAAGTTCAGCTAACATTTAGGCATGCATAAACCTTGAACTAACCCAAATTTGATTACAAAAGGGATAACCTTAATGGGTTGTCAAAATAGTAAGCAAGGTATAACAATAAGTTTAGTTTTGACCTTGTGTGTATTTTATTTCGGGCCAAATGTTGAGATTTCGTATCTGGTGTAAGTAACAACTCTTCCTTACAGTATTGCAGACCCAATTGACAGACTACTAAGTTGAAGAAATAATACTTTCAATAAATGACAATTCTGCCCCTGGCCCTACGAGCCATCTTGAAATGAAAATCAGGGCAAAGAATTTGAGATATTGGTTTCCAGCTTGTGAACAGGTCATGAAAACAAGTACAATATAATATGGACATTGGACAACCATACTAGATTATGCTAGGAATTAGTTCAGGTATGTGAGAAAATATAGTGCTGTAAATTGGAGAAAATGAAGAGCATATTTTGACATGAGCTCTTACATTGATTTAATCAATTCACTGTAATATAGAGATTTGCAAATTTGAAATTTTGTATTGCAGAATGAGGAAGTGACAAGGGCCTGCTCTGAAGTGAAATCACACAAGGTATCAAGCACTGCGGCTCCTGTGACAAAATGAGTAGCTTTTTTTGTTCGAGGCCCATTTAGTATAATAATCTTTGACTATTCTTCTTCTATTAATGTTTTTAGGATGGGTATCTTTGTAAGCAAAATGAATCTGGTGATGTGTTCTCTTGTTAGGAGCAATTATATTACTTGCGTCTTCAGTGAGATGTACTGGTACGTAAGGGAATGATCCTGGAAGATGCCAGTAGAAGAGCATACAACCCTGAATTTTGGACCATACCAAGAATTTTAGAACATAATATTGAGCTGTTTTTTGGATCATAAAAATAGTACAGAAGTTAAATATTGGTTTTATCTAGAATGAAGTTAAATATTGGTTTTATCTAGAATGGAATTTTACAAACTTATTTATAAAATTTTGTCTATGGAGTTTAAGGAATGATTGTGTGAATATACAAAAATTATTGTTCAATTGTATCAGCAAAACAATTTTGAATTTTTTTTACTTTGAAGTTTTTACTTATAGAACTAGCAACATGCATAAAGAAATGCATCATAATTTAATTATATTTTCTGTGCTGCATAATGAACCTAAAAAATCTCCAAATTTGCAATTCCGTGCTCGTCAACACAATTAGATTAGCAATAATCATGACATACAAAATGAAATACACGGAACTATACAAGATTCTTCTGCCACAGAAGATCGGAAGTGCTTTAGCACTTTTAACTAGTGTATTGACACAACCGGGGCGTTCCAACCCGGACCGGTCCTGGACCGGCCCGAGCCCGTGCCTAAACCCGGACCGGACTGTCCAAACGGGTGGGCTAGATTAACCAAGGCGCGGATCGCATTTTTTGACCCAACCCGTTCAGACCTGACCCGTTTGAAGCCCCGAATCCAGTCCGGACCGGCCGGGTCAAATCCGAACCGTTTTCAAAACATGACTTTTAACTCACCCTACTATACTATTTATTTCATGAGTGCTATTTCCGTTTAGATAATGAAGAGAAGAAAATAAATAGGGTAATCCGGGTATCCTAAAGTTATAAAATAAATAAAATATAAAAGGATGCAGGAATCTAGGAGTGTCAATGGCATCCTTTTATCCATTTATCCAACCCGTACCGTATCTAATAAAACGGGTACGGGTAAGATTTTTTTTTCATTAACTTATCGGTAGTGGGTACGGGTAAAGATTTTTTTCATTATTTAAACAGATAAGGGTACGGATAAAGTCTATTCCATACCCTATCTATTTGTTTTCATTTTGTTTAGTTTAGAATAATAATTTATGTTTACTGTGTGTTACTTTTCATTTATGTTTCATTGACAATTATAGTATATAAAAACAGAACTAAATAGAATAATTACCATTTTTAACAATAGATAACATGCTCAAAGAGTAAACTAGTAACGTACACGTGCATTGCAACGGAAACATATTATAAGAGAACAAATAAAATTCTAATATGAAATGACATATTTTCAACATATAACAGTTTATTTTTTATTTTTTTTGGAAAGTCTGGTAGAGGCTATCAGATTACAGCAAAATAAAAAATAAAAAATTACATCCATGCATCAGTTCCCTTTTCTACCAATTACAGCCCTTGTACCAGATGTACCTGACTCACTCATACTTTGCCCATATACAATATATATTGTAGATACGAAATGAAACAAAAAATAGAAGTTAGAAGAATTAAGCATGCTTGCACCATCTCCTCTTCCTATTTATGTTACACAATTCAACATTTCAATTGATGCAAATTGAGAGTAAATATAGGCTTCGTCACACATTTAACAAAATTGAGTTAATTAAACCACGATTAAACCATTATTAAATGTTGAAAAAACAAGTACCTCTTGATCTTCATCTTGTTCATCATCTTGATAGTCATCATCATCACTGGACAAAACAAGTACCTACAATCAGAAAAAAGCTCTGAATTTCTCAAGATATAAATTTTGATAGCAAAATTAATAACTCCCATCTCAAATTAGATTTCAATAGGGATTGGGTCGGGAGGCAGGCGTACCCTTTTTTAAAAAAAAAACTTTGAAGAATGGTATCTGCCAGGTACAGACCTGATATGCACTGTACCGTATCTTACCAGAATGGTAAATCTAGTATGTTATTGCTCGCAAATAAATACTTGGTAACTAATGTTAAACCACTCGTGTGAATAATATTACCGAACCCACACACTGAGCCAATACTATACTGGTACATATCACACTCTAACTGTATACAGTAACCAAGGACTAGTTATCCATCAATAGCACTCAACAACACGACAATGTAAAAAATGATAATTAGTTGAAAACAAAGAAAACTAGAACTATATTCAAGCTCAAAGAAATGATCGCATGATCAGAATAGAGAATATAACATATACCTTAAAAGGGAAATGCTTCTGGACACCACAAAAAAAAAAAAGTGTTCCCAAATATGCCCTTATAAGCACCCAATTCTTACTAAGTATAGCTTCTTCACTCAGCATACAGCTGTTGTTGCCTTTCACAGATGCAAACTATTAGATATTCTTATACAAACTTGAGGATTTTCAAACATAGATGCAAAACTAAAGTTGATTAACCTCATGACCACTGAATTGTGCAATTTGTCTAAAATATTTACAATTTCAGTTTCAATTACCCTTATTGTGCAATTAGACACACAACTAGCCAAAACAAATAAAAACAACTAAATTAAAACAATAAGGGCATACTATAATCAAAACAACATAGGGAAGGAGATTAGAATCAAAATCCCAAATTAAAAAAAAAATACAGATCTGAAATTATTCTTCAGTAAAAGGAAATAAAGCACAACTTCACTACTCATTTGAAATAGAATGCTGCATAAATCAGAGAAAGGGAGAAACCTCAACCCGAAACATATATACAGAAATTTAGACATGCAAATTGTTATGAGAATTATATTCTAGAATTATAACTCAGTATGACTAAGTACACAACTGTTGCCATCAGGTGCCCTCGTTTGATTAGTCACAGTTTTCACATGTAACAAAGATACACACACAGACTCTAACTTCAATCTAATACAGATAAGCACACCCCTTTTATCAATATTGTCAATTGAAAAATAGAGGCTGAGATGAGTGCTTTGTGGTACTGGTACCAAATAGGCTGGTTTTTATATTTTAAGAAGGTTTTGCTGGTAACTTTTGTATGTTTTGCATTTTGGCTGACATAAGATTTGCGGTGAACGAAAACTTGCTGATAGATTCTGGTACTCTTTTTTATCTTGAATCTTTCTGCAGGGATAGAGTTGAATTTGCTGAAATAGACAGTTGATTCTGATACATTAAAGTGTAAAAACCCTTTTGATTCCCAAAATTAGTTTGTTACCATGAACTCAATATGAGTTTCTAACTTGCGATACCTATAAGGCACAACAAATCTGTGGGAAAGTACCTACACCTTTAATTGCAGTAAATTTTGGGACATTTGTTGCAAACCTCATAAATGTTCAAAATAAAATAAATATGAAGTGCAATTTGTAACATTATTTTTCAGGTTCTTTCTTATCTCGCAGCACCCCTGGAAGATCTGCCATGCCGAGAGCCGTGAGCATCTCTATCGTCTCCTTGTCGACCAAGATCTCGTTCACCTTTAGCGCCGACTCATCTGGCACGAAATCCATGTGCCTCTCGCGCTCCTACTCCTGAAGCTTGAGCGAGATTCCTCGGACGGGGCCTCGCTGGATCCGGAGCATAAGGTGCGTCGTGAACCCGTCGATCTTGTTGCGCTAGCGTTTATAGGGGATGATTGCGACTTCTTCAAGAATCTTCTTGTTTGTGTGGAAATCGACTGAAAGAAAGAACAGAGAGAGAAAAAGTGGTGCCAATATTCGGATCGCAGGGGCTTTAGAGGGAGCATCGAGAGAAAGAGAGCGAAGGAGAAAGAGATGTAACGGTGTCGGAAACGAGAAAGAGATAACGGAGCAGGGAAAAAGACTATTCTATTCCTAAAAAACTTAAATTCGGAGACATCTGATTAAAGGTCAGATTTTAGTTAAAATTAATTACTGTACTATAGCCAAAACAATTTTACTGCACTATAGACAAACCCTTATTAATAAAAATTGGTTTGATCTCAACCGTCTGATATGAAATGACCTAAACCCCTGATCCTTTCTGTCGCGAACCTGAAAAAGAACTAATCTGAATTCCCTCTTCTCAGCTTTCATTTCCAAGCCCCAAATCAAGGTAATAGGGTTTTAGCGACCCATCCCTGATCTCTTTCTTGTTTGCAAAGCATCTATAATTTTCGGTTATTCCCCCCATTGATTTTGCTCAGATCGATCAGTCGAGACTTGAGCAGCGAACCACCGATTGTTTTTTCTTTTTTTTTTTGAAAGAAAGTGGGAGCACCCACCGATTTCCATTACACATGAAAACCAATACAAAGCCAACTGGTACCAACACTCTGGTACCAGAACTAGTAGCAAACATATTACAACTGGTACCGACCACCGATTGTTGTTACATGTTTTTAATTCAAGCAGTGAATCAGTGAATCAGTGAAATAAAAAGAGGAATAAGTCATGGTTATTGGTTAATACATTTGTGAACATGATTATAAGGTGTAGCTGCCTTCATGTGGCTTGCTGTGTAGAGTTCTTAAAATAATATAGTCTGTTTAAGTAGAAGGGCCTGTCATTAATAGAAGCTAGACCTGTCTATATTATATTTGTCTTCTATGGTATTTGAATTTTGATTTATCTCTGAATGTTGAAAAGAAGAACTTGTTTACCTCCAAAATTGTGGAATGGTTGTGCCTGGAAAATAGACTGTGACCATAGTTAGAGCACATCCACTCTTTAATTGCGTTTTTTTGTTTCAGAGAGAGACAAACTAAAGGAGAAAAATCAGTACCTGAATCAGTGTTGGAAGAGGAATATTATTGGTTCTGAAAAATGCAGGTTGGTATTTTCTTTGTTTTCTCAGGATCATTATTATTCGACTATATCCAGTTTTGATTGGTTATCTCCAAATTGTTGCTAATTCATTCTGACAAAATCTTGATTAATTTGTATGCAAATTTTGTACTAAATCCCAGATAGATTATGTCCTAATTGTTCCGGATTACCCAATTGACAGAATCTTAATTAATTTGTATGCAAGTTATACCATAGAAATTCTCTTTCCTATGTTGTATTACCCAGTTGATGTGGATTGTTACTAATCAGTACGGGTTTTGTATATATTTGTGTTGATTTGTGGGATTCTGAACTTCCAGTCCTTATGACTGTGTTTCTTATATTCATTTGGATGGTGATAGACTGATAGTAAACACTTGGTATCATTAAGAACAGTAAGAGTGGTATTTAAGGAAATACTGTCCAGCTTATTCTATTTTTTCTAGTTGTTTTTTGCAGTGTATTTTCTTTGAATGAATTGATTTTGCAGAAGTTTGTGATAATTCAATCTTTGGCATAGATACTATGAAAACTCTGGTACTGGCCAAATCAGCTAATCCAAACGAGAAATTGCCAAATATACCAGGTCCAGTACCGGTCATTTTACCTGTTATGCCTCAGCATTAAGTCAAATTGGTACTGTTTTGCCCTTTATGCCTATTTTGTTCAGTACCAGTCCTTTTGCCTGTTTAGTCTGATTGTACCTCTGTGTTCAATTGTAAACTGTCTAGGCCAGCGACAGGTTTAACATAAACTCACAGCTTGAGCATCTCCAAGCCAAATATGTCGGGACCGGCCATGCTGACCAGGGCCGATTGTAAGCATCCTTTCCTTCTTCTACTTCTAAATTTTCAATTTCTTTACAAGCATTTACTTGATTTTTTTTTTTTTGTTAAGCAAACAGCTCAATATTTATTTCATACTTGCCCGCAGAACCAACTTTTTTTATGTTTGGATCACCAAAGATAGTTCAAGATAATTGTAGCAAAACCCCAGCACTTGCATTATACTAATTACAGTGATGATAAACTGTATATTTTTCATAGATTTTCAAAACTTTGGCCCCCTTTCTCTAGCGAGCTCTAAGCCCAAGCTGAAGTAGAATAAAGTAAAGCTATTTTGATACTTTCGTAAGTTTATGTGAACTAATTATGGAGAGAGTTAATTAGGCTATATAAATAGGTCATGGCAATTCAATCAATTTTGTGTGCTTGATTCAAAGTTAGTTTTAACTTGAGTGTTATTGCAAACATGTGACATGCTTGTTGTTCTTGCCAGCACAGTAAATATTGGGTATAATTTACTAATTTGCACAACAACACCCCTTTTGTAATAAAATATAAATGACATTACTCACTTAAATGCAGTGAATGGGCGGTTAACAATAACCGGGATAGCTATGCATCATACATAGGTCATCATCCTTTGCTGGCTTATTTTGCTATTTCTGAGAACGAATCCATTGGAAGAGAACGGTACAACTATATGCAGGTATGCTTCTCTCAGCCATTTCTGTCGTTACTTTTGTTTTTGGTTGGTACCCAACAGTTCATTTAATTTGCGATTGACACAAATTATTGGTTCTGTTGCTACTAGTTTTCTGAGTTTGTTCTTGGTGGCCTTCAAATATTGTGAATAAGTTGGAGTATGGCTAAATTGCTGCCGGCAGCATTCTGGTCAGCTGCTGCCGGGGGCAATTCGGTCATTTCCGGTGTTCAAACAACAAATCTGAACCGTTCAACGTGTTCTAAATATTAAAATCTACTTGGAGACCAAATTTTACATTTTTTGGAATTTTTTTACTATTTATTAAGCCACTTTGAAAATTCCAGATCACATGGTCCAGAATTTTGGTGCACTGTTCACCCGGATCAGCCAATTTCAAAGTGACCTAATAAATAGCTAAAAAATTCCAAAAAATGTAAAATTTGGTCTCCAAGTAGATTTTAATATTTAGAACATATCTGTATAAAAACATTTGTTGTTTGAACACCGGAAATGACCGAATTGCCCCCGGCAGCAGCTGGCCAGAATGCTGCCGGCAGCAATTTAGCCATACTCAATAAGTTGTGTTAGTTCTTCTGAGTTTTCGCACAAGCTCCTCTAACGCCACTGATTTGCTCATGAACAGCTGTGGGATTCGGTTCTTTTGATTATAACCTAGTAAAGTTATTTTTACTAGAACAATTGAAGTAACGTACCTATTAAAGTGGTTAGAAAGTATAGTCGACTGAGAGTATGGTAGGGAAATAACAAAATGGACTGAATATTGTGTCCTTATAATATGTGCTAATTGCCGTGAAGCGCATTTTTAATATATTTGCTTTTTATGTGTCATTTTTTATGAATTGCAGAAAATGCTTCTCCCGTGCGGCCCCCCTACAGAGAGAGATGAAGATTGAAGTTAGAAGATAATCCTTCAGCATGCCTTTAGCAGCAGCATTTATGAAATGTGCTTACAGGAGCAAAATTAGTATCAGTATATGTTAGAAACTGTATTTTGTTGCTTTTTTTTTCCTTTTCTTTTTAGTGAAATTCCATGTTGTTTGCTTACCGATATTTTTATTAATACCCCAAAAAAAAACAAATTATCAAATCTGCCCCCACCCCAAACTTATTTTTAAATCTACCCCAACCGCCTGTCCACTGGGCGGTCCACTTTCCCCACCAGACCGCCCAGCGGCTGGGCGGTCCACTAGTGTTTTTTTTTTATTTATTTTTTTATTAGGAGACTATGAATATCAAGATGCTGAATTCTTAACGCTAAAAATTCGGATTTTTTTTAAATATTAGTTAGATTACTTCTTTTAAGCATATTTATACTAAAATACGCTAAATTACTTGGAATTATGTTAAATTACGTTGAATTACACTAAATTAACTTCGCTAATTATGCTAAAATACGGTAAATTACGCTAAACTACGCAAAATTACGCTACAGTAGACTGATTCTGTGCTATCTTTCATGAATCATAAAAAATAGTAAAAAAATTTCAAAAATAGTAAAAATTGGTATTCTACAATTTCATTATATACTTGGATTGAATAATAGAAATGAAAATCTTAATCGGAAACTTCAACTCAAGTTTTGAGGGTTTTCCCTTTGTTTTTTGGCGATTTTGAATTTTGGAATCCGGCATCGCGGCACGGACGCATGTGCATTTTCGCAAGTTTTTCGAAAAGTGGTCATTTACTGAAATCGGACACTCGAGCGCCGTTTTATGACCGTTTGAAGTTTCGTCGTCGTTTTCGCCTTTTTAGTGAAGATATCGTCCCTATTCATATGTAATTTATTGTAATTTACCATATTTTAGCGTAATGTAATGTAATTTAGTGTAAGTTAACTTAATATAGTGTAACTCAACGTAACTTAACATAATTCCAAGTAATTTAGCGTATTTTAGTATAAATATACTTAAAAGAAGTAATCTAACTAATATTTAAAAAAAAAAATTCGAATTTTTAGCGTTAAGAATTCAGCATCTTGATATTCATATTGTCTCTCAAAAAAAAAAAAAATTTACTAGCGGACCGCCCAGCTGCTGGGCGGTCAGCTATGGAAACTGGACCGCCCAGTGACTGGGCGGTCATATATGCATAGTGGACCGCCCAGATAGTGGGCGGTCAGCTATGGAAACTGGATCGCCTAGCAGCTGGGCGGTCTGGTGGGGCAAGTGGACCGCCCAGTGGACGGGCGATTGGGGTAGATTTAAAAATAAGTTTGGGGTGGAGGCAGATTTGATAATTTGTTTTTTTTTGGGGTATTAATAAAAATATCGGGTTTGCTTAGCCTTCTGTTTTCGTTTTTTTTTTTAAACAAACTGAGGTCATGTACACAGCCTTCCATGTTGTTTACAAAAACAAAACAAAAATGTCTACGGTAATTGGTCCTTTAATTGATAAAGTGCGAGAAAGATATAAAAAAATCATGAATTTGAAATTTCACCCCAAAACTTCTCCTTTTGACAAAAAAATTACAATTAGATACAGAAGTTAAGATTTTTTTTAAAGAAAATGATGGCCATATTGGCTGTCAGCAGAACATATCCATCATCCAAGTCACTAAAGAGTTCAAACCAATAGAAAATTCTGATTAGGCATCTCAAGTCTTTGCATTCCCTTGACCAATTAATTACAAGCAAGCAAAGAAAATCTAAAAAATTGAGAGACGAGAAACGACAAAACATACACATCTCGGTTACCTTTCCGTCCAAGATATTCAAACCCAAATACCCAATACAGATTCCAGACTGGTAAAAATAATGGGCCAGCGCTCTACCCGTCTGCTCCTCCCTCTTATAGCCGCGACAATCCTCATTACCATGCTTTCTCTTCTAACCCGCTCTCTCCCCATTTCCCTCCACACTTCTCTCCTCAAACAATCTCTCTACAAAAAATCCGCTCTCTCTTGCCCCGTTCTCCCCTTATCTCACCCCTTCTCCGCCTATCTTCGTCAGCTTCCCAAATTTAACCAGATTTGCGCAGCTACGATGGCGTCCGATTCGACTGTTGATCCAACGCCGTCTTTGATCAACTCTGACAATCCGTTGCTGAAGGACTTCGATTTTCCCCCGTTTGATGTGGTTGAGCCGAATCATGTCCGACCTGGGATCAGAGAGCTAATTCGCAGACTTGTACGTAACTCTTTCTTTTTCTTTTTTGTAATTTTCTTTAATTTGGATGGTGGAACTATATGAGAAGTTATTTTTTTTTTGAAATACTTTGTGGTTGTAGGAGGAGGATCTGGTGGAACTGGAGAAAACAGTGGAGCCGACGTGGCCTAAGCTGGTGGAACCACTTGAGAGGATCATAGATCGGTTTCAGGTAGTATGGGGAGTTGTCAACCACCTGAAATCTGTAAAGGATTCGAGTGAGCTTCGTTCTGCTATTGAAGAAATCCAGGTAATAGGACTGAATTATTTGTCATGCTTTTGCAAAAAACAAGTTTTCTTTGTGATAGAAGTAGTAATTAGTCGATGGATGAATTGGTAAAATGATTACAGCCCGAGAAAGTTAAATTTGGGCTGAGGTTGGCACAAAGCAAACCCATCTATGAAGCATTCAAGTCTATAAGGAGCTCACCCTCATGGGAATCCCTAAGTGAAGCTCGTAAGCGGATTGTGGAAGGTAATTTTGTTGCTTTGTGATATTATTATTTTCATAATTTATTTAGTTTAGGTCAAATGCATGTATTGCAATATTGTTTGCTACAATTGACATGTAGTAATTGTTCCTCTCAGATAAAATTAAGGAGGCTGTTCTAGATGGTGTTGCTCTAGAGGATGAAAAGAGAGAGAAGTACAATGAAATCCAACAAGTATATTTATTTTTCTCAATACTTATTTTGTTTAGAGATACATTGTCTGGCTTTCTTTATCTAAAAATTTATTCGCAATTTTTATAGGAGCTGGAGAAGTTATCCCAGAAATTTAGTGAGAATGTTCTAGATGCCACTAAAAAGTTTGAAAAAGTAGTTGTTGACAAGAAGGAAATAGAAGGGCTGCCTGCCTCAGCACTTGGCCTAGCTGCACAGACAGCCGTATCAAAGGTATGATATCTAGGACTCTCTCTTTCCATGTGCATAGTTCATCCTACATAAACATATGTTAATGTAGAAAATTAACATATTATTCTCAAATACAAGAGTTTAAGACTCTGTGCAGAAGGTCTTTTTAGCTTGTGAATCATGATCAGTACCTATATGCGCCAAACTTCACCTGTGTATAGATTTTTTTATCAGAAAATTTTCTTTAATTCTTGTTTCCTTTTGTCTGCTTTGCCTTTTCAATAGATGTGTTTACTTGTTTAACTATTGCTTTTTTCTTTTTTCAATGTTTTTCATTTAGCTTCCTATTCATGGTTACTTCTTTCCACCATATTAGTTCTTATTCTAAACCCCACACATGGTGGTCACTAAATGATACGTAAACTTGCAGATTTGAATCCTCATAAATTGCTCTTTATTATTTATTTATAGTTATTCTGGACGTGGACTTCAAAATGTATTTTTGTTAGGGACATGAACATTGGTGCATTTGTTTTAGGGACATGAAAATGCAACACCTGAGAATGGGCCTTGGATTATCACCTTGGATGCACCGAGCTACATGGCTGTGATGCTACATGCGCGCAATCGCTCCTTGCGGGAAGAGGTTTATAAGGCTTACATAACACGTGCTTCCAGTGGAGATCATGACAATACTGACATCATTACTCAAATCCTAAAGTCGAGGTTGCAAAAAGCTAAACTTCTTGGCTACAATAACTATGCTGAGGTATGGGAGTCTATAAAGCCTAAATTTTTTATTTGTGGATTTTACTTGGAACAACTTATGAGGAGCAGGTACTTATTTTATTGGCTTCTCTACACACTATTGATTTTTTAAAAAGGTGAGCCTGGCAACGAAAATGGCTACAGTTGAGAGAGTGGAAGAATTGCTTGAGAAATTACGTGTTGCTTCATGGGACCACCATGTCAAAGGTACATTTATTATCTGGCTTTTTTCTTATTAAATATAATATATGTTGTATATTGTAAGAGCTGAAGGTTCGGCCATTAATTTAATCATTAAATGGAGTATGCTTTCGATTTTTAGCACCATAGTACTTTCTGTCCTGGTTGTATGTGGATCTGTACCAGTCTGGTACAGGACTCTAATTTTGTTTTTCTTCTGCATTTTGACAAAAAACTGTGCATTGGCTAACTTCTTCTGGTACCTGAAACGTTGGGTCTGGTATTCTTGATTGAACTTGTTTGAACATGCAATTTCTTATAATAGATATAACACCTGGTTGTTGATAGATATGATATGGTTCTGCATATGCAGATATAGAAGAGGTAAAAGCGTTTGCAAAAGAGTCAGGTGCTCCAGAGGCCAATGACATTGATCATTGGGACGTTAATTTCTGGAGTGAAAGATTGCGTGAGGCTAGATATGATATTAATGAGGTTTGCTTTTCAAAATTCACCTTTTTGTATAAAAAATGCTTCTTAGTAAATCAAAGGGTCGTTTTTAATAGAGATAATCAAGAGGCTGCCTAGAAGTTAGTTATCTTAGTCAACAGAGTTGTAACTAGTCAAAGCTATTAGTCAAAGCTGTTAGAACTTGTTAGTTAGTTAGTTAGGATAGCTTCTGGAATAATCTAGAGTAGATCATGTTGGTTATATATACACCAACTGCTGTACAATCAATTCAAGAAATGAAATAATACAATTTCGCATTTCTATCCTATCTCTCCCTGTTTTAGTTTTATCTCAAAGGTATGCAAATTAGTAAGTCCTTGTCGTAAAGTTTTTGCCTGTATAGAGGCTCCAATACATTGTGAGCATTGGTTTAAATCACTCTTTTTTCTTGAATTACCCAAAATAAATTGACCAAAATACCATTCAAAAGTTGGATGAACAAGTGTAAAAGCTGATTACCAAGTGGCACGTTCTGGAAAAAAAACTTGTGGTATGTGACTAACATCCAGTATGATCATGTTTGGTAATTGTCTCTCTGATTTCAAATCAGTGAGGTGCTCACTTAAGTTTGTACTTTTGTAGGAAGAGTTGCGCCCCTATTTTGCACTACCCAAGGTTTTGGATGGTCTATTCACACTTGCAACTAAGCTCTTTGATGTTAGTATCGAAGCGGCTGATGGGTTGGCTCCTGTGAGTTGTTCTCTCCTTTTCTTTCTTTTTTTGCTCTTGAACATTAGTTTGAAATGTGCGCATTTGATTGTTACTAACCTATCTTTTAGCCTCCTATAAAATTGTCAAGATATAGATATTTTTCTGAGGTCTTTCTTTTTTCCAATATAATGGTTCCAGATAATTCATACAAAATCTCTTACTGTGGGCTTGCTCATATATATTCCAGCATCAGTCCTGACTAGTATGATACCAATACAATATAGTCCTTAGTCTTTACTCTAATACTTGTTTTTATTTTCAGATCTGGAACAAAGATGTCAGGTTTTATTGTGTAAAGGACTCTTCAGGCCAACCAATTGCATATTTCTATTTTGATCCATATTCCAGGCCTGCTGAAAAGCGTGGTGGTGCATGGATGGATGAGGTGTTCGCTAGGAGCCGTGTGCTTGCTCCCCCTGGTGCTCCTGTCAGACTTCCCATTGCCCATATGGTCTGTAATCAGATGCCTCCAGTTGGTGACAAACCTAGTCTCATGACCTTCCGCGAGGTAACTAGAGTAAAATGACGTGGTTCTTCAGGCTGGAATAATGCTAGAGTAAAGAATTGTTTTGGTTATATTTTTGGTTACTATGGACTTAAACACACTTGCCAATGACACCTAATGTTTGTGGACACATCTGCCAACAAAGCTTAATAGTTTTAGAAGCTAGGTTCCAAATTTTGTTTGAAATGAATTTGAATGATTTCATTGGCCCAATATGAATATTCTTGGGAAATTAGATAGTTCTTGACTAAATAATAGATTATATGGCTGGATATTTTATTTTTAAATAAACCCAAAAAGTAGGTATGATCTGCAACATAATAAAAGACAGTAGGGTTTTAGTTGTTAGGACTACTATAAGCATAGAACATGATCTTTAACTGCAATTCTTGTAGGTGGAAACAGTATTTCATGAATTTGGTCATGCGCTTCAGCACATGCTAACAAAGCAGGATGAAGGGTTAGTAGCTGGAATTAGGGGAATTGAATGGGATGCGGTCGAATTGCCTTCTCAGTTCATGGAGAACTGGTGCTATCATAAGTAATATATCTATATTCCTTTTTAAATAATTCAGTCAAAGAATAAGTTTCTGTTGGTTAATTCTATAATTAGATTGATCAGAATGAAACCCCTTTTGCTATGTCCTGGTTTTGGTAGTTGTTTCCCCTATATTCAAGTAGTGTACGGATATTTTATGCATTGGTATAGGCTCGATTAGACTCAAGGACAGGTCCTGTACCAGATTACACCTGTATTGTTGGGACAAGGCTTCTTAAGTATTGTGTTGACCTGGTGTTTAAACAGAAAAAGAAAAGACCGAAAAAGAAAAGAAAAGAAAAGCATAGCATGTGGGTGTCAGTCTCGTCAGTGTGGTGCAGTTCTCACATACTAATAGCAACGGTAATTAACTTTACTTGAGTAAGTTGAACATGGGATGTACTTACTGAGGAAAGTAACTATCATATATCAGGGAGACACTATTGGGACTTGCTAAACATTATGAAACTGGCGAAGCTCTTCCAGAAGAAATATATTCAAAACTTCTCGCTGCAAAAACTTTCCGTGCCGGTTCTTTGAGCCTTCGTCAGGTTTTTCTCTCTTCCTCTCTCCTTCTCTGCACCCCTCCCCCATCTCCCTCTCCTACAAAGAAAAAGGGACCTCAGCTTTCTTTATCTAAATTGATGTCTGGAAGTGGGTTGGAATTTTGAAACCTTAGAACTATAAAGATTGGCACAGTTCAGTACCCGTAATAAATTATTCCCCTTATTTTGTTGTGTCCATCTATCACTTTAGGACCAAATTAGGCTGTGGCATGAGATTGTGACTGGAATCTATGAGAGTCGTAAAAGTTTTTCACCTTTGCGAATATTTCCTGATCTTTTTTCTCTGAACCTCTTTGCAGATAAGGTTTGCATCAGTGGATTTGGAACTGCACACAACATTTGATCCATATGGAGAGACTTTGATTTTTGATGTAGACCGGAAGGTTGCAGAGAGGACATATGTTCTTCCTCCTTTTCCTGACGACAGATTCCTCTGCAGTTTCAGCCATATATTTGCAGGTTTATATAATTTGTCCTTTTTGTTAACTTAATATTCATTACCAATTCTATGGAAATATATTATACTTGCGGTCGGTGGTTGCGGTTGGTGGATGCTCCTGGCTTTAGAAATTTCTAGTTGAACCCAACAAAGGAGATATATATAAAAGGGCTAGAAGGGTTTAATAAGTGTTATTTTGTATACAGGTGGCTATGCTGCTGGTTACTACAGTTACAAGGTAATGTGTATTTCTGTAATATTTATTCTGTCATTATTTCTTTTGAAAAAGACATCAATGTTGAGGATAGACATACTAGCTGAAATTTTTATGCTGTCATTATTTTATGAAGAATAACATTAGGCCTGTGTTGTCCTATGACAGTGGGCTGAGGTGTTATCGGCTGATGCTTTCTCTGCATTTGAGGATGCTGGTTTAGAAGATGATAAGGTAAACTCAGCTATACAATGGTGACATCAATATACTTTTTGTTGTCTCTATAGGTGACCTAGAGGGCGGGTGAATGGTTGTCTTGATCAAAATTTGAACTTTTTGGCTTAATTTACAACCTAATATACCTTTTCGGCTTAACCAAGTGGTATTTAGCCCTAAATTCACCTGCAAGTTTCTTAGACTGCCTAAAAGTTTGCGAAGATTTATTTTTCAATAATCTTGAACTTATATTTCTAATCAAACCAATCTCCATGCATCCATCTTTCAATACTTCTAGTACACATTTAGTTGGATATTGAAATGCTCGATTTCCTAAATGAATACTATGAAAAGAAATTGTGAGACTCATACGATATTGTTTTGAGATTGTCAAATCAAGATTCACATGTAGCAAGTACTGTGACGGTGTGACCTTGGTTATATGTAATGTATCAATAAATCTGATGATTAGCCTCTCCGCAAACAGGCAATTGAAGAAACGGGCCACCGCTTCAGAGAAACAATTCTTGCTCTCGGAGGCGGCAAATCACCACTAGAGGTATGTACACTTGTAATTATTATGGGCTTTGCTTCCTACATCTCTTATACCTATTTAAAATTATCTGTGCTGCACTATGTAGAGTTCACATGTATGATATATCCCACAAAAGAATTATCCCCTAATACCCGTTAAGTGGTAGTTTTGGCATTTTTATGAAAGTTATGGGGACATGGGAGAGGATAATTTTGATTTTTTGTAATCCTCAATCCTTAACTATTCTTAAAAGTTTGTGTTCTTTTATTCCTTGTGCAACTCTTTGTTTCTCCAAAACTAATGCTTTATGCTTGCTTACCATTGTTTCTCTTGTTCAACAATTAGGTCTTTGTTGCATTCCGGGGACGTGAGCCCTCGCCGGAACCGTTGCTCAGGCACAATGGGTTGCTGCCCATTCCTGCCTCCAGTTAATTTGAAGTTGTTCAGTTTCTTACATCTTAATTTTCGCTTTGCAACTCTTTTAGGAGAACCATAGGGAAGGACAGATTGAATAACAAGTTCAGCATTTGTTTCACTAATGCTCAATTTTCAAAGGTTATCAGACAATATGCTTTCCAAATCAGCCGAACATTTGAATGTCGTTTTGCTTTTCCTTTTAGAATTACCAGATGAATCCGAGAGAATTAATATAAAAGAGAACAAAAAGAATTGATACAGAAAGATTCAAAGAATTCAAATGGATCTGCAGATTACCTAAACACCACACAGTAAAAATTGAGCGCATCCATTGCTAATTAAAAAGAAGAAGAAGATTGCTTTGTATTAATGAAGGGAGCAAATTAGAGGAATAAAACATTCTAAAAGGTTTTATATACTGTAATAATTGTTAAATATGAGTCAAATGAGGGGAAATTGGACTATGAGCCAACAGACGAATGATGTTAACATGGTGCTATTAAAACATCTCCCTTTGAAGCGCTGTATGGATATGCCCCTCCTCAATTGGGCATTGGGAGCATTCCAAAGAGTCAGGTAGAAGCAGTAGACAAGGTGTTGAAGGACAGACAAGTTGCATTGAAACAATTGAAAGAGAATTTGGTAAAGGCGCAAAATCGCATGAAACAGTATGCTGACTCGAGAAGGAGCGAGAGGAAGTTCAAAGTTGGTGATTGGGTATACCTTAAATTGCAACTGTATAGACAAATTACGATGGCTTGGTTGAGGAATCAGAAGCTAAGCTCTAAGTACTATGGACCTTACGAGGTGGTACGGCGAGTTGGGAATGTCTCCTACGAGCTCAATCTGCCAACGGGATCAACCATTCACCCTGTATTTCATGTTTTGCAGCTCAAATTGAAAGTGGGGAGTGCTCACACAATCTCCCAAAACCTACCAGTGATCGGTCTTGCTGGTCATTTGCAACCAGTACCTGTGGCGCTTATAGGTCGAAGGATGGTTAAGAAAAAGAATGTGGCAGAGTCACAAGTATTAATTAGGTGGTCTGATCAAACCGACGAGGATACCACGTGGGAGGAATACCACTCAATTGCAAGCAGGTTCCTAGAATTTTTTCTCAAGGTCGAGAATTCTTTGAAGGGAGGAGGAATGTCAGGAACATGATTAGAATTGGGGGTAATTGAGGGTAATTTTGACTTAGTCAATTATCTCAGTGAAGGAGGAGGAGAAATGGGCAGTAGGGTCAGTAAAGCGGTCAAGAAAATTAAAGGGAATGAAGTACTGCTCCTGGGCCCCGATAGTCAAATCCAGCCCATGACTGTTAGAGTAAGAGCCACTGCTGGGTGGGACCAGGAGAGTCAGAAATTGAAGGGATTACACGCAAGATGACTGGAGAAGAAGAAAACGTGTGTAGCAGCGAGGCCGTTACAACCGCGCAAAATAAAAGCTGACGAGCTCTGATTTATCAGATAGAGGTCCAATAGAGCTGACGGGTTGAGGAATTGACCCGTTTCTTTCACCCCGCTGAACCTTTCCCGAATCATTAACAAATTTCCCTACGATGTCTATAATCATTATGTGAATTTCCTCAATATATATACATAATTCGTCAATATACATAATTTTTTTGATAAAAATGCTTAAGCCCGTTTCATTGAAACAAAAGTTAACTTACACTCTAATAGAGTGTCTAGGTATCCAGTTCAAACAACCACATAAACCAAAACATAATAGCAGCTATAAATATATACATAATTCGTACTCCAAGAATAATACAAATACAATTTAAGTATTTCATTTTTAATAATGAAAGTTAATATATTAAAATGCTATATTTTTAGAAAGTGATTTCTCAAATAATAATTTGGGTATAAAGCAAGAAAATACTTGTCGATATTATTCGTTCAATTCTCAAAAGTAAAAATTGTATGGGTCAAATGAATTATGTATCCAAAAACAAGTTTTTAATACGTCTCTTCGTTTAAAAGCCAAAAAAAATACGTATAATTCAAATATTAATTAAAATCTTTATTACTAAACTTTCTTAAAAACATACCAACGACATATATATAATAATAAAATAGAAATTTTGAGCACTCATAAACTACAATGGGAGCAACAAAGTTAATTTTGATAAAGGTAAATTAAAATGTAAAAGAAAAGCTAAAGCTAATCATGATAAACAATACAAATTAAGATGCTATATACCAGACTAGTCTACTGATCTGTGTCAATTAAGTTTTAGGGGCTAGCCAAGTAATTGGTTTAACAAATAGAGGGGACAAATCTGCAAATCCATAATATCTAGCCAACTTTTTTGTAACCATGTTATATGTTTCTAAATCATACCATCCCATCTGGTAAAAGTCTGAAATTTTTTGTGTGAAGTAGATAGCATTTAGGGTGCATACAGAAAATTGGGCAGCATCAATTAGCACAGGTGAATTGTTGCCAATAAAGAATGCATGGTTATTAATATGCTTAACCTCTTTGAACATGCTGTCCTCTGGTCTAAATCAAAACGTAATAACCAAAAATGTCATTATTGTTACAATTAATTGTTTAATTTCAGTGTTTATGAGGTCTTGCTAAGGGAAAGAAAAAACAAGTGGAAGATGAAGATATCAGTGAGGAGCTAGTCTTGTTACAATAATATATATGTTCTGTGGAAAAAAACTTTGTAATTTGCTAATATGGAATAGTTCTGAACTAATTAATTGATACATTTTCAGATTTGGGTGAATATGTAACTTATTATAAAAAACGCTTCTTCTTTTTTTCCCTAATTGGAGAATATCTATCAAGGTGTGATGAATGTATATATAGGTTGCTAAATTATTTATTTCAAGTTTTGGTTGATCAGTGTGTACGTGGTTCATTAGTTTAGCTTTATTTGAATAATATGGTACTGCATGATAAATGTTTTGGATAATTGTTACATTGAGTTGGCTTATTCATGTGAAAATTATTTTATTTGTGTCATGCAGTAGCATTTCATGAAAGTCTATGGCACTTTTTTTAGCAGTAGCAGCCCGAATATATCCTTTTTTGCATATGCATTTGAACAAACAAAGAAACAACAAATTAAACAAAAAGGACAGAAAAAAAAAGAAAAGAAAACAATAAGATATATACTTCAGACTTGGATCATAACAACACCTGACTGGTATTATGGAAATCCTTACTTCAACACATGGAAGATAAATAGAGAAACATAAAGGGGCTAGAAGGGTTTAGTGTCATTTTGCATGCAGGATATACTACTCCTACAAGGTAATATATTCATTAAAGCTATTTTTAATGTTGTCAGTGTTTCTTATGTAAAAGAAACTTATGATAAGGATAAACAATGCTAGCTCAATTTTAAGGTCATCATGTGCTCATATTTCATAGTCATCAATTTTATGATAAGGTGTAACCCTTCTCATCCATTTACTTGAAAACATATGAGAACTTATTTTGGTTATCTTATAAATAAAGTTATCCCAGTTCTGTCTAGGCATTATAAAAGTCCTTTATCACATATATATATATATTAAACTTGTTGTTGTTGTGTGCAACAGTGAGCTGAGGTGTTATCAGCTGATGCTTTCTCTGCTTTTGATGATGATAAGGTAAACTCAGTAATACATACCAGTATACCACCAATATTTCTTTTATGACTGTGATTAATTTGATGAGTTAACTAAATTCAAGTACTGTGACCTTGGGTAACATTAATATATCAATATATAACTATGATCGTTAACTTCATTTTAAAGATGCACTTAAAGAAACAGGTAACCGATTCAGAGATACAATTCTTGGTTATGGAGCTAGGTGGCAAATCACCTCTTGAGGTATGCTCCGATTTCCTTAAATAATAAAGGCTGTTTCCCAAATTTCTTGTACATCTGTAAAACAAGAAAATAACCTCTCTGACTTGTGCCAGTATAATGTATATACATGTACAATTTAACCCGCCAAAAAGCATTCCTATAATACCCAATGAATCACAACAAGAAATTCGGACTTCCGCGAGGCTAGTGACATGCATCTGCCACAAAAGTTGAATTATCCTCGCGGATAAGTTATCTAATTGGGTCGGCAATAATTAAAAACACGCTCGGGGATAAAGATGTATCTGCGAGGCTAACAAATTAGCCTGACAGATAAGTTATGCACTGTAGCAAAAACAATTATTTATATAAATTAGCCTTGCATTTAAGTTATGGAGCGTACCAAACAATTTGAATTTTGCGGTGGGCATTGGGAATAAATGTCGTGCCTAATCTATGCCCGGTAATAATACGTGACAGACCACAGAAAATTGTTACCATCCATATTGTATACACGGTAATAAAATAGTTACCATCTTTATACACGGAAATAATATGTTGTTTTGTTTTTCTTAGAATTTAATTAGCATCTTCTATGAGCGCATATTTGCTGCGCCAATGTATTAACAACAAACAACAAATTAATTTACCAAATATAAATACTTGAATCCAAAATTATTAATGGAGCTGTTTGACAAAATAAATGTACTAATTAGGCACATCTTCTTCTTCACTTTCAGACCCATTGTCACCAACATCTGGTTCTGTGTTACTGCGAGACCTTCTGGGTGCTACTGTGAGATCTTCTGGATCCACCGGGTCTATAACACCTTGTCGTACCAAACCAGAAGGTACATCTAGTTCGTCTCCGCAGAAACCACGTAGTCGCAGCTCGGCATCTCCTCTTGAAAAATATTAAGGTCTTCTGTTTCCCCTTCATGACTAAAATTTGGTTTGCGTCTTGTCTTGAAGGGCACCCACCAATCAGATCGATCAGGTGATGCATACGGTAGGTAGTAAACTTGAATTGCTTGGCATGCCAGGCAATAGGGGTCATAATTTTGAAGTCTAGATCTGTGGTTGACCTCAACAAGACTATGGTTCTTATCTACCTTCACTCCATTTATTGGGTCAAACCAAGTGCAGTTGAATAGCACAACCTTGCCACCACATCCTGAGTAATGTAACTCGACTACCTCTTCAAGAAATCCGTAGTAGTCAATACCGCCCTCTCCTCGGATGCAAACCCCGCAGTTGTCCGCTGATTTGCGCTGGCCGTATGACCTGGTGTGAAATCGGAACCCATTGATGTCATATGCGCCATAACATTTGACATGTTTATCAGGCCCATGACATATGTTTTTGATATGCGTGTCGGTAACACGATCAAAGAGAAGCTTCTTCCTTATCCATTCAGGGAACTTTTCACCCCAAATTCGCTCCCGAACTGCAGGATTCCGACGATTTCCTAAAAATTCTGTGATACCTCGCATATTTAGTCTATTTTAGGCCTGTTTTAGTACCAGATTCGTGCCCTAATTCACCAGAATCATGTGCATTTCATCGATATATCTTTAGAATTTGGTACTGCTGAGTGTTTGTTTGTTTTCCTGCAGGTTTGGAGCAAAACACACGAAGAAACGGCGATTCAGATGATGAGGTACGACCCTTACCAGGCTTGGTACGGGTCTCACCAGACTTGGCCGTTTTTCAGCTCATCACGCCTGGTACGGCCTGGCCGTACCAATTTGGTACGGGCCGTACTTAAAGGCGGCCTGACAGATTCAAATTTTGGCAGAGGCTATTTAAAGCGGGGAACTCTCCAATTTCGACATTCATTCCATTCCAGATCCATTTGAGAGCACAGTAAGAGAGAAAAAGAGAGCTAAGGAGCTAGGAGCAAGAAGGAAGGAAGAGGAAAGAGGCGAAACTCGACGGATCTAGCTTCCTCCTCTCGATCCCTTCGATCCATGGCTATCTCTCTCCCTTTTATTGTATTTTTAGATCTGATTATGTGCTGTGAGTAGTTCTTTTAGTTTCTAGGGTTAGAGATTGATTCTTGATTTGTTTTGACTTTCTTTGACTTGTATCTTGTATGAACTCTTTAGCTTGATTGATTGTGATCTTCTTTGCTATCTTTTGCTTTGCTTGCTGTGATTGTTGTATGATGTGCCTCTAGGTTTAGATCGAACCTATCAAGGTCATGTGATCATCTCAATCTCTCATCCAAATCAAATGCTTAGGGTAGAATAGTTCGAATTGAAGCCGAGAGGTTAAATTCTCCTCTAATAGACAGATTAGAGGGTGCCTTAGACCTCCAATCAACCAGCTAGGGTAGATATGTACCAACACACGAGAGTTGAGGTGTAGAAACCCTAAAAGGCAATCAATTGCATTCCAACCTAGATCTTGATCCAACAAACGATGGTTGAGGGTTAGGAACCTTAGGTATGGTCAATTGAACCTTTCTAAAGAGTTTAGCACAAGGTACCAGCAAGGAAATGCATCAACTCGAACTGGTAAGCTCTGTTCTGGGAAGCCAGTACGGGTCTTACCAGGGTGGTACGGCCTTGCCTTACCAAGTGAAGTACGGCTTAGCCGTACCAACTTGGTACGGGCCGTACCACTAGAGGCAGATCAGAGATGAAGTCTGAAACCCTGGAAACGCCTTTTATCCATAATCAAAACACAATTTACATTTCTTCTAATTATTTTATTACATCTTCTAGAACTGTTTGAATTGTTTGAATTGACCTTCTTAGGAACATAAATACCAAACCAAAACCTTCTCACTTCTAGTTTTTAATTGAGTTTGGTAGATTCTAACCTAGTAATTGCCCGTCCCTGTGGATCGATACCCGATTATACTACTCGATAGGGGTTGTGCACTTGCAACCCTTACTCGTGGAGTGTAAACGCGGTTTTAAAAGGTACGCACTCAAGCGTACCGAAACTTGCGTTGCGTTTCTGCGCGAACATTCTGCATCAAAGGCACTGCAAAATATGCAGCGAATTAAAATTAAAGATCGGTTGAGAAGAAGTTTTCTATGGAATGGGGGTAGTACAGTCAGTTAAAAAGTAGGATTAATTTTCTATTTACCCTTCAAAACTTGTTTAATTTTCTATTTACCCTTGTACTCTTTATTATATCTAATATACCCCTAAACTTTGTTTAACCTTTTCTATTTACCCTTAGAATTAATTAAGCACAATTAAATATTATTAAAAATTCTTTTTTCCCATTATACCCTTCCTCTTTCGCTTGATCTTTTCCATTTCCGATGAACAAACTGCATCTTATTTCGATTTTGTATTATCTCTACAAAATGCACTGACATCACCTAACCCAATACTAATGAATCTCATCTAGGTCTGAGTGAATCATTCCGATATATTGTTGGTTTTATATGATCAAATCTAATTTGTTCATTCGGACAATTTTGAGAAGTTTGTAAATCTCAAAGCATAGTTATTTGGTTTACAGATTCGAACCTGTCCGAAGACCTTTGTACTGACATCATCATCAGTGAATATTTTTGTAGAGCCATCGATCGCTCTCTTTTTTCTCTTTTTTTTCTTTTCAAGAATCGCCTAAATCGCCAATTAATTAATATATGCCATAACTTGTTATGATAACACATTTTATTTCCCTGCCTAAATATTCTGCACCCTAGACCTAGTGGTGTTTATTGGTATATATATTATGCAGAATACAAAGGCATGATGGACACGCGTATTGACAGGATAAGCAATTTACCAGATGATATTCTAGACCGAAGCCGTGCAAAAACTCCCTGACCGTACATCCACAAAATATAATTGTTTAGCAGTTCAATTTGCCAATTCGATCAAGCTAAATAACATCCATTAATTATATCAGCAACAAAGCTAAATAGCGAAAATTTCCAGTAACTTCACACTCCCCGTCGCCACTATGGATTGTTTTTTTTGAAGAAAAGTGGATAATTCCACCGATTTCATTAGAAATCATATGAACCTGTACCTAAAATAGGTACCAAAATCAAGACACAAGTCACTTACATCAAATTTTACATAAGTATGCAAGAACTAAGCTGAACAACACCTAGACAGCCTAACAAGCACCAAAATACCAGAAAGTAATGAATTACAGCAGCTAATAGGCTAAACATCCAAAAATAAGTAGAACTACACCAGAATAACAAAATATAACTGCCACTATGGATTGTTATTTTCGGCCTGCGCATCTTGCCTTGTACCAGATCTACCCTGCGTAGATTATGAGGGCGTTTAAGTTAAGCCACTTGCACGAAGTTACTGAATATGTTAACGTAGGAAAAGTAACAGGATCAGATAATTAATTCATTTGGTAGTGGTACTTACAGGGATCACAGGAAGAGGTAACCCGTTCCGATCATACAGATTCTTGATGAGTATTGCAAATTGAGACGTTCTCTCATTCACCGCGTCCAACTCCGCACGGTGCATGGCATGTTGCTTGGCCAGTGCCTCATGCATCATTAAAGCAGTCTGTTCTGCGGTGAAGTATTCAGGGTCCTCTGCAGAGGTTGCGGTGCGCTTAGTTGGTCCAGTCTGCGAAACGCGTGTGGGAGAAATTTGAATTGACCGACCACCAAGCCCAAAAATTCTTCCATTGATTGGCCCACCGACAATATCTGTCCACACATCGATATCTTTCATGCCTTTTGCTTGCGGTTGCTGTTTGCACCAATCAAACATTTCCTACAATAGTACAATTTAATCAAGTGTCATCCTTCATATTAAAAAAATAGGGCCATCACACATTTGATTCTATCGAGTTTGATTTACCCACCGAAACTGTCTTTGCTCGTTTATTCACATACACAGGACCCTCCGGTCCCTTTCTTATGTGGGTCTTGTCAAACACATCTTTCAGTGAAACATCACCTCCTTTCTGATCACGCTACAATGCATGGTTGCAACAGAGTTAAAACTTGGAAAAAAATATTATCAGAAAAAACAAATTGTCTCAATAATCCAAATACAATTTCTAAAGATCTTACCAGGACCTCCATGTGGTTAAAAGTGCTCCTCGAGCCAGCCACGTGGTGTACTAAAGCTTTCTCGTGTTTGGATTTCTCGCTCCACTCTTGCCATCCCTTCGTCTTCCAAATGTCGCAAAGTTCTCGCCAATAGTTCGGCACCGGGCACCAATGAGGGGGCCTCAACTTCCACTCCTCTATGTTTTTACCAAATTTCTTTGTGAGCTCTTGTCGCCTCTCGGTAAGTTCCCGACAGTACCCTTCGGAAGCAATGTTCTCGAACACATCTATGCAAGCTGCGACATCTTCATCTTTACCCCAAGAGTAGATCGTCAAGAACCTGTCTAAGATCTCCTTCCGAGTATTTACGGAAAATTGGTGGTAGCTGCGGCAGGGTCCCGGCATTGCCCGACAAGTGAGAAGCCGGATTGTTGTGACAATCTTCGTGCACTTGGGGACTGCCCGGAATTCTCTCTGACCAACAACATAAAGAAGTGGCCTTTTCCCAGGGGTTGCTGGTTCACGGGGTTTGCTCGGACCACGTTCCCCCCTTTTTTTCTTCTGTCCTGGTTGTTCCGAAATCCCACCATCAGGACTACGAGGTTTGCCCCCCACCCTCAAATCTGGTTGGGCTGTCTCGTCATCACCATTTCCGGCATGATCAAAATTCACAACACGTGCCTTTCTTTTCTTGCTCTGTGTAGGTTTACTCGAACTCCCAACATCAAAACACTGAGCTTGGCTCTCCACATAGAAATCTAGTTGGTGTGACTCACCACCTATATTTTCTGTCTGATGAGGATCCGCGCAACGTGGCATCTTTTTCTTGCTCATATCAGGTTGCTCAGAACTACCACTCTCAGATAGCTGAGCATGGCTATCCACACTCAAAGCCGGTTGGGACGGCTCGCGTTGAACATTTGAGGTGCGATCAGGAGTCGCCGCATTCATTGTTGACATCCTTTGAAGACGGTACCTCGTACGACCATCATCTGCCATTGATGGAGGGGAATTTTGTTTTTTCAGCCCGAGGAACAAGTACCTAAGGCTTATATTCTTCAAAACACGGTGACGACCTGCACTTTTTTTGTGCACCCACATTGGGTTCCCTCGAACAGCATCTTTGTCTCGCTGTTGTTGTTGTGACTGATTTGGCTCAACATTGAGGTCATCTTTGTCTCGCTGTTGCTGTTGGGCTGCTCCATTCTGGTCCTCAATAACTTGCTGATCGCCGGCCTGATGTTGTTCTGGCCGGTCTTCCAGCAATGGCTGTTCGGGCTCGTGAGCCTGATATGGTGGGCATGTCTCATCAACGCCCGTATGACGATCCTGTAGTTGACGAAACAAAGTAAGATTGTCATACATTTTGAATAACTTGTCTCGTATTACCCTACAATTCCAGATATCGATGTATATCTATATATCTGAACATTACTAGCTAGATAAACCTTGCCATATATAACAATAACCTACGTATGTTAATTCAAGATAATTGCACATTGTCAGAAAACCACTAACCCCTAATACTTTCTTTTTCTCTCCGGCATGCCTTCTCGTGTAAGTGTTACGGAATTTTATGACTTCAGACCGGGCACCAATGTGGTCTGGCTGATCCTGTAGTTGACGAAACAGAGTAAGATTGTCATACATTTCGAATAACTTGTCTCGTATTACCCTACAATTCCAGATATTGATGTATATCTATATATCTGAACATTACTAGCTAGATAAACCTTGCCATATATAACAATAAGCTACGTACGTTAATTCAAGATAATTGCACATTGTCAGAAAACCACTAACCCCTAATACTTTCTTTTTCTCTCCGGCATGCCTTCTCGTGTAAGTGTTACAGAATTTTCTGGCTTCAGACCGGGCACCAATGTGGTCTGGCTGGTCCGGCTGCTTTTGCTCCTGCTCTAATGGCTTTGGAGGGGGCCAAAATTTTTTCTCAAGTAATAAACCAGCTTTCGAGTGCGCCAGAAATGGAGTGGGAGTACTCTCGGGTAAAGCCACACTCCTGGTCTGCACCCCGACTTCGTTTGCTAGCTGATTGTCAGCACGCTGCATCGCATCAGCAATCTGCTGGCGCATCGCTGGTCTGAGAGTTGCTCCACCTCTTGCAAACAGATCGGATGCACCTCGATCGGAATGTGCCGTGATAGTAGGCCGGGAGGTAGCTAGGGTTTTGGGTTAATTCCTCTGTACGGAACCTTCGAGAAGTGATGTGCGTTTTCAAACTTGCTTTCTGGCGAAGAACCAAGTGAATCGCTCCAACTCTCTTCTTCTAGCCATACGCACATTAATTACGCCTTCAGGTCTCCATTTCCTCGAAACGGCCGCCTAATCCGTGCCCTCAAATTGTTACATAGACGATTCAGATTTCCATACCAATTTAAAGTTAAAGGTGGAAATGGACACAGTAGAACCGGACTGTAACGTTGTTTACTTCCAGTGCTCTTGGTTCTTAGAAGCCTACTAACACCACGAGATTGCATTTCCCTGTCCCAGCACCGTTTAGTTCTGTCATTCAATTTGGGCACATGTGCTCTTAGTGCATGCATAGTATATTTGAGGTGCTTATTATCAGAAGACATCCGCGAGGGTGCCTTCACCATGTATTCGCGAGGGAAGGCACCATATATCCGCGATGGGTGCTTTCACCATATATCCGCGAGGGTTCAATTTTGTTGTTTGAGCTGTCCGATCAATTAATTACACACCCTAGCTAGCTACTTAAATTCCTGCCAAATGGAGCTTCCCCAAGAGCATTAAAGGGAGAATCCAAAAGGAACAACCTTGGGAATAATGCAGCCCTTATGTACTTGCCTTTTTCCTCGCCTCTACCCAATGCATAGTAGATAATATCTAAACACAGGAACCACTTTGTCGCAACATAACATGCCTAAAATAAAAAATAACAAAATGATAAATACAACAAACCTCTTATTGTGTTTCTAAAAGCTTCCAACCCATTTAAAATCAAATTTTGCTGATCATCACTAGCAGAACCAAATTAAGCTTATCAAATCTTCAATTATTGGTTTAATTGACCTTGTAATTTGGTCATACTGGCCTCTTACACATTGTGAAAAAATAAATTAACCAGAATACTTAACAGAGGATTAACATATAAATTATGTAAACAAAACCACAAATTATGTAGATAACGACAAAATCTGTATACAAAATGTTTAAATACTGTACAGGACAATGATGTTGTTCCGATGTGAAGTTACATATTTTGTAATTGTAGCCTTAATTAAATAGTTAAACTAGTGATACTTCTAATGATACAATTAATAATTAAATATATAAATTTAATACACCAAAACAAACTACATGTTTTTAACTACTGTTTTAATAGTTACTAATTACAAATTGGTTAAAAAGATATTATATATATGATATGTTGTAGTTACAAATTATGGGGCGTTTTTTATTTATTTTTTTGAGAAACTGATAGAGGCATGGAGCGTTTAATTTAGTAGTTTGGGCTGTCCGATCGATTAATTACACACCCTAGCTAGCTACTTAAATTCCCGCCAAATGGAGCTTCCCCAAGAGCACTAAATGGAGCATCCAAAAGGAACAACCATGGGAATAATACAGCCCTTATTCACTACCGTGTTTCCTCGCCTCTACCCAATGCATAGTAGAAAATATCTAAACACAGGAACCACTTTTTGTCAACATATCATGCCTAAAATAAAAAATACAGTAGGGCATTTTCTACCATGTCCAATCCTGTGTTAGCATGGTATGCAAGTAATATTTTTTATTTTTAACAAGCCACTTTTTTAATTATTTTTTTCAGTTTTAGTATGAAATGATCACAATATTTTTTGATGCTTATGTACTATATAAAATATTTATATTTACGACTTTTTAATTTCTAAAAAGTTATTAAATGTTAAAAAATGTAGTCACTTGAATTTAATAGTCATATTACATGTCAGGTTTGTTATTTTATTCTTTATTTCCTATTTTCCATGCTTTTTTATTTTTATATGAATAATAATTAATTGAAAATATCAAACAATCTAAAGTAAGAAATTAATATTAATTTATGATTGATATATAAAAATGTAAAATTTTATATTTTATAAGCATCTCTCTCAAATTCAGTAGGTGACAGTTTGCTAGACTTTAATTTTTTTTTTTAAAAGTATATCTCATACAAGCATATTAAATGGTATATAATTCTTTGAATTAACTTAGAGCACAAACTTTTAATTTAGTTATATCATCAAGCACTTTTGATGAATTTCTTTAATATATGACCTGATTATATAACATGATTGTTCCCGAAATTTTTATTAAGATCAAAAAAATATTAAGTTTCAAAATCTACACCTCATGTAGAGAAATTTTGATATCTGTCCAAACCACACAAAAATTCGTTGACTTATTGATTAAAAGATATTATATATATGACATGTTGTAGTTACAGAATTTGTAGTTTACGAAATTCTGTAAAGAGAACCATGAATTCTGTTAAATCAAAAAATCTGTATGCAGAATGTTTAAATACTGTACCCAGGATAATGATCTTTTTCCGAAGTGAAGTTACATATTTTGCAATTGTAATCTTAATTAAATAGTTAAACTAGTGATACTTCTCATGATACAATAACTAAATATATAATTTAGTACACCAAAAAAATAAATGTTTTTAACTACTGTTTTATTAGTTATTAATTGCAAATTTGTTGACTTATTGATTAAAAAGATATTATATATATGATATGTTGTATTTACAAATTATGGGGCTTTTTTTTTTTTTTTTTGAGAAATACAATAGAGGCATGGAGCGTTTAATTTAGTTATTTGAGCTGTCCGATCAATTAATTACACACCCTAGCTAGCTACTTAAATTCCTGCCAAATGGAGTTTCCCCAAGAGCATTAAATGGAGCATCCAAAAGGAACAACCTTGGGAATAATACAGCCCTTATGCACTTGCCTTTTTCCTCGCCTATACCCAATGCATAGTAGATAATATCTAAACACAGGAACCACTTTGTCGCAACATAACATGCCTAAAATAAAAAATAACGAAATGATAAATACAACAAACCTCTTATTGTGTTTCTAAAAGCTTCCAACCTATTTAAAATCAAATTTTGCTGATCATCATAGCAGAACCAAATTAAGCTTATCAAATCTTCAATTATTGGTTTAATTGACCTTGTAATTTGTAATAAATTAACCAGAATACTTAACATAGAATTAACATATAAATTATGTAAACGAAACCAGAAATGTTGTAAACAAAACTACAAATCGGTATACAAAATGTTTAAATACTGTACATAGGATAATGATGTTGTTCCGATGTGAAGTTACATATTTTGCAATTGTGGCCTTAATTAAATAGTTAACTACTGTTTTATTAGTTATTAATTGCAAATTTGTTGACTTATTGATTAAAATGATATTATATATATGATATGTTGCAGTTACAAATTATGGGACGTTTTTTTTTAGAAACTGATAGACAGATAGAGGCATGCATGGAGCGTTCAATTTATTATTTTGGACTGTCCGATCAATTAATTCCAAACCCTAGCTAGCGACCACATTTCCCGCCAAATGGAGCTACAAAAAATAGCATTAAATGGAGCATCCAAAAGGAATCAACCATGGGAATAATGCAGCCCTTATTCCCTACCCTTTTTCCTCGCCTCTACCCAATGCATAAAAGAAATTTCTAAACCACAGTTCATTTTCTCAGCATTATCCGGTGGAAAAGAGTAGCACAGGTGGAGAAAGAAAAGTTCTAAACCACGGTTCCATTTCTCAGCATTAACCGGTGGAGAAGAGTAGTTCGGTGGAGAAAGGTAAGGAACAGATCTACGTATACATATTTTTCTTTTAGTTTGCAGTAGAAGTCCGTGTAGTTTTGGGTTGGTGTTCGTGCCAAAAGTGGTGAACAAAGTTTCACTACAGACGGATCTGTAGAGTTTAAACCTTGTAAATCTTCGACTCAGATCGCAAGTGCACAATCCTGTCGTGAAGTTTAGTCGGGTATCGATCCACAGGGACGACTCACTTTTTAAATTTTTCTACTCTTCCTAGTTAGGTACTAGAAGTGTAAAGGTTGTGTGTGTTTGACTATTCCTAAGTTTTGTAATGAATGTACGAACAAATGAAATGAACAATTTTATGAACAAATGTGTCACACCCCGGAACCTGGAATGCGCAGTTAATGCCGGGAATATATAAGTTATATATACTCCCTAAGCAATTACGATGAGATGAATGGATTTTTCATCCCAAAACCATACCAATTAATTTTTTTCTTTCAAATAAAACGGCAAAACAACCACCCTCTTTTTAAAATAATCCCACTGCACCGATTAATTCAATCCCTTCAGTCCCATTACTATCCCAATTTACCCCGATAACATTCAGTTCATTCAGATAATCACAAATAAATAAAACACACAAATTTAAAACATAAATACACACATAGTTTAAAATATTTACACAAGTCTGGTTATATGGATATATACAGCAAAATACGATCAAAGTACTACAATCAGTACCAAAAGTGATCATAAGACTATGGCATAGATATACCTAAACCCTCCTGTGGCTCACAGCACGATCCCGAAGCCCTAATCTTTCTTTTCTGTAAAACCCACGAAGGGAAAGGGGTGAGAAACTTATTCACATTTTCTCAGTGCGGAATTTAAACAGGGCTACTGGATTTGTAAGAAATCCAGAATCCGAATTAAATCAGTTTATCATTTATAAAACATGAATGCAATTGCTATAAACCGAATCTCAAATGAACAACTAATCTCATCCTTTTAACGAAGCACCAACAGATTACTCAGAATAATTGGACCTAAATGCACAGTTATTAGGTCAGGTCAAAGAATAGATATCAGTATCTATCTTATAAGGCTTAACCGTTCTATTCGTTCTGGTTCGCAATTAAGACATATATAACAATTCAGCATCTCAAAGAAAATAAGAGATCAGTGATTGAATCGGAAGCAAAAATAATTGGGACAGTAACAGTTTAATAGTATTCAATATACCACAGTTCAGTATTCCTACAGTCATAGTAATAACAGTATCCCCTTTCCAACCGGTACTGGAATCAGTGGGGTCATTCCCCAAATGCGCATATGGTTCCTGAATCAAAGTCTAGCGTCGACTCTAGACTTTGCTGTAACAGTATATATATATAATAATAATAGCAATTCAGTACTGTGGTTTCATTTCATATCAGAATCAAAGGAACAATCAATTCAATAAACCATACCAATATGCAAAATCATAATAATTCAATCAGTTCAATCAATCGAATATGCAATGATTCAATGATGCGTGCAATCAGAATTTCAACATGCAGTTCATATATATATGACCTATTTAATTCGTAAAATAGACCTCAAGACAAATCCCGTGAACCCCCGCACCTGATGTGACGTTCGTGGCGCTTATCGAGGATTCAAACTGCTCGAGGTATCTCGGGATTCTCTTACTTGATTAATCGTACCTGTTATCACGCATATAAGTTATATTAAATCCTAAATATATCGATATCGATTCAACACCATAGTACCATTATATACGATACCATACAATCTCAATTATCTACGAAAATCCATTTCGATCGAAATTAGGGTTTCTATACTTAAAATTAAGGAATTTTTGATCAGAACTCATAAAATTCGATATCAAAAGGTTTAGAAACATCAATTATGCAATTTAGTACTTCTAATTTCACCTTTTTACCCAAACCCTAGCATCAAATGCAATTTCAAATTGAAACCCTAAGAAATTTGTACCAATTCAAGAAATACATCAATTAATCAAATAGAACTTGATCGATTCAACACGAATTTCACATTTCAAACTAAAAACTCGATTAATGCAAAATCTAGGGTTTCAAAGAGAAATGAATAAGATGAGATATACCAAATCAATGAAAAGGAGATGACCTAGATCGCTTGCTCCGTTCTAAACTCGAATTCGCGAACTTTCGATCGATCCGGTACGCTCAGATCTCACTTTCTCTCTTTCTTTCTTTTCTTGGTTCGGCCACCCACCACACACACGAAATACACACTCACAAGCACAAATAGATCGGTGGAAATGAAGAGAAGAAGGAGGTTTGATTAATATTTGGACTTTTTGCAATTTGGTCCTTCAAAGTTTTAAGTATTGAAAAATGGAAATTTTTGCATAATAGCCCTTGATAACTTTTAATATTAAAATTCAATATATCAAAACATCAGATTATAACTTAAAAGAATTCGTATTCAGTTTATTATTTCGAAACTTATTATTTAAAATTTTACGGTTTCCACTACGTTACATTTCTCCCTCCCTTAAGACAAAGTTCAGTCCTCTGAACTTAACTGCATACCTGAATCGTCGAATAACTCAGGATACTGTTCACGAATCTTCGTCTCGAGTTCCCACGTCGCTTCTTTCTCTGAATGTCTGCCCCATTGCACTAGCACGAGATCAATGATTCGATTCCTCAGCTTTTGCTCCTTTCGGTCCAATATTCGCATCGGTTCTTCGGTATAGGTCAGGTTTTTGTCAAGGAATAGGTTGGAATGGTCAATGCAGTGTGATGGATCCCGTACATATTTTCGAAGCTGAGATACATGAAATACCGGATGAACTCGGTCCAATGCCGGAGGCAATGCTAACTCGTAAGCTACAAGTCCCACTCGACTCTGAATCTGAAATGGTCCGATATACCTTGGACTTAGCTTACCTGATACCCCAAACCTGTGTACTCCTCTAGTCGGAGATACTCGAAGCCACACGTGATCCCCTTCTTGAAACTCCAGAGGTCTACGATGCACATCCGCATATTTCTTTTGTCGATCTTGAGCTGATTTCAATCGGCTCAGTATAACTTGAGTTTTCTCCGCTGCTTCTTGTATCATTTCTGGTCCGGTAGACGGATGAATACCCGTCGGACCCCACCACAAAGGTGTACGACAAGCCTCGCCGGTAAGTGCTTCTAGCGGTGGCATTCCGATACTCGAATGGTAACTGTTGTTGTAAGCAAACTCAACCAGATGCAAATGATCGAGCCAAGATCCTTGAAAACTCAAAGCACACGCTCGTAGCATATCTTCTAAAGTCTGAATGGTCCTCTCTGATTGTCCGTCGGTCTGCGGATGGTGCGCGGTACTGAATCTCAACTTGGTACCCATATTTTCTTGAAAACTCTTCCAGAAATGTGAAGTAAATTGGGTATCTCGATCCGATATAATTTCCCTCGGGCATCCATGATACTTAAAGAAAGATTTCAAAAATAAGTTAGCCAAAGTCCGACCCGACGTATCAGGTCCGAGTGGAATAAAATGTGCCACTTTCATTAGTGTGTCTACGATCACCCATATGGTATCATACCTGCCCACTGTCCTTGGAAATCCAGAGACGAAGTCCATTGCAATAACTTCGAATTTACCTCGCTTCTTGTCCAGCGGTTGTAGTAACCCCGCTGTTTTTCGTCGATCAGCCTTTACTTGCTGACAGATCTGGCATTTCTCCACGTATTTCGTCACATCCCTCTTCATGTTCGGCCACCAGAAGTACCGCTTCAAATTCTGATACATCTTTACTTCACCAGGATGGATCGTATAGCCAGAATCATGTGCCTCAGATAGGATCAGAGTTTTCAAATCCGAATCATCCGGAATGCATACACGGTCTTCAAACCACAAAATACCCTCGTTATCAAGCTTAAAAGGAGTATCTTGATCCGATGTTACGTGTTCTCGAAATTTCTGACATTTCTGATCTCCGTGCTGCGCTACCCTGATTCGATCCTGCAAGTCGGGTCTCACCTCAATTGCTGCAGAAATGATAGATACACCAACTGCTTTGCTCGTACCTGCTTCCATTTCAAATAAGCGAGTTGCAGCTAATTTCGCCAATTCTTGCGATACTCCAACGTATAAACTCAGCGATCTCATTTCTTCGATTAAACTTGCTTCACATGTAATCACGGTTGCCAGGTTAACTTGATTCTTTCTACTCAATGCATCAGCTACTGCATTCGCCTTACCCGCGTGATACTGGATATCGAGATCATAATCTTTCATTAGCTCTAGCCACCTCCTTTGTCTCAAGTTTAGTTCCTTCTGAGTGAAGACATATTTTAAACTCTTATGATCCGTAAAAATCTGACACTTAACGCCATATAAATAATGCCTCCAAATCTTCAGTGCAAAGATAACTGCTGCCAGTTCCAAATCGTGCGTCGGATAATTCTGTTCATGTGGTCTCAATTGCCGCGAAGCATAAGCAATTACTTGATCTCCTTGCATCAATACACACCCCAAACCGGCACGAGATGCATCCGTAAACACCGTGTAATCCCTTCCAGTTATCGGTATTGTCAGAATCGGCGCTGAAACTAACCGACTCTTTAATTCCTCGAAACTCCTTTCTTGCTTTTCGCCCCATTCGAACTTAACACCCTTATGCAATAGCTCCGTAAGAGGACGGGCCATTTGTGAGAATCCTTCTACAAACCTTCGATAATACCCGGCTAAGCCGAGAAAGCTACGGATCTCTGTAACTGTGGTTGGCCTCTTCCATTCCGTCACTGCTCGAATCTTTTCAGGATCCACTGCCAACCCTTCGCCAGATACTACATGCCCCAAGAATGCCACCTTATCCATCCAGAATTCACATTTCGAAAACTTCCCATACAGCTTATGGTCCCTCAGCCTCTGTAGCACCACTCTCAAATGAGCTGCATGTTCTTCATATGATCGCGAGTAGATCAGAATATCGTCAATAAATACCACCACACTTGAATCCAATAAATCTCGGAATACTCGCTGCATCAGATCCATAAAGGCTGCCGGTGCATTGGTCAATCCGAATGGCATGACTCGGTATTCATAATGCCCGTACCGCGTACGGAAAGCTGTCTTCTCTACATCACTTGAGCTGATACGCAACTGATGATAACCGGTTCTCAAATCGATCTTGGAATAGACCGAGGATCCTTGCAATTGGTCGAATAGATCATCTATTCTCGGTAGCGGATACTTGTTCTTCACAGTTACCTTGTTCAACTCCCGATAATCTATGCACAGCCTCAAAGTACCATCTTTCTTCCGTACAAACAGCACCGGTGCGCCCCAAGGCGATGTACTTGGTCGAATAAAACCTTTTTCTAACATTTCTTCCAGTTGCACCTTTAACTCTTTCAGCTCAGCAGGCGCCATTCGGTAAGGAGCCTTCGATATTGGAATTGTGCCAGGTATCAGGTTAATGTTGAAGTCGATCTCTCGCTCCGGTGGTAACCCTGAAATCTCATCAGGAAAAACATCCACAAACTCTGCAACAACTGGAATGTTAGATATCTCCGGAACTTTAGTATCAGCATTCATAACCATTACTAAATATGCTGTGCATCCAGACTCAATCAGATGTCTCGTCTCTATAGCAGAGATATATGGTACCACTTCTTTCACTCCTCTACACTTGAATGTACATGAACCACCAGAAAATGCAAACTGAACGGTACGGTGCAAACAATCTATCGTGGCTACATGCTTGATTAACCAATCTAACCCCAATAGTGCATCATAATCCGAGATATCCATTACTAACATGTCTGCTGTAAAATCCCTTCCGTCTATTCTTATTTTCAGATTTCGGCAGGTACGTGCAATTTTGGTAGTTGAACCGAGAGGGGTATTAACATCCAATACTCGTCCACTCGACTCCGTAGACCATCCACATCTATTTACTAATGCACTCGCAACAATTGAATGGCTACAACCCGTATCAACCAACACGTATGCAAGATGTCCCGAGATAGAGATAATACCTGCCAGTAGATCAGTCTGAGTAGGGACAGGAACTATCTCATGGCTCTCCTCAGGTAGCTCAATCAGATCCACCGCATGTACACTCACTCGTCCTCCAGTACGGCCTCCTCTCAACTGCGGTGCCATGCCCCGACCCCGTATCGTCGGTACACCTCCACGTCCTCGTCCCTGTGGCCCTCTATAACTACCACTGCTGCTACCCACAGATGTACCCGAAAAAGTATTAGGGCAATCCTTTATCCAATGATCCCTGCTGCCACAACGGAGACAAGTCTGATTAATGCGGCGACACTCAGACTCAGTATGTGGCATCCTACACGTACGGCACCAAGGCCCAGTAGCTCCAGGAGTAAACCTAGGCACTATCTGCCCAGTAGGGTATTGAGGAGGTTGAGGCCTAATCCCCGACCCACTTGCTTGCTTGCGCGGATCGATCTTCGGTTTCACATTTCTAGTTTGGCTTTGTTGTGCACTTCTCTTGAGATAGACCTCGGACTGCTCAGCACACTTCATTAGGGCCGGAACCCCATCAGCAGTAGAATGATATATGGCGAGCGCAATACTCGGGTCTAACCCGTCCAAATACTGCCTCCGGTATCTCACTGCATCCCTCTTTACATCTGGAGCATACCGAGATAGATCAAAGAACAGTCTGTTGTACTCCTCCACCGACCTTTCATTCTGTCGGAGACTCAGAAACTGACTCCTCAGAGCCTCCTTGTGCAAATCACTCAGAAACTGCTCCCCAAACTTCCGCTCAAACCACTCCCAAGTGATATCTCGCTCATCTCCCACATGCTCTATTTTCGCTCCTTTCCACCAGTGTCTACCAGACCTTTCCAGTAGCTGCACGGCCAGTTCCACCTTATGTACATCAGGTACACGGCATAATGTGAATTTTGCTTTCAGATTCTCTATCCACTCTTCCGCAGCCGGATATCCCCCCAACCCGTCAAACCGAGGGGGTGCCAAGCGCATAAACGCGTCGTATAACTGTCGAAATTCTTCTCCAACTGCTCCAACACAAGGAGCTGGTCCGTGGCCCTATCTTTCTGTTGTTCGACCTCTTTCATAGGCCGAAATCAGCATATCCGCGAGATCCCTTTCCATTTCTCTATTCAATAATCAGAACATTCAGAATTTTAAATTACGCAATTTATCATTACCCTTTTTAACTTAAAACTTACCCCAGTCGCGTATCCTATTATGTCTGGTTAGGTTTGTAAACCATGCTCTGATACCACCCAATTAACTGTCACACCCCGGAACCTGGAATGCGCAGTTAATGCCGGGAATATATAAGTTATATATACTCCCTAAGCAATTACGATGAGATGAATGGATTTTTCATCCCAAAACCATACCAATTAATTTTTTTCTTTCAAATAAAACGGCAAAACAACCACCCTCTTTTTAAAATAATCCCACTGCACCGATTAATTCAATCCCTTCAGTCCCATTACTATCCCAATTTACCCCGATAACATTCAGTTCATTCAGATAATCACAAATAAATAAAACACACAAATTTAAAACATAAATACACACATAGTTTAAAATATTTACACAAGTCTGGTTATATGGATATATACAGCAAAATACGATTAAAGTACTACAATCAGTACCAAAAGTGATCATAAGACTATGGCATAGATATACCTAAACCCTCCTGTGGCTCACAGCACGATCCCGAAGCCCTAATCTTTCTTTCCTGTAAAACCCACGAAGGGAAAGGGGTGAGAAACTTATTCACAGTTTCTCAGTGCAGAATTTAAACAGGGCTACTGGATTTGTAAGAAATCCAGAATCCGAATTAAATCAGTTTATCATTTATAAAACATGAATGCAATTGCTATAAACCGAATCTCAAATGAACAACTAATCTCATCCTTTTAACGAAGCACCAACAGATTACTCAGAATAATTGGACCTAAATGCACAGTTATTAGGTCAGGTCAAAAGATAGATATCAGTATCTATCTTATACGGCTTAACCGTTCTATTCGTTCTGGTTCGCAATTAAGACATATATAACAATTCAGCATCTCAAAGAAAATAAGAGATCAGTGATTGAATCGGAAGCAAAAATAATTGGGACAGTAACAGTTTAATAGTATTCAATATACCACAGTTCAGTATTCCTACAGTCATAGTAATAACAGTATCCCCTTTCCAACCGGTACTGGAATCAGTGGGGTCATTCCCCAAATGCGCATATGGTTCCTGAATCAAAGTCTAGCGTCGACTCTAGACTTTGCTGTAACAGTATATATATATAATAATAATAGCAATTCAGTACTGTGGTTTCATTTCATATCAGAATCAAAGGAACAATCAATTCAATAAACCATACCAATATGCAAAATCATAATAATTCAATCAGTTCAATCAATCGAATATGCAATGATTCAATGATGCGTGCAATCAGAATTTCAACATGCAGTTCATATATATATGACCTATTTAATTCGTAAAATAGACCTCAAGACAAATCCCGTGAACCCCCGCACCTGATGTGACGTTCGTGGCGCTTATCGAGGATTCAAACTGCTCGAGGTATCTCGAGATTCTCTTACTTGATTAATCGTACCTGTTATCATGCATATAAGTTATATTAAATCCTAAATATATCAATATCGATTCAACACCATAGTACCATTATATACGATACCATACAATCTCAATTATCTACGAAAATCCATTTCGATCGAAATTAGGGTTTCTATACTTAAAATTAAGGAATTTTTGATCAGAACTCATAAAATTCGATATCAAAAGGTTTAGAAACATCAATTATGCAATTTAGTACTTCTAATTTCACCTTTTTACCCAAACCCTAGCATCAAATGCAATTTCAAATTGAAACCCTAAGAAATTTGTACCAATTCAAGAAATACATCAATTAATCAAATAGAACTTGATCGATTCAACACGAATTTCACATTTCAAACTAAAAACTCGATTAATGCAAAATCTAGGGTTTCAAAGAGAAATGAATAAGATGAGATATACCAAATCAATGAAAAGGAGATGACCTAGATCGCTTGCTCCGTTCTAAACTCGAATTCGCGAACTTTCGATCGATCCGGTACGCTCAGATCTCACTTTCTCTCTTTCTTTCTTTTCTTGGTTCGGCCACCCACCACACACACGAAATACACACTCACAAGCACAAATAGATCGGTGGAAATGAAGAGAAGAAGGAGGTTTGATTAATATTTGGACTTTTTGCAATTTGGTCCTTCAAAGTTTTAAGTATTGAAAAATGGAAATTTTTGCATAATAGCCCTTGATAACTTTTAATATTAAAATTCAATATATCAAAACATCAGATTATAACTTAAAAGAATTCGTATTCAGTTTATTATTTCGAAACTTATTATTTTAAAATTTTACGGTTTCCACTACGTTACAAAATGAAATGAACAATTTTATGAACAAGTATGAAATCAATTAAATGTTTGTGTTTTGTACTACTGTATAAAAGGGCGTTTCAAGGGTTTCAGATTTCATCTTCAACTTTGCTGCTCAGGACCTGCCACGCGACCCGCGTGGCCCTCAAGCGCTCTAGACCTGCCACGCGACTCGCATACTCTCGTACGCGACCCTTGTGATGCGACCCGCGTGCTCTCGCACGCGACCCGCATGGCCCCTTGAGCTGAATCTGCACATGTTTGTTTCTGGTTGTTTAAGTCGTGTAAGGTTCGATTGACCGTACCTAATGTCACTAAACCTCAACTCTCGTGTGTTGGCTTAGCAGACCTGGTTTGGAAATGCAATTTCACCTTCCTAGATTTAATCAAGCTGTTTGATCTAAACCTAAGTTCTCAGTTCTGTTTACTAAAGGTATCCACAAGTAGAAATTTCACCTCTCGGCTACTATTGACCTCACCTTTCGGTTCTCAGACCTACCTCATATACTTAACCTAATTTGCAAGAAACATCAAGGCCTTATTACAAGAAGAAATACCAAAGGCATTCAACAGTAGACAATCAAGAATCAATCAAGCAATTTAAATCAAGCAATCACAAATAATACAAGAATCAAAGAAACACGAAATATCAATCAGATTCAATCCATGTGCATAATCAAACAAAGTTTAAGACTACATCCAAACCCCTGAAACTACAATACTACTCAGACATGAGCAAAATCAAAGTAAAAGAGAGAAAGAGAATGCAAATCATGGTGAGAGATGAAGGATCGAAGAGGATCGAAGCTTCTGGCCGAATCTTCTTCTCCTGGCCGAATCCTCCCTGGCTCCAGATCGCCTCCTCTCTCTGTCGCGCTCGATCAGATCCCTTTTTGTGTCAAATGTCGAGGTCCCTTTTCTCAATTTGCGCCAGGCCTTATATAGGCATCTTAACGGGCTTTAATCGGGTCCTGGCGCAATTAACTCGACGCGGGTCGTGTCGAGTGGAAGTGAGCAGTGAGGTTTGGCTCAGATTGTAGATTTTCTCGCAACCTTTCCGAAAAGTGGTCATACGCTCAAAACGGAGTTACGAGTCAAAAGTTATGACTGTTTTAAGCTCGGGTGCTGAAATCTGACGCTACCCGCGTGGGATATGACGCTACCCGCGTGGGGGTTCCAGAACTCGCAATTTTCCCTGATTTGGCTCATTTTCTGCAAAGTAAGAATGAAAATGCAGCAGTACCACAGTCTATAGATATTCAATGTATATTCAATGTAAAAGACACGATTTGGCGATTTGAAACACAGATTGTGGTACAGAAATTGGTCGGATTTATAGGTCTAATGATGAGACATCAGTTGGCTAGGCTTCGACCTTTTTAAACAAAAAAAAAACAGATCTACGCTCTGCAAAGGTGCAGAATTATGGTGATGTGTTAACACAATTAGGGTGAAGTGATCATCGAATTATCACAAAGAGTTTACAGAATTTAGTTATTTGTTTACAGAATGTAGGTGTTATTTGTTTACATAATGTAGGTGCTTTGGCTACATAATATACTGGTATTCTTTTTTTGTTTTAATATGTCATGCTCTGTGAATTTAGGTTATTTGTCTACATATATTAATTTTATTTTTTTCCAGCATTTCGAGACTAGTTATCACAAAGAGTTTACAGAACTTAGTTATTTGTTTACAGAATTTTATGCTTTGTCTACAGAATATACTGGTATTCTTTATTAGTTTTAATATGTCATGCTTTGTGAATTTAGGTTATTTGTCTACATTTAATTTATTAATTTTATTTATTTCCAGCATTCTTCAACAGAGATGTCTGCTTGTTGATTAGGTATTGTTCCAGTTAATGGATAATGAATTAAAGGTTGTGATGCAGCTTGGGGGCTGGTACCAGCATCCTTGAGGTACTGATAAACCAGTACAGTTTCCAGGGACAAAAATGTAAAGTTTAGAGATGTCGAGGTTGTGTAAGTAAAATTTAGACATTTCTCCTTGGCTAGTACAATGTTGGTTATTGATCAATGTCAACTGGTAAAATTTTCGATGAAAGTAACTATTCGCGAGAGTAAATTTCTTCCAATTCCCTTATGCATATGTCCCGCTGTTGTCGACGTCTTCGCGCCACTAACATTGACGACGATTATGTATCGCTGATCGTTCTCTAGACTCTCGCAAATACTCTAGAGTGGGCGGACGAACATCCACCATCGCCAGGATCAATCACTCAGTAGAAAATTTGGTTTAGCCTCGGGTATACGTATGCACGTGGAATCCTCCACGATAATCTTATCTGCTACGGGAGCAATACGGAGGTTAGTAATTGTAAGGTGATAACCTCGTAGTTGTCTACGTACGACGCAAATACCTCGTCATTGACCTTTTTTTCTTTCTCGCGGAAGCCCAAAATTCTTGTTGTGAATGGTAGCTTCAGCATCTTATGAAAATTATGCGGATACTTTTTATGTTTTATAATGGTATATATATGGCGTACATTTTCTCGTAGTTTTGGTAATCTCATTTGGTAGGCATTCCCAAAACTTCTTGTAAGAATGAACACCACTTTAATTATCCTTTTACTTTCATAACATTTTATATTTCCAGGACTGATATCCGAATATATATTATATCTTCCTAATATGTATTTTGTTTGATTAAATCAGGTTTTTGTTGAATTCCGGGATGTGAACCCTCACAGGACGCATTGCTCAGGCACAGTGGGTTACTGCCTATTCCTGCTTCCGCTTAAACCTAGCTAGGTTTGATGAAATATTTTCTAGCTTATATTTTTGCAATGCTCAATATTGAAAAGATATAGCTAATTTTCTTTCAAACGGAGGAACAAGTCTCCTGATGCTCAATATAGAAATCTTTTGTTTTTCTTTTAACTTTTTTTTTTTTTTGTCTTTTCATTTATCCTAGAAGGCAGCTTGAAATGTTCTTTTGATCATATCAACTTCCAGCCTAGCTACTTCATAGTCTATAAAGAGTATATCGGATAAAATATGATACAATTTTCTCATATATATTGTTGACCTGCTTATTTTCATAATTTGCATTTTGAGTGATTAAAGAAACCTGACAATTAATATTTTATTTTGGATTAGATGTGGATTCCATCAGCATTTAGCATGATTCCTATAGTGGTTGCGAGTATATATATATATCATGCAATCATGCATGCATCAACGGAGAAAATGTGGATCTCATAAAGGAGTTATAATATGGCATTTGCTCCCTTTTATATGCAGAGCATATAACATAATATATATTTCTCAGATTCCTTTTTCTTTTTTATTATTGCCTCGTTTCTTTGTTGGCATTTTAAACCAGAGAATTGTTATCCTTCTGCCCTTTATTGCACCATGCTTATACTGTTGCAGATCAGGACCGTTGATCTCATCAAACGGCTCTCATTAATGACATGCAAATTAAATAAGAAAATTGGAGAAATGCACCTAACTTAACTACTAAGATAAAGAGGATTCTTTATTATTTTTTTTCTTTCTTTCACATAGTACATTACAGAGGTTGAATTAATTGACTTGAGTTGCACTTGCTATATATATAATGTGAATTTAATATACTTATCAAGCTTCACTCTTTACAAATCAATGTACTTTGAGGTACTAATTCTACAAGTTATAGAAAACTGTCAAATTGTTTTCTTTCTTTAATACCTTTGAAATATCAACTATAATAGTGCAAAATTAGAAATCTCCTTTAAGGTTGAAAATAGGAAGAGAGAGAGAGAGAGAGAGAGAGAGAGAGAGAGAGAGGTCTGTATTATAAACACAATAGACTGTCTAAAATAAATTTCTTCTTGGGGCATTATTGCTTGAGAAAAATACAAGAACAAAAGAAGTATTAATGCAAAAAATTATACATATATATCTAATGTCTCATACGGCCACACAGTCTGGAAACATCTGACGGGCGCACGGGTTTGATCAAGAAATCCTCGGCGCCCTCTTCCAAACACCTGGTGATCCTATTGGGGACATTTTCGGAGGACATTATCACCACCGGGATTTCTCTTAGTTCTCTTGATTCCTGCATCATGCATGAAACCATGCAAAAAATGTCAGCAGAGAAAAATGAGGAAAAAGCTAACATTTTTTTAAAGAATTTTGATTTGGAATTTCTTAATAGAATTGAATCTAACCTTGACCTTCCTCAACAGCTCATATCCATTCATCTCTGGCATGCAATAATCTGTTATGATCATATCAACACTAGGTTCCTGTTGTAGAAAGAAATCACATTTTCCATTAAAGATGCAAATAAACAAAAGAAAAGCACAGGAATAGAGAGATTATGTGATCAAATTTGTAACCTACCATCTCTAGAATTTCCAATGCTCTTTCTGCGCTATCGACAGCCGTCACTGCAACATACACAAACACAAAAGCTTTTCAATTTAAATTCAAATAAATGGATGACAGAATTAGGTGACGAGAAACAAATCTCACCTCTGTATTTTGATTTGCGGAGAATCCGCGCAATTACTGCACGATCGACCGAGCTGTCATCGACTGCAAGAACATGCATCTCACTATCGCCGGAACCCATAACTATTTGTTACCAACAATCTTGTTTGCAAATGCTTTCAAGGAAAAGAAATGGCAGGAGCTAAAGAGAGAGATGATGCAAAGGAAATATGATATGATATGATATAATATGATATAGGAGGAAGGCTCTCCAATGGTTTTATAGAGTCAATGATGAAATTAAAATCTTTGAAAATCCTAGGAAACCTCTAATTCCAAATATCTCTACAATATGATCAAATACATTGTTTTTGACTGTGGATTTATATCTCACTAGTCACCTCTTTTTCAATGCCAATATTTTATTTGGGTTATGAGATTCGGAAATCTGCAACAGCAAGAAGGTAATATAAAATGTTAGTTTGCCACCCATATATACTTTGAAAAAAAAAAAAAAGATTAGATATTTACATGTACTCTTTCCTTTGTTTTCAAAAGCATATGATGGCCTCATTTAGAAGCTGCGCAGAGATATTTTTGTCTACCTATTATCTTTTAAAGTTCCAAATTCGGATGAATTTTTTTGTGAATATTACGCAGTTGAATGATTTGATCTTCAATCTTTACTCAAAAAAAAAATATGAGAGCTAATTCTTACATCACTTTTTAAGATAATAGATAGCAATTCTTACATTATATATATATATATATATATATATATATATATATATATATATATATATTAATGTTTCCTTAAAATTATCAATAACAAATGAGAGTTGATTTGTTGAATTGCAAAATATCAATTATTTATTTAATGAGAGTTCAAATGCCTCCATTTTTTTGTGCTTCTGTCATGCCTTTATTTTTTAAATGTTAATAACTTCAAATTTAAAACTCAAATATTAAAATAAAATCATTAAATTTGATTTATATTATTTCTCTAGATGCACATAAAAATGGATCACTTTTCAATTTTATTTTTATATGAATCAATAAGTTAAAAAATCAACGTCCAAAATTTATCCATATCAATGTATTTTTCAAGCTCTTGATACCGATAAAAATAAAGTCAAAATGTTGTAATTTTTCATATGTGCATAGAGAATATGATATAATCAAATCTAAAGTTTTTAGTTTGGTATTTGAGTTTTAAATTATTAGTTATTAACATTTAAAAATGCCACCCTCTTCTTATTTAATAGTGTTATTAAACTTAATTTATAGAGTTTGAATCATATGCTAAATCTAGACTGAATGAAATTAAGAAAACCTTACTTACACGGGAAAGTCAAAGGGAAATAACATTAAATATATTAATATTAGTAAAGGATTAAAATAATAATTGTCATAAAAAAATTAAACCATTAATTTTTTGCATGATAAGTGATAGAAAGGAAGTTATAAACGATTCTAAAATAAAGTTATGAATAAAATTAGTCTGAACAGAAATAAAAGCCTTTTTCAGGGTTCAAATTGCAAAATAAAAATGATCCTGATAAGTGATAAGAAATCCTTTGTGATCTTTTAATTTCTTGCCTCTTACGATGGATCTGGCACAACTAAAAAAGCATGACTCAAGGTCAACCCTTGGGACTTTGCTATTTTATTTTTATATGGTGAAAATGTCAACTATAGTTCTTTTATATTATGGAAGATTTTTTGGGTCAAATTGAAAAAATGGACATTTTTAATGTCCTCCTGTCTATCTTCAATGATTTGTTTTTGATTTAATTCCTCTTAATTTAAAGCTAAAACTTGAGGCAATCTATATATGAGACTTTTATAATTTCAAAAAATAGCGAGGTAATAAGATATATAAAGTAGAGAATCAAATAAAAATTCTTTTAGTTTGGTGATAAAAGATAATGTTAGAGATTTCAGGTTCAAAATTAGAATGGACATGGGTAAAATTAGAAAATTTAAATTGAAGGACTGAAACGTAAAATGCATAATGTGTGTCAGTTAGAATTTTTTCTCAAGTCTTCACGACCACAAGATCAAATTTTTTCTTCAATGATTTGCTTTTGCTTTGATTCCTCTTCAAATTTGAAGCTAAAACTTGAGACAATCTATGAAACTTTTATGATTTCAAAAATGATAAGTAATAAGATAAAATAGAGAATCAATCTTTGATTTGGTGATAAAAATAATATTAGAAATTGCAAGTTTAAACTTAGGATGGACATAAGTGAAACTAAAAAAATTAGATTGGGAAGTTGACACGCAAAATGCATAATGTGTGTCAGTTAAAATTTGAACCCAAATCTCTAACTACAAAGTGAAATTCTAATCAGTAAGTTACAAGTACGCATTTAGTATTTTTATTAGCCACTCACTATATATGAGTAGAACTAGGGTGCTCTCGAGTTCACCAAGTTCTTGGTGAACTCAAGTCCAAAACTCATCGGATCGGCTTCAAACGACGAATCCGACCGTTGAAACCCGTCTACCTTACGAGTGATGCGTCTACATGCAAAAATTTTAAATTTTGAAATTAATTTTGCATAGAGTCAAGTGGTCAAAAAACGTCAAAAAATGAATGCATTAAAATTAATTTATTAACCTTCTAATTTTGACCACTTGACTCTATGCAAAATTAATTTCAAAATTTAAAATTTTTGCATGTAGACGCATCACTCGTAAGGTAGACGGGTTTCAACGGTCGGATTCGTCGTTTGAAGCCGATCTGATGAGTTTTGGACTTGAGTTCACTAAGGGCTTGGTGAACTCGAGAGCACCCTAGTTCTACTCCACTATATATATATATATATATATATATATATATAGGGAGAGAGAGAGAGAGGGGTTGGCTAATATCAAAACGTTTGTTCCTAAGCCGTGGAATAAACGCTTCAGTTTTTACATTTTTAAAGTCCAAACGGTCGATCAAAACAGTTCAACATTCAATCTATATAAAATGTGCTTGAAGACTAAATTTTACATTTTTTGGAATTTTTTACTATTTATTAAGTCACTTTTAAAATCGTTGTTTTCAATGATCCCGAAATTTTTCACTGTTTATTAAAATCAGCGATTTTAAAACTAGCTTAATAAATAGTAAAAAAATTCAAAAAAAATGTAAAATTTGGTCTCCAAGCACATTTTAGTATAGAGATCACATCTAATAGTTTGGATCGACCATTTGGACTTTGAAAATTGAAAAACTAATTTGTTGCACCACGGCTCCGGAACAAACGTTTTGATATTAGCCAATCTCTATATATATATAGTACATGCTTTGTACACCATCGGATCTAAATCCTAAGAAAATTTCAAGCCATAAAAAATATTGTTTATTCCCTTTTCGATCCGTATGATATGCTGCAATTCAGCCCGCTACACAGAAAGCAACACTGCTTGATTTAATGATCAAACTTGAGAGGAAAAGTGAACTAGATCTGATCCGTCTGATCTAAACTTTGCGAGAATCTCAATCTGATCAGACAGCTGTGAAATAAGATAGTTGACACTGTTTTAGATTTCCACCAACCTATTTGTATGTTTGGTTGTAAAATAAGAATAGCTAAAATAATCAAATTAAGAATAATTATTGTTTGTCTTATTAGAATAATCAAATCTCAAAACTCTTAAGAATAATATATTCTAATAAGACAAAAAGTTTGGATTCACTATTCTAGCTATTTTAAACCAACCAAACACCGAATATGCTATTCCGAATAACATAACCTCAAAAATAGCTTATTCTCAATCCAACCAAACATACCCTATATAAGATTAGACAGAGAAAAATTACGAATTCACATGCTCTTCTCTAAACATTTAATGCTAGAAAAATTACAAATTCACACCTCCTTTCTCTGAATGTTTTGATATATTACACATCTATACCGGTAATGTTTATATCTATTTATCTAGTTAGTATTTCTATTAGCTGCCAACAAGTTGAAGATTCACGTTTGAAAAAATTAACATTTATTTTGGTTAGATTGTTCACTCTAATTGATTGTCTTACCTAAAAATTACAAATTTTTTCTTGGTGTCCAATTTTTTTACATCAATTTCTAAAACTATGTATAAAGAAAGATAAGAGTAGAAATAGGGTGTTCCTAATTAAGTTCACCAAGCTTCTTTGTAAACTCAACTCTAAAATCTATTGGATTGGTTTCAAACGACGAATTCAAACTATTGAAATCCATCTACCTTACGAGTAATGTGTCTACATGCGAAAATTTAAACTTTCAAATTAATTTTGTATAGGATCAAGTGGTCAGTAATGTGACTAATTTTTTTTTAAATCCAACTTATTTTATTAATATATATATATATATATATATATAATATTCTAGAAGCCTGAACATAGAGCTACATGCGATATATAGGGTTAGATTGTTGCACGAACAACATAACATGTTGCAATTGCAATAAGTAATTGCGCATGCAAACAAAACTTTGTGTAAAATATTTTTGGCATTAACAATGAAAAGAAAACATTTATATGTAGCAATTTGCTTTTATATGAGGCGTTGTAACTTGTAACTTGTAACTTGTAAGGGTGGGTGGTACAAGGTGATGAGCCTAGCTAGATTGTTGAGTCTTTATCCTCTGCGGTAACATAAAATTTGAATTAGAAATCTGAACAATTTCATCAGAATTCAAACTGTGTTTAAAATTTACGGAGTCCTTTTAATATTCGTATCAATTCGAAATAATGATTTGAAAGTATTTGTTTTTTTCTCTATGAATTATTATAATTTATTTTTCTCTATGAATTATTTCAGTATTTGATGAATTGTACGAACAACGCAATTAATATTTATCTCATATTATTTATAATGTTTATCACTTTTCAATTTATTTTTACAAATAACAATATTTTATTTTATTATATATATGGAGTGGGGTTATGATACTATGCATAACGCACATCGGTCTATACTATGAATTTATATCTTCATTTTCAAAGTCCAAACAATCGATCGGAACAAATCAATATATATGATATACATATGAAAATGTACTTGAATGTCAAATTTTACACTTTTTAGAACATTGTTTCGATAGGTAAAGATTCTGAACCATCCGGAAGTACTAATTTTCTACTTATCTAAAAAAGGTAAAACAAATAGTAAAAGAATATAAAATTTTGCCTCCCAAGTACATTTTAATATGGAGAGAATGTTGAGATATTTGAATAGACTATTTGAATTTTAAAATAAAAATATGAATTTATAGTACTGATCGATGTGCGCTATGCATAGTAGTCTCACTCATGTTTAAGTGAGGCTATGGTACTTTCCATAGCGCGGATTGGTCCGTACTATGAATCAATATCTTCATTTTCATTGTTCAAATAGTCGATTTGAATAGTTCAACATGATCTTCATATGAAAATGTACTTGCAAACAAAATTTATATTTAAAAAAAATTACTATTTTTTTAAATAAGGTAGAAAATCACTACTTATAAATAGTCTAGATTTTTTAGATAAAGTGATTTTTTATTTATCTAAAAAAAATTCTGGAAAATGTAAAATTTAATTTACAAATATATTTTTATATGGGGATCATGTTGAACATTCAGATCGACTGTTTGAATTTTGAGAACAAAAATATTAATCGATAGTACAGACCAATCGTAACATTATTCTTTTAAAAAAAATACATATTACAAGTATATATTGAGATAATCAGATACATTGGCTGTCTAATTAAAGCCTTAATGGATCTGGTCAATCAGGGAATATCTGAAGTTATCTGGAAAATCTATTTGAAAAAGCAGTAAAATCTCACAAAGAATAAAATATGATGAACTATAATTTTATTATAAAATACTACTACCTCAACATGGCTGCCGACTTCAATAAAAGTATAAACAAAAATGCCATTGAATTAATTATTATGATACTATAATTTTATTATAACATACTACTACCTCAACATGGCCGCCGACTTTCAATTGAAGTAAAAAAAAAATGTTGTTGAATTAATTACTATAATACTACAATTGTTGTTTAAACAAAAAGACAAATGATATGGCTATGGCTATTGTTGTTTACAAAAAAAAAAAAAGAGAAATGATTTGTGGCTCATTTAAGACAAATCTATAAAAAAAATTAATAATAAGTGTCATTGGTAAATAAAATGGATGTAGTTTTCAATGAGGGCCAATTAGTTATTAATTTAGAATAATATTTAATAATAAATTATTAACTGCCATTTTATCAATGTGGAGGTTAATGTAAAAATTTCAGTACAATATATATGAGGTAAAACTAAAAATATATAACAAAGTGTCTATAAAAATAATTAAAAAATCAATACATAACACATCAAATGTTGAAGAAAGAAAAAAAGATTGATCCCCATTTATTTCATAGAAGGAATTGCAATTTAAAATAACAGAGAATAGATCAAAAGGTGCATGATAATTGGGCTAAACTAAACTAAGGTACCTTATTTTTCTTTTTTATTGTATCACGTTGGAGACAATATATCTCTGACAAATACAAATGTTATCCTGTAATTATATAATATTATATGTTCGGTTTTGATTTAAAAGAGCACATTAATTTGAGAGTTCATTCTCAATATTAGTTCAACTACTATTTATCTTCAGACATTTCTATTTTTTATTGTTAATTGGACTAATATATCAATCAAGGTTCAAATATCTCGTGTCTTTCATGTTTCAATCTTGTTTCACATTTTTATTATCATTTTCAAAGTCCAAACAGTTTATTCAAACCGCTCAGCATGATTTATATATTATAATGTGTTTAAAAACCAAATTTTATATTTATTTTGAAAAAAAATTATTACTTTTTTATACAGGTACAAAATCACTATTTTTGGATAGTCCGTAATCTTCTAAAAAACAATGATTTTACAACTATCTAAGAAAATAGTACAAATAGAAAAAATAGAAAATTTGGCCTTGAAGCACATTTTAATATGAAAATCATATTGAATGATTCAAATTGATTGTTTGAATGAAAACTGAAATAAAAATGTAAGATACTATTGAAGCATGAAAGATGTAAGCTATATATTTGAACCCTGCTCATTTATTAAATTTTGTTTATTCTGTGGTAACTGTACACAAAGTTATAAATTTGTTGTTATATTATTACCGAGTATCAGTTCATGGATATTTTGAAATTGTAAAATTACATCAAGATGTTGACTTCATCAGTTGAGGTTTCTATTGGTGGAAGGGAAATTTTATAGCAAGTCAAACTAGGATGCACAAGATTAAGTTTAGATCTAATACGGCGTCTATCATGAGGTGCTCTATGTTAAAAAATAAAACCAAAAGCCAATTTTTTGAAAAAATTCTAGAATTATTATGTTTGCAAATATTATCTGCGCAACTAAATAGGTATGAAATCATGTGAAATCAATATTTGGGCACATAATAGCTACTCAATCAGCTTTGGGTTGTGTAGATAATATCTGCGGACCTGATAACTTTGGAATTTTACCAAAAAAAAAATGATTTGGTTTTATTTTTTTAAAAAGATGGTAAGAAAAAAATCCAGTCAAAATATATAGGACTGTAGACGAACCGAATTGAATTAGTTTAAGTTTGAACTCGGTTCATGTTAGATCAAGTTGAGCTAGTTCGTTAACAACTCCTTCATACTATGAGCCGCGCATAGACTAAAGATTTAACATATTTAGTACTATGAGCCGCATATAGACCACAAACCGGAAAAATGTTCATATTTTTCTTGCAACGAGCTTAATTTATCCTCTCATAATAGACACAAACAGAAATAGTGAAAGGGTCGGGAAAAAAAACTCCATCTTTTTCCTATAACAAGTTGAATCACAACGAGTTGAGTTGAGTCAAGCTTGAACTCACTCATGACAGACCAAATCAGAATCGAGCAAACTAGCTAAAAGTTTTTCCTAAGTCAATTTCAAGTGAGTCATAAGCCACAAACTTTTTTTTATTAGTTTTAAATCAAAATACACTCACGGTCCTCGAAAGAAAAATATAAAGAAAATTTATGCAACAGACAGTATGGAACGAACAAGAAAATATAAAACTGAGCTAAATTAAGAAAAATATATAGTTTCTCTGATCTTAGTATAGAAACCTATGCAACAAAAACAACTTTCATTTACACAGAAGTAAGCAATACAAGTGCCACACGAGATCCGACTGAGATATTGGGTGGTTGAAGGTTGAAGCCTTGAAGGTAAACCCCTATTTTATCAATAAAAATGATTTCTTAGGGGATTTGCATGACAGGCTCACAGCTGGAGCAAAATATGACACTAATTTCTATATGGTATCAAGAGAATAATGTCAGTTGACTTAATTAGTAAAATTTAGTAATGTACAACTAAGCTGTGTGCAAGAAATTAAGCAATCAATTTCTATTCCTGCTTTTTTATATTTATTTTTTATTTTTATTTTTTTGTTGCTCCAACATGTAGCTGTGGCTTCCCTCTTCCCAACATTTTTATTATGATATCATGTGTAAACAAAGTAGTTCTTGTTGTCTTATTAAGTTATCTCTAATTAGCCTTAATTACAACCTTGTTAGAGCTGGCAATTATTGACCTAATTAAATCCTAAACCAATTAATGGGTTGACAAATCAAGTTAATTTAGATCAGAAGTTCATGAATCAGCCTACAAGTAAGGTGGTATCTGACCTTTCTAACAAAAAATAAAATAAAACATAAAGAAGAAGATATTAGACCAAATTCATGTGCTAATTAATTTATTATCGGTTGTTACGTCAAAGGACATTAATTATATATATTAGCTATTATTGGTTGTTTGACCTTTTTTCATTTAAAAAGTAAATATACATACAATCATTTTGATTTAGAGGAGTGTTCATTTTGAGCTAATTTAAACAATAGATATGAAAGTTTATGATAGTGATTGTTCATTTAGATTTAGATGAATGTATATTTAGGTTCAGACAAGTGTGTATTTTAATTCAGACAAATGTACAATAAAAAATTCAACTAATGAGTTTGAAATTTTTAACTAACTGTTACATTTTTTTAGAAAATACCAGCAAATAAAGTCCCGGGACCGGATGGATATACAGCTGAATTCTACAATAAATTCAAGCATATACTGGTGCCAGACCTGCTACAAGTTTATAATCAAATGCTAAGAAGTGAGATGCCAAGCATGTGCCCAATGAATGACTCGTACATAGCACTGGTGCCAAAAAAGAAAGGGCATTGACAACAAATGATTACATGCCACTCAGTCTGGTAAATTCGGTACAAAAGATATTTTCAAAAATCTTGGCAAACAGGCTTAGGATTGTGATAGGAGAAATGGTGGAAACTAGTCAAACAGGATGATTCAATTTAGAGAACACAAGCCTCCCAAGAAATCCCTTCCCTCCCTCAATTTTATTTATCAGAAAAATGGTTTACAGAAAAGTTCTCCTCTGTTTTTTTTTCTTTCTTACACCCTATACATGGCGCCTCTACTCTGTTTATTCTTTTCTCCTAATCTATACTTGGAAAATTATAATACAATAAATAATTACAGATCCTATTACATCTATTCTAATTTACATCTGAATTTGGAGATTGCCTGGCTGGTAATGTGACAGCTATAGATGCCTTGTTTGTTCCTTCCATACTTGCAATTATTGTGACAGCTTGTAAATCCGACACAGGATTTTTGCAAAATAGACATATACAAGGCGTTTGATACGGTGTCATGGGAATTTTTGGCACAAATAATGACAACAAAGGGGTTCCCCACAAAATGGATAGAATGGATCAAAGGAGCAGTGGTGCAAGGATCATCAAGAGTCATACTCAATTCAGTAGCAGGGAAAAAGATCATATTGAGAAAGGGGTTGAGACATGTTGACCCACTGTCACCTTACTTGTTCATTCTAGCAATGGATTTCCTTGCTACTTGGACAAAAAAAACTTGTACAATTGCAGTTCCTCAGACCACCATTTCCATCTTGCAAGCCATGTTTATTGTTTGCAGATGACACATTGTTCCTGATACAACCAGAGCGACAACAGCTGCAGTTACTTCATATTGTGCTAACTATATTTGCAAGGCTGTCAGGGCTACGGGTAAACTTGGAAAAGTAAGAACTGTTGATCGCAATAGAAAATGTACAGGAAGTAAGGGAATTAGCAGGGATAATGAACTGCAAGGCTGCACAGTTCCCAATCACATATCTGAGAACACTACATGCCTCTAATTCAAAAGATAACAAGCAAGCTCTCAACATGGAAAGCCTCTATGTTATTAATAGGAGGAAGAACCACATTGCTTAATGCAACCCTTATAGCAATGTCAGTCTATATGAAACAGATCTTTGTACTGCCAAAATGGGTAATTAGAAAAATTGACAAGATAAGAAGGAAATTTATGTGGCTTGGGCACAAGATGACAGGGACAGGTACTTAAGTCTGGCAGCATGGGAACTGGTAATATAGCCCAAACAAATGGGAGGGTTAGGGGTAAAGAATCTACAAACATTCAACCAGGCACTAATAGCAAAGGTCATGTGGAGATGGATGCAAGTGAGAAGACCAGACTGGATGCAAATTATGCAACTCAGTCACCCAGAGCTCAGACCTTGTGAGCTGCTGCAGGCCACAGGATTTTGAAAAAGTTTGAGGCCATTCATGTTATTTATGAATATTTCAGTAATCTACAAAGTGGGCGAAGGGAAAAATATTCAATTTGGAGGGATAACTGGATGCAGCAACCGCTCAAGTACAGGTTCTCAGAATTGTACAATCAAATCTTGACAAAAGATATCTCAACACACCAAGCATGGAAGGAAGGGCAATGGGATTTGCAATTGGGGCATCACAGTCAGAACAGGAAGCAGAGATGTTAAGGGAAATTAATCAATCTGTATTGATAAGAGAAAACTGTGAAGATGAAATTAAATGGAAATGGAGAAAGGACGGGAGTTTCTCAGTAAAGTCTTTCTATGAAACAATAGAAGGAGGGCCCAGGGTTCAGTCGCAGGTGAGTAAAATATGGGACATCAAAGCACCGGCACGAGTTATGATCTTCACATGGCTCATGCTCCAAAACAAAATCCTGATCTTAGAAAACTTAAGGAAAAGGGGATGGCAAATGCCAAGTAGATGTTGTCTCTGTTGCCAGCAACAAGAAACAGTTAAGCATCTGTTTCACCAATGTAGGTATGCGAAGGAAGTTAGAGAAGCAATTTTAAACATCAAATCGGAGCTTAGGGATGTGCCAGTTTTTCAAAAGATTACAGGAAATCATACAACACTGCAAACAGAAGCAGCCTAGAAGGATGCAAACGGTAATGTGCTTTGTTATATGGAGGGAAAGGTGTGCCAGAATATTCAGAGAAGAAAGAAAAACCCCAAGAATTTTAGCAAGGGAAATTCAGCAAGAGTATGGAAATTGGTTCAACAGAACATAGAATAAAATAATGCACTGGTTCTTTATCCACTTGTAATGTAATTTACTTTCTTTCTATTTTGTACATGATAAAACTTTGTAAAATTGACACCACTGGTGTCTTGATTAATGGAATCTGAAGGCTAGACTACCTCCACATTTCTTCTTCAAAAACTAACTGTTACATTTCAATGAACATGCATTTTGACTGGTCATAATGTATTTTCACACAACCATAAAAAAATATCCTAAACTAAAATAAACAAATACTTTTTTATTCTTATTCAACATCCTTTTCTCAACAAGTTTTTTTTTTTCCTACCCATAAATCTCTCTTTCTTCCAATTTCTTGGAACCCCTACTACCAATTTTACTTTTTACCATCTATAGTTCTATACATGAGCAGAAGGCAGTGTTGGAGAAATAATGCTCTCCTGTAAATCCGAAATTTATTCATTACATTTTGTAAACTTTATATGTACTAAGAGAGTTAAAATACCTCATTATTTTCGTGCCTCAGTCATGCCCCACATTAATATCTTCGTTTTTAAAGTCTAAAATGTCAATCCGAACTGTTTAACATGATCATCTCCATACAATTTTTTTTAAATAGTTACAAAATTATTGTTCTTGAAGGCCTCAGAATCTAGTGATTTTATACCTATCCAAAAAAATAGTAAAAATTTCCTAAAAATATAAATTTGGTCTCCAAGCACATTTTAATATGGAGATCATGTTGAATGGTTCGGATCGACTGTTTGGACTTTGAATGTGGGTCATGAAAACAATAGAGCATTTGAACTCTACTCATGTATTAAACCTTTTAGCCCCTTATAAAAGAAAAAAAAAATTACTAAGAAAGAGGTAAATTTTGATCTCATAGAAAAGAAGAAAATATAGAGAAATCACACAAATGTCCTAGATAATTAATTGTCAATTTCTGAAAAATCAGTTCTAATGTCTTGAATCATCCCTTGCTATTTTTGGATATTATTAAAATTACTTGTAATGGTCAAAATAATTACTTGTAGTGTTTTAAATGATCACTTTTTCTGTCATAAATAATTACTTGTCGTGTCTTGCATCCATTGAAGTTTCTTTTTTTACCCCGGCCATGAATATAATCATTTTTCCTGTTTAGTTTCGTGGGAACTTACATAACATGAATACGACATTACCAACAACATGAAATATATACTTCACATGAAACTCGCATTACTTTACTTTCCTAGAGTAAACATGAACAACATTCATGGAACTTTTCAAGTTTCATATTACAACTATTGTATGATGTAATACTGGCCTTTCTAGTTAGTTCTAGCTTTCTCGTGAAACAAGAGAATTTTTCAATTGCTCAAGCAATTGAAAACAAATGCACAAGCACACATATATAGGACCATTAAAAGTTCCAATTGCTGACAACTTAACCCAAAAAGAGAAAAAAGAGCAAAAAAAAAAAAAAGACAAGCAAACAAACAAATTTTCAACTAATTAGTCTCAAAACCAAGAAATACATCGCTAGTCCCTTTAAAATCTGATAGTTGTAGTTGTCGAACCATCTTACAGAAAGTATCAAAATATTTACCATTCCTTGCTATTGCCTTAAAATACTTACAGATCACAACATCAAGGAACTATGAACTATAAGACAAGAAGTAAAAAAAAAAAAAAAAAAACACACTAACACACACGTATCCCGCAAAGGTATAAAAGAAAAGTATCAAAATCTTGTGATCAAACAGAATCAGCCAACACATCTCTTTTCTTATCTTATACTTTATTTCTTTTTTTCTTTTTTATACTGTGGTTTCACTCTAGTCCAAACTTTGAAGCTCAAAGCCTAGAGCAAAATGCAAACAAGATAAAATATACACAACTCAAAGCTGGATCTGCATGACCTGGTAATAATGGGTTTGTTTCATTATAACCCATTTCCATTTCCACGGTCACTTTCTATGCCTAAGACCCACTGCCCGTGGCGGTTCAAAGTCTGTACTGGGGCCCCACTGCGGAGTAGGACTAGTAACAATCCCTGTAAAAGGTATGGATTGAGGATCCAAACCCGGATCAATAGATAGAAGAGCTGCTGAAGCCTTAGCAACAGGTTCGGGTTTTATTCCCTACAAAGAGACATGAAGAAATTTTTATCTGCCTGTTAGTAATTCACCACTGGTTTAAGCAAGATTTAGTGTCCCCTTTGTGAACAGTGCTAATTTTTTGTCTGGTTTTGGATTGGTTCAAATTATTTCTATGTAAATTTTGGTTGAGAGTTTTTGGATTCGGCTCCTGTCAACTTTTGGTTATAGACAAAGTAACGGGCTCGGCCAGATACAGGGATCGACTTGTTTGGGTTTTTCAGACGTTGTTTTTCAATAAATCCTGGCCAAGTTGGAATTTGCCATATATCCTCTACACATGATTGGTCCTGTACCAATAAGAGAACCATTTGTCCTGTTTTCATTTATTTGCAAGAAAATCTGACACAAATCCTTGTATGGGACAATTAGATAGGTGCCAGCTGCAAATACAAAACAGCAACGGTCAAGAGTGGAAATATACCCCATACATTTATTTTCTCTATTATTTTATAATAAAATACCCAGCTATATCTGACAGTGTTGGAGCAATATTGAGGGTAGTCTGGGTATAATTCTGATTAAGAGTCATGGGGCATATTTTGAGTTTCTTCAGGGGTTACGCTAAAATTGCTCCAAAAAACGACATATGCATCATTTACCTGCTTTTTTACGCTACCCTCCTTGTCTGATATTTCCTCAACTCTTTCACCCTCTCGTCTCATCTTGTCCTGTATTACATTATCTGCACAAATACAACATATATTATGAAAGAAATAAGTATGGTTAATTTCACACAGGGCCTAGTTTGCATAAGATCAGATAAAAATGTATATGTATAATCTCAGGCTCTCAGCATGCAAAGGCCTTTTTAATTAAAACATGATTTCTTTGTAGGATAAGATATGATTCTCCTTAAAAGAATTATCACAAGGTATTTATACCTAAAGAACTATTAAGAATATCTGTGCCACACATGATATACACATATTGACTTAACTAAGAAATTTGCAAGGAATAACCTTCACCTGTTTTCATGCCACCAACTCCTTTACTTGAAATTTGTGATGCAGATCCCTTATCCCGATCATACGCAAGCCAGCCAACAGGGTTTGGGTCATCATGACCTGTGTAATCCTCTTGCTGCATTGCTTCCAATTCTTCTACTTCATCCCTCGCTTCAGTGGGAGGCATCTCTCCATCTATAAGATGAGTTTCCTCAAGTGGGTGTGTACCAGTTGTCGTCACAGGCTCAGATTGTTGCCAATTCGACCACTGCTCCTCATCCCCATTTACAGCTGAGCTTCCCATAAAATCATTATCTGTGTCCATGCTGTCATCATCATACACAGATGTGAAAAGCTCGTTTTGTTCTTCTGCATTTCTTGAGTTTTGCTCCGGATCTGTAGCTGAACTTCCTGCAGGTACACCTCCATCTGTATCTCTAGTTTCCAGATCCTGAGTTGCTTCTTCCTCATTGACATCTGCAAGTGATCCATAGTCAGAATCAGTTTCACTCTCTGAAGATGATGAGTTGAAATCTGTATCTGGGTGTGTTACATTCATCTCATGTACATCCATATGTTGTGATTCGCTTTGTAAATTCTCACCCATCCCTGGGTGTATCTCTGCAACTGTAACTGTATTTCTTGCAACTGAATCAGAACCAACGTATCTCCAACTACTGGAATCACTTTCATAATTACCACCAGTACTGTAATCTATACCAGATTCATTTTCACTTGGTGATGCGGTCAATGACTCTTTACCTGTAACTCCAGTAACATTAACTGAGCCATGGGGGCCATCGGCATCAAGACTCTCATTATCTGAACTGCCTGGCACATTATTATCATATATTTCCTCTTGACCAATTTCAGTTAAATCTTGAAATCTACCAGAAGATCCTGTAATTGTACTTGACCCAGGTGTGCTCCAGCCGACGGAGTCATTTGGAGATCTGACACTGCCATCAGGATTTATGGTATCATCCAGTGGTTCTGGAACCTCAAGTGGAGTTACAGTAGATGGCCCACCTACAGAAGGTGATTCTTGTACAATCATCACTGGAGGGTCCGTTTGAGAATCTTCATTTCCTCTCTGGTTTGGGCTTAATTCTTCTATGGAAAAACCTGCCATTTCAGGAACTGTAACTGAAGTTGCTGCAGCAGGATCAGGGGTACTCATTGACAATTCTTGACTACCTAAGGAAGGAGACTCTTGTACAAACATAACTGGAGGGTTCATTTCACAATCATCTATAAGTTGGTGGTTTGAGCTTACTTCTTCTATGGAAAGACCGCTTCCCATTTCTTGAACCATAAGGGGAGTTATGAAAGAAGAATCTCCCATGACTGGAGCTCCTGCTGAAGGTGATTCTCGTATGATCATCACCGGAGGTTCCATCTCTGGATCTGTCGTTTCTTGGTTTGGGGTCATTTCTACTATGGAAAGACCACTTGGCATTTCTGGAATTGTAACTGGAGTTACAGTACCTGAATTCTGGCTACTCAGTAATTCTACTTGGCCACTTGCCGAAGGAGGCTCTTGTACAAACACAACTGGGGTGATCACGTCATGATCCTCTATTTGCTGGTCATTGGGACTTATTTCTTCTATGGAAAGACCTCTTGCCGTTTCTGGAACCATGAGTGGGGTTACTGCAGCTGGTGATTCTGGTATAATCAGCACTGGAGGTTCCATTTCAGCAGCAGTTCTTTCTTCATTTGAAGTCATTTCTTCTATGGATAGACCGCTCGGCAATTTCCGGAGAGTAACTGGTGTAAAGGCACTTGGTAATTCTTCCCTCCCACCTAAAGAAGGTGATTCTCTTATTATCATAATTGGATGGTCCATCTCTGGATCAGTTGTTTCATGGTTTGGAGTTATTTCCTCTATGAAAATACCTCTAGGCATTTCTTGCATGGAGAATGGATTGTAAGGCTGAGATTGTGGGGCACCCTCGCCAGACGTAGAGGCTGAGTCACTACCCTTTTGCTCTTTATTCGGTCCATTTAACGCATTGCAGTGTGGACATTTATATGATATAAACTGTAGCTCATCTCTCCTGGCAAATCCTGATAACCATAGTATTAAACATATTATGAAGTTGGGATTGTAAAAGAGCAGGACTTTTTCTAGCACACATAAACACACAGAAAACCAATTCTGACTGAAGCATCCTAACATCAGTACATTAAAAAGGTAACTTTAAAATAATCCAATTAAACAGTATTCTTCAAATCTAACTCTCTGTGAGATATGCATAATACTTGCATACCAGTGATAGTGTAATACTTACCATTATGCATACGGCAATTGCTGCATATAATCAAGCTCCTCAGTATCTTTTTGCCATTTTCATCATTGACAATGGATTTGCATGCATCAAGATCTGTGCTTGTATCCGGATGAAGTTGTCTGCTTTTACCCCGTAATAAATTATAATTTACAGTTTTATCTCTGGTATCAGAAGTTCCTGGAAGATTTGATCCCAAAGAAGATGCCGTTGAAGAACTCTCACCATGGCCATTCTGTTTATTAAAGAGGATTTGTGTTAAGAAAATATGACAGCTAGGAGCAGACCTGATTGGCACATTTACCTAACAATACCAGCAAGGTACGATGAGGAACTTTTAAAGCAGGAATTTTTTCATGTACAGGCTCAACTAAGAGTTGATAAAAAGCAAAAAACAAAGAATTAAATCGACAATTGGAACAAAAGTAAAGGGACAGCATAAACAACCACGTGAAAATTGGCAGTTAGCAACAATACCATCCGTTCTGAATGATGATGTATTAACATCTAATTAGTTTTTTTACTTGATGTATATTATTAATACTCTCTTAAATATAATCTATTTAGGCGATAAAATTTATGGATTATATAAAGGGGAGAAAATGGGGATTAATTTGGAATGTGAGTTCAAACATGGCATGATTCATGATGTCAATAAAAATAGAAGCATGGTGCATCTAATTAAAGTAAGTAACAGTTTTATTAATTTACTAATAATAAATAATTCTACCAATAAAATCGCGTGTATCTTAATATGTTAAAAGGGCATCTTTTTAATGACCGCCCTATGTAATCATTAACAAAATCATATAAGAACAAAAGGTAAATCACAATAGCCAAATCTGGTGGTTCAAGACATACCAGGGTAAGGTACCAGTACTCAACAAAGAAATTGGCAGCAACAATATCAAGTATAATTGGCAATAAACCCCAAGTACAACTAAAATGAAAACCTTGGAGGTAGCAGTGCCTAACAAAGTGGGCTGGTGATTAGCAGTTATCTATTATACAAGAAAAATTAAAAACCTGAATATGTCGTTTAGCCATGTAGTAGTTAGCCCTCTCCTTCAGCTCTTGTATCTTTGCTTCGCGCTCCTTTCTAAGCCTTTCCAGCAATCTGCTGTCTCTAAGATTCACTGCAAATGACATATTTTAAGTATCTTCAAATCGCATCCCCATTATTAGATTTGTGCACTATATGATTCTTTTTTCAATGGAAAAAATGAGAATCCAGCCTCCAAAAATAGGTTCCATATAATCGCGTATCAATATGCTTTTCTGGCTACACTGGGGTTAACTGCGAAACCAATATTAAGTCTAAAATTGAGAATTTGGAGAGTAATTACCGTCAACTGTAAACCAATGTTAATTACCTAATACAGAAATAGTATAACAAACAAGAAGTACAAATGAAACAGAAAATAGAAGTTAGAAGAATTACACATGCTTGTGAAGCGAGAGAAGAGTGAATAGAAAAAGGCAGATAAGGCAGGTACAAGAAACATAGGTAAAATCCGAATAGCTCTCCCTTTCCAGCTCAAATTCCTCGATCGAATCCTCAGATATGCATAAATTCCCGCCACAAACTACAAATTTAACTATTTCGTCAGAATCAAAGTTAAAATTTGAACTAAAACTTCACAATCAGGAGGATGGGGGAGACCTCAAGGTTTACAGAGAGAAAAATCATGCTCCGATTGACTTGTTCAGCGGTTCTTTCGCGAATAACCATCCTCGATTGAAGCGATTCTTCTTCCTTGTCGATCACCTCGATTCGCATCTCCAGATCGTCTCCTCCTATCTTCTTATGAAGCATGCGTGAGAAATACCCACTACTCTCCTCCTCTTCCCCATGATGAGCGTCGCTGTTTCTATCTCTATCGCTACTTGTACAGTCATCCTCTTGTTCTTCATCGTCCTCTTCTCTCTCTTCTACTGGTTCTGGTATTCGGTCATCCGCCATTTTTGCTGATTGTGAGAGCTTGTTCTTTGAAATTTGATCGTGGCTTGTCTGATTGTGTCTCTCTGCTGTTCGTTTGGGGTTGAATTGATGAAGTCTCCCGCGTATTGTACCTTTGTTTGTTTGGTTTCGTCGGACTCTTTACTGTTAAAGAACAAATAATATTTAAAAACTAAAATAAGAAAAAATGGAAGAAAAGCTGCACACCGGAGTTATTCATTAATTATTATTTTATTTGGAGTTGATATTCCCAATGGAGATTAAATTGTCTGTTACGTGTAATCCAATATGAAATGTAACGAGTCGGATTGAAGCATGTCAGAAAACCGATACACGATCTTTATTTGTGATCCTGCCACATATAATCGATATTGTCAGATATGATACCTATATTTATTAATTAAGCGTCTCCTATTTCGGATATACCCTTAAAAACTTGGAAATTTTATTAAACGCTGCTTGCATTGAAATCTTCTATCATTTTCTTAATTTGTAAAAAAATTACATATACTGATATGTTGTTAAAAATATGAACCGTGATTTTTATTTTTACCCAAAAAAATATATATTTTAATATAAATAACCAGATTTTTAAAAGATTTTTATTTCTACCCAAACCGCTAGGATTATCAGCGGTTCGAATTAAAAATTCAAACCGCTAGGAATATCAGCGGCCTGAATTCTTAATTCGAACCGCTAGGATACCTAGCGGCCTGAATTAATAATTCAAGCCGCTGATATTCCTAGCGGCTTGAATTCTTAATTTTATTACAAAGCATTATTTTATTATTTTATTACAAACCGCTGATATAAAATTTCATTACAAACCGCTGATATAAAATTTCATTTATTATTTTATTAAATGGTAATTTTTCACCGATAACCCTAGAAATTTATTCACCGATAACCCTAAAGTTATTTTTATTACAAAGAATTATATTATAAAAACTTATCAATAATATAAAATTTCATTTATTATTTATTAAATGGTAATTTTCACCAATAACCCTAGAAATTTATTCACCGATAACCCTAAAGTTATTTTTATTACAAAGAATTATATTATAAAAACTTATCAATAATATAAAATTTCATTTATTATTTTATTAAATGGTAATTTTTCACCGATAACCCTAGAAATTTATTCACCGATAACCCTAAAGTTATTTTTATTACAAAGAATTATATTATAAAAACTTATCAATAATATAAAATTTCATTTATTATTTTATTAAATGGTAATTTTCACCGATAACCCTAGAAATTTATTCACCGATAACCCAAAAGTTATTTTTATTACAAAGAATTATATTATAAAAACTTATCAATAATATAAAATTTCGGTGAAAAATTACCATTTAATAAAATGGTTTCTTATTAATTATTACCAAGTACCAACTATCCTTTTCGTTGAAAAAATCTGAACACGAAACCATATTTTTTTAATTTATTGTAAGCTGGAGCTGGACATGTTTTACTGTTTTCACTTATGGGCCCACATGTCAGGACAAACAACAAATTAAGTCTCTTTGAAGTACATGGACATGGTGAATTAGTCAGTTAATATAAATAATTCGTAATGAAGCTAAGGTTCAAATGCAACCTCACCCAGAGACCAGAGTGTTTATTTACACATATATGCAGTTACCAAAATTATACAACTAAATTGCACCTTCTTACCAAGCCAAAAGCGGCTTAATTTTATTAGTTACCTTTGCTATCGTTAAGAGTTTATATATTAAGGTAGAATTTCGGAGGTCAATTTAGTACAATTAATTTTAGGGTAATTATATCTTCCCCCGGCTTCCCATCCCCCGTTTCATCCCCGTGGCCGTTAATGAAACAGTTAATTATAGTTAACTGTTTTTACCGGTTAACCCACTTTCCCGTTTAATTACCTTTCCTTTTTTGAATTTTGTTTCCTTTCTCTCCCCGCACGCCGCTTTCTCTCTCTTTTCTCAAGCGATCGCAGCTGGGATTCTCCGACGCGCGCCGCTTTCTCTCTATTTTCTCAAGCGATCGCAGCTGGGATTCTCCGACGCGCGCCGCTTTCTCTCTCTTTTCTCAAGCAATCGCAGCTGGGATTCTCCGACACGCGCCGCTTTCACGGGGGAGAGCTAGGTGGACCCTAATTGGACGCTCCGACGCTCCAACGCTCCGACGATCTTCCCCGCTCGAACGCTCCTACGATCTCACCCGCTGGGACTCTCCGACGATCTTCCTTGATCCGACGCTCCGACGAACTTCCTTGCTCCGGCTATTCTCTGATCAGGTAATGAAATGTTGATGCGATCTGATTTTATTTTTGATCTCTGATCTTCATGTTGTGATTTCTGTTGGTGACATCTGAAATCGCTATATTATTACTGCAATTTGAAAATTTCATATGAATCTGACAATCTTATAAATGTGTTAAATATTGTGGGATGACTATTACTTTTATTTGGGTGAATACTTCTTACATTAAATGTTAATTGATGTTAATTTGTGTGGATGAATACTTTGATCGTGAATGAATACTGTCAATATTTGTGATAAATACTTCTACATTTGGGATGAATACTTTATGCATGTGGGATTAATACTTCTTACATTTTGGGGTGAATACTTCTACATGTTGGATGAATACTTCTTACATTAGTTGTTAAGTAATGTTAAATACTGTTGGATGAAGACTTTGATCGTAAATGAATAATATCAGCATTTGGTATACTTTCTGCATTTTGGATAAATACTTTCTGCATTAGGGATAAACACAACTGAGTAAATACTTTCTACATATTGGATGAATACTTCTTGTATTGGAGATGAATATTTCTTACATTATTTGTGAATTGATGTTAAATACTGTTGCATGAATTCTTGGGTCGTAAATCAATACTGTCAACATTTGGGATAAATACTTTTGGTATTTGGGATGAATACTTCTTACATGGTTTTTATAGGATGAATAATTGGGTCGTACGATGAATACATTCCATTTTTTGGATGAATACTATCTGCATTTTGGGTAAATACTTCTTACATTGGGGGTGAATACTTGTATTTACACTAAGTAGTTTTTTCAGGATGAGTTTTGATCTCAATGAAATCTGCGGAGATGAGATGTGGATGGAGAATAGTAATTTAGAAGTTGATGAGGTGAACCTTTATCAACATTTTGAAGAGGTTCATCGTGAAAATGAGAGAGTGGTTGATAGTGTAGGCAGCAAGGAGAGTATATTTGATTTTGACCTCAACAAGGAAGCTGTTGACATTGAAAGTGGGGAAGATCAACCAGAAAATACTGAAGTAGAAGCTGATACTGCTGGTGATGGTGATGATGCTGATGATGATGATGATGATCATCGTGTGAGAGAACCAGCAGTTGGGGATGAGTTTGATTCCATAGACGATGCACATTCATACTATCAATTGTATGGATTTCAATGTGGATTTAGCATATGCAAAAGGTCAAATCACAAGATTGGTAACATAAGCACTCATTATGTGTTTATGTGCACCAAATATCCAAAAAGAGTGGTGTCAAACGAAGGTTGTATCCCAAAAAGGAAAAGGGGTTTTGTAGGCACGGGATGTCGTGCTTGTTTAAAATTGAAACCATCTAGTTTGAATGGTGGATGGGTAGTAGTAGAATATGTTGGGTGTCACAACCACATTTTGCAACCCAATTTTTCATTTCTTATATCTGGATTCCGATACATCCCTGTGAAATATCAGAATATGCTGGATTTTAATGATGATCAAGGTTTGGGTGTTGCAGTTAATATTAAGTTAGTAATCAAAAGTGTTGGAGGTTATATAAGGTGCCCTTTTACTAAAAAAGATGCAAGAAATCATATTGAGAAGTACAAGCGGATGAAGTTAAGGGCTTTTGAAGGTGATGATGCCTCATTGATATTTGAGTTCTTTCGAAACAAATCGAAGATTGATCGAGATTTTTTTTATGCTCACGATTACACAAATGAAGGTCGATTGTGGAGTGTGTTCTGGGCTGATGGTCGAAGTCGTGCAGCATACAAATATTTCCACGATGTTATTGTTATGGATGCAACTTACCTCACAAATAAGTAAGTAATCATCTGTTATTTTATTACTGCAATTTGGAATTTTCATATGAATCTGACAACCTTATAAATGTGTTAAATACTGTGGGATGAATATTACTTTTATTTGGGTGAATACTTCTTACATTAAAAGTGAATTTCTGTGGATGAATACTTGGATCGTGAATGAATACTGTCAATATTTGTGATAAATACTTTCTACATTTTGAATGAATACTTTCTGTATTTGGGATTAATACTTCTTACATTTCGGATGTTAATTACCTCACAAATAAGTAAGTAATCATCTGCTAATTATTATATTATTTGACTGTAATTTAGTATTTTGTATGGTTGTGATGAATACTTGCTATTTTTGTTAAAATTTGTCAGGTACGATATGCCACTTGTATTGTAGGTTGGTGTTAATCACCATGGTCATTCCGTCATTTTAGCTTGTGCTTTGCTAGGAAGGGAAACTGAAAGAGATTACATATGGTGTCTTTCCAGGTACTATTTGATTGTTGTTTTGAATGTTTGAATACTAATTTACTTGGATAAGTATGAATGAATACTTAAAACCTGGTTGAATGAATACTTTATATGGTATAGGTCAATATATTATACTCAATGTACTGTATGAAGTTTTGAGTACATAGCAAGGTTTTCTTTTAGTTCTTTAATTGTTAGTGGATGAATACTCTATGCCATACACGTCAATACATTATAATGAAGGAATACTTTATGTGGTACTGGTGAATATATTATACTGTATGAATTGTATGAAGTTTTGAATACACATTGAGGTTACCTTTTTTTGAGTTTTTGCATTGTTAGTGGATGAATACTTTATGTGGTACTGGTGAGTACATTATACTGTAGGAATTGTATGAAGTTTGGAATACACAATAAGGTTTTTTTTTGAGGTCTTCCATTGTTAGTGGATGAATACTTTATGCCGTACAAGTCAATACTATGTACTTAAGGCATAAATACTTTATGTAATATTTTCTTAGCACAATTATTTTGTACTAACAAATATTTTATGTCTAGATTTTTGGAATGTATGAATGGAGTGAAACCTGGTGGCATACTCACAGATCAATGTGGAAGCATTGAATTAGGGATTAAGCATGTGTTTGGATCAGAAACCACTCATCGGTACTGCTCTTGGCATATATTACACAAGCTACCCAGTAAATTGGGAAGAAAGGATAAGAAAAGTGCCTTATCAGCTCAGGTGAAGGAGGTTGTGTATTATTCCCAGTGCAAGGAAGATTTTGAGGAAAGATGGGTGCAGTTGATGGATAAAATTGGGAAGCAAGATGATGCTTGGTTTAGAGATATATTTCAAATGAGAGAGAAGTGGGTGCCAGTCTATCTAAATTTCCAATTCTGGGCTGGAATGAATACTACACAGCGTGTAGAAAGTATGAATTCTTTCTTGGATAGCTACCTCACAAGGAGAGAAAGCCTTAAAGGTTTTGTCGAATGTTTTGATGAAGCTCTAAGAAACATTTGGGAGAGAGAACATAAGGCTGACCATGATTCGAAGTATCGAGCTCATAAGTGTAATTCTGAATTGCCCATGGAATATCAATTTCAACAAAGTTATACAAATGAAATTTTCCTCAAATGTCAAGAGCAGTTCACATTGTGTATGAATTTATCGTGCAATTTAATTGCAGAACAAGATGGAGAGGCACTTTATGTTGTTGCAGATTGTTGGGGGAAAAACTTTCAGGTTGTGTATAAGAGGGCCTTAAAGGAGGTGTTCTGTATTTGTAGACTTTTTGAGGTAATGGGTGTTTTGTGTTCACACTCAATTCAGGTCCTAAAGCATGAAAAGGTCTTTTCTATTGATGAAAAGTATATTGTCGATCGGTGGAGAAAAGATATCGATCGACAGAATTTGACCATAATTGATTCATCTCATCCAACTTTACCGGAACGAAACAGGCAAAAGTCTCTAATTTGTTTATTTATTATGCTATGGTTGAATACTTACAATTATAAGGTTGAATACTTCACTCTAAGTTGTATCTGTTTTCCTTTGTGTGTTTGTAGGCTGTATGAGTTGACCATGTCAACAAATCCAATAATTCAAGATCTGCTAAACATTGGAAGTGTGAATGATGAGTATCATAGTATGGTGTTGAATGGTTTACATGAGTTGAGAAAAAACATAGCAGGTTTGTCAATAATAGTCGTTTTCTTTCTGTTTCAATATCTTCTTTCTTTCACCTCAGGTTTAGTAATGAATATTTCTGTCATTGGAAGTGAATACTTATTGCATTAGTGGTGAATACGTATTGATATTTTCGAGTTTTGTGAAATCAGGTTTAGTTGGTGGTCAACAGAATGTGAATGTTATTGATACTTCTGGAGTTTCTGGAATGACACCTATAGTAAGAAAGAAAAAAAAGTCTACCACAGGAAAAGGAAAGCAACAAGATGTTTCGGCGGCATGAGGTATACATTTATATTAATTTCTACACAGATTAGTACATCATTCTGATAGTGTGAATACTTGAGATGAAAGGATGAATACAATTTTACAATAATAATTCATGTACTAATACCAGTGATTGTGAATCTTTATATTGCATTGTGGGATGAATACTTTCATTTTAATGGATGAATACTTCTTCGCAGGTGAGACATTGCTTGATGGTTTTCAGAAATCTACGACAGTTGCAGAACAAATTGATGGTACTTCATTAGTTAATTGTCCACCTTCTAAACCTCTACTACCACCTAAAAAATCAAATCGGAGGGGACGACCAAAAAAAATTGCTTACAAGAGCAAAATTGATGTTGCCATAAAGAAGTTGTTGGACAAGCAAAAAAATATGAAGAAAAATGAGAACTAATTCTTTTTGTTTATAAATATAGAAACATAACTTTGTACAGATTATCATTTTTTAATTTTCATTTTTGCACAGAAACATTAGTATTTCATTGATGAATACTTAAGTGTCGATAGTGAATACTTCAGATTACATAGATGAATACAATACTATTACATTGAAAAGTTGCTTGTTTCTTTGTGAGATCTCATATTGTACGGTTCAGATGTATTACAATTAGCAATTCGTGCTCAATATAATTCGAAATTTTTGTTGTTTTATTTTTTACTTGTTTTTTTATGTGAAGAGATGAATATATACTTTTATTACATTTAAAGAATTTTTGGTGCACAAATAAATGTTGAAGTGAACAGTGTTCATCGAAGTATTCATCCATGGACAAACAAGTATTTACTTGGAACAATAAACTGTTCACATAGCCCGGATTATGTCATTGTTATTATATGAATAAAAAGTTAACACATTTTTACAGATTAAAATTAGTGTTAATCCATGATAGGTTCAATGAAAATATTTCACATTATGAAAAATTATTTAATATTACATAATAAAATTACTTTTTCATTTAGTACAATAAGATACATAACAGTGTTAATTTAATTTAATATCAAGCATCCCTTCAGTGAAATGGAGATGTTGGGTCGTTGAAATGGTCCCACCTTATATGGTCCCACCTTATATACTTTATGCGGCGACATGCATAGTGAATATCATATGAATACTGAGTCAATATATTATTGACATTGAGTAAATACAATAAAAACAATAAAATATTAAATTATTATAAAATCAAGCACCCCTCCAGTGAAATGGAGATGGTGTTTAAATTAAATGGTCCCACCACATGGATTTGAAATATATATATAAGAGTTGCGCCATTTCATTTCATAGCCCCTTTCCATTAACGTCCTTTCATTTTGATGAACCCGTTCCATATGATATATTTCACTGATCTTGTAAATGAAAATTAAAATGAAAAATTAAAATTCACTACGTGACAAAATATTCACTCCTCTTGACGAAATCGCACACTTTAGGGAGTCAGTCCATCGTACTCTCGCAATCGAACATTCCGCCGACGATAGGGTTTTAGCATCGATTTTGAAAAAAGAAAGAGAGTGAGTTCACCGACCTTACGGATTCGCAATCGCACACTCGGCGATTGAGAGAGAGAGTTCATCCACTTCACGTAATCGTAATCGCACACTCGTTGATTGAGAGAGAGAGTTCATCTGATAGCGAATCTTTCTCCCCTCCGGCGACATTCTTTATCTTTGGAAATGGAGCAAATCGGTGGAAATGAACAGGCGGTGCTCCCTCAAAGCGAAGAAGCGGTGCTGCCTCAAAGTGAAGAAGTTGTGCTGCCTCAAAGTGAAGAATCGGTGCTGCCTGAGGCATCTGCACCGCAAATTAGTGGAAATGAAGAAGGAAATGTAACAATCGCTGATTCTCGAGGTATTCATCCAACTTAACTGAAGTATTCAGTATTTTAATTAAGTAATGCGTACTGGTACCAGTTTGCTTTCTTTATCTTGCTATGTTGTTGTGACGATTTTTGTTACTGGTAATCGGTACCAGTAACACTGTGTGTCCCTGCCTCTGTTCTTTGTTATGTTGCTGTTATTTAGTTTAGTTTAGTTTAATTTTACTGTTATTGAGTTTAGTTTAGTTTATTTTGAACACACTATTTCTGTTATTTAGTAGTTTAGTTTAATGTTAGATTACAGATGAGCACACTGTTGCTAGAGATGAATAGTTTTGTTTGATGAGTGAATACATACAGATGAGCACACTGTTGCTAGAGATGAATAGTTTAGTTTAAATGCACTATTCAGTACTTCTTAGAGATGAATACTTTTTTGTTAGATGAACACACTGTTATATTAGATGTTATATTAGAGATGAATTATGATTATTTTTTGTAAACAATTCCAAGGTGAAGCTGAACAACTCGAAGCAGAAGGTCAACAAACCAGTGTCCCTGTAGATGTTGTGAAAACATCTGGAGATGATATGGTACAAGATAATGTACCTTCTGAAGCTGATGGTAAGCTTTTTTTCATCTAATTAACTGGGATGTAGAGTGAATACTTGATTATGCTTGGATCCAATGATAGTAATGGATGCATATAATTTAGTTACTGGATGAATACTTTGTTGTAGCTGGAATGTATACTTTTGATGTTATATAGTTTGATATTAATAGCTAAATATCACTTTTGATGTATCTAACTGTTTATTGTTTTTATTTTCAACAATATATGTTACTAACTGTTTATTATTTAGCAGGACAAGATGAATCGCCAAAGAAAGCTCAATCTCCGAACCAATCAGCACAGGTGCATGAAGATATTGCTAAGAACTCTCCAGGTTTGATGAATATTCTTTCATTGATGAGTGAATACCAACATGTTAAGAAATTAATACTTTATATGTTACTAAATTTTTGAATAACATATTATTATTGCTTTTATTTTTTAACAGAACAACATGAATTGTCAACTCAATCTCCAGTCCAACCAGCACAGGTGGATGATGTTTCTGTGAAGATCTCTCCAGGTTTGATGAATATTCTTTCATTGATGAGTGAATACCAACATGTTAAGAAATTAATACTTTATATGTTACTAAATTTTTGAATAACATATTATTATTGCTTTTATTTTTTTTAACAGAACAACATGAATTGTCAACTCAATCTCCAGTCCAACCAGCACAGGTGGATGATGATTCTGTGAAGATCTCTCAAGGTGTGATGAATATTCTTTCATTGATGAGTGAATACCAACATGTTAAGAAATTAATACTTTATATGTTACTAAATTTTTGAATAACATATTATTATTGCTTTTATTTTTTAACAGAATGATACCTCACATATTTAGTCTATTTTAGGCCTGTTTTAGTACCAGATTCGTGCCCTAATTCACCAGAATCATGTGCATTTCATCGATATATCTTTAGAATTTGGTACTGCTGAGTGTTTGTTTGTTTTCTGCAGGCTTGGAGCAAAACACACGAAGAAACGACGATTTGGGATGATCTAGTACGGCCCTTACCAAGTCTGGTACGGGTCTTACCGGACTTAGCCATTTTTCAGCTCATCACTCCTGGTACGGCCCTTACCAAGTTTGGTACGGGTCTTACCGGACTTGGCCATTTTTCAGCTCATCACGCCTGGTACGGCCTGGCCGTACCAATTTGGTACGGGCCGTACCTAAAGGCGGCCTGACATATTCAAATTTTGGCAGAGGCTATTTAAAGCGGGGAACTCTCCAATTTCGACATACATTCCATTCCAGATCTATTTGAGAGCACAGTAAGAGAGAGAAAGAGAGCTAAGGAGCTGAGAGCAAGAAGGAAGGAAGAGGAAGAGGCGAAACTCGACGGATCTAGCTTCCTCCTCTCGATCCCTTCGATCCATGGCTATCTCTATCCCTTTTATTGTATTTTTAGATCAGATCATGTGCTGTGAGTAGTTATTTTAGTTTCTAGGGTTTAGAGATGGATTCTTGATTTGTTTTGACTTTCTTTGACTTGTATCTTGTATGAACTCTTTTGATTGATTGATTGTGATTTACTTTGTCATCTCTTGCTTTGATTGCTGTGATTGTGTATGATGAACCTCTAGGTTTAGATCGAACCTATCAAGGTCATGTGATCATCTCAATCTCTCAACCAAATCAATTGTTTAGGGTAGAATAGTTCGAATTGAAGCCGAGAGGTTGAATTCTCCTCTAATCGACAGATTAGAGGGTGCCTTAGGTCTCCAATCAACCAATTAGGATAGATCTGTACCAACACACGAGAGTTGAGGTGTAGAAATCCCTAAAAGGCAATCAATTGCATTCCAACCTAGATCTTGATCCAACAAACGACAGTTGAGGCTTAGGAACCTTAGGTATGGTCAATTGAACCTTTCCAAAGAGTTTAGCACAAGGTACCAGCAAGGAAATGCATCAACTCGAACTGGTAAGCTCTGTTCTGGGAAGCCAGTACGGGTCTTACCAGAGTGGTACGGCCTTGCCTTACCAAGTTAAGTACGGCCTAGCCGTACCGACTTGGTACGGGCCGTACCACTAGAGGCAGATCATAGATGAAGTCTAAAACCCTGGAAACGCCTTTTTATCCATAATCAAAACACAATTTACATTTCTTCTAGCATTTTATTACATCTTTCTGAATTGTTTGAATTGTTTGAATTGACCTTTTTAGGAAATTAAATACCAAACCAAATCTTTCTCACTTCTAGTTTTTAATCGAGTTAGGTAGATTCTAACCTAGTAATTGCCCGTCCCTGTGGATCGATACCCAATTATACTACTCGATAGGGGTTGTGCACTTGCGACCCTTACTCGTGAAGTGTAAACGCGGTTTTAAAAGGTACGCCCTCAAGCGTACCGAAACTTGCGTTGCGCTTCTGCGCGAACAAGTTTTTGGCGCCGTTGCCGGGGAATGGGTGCATAAGAGGAGAGAGAGGATGCAGCGGCTCAAACGGAGCCTGGACCGGAGAGGTGGTAGCATCGATCATGTCCTCATCGCCCTGCTGTGGTGGTGGAGGAGGTGGGGGAGGTGGGGGTGGGGCCACAGGGGCAGGCGGCACGCGGGGCGGACGTCGGAAATACCAAGTGCTCCGGTCAGTGAAGGAGAGAGTGACCGGGAAAGGCATGACATAGCTGGACCTCCCGTCAGGCATGCGCCAAGACCAAGCACCTCGCTCATCGCGTCCGGCTGCTGACTCGATGAACTTGTAGGTGGTGAACTGAGTGAGAGAGAGAGATCGGGAGCTCCGGCACTCCTCGTCGCCGATGATCTGGATGTGTAAGCGCTCGGCGATCAGAGTGACATAGGCCGAGATGTAGATAACGCCACCCGGCTTGGGCTGCCTCTGGATGCCGAGCCAGTGGTGGATCATGACGAGCATCAGATCGGGCCGCTCGAGAGTGCTGTCGGGACGCAGCATATGATCCACCAGCTGCATATCCTCAACATTGGCGCGGGCGAACGTCTCGCCACGCGCAAAGATGGTGCAACCGAGGATACGCAGCAGGACCCGGATGACTGGATGAGGGACATTGAGCTGCTTGTATTCCCTGTTGAAAGCTGACCCGGCTGGGGCGCCAGAGATCAGCGCCCAGAAGCTGTCGCGCTCCAAGTCCCCAGAGAAAGAGAGGGAATCAGTAGTCGGGTTCGGCTCAAAGCCAAACCACTCCCTCAAGTCAGGCAGCCAGACGCGGTGGGTCTCACTCAGCATGCGGAACCTGATGAACGGGGTATCGTTCCGCGAGTACTTGAGCTCCAGAGAGGAAAGAAACTCCATGGTGAGCTTCTTGTACCCCCTCTGGGCGATCTCCCAGAAGGCTGGAGTGATCCCGACCCGGGTGGTGATGCGGCGGAACTCATCCTCCAGTCCCAGCGTCTGAAGAGCAGAGAAGTCAACAATCCTCGTATTGTTGATCGATTTCTTCAGCAGCATATCGAAGTACTTGAACTGCCGACGGGTCGGTATGGAGAAGTACTCCTCGGCGTACGCATCGGCACGCTCGGTGGCGTCAGAGAGGGCCGCATCAGTGCCGAAGGAGTCAGAGGCGTGGTCGGAGTCGTGGATGGAGGCCTGATCAGAGCCCTGGGCCTGGTCAGAGGCCTCGTCAGAGCCCTGGTCCTGGTCTCCAGATGGATGGTAGGAGGGGCTCTCCTGTGGGCTCCGGTAGACTGACTGATGGCCACTGGATGTGGTCTCTCCCTCATAGTAGATGGGCGTGACGGCGTCCTGAAGGGAAGGACTCTGGCGGGACCCAGTCCTGGCTGCACTCTCCCGGGAGTGGCGAGATGCGCGGGAGTCACTCCGAGATGCACGCCGGTGGGAGTGATGAGATGACGTGGGGGCATCAGCAGGAGGGACGTTGGCCATCGGGCCAGTGGCGGAAGGGATGGAGGCGTCAGAGGGTGTGGAGGAGCGAGAGGATTGACGACGCATTTCTCTCAGACGCTCGTTGGGCTGGTTGAGGGTCCGACTGAGTAGGTACGGCCTGGTCTGACCTAGGTAGGTACGGCCTAGCCGCACGGGCTGGTACGGGCCATACCTAACTTAGGGTTTTGGTGATGGCTGGTAAGGGCCGCACCAACTGGTACCAGTTTGGTGTCAGTTCAGAGAGACTGGTACGGGCCGTACCTACTTGGTACGGGTGGGCCGTACCAAGCTAGGGTTTTGACAAACTGGGCAGAACCGAGCAAGGAAGAGAGGGAAGCACGAAAATGGAGGGAAACAAAGAAAATGGAAGGAGAAGGACTAACCGAGAGCAAGAAGGTGCAGGTCGGACCGAAGAGAAGTGCGGGTCGGACCGAAGACGTGCGGCTTGGACCGGTGAAGTGCTCGGTTGGGTGGCCGGTGCTCCTTGTGCTCGGTTAGGGTGGAAGAGAGGTAGAATGAGTGGAGAAGGAGAGAAAATGGAGTGGAGAGGGAGAGAAGAGAGAGTAGATTGAGAGGTGCGGCTGGGAAGGGGAAGGGGTGCGGGTTGGATCGGGTTTAAAAAGGAAAAGGCGGCAGTTATGGCGTCGGTTCGCGTCCCTGACCTAGGTACGGCCTGACCGTACCAAATTGGTGCGGGCCGTACCAACCCTTCAATTTTTCAGGCCGTACCAATGTGGTATGACCTAGCCGTACCAACCTCAAAAATTTTCGTTTCTCTTTCTCGTGACTTCTCAAGCCGCTCGTGATGCAATGCAGAAGAATGAATGCATGTCTATCTGTTCCTAAGATGCAAAACAGGTAAAAATGGCTTTGGCTGCCTCCCAAGGAGCGCTCGTTTTAGGTCTCGAGCTCGACCTTCTCTCGTCAGGCTTTGGTTGGAGATGGATCGGAGAGATCCAAGCTCACTCGCATTTCTTGGGGATGATCAGCAATGTAGTGCTTGAGACGCTGACCATTGACTTTGAAAGTCTGCCCCTCCTTGTTTTCCAATTCCACGGCGCCAAATGGGAACACTGCCCTCACCCGGAATGGACCGGACCACCTGGACTTCAGCTTCCCTGGAAAGAGCCTAAGTCGAGAATTGAACAAGAGGACCAGGTCTCCCTCATGGAACTCACGAGGCATGATGCGCTTGTCGTGAACCTGTTTGGTCCTTTCCTTGTAAATTCTCGCGTTCTCGTAGGCATTGAGACGCATCTCCTCTAACTCATGCAAGTCAAGGATGCGTTTCTCTCCAGCTGAGAGCAAGTCCATGTTGATGGCCCGTGTGGCCCAGTATGCCTTGTGCTCAATTTCCACGGGCAAGTGGCAGGACTTTCCGTACACCAATTTGAAAGGGCTCATCCCAATCAGAGTTTTGAAGGCTGTACGGTAGGCCCATAGTGCGTCACTCAGCTTGAGCGACCAATCCTTTCTCGTTCGAGCAACGGTCTTCTCCAGGATAGACTTGATCTCTCTGTTGGAAATCTCGGCTTGACCGTTGGCTTGAGGATGGTAGGATGTGGTCACCTTGTGAGTGACTCCATGGCGACTCAGGAGATTGTCGAACTGGCGGTTGATGAAGTGCTTGCCACCATCACTGATGACGGCTCTTGGAACTCCAAAGCGAGGGAAGATGATGTCAGTGAACAGTCTTTTCACGGCATTGGAGTCCGCATTCTTGCACGCAACTGCCTCCACCCACTTGGAGACGTAGTCAACAGCCACCAGGATGTACTCGTTCCCACAAGAGGGTGGAAACGGTCCCATGAAGTCAATGCCCCAGACATCAAAGATGTCTACCTCTAGAATAGAGTGGAGAGGCATTTCATTCCTCTTGGAGATGTTCCCGGTGCGCTGACACTTGTCACAAGCTGCGACGAAGGTCCTAGCATCTCTGAAAAGTGAAGGCCAGAAGAAGCCGGATTATAGGACCTTTGAAGCAGTCTTGGAGGATGAAGCGTGTCCTCCGTAGGCTGAGGAGTGGCAGTGCTCAAGAATGGAGCGCGTCTCGTCATATGGCACACATCGTCGGTAGATGCCATCAACGCCAGTCTTGAAGAGGTAGGGGTCGTCCCAGAAGTAGAACTTGGCGTCCGATCGCAGCTTCTTCTTCTGCTGGTATGACATGGTAGGAGGAAGTACTCCTGAGGTGAGAAAGTTCGCAATGTCTGCATACCAGGGTGCTGACTTGGTGTTCACTCGGTCAGTGGCATGGAACGTCCGATCTTGCACCGCATGAGTCGCGTGCATCGGTGTACCAACCGAGTGGATCTCCTCCATGGCAGAAATCGAATGGAATTGGTCATCAGGGAACGAGTCATCAATTGGCAGGCTACCAGAGCCCTCATCTTCCCAGCGAAGCCGGGACAGATGGTCAGCCACGGTGTTTTCGACTCCTTTCTTGTCCCTGATTTCGATGTCAAACTCCTGCAGGAGGAGAATCCACCTAATCAAGCGAGGTTTGGCATCCTGCTTGCTCAACAGATACTTGAGTGCGGCGTGGTCAGTGTAGATCACTATCTTGGAACCAACTAGATAGGATCTAAACTTGTCGAGAGCGAACACAACAGCCAAAAGCTCCTTTTCGGTTGTTGTGTAGTTCATCTGGGCAGGGTCTAGCACCTTGCTAGCGTAGTAGATAGCACATGGCTTGTTCTCCTTCCGCTGCCCAAGAACCGCTCCCACAGCGTAATCACTCGCATCGCACATCAACTCGAATGGCAAGGTCCAGTCTGGAGGCTGCAGGATGGGTGCTGAGACAAGGGCTTCTTTCAATCGGCAAAACGAATCGACACATTCCTGCGTGAAGATGAAATCAGAGTCCTTGATGAGCAGGTTGGTCAATGGTTTTGTGATTTTCGAGAAGTCCTTGATGAATCGGCGGTAGAAGCGAGCGTGTCCCAGAAAGCTTCGCACAGCTTTGACATTTGTTGGGATCTCCAGCTTCTCGATCACCTCCACCTTGGCTTTGTCAACCTCAATTCCTTTGGAGGTCACAACATGTCCAAGGACAACTCCCTCTTGGACCATGAAGTGACATTTCTCCCAATTCAGGATCAGGTTGACCTCTTCACACTTCTCCAGGATTTTGCAGAGGTTGGCTAGACATGAGTCAAAGCTGGTCCCATAGACAGAGAAGTCGTCCATGAAGACCTCAACCTCTTTCTCGATGAAATCTGAGAAGATAGCCGTCATGGCTCTTTGGAAGGTGGCAGGTGCATTGCACAGACCGAATGGCATCCTACGGTATGCGAATGTACCGTAGGGACATGTGAAAGTGGTCTTGTCTTGGTCGTTCGGGTGAATGGGGATCTGAAAGAATCCTGAGTACCCGTCAAGGTAGCAAAAATGAGAATGAGTCGCAAGCCTTTCAAGGAGTTGGTCGACAAACGGCAGTGGGAAGTGATCCTTGCGCGTGGCAGCGTTGAGCTTCCTGTAGTCAATACACATGCGGTACCCAGATACCACACGAGTAGGGACTAGCTCGTCCTTTTCATTTCTCACCACTGTCGTGCCTCCTTTCTTGGGCACCACGTGAACGGGACTCACCCACTTGCTGTCAGAGATGGGATAGATGATGCCTGCATCCAGGAGTTTGAGAATTTCCTTTTTCACCACCTCCTTCAGGTTGGGGTTGAGTCGCCGCTGGTGCTCCACAGACGGCTTGTGATCATCCTCGAGAAGAATCCGGTGTGAGCAGATGGCTGGGTTGATCCCTTTCAAGTCCTTGATCGAGTACCCAATCGCGCCCTTGTGAAATCTCAGCTTCTCCAGAAGTTTGGCGGTTTGATCGGGGTTTAGACTCGCATTGACGATCACAGGACATGATTTTTCTAGATCGAGGAACTCGTATCTGAGATTGGTTGGAAGAGGTTTGAGTTCGGGAGTCGGACGCTCAGGCTGATCGTTGTCACGAGTCGCATCTGGGTGATCTGACTCGTGTGCTGTCGAGACGTCGGCCTTGGCAGGCTCCGCTCCACTCCTCGTCTCAGAGTGTGATGTACGATCCTCCAGATCCTCAGGAATCGCATTTGCTGCACAAATTGACTCGCTCGCCTCGCTTGGCAACTTGGAGAGGAATTCATCGTCTTGGCGCAGCGAGTTATTGACTTGTTCAAGAAAGTAGTCTTTGGCCAGATCAGCCAAGCACTCCTCTATCCCGTCAACTCGGAAACATGTCTCAGATCGTGACGGATATCTCATGGCGCGATCGATTTGGAATTTCACCTTCTCTCCTCCAAAGTTCAGAGTCAGGATGCCCTGCTTCACGTCAATTATCGCGCCAGCTGTACTCAGAAAAGGTCGTCCCAAGATGATTGGGACTTCCTTATCTTCTTCCATCTCCATGACGACGAAATCGACGGGCACGAAGAACTTCCCAACTTGAACTGGCAGATCCTCCACCACACCAAGTGGAAGTCGGACTGAAGAATCCGCCAACTGCAGTGTCATCCTTGTGGGCTTGAGCTCCCCCACTCCTATGCGATCATAGATGGTGCGTGGCATGAGACTCACGCTCGCTCCTAGATCACACAGGGCTTTCTTGATTGTAGCCTTCCCAATGGTGCATGGAATGGAAAACTTTCCAGGATCGTCCAATTTGGGGGGTAGCTCGCTTGTCAAAATTGCGCTGCACTGCTCCGTCAGCTTGACTGTCGCGTGCCCCTCTAAGCTTCTCTTGTTGGAAAGGATGTCCTTCAGAAACTTGGCATAGGTGGGCATTTGGGTCAAAGCGTCGGTGAAAGGGATGGTGATCTGCAGCTGCTTGATGACGTTTGCGAAGTTGGCGAATTGCTCGTTCAGTCTAGTCTCAGCTAATCTCTGGGGGAATGGAACAGGTGGCCGGTATGGAGGTGGTTTCTCGGCACCTTTCTTCTTCTGACTACCTGACGCTTCGGATGGAGGTTGTGCAGGTCTTGCCGAGCTGGTGCAGTCTGCACTCGCTTGAGGTTGGATGACCTCAGCTCATTCTGGATTAACCTCCTTCAGTGGAATTGACACAGGGGTCGGGGTCGCGTCAGGTGTCGCGTCAAGGATCGGGTCAATTGTGCCCTCACTTGGCATTGGTGGCTCGTCGTATTGGGTCCCACTTCTCAGAGTGATCGCCTTAGCCTCTTCTCTTGGATTTGGTTCGGGCTGAGCTGGAAGCTTCCCGGGTCGAGAGTGGCTTGAGGTGACCATCTGGCTCAGCTGCTCCAGCAACTTGCTTTGGGCAGCCATTTGAGTGGTCATGCTCTGCATCTGCTCCCACATCATCTGATTCATCTTGCCCTGCTCGTGAGTGAAGTCGTTCACATCAGCGGGCGCATTCGACTTTGAGGGGCCAGATGGAGCTGCTCGGTTGCCTTGATTGGGAAAGGAAGCGTTCTGGTAGAAGTTCCTGTTGCCATTGTTGTTGCTGTTGCTGCTGCTCGAAGCTTGGGCTCTCCAATCGTTGTTGTTCGGAGGGGGGTAGTTTCCAGTGTTGTTCGCCCGATTGTTCCAGTTGTTGTTGTTGTTGTACTGCGGCCTCTGGAAGCTGTTGTTGTTGAAGGGCGGTCTGAACGAAGAGTTGTTGAAAGGCGCAGGGTTGTTCTGGTTCGACCTCCAGTGCTGCTGCTCAACCAGATCCTTGGAGTAGGACCGGCTGAAGGGAGGTCTTGGGAAGAAGGAAGGCTCGTTGTTGAGAGAGTTGACCTGCTCACTCTCCTCGTCTTGTTGCACCAGCGGGCACTACTCGTATGCGTGCCTCTCGTCTCCGCACATGACGCAGACTTGAGGTTGCTGTTGCCAGATCAATTCACTGCCATGAACGCCAAGATGGAGGCCATGCAGAGGGCGATGGACAAGCTGAGTGTGAAGGCAGTCGAGCAACAACCGCAGAGTTGTGTCATGTGTGGGGACTGGAGACACTCTTACGAGTATTGCCCACTGGCGGATTGGGATGAGGAACAGGAGCAAAATGGCTATTGCTACGACACAGCACCGTTTGATAACTCGAACAATTGCGTATTCCAACCCGATCCACCCGAGCCGTACATTGATCCCGCTGAGATCGAATTCATACACGAGCAAGGGAAGATAAACCAGATGATGTGGGAACATATGCAAAACATGTCCACACAAATGGCCGCTCAAAACAAGTTGTTGGAGCAATTGAGCCACATCATCATCTCACGCCAATCTCAACTTGGAAAGCTGCCAGCTCAGCCAGAATGCGAAGGACCAGCCCAGCCAACAAACCAGACCGCACTGCACACGGGCCACATCAAGGACTCGCGCCCCGCTTCACCACCTGAAGAAGAGAACCCTAGCCTGACTCGACCGGCAGTCCTGACTCGACCGGCAGTCATTACTGAAGAACATGTGAACCCAGGGCGCATCGAGCCAAGTCGACCCGCATCTCCACCTGAAGAGCATGTGGATGCGACCCACACGCCACCTGATGCGACCCGCATGCCGTGGTCTGATGACCTGGAAACCGAGGGACGCGAGTCGGATTGGTCAGCACGCGATGCCATTTCACTTGATGCGACCCGCACGACACCTGATGCGACCCGCGTCAAGACCCAGACAGAGCGGCTGACTCCTGAGCTCAAGCCTCCAGCAGCTCACCTCAGGTATGAGTTTCTAAACCCAGATAGATGTTGTCCTGTGATCATAAGTGCAGATCTTGAACCCGATCGGACTGCTACACTCTTGGAGAAATTGGAAGCGCACAAAAGCACGATCGGGCGCTCGATGAAGAACTTGATGGGAATCTTGCGGATTCTTCTGATGCAAGAGTGTGATCGCATGGTCCGTGTACCTCAGAAGTGGGTGCTCCCACCAGTGCCACCTGATCCACCTCCCACCAACCAGTGAGACGCCCCCGCTTCATCCCTCGCTCACCATCTAGTAAGTTTCCATATTTTCTTCTATTTACTTTTGCCTTGTGTAGATTCAAGCATTGAGGACAATGCTTCATTCAAGCTTGGGGGGTGGAATAGAAGAAAATTGTATCTGCATTTAGACATGTTTCTTTTTCAAAAATTTTGCATTTAGGTGATAAATTTGTGTGATTGCTAGGATTAGGGACTTGTTTGAAAACTTTTGTTTGTGAGTTGGATGACCTTGGGAAATTAGAACTAACCTCATAATTGACCAAACAAAACTGATTACGAACAAATGGTTTGAGATTTGTAAAATTGGAAACTTGAATGTCGAGATAGCATTTAGAAACCGAATTGTGCCTTTCAAATGTGGAAATAGGGATTTCAAATAAAGAAAAGTTGGGATATCCGTTGGTGTGAATGAACACTAGTGGATGTGTGTATTCATGGTATGTGCGAAAAAAAAGAAGAAAAGAAAAAAAAGAAAAAAAAAGAAAAAAAAAGATGAAAAGATGGAGAACATAAGAGTACTGGCAATAAGCCTTGAATGGGCGCCTTTGAGCTCGTCTCCCAATTAGAAATGAAAAAAATAAATTTTTTGCACATATCAACACACGAAGTCCGCAACTTTCTGACCTAAGCTTGATTCAAGCTTGGGGGTGCCAAAAAGGGAAAATCTCTACAAGCGAAGGCATAGTTTAGTGAAAGAATGATAAATCGATAAATTCGAGTAATCAACTTTGCAAGACTTGAAACATTTAGAGTTTGAGGTTTTATTAATCAATTTGTGAGGTGAATCACAATTGACCAAGGGAAGTCCGAATCATAGCAAAAAGATTCTTGCGTTCTTTTATTGTAGCAATCATGTAAGTTTTCACATTTAGACTTGTATCCGCATTTAGATTTAGTTGTCCAGCACTTTTACCCGAGTTTGAAACTTTTTGCTTGAGGACAAGCAAAGGTTCAGCTTGGGGGAATTTGATACCTCGCATATTTAGTCTATTTTAGGCCTGTTTTAGTACCAGATTCGTGCCCTAATTCACCAGAATCATGTGCATTTCATCGATATATCTTTAGAATTTGGTACTGCTGAGTGTTTGTTTGTTTTCTGCAGGCTTGGAGCAAAACACACGAAGAAACGACGATTTGGGATGATCTAGTACGGCCCTTACCAAGTCTGGTACGGGTCTTACCGGACTTAGCCATTTTTCAGCTCATCACGCCTGGTACGGCCCTTACCAAGTTTGGTACGGGTCTTACCGGACTTGGCCATTTTTCAGCTCATCACGCCTGGTACGGCCTGGCCGTACCAATTTGGTACGGGCCGTACCTAAAGGCGGCCTGACAGATTCAAATTTTGGCAGAGGCTATTTAAAGCGGGGAACTCTCCAATTTCGACATACATTCCATTCCAGATCTATTTGAGAGCACAGTAAGAGAGAGAAAGAGAGCTAAGGAGCTGAGAGCAAGAAGAAAGGAAGAGGAAGAGGCGAAACTCGGCGGATCTAGCTTCCTCCTCTCGATCCCTTCGATCCATGGCTATCTCTATCCCTTTTATTGTATTTTTAGATCAGATCATGTGATGTGAGTAGTTATTTTAGTTTCTAGGGTTTAGAGATGGATTCTTGATTTGTTTTGACTTTCTTTGACTTGTATCTTGTATGAACTCTTTTGATTGATTGATTGTGATTTACTTTGTCATCTCTTGCTTTGATTGCTGTGATTGTGTATGATGAACCTCTAGGTTTAGATCGAACCTATCAAGGTCATGTGATCATCTCAATCTCTCAACCAAATCAATTGTTTAGGGTAGAATAGTTCGAATTGAAGCCGAGAGGTTGAATTCTCCTCTAATCGACAGATTAGAGGGTGCCTTAGGTCTCCAATCAACCAATTAGGGTAGATCTGTACCAACACACGAGAGTTGAGGTGTAGAAATCCCTAAAAGGCAATCAATTGCATTCCAACCTAGATCTTGATCCAACAAACGACAGTTGAGGCTTAGGAACCTTAGGTATGGTCAATTGAACCTTTCCAAAGAGTTTAGCACAAGGTACCAGCAAGGAAATGCATCAACTCGAACTGGTAAGCTCTGTTCTGGGAAGCCAGTACGGGTCTTACCAGAGTGGTACGGCCTTGCCTTACCAAGTTAAGTACGGCCTAGCCGTACCGACTTGGTACGGGCCGTACCACTAGAGGCAGATCATAGATGAAGTCTGAAACCCTGGAAACGCCTTTTTATCCATAATCAAAACACAATTTACATTTCTTCTAGTATTTTATTACATCTTTCTGAATTGTTTGAATTGTTTGAATTGACCTTTTTAGGAAATTAAATACCAAACCAAATCTTTCTCACTTCTAGTTTTTAATCGAGTTAGGTAGATTCTAACCTAGTAATTGCCCGTCCCTGTGGATCGATACCCGATTATACTACTCGATAGGGGTTGTGCACTTGCGACCCTTACTCGTGAAGTGTAAACGCGGTTTTAAAAGGTACGCCCTCAAGCATACCGAAACTTGCGTTGCGCTTCTGCGCGAACACAGAACAACATGAATTGTCAACTCAATCTCCAGTCCAACCAGCACAGGTGGATGAAGATCTTGAGAAGATCTCTGAAGGTTTGATGAATATTGTTTGTTTGATGAGTTAATACATACATAAAAGAAATTAATACTATATATGTTACTAACTTTTTTAATAACATATTATTTTGCTTGTATTTTTTAACAGAACAACTTCAATCTCCAAAGAAACCTCAATCTCCAATCAAATCAGCAGAGCTGCATGAAAGTTCGGAAGATATCGAAGAAAGTTCGCAAGAAGAAGGTGCACCAGTAGTACAACTGCATACGGGAGCCCGACGAGGTCACAAGGAAGGTATTTTCATGAATTTACTTCTATAACTTTGTTTAAGTTACAATTAATTATATGTCTGCTGTTTCAGAGTTTGGTTGTTGTCTTGTAGTGAATACAAATAGCTAAGTTGGATGAATACTATCTATGTTAGTAAATAATAAGTTGTTTTGTTAATATTTAGAATTTAGTCTTGAAACTTAACAAATGAGCTGAAAATTATTTTTTCTTTATTAATTTTGGATCTTCTTTAGTAGATTATTCTTGTGATCAACTTAGACAGCAATATAATTTTTCAAATAATTCTTCAAAATGTGTAGATAATTCTTCAGAAGAATATAAAGAAGAAGAAGAATCATCTTCAGAAGAAGAGGTGAAAGATGTCCCACCAGCAAAACGGCGTAGGGGAGCCCAACCAGGTCACAAGAAAGGTAATTTCATAAATGTGTACTTATACATTTGTATTTTGTAATACATCTGTACTTGTTGTCCAGTAGTGAATATCCTACTCAATTCAGATGAATACTTTACACTTAAGGGATAAATACTTTACATTTGATGGATGAATATAATTTTTCAAAACAATATAAAGAAGAAGAATCATCTTCAGAAGAAGAGGTGAAAGATGTCCCACCAGCAAATCGGCGTAGGGGAGCCCAACCAGGTCGCAAGAAAGGTAATTTCATAAATGTGTACTTATACATTTCTATTTTGTAATACATCTGTACTTGTTGTCCAGTAGTGAATATCCTACGCAATTCAGATGAATACTTTACACTTAATGGATCAATACTCTACAAATGATGGATGAATCCTTGTGCCGCTTTGGATGAATACTCTAATAGCTTAATGTTACTTTACAGTTACTGGATGAATACTTTACATCCATTAGTGAATATCCTACTCAATTCAAATCAATATTTTACAACTCTACGTAATTTTTTCCTTGTAGGTCAACGTATTGGAAAACCAAGGACATCTGATTCATGCATAAAGAACAGATGTAATATTGATGCAGCTATGCTTTTCTTCCACAGCAATGTGTTGCCCAATTTGAAGCCTGTTCACATAGCCCGTCTAGCCAATACTCTATTTCTTCATTTGTTTGCATTTCCACACAAAACTCATGCAAACAACCCTGTTTTGCATAGCATTCTCTTGCATTGGGAAGACAAGGAAGGTGCGTTTGTTTTTAAGGGAAAAAAACTGGAATTTACTCCTCAAGAAGTCGGGTTGGTGATGGGCCTTGGGGTTGGTGGAGAGGTGGTGCAGATGAAGAAGGGGAGGGTTAGTGATCCTCCCCTCAAGCGGCGACATTTGAAGTCAAATGGAAGGATAACTGTAGCCACGCTTGAGACGGCAATCAAAGAATCCCTTAAGAAGAATGCCTCGGCAGATGATGTAGTGGGACTGCTGGTAATGTACCTCTTCACAATGGTACTATTCCCGCAATCTTGTGGAAAAGTTCCACAGCATCTGTTCCACTATGCTGCTGAGATCGACAGTTTGAAAGATTACAATTGGGCAGAGGCAGTGCACCGTGTTCTTATGGAGAACATTCCAAACAATGCCGCTTGGTGTCGGTTACAAAGGGACAACCGAAGTACAAGTATGGCAGAAGAAGAAGAGGAGGGTACAAAGAGGAAGACAGGGAAGAAAGAGTCAGGAACACTCCCTGGTTGTGCACTTGCATTGATTGTAAGTTTTAATAAAAAAATTTTAAATACTTTCAAGTGTATATGTCTATACTACATTAGGTCGTTTAAATGAATATTGTTAGTATTTGGGATAAATACTTCTTACTATGTGGATGAATACTTTTATAGTATAGGTCGTATAAATGAATACTGTCAACATTTGGTGATATATACTTCTTACAATTGGGATGAATACTTCTTATATTATTGGTCCTACAAATGAATACTGTCAACATTTGGCATAAATACTTCTTACACAGGAAGTGAATACTTCTGTATTTTGAATGAATACTTCTTATATTTTAGGTCGGATGAATGAATACTGTCAACATTTGGGATAATACTTCTTACAATTGGGGTGAATACATTCTGCATTTTGGATAAATACTTATTATGTTTTGAATCAATACTTAGTAAGATTGTTTTTTTGTTTCTATTTTTTTTAGGGCTGGTTTTTTGAGCACGTGAAGATTCCGAACAATAGGAAATTCACTGGCCACATTCCAAGATTTCTGGATCACAAATTGAATGTCTGCTGGAGGAGATCCTCATTGAACAAAGTGCTTGACAATGTCCTGGTGGGTGATATTGATACTTCTGAGCTGAAATGGGAACCTGCTGAGTTACTCAATAAGGAGAGGGGTTTTGTTGCAAGTGACCAGTTCTCTGTGCTGTCAAACAACGTGCAATTGCGAAAACCCAAAAACAGTCATCTTCTGAAGTTGATAACCGAAATGGCACCTGTTTACTGCCTTTTCAACTTCAATGTCTCCAGTGAGCTGGTTCAAAGGGCAGCCAAGCATCGGTTTGAGGATCTGAAATATATACAAGATTCAAGTGGTATTCCGCTTTTGTCACCAGCGTCTGAACAGAAGCTTTTGGCGCAGGCTTCTCATTCGGAAAGACAGTATCACATATCGAAGCGATTATTTCGATCACGTATGTTTTATATAATTTAATTTAAAGTATTTTATTTTGTATTTCACTTTTATGAATACATATCAAACTTGATATTTTTAGTGATCGACATTTGGGATAAATACTTCTTACAATTTGAATGAATACTTCTTCATTTTGGATGAATACTTCTTATATTTGTAGGTCGGATAAATTAATACTGTCAACATTTGGGATAAATACTTCTTACAATTGGGATGAATACTTTCTTCATTTTGGATGAATACTTCTTATATTTTTGGTCGTAATACTGTCAAAATTTTGGGATAAATACTTCTTAGAATTTGGATGAATACTTTTAGTTTCGATCATGTATGTTTTATATAATTTAATTTAAAGTGTTTTATTTTGTATTTCACTTCTATGTATGAATATATACATATGAAACTTGATATTTTTAGTGATTAGCACCTGACTTTGTACCAATAATTGACTTTAATTTTTTTTTTCTTTTGTTATTTTCGTGGGATAGCTGTCAAAGCTATTGAGGGAACAGAGAAGGGAACTTCTGGTCATGAGCAGAAGAAGAAATCAAAGTGTAAGATTTATAAATTTTTGTTCATTTGAATATTTACATTCAAATTTAAGAAAACTGAATCGTTTTGTTGTAGAAATTTTGTGAATTATCTTTTTAACAATTGGTATTTCCATAGCCGTTGATGATAAGCTGGAAGGTAAAGTACCTTCTGAAGGTGCTGTTTCTGGAGATGCTAAATTTTCTCCTGATGGTAAGATTTTTTGCATCTATTAATTTTTATGGTGAATACTTGATTGATCTTGGATGAATACTTGTTACAACTGGAATGTATACTTTTGTTTTTTGTAGCTGGACAAAAGAAGGTTGGTGTTAACACTAGGAGCTCTTTGAAGCTGTTAAGCAAGTCTGCCAATGTACAAGATAATGTACCTTGTGAGTATTCATCTATTAAACTTTTAGTATTTTCATCTATTTCTTTGGTGTTGAATACTTTAGTATTACTGGATGAATACTTGTTTCACTTTGTATGTATACTATAATTGCTAAATATTTGTTACTTCTTTTTCCTTTTTGGAATTCTATATTGCTAAGATGTATACTTTACAGTTACTGGATGAATACTTGTTACAACTGGGATTTATACCTTTTTTTTTGTAGCTGGGCAAAAGAAGAGTGTTGTTAACACTAGGAGCTCTTTGAGGCTGTTAAGCCAGGCTGCTGAAATCAAGGAGACTCCTACCAGTCCTCTGAAGAAGAGAGTTTTATTTGGCGAAACTGTGACACCAACACCATCGGTTGGTCGAGATCCACCTGTGAAGAAATCAAAGAATGAAACAAAACAACCTCAAGCTGTGGAGGACAACGTACTTTCTGAAGAAGATACTCATGGGTTTACTACACAGGTAGATGAATCCCAAGATCCAAAGATTGATAAAATTATACAAGATGTTATTGCTCACCATAAAGGAAAAGAAAAATCAGAAGGACGTCAAGAAGCTGATGAGAAACAAGGAATAGAGAAAGAAGGTATTAATATTTTAGTTTTGTCATATTTTTTTGCAGTTCATACTTTGTTATCCAGTTTTACATTTTGAATGTAACAGTATGCATATTTGTAGGAAAGAAAGTTGAAGTAATTGAAGAGAAAGAAGCAGTATGTAATCTTGGTGATATGGATGGTCCCTCTTTTAGCCTCGGTTTCTCACCGGAAGTCCAAATTCCAACTGATCATAAAACCAAAGAGAAAGAGAAATTGGACGTCCAGAAAAGCAATTTAAAATCCAGACCTAAGGTCTTGGGTACTAAGTTTGTTTATGAAAGGGGACAAGGCAGGAAAAGAGGCCCAAAACCAGTCCCTGAAACTGAAACCAACGTGGTTGAAATTATTAGCTCCCAAGAGCCAGAGCAACAGAAACCGAAACCTAAGAAGAAAACAGCTGGTAGAAGGAAGAAGAGGGTTCCAATCCGTAGAACCATGCCTAAAAGAGGGGCTAATGAACCGAAACCAACTTTTCGGGGAGAACCTTTTGTCCACGATGTTGCGAAAGTTGCTGTACCATCCAGTGAATGGATTCCATGTATCCTTGCCAAGTACGGAGACGAATATAATGAATTTGATCAGGTTCCATTTAAATTAAATTATCCAGATTGGGATTTTTTTTCTGACAGTATTTTCGTAGATCCCACATTTGAGAGTTGTACCGGGAAAGTCCCGCTGCCAGACAAGCATTGGTCTTATGACAATCGGGATTTGGTTAGCGTTGAAGTGAGTAATGTGTTGGATTCATGGGTGAAGAAATACTTTCAGTATGAAATTGGTGATGAGGACTATCCCTTTAAAAACACCCAGTCTGGATTATTTATGACAATTGATCAATTCCAAGACATTCTGTTTTGCAAGAACCAAATTGGCTCTGAGGTATGAAAAATTGTACTTTGTGCAGGCTGTCAATTATATTGATGAATACTTTTGTTTTAATGAATGAATACTTGGTATCAATAGATAAATACTTGTGTATGAAATGTGTATTAACTGCATAAATACTTTTATATAATTGGATGAATACTTTAGTCTCCATGGATGAATACTTTGATGAATACCTGTGTATTAATCAATCAATGAATACCAAAGTATTGATACCAAAGTATTCAATTATTGGTGTTCATGGGTGAATACTTTGGTAGTCATGAATGAATACTTTTCCATCAATAGATGAATACTTTGCTATCAATAGATGAATTCTTTGTGTATTAACTGGATTCTTGGATAAGTACTAATCTTGACATGAATTAATATTTGTTCAGGCTGTTGATATAGCACTATTCATAATGCAACTGGAGACTCCAGTTGATGAAGAGTGGTTCTACTTGACGAATGATTGTATTGTGAGTTTTTAAAAATATAAAAAGTATATTTTCATAAATTTTTGAAATAATTAAATATTGGTTTGTTTATTTTATTTATTGTAATATTGTAGGAAATGGCACCATTCAATCAAATGGATATTGTGTACCGTCAACAGAGGGAATTATTTTCACCCCAATTCGAGAAGTGCAGATGGTTGTTTGTACCATTAGTTGGTCGAAAGCATTGGATATTAGCTGCTTTTGATTTGAAGAATCAAAAGATCCAGATGTACAACTCACTTAACCCTTCATCGAACCAATACTATCTTGAGCCACACATCAACTATCTGCACTGGGTGAAGTACTTTCTCTCCTGGAGGCTTGGTAAGTACTTGTATCTTACTTTATATTCATGTTTTTAAGCTGTTTATGTGTTACTTTTATTTTTCAGTAAGCTTGTATTAGGTATGAAAACCTTCATAAATTTTCTTGTTTTTATACAAAATATAGGAAAAGAGTCGTGGATGGACGTACACCTATCCTGGATGGAAACTCCTTAGCAATCTTCGCAGGATTGTGCACTATTTGTACTGCGGTGTATTGACTGTTTGACGCGCAAGGTCCCGCTCGATTTCACTCAGGTTAATATTATATAAATTTGTTAGCTTTCTGTAATTTGAATATTACTGGATAAATACTTGATTCTCTTGTTTTACTGGGTTTTACTGGGTATTACTGGATATATACTTTACAGCTAATGGATGAATACTTATTTCACTTGGGATGTATACTATAATAGTTTAATATTACTTGTTTTTAATTGGTAAATATTACTGGGTATTACTGGTATGTATAACATGGGTATTGTTGGGATGTATACTTTAGGATTAATGGATGAATACTTGTTACACTTGGGATAAACACTGAGTATTACTGGATATATACTTTACAGCTAATGGATGAATACTTATTTCACTTGGGATGTATACTATAATAGTTTAATATTACTTGTTTTTAATTGGTAAATATTACTGGGTATTACTGGTATGTATAACATGGGTATTGTTGGGATGTATACTTTAGGATTAATGGATGAATACTTGTTACACTTGGGATAAATACTGAGTATTACTGGATATATACTTTACAGTTCATTGATGAAGTCTTTGTTTCACTTGGGTTTTTACTGTATAAATAGTACTGGGTATTACTGGAATGTATAACTTGGGTATTTTTGGAATGTATACTTTAGATTTAATGGATGAATACTTGTTACACTTGGGATGTATACTCTTTTTCGTTTTTGTAATTTCTCTTATTACTGGGATATATACTTCACATTTACTGGATGAATACTTGTTGCAATTGGGATGTATACTTTTAATTTATTTTATTAAAATTTCATTTACTAGCTGACATTTTTTTGTGTTTAATTTTTGTAGGAAATGATCAGTGCTGAGCGTCTTCTGCTTGCATGTAGGATACTTACTGATGAGAGGAATGAGTTTAAATTTGCAATTTAGGTTACTCACTGATGTGATGACTTATTTGTTGTGTTAAAATTTTTATATGAAACAGATATGAATTGATGTTAGTGTTAATATTGTTGATATTATATAGTTTGATATGTTATATTCATCCTTCTCGTCATAAGTATTCACCTTTTGCAGTATAATCGTGTTATTACTTGTTTATGTATTTCGGGTTTCGCTACTTGCATGTGGTCCCCGCAAATTTCTTATAGATAATACAAGCTGACGGTTATGCGGTCCCCCATCTTATTAACGCGTTTTCTTTTGCCGGTTATGCGGTCCCCCCACTTAATAACGCGTTTTCTTTTGTCGGTTGTGTGGTCCCCCACTTAACAAATGTTTGTAATGAATCCTAATATTCTTCTATTGAAAAAGTGAATACCTGCGTACAGATGGATGAATACTTTTTGGGTCACAGATGAATCCTTTACCCCCAAGTCATAAAATGAGATGACGGTTATGCGGTCCCCCCACTTAATAACGCGTTTTCTGTTTCGGTTATGCGGTCCCCCCACTTAATAACGCGTTTTCGTTTGTCGGTTGTGTGGTCCCCGCCCATTAATAACGCGTTTTCTATGTTTTTAACGCGGTTTCTTTTGTTTTTAGCGGAGGCAGTTGTGGTCCCCCCTCTATTTATGCCTTATCCGAACTCGGGAGATCAAATGGGGGATTGTTCACGGGGGAGAGCTAGGCGGTCCCTTAATTTTAAAGTTCAGGTGCCAATTAACCTAGCTATATATCATCTGAAAGAAACGACTACCACGTCTAACCATGGCAAGGAATTTGTTGCCATAGAATAGAATATTAATTAGTTCTGATCAGTTTGACCTCCAATTAATTAAATAGACACGTCCTTCCAACTTCCCACAAAGATATTAGATATATATATATATATATATATAGAGTAGAACTAGGGTGCTCCTAAGCTCACCAAGCCCTTCGTGAGCGCAACTCTAAAACCTATCGAATTGACTTCAAACGACATTTCCAAACCGTTAGATATTCAATCTATATTAAAATGTGCTTGGAGACCAAATTTTACATTTTTTGAAATTTTTTTACTATTTATTAAGATGGTTTGAAAATCGCTGTTTTTATTAAAATTCTGCACCATTGGAAAACAGCGATTTTCAAACCATCTTAATAAATAGTAAAAAAATTTCAAAAAATGTAAAATTTGGTCTCCAAGTACATTTTAATATAGATTGAACATCTAACGGTTTGGAAATGTCGTTTGAAGTCAATTTAATAGGTTTTAGAGTCGCGCTCACGGAAGGACTTGGTGAGCTTAGGAGCACCCTAGTTCTACTCTATATATATATATATATATATATATATATAGAGAGAGAGAGAGAGTATGGCTAATGTGCTTCCTCTAGAACTTCGGCCTCGTGCTTCTGGGGGCATATCTTAGTGTTTGATATTCAAACAACAAATTCAAACCGTTAAATGTTCAATCTATATTAAAATGTACTCGGAGACCAAATTTTACATTTTTTTGGAATTTTTTTACTATTTATTAAGCCACTTTGAAAATTCCAGATCCGGGTGAACAGTAAAAACAGTCTGGACCATATGATCTGGAATTTTCAAAGTGGCTTAATAAATAGTAAAAAAAATTAAAAAAATGTAAAATTTGGTCTCCGAGTACATTTTAATATAGATTGAACATCTAACGGTTTGAATTTGTTGTTTGAATATCAAACACTAAGATATGCCCCCGGAAGCACGAGGCAGAAGTTCTAGGGGAAGCACATTAGCCATACTCTATATATATATATATATATATATATATATATATATATATATATATATATATATGAATTATAAAAAAATAAATGCACCAGGATGCAATTAAGGCCAGCTAATGAGCTTGACAAATGCCTTAATGCATGCACAAACATTAATTCTGCTTGACAAAAATGCTCGTCTTGAAGTGTCTATCAAGTATATATATACAAGTTAAATATTGTTTGTGCTTTTGCTTCAAGAGATAAGGTGCGTTCGTTCCTATTTTATTAAATTTAATTAATTTCAAAGAAAGGGATAGTATGTAATTATTACACTAGTTGTTACTTTTTATCTTTTTTTCCTTAAAATTTCACTTGAAAGTTAGATGGCACACACTAATTATCTCATATTAGTCATCTATCTTTGTGTTGTTACTTTATTTGAAACTAAATACAATAGATGTGAGAAAGGAATAACAATTAAAGTTTCCATGATAATTGACCTATATATATATATATATATATATATATATATATATATATATATATATATATATATATATATATATATATATATATATATATATATATGTCCCTGAGTAATGAACAGCTAGCTTGAAACTTTTGCTTTGTTAGTCAAAGAGATTAATTTTTCAATATTTGTCTTTTATATATGTTCTCTCGTTTAATTCCTTTATTCAATTGGAAACATAATTAAGTAGAACCGGCTCTCCTTAATATATACTAGATTTGATATGAAATTGCAACTATTTAATTATCCACTAAAAAACACAAGAATGAACAGGAGGAAAACAGGGTGCAATTTGTAACTGCTAATACCTCGAATCCGGACGAGAGCAATCCACTTACAAAATCTCATTGACAGTTCTTGACTTGACTTGACTTGACTAGCCAATTAAGGGACTCCGGATCCCCTAAAGTAACTCAATTTTTGAGTTTAGACGTGTACGGTGCCTATTCGGTGCATGGTAGCGCAGGGGCCAGTATTATTTGTGGGGTCCAGGTTCAATAAGATTCGTGTTAGAGCACCTTTGACGGTTTGGATCAAAACTAAAAAATTGGGTTACTGCACTGGATCTGAATTCCAATTAAGGAGACTCTTGTACGAACATAACTGGAGGGTCCATTTCTTCACAATCCTCCGTAGTCCGTAGTCCGTAGGTTGGTGGTTTGGCCGCTTGCAATTTCCTGAGCCATTAAGAAAGAAGAATCTATATATATATATATATATATATATATATATAACTGGAACTTGTGCTGAATGAAGGTGATTCTCGTATATATAATCATCACAGGTGGATTTGTCATTTCTTGGTTTTTGAAAATTAGACCACTTATTAATTGGCATATCTGGAACAAACACAACTGTCAACTGTCAACTGTCAACTGTCAACTGTCAAACACAACTGGCCGATACTTTGTATCAAAACTTTATTTCATTATTTTTTTTTTTTAAAATCAGCTTTGAATGCAAGCTTTGTCTTCGCACCAAAAAGAGGTGCATAAACAATGCATGCGTGCCATTCATGAGTGGTGCGCATATAATCGTTCCAATTAATATTTTTTTTTTTTTTCAATGTGATGCTAACTTAATTTTTTGTTTTTTTAAATACTAACTAAAAGAAATAAAAAAATTAGAGAACGCAAAATTTAGATATATCTTTCAAAAACTATAAATTACTAGTCTCTTCTAAAATCTACAATAATATATTTTATCCTTATAACTTATACTAACTCACATATTTACCCAATACAATTTTTAATTTTTAATATATATAAAAATGAGGAGGGTTCCAATACCTCATGTTTTTCATACCTCATCATACCTCATATTTTATATCTTCATTTTCAAAGTCCAATATGTCGATCCGAACCGTTAAATATGATATATGTACTAAAATATGCTTGAGGATGAAATTTTATAATTTTTGGAAATTTTTTACTATTTTTTTAAATAGGCAGAAAAACACTGTTTTTGAACGGTCCAGATATAGTGATTTTGTACCTATCTTAAAAAATAGTAAACAAATTGCAAAAATTATAAAATTTCATCCTCAAGCATATTTTAGTATGGATATCATGTTGAGCGGTTCGGATCGACAGTTTGGACTTTGAAAACTGAAATATACAATATGAGATATGATGAGGTATTAAATATACAATATTAGTCATGTTTAATATTAAAAAAATTATAATAAAACACGCCATTAAATAAAACGCAAATTTTTTTGTTTGCTTTCGTCTGTTTATCTCCATAGCTCATTTTCTCTTGATCGATCGTTCCCGCTTTTTAATTTTCTTTCATTTATTTATTCTCCATTTCTTATAATAACTCACTTAACTTCTTTTTAAAGACAGAATTGACAAAAGAACAATTGATACCTTTTAATTTTAATTGCAGTGTTTGGTGCGCATTTGATAATATAACAATCTTGCTAAATCAGTAATTTGTTTGAAAATATCCACATATAAACTCTTTGCAATTGCTTTATATATATAAGTGTTATGAATATTTACATCCCTACAATTGTAAAAAAATTGCCTTTTCAAAATCAGAAATAAATAATAACCTTTTGCTACATCAGTAAAATTAAAATGGTAATACCAAAAACATTGTCAATTTTATGTAAAACAAATTGCTAATTTGAGTGAAAGAAAGGATTCGAACTTTTTTTTTTTTCAAACTGAATTTTGAGCACATATTTTCCACACAAGATCAATATTTAAAATTCAATTATGTTTGGGAGTGGTTTATCTTCTTTTGCATACATATTTAGAATGGTTCCATATTATAATCCATAGTACCGAATAGCCTATTCGGTACCACTTCATGTCACCACTTGTTTTTCCTTAACTGTGTGGTTTTCTATGGTACCAAATAGCTTATTCGGTATCTCTTGAAAATAAATAGAAGGTACCAAATAGTATATTTGGTAATTATGATTTTTGTAAAAAAAAAAACATCATGTTGGTTCTCTAGATTTCATTTTTGCAATTATAGTTTGTAAAAAAAATTCTTAAAAAAAGACGCTAACTTCCTTGGGCCTTGGGCCTTGGGCCTTCACCTAGATGGATGAACTGGATTTAACATTTTGATTAACAACGTCAGACGGACTGCTCAATGTTCATTTTCCAGCGTCGTCGTTAAGATCCGAAATTTTCACGCAGTGATGCTCTATGTTTCTAAATTTATTTTAATGCTACAGATAAAATAAAAAAATGGGGTCCAACCAAGGCAGGGAATTTTTGTATACCAAAATAAAATATGTTCCAAATTTTAATACCAACAAGAATTGGCAGAAGTATTAGACCCAGTTGAACATTTGCAAATTAAACACTCTCCTAATCTCCCGACAGTGCCAAAAATGGAAAACTAGTGACAGTTCTTACTCACCATTTTCGGCATCCTCGATCTCTAACAGCTCTTCAGCATTGTAAAGTGTAAACCGATAAAGAGACATCAAATTGTACATATATAGAAGATATGAGAAATCATGTCAATTTTGTACTGAGAAGTTGAAAATACCTTGAAATCATGTCAATTTTGCCATGAATATTTGAGGTGACACCTTCCGACCTTTTCTTTTCCTTTTAAGAAATGCTCCTAGGCACAATTCCTGACCTCAAATAATTCTTTTACTTTACATGATTGAGACAACAAGTACATAGCATAGCAATTACCTGTATAGCACAAGCTTTTTTATAACCTTCACACATTTGACAAGAACAGTATGAAACAAAATGCTACATTGAGGTTGATAATCCTTAATTTACATAAAATTCCTACACAAGTACATTATGTATTAAAGGCACTTGCCAGTTACCAGGATCATGGGTCCCGCATGCCGGATCCAAAGCTTAGTTCAAAAAGGAGAAAACAGAGGAGAAACAGTAAGGTAAGAATGGAGATTGGCGAATGAATTATTCCTTTGGCTGCTTTGATCCAACATCAAGAAAAGAAATGCTCCAAGCTAGTAGAAGTAAAAATATTTGAACCTATTTGCCCCTCTTCCATTGCTGAGATATACAGTTGCCGTCCAATAAACCGCTGATAACAATTCACAATACAGTAAAAACATTTAGAGATTACTCTGCCAAAATATCAATGAAAAAGTGGAGACGGAGAGCACATACCGATAGCTGCGATATTACATCAAGATTTGTGTCAATGTGTAAATCTGATTCCAATTGTCGAACAAAAGATGTTCTCCCAATTTCAGTGCTGCAAAACAGAACCTGGAAAATGTGCAAATAGTATTACGGCCTACCTTCAGAAAAAAAAAGGTACTTGTCTAACCAAGTCCAATATAGTACTGTTTTAGCCTAACCTAAGTTTTCCTTTTTGAAATTCTCATCATCTTTAATTTGAGCTTATATTGATTCTATGATCAAATTACTCTGAATTTAAGACCTCATTGCTTTTCCCTCAGTCAAGACCAGACTGATATAAAGTCCTTAGATAGTCAAGTCAGATACAAATAAACACAATATATCAAAATAATAAAAAAAAAATGAAGGAACAATGTCTGATTCCAGGAATCTTTGACTAAAACACAGCCACCGGATTCAACCAACAGAAAAATTAAAAGTGCAAAAAGGTAGTTACCTTCTCCTTCATCAAACTACCAGGACCAAAAATACCAGCAGCCTCTAGAGCAGAGAGAACACGCTCCTGCAAAGGTTATTTCCTTAGATAACGGCCAGCAATGATATAAGTAAAGAAGGATCTCAATTTCAGCCAGCAATATAACCATTATGGTTTCTGAGTTAAGGCCTGAACTATATTGCTGCCTTCTAATGCATAAACTGAATTTTATAAACATAAAAAGTAAAAACATATAAAAAAATAAGATTAAGAGAAATCGAAGAAAAAAGGTTACTAACTCCAAGAACAATGATAAATGAGGTTACTAAGTTCAAGAACAATGGTAAATGAGGTTACTAAGTTCAAGAACGATGGTAAATGTGGTTACTAAGTTCAAGAACAATGGTAAATGTGACTACTAAGTACAAGAACAATAGTAAATGAGGTTACTAAGTCCAAGAATAATGGTAAATGAGGTTACTAAGTTCTTGAACAATGGTAAATGTCTAAGTTGAGCATTGTTTGGATGGAATACCCAATACATGGCTACAAAATAAGAACCAACAAATACATATTGAAATCCAGTCTTTACATCTGCTTTATATGATGTATATAGATAATTAAAGAAAAGGCTAAAGTTCAAGCCAAACCTCAGTCTCATCATCAAGCACCGTTTCCATCAAATAAAGGTCGCAATGTTTTGCCAATTCAGATAGTACTTTCACCGCTGATTCCCTTACGGTAACGTGCTTCTGACAAAACAATATATGAAATTTGTTAGTTCAACAAAACTTAAGGTCGTACTTAAAAAACTGTGAGTATGTTTTGAAAAAGGGTAACCTGTAATTCCTCAGGGCTCTTTTCTTCTAGAATTACACCGAGCAATTGACAAGTGACCTGCCATGGTAAGAATTAACAAAGTGGAAAATAAGCAAATAAGCCAAGTTTGGACCAGATACTAGATTAGTTAGGACCTGATTACTAACTTGGAATGTGTTACAACAACACAATTTAAATTTCAACTTTTAATTTGCACCTTTGCTTTTGCTCCTAGTCTTGTAAATACTTTGCTTGAATGATTAGTCAGTGTTAAATCTATCCAAGTAAACTTTTCCATTCCTAACCAGAAAGAATAAAATAATCACATCACTTTCCTTAGAATTACCTTGCGGCAGCCACCGAGCTTCCTCCTCATGTTATCCCCTTGTGCAAGCTTCAACACCATCAGAAAACCCAAAATTAAAACCCTAAAATAGGAAATTGTTATCAATTCAGAAATAATTACGTAATTCATACCTGCCTAGGAAACCGTACTACACCCAAATCAGATTCATCAGACCCTGTGACGTGTCCTCCTCCAGACCGACCATTTGACGCTGAGTTCGTCCTCCTCTTTGGTCTTGGTCTAGGCTGAGAAGGCCTGAAAACCTTCCATGCGAATACAACAGCAATGGCGAATCCAGCAACTGCGCCGATTGACCCTGCGCTCTGACAACGATTCAAGATAACCATTGTTCGTTAGGTGAGAAAGATTGGGAAAGCTGGGCGGTTCGGAAAAGTAGATTGAGAGAAGAAGAACCTTGTGGTTTAATAGTAGGGTGACAACATCGGAGAGCTTGCGATTGAGGTGGCGTGCCACACGACTGACTAGGGTTCCGGCGTGCTCCGACGTCCGATCCGACATCCGGTCGAATAACTAAAGAAAAAGAGAGAGAGAGAGAAAGAGGAGAGGGGTTATTTGACCGGCGATTACCCGTAATAAGAGTCGGACTAGCTTGTCTCGTCATTATTGAATAACTTTGTTGAATGCAACGGATAAATATATTCACAAAGCATTTTTGGCTTTAAGCAGCGCAGGAACAATATTCAGTGCTGTTTTCACTCGTCCCCGATTTTTGGCTTTAAGCAGCACAGGAACAATATTCAGTGCTGTTTTCACTCGTCCACGCGCTGCATGAAGTCAAAATTACTCTGTTAATAACTGCACGAGCTGAGAAATTGCAACAGCCGTTATATTTTAAAATTGATTCATAAATTGAAACAATGTTGTTTTTGTTAGAAATATAGACGTTGATGTGTAATTATTTTGTAATTCTCAATATTAATTATTTTATTTCTCACTATTATTGAAATTTATTTCCCCACTACTATTGTAACTAATTTTAGATAACTTTTCATTTACATATACAGAGACTTTGTAATCTTGTTCAGAAGAAGTTGCAAAGTTATCATGTAAGTAATTTGTGTGATTTATTATTATATCTTTCATTAACTTAAATTTCATTTAAATGTTTGATTATATTTGTTTTAGTTTATAAGAATCATTCATTGAAGTGAATGATGGAATAATAACCTGAAGTTATTATCAAAACTAAATGTTTATCAAGAACCTGAAGTTCATATTACTCGAATATAATAATAAGAATAATAACATGAAGTTATTATTAGAATTTTTTAGAACCTAAAGTTCTATCATAAATTTTAGTATAAAATAACCAGCAGTTATTATAAAATTAATATAATAACTAGCAGTTATTATAGGCCACTGGATAAATATTATTCTCAATTAAAAACCTAAAATTTTATTAGAAAATCAATATAATAACCAGAAGATTATTATATATTATTGGATGAAAATATAACACGAAGTTATTTTAAATTAAATTTTACAATTGCGCAGCCAAGCAATTTAATAACCATAAGTTATTAAATAAATATTTTACTATAGTCTGAAGTTATTAATACATTTAAATTTATTTATTTCTGCAATTTACATATTCTTTATTTATATTTATTTATCTCCCTTTTCATAACATGAAGTTATGATATTAATAACATGAAGTTATGACATTTATAACATGAATTATGGCATTGATAACCAGTTATGGCATTGATAACCTGAAGTTATGACATTTATAACCTGAAGTTATGGCATTAATAACCTGAAGTTATGGCATTTATAACCTGAAGTAATGGCATTAATAATCTGAAATTATTAATACGTATATATTTTGTAGTATATATGACAAATCGCACAAAGCTTGAATTTATCTCCTTTTTCATTTATCATAACTCAAAGTTATGATATTAATAACCTAAATTTGTATTTTGTTATATATGCGTATTAATGAAAAATGAGAAAGACAAACGTCCTGAAGATGTTTGTTACATATGTGGGATGGCAAATTATTGGTCGCGTACCTATCGTACGCCCAAGCATTTTGTAGAGCTTTCTCTCAATTAAGAAAAAGGGGGAAAATATGAAAATTAACTTTACTGAAAATTACCTGAAAAATAAATGTCATATGGATACACATCTTGATGTATTAGATTTCTTCCATAACATATTGTTGACATATATCAAGCATTACTAAAAATTAGAAGTAAATTATTTAAAATAGATTAATCTTTGTTATTATTGAAGTGGTATTTATTGCATTTTTATAAGGACAATACAAGTTTAACTATATTATTTTTATTGTTGAAGAGTTATTTATTTATTTTTAATTTTTTCACTGAAGAATGAATATTCCTTTGATCAATAATGAAGATATGTCTCGCCGACAGTGCAACAACTCATACCATCCTCAAAGTCCAGTAGTACAAAATTGATTGAATGCTCCAGAAGAACAACCTCCTTGTTACATGAAGGAACACAAAATTATATTAATGATGCATTATATTCTTCTAAATCTCAAAGAAATTTGTTAAATTTTAAGGATATCCGCCGAAATGGGTATCATGTTGAGACAACCAATGAAGAAAATATTGAATATCTTTATATTACTAGTATAATATCAGATAAATAAATGCATATTAGAAAAATTATCTATGTTTTCCTCCGGCTTGTACTACACATATATTAGTGTAATTGAAGCACATGTTATTGTAAACCAGAAGTTTACAGATAAAAATATGTTTATAGTTTTGATCACTCAAAAGAGAGCAATGTTTCTTTTAATATTTATAAACTCGGAAATGCTATCGGTTCGGACTGCAAGTGCACAATCCTATCGAGTAGTATATACGAGGTCGATCCACAGGGAATATTGGTTCAATGCTTTGAGCGATCGAATCACAATCTTTCGAAAGGCTAGACGAAATCTGAAAATTGAGAGATGTTTGTTGATCAATGTAAATTAGGAAACAATTAAAAGTAATTAAAATAAAGATAGAGATGAGAATTCCTAGGGTTTCGGCACACCATTGCCACTCAATCTGCCTTGACAATATATTCCTGTTGTGTCTGATTTCCTATTGTTGTTTAATGAAAGATACCACATAGGTCACTGCGATTTATGTTACGCAAGAATGACAGATCTTTCACCGAGATTCTACATAGGACACTGCGATTTACCTTACGCAAATGTCTGATCTCTCAATTACCCCAAATTACTACATAGATCACTGCGATTTACTTTATGCAAGTGATGGAATTTGATACGCGTTTTGTTGGTCTGGTTTATGGTTTCCCCGCTAAGGTTTTCTTCACATAAACCTAATAGATCTCAACGAGGCTAATTCATACAAATAGTTTCTCTTACCATTAAAGCACTGTCACTACCCTAACGGACTCAAACTAGATCATTGAAATTAGATGAAGAGATAATAAATCACAAAAGCATTTTAGCACAACAACAAGAAATCATAATCAACAGAAATATATATATCAAAACATCAAGAGTAACAAGGTTTACTGCCTAGCCCTAAGAAAAGGAACTTAGCCGCGGAACGGCATGGTTACAAGCACTCCTCTCTTCTCACTTTAATCAAATCTAACCCTAATTACAAAGATAACTAATCATTCTGCCCAGGGGCCTTATATAGGAGTGTAGGGACGTGTAGAGGTTGAGTAGGGGCTAAGAAACTGATCTGAAAACAGCTGTCGGCAGTTATTCCCCAAGAGACGCTTTCGGATACGGACCGTATTGGGTGATACGGTCCGTATTAGGACCTTGACGGTTAGGGTTTAATGCTTCCAGCGCTATCTTCTGGTCAATGCTAGGCCTGGTCCGTATTAGGCAATACGGGCCGTAACAGGGACTTAGTCGATGAGCGTTGCTGATCCGATTGACCCGATTCTAGCTCCATTTAGTGTAAAATAGTCCCAAAACATGTTTTCTGCAATAAAACACAAAGAAGGGTGACAGTAGCCTTTTTCTCTAATTAATTAAACATAAGTGTGAGAAAATATGCAAAACCTAAGCCAAAACCCTACGTAAATCATCATTATTTTGACTCTGATCACGCCTCCCAACTTGAATTGTTGCTTGTTGTTCGCGCAGAAGCGCAACGCAAGTTTCGGTACGCTTGAGGGCGTACCTTTTAAAACCGCGTTTACACTTCACGAGTAAGGGTTGCAAGTGCACAACCCCTATCGAGTAGTATAATCGGGTATCGATCCACAGGGACGGGCAATTACTATGTTAGAATCTACCAAACTCAATTAAAAACTAGAAGTGAGAAAGATTTGGTTTGGTATTTAAGTTCCTAAAAGATCAATTCAAACAAATCAAACAATGCAAACAGGTGTAATAAAGTGCTAGAAGAAATGTAAACTTTGTTTTGATTATGGATAAAAGGCGTTTCCAGGGTTTCAGACTTCATCTGTGATCTGCCTCTAGTGGTACGGCCCGTACCAAGTTGGTACGGCTAGGCCGTACCTCACTTGGTAAGGCAAGGCCGTACCACTCTGGTAAGACCCGTACTGGCTTCCCAGAACAGAGCTTACCAGTTCGAGTTGATGCATTTCCTTGCTGGTACCTTGTGCTAAACTCTTTAGAAAGGTTCAATTGACCATACCTAAGGTTCCTAAGCCTCAACTGTCGTTTGTTGGATCAAGATCTAGGTTGGAATGCAATTGATTACCTTTTAGGGATTTCTACACCTCAAATCTCGTGTGTTGGTACAGATCTACCCTAGCTGGTTGATTGGAGACCTAAGGCACCCTCTAATCTGTCGATTAGAGGAGAATTCAACCTTTCGGCTTCAATTCGAACTATTCTACCCTAAACAATTGATTTGGTTGAGAGATTGAGATGATCACATGACCTTGATAGGTTCGATCTAAACTTAGAGGTTCATCATACACAATCACAGCAATCAAAGCAAGAGATGACAAAGTAAATCACAATCAATCAATCAAAAGAGTTCATACAAGATACAAGTCAAAGAAAGTCAAAACAAATCAAGAATCCATCTCTAAACCCTAGAAACTAAAATAACTACTCACAGCACATGATCTGATCTAAAAATACAATAAAAGGGATAGAGATAGCCATGGATCGAAGGGATCGAGAGGAGGAAGCTAGATCCGTCGAGTTTCGCCTCTTCCTCTTCCTTCCTTCTTGCTCTCAGCTCCTTAGCTCTCTTTCTCTCTCTTACTGTGCTCTCAAATAGATCTGGAATGGAATGTATGTCGAAATTGGAGAGTTCCCCGCTTTAAATAGCCTCTGCCAAAATTTGAATCTGTCAGGCCGCCTTTAGGTACGGCCCGTACCAAATTGGTACGGCCAGGCCGTACCAGGCGTGATGAGCTGAAAAATGGCCAAGTCCGGTAAGACCCGTACCAAACTTGGTAAGGGCCGTACCAGATCATCCCAAATAGTCGTTTCTTCGTGTGTTTTGCTCCAAGCCTGCAGAAAACAAACAAACACTCAGCAGTACCAAATTCTAAAGATATATCGATGAAATGCACATGATTCTGGTGAATTAGGGCACGAATCTGGTACTAAAACAGGCCTAAAATAGACTAAATATGCGAGGTATCAAATTCCCCCAAGCTGAACCTTTGCTTGTCCTCAAGCAAAAAGTTTCAAACTCGGGTGAAAGTGCTGGACAACTAAATCTAAATGCGGATACAAGTCTAAATGTGAAAACTTACATGATTGCTACAATAAAAGAACGCAAGAATCTTTTTGCTATGATTCGGACTTCCCTTGGTCAATTGTGATTCACCTCACAAATTGATTAATAAAGCCTCAAACTCTAAATGTTTCAAGTCTTGCAAAGTTGATTACTCGAATTTATCGATTTATCATTCTTTCACTAAACTATGCCTTCGCTTGTAGAGATTTTCCCTTTTTGGCACCCCCAAGCTTGAATCAAGCTTAGGTCAGAAAGTTGCGGACTTCGTGTGTTGATATGTGCAAAAAATTTATTTTTTTCATTTCTAATTGGGAGACGAGCTCAAAGGCGCCCATTCAAGGCTTATTGCCAGTACTCTTATGTTCTCCATCTTTTCATCTTTTTTTTTCTTTCTTTTTGTTTTTTCTTTTCTTCTTTTTTTTTCGCACATACCATGAATACACACATCCACTAGTGTTCATTCACACCAACGGATATCCCAACTTTTCTTTATTTGAAATCCCTATTTCCACATTTGAAAGGCACAATTCGGTTTCTAAATGCTATCTCGACATTCAAGTTTCCAATTTTACAAATCTCAAACCATTTGTTCGTAATCAGTTTTGTTTGGTCAATTATGAGGTTAGTTCTAATTTCCCAAGGTCATCCAACTCACAAACAAAAGTTTTCAAACAAGTCCCTAATCCTAGCAATCACACAAATTTATCACCTAAATGCAAAATTTTTGAAAAAGAAACATGTCTAAATGCAGATACAATTTTCTTCTATTCCACCCCCCCAAGCTTGAATGAAGCATTGTCCTCAATGCTTGAATCTACACAAGGCAAAAGTAAATAGAAGAAAATATGGAAACTTACTAGATGGTGAGCGAGGGATGAAGCGGGGGCGTCTCACTGGTTGGTGGGAGGTGGATCAGGTGGCACTGGTGGGAGCACCCACTTCTGAGGTACACGGCCCATGCGATCACACTCTTGCATCAGAAGAATCCGCAAGATTCCCATCAAGTTCTTGATCGAGCGCCCGATCGCGCTTTTGTGCGCTTCCAATTTCTCCAAGAGTGTAGCAGTCCGATCGGGTTCAAGATCTGCACTTATGATCACAGGACGACATCTATCTGGGTCTAGAAGCTCATACCTGAGGTGCGCTGCTGGAGGCTTGAGCTCAGGAGTCAGCCGCTCTGTCTGGGTCTTGACGCGGGTCGCATCAGGTGCCGTGCGGGTCGCATCAGGTGAAATGGCATCGCATGCTGACCAATCCGACTTGCTTCCTTTTGTCTCCAGGTCATCAGACCACGGCATGCGGGTCGCATCAGGTGGCGTGCGGGTCGCGTCCACATGCTCTTCAGGTGGAGATGCGGGTCGACTTGGCTCGATGCGACCTGGGTCCACATGTTCTTCCGTGGGTGATGCGGGTCGTGTCTCAATGATGCGGGTCGCGTCAAGTGCGGTCTGGTCTGTTGGCTGGGCTGGTCCTTCGCATTCTGGCTGAGCTGGTAGCTTTCTAGGTTGAGATTGGCGTGAGATGATGATCTGACTCAACTGCTCCAACAGCTTGTTTTGAGCGGCCATCTGTGTGGACATGTTTTGCAACTGTTCCCACAGCATCTGGTTCACCTTCCCTTGCTCGTGTATGAATTCGATCTCAGCGGGATCAACGTACGGCTCGGGTGGGTCGGGTTGGAATACGCAATTGTTCGAGTCATCGAATGGTGCAGGGTCGTAGAAATTGCAATTGTTGTTGCTGATATAGCCATCCTGCTCCGGTTCCTCACTCCAATCAGCCAGTGGGCAATACTCATAAGAGTGTCTCCTGTCCCCACACATGGCACATGGCTGTGGTTTCTGGTTTCTGGCTGCCCTCATGCTCATTCTGATTGAATAACTCTCCATGGCCTCCTCTAGCTCGGCAGCTCTAGCATATAGAGCTGCGATCATGGCCTCCTCTAGCTCGGCAGCTCTAGCATATAGAGCTGTGATCTGATCAGCTTTGGATCGGCCGCCTCCTCCAGCTTGAAAATTGTCGCGGCCAAACCAATGTTGGTCTGTCGTCATGTTGTACATGAGATCCATGGTGTCTCGAGCTCCTCAGATAGTAATCGCCATACTGTTCCTGAAAAAGAGAAAATAAATAAATAAAAGAAACGAAACAAAATAAAAGAAAATAAAGGATACAAGATAAAGTCTAGATTAACTAAGTAAGGTAAAATCTAACTAGGCAATTGGTTACCGTCCCCGGCAACGGCGCCAAAAACTTGTTCGCGCAGAAGCGCAACGCAAGTTTCGGTACGCTTGAGGGCGTACCTTTTAAAACCGCGTTTACACTTCACGAGTAAGGGTTGCAAGTGCACAACCCCTATCGAGTAGTATAATCGGGTATCGATCCACAGGGACGGGCAATTACTATGTTAGAATCTACCAAACTCAATTAAAAACTAGAAGTGAGAAAGATTTGGTTTGGTATTTAAGTTCCTAAAAGATCAATTCAAACAAATCAAACAATGCAAACAGGTGTAATAAAGTGCTAGAAGAAATGTAAACTTTGTTTTGATTATGGATAAAAGGCGTTTCCAGGGTTTCAGACTTCATCTGTGATCTGCCTCTAGTGGTACGGCCCGTACCAAGTTGGTACGGCTAGGCCGTACCACTCTGGTAAGACCCGTACTGGCTTCCCAGAACAGAGCTTACCAGTTCGAGTTGATGCATTTCCTTGCTGGTACCTTGTGCTAAACTCTTTAGAAAGGTTCAATTGACCATACCTAAGGTTCCTAAGCCTCAACTGTCGTTTGTTGGATCAAGATCTAGGTTGGAATGCAATTGATTACCTTTTAGGGATTTCTACACCTCAAATCTCGTGTGTTGGTACAGATCTACCCTAGCTGGTTGATTGGAGACCTAAGGCACCCTCTAATCTGTCGATTAGAGGAGAATTCAACCTTTCGGCTTCAATTCGAACTATTCTACCCTAAACAATTGATTTGGTTGAGAGATTGAGATGATCACATGACCTTGATAGGTTCGATCTAAACTTAGAGGTTCATCATACACAATCACAGCAATCAAAGCAAGAGATGACAAAGTAAATCACAATCAATCAATCAAAAGAGTTCATACAAGATACAAGTCAAAGAAAGTCAAAACAAATCAAGAATCCATCTCTAAACCCTAGAAACTAAAATAACTACTCACAGCACATGATCTGATCTAAAAATACAATAAAAGGGATAGAGATAGCCATGGATCGAAGGGATCGAGAGGAGGAAGCTAGATCCGTCGAGTTTCGCCTCTTCCTCTTCCTTCCTTCTTGCTCTCAGCTCCTTAGCTCTCTTTCTCTCTCTTACTGTGCTCTCAAATAGATCTGGAATGGAATGTATGTCGAAATTGGAGAGTTCCCCGCTTTAAATAGCCTCTGCCAAAATTTGAATCTGTCAGGCCGCCTTTAGGTACGGCCCGTACCAAATTGGTACGGCCCGTACCAAATTGGTACGGCCAGGGCGTACCAGGCGTGATGAGCTGAAAAATGGCCAAGTCCGGTAAGACCCGTACCAAACTTGGTAAGGGCCGTACCAGATCATCCCAAATCGTCGTTTCTTCGTGTGTTTTGCTCCAAGCCTGCAGAAAACAAACAAACACTCAGCAGTGCCGCTCCTTAGTGTGATGTTTTTGCAACTCTCTTTAGGATTTTCTTCCGGTTGGTCCGGAAATTTGCCTTTTTCGCGTGTGATGCTTGAGAGTTCTTTTGTCATCTTGGAGATGTTACCCCCCAAGTCCTTAACGTGGTCCACTAAGGTTTCGATCGATTGCATGATTGCGGCGTTTGTCTCGTCTTGCTTCTCTAGGAAGATCTCCATTAGTGATGTGATGTTAGGTTGCTGTGGTTGGTTGTACTGCCTCGGTTGGTAGTTCGGTTGAGATGCAGCAGGTCTTTGATTGTTTGCATATGAGAGATTTGGATGGTTTCGGTTATTTGGATGGTATGAATTATAGGCGGGCTGAGGTCGAAAGCTGTTGTCCATGTCGTTTACTTGATCTGCTTCTTCCTCAGTTTCCGTCACATTCATACATTCGGTCATCTCATTCGCTCCTCCACAATAGCCACATGCTGTTGCGGCATTGACTGCTGCTACCGTTCGCTGCTTGGTCTGCTTGTTGAGTGCTAGTTGCAAAGCATCGATCTTCGCGCTTAGCATGGATATTTCATCTACTTTGTGTATGCCAGGTGTTGGAGTTGGCTTCTTGAGCTCAGGGATCCAGTAGTGTTGGTTGATTGTAATCTCTTCAATTAGGTTGTAAGCCTCGTTAGGTTCCTTGTTCATGATTGCTCCTCCTGCAGAAGCATCAACAAACAACCTATCTGTAGGGTTTAGACCACTATAAAAAGTTTGAACAATCAACCATCTTTCTAGACCATGGTGTGGGCAACACCTTAACATATCTTTGTATCTATCACATGTGAACACAATGATTCACCATCCCTTTGTTCAAAATTAGTAATTGCTTTTCTAAGTCTTGAAGTTTTAGATGGTGGAAAATATTTTGCAATAAACACATTAAACAATTGGTCCCAAGTTTGAATGGAATTGGCCGGTAAGGAAAACAACCATGCTCTTGCTTTATCTTTTAATGAAAATTGAAATAGCCTTAGCCTGATCGCTTCATCGGTAACTCCGTTGATCTTTATCGTCTCGCATATCCCTAGGAAAATTGACAAATGAAGATGTGGATCTTCATGTGGAAATCCTCCAAATTGCTGTTGCGAAACCATATTTATGAGAGCAGGTTTGATCTCAAAATTACGGTTCGTAACAGTTGGTGGGTTTATACTAGAATTAGGATCATTCGCGTGCGGTACGCAATAGTCTCGTAGAAGTTTGGGTCTTGCTGCATCGTGAACTCCATGATCACCATTGTTCTGTCTTCCATTGTTAATCGGTTCGTTCGGTGGGATATTCATGTTGATCGAATCTGAGTCTTCTTCGCTTTCAGAATTACTCGATGAAGAACTATGATTGGTTCTTATCGGTGATGTGGAAGTGAATTGTCCTCTCCTACTAGGAATCCTCTCGGATCTTCGTACGGATGATTCGGCCAGCGTGCAGTGTTCTAAAAAGAAAAGAAAATATGAAAATTAAACTAAAAACTGAAAATAAAAAGAAAATAAAAATAAAAACGAAATTGAAAATAAAAGAAAAATAAAAATGCAGAAAATAAAAAGAAATCTAGGCGTTTCTAATTAATTGGATTCAATGGTCAAAGCAAGGGCGTCTCGCGAGGCCTTGCACAATGAACCGTTATTACCCGGTAGCGGCGCCAAAAAGCTTGATCACTCAAAAGAGAGCAATGTTTCTTTTAATATTTATAAACTCGGAAATGCTATCTGTTCGGACTGCAAGCGCACAATCCTATCGAGTAGTATATACGAGGTCGATTCACAGGGAATATTAGTTCAATGCTTTGAGCGATCGAATCACAATCTTTCGAAAGGCTAGACGAAATCTGAAAATTGAGAGATGTTTGTTGATCAATGTAAATTAGGAAACAATTAAAAGTAATTAAAATAAAGATAGAGATGAGAATTCCTAGGGTTTCGGCACACCATTGCCACTCAATCTGCCTTGACAATATATTCCTGTTGCGTCTGATTTCCTGTTGTTGTTTAATGAAAGATACCACATAGGTCACTGCGATTTATGTTACGCAAGAATGACAGATCTTTCACCGAGATTCTACATAGGACACTGCGATTTACCTTACGCAAATGTCTGATCTCTCAATTACCCCAAATTACTACATAGATCACTGCGATTTACTTTACGCAAGTGATGGAATTTGGTACGTGTTTTGTTGGTCTGGTTTATGGTTTCCCCGCTAAGGTTTTCTTCACATAAACCTAATAAATCTCAACGAGGCTAATTCATACAAATAGTTTCTCTTACCATTAAAGCACTGTCACTACCCTAACGGACTCAAACTAGATCATTGCAATTAGATGAAGAGATAATAAATCACAAAAGCATTTTAGCACAACAACAAGAAATCATAATCAACAGAAATATATATATCAAAACATCAAGAGTAACAAGGTTTACTGCCTAGCCCTAAGAAAAGGAACTTAGCCGCGGAACGGCATGGTTACAAGCACTCCTCTCTTCTCACTTTAATCAAATCTAACCCTAATTACAAAGATAACTAATCATTCTGCCCAGGGGCCTTATATAGGAGTGTAGGGACGTGTAGAGGTTGAGTAGGGGCTAAGAAACTGATCTGGAAACAGCTGTCGGCAGTTATTCCCCAAGAGACGCTTTCGGATACGGACCGTATTGGGTGATACGGTTCGTATTAGGACCTTGACGGTTAGGGTTTAATGCTTCCAGCGCTATCTTCTGGTCAATGCTAGGCCTGGTCCGTATTAGGCAATACGGGCCGTAACAGGGACTTAGTCGATGAGCGTTGCTGATCCGATTGACCCGATTCTAGCTCCATTTAGTGTAAAATAGTCCCAAAACCTGTTTTCTGCAATAAAACACAAAGAAGGGTGACAGTAGCCTTTTTCTCTAATTAATTAAACATAAGTGTGAGAAAATATGCAAAACCTAAGCCAAAATCCTACGTAAATCATCATTATTTTGACTCTGATCAAGTTTGGCATGACCGGTTGGGCCATCCCAGATCAATAATGATGCAAAAAATAATAGAGAATTCATGTGGACATTCATTAAAGAACCAGAAGATTCTTCAATCTAATGAATTGTCATGTGCTGCGTGTTCTCAAGGAAAGTTGATTATTCAACCATCACCAGTGAAAATGTAAAATAATTCTCTTACATTTCTAGAACGTATACAGGTTGATATTTGTGGACCAATACACCCATCATGTGGACCATTAGATATTTTATAGTTTTAATTGATGCGTCAACAAGATGATCACATGTAAGTTTATTATCAACTCGTAACCTGGCATTTGCGAGATTACTTGCTCAATTAATTCGATTAAGAGCACATTTTCCTGATTATCTAATTAAGAAAATATGTCTATACAATGCTGGTGAATTTACTTCTCAGACATTAAATGATTATTGTATATCTATTGGAATTGATGTTGAACATCTTGTAGCTCATGTTCATACACAAAATGGACTTGCAGAGTCATTCATAAAGAGATTACAATTAATTGCAAGACCCTTACTTATGAAGTCTAAACTTCCAATATCTTGTTGGGAATATGCTATTTTGCATGCAGCAAAACTAATTCGTATCAGGCCAACTAGCTATAATAAAACTTCCCCTTTACAATTAGTTTTTGGTCACATACCTAGTATTTCCCATACAATAATTTTTTGATATCTGGTACATGTTCCAATTACTCACCACAACGCACTAAAATGGAACCTGAAAGGAAGTTGAGAATTTATGTTGGATTTGAATCTCCGTTTATAAAAAAGTATCTAGAACTAATGATAGGATATTTATTCAAGCTAGGTTTGCCGATTGTCATTTTGATGAATCAATATTACCAACCTTAGGGGGAGAAAACAATCAGCTGGGAAAAAATATTAGCTGGAATGAATTATCATTGTCTCATTATGATCCTCATACTAAAGAATGTGAACTAAATGTTCAAAAGATGATTCATTTACAAAGATTAGCTAATCAATTGCCAGACGCATTCACAGACTCAAAGAAAGTGACCAATCACATGTACCAGCTGCTAATGCTCCAATTAAAGTCGATGTCCCTGTTGGACAGACTAATGAAATTATAACACACATGAAGTTTGGAAGACCAATCGGTTTCAAAGATAAAAATTCTCGAAAAAGAAAATAAACAAATAATGAAAATGGTCAAGTCGAGGATATGATAATTTCAGATAAAACTCCATAAGAGAATCAAATTATAAGTAATATTGGAGTTCCAGCAGAAACTCAGGTATTTGAAATTCATGAAAATGAAGAGATCTCGATAAATTACATCATAAATGGAATAAGATGGAACCGAGAAAAAATTGATATCAATGATGTTTTTGCATATAATATAGCGCTAAATATAATGAATAATGAGGATCATGACCTGAAGTCTATAAAAGAATGTCAACAAAGAAATAATTGGCCAAAATGGAAATGTGTTAATGTGCAATTGAGGTAGAGTTAAACTCTCTTGAAAACCGAAAAGTTTTTGGGTTTGTAGTCCCAATACTTGAATGTATAAAACCAGTAGGATATAAATAGGTATTTACATGAAAACGAAATGAGAAAGGTGAAATTATAAGATATAAATCACGGCTTTTCACCTAAGGTTTTTCGCATAGACCTATAATTGATTATGAACAAACATGCTCGCATATGGTGGATGCAACAACTTTTCGGTACATAATTAGTTTGGCAGTCCATGAAGGACTTGATTTGCACCTAATGGATGTTGTTACAACATATAGATATGGCTCACTTGATAATGTTATTAATATGAAAATCTCTGAAGAATTTAAAATGCCTGAAGCTTATAATTTAGGTTCTCGAGAATATTATTTAATTAAATTGAATAAATGTTTATATCAATTAAAGCAATCTGGTCGCATATGGTATAATCGTCAAAATGAATATTTACTGAAACATGCATATAATAATGATACGATCTAAGTATCATTGAAACTCCTCAAGAGCTTCCAAAAGCAATAAATTATTTAAAGGAAGAATTTGAGATAAAAGATCTTGGAAGAACAAAATTTTGCCTTGGATTGCAAATTGAACATTTAAAAAATGAAATTTTTATGCATCAAGAAAATTACATTACAAGAGTGCTGAAATAATTTTATATGGATAAAATCACATCTATTGAGCACTCTGATAGTAATAAGATCATTAGATGTGAATAAAGATCTTTTTAGACCTTGAGAAAGTGATGAAGAACTACTTAGTCCTGAAGTATCATATCTTAGTGCAATATGAGCACTTATATATCTTGTGGACATACAAGAATTGATATATTTATTATTCTATTATTAATTATAGCAATACACGAAGCAAGCCGATAATGTGTTTGGTTAAGATCTGTGATTCAACACATTTGTCAGACATATGGCTTATCTTCTGGAGAAATGATCTCGACGATCATATATAAAGATAATACTACATGTATTGCTCAACTAAAGGAATGATACATTAAAGGAGATAGAACAAAATATATTTCACCAAAGTTAATGCGCTCCCTACTGCAATATTCGAAAAGTTAGTTCGTAATATTGGAGTTCGTCGACTTAAAGATCTTGATTGATGTTGTCACGATGGGGAGTTAATATGCACTATATTTTCCTTAACCATGGTTTTTCCCACTGGGTTCTCCTAATAAGGTTGTAGTTGCATATTTAGAAGAATATTGTACTCTTTTTCCTTTACTAGATTTTTATCCCACAAGGTTTTTCTAGTAAAGTTTTAATGAGACATATTCTTATGGACATTCAATGGGGAGTGTTAGAAATATAAATGTGATGTCCAATTATTTTGTAACTCTCAATATTAATCACCTCATCTCCCACTACTATTGGAATTCATTTTAGATGGCCTTTTATTTACAATTTGTAGCATATAAATAGAGGCTTTGTAATCTTGTATTATACACATGAGAAATGTATGAATAAAGAAATTATCATCTTTTATGTTTTATGTGTTCTCTATCTTGTTTATTATTCTTTGTCTTTATTTTATAACAGTTTTTGTTTAATTGAACAAATGGTGTTTTTGAACGATATTTTTGATGGTCTCAATGCATCTTACATAATTTAATTTGTGTCAAACTAATCCAGTATATTTTATGGAAAATCTATCCGAACTATGATATTTCTACATAATGAGCTCGTATGGATGTTTTTAAAATAATACACATGATGGTTTTGATATATCCATCATGATTGAATTTATATCAAAAGAGTAAAAGTGTTTCTTGAAAAAAGTCGAGAAAAAGTGTTTTCTATTCATTATCTTAGTTTTTTTGTGTTAAAAAAATTAACAAAAAAATAGAGATCTAGCCTTCTAATTTAATATTTATAAAGAATCTTTGTATGAATTTTGAATCCACAGTCTCCTACACAAAAGTATTGCCCTTTGTCACTATATCAAAAACTGAATTTTCAGTAACTTTTATAACTTGAAAGTGACAAATAAAATTAGATTGGAATAAATAGAATTTTGCAAAAAAAACATGCTAAAATTAATTCCTTCGTTGCCCCCATTTATTTATTCAAGACAAAAAACATGATTTAAGAGTTGCATAAAAATTTTGATATGCAAAATTTGATTTAGAGGATGTGTCCAATGTTAGAACTTGTGAATTTGTTCCTAGGGAAATTATCAGCAATGTTTTGAGATGAAAGATTTCAATACCAACTAAAAACAAGAGTTTTAGTTTCAACTTTCAAACATTTTTTTCCTAGCCTGAAACAAATCTTTTGATTCTAATTTAGCTGTCAACAACTCTTTTAATTTGAAATATTGCTTGAAACATTTTTTTTTCCAACAAGGAATTATTTATATAGTTCATGAAAGTGGTTAGATTTTTAATTTTTTTAGCTACATCATGTCACATTACCTCTTCTTATTTTATTTTGATTGGTAGGCTCTTATATATTCTCTCCTTGTTTAAAAATGAGTTTGATGTATATGAAGTGTGATTAAGTTCATAAAGTTATGCAACTCTTTGTGATTGCCCTTCTAAATCCATAAATTATATCATTTTATAATTCAACTTATTAAATGATTCTTTTTAGTTAAATACAAATTGTTTTCAGTTTGGAACAATTCATGTTTACCTTTTTAACTGAAAATTACTAATTTTTTTAATGTGAAGCAAGTTTTCCAAATTGGAACATCCTTAACATAAGAAATAGATTTGATAAAATCAGTTTGGTAAAATTAAATATATTATTTTTAGTCCAACTTTATTCTTGTTGGTAATAATCGTAGAAATGTTTAAGGAGTAATTTCGTCGAACATTACGTGGACATACATTAATATCCAATTAAATGAAGAAATATGAAAGACACACAAGAAACCAACAACAAGCAATCAATCACAAAAAATAAAATAAATGGTAAATGGGCCCATGTATTGTATTCAGAATTTATTTCTGTTAAATACAATACATGGGCCGAAAAGCCCAAATCAGTTTCGGCTTCACGCTATAACAATTCTTAAGTTTGAAAGTTGAAACAATTATATTTGCTTGAAACAATTTTTTTTAGTCTAGAATTACAATGTTAAACCTAAGATGGTTAGAAAATCACTATTTTTGAATGGTCCAGAATTTTCAAATCAATTGTTTTTCCACTCATCTTAAAAAAACAGTAACAAAATTTAAAAAAAATGTAAAAATTAGTTTACAAATATATATTCATTTGGAGGCCATATTGAACGGTTCAAATCGATCGTTAGAATTTCAAACAAAAAATTTGAGTTCATAGCATTGACCAATATGCGCTATGCATAGTACCATAGCCTCACTAAAAAAAAATATGAACTTATGTCTCACTCAAATTTTGTTTTACTGCTTGACTTTATACTATATTAATTCAAAAATTTATAAATTTAACAAATAACACAGTACGTAGGTTGGTTTTAATAGTTTGAATTTGTTGTTTAAAGTTATTTAAATACATTTTAAAGTTAAACTCACAAAGAGTTTGGTGAGCTTAAGACCAACCTACGTACTGTGTTAATAAAAGTAATCTGTGTTATAATATTCGTTATTTAGTTTGATTAGTTATAATATTATTATTGATTAGTTATAATATTCGTTATTTAGTTTGAAATTTATTGCTCTGCAATATACTCATATTATCTGTGTTAATAAAAGTAATCCGTCGCATTTTCCGTCTCATCCAAGTCACTCCGTTGAGCAATGAATTGAAATTCTTTACGCTCAATGTGAATCCATATCCTCTGAGGTAACGGAATATTTATGTTTATATTAAGATCGTCCGATCGAAATTCGGACCAATCCGGCCCTAGGTGAAATGCACGGACCTCTTTGATATTCGTACAGATTCAGTTTGAACGGTCTAGATCCAAACAGAAATATTCTGTTACCGTGGGTGATACGAATTCCGGTCAATGTTGCATTCTCAGACATTTGAGCCGCCATAAATTTCTATTAATTACAGGGGTGCAGAGGAAAGAAGCCCCCAAAACAAACAAAAATCAAAACCCTAGCCGAGTCCTCTTCCTCCCGGTTCCTTTCGCCTTCGTTTCTTCAACCCTTCTTATCTTCTAGGGTTTCGATACCACTTGCAATCTCAGCTTCCCTTTCCAATGGCGACAGAAATGGCGGGTCCGTCGGCGCAGAGAGGTGGCCGTCAGGGTGGTCGACCCGCCCTAGACGACGAGGGCCTCGTGTTCGAAACAACGGCGGGTGTGGAGGTGGTGACGACCTTCGACGGGATGGGGATAAAAGATGACTTGCTCAGAGGGATTTACGCGTACGGATTCGAGAAACCCTCGGCTATTCAACAGAGAGCCGTGATTCCCATCATTGCCGGTCGGGATGTGATCGCTCAGGCCCAGTCGGGGACGGGAAAGACGTCCATGATTGCTCTCACTGTTTGTCAGATTCTCGATACATCCAGCCGAGAGTATGATTTCGTTTCTCTTTGTTCTTTTCCTTTTTTTCGTGCTCCCTTCCAGAAAGAATTGTTTTGCAATGTGGTGTTGGGTCAATCAACTTATGGTTCTGTTTATCCTGTTATTTTGCCTTGCCTTGATCTCTAATAGTCCATTGAGCCCTCAATTTAGCAATTATACAGAAAAAGCAACATTCAGTAGAATGAATTTAAACTGGGATAAGCTCCTACCTGACAACCTTAAGCAAATGTGTTCTGACTAGTACTTGGCAAGGATAATTGTACCAGACGGTATGGCCTGGTGTCAGCTAGAAATAATTAGCATTGCTTCTATAGATGTCATTACAACTCCTTCTGCCAGTAATCTGCCATAATTTATACCATTTAGGAACCTATAGTAAAATTTTACAGAGACTGTAGCAGCAGCACTGCTATACTTGACCAAAATTAAAGTTACTTTTGTTATTTATTTTGTTATTAGGGTGCAGGCACTAGTGTTGTCACCGACCAGAGAATTGGCTGCTCAAACTGAAAAAGTAATACGAACAATAGGTGACTTTATAAATGTACAAGCTCATTCCTGCATTGGTGGAAAGAGCTTGGGAGAAGATATAAGGAAGCTTGAGTATGGGGTCCACGCTGTGTCAGGTACACCAGGTCGTGTGTGTGACATGATTAAGAGACGAGCTTTGCGTACCAGGGCTATCAAGCTTCTAATTCTGGTTAGTTTTCCTCTGCCCTTTGATCCCTTCCCTCTTCGATGTTTGCAAAAGCATTTTTAGTTGTTAAAGAAATAAAATGAAGCTTGAGAGTTATGATAAGGATTCTTTTCTCTTGCAATGTATTAATTTACTAACTTCTTTGGAATATCTGTAAAATGAGTTCGAACGATTAGATTTGATAAAGCAGATCTTGTAAGTATCAGTTGGTTCTTATATCGGTCTGAAAATTGTGTCATATGTTGGTAACATTCTGCTCCTATACCATTTGGGTGAAGCAAGTCAGTTCTCTTTTGTTGAGATCCTAAAATTTTCACATCAACGCAATGAAAACTTGACTTTTGATTTGGATGTAGTTGGTATTTGTGTCAATTCATGTATATGTTTATATCTCAAGGTGATACTTGACATATCCTTGAATCAGTAAATACATGGTCACTTCAAATGACTTCAGGACATCATATAGTCTCGTTGGATGAGATATAAATTATGTAGTTTTCTCATTTTGGCATGTTAATTTCCTCAGATTGACTCACTTTTTTCTTTTTATGGTTTGCAATAGGATGAGGCAGATGAGATGTTGAGCAGGGGATTTAAGGATCAGATATATGATGTATACCGGTATCTCCCACCGGATCTACAGGTATGCTTCCTTTGGAATTGTCTTCTTATTTAGTTATCCAGTGTCTTGATATATTTTTTTTGAGGATGTGTCAACTGAAGTAATAAAATTTGGACCTGCATATATCATACTGTTTTATCAAGTGAGGAGGTTGTAGTTAACTCATGTAGGGTTAATGGTTACTGCAAAATTGCAAATTGAGTACCAAAATGCATTCAAGTGTAGAATAATTTGTCTTAGTTTTTAAATTTTAGTAAATTGTTAATTTGTTATGCATTCAAGCATAGTTGATTGGTGCTTTTGTACAGGGGCGGAACTAGAAAATTTGAATAGAGGCAGCTAAACTATAAAATACATAATATGTGAAAAGGCAAAATAATTGTTGTCACTGGGAATTGAACCCAAGACCTCACAAGCACCAAATGGAACTCTAGGCTACAAGCACACATTTGTCATTTTATGAGGGGGGCTAACCTATATAAAAACTAAAAAAAAAAAACTAAAATTTAATCAAATTTTAATATACATTATTAAAAAATTTAAAATCATGGGGTGGCTTAGCACCCCCTGACATACACATAGATCCTCCCCTGCTTTTGTAGTGTATTTAGTATTGCCAAGTCTTTCAGACATACGAACAACAAAATGATAATCTTTGTCTTATATAATTTGCTGTTAATGCAGGTTTGCCTGATTTCTGCTACACTACCACATGAAATACTGGAGATAACCAGCAAGTTCATGACTGATCCTGTTAGGATCCTTGTAAAGCGTGATGAGTTGACCCTGGAGGTAAGTGATTCTCGGTTATCTTTATTATCGTGTTATCAAGTTTTACTGCTTTGTTCTCATCACTTCCCTCTTTTACTTTTACAAATGTAGGGAATTAAACAATTCTTCGTTTCTGTTGAGAGAGAGGAGTGGAAGTTTGACACATTGTGTGACTTGTATGACACACTCACCATAACCCAGGCTGTTATCTTCTGCAATACAAAGAGGAAGGTAATGATATATGTACATTTGACTCGTTAATGTCTCCATGCGGAAAATAAAATTTACTACTAACCAAGCTTATAAAAGGGGTGCAAGCTTGGGTATTTAAATGGATAACATTAGTAACTGCATTCAACGTGGGTGTCTGGCATTGAATTTGTACCATATGTTATAATCTGGTAGGTTTTCTAATGAGCTATCTCTTATCTCAAACCTTGTCTATTTCAAAATAATAAATGTATAAATTTGTTGACTGGTTAGAAGTTAGAAAATCGATAAAATTTTGCTTTATGTCATGGTTATTCCTCATGATTGCATAATATTAAGTGGTAATTCTCACTTGCTATAAGTGATTTTCTTATATTTTGACGACATCCCAGATATAAAATACCATCAAATTACTATTTTTATCCAGTTGATGGTAATCATGACATGTGTTGCATAGGTTGATTGGCTGACAGAAAAGATGCGTAGCAATAACTTCACTGTCTCATCTATGCATGGTGACATGCCTCAGAAGGAAAGAGATGCCATCATGTCCGAGTTCAGATCTGGTCATACTCGTGTTTTGATCACCACTGACGTTTGGGCCCGTGGCATTGATGTTCAGCAGGTAAGTCCTTGTGCTACTTTTCAATTGCAACTATAGAGTGAATGTGGATTAGAGCACTGAAATAAGAGGAACTTAAAACAATGTAATATGTGATAAATATTGATAGACAACCATTCTAGTTGTGTGACGGTTGAAATGGTTTACTGCAACTGTTAGGAATTAAAATCTGGACTGTTTAATAAATTTACAGCTGATACATTATCTTTCTGGGAAAATAGTTATATTGATTATAAAACTTATTGGCAACTGAGACAACCAGTGCTTATCAAAATAACATTATAAAATTGTAGATATGTTCTCTATGATTTAGATATGCTGTATATTGGAGATGGTGCAATTTGAAAAACCAGTAGATTCGTGAAACTAATTCCAAATTGCACCTAACTTGTACACGGCCTTTTTGAATGATGACTTATCTAACTTTTAGTTTCGGATTTCGACTAATTTTGACTTCGGTTATTACAGTTATGTACGATGTTTGGTTATTCATACATCAGTTCTCATCTTTCTGAATGATATCGTAATAACTTCTTTGCTACTTGTATTATTGTAAATGTATATTTCATCTGAAATTTTCTCTCTTTTTCTTAAATATGACAGGTTTCTCTTGTTATAAACTATGACCTTCCGAACAACAGAGAACTTTACATTCACCGCATTGGTCGTTCTGGTCGTTTTGGCCGAAAGGTACTTTTTTTTATCTTTTAGTTTTTTCTTAAGTGGATTATGTTTGTGAAGAGACTACATTTTACTGATCTTTTAAGAAATGCCGGGTCTCTGTGCAATCCTTCCAAAGCAATACATAAATACCAACAATGCCATTCTGAGAGGCCTATTTACAGTATTTAACAAATATTAGTTTCTTTGGAAGAAATTCTTTTGGGCCTTTTTTTCATTATTTCACAATACTTGAAGGCAATACTTGAGGCCTTCAGAAGAAAACTCTTTGACAATGTATCTTTTGGGGTTATTGTAGGGTGTGGCAATAAATTTTGTGCGCAAGGATGATATCAGGATTTTGAGAGATATCGAGCAGTATTACAGTACCCAAATCGACGAAATGCCTATGAATGTTGCTGACCTTATTTAAAAGGGGATGCTGTATTTTGAACTACAATATGTTTGCGGAATGAGTTGTTTGGGTGTTCGTACTTGACTGGTTTGTTACTTTTAGATTCTCTATTGTAAAGTCTCGCTGGATTGGGTTTTTTGATTGGCATATTTCATCTGTGAGATTGAGATTGAATGCTGTTGTACTATTTACCTTCTAGTGATGCATGGATTTTGTAACAGTTATACTAACAAGACATTTTACTGGTTTGATTAGGTAATGACATGAATATAGTCCTTTTCTACTTGTATGGTACATTTTATAACCAATTATTGCTTAGAATTTATAACCCTTGCATAACCCAGGTTAATAGTCATGTACCAATCAGTAGTCTGGTCCATTGATTGATGTGGCAGTGTATCTCTCCAATTGGAGGCTTTATTTAACCATTAGGCTCTGATTAGCTTCTTAGACTCATAATTGGATATTGTTTCCCTCTTTGTGAAATATTATTTGAAAACATAGGACAAGATCAAGTCAGAGTTTGACAAGATAATTTGTCGTTGTCTTTCTGCAATGGCCATGTGAAAAAAAGGGTAAGACGAGTTGATATTCTGATGGGCATGCAAGCTTTCATACCAGGTGTATCCCTCATTTATTGTAATTATGGCTAGCGGGACTATCATGAAGTCTCCATTAATCATTTATCCCATCACAATTGTTAAATGAATAAGGAGATGACATTATTTTAGCATATCCAAAAAAGCGACACCATGGATCTCATTAGGCCGTACCATATGAACGGTAGGTTCACCTAAAACGTGGCAATTTCAATTGGAAGAAAAATATTTTAGAAGTGATTCCCACGAGATTCTGATTCATTTTCTTTATTCCTGGTTTATAAACAGATTAAGTGATTTGGTGTTTAAAATATTCCAAACAATTGATTAAAGTTGATGTCTTTGATCACCTTAGCAGCTAATCATTATTTGAACTTTAATTAAAGGTGCACAACTAGTGGCTTTTTGTTGTAATGCAATTATTAGCATTCCTTAAAACCAATTCCAAATATGTCTTACAGAACTATACTTAAATAACTTAATTGAAATATTGGAATATTGGAATTGAAGGAGTGCATGGCATTATGCATCCAGCAAATGAAGGAGCTTTATTCTCTCTTTTCTCAGATTGTACACTTGTTGGAACATAAAAGGAGGGCTATCACATCAACATATGGATCCATCCCATCTTGCCACATGTCGAAACATGAGAGATCTCTCATGTCTCAATCAATGAACGACACTCTGCCTTTTCAGAACCAGATCCCATATTCTCATCTCATCCACCAAGTAACAACTCAGTTACATTTCTTTCCTTGAGCAAATATTCAACATGGGCACACACATGGCCTAATACTACGTACTATACCTTTGGTCGGATAAAATTCAAACAAACATCAATTTGGAGGAATACACTAGCAGAATAACCTCACCAACAATGGTTGGTATTCAATCATTTTAAATTATATTAGTTGGAGCCTTAGTTGGAGCCTTGGAGGGAGAAATAAGGTCAAGTTTTATGCATATAATTTATTTTATTTTTAGAAGGTCTTGGTATGGAATTTGTATCCTCTGCATTAACTCAAACTTTGAGTTAATGGGACCGTCCAATCCATGTTTGTACGGATATTAAAGAAGGACGTGCATTTATCTTGGACCGGATTAATCTGAATTATGATTAGACGACCGAGATGTATTAACTCAAAGTTTGAGTTAACGCAAAGGATGCAAACTTGTTGGCATGAAGCCACCAAATGGTTAATATCCACACCAAAAAAATTATTTGGGTTCTAAATATGCAACTTTACAGACGCAATATTGTTTTTTTTTTACTATATCAAAGGCTTAAGGAAAAAATGAGTACGGATAACCTTTTTTTCTAACTTATCGGATACGGGTAAGAATAAGTTTTTTTAGTTAATATAAAGAGTAAGGGTTTGGGTAAAAAAATAAAAATTATAAAAAAAATAGTAAAAAAAATTCCAAAAAATATAAAATTTGGTCTCCTAGCACATATTAATTCGGAGATAATGTTGGAAAATTCGGATCGACTGTTTGAACTTTGAAAATAAAGATATAGGAAGGAAGTAAAACATACATTTTACTTTCCAAAGCATGATAGTCCACCTCATATATTTATATGGAAAATAAATGATATGATATAGTTTATTGTTGGCACATTCTTTTACTCATTTACCAGACCTGTACTGTATTCGATAAGGCGGATACGGATAATTTTGTTTTTTTACATATCGGGTATGGTAAGAATAAAGTATTTTTTAACATAACAAGAATGATGCTTTCATCCGATTCATTTCATACCCGTTTACACCCTACAAAGACTGGTTCTTTTTGTACACATAATTTTATGTCCGAATTGTCCTCCTTTAATGCTGTATAAATATTTTATCATTTTTTTTCTCCTTTGATTTACTCTTTTTGGACTTAATTTTTGCAGTCCCGGAATTGGTATTGTTAGAAATTTTAATTTCTTAAAGTTTTTTTTATCATTAATATTTTGAAATTATGAGATTAAATTAATTGGACCGTTCGGCCGAGTATGTTATTAGTCTTTACAATGATTGGTTTTATTTTATGATTTATATTTGTTGACACTTATTGCCGAGGGGAGAAATTTGGGTCCGATCGGCATCGGATCCAAAGTGGGTTCGACGGGTTCGCTCACCGTCCGATCTGCTTTAGGATTCGCGCCCGCAACTTTCGCATCTGCTTTAAAATTTGTGTGCACGAATCTTAAAGTGGATCGGACGATCCCGAAACCCATCGGACCCAAATTCGAGTGCGATGGGCATCGGACCCAAGCCTTTCTCATTGCCGAGTCCTAATGTAATTAATAAAATTGAGATTGATTGTTCAACCAATACAAATATACAATGCATTGAGCCGTTGATTGTACCTTCTATTTTAAATTGTCTGACATCATAAAGCCGTTGCTCTCACCAAATTCATTGACTAATTGGATGAAAATGACTCGGTCATTTAATCTAATAATAATTTATCTTTTTGGCTTGTTCGTCCTTTGAAACCCCCCACCCCACCCACACTAAAGTGGTAAAAACGTGCCGTGCCGTAACTAACACGTCGTGACTTTGGTTTCGTGTCATACTGTACCGTGATCAAGTGAACAATCACACGTCTCGTAATGTGCCGTAACCAAAATATCGAGGGGTGGTCACGGCACGCAAGTCACACCGTGCCCAAACGTGCCTGGTCACGTTTGTCATGTTTGGTCACGTTTAACTATTTTTTTTCATAATTTGGGTTAGTTTATTCAAGATTCACCATTTGATCAAGATTTAACGGTCCTAATTATACGTGACTCGCGTGACCACGTGCCGTGACTTGTAATTTCTGATGCTCTAACTTATAATTCTAATTACCAATCAAAATTTAACATATTTATTTCACGTTTAAATTTTTGGCGGCAATTATTAGTACACTATCATACTGTCAATGCCATATAAAATTATAGTGTTACAATCATCCTTTATCTTTTTTCACATATAGTCTCAATTTTAAACTAACATGCTTCAAATTGAGAAAATTGACATTTAAAAACAAATTTAAGGAATGGTTATCATATATACAAACTTTGACAAATAGTTGGCAGAGGGAAATATTCTCAATGAAAATCTTCCTTGTACATAATTGACCCTTTTCAGTACATCAATTTTTGATGTAATGTGTTGGAAACAAAAGTAGAAAAAGTTAATTTCCTTTTCAGGGTGCAACAATTTGGGAAACAATAAAGAGAACTATTCCTCTCTTTGATTCCAGCAAGCAGCAGCCCCATCTGTTGCATGTGAACTAGCCAATCAGGGGGTCATCATATTACTTACCACTACTAAATATTTTGATATATACACAAATTTATTCTTCATTCATTTCTTCTGAAAAATGTATCTCTCTCATTCATTATTATAAGAGTTTCCTTCCTTAAAAGTTTTTAGAATATAATAATATTCTTTCTCTCTCATATATTATTATATTATTTTATTTCGTTAAGTTAAATTTATAAATTAAATATATAGAGAGATGAGCTATGGTGAGACGTGGAGTAAAACAAGTTTGTACTCTACATCATATTTTCATTTTGAAAATTCAAACAACCAATCCGAACCGCTCAACATGTTATCTATATTGAAATGTGCTTGGAGACTAAATTTTATATTTTTTGGAATTTTTTTACTATTTATTAAGCCATTTTGAAAATTGCTGATCCACTGTGAACAGTAAAAAACAGTAAAAATTTCTGGACCACCGGATCAGCGATTTTCAAAGTGGCTTAATAAATAGTAAAAAAATTCAAAAAAAATGTAAAATTTGGTCTCCAAGTACATTTCAATATAAAGAACATGTTGAGCGGTTCGGATCGGTTGTTTGGATTTTCAAAATGGAAATATAGTACCATGGAGTAAAAACTTGGTTTTACTCCACGTCTCACCATAGCTCATCTCTCTCTCTATATATAATATTTGTTATTTATATTTCATCATACTTTTAAAATGTTAAATATATTACAAGAATGAAAGATTTTATTATATTATTGAAAATCTATTAATATATACATTTATTTTACCCAACTCCACAAGTATCTACTTAAACAAAAAAAAAATTATTTTGGCAAAATATTTTTTTGTTGGATATAAATTTGTTCGATACTAATTATATATAAATTTCATGAACAATTTTTTTTTCCAGATTCGGATCTTTTTTAATATTTTTTGTTGGATAACCCATTACTATTTGTTATACATAATAAAACTCATTTGATATAATTAGACAAAAAAAATAAGAAAAACTTCAAAATCCAGAGGGGGGCAGTTGACCCCCCTTGGACTAGGCTGGGTCCGCCCCTGTTAATAAGATGATCCATAGAAATCAGTTTGTTTCAAAAGAAAAGAATAGAAGACAAAAAATAATGACTTTCTAAGAACTTGATAAATAAAAATAGAATCATTGATAGCTGAATAGCTCCAATATGTTTTTTTTTTCCTTCATGAAGAAGATAAACAGATTAAGAAAGTATATTAAAATAAATATAGATATTAAAAAGTTACTAATTAAGAGAGCAAAAGAAGTAATAGCTTACGAAGGACAATTTTGTCTATCGGATAGAAAATTTAAATTCAGTTGTGTCAGTAACAAATTTTATAGTATTAATATCAGCTCCCAATCAGGGAACTCTATAATTTTTATATTTAAGTCCTCCTAAAAACTAAATTTTCATTTTTAGAGATTCTGTTCAATAAAATATTAAAATATCATAGTAAATTGGTTTGACTGATTTGAATTTGTCGTTTGAAGTCAATCCGATAAGTTTTGGAATCACAAATTGCTTGGTGAGCTTAAGAACACCCTAGTTCTACTCAAAATTCCATACTATCAAGTAAATAATTTAAGAAAGTGGTACCTTGGAACAAATATTCCAGAGCTCCTTTCTTTGATCTTTTTAATACATGTTTTTCTTTGTTGTACTTTTTAATGGATTGTGCACCTGGTGTTCTAATTGAAAATGCATTATATGATTTCGCATGTTCTGTTTATGATGATTCTAATTAATTATGGTTACTATCAGACATCTTTAGAAAGAAATAATTGTTTCCAATTGATACAAGTGATAGTTGGAGACCTTTTCTGTTAGTTGTTATAGGATAACAATTCTTTATAAAGTATGTATAATTTTTTAAATCAGATGACAGCAGCACAGTACCTTTCTTTTTTTAAAAGAACATTATTGCATGTTTTGGTTTCTTTTTTCTTGGATAACATATGAGACCTAGAGAAAGTACAATAGCCATGATATATTTATTATCCAGGAAGTACAAATTCACTGCTTCCTAAAATAATATGAAAGTAAAATATTATCTATAAAATCAAAGCAACTTGGCAACTTTTGTTAGAAGCACCTTAAGGGAAATACATACCTCACAGAAAAAACAAGATAACCTATCTCAATTATGATAATGACTGCATTATAAATTACTGGAATATTGCCAAATTTAAAATCAAGGAAATGTGTACCTCACTGTAAGAATTACAATATACATATAATCAAAGAGCTTTGTTATAACAAAAAGAGGCGTACTAGATCAAGAAATGTATATCAAGTCAAAGAAAAAACAAAAAGGAGTATACTGGCAGCAATCTAGCAAATCTAAAAAAACATTTCTCTTATTCAAATTCCATATAACCGTACGCTGTTATTCGGCACGCATGGACCGCTATAAATAAGTAGCACTCCCATGAAGAACACCACACATGAAAATAACACAATTCAGAGAAATTTACGCACTACTTGTAACAACTTGCACAGAGATGCCATACTATTTAACCTCTAACCCTCCATTGGAAGAATCCTACACGAAATTGCCCAGCAATGCTTTGCTTCATCAACAAAGCTTGAACCGAGATGACACATGCACAAAAGAATATGAGATCCCCACCATAAACTTACATGGCTTAACCAGCGGTATCTCACAAGAGAGAACTAAATGCAAAGAAGATATTGCAAAGGCCGCCTCAGAATGGGGCATATTTCATGTGTTAGACCATGGAATAAGCCAGAAGCTTCTGCAGGTCATGAGGAGAGAGCAACTCAGGTTGTTTTCAATGCCGTTTGAGAAGAAGAGGTCTTGGTGTGGCCTCCCATATGGCTCTTACAGGTGGGGCACACCTACTGCCACCTGTCAGGAGCAGTTCTCCTGGTCTGAAGCGTTTCATGTGCCTCTGTCAGATACGGGAGAGAGTTGCTCAAGCGAGGAATTCAAAACCTTCAGGTACTTGAGTAAATATCCCTACTAGGTGGAACTAGGCAGCACATGCAAAAAAAAAAAAAAAAAAAACACACCACATCACCATGCAAATGCAAAATGCCAAAAACGAAAAAGAAAAAAGTGAACACTCAAGTCTTTTTTACTACCCAAAAATTAAACACAGCAATATTTTATCTAGTACTGTTAGTAATATTGGCATTATCAAGTAATGGCCATGTCTACCCCCAAATACCTACACTGCTAATGCCTAATTAGAACTTCTTTGTAGCAGAGAGGTGATGGACAAGCTAACAACAGATTTGTCAAATCTCGCAAATATAATAGCAAGGGCATTATCAGAATATTTGGGCGAACCTAGCACTAGATGCATCACCAAGAGTTGTAGCAAGAGCACATCCTTCTTCAGACTAAATCACTACCCAAATTGCCCCCTCTCAGAAGAAACCTTTGGCTTGGTGCCCCACACTGACAGTGATTTTTTGACCATAGTGCATTCTGATAAGGTGGGCAAGCTACAACTAAAAATGAAGGATTCAAAATGGGTATCAGTGCAGCCGAAGCCAGGTGCTCTTATTGTTAATATTGGAGATCTATTTCAGGTATGAGCTTTTTGTATTTAATGTCTGATGAGACTGGTACAGTAATCCTTAATTAATCATGTACCACCTTGAAGGCTTTCTTGCTATTCTTATTTTCTTTTCTCGTCTTGTGCTTAGTTGCACTCTAGGGTGAAAATGTTATTATGGAGGGTTACTATACTTGTATAGTACACCAATCTAGCCTAATAGCAGCCAACATTTTTTTTTCCTTTTTTCTTTTTTTTTGCAGCAAACTGTGCAGTCCGTACTCCAACTATGTTAATACCAATAGTCATCAGCATGGTACAACTATGAGTTACTTTAATTATACTTCCAAAGAAACAGTATTTCCAATTTATTGAACAACACAACTGCCACACTAAAAAGGAGGGCAAACAGAATCAATTTTGTTGTAGATTGAAGTTAATGTGTTGTGCTATCCTTAATTTGAATATCTCAATTACAGGCTTGGAGCAATGATGTATACAAGAGTGTAGAGCACAGAGTTATGCCTCATCATGGAGTAGATAGATACTCCATGGTGTATTTTCTCTGTCCATCATACGATTCTCCAATTGGAAGTTGTACAGGCCGTGCCCCTATTTATAGGAGCTTTACCTTTGGGGAGTTTAGAAAGGAGGTGGATAAGGATGTGAAACAATTAGGGTGCAAAGTGGGACTCCCAAGATTTCTCTTATAGATATGTCCAAGTGGTATTTCAACATGTGCTATAGTGTGTTTTCATCCCTTCATCTTATATATCTATGTTTTATAGCTCAGAGCCAATGGTTTCTTTTAACTAAGTTGATTGAGTTGAGTTTTTGTATTCCATTTGGAGTAAGGAATGCTTATATATTTTCTTCTTTTAACTATGTTTGAAAGTAGAAGGGATCAGGAGATAACTATTGTCCTATCTTATAGTGGGGACAAGAGTTATCCCTTGCTTCCCTGCTTTACCCACTTCCAAACTGAACCCTTGGAACAAAATTCAACACTCCTCTAATTATGCAAATATTCTACAAAAAAAGGAATATCTCTTTATAAAAAAAATGCAAGTCATGTTGTACATTTGTACAATTACAAATTGAAGATTTGTGAAATGTGTTAGAAAGTTTTCTAATGGGGAAAAAAAAATCCTGGCTTTCATGAAGAACCAGGGGATACATTTACACCAATATAGCACAACACCAAAAATAAATTAAGAACATTGCTCACTCCCAGATTCTATCTCTGAAGATAACTGTCTCTATTTTCAGAAGACCAAAAGTTTCCATCCTTGCAATTATTTTGCAATAAAAGAAGCTCAGAATAATTGCAAAGAACCTAAAATTTCTGTTACATCACAAGCATCTTTGGATGACTCCCAAAGATTTCGGCATTGCATGTCAGCTCGGATTTGATGAAGAGATCATTATCTTGTTTTGGCTTTCATAGGTTTTCAATTGGAACTATAAACCTTCTTTACTTACATTATGAAAGATACCTGCTGGTTCAAGCTTGTACTGACAGCCTACAGCCCTACAGCCATTGCAAATAAAGCTAAGAAACAATGCATCCCGGCTGAAATATCGGTAACTGTCAAATAAGAAGACAAAAAAGAAAATTTTCCACTTTAGTGCAACGAGATATTGTACACATAATAAACAAGGAAGAAACTTCTACGGGCCAGTACTGGACATGACCATTCAGTGAAAACTCAGTGTATTAAAAAAACTACCAACATTACAGTATCATCTAGTAGGTTTCTACGGGCAGAACAATATTTTATTAGGCTTAACTAAGCAAAAGCTATTTAAAAAGTAACTACAAACCGAGATTTAAAAAATGCAGGCATACACATGAATATAACTAATTAGAAAGGAAAATTGGAAACCTGTAAGAAATGTTCTCTTCTATTGAAGAAACCTATATGTTCCAAGTATCCATATGCTGTGAACAGTGTGCCTCAATAGGCCATTAAGCTAGGCCCAAAACTGAGCATATAGAAAAGATCCACTAATCATGATATTCACTCGGTTCGGGCATAAACTTGGGCCATTGCTTGCTTCGACTCTTGGTTAGTATCAAATTTGAACTAGCCTGTTGCTTCCCAATCAATTAGGTCAGAATTTCTAGTTCTAGGATTTGGAATGCCGCTTTGGCCCCACCCCTTCTGGACCCTCTTCAGTACTTTTAAAGCAACACCAGACCCATCATCCCTAAATTCAGAGCAAAGTAAGCTGGGTCACAATATAATGGTTTGTCATAATATTTTATTTTTTCATTCGTTTGTTTATTCTGACAATAGAGAAGATGCAGTTCAAAACATGTCTAGGAGTCCTTGTTTGTGTTCTTTATCTTCTATTTTATTTATTTGTCAGTCTATTTTGTGATTCATGAATTTTGTAGAACATAAATAGAGAAATATTAACAAAGAAATATTAAATAACAGTACCTGTGCAGTAAAGCACGCCAATTTCTCTCCCTAGAAGCCTTTTCTTTGAGTCTCGCTTGTCTATCATGCTTTGAAAAAGGATAGGTCATATCACTGGACGCCTCCAGTTGACTAGCCATGTGCATCATCTTTTCTGAAAGCTTATTAGCCTCAATTCTGCTTCCTTTTTTATTTAATCCATCTATTACGGGCAAAAAGGCGGCTGGGTCAAACACCGATCCCTTGTCAACCATCAAATTAATCAAATTCAATGCCTCATCTGCCTTCTCTTTCTTGCAAAGTTCTTCTAGAAGGGATATGTAAGGAAATTTCTCAATCGAGAACCCTTTTTCTACTGCAACCTCTAGCATATTCAAAGCTTCAAGAAAATTCCCACAATTGTGAAACTCACTACACATAAAGCTATAGAGTGCTTGTCTTTGACCGCAAGTGCTCAAAGCAGTGTCAAATAGCCCCTTAGCCGTGTCAAAATCAGGGACACGAAAGAAAGCCTTGATCAAAATTATGAAGGTGGTCACATTTGGGGCTATACCATTTTGCAACATTTCTTCGAAAAATTGTACGGCTTTGCTTACTGCTTGATGTTCGCATAATGCTCGAATTAAATTATTATAAGAAATGATGTCAGGAAGAATCCCTCTTTCTTTCATCTCAGCCATTAAATTAACAATTTCATGAGGTTGATTATTGTTTTGGATCCCCCATATAAGCAAATTGTATGTTCTCAGACTAGGATTACACCCTTTCCTTTCCATGTCCCTCAAGACCTTAAGAGCTGATGGCACCTTCCCGTGCTTACAGAAACCGTGAATAAATATGTCATACACCATGGAATCGACTAAAATACCCCTTTCTACCATCTCAACCAATTTTTTCTTAGCTTCACTGAACCGGCCAGCAGCGCACAAACCGGAGATGATTATGGAATATGTAAACTTATCAGGCTCGCATTTTTTATTGCTATTTGAATTATCTACTAGACCAAGGTACAAATTTCCAAGGACACCAAGAGCAGCACTGCCATACTGCCACATAGAATCTGCAATTGCAATAGCCTTATCTAACTGCCCATTCTTGCATAATCCATCTATTACTATGTTGCAGGTTATACTATCAAGGCCATACCCCTTTGCATTCATTTTCTCTAGCAATCTATCAGCTTCATATATGTTACCTTCTTTCAATAAGCTCTTCAACAAAATATTACATGTGAAGTTGTTAGGGAAACAACCATTCTTGCACATTTCTTCTAGAACCATTCCAGCTGCTGGTGCATTGCCATTTAAACAGTATCCTTGGATTAATGTCGTGTAAGTTACTATATCGGGTTCCATTCCACCTTTTCTCATCAAACTCAAAACCGACTTGGCATAAAACATCATGCCTGCCTTACATAACCCATCTATGACAATATTATAAGAATAAATATTAGGCTCAACCCCCTCGTTTGTCATTTCATCGAGTAGTTCGCGCGCCTCCAACAGTCTCTCATTTTTAACCAACCCCTTTAACCATCTGTTGTAACTCTCAACCCTTCTTAAAAAGCCATTACTTTTCATTGATGAAACTAGAACTCTAGCTTCTTCAACCAAGCCTTCCTTACAAAAGCCATCAAGCATTACATCAAAGGTTGCTTGATTTGGTCTTGGCAAACCCAGTTCTTGATCCTCGTGCATATCCTTGAAAATTGAGTATGCCTCCATAACTTTACCGGCCTTACAAAGAGCTGTAATTCGACAATTGAATGTAACAACATTTGGAAAGAGACCCTCTTTTCGCATTCTCAGCACCAATTTCTCTGCCTCATTGACCTTTTCTTCTTTACATAAACCCCATATCAAACTGTTGCAAATAACCAAATTCATGCTGACCCCAAATTGCTCCATCATGTCAAAAATCTTCATTGCTTCAATGCTTTTGCCACATTGGCAATAACCATTTATCAAAATCCCAAATGTATGTTCATTTGGGGAGCAATTTCTCGCGGGCATTTTATCAAACACCAAACGGGCATTCTCCAGCTGGCCAGAATCACATAAATACTTCATGAAAATGTTATATGTGAAGGTATCGGGTTTAACACCGGAGATTACCATGTCCTTATATGTAAGCTCGACTAAGTCGGGACGCTCGTACTTGAGCGAAAGGTGTAAGAGAGAGCTGTACAAGCGAAGAGGCGGAGGCGCTGAGGGGGAATGAGAGCGTAGAGAGAGAAAACAGGAGAGAGCAGGAGAGAGGAGGGAAAGAGAACACAAGGCTAGGGATAGGTGGAGGAGAGAGACGGAAGGGGAGGGGGAAGGAAGAGAGACGAGCAACAGGCGGAGAGAGTCTAGCTGGGGAAGATGGTTCGAATGGGCGAGGAGTCTGGAGAGGAAGGAAATGGAGGAGAGGGTGATAACTGGAGGGGAAGGGGAGGTGGCGAGGCGGATGAAGAGGTGCCATGCGAGGAGAGGATCTGAGGCGTTGCGGCGGAGGAGAAAGGCTAGGTTGGTGGTGGCGGTGGCGGGTGGCATAGGAAGGTACGAGGAGACTGGGCCCCCGCTTTCAGACCTTTTGAATTTAAGTTTGGAAAATTTATTGTTTCAGCCCTTCTAAAAGTTAAATTATCAGACCGTACTTTTCATAGGCTCGTCTAGTCGTCTGGGTATGGATGGAAATGGTCGCTTCGCTTCGCTTCGCATTTGCTTTTCGTTTTTTTTTAAAAGAAAAAAACAGTCTATGCCTCTATCTCTATGGTCTTCATATTGAGATCAATTTCTTATATAGAAGCCGCATCTCTATTGGTTTGTATTTTTTATAATTGTTACGATCGGTTTAATATTTAAGACGAATTTTTTAATATGATTTAGTGATATTTTAATTTATATTAGAATCAAAATTTTGTAGACATAAGACACCCTATTCCTATACCTTACATCTCTGCTTACCCAGTAACACAAATCTGCAAAACCGTCGAGAATCCTTGTATGGTGGCAAATCTGCAAAACCGTCGAGAGTATACCCACCTTGTATGGTGGCATTTGTCACAGGATCTCTCTCCACCTTCCACCTGCTTGAACTCCAACTCTTTATATGAACCCTTATAACACCACGCATAGTTTGCATCTACTGTCATTGAGAATCCTTGTTTTTCTCTTATTCCCGATCCTGCGACATTTATTATGTCGAGGGCCGAGTACTGCAATTATCCATTTATTAAAACAAAGTTGGCACTCAAACCTTGAAACAAGATTTTGGAAAATGCTTCAAGAAGCTGGGGTCCTCTGGGAAAAACAAGCAAGTGATCAGATAGATGTCTTGGAGGATTATGCATTTTTTTAGTACCTTTAAAAATTAAAACCCTACATTTTCGACTGCCATTGCTAGTGTGTAGATGCTAAATTCACTAGGCATTTCTTGGGGGTCAACTTCTTGAAATCTCTTTCTCCATTTGGTTGTGAAATTACCCAACCCCTTTGTGTTTGTACCACAAGTCATACACTCAGAGCTCCCATCATTGCACATGAGTCCTTTTGCACTTTAGACAGAACAGAAACCCTTGTTTGACATTTACAAAATTTAAGCACTCAATCTAAACAAAAATAATGGTTGACATCATTTTACCAATTGTTACAAAGTGACACTTGTGTAAAAATAATAAGAAAAAATAATCGAAAAATCTAACCCAGTGAAATCTAAAATGCAGTATCTAAACCTAGTTTGAAAGCCAACTATAGATACTCTTTAACTATTCAACACCCCAATTTTCTCCGCCCCAGCATCAGCATATGCTCGGTGGAGATCAGGAATAGCAGGTTCATATGGCACAACAAACTTCTCCACAAATTCCTTATCACTCGGCCTCATAAAAGAAGCAAATTTTAGATTTGCCACAGGAAGTCCTTTTGACAGCAAAAGCTTTCTGACAAGGTTCCGTGGAATCAGCCGGTTCTCCAAGCTGGACATGAGCAAAAATGGATTTTGGATCACATGCAACTTATCAATACCAGCTTCCTTCATCAGGAATTCCATTTTTCTACCAACCACCTCCTCTGTTTTGGTTAACAACAAAGGGGCTTTACTAATCAAAAATGCTACCTCCTTTTGTGAAAGCCCAAGACTTCTCAAGTTATTAATCCTTGCATCTATGGTGTGTTGGCTCAGACAACAGACAACAATCAATGCATCCGTAAATAAGCCTGACGAGCGTGCAATCACCAACTCCGCAGCCTTCTCAGCTTTCATTTTCACAATTTCAGGCCTATATGAGATCACTCTAGGAGCTGATTTCATCAGCCGGACAATCTGACGAGGCGATAAACCACATTGCTCCCGAAGGAAGAATAAGTTGGGCATGAGAACCTTTTCCATGTCACTACTGATAAGAGCACCCCCCCACACTTTGAGTACTACAGAAAGATTCTCTACCGATCCAAGGACCTCCATCCAGAAATCAACCTTTGGTACAAAATTGAACCGAAACAGATTAGGGCTGCGGGAAATGAGACCTGAGATGAATTCAATAGAGAAGCCGAGCTCTTGTAGCTTTGCGATGTTTGGTCTCCAATTCTTCTCCACATGGGAGCAAAGGATGCGAGCGTCCCGCGACACGGCGGCTCTTATGTCCGACTCACTTACGCCAACCTTCCTCAGGAAACAGAGCACTGTGTCGGGCTTCTCAGGGGACTTGAGGTGCGGGATATGCTCGGATGCTCTGAGTGCCTCGGCGGAGGAAAGACCGCATGATTGAACGAGGTACTCTACAGCGAAATGGAGATTTGGGGACGACGCTTGAGTGGGAGCGGTGGAGGAGGCCAGTGGTGTGCTCCGATTGTGAGGAAGAGATGGACGGAGGCAATGGATTCTCCCCACAGACAGACTCATAGACATAGGCACTGGCAGGCGAAGGGTCGAAACTCGAAACTCAAAACTCGAAAGGTTTTTGACCTCAAAAGACGACGATGGCTGTTCGGATGAGGATCCTCTGCATTTTTAATACGGACCGTCCGATCCGGACCAATCCGACAAATCAATCGTGCTAATATATCGAACGGATAATATTCAGTTAATTAAAAGACGATGCAACCAAATGAGCGGATTCGATCCAATTTCTCAAAAAGCCCGTAACAGGAATTGCTTACCAATCGGTCCCTCTTTTTTTTTTAGAGGGGTTCAAATGAAAGGTTATAATGTCTGTTTGGAATTGTTTACAGCTGACTTGAGAAAAAAAACATAGTTTTGGGCTTTTTTCTTTGGGCCAATATATATAAATCTTAGTTAAAAGGAAAGTTAAGGAATTGTTTGTGGGCCAGTTGGACCTTTCTTATGTAAACAAAATGTGGGTTTATTTTAATCTTGTTTGAATCTGCACCGTCCACCCCTTTAGATCAGCTATCTTGATCGTTAGCACAGTTATCCCATAGAATGATAGAATAGAAATTGAATTTAATCCACTCATTTGGTGATAAACCATTCGACCCTTCGTCTACCGCTTTACAAGGTCAGTTCAGTGGCCATGTCTATGAATCTGTTTCTTGGGAGAATCCATATCCATTGCCTCCGTTCATTTCTTCCCCTCAATCGGAGCACATCGCTCGCCTCCTCCACCGCTCCCACTCAAGCGTCGCATCCAAATCCACAGTTCGCTGTAGAGTACATCGTCCAATCGTACTGTCTTCCCCCAGACGAGGCACTCAAAGCTTCCAAATATATCCACCACCTCAAGTCCCCTGAGAAACCCGACGCAGTGCTCTGTTTCCTGAGAGAGATTGGCGTAAACGAGTTGGACATAAGAACTGCCGTGTTGCGGGATGCTCGCATCCTTTGCTCCACTGTGGAGAAGAACTGGAGACCAAACACCGCCAAGCTACAAGAGGTCGGCTTCTCCATTGAAGACATCTCAGGTATCATTGCCAGCAGCTCTAGTCTGTTTCGGTTCAATTTTGTGTCAAAGATTGACTTCTGGATAGGGGTCCTTGGATCGGTAGAGAATCTTTATGTGGTACTCAAAACGAGGCAGGGTGCGCTTATCAGTAGCAGCTTGGAAAAGGTTATCTTGCCCAGGCTGTCTTACCTTAAACAGCAATGTGGTTTATCTAATCAGCAAGTTGTCCGGCTAATTAAGTCAAATCCTAGATTGATTTCATCTAGGTCTGATGTTTTCGAAAAGGTAGTCGAGAGGGCTCTGGAATTAGGTGTTGCTCCTTCATCAGGAAGTTTTCTTAATGCATTGATTGTTGTCAGCAGCCGGAACCAGTACGTCATTGATGCAAGGCTAAATAACTTGAGGAGTCTGGGGTTTTCACAGGATGAGGTAGAAATTATGATTCGTAAAAAACCTACTTTGTTGGCAGTACCAGAGAAGATTGTTGGTAGCAAAATGGAGTTCCTGATGAAGGAAGCTGGTTGTGATAAGTTGCATGTGATCCAAAATCCAGTTATGCTCACGTACAGCTTGGAGAAACGGCTGTTTCCACGGAACCTTGTGATAAAACTTTTGATGTCCAAAGGACTTCCTGAAGCAAATCTAAAATTTTCTACTATTGTAAATCCAAGTAATGAGAAGTTTGTGAATAAGTTTATTCTGCCATATGAATATATTATTCCTGGTTTCCACCGAGCATATGCTGATGCTATTGCTGGGAAAATTAAGGTTGTTGAATAGTATATAAGAGTATCTCAAGTTGACTTGCATGCAGGATTAGATACTGCTTTTATATGATGATTAATTATTATGTAATGGAGAAACTAAATATCATATCAGGAGAACTCTCAAGGTTAATATTTTTTTTAATTTCTTAAAGTTTATTGTTTTCAATAGCTAGAATTTAAGAGACATGTGAAAGCCCTTTTTTCTACTTGTACCGTATTTTAGTTTAATTTCATAAATGTTATTACCATTACATAATGTAGATTCAGTTGAAGGTAGTTTGGGAAATTTTATAAGGTAACAATTGAGTTGCCTTCTTCATTTGCGAAAGCTTTCCGTGATAGGTTTCTACAAAAAGTTTATATTCCTTCATGACCTCTTATTTTTTTCTCCATAGTGGACTGCAAAACTATTATAGAAAGGTGAAATTATTGGAAGAGAGGAGTAAGATAGAGGCATCCAAACCAAGTATGCAGTGCATAGATGTACTATTTAAACCTGTTGTTTAATTTCAAGTGGTAAAAAAAACATTGTACTTGCCAAGAATTGTAATGTGGGCCTGTGGGGTACTTCTACCTGATTAGAAATTATTCTCTCTTCTGATTCTGCTAAAGGGTACCATGAATTCTATATCTTATTATTCTTTTGATCATTTTGTTCTTTTTGGAAAATACTGGTTCAGTACCAGATCTATTTATTTAATGGTAAAGAGATAGACCTACTGGTGCAATAATTTGTTGGTTGTGAATCTTTCGACAGGGTAACTGGCGTACCTGATGTACCAGTCTGATCTGGCCTGGTAGACAATAACCTGCTAGTACTGAGTTTCATGTAGTTTCCTGTACTCGCACAAACATCCTCTAATTTGAATGCATAAACACCCATCAAAAGCATAAACATCCTCTAATTTGAATGCATTTCTGCATGAATTTATTTGTGCTAAGGTAGACTCTTAACTTCCATAACTTAAAATTTTGCCTCCGCTCATGTCTCCACATGAATAAATTCGTATTTGACCAAAGAGATGGACAAAAAAAATTATGCAAACAACATACTAGAATGCTTTTTTAGAATACTTTCAGTTACATAATCACCAAGATGAACTTATACATTTTGTGTACGTATTTTATTTATTTACAAAAAAAAGACACGTCAAATGTACACAAAATAATAGAATACTGACAACATAGAACTTGAACAGGAGAGGCTTTAGCTTGGTGAGTATTTTCTGTTTAGGGTTCTTTTCTTTGTTTTAAATTTTTTATTTTGATTTGTAAAACCGGGTGAGGGTTACAACTCAAAACCCCACATAAAATAGGGGCTTGAACCTCCGAAATTTTTATCAATACCCTCCAAAAAAAATAGCAAATCTACCATCCGTATTGATTTTTTTTTAAAAAAAACCTAACCGCCCCACGTTGGGACGGTTTGCTCTATTTTTTTTTTTTTACAGATATTTACCAAATCGCCCCATAGTGAGGCGGTTTGCTATATATATATATATTTTATTTTTATTTTTTAGAGATCTTAATATTTCCATCTAATCTGTATATTACATGACACCTATCCTAGATGAGTATATATGATACGTAATCAATTTAAAAAAAATATAAACGATCGACAAGAGCTAAGACGATTATTACAGATAATGATCGTCTGATCCTTTGCAAGGATCAGATTATGTGTTGTTACATTGATTAGATCTTGTGATGAAATGTGCGGTGCCCCACAAGATCCTGTCACATTAGATTACTTTGAAGAGGCATTCTAAACAGTTTTCACAAAAAAATATTTTTCTAAACAACTTAATATCTTTCGGGCCACATATTATAAGCAAATATAGCGAAACAGTGTAGCTACGATAATATAGCCCGAAACATCAAGTACCACCTCCCAACGAACAACACACAAAACAAATTCAAAAGAGATATTCGAACAAATTGCTTCACCAGAAATAATCCTAAATCAAATGATACTTCAATTAAAAAATAATTTCCCACAATTTCTAATTCAACGACTAACACATATCCAAATTCTAAAAAGGGGAAAATAAAACGGTTAACTTGGATCAACCTAACAAAACTATATATTACATGGATCCGCGCAATATTCAATTGACACACCTTATTGGGTCCAGCAAAGATCCAACGGTGATTATGCAAATACTTGAACAGCCGTCAGGCACCAATTGGAGATATAAAATTGACAAATGCATATCTAAAGTTGCAAAAAACAAAGGGAAGAGCCTCAAAACTTGCGTTGAAGTTTCCGATTAAGAATATATAGAATACCAATTTTTATAGCAAACATTCATTCTATACACACTAAACATCTCTAAAATATATATATATTTATAGCAAACCGTCCCAATGTGAGGCGGTTAGATTATTTTTAAAAAAAATTCAATGTAAAAGGTAGATTTGTTATTTTTTTGAAGAGTATTAATAAAAATTTCGGCTTCGACCCTGTTCTTTTCCTTAAAAAAAAAATGTACACAAGTTTTATGTTGGAGCGCAATACATAATGTTGCATGCGTTTATTATGTTTTAATCAATTAATACCCCATTTTTACTAATAGTATCACCAAAATATAAGAGGCGAAGTTTGTTTAAGAAAACTTTTAAGATTAAAATGATTTTTTGGAAATTGTAGGACACAAATACAAAATTGCACTCTTCACTTAATTTATTGCCACACGCTAAACATTTCCCGCTTCGTCTTCCCGCCAATCGCCATTATAACTCAACCAAGGGTTTCCATATCGCACTGGTCCCCTGAGAGAAAGATCGATGGCGGAGGCGGCACCAACTGGATGCTTCAAGTGCGGTCGACCCGGCCACTGGTCTCGCGACTGCCCTTCCTCGTCTTCCTCCGTTCCATCAAACCCTAACGCTAACCATACCCCTAATTTCTCCAAACCTAAGACTCCATTTTCGAACTCCAATTTCTCTAATAAATCGAATCCTTCGACCAAATCGGTAGAATCTTCTGGTACTGATCCCGCCTCAAAGAAGAAAGCTCGATCCAGACCTAACCTGACAGCCGATCTATTGTTGTCTGATGATGGGCTTGGTTATGTGTTGCGACATTTCCCTCGAGGTTTTAAGTACCATGGCCGTGGCCATGAGGTAAGCTTTCACAATCTTGTCTTTGTTCGAGGGTTATTATTTAATTTCACTTGTGGGTCTAGATTTTGGTTTTGACTTTTTGTTAACTTGCAAAATCTTCAACCTATATTAGTGATTTATGCTTTGGTGAAATCTAATTCAGGCCATATTAAGTTCAGAAGCACTTCATTTGAGTACCGATTTTTTTTTATTTAGCCAGTTTCCTGAATTTTGTCCTAGATGCCAGCGTTCCTTTTTTAATTTAATTTATCCTATATAATTTCTTCTGTAGGTGACGGATCTAGGCAACTTGATTGGGTTATATTCGGAATGGCACATGCGCCTAATACCATACTATTCTTTCGAGCAATTTGTCCAAAAGGTTGAGCGAGTGGGGGCCAGCAAACGTGTCAGAGTAAGTTCCTATTTGTTAGGGTTTTAAATATTACCAGAATATTTTTAAAAGCCTACTATGAACTTTTGTATAATACTCCAAAAAATATTGAATACCTTTGTCTTAGGGTTATCTTCTAATAAAAGATCAGCTTTTTTTTTCTCTTGTGCTAATAGATTGTGCTGCTTTTTGTAAAGTTGTCGTTTAGCTAGTATCTAATCTTACCAGTATGGTGCATGTCAGACATCACTCATACACAGAAAAACTCAGTATGGTAATCATTCCAAGGATCCACCCTTTGCTGTACCAGAAAGCAGAGAAAATTTGTGCTCTCAATGTTACCAATTTCCATCTCAGACTTCATATTTTTTTCAGTTTGAACTTAAAAAATCTTTTTGGTATTCTTTTTGTTCTCTTTTGTGCCATTCCCAAGAGATGCATTGGAGAGTTAAGAGAGAGAGTGGCCAGGGGCGGGGATCCTACAAAACTGCATGAGTCACCTTTTGAAGAACCTACTCAAGAGCATGAACCTGGTAAGTAACATTTTTAAATGTTCCAGTAATTATTTTGCTGACCTAGATGGCCATGCTGTAGCAATACTAAATTTACAGTAACATATGCTGGGGCATTAATCATTATTCTCACATAGCCAGCTTATAATCATTACAGATGGAGACACAGCAAACGATCCAGTTACTGACCCACCTGATTCGCCACACGAGAATACTCCTGCAGCAAATGATCCAGTTCCTGAACCGGCTGACCTGGTTGACACACCTGAGGATATGTTAGATGAGATCTACCACAATGCCACTGAAGTAAGTTTTCAAGTACTTTTCTCAATTTTTTGTAATAATAACTGAATATCTTCATTCAAAAAATTTATTGAATATCAGTCTGAATGTCATCTGTACCCCTTGCAAACCTCACAATTTTCTCATATGCCCCTGCCAAACGAGGCACATCATTAATTCCAAAATTGCCCCCTCTTTATCAACCCTCCGCCCCCACCAAAAAGAAAGAGAGGAGGCAATAATACATATTGCAAAACAGTAGACTTTCATACGTTATATATCAAATGGCCTTTTGACGGCTACCTTTAAGGATTACTGGATGAGCAGTGTTTTTATTTGACAAGATTGTTAATTTAGGTGATGCAATGTGAACATGGGTTTAATCAACTGATCTTGATGACCAATTAATGATATGCTGTTGAAATGTTGTTGTTCTATATGTTTTGAGGTTTTCCTGGGGCATCCATATATTTCTCATTTTTAAGGATCTGTGACACTAAAGCATCAGTATTTGACATGGTTTTTATTACATCACACAGGAACCAGAAGCTGTTGCTGGTAAGGAAGTGACTCAACCAAAGGAAACTTCCAACAGGCAAAATATTGAGCTTTCATCTTTAAATGAGAAATCCAATGAGAGTACAGTGAAGAAAACAGCTGCTGAGCTGACAGAGGAGCAGAAGGCCCGCATTGAAGCCAACCGCCTCAAGGCCCTAGAGCGTGCCAAAGCCCGAGCACTTGCTGCTCAAACTCAGTCTTGAAATGGTGTCTGAGTTGTCCAGCTTACCTTTTTTTCCTTTCAAATCCAGGGTTTCAATTCTATGGCATTCCATATATCCTCTCTTTTGTTTCTCAGAAAAAGATATCCTCTAATTTTTTGTTCTAGGATAAATCTTTGGTTGAACGTGATTGCTGTTCTGAAAACTGATAAATATAATGTTGATTTCTGGTCGTTGCTCCTTTTTTTTTTTTTTTCCTGTCTTTTTTTAGGTCTGGACCATTATACCAAAACTGTCACAAAACTTTGACACAGTATAGGAAAGGACTTTTGATGATGAGAATAAAAAGGTGCGCTCGATAAAAAAGGCATCACATATGGTTCTTAAGAAAAGGCAAAAGGTTTTGGCTTGCCAGGTACTTATCTGCGGCTTATCTGAGTGCGCCACGTGACCCATGGGCCATGGCCAATTGGCCATTCCGGGAGCAGCTTGGGTCCGATGCCCATCGGACCCAAAGTGGGTTCGATGGGCTCGAAGACCGTCCGATCTGCTTTAAGATTCGTGCGCACGTAAATTAAAGCAGACGCGAAAGTTCTGGCGTGAATTTTAAAGCAGATCGGACGGTCGTCGAGCCCATCGAACCCACTTTGGGTCCGATGGGCATCGGACCCAAGCTGCTCCCATTCAAAAGGAATGGGTTATGGGTGTGACAGGTGTTCCACAACCATTAGTTTGGACTGAGGTTCGATGTGGCTTGATGTGTGATCTTTGGTGTGCCATACTACGTGTCATGTTCTTATTGATTAGTTTCGACGTTTGTTTTTTTTTTGAGGAGAAACCCGTAGGCCTTAATTTCGACGTTTGTTGCTGAGGGCCTTAATTTCGAGGAATGTTGCTGGCCGTATTTTGAATTTCCACTGAAATTAACACTGCATTTAATTATTGTTAAGGTGGTATCGACTATCGACTGTGTGCATTTAATGTACACTAATGAAAATTAAAGAAGAAATATGCAATACGGAAATTAAATGCACACCAACTATATATTAAATGAAAACGGATCTTAAGAGCATTAACTATACAATTTTAAATACAAGTTTCTTTTATTTGAATGCAAGCCCCAGTGTATAGAAGTAAAACTGTAAAAGTATAAAACAAATCATATAAATTTAAAAAATAATTATTTGAGATTTAATTTTGTTAGGAACTATGTGGCATCAAAATATTTGACATAAGAACACTCCTCGTTATTATATGGGTAGAATCTAAAATTTTCCAATTATATTTTTTATTCAAAACATATAGGTATTAACCAATTTTATCATATATATTTATAATTGCATTGCTGAGAATATTGATAAGCCAAAATTATATCTATTGAAATCTAGGGTTTGTTATGTGAATTAAGCCAAGTTTTGTTAAGATTATGTTTGATTAGGTTAGAAATGTCCGAAAGTTCAAGTTACTGCCCTAGTTATGTTTATTTTACAGGTAATCAAGTGTTTGGAGCTTAACGGAGCAAAACGGGTGATTTGTAGCAAGTCAGCACGAAGGTTGGAGCGTTGCGGCCCGAAATAAAACCCATTGCGGCCCGAAACAAAACAAGTCAGAGCCTCATTCCTGCACATTCATTGCGGCCCGTAATGACTTCTACAGTTTTCTGCGCGACAAATTAACTGCCTCCACTCATTGCGGCCCGCAAGAGATGTTATTGCGGCCCGCAATAAGTCGGTTCAGAGCCCGAATTTGCTATTTTTTTAGTGATTTATTTTTAGGTCTTGCCAGGGGTATAAAAAGAAAACTTGTAAAACAGATGAAGGACGGTTTTTTTTAGACATAATTTCTGGTTTTAACAAGGAGAAGAAAGGAAGAGAGAGGAAGGGAGAAAAAAAACATCATCAATCAACTGGTTTTATTATTTTCTTTCCTTTGGAACTCTTTTAACTCTTTTAATTTCATTTGTGCTTTAGCCATGACTGGCTAAAGGCTTTTCTAGGGTTAATTAGGGCTGTACTTGAAACTTTTGTTATGATTTAGTTGGTTTTATTTTATATGTTCTTGTTCTTTGTTATGATCTATTCTTTATTTTAATTGATTGTGAAGACTTAATCGAAATCGTATGAAATCTTAGGATTTGGTATTTGCAATTGAGAAATTGAATATTAAGTCCTGACCATAAAGAATAGGGTATTTGATAGGCTAAGTACCAAGAGGTGACGCTTGTCTTATACGGGCTTTGCCTAATAGTTTAGATAAATTGTGCCAAGTACCGAGAGGTGAAAGACGGTTTTCTAGATTAATTGGGACAGTAAGAACTTAATGACTTTAGATTAGCATAGCCAAGTACCGAGAGGTGACGTTTATTCTAATTTGCAGATGATATTAATATAAAAATATCACTTTGTACCTACAACCTCCAACTGTGCCTTCATAATTGAAAGAACAAATTTAATAAACCAATTAGTCATAACACTAGTGGATAGGAATCCTAAGAAATCCTAATTTCTCATATTTGTTAAAAATCAGATTTTGCTTTAAGACTTTAGTTTAATTCAGTTTAATAAAAACCAAATCAACCTTTTGAACAAACAAAAACCTTTTTATTTTCTTTTACTAAATTAAATTGTTAGGTTAGAAAAGATATTCCAACTTGACCCCGTGGAGACAATCCCTAAGTACTACTTGACAAGGTTGTACACTTGCAACCGAATTGAGTATAAACCAGGATTTATTACTTGTATTGCAAAATTTACATCAAGTTTTTGGCGCCGTTGCCGGGGACAACGGTGAATATTATTTCAGACCTAAGTAATTTAGTTAGTAATTGTTTTTAATTTTCTTTTGCTTTCTTTCTCTCTCATTTTTCAGGTTGAAATCTGGCAGAAGAACCTCCAACCCCGGAAGCCACAGATTTGGTTGAGTGGTTTTCTAGGAAAGGATCAACTCATCTTTTCTACAAGAGACGGAACAAACACCCAACAAGGGGACCTTTCTTGAGTATAAATCCACGCCGGTTAGACATGTCGGTCGGAAATGAAAATGTTCGTTTGGAAAACCTTCAAAGAGAACGGGATCAGATGGCCAATGAACTTCAACTTTTGCGAGCAGCCACCGTTGATAGACAAAACATTGAAGCAGCTGATGCCAATCGCCCCTTGAGAGACTTTACAGCACCTAGGGCTGAGGAAATCCACCTTGGTTATACGGCACCTACTATCAATGCTGAAGAATACCAAATTCCGCCAGCATGGGTTAGCATGGTGCAGCGTCATCTATTCCATGGTCTACCTCACGAAGACGCAACACAGCATTTAGCCAATTTTGAAGAAATCTGCAGCACAATTAAGGTACAAACTGTTTCTCCAGAAAATCTTAAAGTTATGGCCTTCACTTTTTCTCTTGCAGATAAGGCTAAAAGTTGGATAAGGGGCCAACGACCCGAGAACATGAATACTTGGCCTAAGGTGGCAAATGCTTTTCTCAACAAATTTTTCCCGCCATCCAAAACAAACTCCTTGCGCCATCAAATCCACAATTTCCGACAGAAAGGAGAAGAAACTATGAGCGAGGCGTGGGAGAGATTTCAAGAACTGTAAAGGTACTGTCCCCACCATGGTATCGAGGGGTGGAATTTATTGCAGATCTTCTACAACAGCCTTCTGCCACAGGACAAGGGTATGTTAGACGCAGCTGCTGGAGGTAGTCTCATGAATAAATGAGCTATTGATGGATACAAGTTGGTTGATGACATGGCTCTCAACCAAAGCCAATGGCACAACCCTAGGGAGACACCGATCATCATGCAGCGGGGAATGAAGGAGGTGAATTCGAATCCAAATTTGGCTGCAGAAATTGCCGCTTTGAATCGCAAAATTGATCAAATGAGCGTAAACTTGGTAAACAATTCCTCTCCTCTTCCTTGTTCAATTTGTGGTGGTACCGATCATCTAGCAATTAATTGTGGTGTAAGTAATGAGGTTAGTTTTGAGGAAGTGAATGCAATTAACCAAGGCAATTTCAAACCAAATAACAATCCTTACTCCAATACTTACAACCCCGGTTGGAGAAATCACCCAAACTTTTCGTGGAGACAAAATGACCAACCAACCCAAGGAAATCAAAACAACCAAGGTAACTCAAACTTTAATAGACCAAATCAAGGTTATGGTAACCAAGAGTATGGTTCTAATGCACAACCAAAGTCTAATCTCGAATTGATGATGGAAACTTTCATGACAAGTCAAAACCAAAAGTTTGATGAATTGACCAAAAAAGTAGACATGTTGGCAACCCAAAACAAATTACTTGAAAACCAAGTTGCACAACAAGCTACACAATTCTCTCGCCAACCGGGCACCCTTCCGCCAAAACCCGAGAACAATCCCAAGGATGTCAAGGCGGTTAGGCACATGCTTCGCAGCGGTACACAATATGAGGATCCACCTATGCCGAAGGGTGACTATGTTCAACCGCAAGGTGAAGAGACATGAGGAAATGATGATCTCATCTTCACACATGAGGATTCTGCCTCAAAGGAAACTACACCAATTGCACCAAGCGACCATGCGGAACAAGCAAAGCCATCTCAAGATGAGTACCTCTTTACATCCCTCCTCACAAATACGCACATTTTCCTGGTAGAATTAAGAATGAGAAAACCGACAAACAATTTGCCAAATTCCTTGAACTGTTGAAACAATTGCATGTGCACCTACCATTGACTGAGGTAATGACCCAAATGCCGATTTACACCAAATTTTTCAAGGACATTCTTTCAAATAGGCGTAAACTTGAAGAAGTACAAATGGTATCCTTAGACTCCAACGGTAGTGCCATGGTAATGAATGAATTGCCCAAAAAGTTGGATGATCCGGGTAAATTTTCCATACCATGTTCAATAGGAAATGTCCAATTTAAACGTGCACTCTGTGATCTAGGAGCAAGCGTATATCTTATGCCAAAGTCGGTGTGGGATAGGCTAGGTGTTGGAGAACTTAAGCCAACTAGAATATCTCTTCAATTGGCAGACCAATCGGTTAAGTTACCTTTAGGAGTGGTAGAGGACTTGCCAATTCAAATTGGAAAGTTCTTTGTACCAATAGATTTTGTTGTGGTTGACATGGATGAGGACCCTCATACACCACTCTTGTTAGGTAGACCATTTCTCAATACAGCAAAAGCTGTAATTTATGTCCATGATGGAATTATAACAATGAATATTGGTGAAGAAAAATTGACATTCGATATCAAAAGATCTATGAGATATCCATCTAACGATCAAAGCGTTTTTAGTGTTGATATTCTTGACATGTTGGTAGTTGAAGAGCTCATGAACAACTTGGAGAAGGGTTCCTTTGAGTATTGGATGGATCAGGAGTGCGAAAAAGCTAACATAACGAGTTATGTGGATGTCTTTACGGCCCGAAACGACAGTTCTTGCGGTCCACAGCACTTTCAGACAGAGAAGGACGAAAATCGCACAACCATTGCGGCCCGTAATGAAACCTATTGCGGCCCGCAACATCTTCAAACAAAACACCTGACTCAAACAGAGTTCATTGCGGTCCGCAATAATCCCTTCCAGAATGACAAGGAGCCTATTCTAAGCCTGATTTTTCAAGTTTCAACCACTGAGATCATTGATATGGCATATCTTCAGGCGGCCGGTATGTTTTCTCGGCTTGGCGACTCGCCCTTCTTCATTTCTCGTGGTGGTCAGCAGGTTCCTCTACCCCTGCCAGTTCCTATCGACAGGGCAGATCCTTCCACTTGGATTATGCCCCTTAATGTAGCCCCACCACTACAGCCGCAGCACCAGCATTGCCGAGCCTGCCGCACATCCACATATTGATCCATTTGGAATGCCTCCGCCAGAGCAGCATCATGCCCCACCTCCTCCTTATTGGGGTCCCGGCCAGGCGACCCCGCAACAGATGTACGAACTGATGCAAACAATGAACACCAACATCACCAATTTGGCCACTCAAAGTGATAGACAGTACACACAGCTGCGCTCTTATGTGGACAAGTGGTTCACCTCTATCGACCAACAGATTGCCGACCTCCGCACCTATATACATGACCAGTATGGCGAGCATCAGACCTACATGACGGGCCAGTTCAACACTTTTCATTCTGACATGACTCAGCTCAACACGCAGATGGGACGTATGCACGTCCAGTATAATGATCTGGCAGGCGATGTTGATGAGATGGCAGATCAGCAGTATGGCACTTACCATCGGACCGACCGCATATACACGCACATGTCGCGCTCTGGATTTGTTTCAGCTAATCCGATACCGAGGCGCAGACGACCTAGGCGTCCACCATCTCAGGAGATTGGTACACCATCTCGGGAGACTGCTGCACCTCCCCAGCAAGATTGATCACCATTGTGAGTTTTCTCATCTCCTCTTTTTCCCTTTCTTTGGTTTGTTTGTTGCACCGGGTCGGTGCCAATGGATAGGCTTAGGGGGGTAAATTGTAGGAATTGTATCTTGTATCTTAGAGAATTTGTTTGTTTACTTTTTGTTTAGGATAAAAATGGTAAGTTTTGTGCACTTTAGGGGAGAACAATACAATTTGAGGGCTTATTTCAAAATTTATGTTTGGTGATTTCGGTGATATAACCTCATGGCACAAGAAGGGGTAAGTAATTGGTGAGTTATGATGCCTTATGATACCTTAGTACCTGTGGTCTTCAATTAAAAACCCATTTTACATGTTGAAAATCAAGTCTCATACGCGCAAGGCCAAGAGTTTCCGAAAGGCTTGGTGCCCGTAGGAGACTTTGCGCGAGACTCAGAAATCCTTTCCTAATCAAACTTAATTGAACAAAGGTGTAGGCTGAAAAAGTGAGCTATGTTGGATTGAAGTCCATAGGATAGATATATCTAGTGTATTGATTTTACCCGACCGGGTCGACCGAGACCGACCAAACCCGGGACCCGGACCGACCCGGATCCGACCCTGAACCCGACCCGAACCGTCCTAAAGGGTTGGGTCGGGTTTGAAACGGGTCGAATGTGGTTTTCTGGGTGAAACCCGACCATACCCCCACCGTTTCAACCCGCCTACCCGAACCCGACCCGGACCGGCCTAAACCTGATCCGCGCCGCCCGAACCCGACCCTAAACCCGACTAAACCCGACCCCAAATCGGTCTAACCCGGGTGAACCCGACCTAACCCCCCCTAACCCGACCCTAACCCGACCTAACCCCCCCAAAACCCGACCTAACCCCCCAAACCCGACTCGAACACGCTGAAAACCCGGCGGGACCCGAGCCAACCCGCCCCAACCCGGGTCAACCCGTCCGAATTTGAATTTTTTTTTTAAAAAACGGTACAATTGTTTTTCAAATTTCAAAATTTTGCCTCTGCTTGCGCTGCCTACTTGCCTCTGGCTTGTGTTGCCTCTATGACTTGCGCTGCCTTTGGCTTGGTTAGCCTCTGATAGATAGCATATTTATACAATATTACAATGTATTAAAGGCAACACAAGATTGGAGATTCTACATTTGTTATATGCTATTTGCTATTTGTACCTCTGACAGATAGCCTTTAAGTTTTACCATTGTATTAATATGCTATATGCTATTTGTTGTGTTGCCTTTAATTTAAGCCAAGGAACAAATAGGTTAGATAATTTAATTTATATTATATTTAAATTTACATTTAATGTAGATTATATTTAATTTAGATTTACATTTAATTTAGATTATATTTAATTTAGATTTAATTTAGATTTAGATTTACATACGATTACAATATGTTATGTTATTGTTTTCTTAACGGGATTTTTAACTGCCTAGTGTTGCTTTAGTGTTAACTGAATATAAAACAAATTTAAAAATTACAAGATCGAATTTTGGAAAAAATGCGATTCATTAATTTAGCGTAAGCTAGATGAAATAATAATTGAAAAAAAAATGAAATAAGTAAGTTATAAAGATTTCCAATCAAACTTAGATAGTTAGAAAGAATGTCTATTACTTTTTATTCTATTTTTTATTAATTAAAATAATACATATTAAAGTAACTACATAATTTCATTTCAAAAAAATATTTAGAAATGTAATAAGAAGTTAAGAATTCTTACTTATTTTTTCTTCTTTTTCTATTCAAAAATAGAAAATAGGAGAATTTAGGAGAATTTAAGTAAAACCAATCAAAAGATATAAAAGAGGTTAGTGGCTAAATGGACAGATGTAATGATAAGTAATTAATTTAAAAATTAATATAATTATGAGAATATTATATGCATGTTGATAGAAACATATTAAATTTTATAAGCTATATTATAAAATGGTGTTGAGTTTCTCTATTTTAGTAAATTAATGTTTAAAAAGAACTAAGTTCTTACTAAAACTCAATCTATTAGATCATTTTAATTTTTTTTATTTTGGTAAAATTGGAGATTCTACATTTTATTTGATTACACCCAACAAATAGCATATTTATACAATGTATTAAAGATTTTTCTTTTAGAATTCTAATTTGACGGGACGTTATGGTTTATAACGTTCTATAAACCATTACGTTCTTCTTAGATTTCAAATTTTCATGGAACGATTTTTTTATTTTCTTATTTATAAAAATATCGGACTATTTTGAACAAAGGAATCTCAACCTACATCATGGTCTCTTTCTCTCTTATTTTTGAATTTTTTCAGTCATATTTTCTTATAAATATCCAAATACTGCATGATGCATGCTATCAAAAAAATGATATGACACATAAGATAAAAAAAAAAGAACATATCATAGAATATTTTTTTCATGACGCTATACATTTTTATTTTATTTTATCTGTAGTTTCTCTTTCAATCTATTAATAATCTTCTCTCGTCACAACAATTATAAAAAAAATAGCCAATAGGCAAATGGCAATTGGCATTTGGCAAATAGCCAATAGGTTAGAAACTTAGAATTTAGATAATTTCAATTTAATTAACGCTAATAAATTAATTTAATTTAGAATTAATTTAGATTTATATTTAATTTATATTTACTTTAATTTTGATTTAATTTAGATTTAGATTTAAATTATAACAATATGGAATTAATTTAGATTTAACTTAGATTTAAATGTCAATAGGGAGGGTAACTTTTGTTTTTAAATCTATTGTTTTAAAATAATTCGGTTTTAAAGATAAAAAATAATTCAGTTTTAAACTAATTCGGTATTTCGGTTTTAGAATAATTTGGTTTTAGACTAATTTGGTTTTAACAAAATTCGGTTTTAACTTAATTTGATTTTGTTATAACAAAAATATATTGAGTTCAAATAAAAAAATAAAAAAAAACTGAAAAAAAACAGATGAAAAACGTCTCTGGAAACAGAAAAAAAAAAAAAAAAAACCGAACTGGACCTACCCGGACCGGACCGACCCCCGACCCGACCTAACCCGCCCCGACCTAACCCGCCGGGTTTAGGCCGGGTAAGGGTCGGCCAACACAGAACCCAACCCGACCCCCCCTACCCGACTCAACCCGTGCCCGAGTCAACCCGGGGACCGGTCGGGTTTGGACCGGACCGACCCGACCCGGACCTGTTCATAACACTAGATATATCCGCATAAAAAAAAAGAAGAAAAAAAAGAGAAAAAAAGAAAAGAAACAAAAACAAAATAAAAATGAGTGGAAAAATGAGCGAGCCAAAAACAGACGGATGCACAAGTAAAAAAAAAAAAAAGTCAAAGCATCAGGCACAGTCTACACCATTAACTGAATTTTTCTTTTTTTCAAAGGATTTTCTGGAATTGGTTATCACTTGTAGAATTGGGAGAATAATCCAAGATTCACTAACTCTGAGGTGTCATGTAGGTATAAATTTGCTTAATTAAAACCGAAACTTGCGTTTGTGAGGTGAAGAAGATCATTGAAAGAAATCCGAATAATTGTTCTACCACACTCATGCTTTGATTTAAGTTGTTTAAACCCTAATTTGCCTTGACTGACCAATTTTTAATTTTAGCCATTGTTATTAGGATAGTTTAGATAACTTGGTTTAAAAGACGTAGCCAGCCCCGGGAATTTCCGTGAGTGTTTAGACTTGCTTGGGACAAGCAAGGACTAGCCTTGGGGGAATTTGATAAGCCAAAATTATATCTATTGAAACCTAGGGTTTGTTATGTGAATTAAGCCAAGTTTTGTTAAGATTAGGTTTGATTAGGTTAGAAATGTCCGAAAGTTCAAGTTACTGCCCTAGTTATGTTTATTTTACAGGTAATCAAGTGTTTGGAGCTTAACGGAGCAAAACAGGTGATTTGTAGCAAGTCAGCACGAAGATTGGAGCAACTGTCAATGTTGTTGCGGCCCGAAATAAAACCCATTGCGGCCCGAAACAAAACAAGTCAGAACCTCATTCCTGCACATTCATTGCGGCCCGCAACCATACCCATTACGGCCCGTAATGACTTCTATAGTTTTCTGCGCAACAAATTAACTGCCTCCACTCATTGCGGCCCGCAATAAGTCGGTTCAGAGCCCGAATTTGCTATTTTTTTAGTGATTTATTTTTAGGTCTTGCCAGGGGTATAAAAAGGAAACTTGTAAAACAGATGAAGGAAGGTTTTTTTTAGACAGAATTTCTGGTTTTAACAAGGAGAAGAAAGGAAGAGAGAGGAAGGGAGAAAAAAAACATCATCGATCAACCGGTTTTATTATTTTCTTTCCTTTGGAACTCTTTTAACTCTTTTAATTTCATTTGTGCTTTAGCCATGACTGGCTAAAGGCTTTTCTAGGTTTAATTAGGGCTGTACTTGAAACTTTTGTTATGATTTAGTTGGTTTTATTTTATATGTTCTTGTTCTTTGTTATGATCTATTCTTTATTTTAATTGATTGTGAAGACTTAATCGAAATCGTATGAAATCTTAGGATTTGGTATTTGCAATTGAGAAATTGAATATTAAGTCCTGACCATAAAGAATAGGGTATTTGATAGGCTAAGTACCGAGAGGTGACGCTTGTCTTATACGGGCTTTGCCTAATAGTTTAGATAAATTGTGCCAAGTACCGAGAGGTGAAAGACGGTTTTCTAGATTAATTGGGACAGTAAGAACTTAATGACTTTAGATTAGCATAGCCAAGTACCGAGAGGTGATGTTTATTCTAATTTGAAGATGGTATTAATATAGAAATATCACTTTGTACCTACAACCTCCAACTGTGCCTTCATAATTGAAAGAACAAATTTAATAAACCAATTAGTCATAACACTAGTGGATAGGAACCATAAGAAATCCTAATTTCTCATATTTGTTAAAAATCAGATTTTGCTTTAAGACTTTAGTTTAATTCAGTTTAATAAAAACCAAATCAACCTTTTGAACAAATAAAAACCTTTTTATTTTCTTTTACTAAATTAAATTGTTAGGTTAGAAAAGATATTCCAACTTGTCCCTGTGGAGATGATCTCTAAGTACTACTTGACAAGGTTGTACACTTGCAACCGAATTGAGTATAAACCAGGATTTATTACTTGTATTGCAAAATTTACATCAAATATAAACTTTATTGTTATATAATTCTTTTTAGATCAAATTTATATGTAATTTTCAAATCATACTTTATGTATTTTCTGGTGTTACTTAGTTTGTAATTTGTATTAGAAAATAAAAAAAGACAATAACTAGTTATTTTTAATTTATTATAAAAAATGATTTAATAACTTCTGTTCACATACATAATAATTAGCAAAGGTTTAAATAGCGTTTATCGCGTCATAGCGGAACGGCTGAAAAAACGGCGCTATGACCATATAGAGGCGCTATAGCGCGAAATAGCGCACTATAGCGGCGCTATATGGCCATAGCGTCATAGCTTTTTTTGGTCCGAAAACGCTATAGCGGCGCTATAGCGGGCTATTTAGAACATTGATAATTAGAGATGAAAATGGAGCGAATAATATCTGATCTGTATTCGATCTGTATTTAAAAAAATAAATACGGATATCCGTATTCGAATATCCGTGTGGATATGGATACAAATATGGTTTTTAAGTTTTAATTATATGTATCCAAATAATCTATACCCTATAGTTTAATATATATTATAAACAATATATCTTATTGATCAATATAATTAGATGAATATTATGAACTTTAATATTTTTTAATAAGTATTCAATCCGTATCTAAAAAATAAAAACATATACATATATGGTTTTACCACTATCAGCTCCGTATCCAATCCGTTTTCACCTATTAATAATGCATAATCAAATTTAAACCATCAAAGAAAAGTTTTAAAATAAGAATAATTCACATATTTAAATATATACAAGGCAACAAAACAGGGGACTTTTCATCCCTGATCTGTTCACCCATAAAGTTTTAGAGGAATGATGAACTGAACTACCTTTTCAAGGCAACACCGGGAAGTACCAGTACCAGTACCAGTACCAGTACCACCTGCATTTTGATGTTTTCCTTTTTTTTATTTTTCTACCCGTTTCCAATTATTGCAGTGTGTGAATCTTAGAAAACATAATTTTTCTCCAAGTGATTTAGGGGTGTAAACCATCGGATACGGATCGTATAGTGATCAAACCGTATTTTTATCCGGCCGTCATAATTTTTGGGATATAGATAGTTTCGAATACAGATACGGATCGGATATTAAACGGATACATATACGGATCGGATATTAGACAGATACGAATACATATATGATTATAATTTGGATAATTAAAAATAAACTAATGTACATTCTAATAAAAAATAACATCTAAATATAATTTTTGTTATTCTCCTAGTAAAATGGTGCATATCTAATGCTATCTTAGCAGCGCGCTTACAAATCAGTGCATATTCTTAACAAGCTTTTTATTTGTAATGCAGAGTTTTCGATCCGATTCAACTGATTAATCTGACTGATTTATTCTACGATGAAGTGACTAATTTCGATTCCGACTTCAATTTTGCAAACCATGCATACTTATTGTACTGTAATCGGTAGATATAAAATTATATATGTTCTTTTATCCGTACATTTAACTTTATGATATATAATATTATCTAATTAACAATCTATATTCTCTTAGTAAAATAAATTTGAACAATAATTATAATCATAATCATAATCATAATTTTTAATAGTTTATAATATTATGTATAGGATGTTTTAAGGTGATGTATTTATTTATTTGCAATATTTTTTTAAGGGAGAATTTCATATATACCACTCAAAAATTGTGAAATTACATATTTACCAAATTTTTGTAATTACGTATTTACCATCTAAAAATCTAATAACTCACATATTTACTCAATATAACTTTAGTATATATCAAATACACCCAAAACTCATATTAATTATGTACAATATTCTTTAAACTATAATTAATCAAGGATTAACTTAGCACACTCTTTCTTTCCTTAGATCCGTTGTCCTTTATACCCAATATTAGAGATTAAAAATATATATTCGAAACTAAGTCAATAACAAAATGCAGATTCTCAAACTCAGTTACTGCTTTGATAATGGGTTGTGATATTAGCGTCGTATTCAATACGAGTTGTTCTGATGGAAAGGTGGAGTAGTGGTTACCTTGTTTTAGACAATCAAGCTGGAGTTGGAATCCTAATCTCCGAGTCTGCTACCCCCTTCTCTCCGAGTTTCAGCGGGAGAGACGTGATGAGGAGAGAGTTTCAGCAAGAAAGGGAAATTATGCAAAAAAGACGAGAGAGAAATTTGTGTGCAGAAGAGGAAGTGGCAAAGAAGGAGAAGAGACTAAATAACTTATTAATTATATTTTATGTGATATTAAACTTAATTAATCTCATTTTTTTAATTGATTGAGTAAATAGGTGAGTTATTAGATTTTCATATGGTAAATACGTAATTACATAAATTTAGATGGTAAATACGTAATTTCACAGTTTTTGAGTTGTATATACCAAATTTTCTCTTTTTTTAATTAGCTAGATTATATAAATTATCAATTTAATCAATAATTATCTGTTAGTTGTTCATCACTTGTTAATTTTAACTAGCAACGACGGAATGCATATAAAACTAATACTTAATTAGCAAGAATTGTGCAAGAATAGAATATGAATAAAGCTAATTTTATACGGATATAATTACGAAAATACTTCTACTGATCCATACTGTTGAATTTTATTTCTAGCATTTAAAAAAAAAATACTAGCATACTTCTGATGGAATCTCGTATAATTACACCAAACGCTTTTTGGGAAAATCTCCTCAAAGAGAAACGTTTTCCCAACAAGCGTTTTACTTATGAGGAAAACACTTTCACAGAATGTATTTATGTATTTATTTTACTTTTTGTTTTTAAAGTTAAGAAATTATGTATTATTAGTTGTTATTGAAATACGTATTTATGTATATATTTTGCCTTTTGTTTTTAAAGTTAAGAAATTATGTATTATTAGTTGTTATTGAAATACACATTGCAATTTGTCATTTTTTGTCGTTTAAAATGGTTTGAAAATATCGCATATGTATTATAAATAAAACAAGTGAAATATATAAAAATAAATACAATAATACAACATTGATACAACATATTTTTCGTATCTCTTTCTTTTTTATACGTCGATTTTTTTAGTTACCACCTCAATATTTTGAAATTATGTTTTACTGTTGATTTCTGCAAAATTAAAATGTTATCACATGCACGGTATCAAGTTACACACGAGTTTCCCTCTGTTTCAATTCAATCTGAACAAATTTGAGATGGAAACTAATGTGCACCATCATGCTGTACATGATCGGTCATGCGCAACACTAAAGTGCGCATATGCAGATGAGGAGTTATATAGACATAATGGGAGTTAATTGACCTCCTATTTTTTTTTGTTTGTTAAAAACCAATGATTATATATGTTTTTCTTATATATTTTATAAAAAAATGCTACATGTACCGGAAAACTCTAGTATTTTATATTAATTATTTCCCCAAAAAATTAAAAGCTTACATGTGACTCTCTCTCTTTATCCCACTCTCAATATCTCTCTCTTACCCCAAAACAGATAATTACCCAAAATATTGACCTCCATTAATCAGGAACGAGATCCGGTGCTTGTCAAACCCCTGCTCTTCTCCTGCTTGCCTCTCTATCTCTCTCCTCGTCCTCTCTCTCCCACGTGACTCTCTCTCTCTCTTCTCTTTTTTTTAGAGAGATACAGAGAGAAAGAGACGAGCAGCTCCCTGCTTTTCTATCAAGAAAAGCAGCGGATGCACATCCCATTAATCAAATGGCTGGCTTCGCCCCTGCACATATAGTAACCTTTTAATTTTGCATAAAGGAATGATAAGATCTCAATTTCAAGATATTGAGATAGTAACTAAATGAATATGAGGACATAGTGAAACATTGATTGGAACACTTTTTACTTGGAGTTAAACAATTTCCAAAAAAAACACGGTTAATATTTGTAATTCCATGAAATGTGTTGGGTGGCTTGACCTCCAACTCATATTTCAAAAAAAAAAAAAAATTGTAATTCCAACGGAACGTTCGATGCCCATTGAGAATCATGATGTGAATTGAACAATTCAGAATAGACATTGAATCGATTTAAATATGAAACTCATCGGACACGCACCGCTTGCGCTAGTTTTCTATTTTTTTAAATGTTTAAAATAAAAAAACTCGTTTCGCAATGTATGCACTAACATGTTTAAATGGAAATTTTTTTTTAGAAATCATAAATAAGAAAAAATAATTACTTGATTGCTTTGGTTTTTACAAAAACTATAAGAACCGAGATATTATTTCGGTCCGAATTGTTTTTTTTCAAACCGAATTGACACTTTGAAGGAAATAGTTTGATTAATTTATATTTCATTTTAAATAGTTAAAAAATATTACTTTTTTTTTATTTAGCACGACTTTCAACAAATTTTTTGTGGTGATTCGACGAACTTTCAACACTGTTTTGCTAATTAAATGGTGCTCTTGCGAGGAACAAAGAAGGGATTTTAGTCTTAAGAAAATTTTAAACCTACCGGATTGGTTCGATCAGTCGGTCGAGATGCATTAACTCAAAAGTTGACGGAGCCGGTGTAAAGACAGAAGAGCTGGAGAAATATATTTAAAGTATATTTTTAATACTATACTTTCAAATACAAATATTTTTAGAAATATGTTAATCTGAAAATAATTACAATATTATATATGCTTCATAAAAAAAATTGTAAAATATTTCTCTGAACTTATACTTGTATTCATAATAATTATAAGTGCATAGTTAATTTATATAATTATAGAGTTTTGCTCCATTCTAAAAATCTCATGCGCTGACTCTGGTACTCTAAAGCCAATATATATATATATATGATGAGGGGTCAAGCTGAAGACAAACTGATTTATTAGTTTCACTAATTACTCTACAAATGGTTAACTTTCAGTAATTAAGGAAGGCGTAACAGTTGATACACGAGCCTCTACTGTATCCCATACAGAGCCTAAATCATATCATTCATTTATATTATCTATATATAATTCTACAACCTAACACATATAGATACACAGCTAGCACAGTAAAAATCACAGTAGCACTGCCTCCCCTGCTCCATTGCCGGGCTGTGCAGCATCCGACTGAGGAGACATATATGGATACACCAGATTTTGGTGCACAAGCGCAGCCAGAGAAGCACCGAGAAAGGGGCCCACCCAATACACTGCCTGATTTTGGAAATCACCACTAATGACAGCAGGCCCGAAGGACCGAGCCGGGTTCATGGACCCACCAGTCAGAGAACCTGTCACAAGCACCCCTGCACCTGCCACTAATTAAGCCGATGGCAAGGAGACCTCCATTGCGTGATTTTTTTATGCCATTTGTCAGTCTGGGATCACAGGCTACATGAATTGTGTAGACTAGCATGAAAGTGGATACGCATTCCAAAACAGCCGCCCCAAATCCGGTCATCTGTGTTGCTATCTTCGTTGTCGGAATGGCCTGAACACGAACATTTTCTAAAATATAATTAAGTATCAACAATATAATATACTAGTGAATGGTGAAGTATGATCAGGAACAGAGAATAAGGATGTGGTTGTAACTTGGTCGGCAGAGGCAACCCGTAGGAGGAGGCAAACAAGGGTGGCGGCCACCATTTGAGATATCCAATAAAAGATAGCATGCAACAGGTACAGAGATATGGCCACCTAACGCGAATGCAAAGGTGACAGCCGGGTTGACATGGCCACCAGATACCTCAAACGCCATAAAAACAGCAACAAATAATGCAAACCCTTGAGCGGTCGCCGTTGCAGTAAGCGAAGAAGCATCGGATGTGACATCAGGATTAAGCATCCCTGTTCAAAATAAAAAAAAAAAAAAAAAGTTTAGGAACCAGACACATCTCTTTCTCTTTTTGTTGAAGATAAGATGATGCATGACGAACGAGCACAGATGGCAGAGCCGACAGTGATGCACACGAAGAAAAATGTTGAAATAGACTCGGCAACATAGGAGCGGAGTGCAGGGGCAGAGAAGCACTGCTGAAAAATGGCCCGCATGTCAGAAGCCATTTTCTGAGATGAAGTTATTGAGAGGTTTGAAATTTAATAAAATGGATTATGGATCAAAGAAACGAGAGTGCGAGAAAGATAAGCAAGGGATGCGACCGGGTTGGATTTGAATGAATAGGCGCGATTTACCGAAATTTTTATTAATATCCAAAATAAATAATTTCAAAATCTGCACCTGGTTGACAAGATTTTGAAATCTGTGTAAACTGGAGATTAAATTTCCGGTTTCAGACCGTAAAACCGAAACTTATTTTCCGGTTTTCAAATTCCAAAACCGGAAATTATATTTCTGGTTCTATGTTTTTTTTAAACAAAAAATGTTATAATTTATTTATTTTTTGTATTGAAATATTAGAAATATTTTATATATTTCTTTAAAAATAGATGGAATATTATATAATTTGATTTATTAGAAAGACTGCGACAAATAACTTGGATCAATAATTTTCAGGCCAGATTTTTTGCAGCTGTAAGAAAAATTAAAATATTTCTTTGTGTGTTATTGAAAAAGAAAATAAAAATATTTTGAATTTGAGTTATTCATCCCGGTTCAAAAGTCACTTCTAGGTAAATACAGAAAATATGTGATCCTTCTATTTTTGCAAAAAACTAAAACTTCAAGTTATTTAAATATTCTTTGTCAGAGATGTCATTATTTAAGTTTTTATTTTTTTTCAAAAATAGAAAAATTCAAATATTTTTCTATATTTATCTAGAAGTGACTTTTGAACCGAGATCAATAATTCATATTCAAAATATTTTTATTTTTTTCCAATAACACACAAATAAATATTTTAATTTTTCATAAAAGTTCAACCTGAAAAATGTTGATCCGGGTTATTTGTTGCAGTTTTTCTAATAAATCAAATTATATAGTATTCCATCATTTTCAATGAAATATATAAAATATTTCTAATATTTCAATACAAAAAATAAATAAATTATAATATTTTCTGTTTAAAAAAAAACAAAGAACCGGGAATATAATTTCCAATTTGGAATTCCAAAACTAAAAACGAAAATTTATTTTACGGTTCTGGAATTCAGAAACAGGGAAATAAATTTCCGATTTTACGGCCTGAAACTGAGAATTTAATGTCCAGTTTGGACATATTTCGAAATCTTGTCAAACAGAGTGTAGCTTTTGAAATTTAATATTTTTTTGGATATAATAAAAATTTCGGTGCGATTTAACACTAGCTTGGCTTCTAACAAATAAAACTTTTTATTAAAAAATAAATCAAAAAATATATTTTGAAAAATTTCGAAACGATCAAAAACTAAAGGGTGCATAAGAAAAGGGCAATTTCAGGTATGCTCTCAGCCGAAATTTATTTTCCCGAAATGGGCTGAACTGAAGGGATTTTTTTTTTAAAACCATAATTAAAATAATTAAATTTAAATAAACGATATGATTGTCCCGAGATTTACAAAAACCATCAATACCGAGATGCCAATTCGGTCCGAACGAATTTTTTTCCTCCGGACCGAATAGGCATTTCGGTCCCCCTCTTTTTCACAACAAATCAATAAATCTTATGTGGCCGATCGTGTGGTAATGCTATATAGCTTGATGTAGCTACTTGATATAATTTTTGCATGATAAAGTATATGTTTTGGGATGAACTTAATTATGTCTCTTCATGAGTCTTCCTATTGCTTTTAGTGTAAATTAATTATTATATTTTTTTTATTAAGATTAAATTTTGGTATCTCTATTTTATTTTTCAGATTTCTCTGATAATAATTAAACTCATATAATTTTTCAGATTTCTCTCATCCAATATATGCTCCAATATATTTTAATATAAATAACCAACCCCGTGATTTTTATTTTTACCCAAAAAAAAAATATTTTAATATAAATAACCACGTTTTTAAAATAATTTTATTTCTACCCAAACCGCAAATAATATTTGCAGCTTGAATTAACAATTCTAACCGTAAGGAATATATGCGGCTTGAATTGTGAATTCAAACCGCATATATTATTTGCGGCTTGAATTGTTAATTCAAGCCGCAAATAATATATGCGGTTTGAATCGCATTTATAAAAATCGGTTAACCAATCACCATTTCATTTATTATTTTATTAAATGATAATTTTTCACCGATAACCCTAGAAATTTATTCACCGATAACTCTAAAGTTATTTTTATTACAAAGAATTATATTATAAAAACTTATCAATAATATAAAATTTCATTTATTATTTTATTAGATGGTAATTTTTCACCGATAACCCCAGAAATTTATTCACCGATAACCCTAAAGTTATTTTTATTACAAAGAATTATATTATAAAAACTTATCAATAATATAAAATTTCATTTATTATTTTATTAAATGGTAATTTTTCACCGATAACCCTAGAAATTTATTCACCGATAACCCTAAAGTTATTTTTCTTACAAAGAATTATATTATAAAAACTTATCAATAATATAAAATTTCATTTATTATTTTATTAAATGGTAATTTTTCACCGATAACCCTAGAAATTTATTCACCGATAACCCTAAAGTTATTTTTATTACAAAGAATTATATTATAAAAACTTATCAATAATATAAAATAAACTACCTCATAAAATACCATTTCCATTTATAAAATACCATTTCCATTTATATTATTGATAAGTTTTCATAATATAATTCTTTGTAATAAAAATAACTTTAGGGTTATCGGTGAATAAATTTCTAGGGTTATCGGTGAAAAATTACCATTTAATAAAATAATAAATGAAATTTTATATTATTGATAAGTTTTTATAATATAATTCTTTGTAATAAAAATAAATTTAGGGTTATCGGTGAATAAATTTCTATGGTTATCGGCGAAAAATTACCATTTAATAAAATAATAAATGAAATGGTGATCGGTTAACCGATTTTTATAAATGCGATTCAAACCGCATATATTATTTGCGGCTTGAATTAACAATTCAAGCCGCAAGTAATATATGCGGTTTGAATTCATAATTCAAGCCGCATATATTCCTTGCGTTTTGAATTGTTAATTCAAACCGCAAATATTATTTGCGGTTTGGGTAAAAATAAAATTATTTTAAAAACGTGGTTATTTATATTGAAATATTTTTTTTTTGGGTAAAAATAAAAATCACGGTACCAAACCTCATGACTTTGGAATCCCATCCTGAAAAATATTATGTGAGTTTAATTTTGTCAAAAAGAAAAAGAGATAATCCTTGGTCAAACCATTGGTATAATGTTAATATATTATACTTGTGTTATAAGTTTGTATTACGTATAAATTTGAACTTTGAATATATATGATTGGATCTTAAAAGATGTATCATGTATATAACTATTTTTTTTCTATTTTGCCTACACTAAATTTAGTAAAAAAAATAATTGGACCGAGTGGCCATCTCGGTCCGGCCAAAATTTTGCTCCGGACCGAAATGCCAAATCGGTCCGGATTATTTATTGGATTTTCTGTTGCGCAGCCGGATTATTTATTGGATTTTCTGTGACGCAGGCTGCGCAACAGGTGAAAAAGAGGGGGACCGAAATGCCTATTCGGTCCGGAGGAAAAAAATTCATTCGGACCGAATTGGCATCTCGGTATTGATGGTTTTTGTAAATCTCGGAGCAATCATGTCGTTTATTTAAATTTAATTATTTTAATTATGGTTTTTAAAAAAAATCCCTGTCCAGAAATACTGCTTCTTTTATTTAGTAATATAAATGGAAAATGCAATATAAATAAAATAATAATAATTAAAGAGGTTTAAAACTAAAAATATCGCAATTATTGTTTACCGACATCTCAAGCTTAATGCAACGGGAAAGAAACAAGTCCAATTTGTTTACATCTCAAATTAGAAATTAATAAAATTATTAATTTTCTATGCACAGTTCACTCTCCTTCTTCTTTGCTGCCTTTCAATTTTTTTAATTTTGGAGTAATTTTTTTTTTTTTGGTTCTTACATGGCCCGTAGGCCAACAGAATTTCTTTCTTCCAACTGAAAAATTGAATCTTTGCTGCCCCAATTGTCCCACCCATATATTCTTCCCTATTTTGCTAACCTCTGTGCTATGATGAGATTTGAATGGTCTCTTGAGCAATGTACTGTAGCAAGTTTGTTTTTTAATAAATTTGGAGAAACCTGCTTGCAAAGTACCGATCAAATTATTCATGTAACTTAAGTGAAATCTAAAATTAGAAAATAGACTCGAAATATTAATAAATTATAATAATGACAAAGCAAGTAATTAAAAGGCACTAAGTAGCTATTTGTGTTACTATTCACAATGAAATAACGTTAACTAAATCTAATTTAGGTTAAATTAAACCTCAATTCTACTATTAGTGATTACTCTCAACTCTAATGTAATTATTAAACTGAAGATTGATTCAGATTCATTAGAGCTCAGGATAAACTAGAATTTCATTAAAAAGTTATGCCCTTATTTATTTTGTAAAACCATAAAAAGAATCTCTAACTGAAACGTTAACATTTGATTTACTCTGATATCTAAAATATAAATTACAAAAGTTATATTAAACGTATTTTTTGTAACATATATTATATCAATAGCCCTTAACAATTTAACATGAAGAACAATGTGAATTGGAAAATACAACTAAAATATATAAATAGTACATTTTTCACACACAATTCATTTTGTTCACACTTAAAAGTATGTATTGATTTTAAAATCACATCAAAATTATGAGAAGAATCTAACAATTGAAGAATAATACTGTGGAAAAGAATAATCACTCAATTCTAAAAGTTCAATTTTTTAACGGGTCAAATTTACATTTTCATTTCTTATCTTTATTCTTCCTGATCGGTCATTTTTCTCATGAAATAGAATGAACAAACATTTAAAATTAATGTTAAAATTAGGTGATGTGATAAATTAAATGAAAAGCAGATCAAAGTTTATTACTGTGTCTTTGTATGTGGCGCTAAAATTAATTAATTTATAACTCAAAATTCAGACATAATATTGAAGAATGAAAACATAGACATCATATTAGAAATCTGACTTATAAAATAAATTTAGACTTATATAAGGTCAAATCTAAACATTTTTTTAAAGAGTACTCTTACAACATCTAAATTATCACAAATACCATTTCAATCAGAAAAAAATAAATGTGACATACTAACCTCGTTCTCTACATTAAATATGTACATCTCGATGTCTTTTACTTACCTTTTTTTTTTCCCTTAAGAATGTGTGTTTATAATGCAACGGGAAAGAAACAAGTTCAACTTTTTTACATCTCAAATTAGAAATGAATAAAATTATTAATTTTCTATGCACAGTTCACTCTCTTTCTTCTTCGCTCTCTTTCAATTTTTTTTTATTTTGGAGTAATTTTTTTTTAAACTATATATACATAACAATGATTTATTCATTTCTTTACGATACAAAAAAATTAATTTATTAAACTATATATACATAACAATGATTTATTACTTATATTTTTTATTATACCAATGATTTATTACTTATATTTTTAGTTGCACGGTGTTGATATATGATAGTTGATGCAGTTGGTTTAAGACTCTTTTTGTTTTTTTTTGTCCTGTATGCTTAGAAAAAAACATTATCAATCCTGGATTGATATAGTCTGATTAACAATATAACATTATGACATAATTGGTGACTAATGTTTTGGTAATATGATATATGAAAAAAAACTATATTTAGATATTATTGTTTACTAGAATATACATTAGTAATTTATTTTTAATTATCCAAATTATATTTATATCCATATTCGTATCTATCCAATTCCGATCCGTATTCGTATCCGTTTAATATCCGATCCATATTCGTATTCGAGACTATCCGTATTTATATTTATATCCAAAATACTATAACGGATAAGAATACGATTTGATCACTATCTGATTTGTATCTGAAAGATTATAACAGATAAGAATACGGCTATCTGACCTAATTCAATATGAATTGTTGTACAAATTTTATTGTATTATATTAGAAAGATTTGAATCGTTAATCGGATAATTTTGTTGAATTAGTAATATGTTTAAAAAACTATTACGTCAGGCTGTAATTAACAATTACAATAAGAATGTAAAATTTGAAATTGCACTAATAGTAACTAAATTATAGGAACACTGATGATATGAACTTTATTGAGAAATAATTACTGTAATTGTTAATGTGAAAATATAATTTTATGTAATTTTAGGATCATAAAACAGCTGACAACTAACAAGTATTCATTGGCTCCTCGTCGTGCTTCAAATTTTAAACCAAAAAAATATTTTCATTCCTAAAATTGAAAAAAAGATTTTTTACCACATAAAAAAATTTAGTTATTATTTCTCAACAAATTTCAAAATTAAAATTAAAACTATTAACTTTATTTTGAATCGCTACTTTTTCTACATTTAACATTTATAAGTATTTTTTATAATTTTCTTCGCAATTTACAAACACAAAAAAGAAAGTTAAAAAAAAATTATTCAATTTTTTTGACCGGGTTCATGATTTTCCACTGACTATTCAGACCGGTAAAAATATTTGGACACAACTGAAACTTACAAACTAAAAATATAATTTTAAATTATGTCCGATTTTGGATATTTTTTTTTTCATATTTTTATACATTAATTATATATTTTTGTAACTATTTCTTAACAAAATTTCAGAAAAAAGAGAAAAAATGGCACGACACGTCGAAACATGTTTTACCAAGTCGTGTTGTGCCGATAAACATGTCGAGTTCATATTTAGCATTATACAACATAACATATTTTAAAATTTTAACATATTAACATAATACGATACGTATTCCGGTCACGTCAAGACACAACACGCTACAATTTCATAACACTAAGACTGTGCTCTAGAACTGGAGGTCATAGAGGAAGGGGAACTCAGCGACTTTCTTTTCGAACTGTAAAACCTACACTCCGATTTGGAGGTGACGGATTTTGCCAAAAATCAACACGACGCTCCTCTCTCCTTTCCTCCGAACAGTAACGCGTAACCTCCGCTCTCTCTCTGATTCCCCCTTCTAAAGCAGGTTACCTCGCCCAATCAAATGCGGTCTAGCAAGCTCTCACCTCCGCACAATAAACTCGCCTTCCCCTCTTTCCTCTTTGTACACTTAGTGATTCACAAGTGACTTCATTTTCGTCTTTTATCTTGTCCTTTCATAGTTCACATCCTCTCATCTCATGTATCTGAAAAAAAAAAACTTTTACAATTAGGGGATCCGGACCGTTGTTTTAACTCGGCACAAATCTCAAAGTCCAATAATACTATGCTAGCTCGAATCTCAAACCAGCTGAGAATAAATCTTAAACCGTAAAGTTAGAACAATCTTGTACGATACCTGGGAGGATATTGATCCGTTCTTTCCTTCCCTCCCTTCCTCTTCTCTAGCTAGATATGCAATTTCTGAAGCACTAGTCTTAACGTTCCCCTGCATTTGACGCTTCAAACTTTTGGGGCTTTGAAATTTTTCCATCATGTCTCCAAATTAAGTACTTAATAACAAAAGAAATGAGAGAAGTGAACTGGGAACTGGGAACTGGGAACTGGGAAGTAAGGTCAAATTTATATAATAGCAAATTAGCAACCAATAGTCAATAGATGCGACTTAATTAACAAAAAGATAATTCATTATCCACTTCTCAGTTTGGTAAATCTTAAACCTGCAACATTCAAAATTATTTGTTAAATATAATGTGCTTATAATAATAATAATAATAATAATAATAATAAGAATAATAATAATAATAATAAATCAAGCAACAAACCCCAAGAAAAATTAAGAGAGAGAGTGAACGAAGGAAATAAATCTTAATTACGCGATTTAGCAAAGGAAGAAAAGCGGATATTGCAAGAACAACATAATGTATACAATATGTACATTTATTAATTTAAACACAAGCACCAGATCAAACTTGAAAAGATAGGAGACCCATATATATATATATATATATATATATATATATATCTATCTAGGACAGTGCTACGGTGCTATGCATAGCATAGAGGCCTTCGTGCTACGGCTCACTTTTTGATTTTTCAAAATCCTAACGGTCGATCCGAACCGTTCAACATGATCTCCATATGAATATGTACTTGCAAACCAAATTTTACATTTTTTAGAATTTTTTTACTATTTATTAAGCCACTTTGAAAAAACAGTAATTTGTACACAACAGTAAAATCTTCTGGACCATTGGATCAGCAATTTTCAAAGTGGCTTAATAAATAGTAAAAAAATTCTAAAAAATGTAAAATTTGGTTTGCAAGTACATATTCATATGGAGATCATGTTGAACGGTTCGGATCGACCGTTAGGATTTTGAAAACTCAAAAAATGAGCCGTAGCACGAAGGGCTCTATGCTACGCGTAGCATATTAGCAAAATCCATCTATATATATATATAGAGTAGAACTAGGGTGCTCTCGAGTTCACCAAGCCCTTGGTGAACTCAAGTCCAAAACTCATCGGATCGGCTTCAAATGACGAATCTGACCGTTGAAACCCGTCTACCTTACGAGTGATGCATCTACATGCAAAAATTTTAAATTTTAAAATTAATTTTGCATAGAGTCAAGTGGTCAAAAAACGTCAAAAAATAAATGCATTAAAATTAAGTCACATATATATATATATATATATATATATACATAGAGAGAGAGAGAGAGTGATGCTATGGTGCTTTAGGAAGTAAAGAGGGTGTTTTACTTTCCGCTCATATCTTTATTTTCAAAGTTCAAAAAGTCGATCCGACCTTCTCAACATAATCTTTCTATTGATATGTGCTTGGAAACCAAATTTTACATTTTTTTTTTTAATTTTTTTACTATTTATTTAGAATTTTTGAAAATCACAACTTTTTATTAAATAAAAAAAAATCAAAAAACACGGATTTTCAAAAATTCTAAAAAAATAATAAAAATTTTCAAAAAATATAAAATTTGGTCTCCAAACACATATTAATATAAAGATCATGTTGAGAAATTCAGATCAACTATTTCAACTTTAAAAATAAAAATATGAACAGAAAGTAAAACACCCTCTTTATTTTTCAAAGCAGCGTACCATCACTCTGTGTGTGTATATATATATGAATTGCAGAAGCTGTGGAGCTAAAAACAAAACCTGCTGCATCATCCGAGTAACATTGGGTTTTTGGTTCCAATCGGACGATGCATATCAATCCTATTCATATCACACTTCCCCAAGTTGTTGTGCGGCCCACTTCTGAGTTCTGACTAAGATAGCTCTTTTGACTCTTTTCTGTTTTTCAATTTTTTTCAACTTTCAAATTCAAATGCTCATTTCGGTTTTACTATTTTATAAACTATTTTTTTTATATCATTTTCACTTGAAATTTTTTTGTCATTCATGATTCAATTTTCACATAATCTATATAAACTATAGAAAGCATAAATATTTTTTATCAAGGTACTACATTCTTTTATCAAAATATATATATGTTTAAATGCAATAATGATATGTGATAATCAAGTACTGGGCCTTAAATAAAAATAATAATAATAATAATAATAATAATAATAATGTGCATAATCAAGTGCCAGCTTTTAACTTAAGTATGTCATGAAGATATGATTACAACGTATGGTTAATTTTCATGAAACATTTGGTAAAAAAATTGTACACGAGTTTCCGCGCCAACAAATTTTCTGAACAAAACCTCTCCATTTATAGTCCACGCTCTAATTTCTACCAACATTCACGTTGTGATATAAGTGGTGATAGGTCCTTCACATTTGGACATTTGGTAACCCTCTCTCTGTGTAAAATTGCCACGTAGGAAGTGTTTGAGTAGCTGTAGAATATGTTGGAGCCCGATTGTTATGGGTTCAAACAACAATGCGGCATTAACTATCGCTCTCTCACTATCTGGAGATAGCATCCTCTGTTATTTATTTCTCCCAATTTTAGTAGCAGATCAACTCAGATTGTATTAATCGCTATGAAAGAACTAAATTGAACTGCACAATTACTAATTTACAGATCTAAAACATGTTTGTGCGTTACTATTATATTGAGTGAGGCTATGGTGCTTCGCAATATACCGCTTTTTTTTATAAATATCCCAAAAAAAAACAAAATATCAAATCTGTCCTCAATCTCAAATTTTTATTAAAAATACCCTGACCGCCCCCCCCCCCCCGCTGTGAGGCGGTTCACTATCCATACCAGACCCCCAATGGAGCGGTCCGCTTATTTTCCTTTTTTTTAAAAGGGAACCCGACCCGAGTCTGCTATTAAATAGTAGAATAACAATAATATTATGTATTTATTTGTTTTAATGTTTTATAATATGGTATATATTTATTTATTTTAATGTTTTATAATGTGGTATATATTTATTTGTTTTAATGTTTTATATGTTATATATTTATTTGTTGACGATTATATATTTAATGTTTTATAATATGTTTTATAATATGTTATAATTTTGGTTAATGTTATAAATTGGTTTTTTCGAATAGATAAACAGCAAAACTAGGTAATCTAAATGGTAAGTCTACAACATGAAACATAACAGTCCAACATGAAATATAATAATCTAAACATAAAATACTAGAAATCCATCAAACTAAAAAAACATAAAAACTCTAACAACGAGGACGAGGGCAACGACCGGAGAGATCCAACCTAGAAAGTGAATGGCAGTCCCTGTGCGGCAACACACGCCTCAAGTGAACCTCCTTCTCCTCCACGTCATCCTGGACATCCTCATGCGCCCATGAGTCCTCCCCCGCCCATAGATGCTCCTCCTGGATCTTTGGCTGTGTACGCAACTCCCATGGATCGACCTCCCAAGTAGAATGATACGTGGCCGGAGGTGGTCCGGCAGTCTGGCTGGAGTAGAAGAAGTCGCCCGGCAATCTGCTTGTTCTTCACCTAAATTTTGGACATGAGGTGCACTTTTGGTAATTATTGAACCCTAATATTTGTAATAAAAAATTAAAATATTTGTACAAACTTACCAGACAAGCATGACACAAGCTTCGGTATAAGTAGGCTATTACATCTGTGGGGTGGGGGGTCGGGTTGGGCGGCGCAAGAGAGAGAGAGAGAGAGAGATGAAGGGGGCAGGGCGGGTCGGGCGGAGCGGGTTGGGTCGGGTCCCCTTTAAAAAATAAAAAATAAAATAAGCGGACCACTCCACTGGGGGGCGGTCTGATATGAATAGTGGACCACCCTACAGTGGGCGGTGAGGGTATTTTTAATAAAAATTTGGGATTGATGGCAGATTTGATAATTTGTTTTTTTTGTATTAATAAAAAAATCGGCGCAATATACATCTTTGTAGCATATTTCAATACAACAATTGTTGGATATGCTTTGATTTCATCCAGCACACATCTTGACACAAATTCGACATCTACTGTGTCAAAACATAATTGGTAAATGTACATTACAAAGCACACCATAGCCTCTCTAGTAAAATATTGTGACATTATTATATAACTTTTTTCATTCTTTTTAATTAAATATATTTTTGTTTATTTTTATGTCTGTTTTAACTAGGGCTGCAAACAAACCGAACCGAATCAAACTTACCTCCAGTTTGAGTTTGGTTTGAATTAATTTCGAACTAAGTTTGGTTTGAATTAATTTCGAACGAACTCAATTTGGAATCGAATTTTTTATGAACTCAATTTCGAACTTTTACGAACTTTGTTACGACTTAAGAGTTATGACTTATGGCTGGGCCATAGTTCGAAATTACAGCACTTCAATAAAAACTCAGGCATTCTGAATTCTAATTACACAGTACACCAAAGTTTATATCAAAGTTCATTACAAATACCAAAATTTATATCAAACACCAAAGTTTAGTACAATCAATTAAAGTTCAGTACAATCACATAATCCAAAGTTTTTCAAATAGCCAATAGGAGCAACATCACCAAAGTTTTCAAATATCCAAAGTATTCAAAATACAATTTAAATATCAATAGAAGTACAGAACAATCACCAAAGTCTTAGATTTATTATTACAAACTCAAATATTATTCTAAATAAAACATTAAGTTCATTATCAGCGGAAATTAACGGTTCACGTTTGAGTTAATTTCGAACTAAGTTTGGTTTGAATTAATTTCGAACGAACTCAATTTCGAATTGAAAATTTTACGAATTTTTTTGACTCAAACTCGAATCGAATTAGGAATTTTTTGTGCAGCCCTAGTTTTAACCCTCCAGTCTGTACTCTGTACAGATTTTAATCCGCTACGAAGTAAAATTGCAGCAACATGAAATTCTTTCGTATAACAGAGGGGCATATAGATTCCTCTGCGTCTGTCTCTCACACAGTCACACTGCTCAGTGCTCACATTCACGTGGAAACCATTCGCTTCGTCGCTTGTTCTCTATCTCCCTCCATTCCTCTCCCATGACCCATGGCGCGCGCCACCTCTCCGCTTATCCATTCCTCTTAAACAAAATCTAAAACCACCCAAATGAGTCCAAAACCACCTCTTTCTCTCCTCCTCCTCCCCCTCTGTTTCTCTCTCCTTCTCGTGCCACATTCCCTTTCCCAATCCTCCATTAACGACGCTCAATCCTTGTTCCTCCTTAAATCTGCTATCGACGTGTCAAACTCTCTCCCTTGGAGGTTAGACTCAGCCTCCTCTCTTTGCACCTCATGGGTAGGCGTGAAGGAATGCTCGCCAGATGGTCGCGTCACCAAGCTTGTTCTAGAATCGCTAAATCTCAGGGGTACGCTAAAACCCAACCTCCTCTCCAGTCTAGACCAGCTCCGTGTGCTCAGTTTCAAATCAAACAATCTCTCGGGGGAATTCCCTGACCTCTCTTCCCTCACCAATTTAAAATCTCTTTACTTGAACCAGAATAAATTCTCTGGACAAATACCTTCGTCTCTATCCTTGCTTCACCGATTAAAGGTTGTAGTTTTATCTGACAATCTCCTTTCTGGTTCAATTCCGGTGGAATTGACCTCAGTTCAACGGTTGTACTGTTTGCAATTACAAAACAACCAACTCACTGGCGAAATCCCACCATTCAAGCAATCCAGTCTTCGTTTCTTGAATGTATCTTTTAATAATCTCTCTGGTCAAATCCCATTGACTAAAGCTTTGTCCCAATTCAATCTCTCTTCCTTTTCTCAAAATCCACATCTCTGTGGTCAACAAATCAACAAAATTTGTGCCAGAGATTCATTCTTGCCTCCTTCTCTGAGCCCTAATGAACCACACTCAGCATCAATTGCACTACCTCCATTAGTTACCTCTAACCATGAAAGAAACCACAAAAAGCGCCTGATTGCCATTATTGCCGGTTCAGTTGCCAGTGGAATTCTCCTATTGGCACTCATCTCAATATTGTTGTTTGTGCTAATTTTTAAGAAAAAGAAGAAAAAGTCGGCCGAGGTGAATGCCCAGCCAAAGGAACATGAACCAAAAACCACCGAAATAGAAACTGAGCCAACAACTCTTCAACACAGAGATGAACCACAGAGGCCGGTTAGTAAACCGGCATTTTCATGGGAAACAGAGAGCTCTGGCAAGTTGGTGTTTTGTGGAGGTGTTGGAGAGATGTATAGCATGGAAGAGTTGCTTCGTGCATCAGCCGAGACACTTGGTAGAGGTACTGTCAGAGAAAATTCTAATTATTTGTTCGATATATTTTTGGTACTTGTAAATTCATCTTGTTGTTTTGTTACCGTTTATCTTTTTGGTATATTCAATATATAATGTTTGAACAGTGAACTATCATAAGAACTTAATTTCTGAATTAATCAAATGTAATTTGAAATTTCCCAATGCTCATATTGCCATCTTTTATAATTCACCATTGTTACCGCAGATTTGTCAATAAAAAATTTTTAGCCTAAAATCTAGCTAAGCACAAATAAGACAGGTGTTAACCGGTCCCCTACGCCTCCTTTTACCCAAATAGGATTTCCCAGTTACTTTTCATTAGCTCTTCCTTTACAAGTGATCTGAAGAAATCATTACCAAGCTGTTTTTTTTTTTTTGCCTCAGTATACCTCCTTTAAAAACAGTATCTTTTTTTTCCAGTCTATTAAAGCTTTTTATAGTCATATGAAACCCTTTAATAAATTGGGCTGCAAAATAAATCTGATAGGTACGGTTGGATCAACGTACAAGGCGGTTATGGAGACGGGGTTTATAGTGACAGTGAAGCGGCTGAGAGAGGTGGCGGGAAAGGAGGATGCGGCCAGGGATGGTGAGGAGTTTAGCCGAAAAGCCAAAGAGGTAGGTCGAGTGAGGCATCCCAATATTGTGCCTTTGAGAGCTTATTTCCAAGCAAAGGAAGAGAGATTGCTTGTGTATGATTATTTCCCCAATGGAAGCCTCTTCTCCCTCATTCATGGTTAGTCTCTTTTTTCATCTATAAGATTTTTTTTTTTTCTTGGGAATGTTTTTTCGCCCCAAAATAAGCATCAGTTTGGACTTATGTAACCATAGTCTACTATGTTGTTTTCCTCCAAGATATTGTTAATTATACCTTTTATGTGCACATGTGTAGAATATTACTTTTGGGGCTTGACTAGAGCTTTGTCATATTTTGACAATGGGTTTTCTGGGGGGGCTCTATCAACCTTTTTTAAAAAAAAAACTTTTATCAATGCACCTATGTTACTAACACTAATGCGGCATTATTTATTCTTAATTTCTTACCCAATGCACACATAAAAAGGAAAAGTATCTTTCAAGAATATACTAATGTTTGAATTGGATAGCTATGAGTGAAATTGCTCAGGTTAGCTTTATGTGACATGGGCAAAACTTAGTGGGTCACTGCAACTCAGTAGATGTAGTGAATTCTAGGCTTTGATTTCAATATCTAGAAACAGGGTTTAGGAAACATGGATTGCACCATGAAGCCACAAAGACAACTGGAGTTATCCATTATGTGTTTACTGGAGAGTGGAGAATCTTAGTTTGTGCAGTCAAAAGAGGAGACAGAAATAGGAATGAAATGTCCCGTGACCGTATTAAACTAAGAATAAGAGCCTCACTTTGGGGAGAAGACAAGTAGAGAACTGGTGGAATGTTAGTAATAGACTGGTATAACATGGTATGGTGGTCCGTGTAGTGGGTCAATATTGTTTTAATGTAACTACTAACTACCTGCTACATGTTAAGTGTTAACCATGGAGTTGTCTTTACAGAGCTACTGGTAGTGGGACTTGGAAGCTTTGGAGAAAGTTGGTAGATTAATTAATATTAAAACTTGCCAGGTGCATCTAATAAATATAGTTGGGAAGCCAAAGCCAAAGCCAAAGCCAAAGCCAAAGCCAAAGCCAAAGCCAAAGCCAAAGCTAATGCACCATGTTAGTTTTAATACACAGTACACTCACAATAACCTCTTCTTAGAATCTTAATTACATGACTGTTCTAAGATTAATAAGCGGGGGAACCAGCAGATGAAATGAATATGCATATCTACTTGTTGTTTTGCTACACATAATTAATTTGCTGTAGTTTTGAGAGGCCAGGTAATAGTAGTGTCTTTTTGCTAAAACATGGATTCTGAGTTTTTTCTTATGCATTTCATTTACTATTGGATTTAAATAACCCCTATGTGACCATGCTATCTGGGAATTGGGATCTAGATTCCTTCTGCATTTAAATATTCAACTGTATTTTATTAATTTGGATGATTCTTAATACAAATTGTTAATGTGCATGAATTTTGTTATTCTAGTCTGGTTCTCCCCATATCATACTTGTGCCTCAATATGAAGTCAACAAGTGGTTTGCTTGTAGTACCAGAAAAATTCTGTCTACATTTAATGCAGGGGGTTGCTTGGGTTGATAGGTTAATTTATATTTACATTTAATGCTTGATGGATTAGAGTAACAAAGTCCATGTGAGGAGATGGGGAACAAACATACAATTAATAACATCCTCTTGCGCTTATCTGGCTGTGGACCTCTGCGCTGTGGGCCCCTTTCCAATTACCATGTGAAGTGCAGTGCACCCTTCTTCTCGTTCTTCCTCCACATTTTATTGGTCACTGTTTGGGGAGGTTAATTGTGGATTGATAGCCTCTACTCCAGGACTGTAAAACAAATAAGCAACTAAGAATTATAGAAGAAAATGCTATTATAAAAAATTATATCCAAATTAAAAGTTAAAAGTAGTGAAGAAGTCATTACTATGTCAAAAAGTATACTAAACAAAAATCATCCTTTTTCGATAGTAATTTTGGTTTGTGGATGGAAGCATTTCCCTTTTGTGTAAGAACACAATATTGGTTTCACAAGGGTTTTTCTTGTAGGTTAAGGTTATTAATATTAATTGTTTGTTCTTACATTGTAGAGTTATCTGACAGTCAACAGTCAAAAACTGTGGTCTAAGCATCTACCATGGATTTTAGCTGCTAGCAATAATGTAGCCAAAATCTTTTGTACTATTACCAGATCCACCTGTGCTCTCTTTATTACAAGAAGACAGTTATTGAATTCTATAGAATAAATTCAAATTAATTCGTAGGAAATTGGTCCATGAGGTGGTAGGCTGGTAGCCTTTTTTCCTCGGAGTCATTTAATCTCACATTGTTATATGGTTGGGACATTACTTCTCTGAAAAAGGAATTAGGAAATTGTCCTCATATAGTCATATGACTGCTTTTCTTGTTGTTTTGGGCTTTCTCTGTATCTACTATGCAATGCAAGTTGGGTTGAGGGTTACTAATAGGAAAAAATATTAAATAAATAAATGAACAATTAAGCTAACAGATAAATAAATATTTGCATATCATAAGGAAAACAATTTCTGTAGCATTGAATAATCTAAAAATATTAATTAGGAATTTAGGATTCCTCTCCAAATGCTGTTAGTATTTACAACTGGAGGACACTTCTACTGTTGAAACTTGTTCTTTGACATTCCTATTGGAACCAATTTATTTTTAGCAATAGCTTAATTATAATACATAATTATTCACTGACAAAATAATCACTATGCAGGGTCAAGGCCGTCAGGAAACGGGAAACCTCTCCATTGGACATCTTGCTTGAAGATAGCAGAAGATGTGGCAACTGGTCTGTTCCACCTGCACCAGTCAGGCCTTGTGCACGCTAACCTCAAGCCATCTAATGTACTCCTCGGTGCCGATTTTGAGTCGTGCCTCACCGACTTCTCTCTCGTACCCACATTCCTCCCTCCCTCCCCCTCTCCTTCATCTTCTCTGCCATCACCCTCTTCTTCCAGTCTCTTCTATCGGGCGCCGGAGACCCGCAACCCGAGAAGTTCAAATCCGTTCACCCCTAGCTCTGATATTTATAGCTTTGGCATTCTTCTCCTAGAGCTCCTCACAGGTAAGGCATACTAGCCCAGTGTTCAATTTAAAGGCCCAACTAGCCCAAAATATGTCAGCCCATGACACCTTTTTGTACTTGTGCAATATTTTGGCAGGGAAAGTGCCATTCCAAGAACTGGTGGAGGAGCACGGGGAGGATATACCGAAATGGGTACGATCGGTGAGGGAAGAGGAGAAGACGGAGTCAGGGGAGGAGAGCGACACAGCAGAGGAGAAGCTGGGAGTGCTTTTGGAGATTGCAATTGCTTGCGTGTCAGTAGATGTGGCGAGGAGGCCAGGTATGGAGGATGTTCTGAGAATGGTGCGGGATGCCAGGGCAGAGGCAATGGTGGCATCGTCGAATAATAGCAGCGACAGAGAGCGGGACCGGCCCGGAAACTCGCCAGGTCAGTGGTCTGATACTGTACAGAGCCTGCCGAGGGATCATGGTTCAGAGAGCTTTGCTGAAAGGGATTGATGTAGCGGCAGCACAGATTGGTTGGTGTAAATTCTTTGGTAGGAGGTTGTGCGGCTGTGACGGTGACGAGTTTCCAACTTTCCATTCCTGTTTTCTTTGCCATTGTATTTTCTTTCTCTTTTTTCTCATCTATTTTCTTCTTTATTATGGAAAATTCTCTCTTTTAGGTTAGGTTGTAGGATTGTTGCTTTGCCCGAGTTTTGGCGGGTCTGGCATTTTTTTCCCTTGTCGTTTCAATTTTTGCTTTTGGGTTCGTTCTCTCAATTTTTGCTTTGCCCGAAGGGGGCTCTTGATGTGTTTTTGTAAAACTGATTTCATCATTGGGAAATCGTAACTTTATTTTATTGGGCCGGGTCGTTTTGGGCCAACATTTCAGGCTGGTCCGTCTTGGACGGTAGTTTGGACCTCTCTATCCGATGTTGGCAAGAGCTGTTTTGATTTCATACAGCTCATGGAGTTTTATATTATTTTATTTTAACTAAATAGTTGTTGTAAAATTGAAATGAAGTTGTAATAAAAGTTAAGTAAATAACAAGAGAGATAGAGAGAGCAATAACATAATTTTATTCTTTTTGTGTGTGTGTGTGTACAATCTTGTATATCTCATCTATGTTTACAAAGTCTCTATTTATAGGCTAGAAAGAGATGTTGTAGTAATAAATGAGAAAATAAATGTCCATAGAAGAGGGGTAGTGGAGCAATGAATTGAGAATTAATATTGGATGTTACAAAATGAACATTCACATAAATCATATTTAATTTTATTTACAACACTTCTCTTTGGATGTTTATTTTTCATTATACGCTATTAATATAATACTTCAGGATCAATATTAATATGATATTTCAGGATCAATATTAACACGATACTTTAGGATCGTGTACTGTCTCATTAAAAACCTTATCAAGAAAAACTCATTGGGTTAAAAACTTGATTAAGAGAAAAAGAGTACAGTGTGTATAATGGTTTTCCTTATTTTTGATATAATTGAATATTCTTCAATCGATGTAGACCTATCTTTTTTGTGAGTTGTTCAAAAATCTTTGTCAGCAAAGATTTTATGAATAGGTATGCCAAATTGTCGATTGATTGGACTTGGCAAACATCTATTACGCCTTCTTTTTGTAAGTCATGTGTCGAAAATAACTTTGGTGTAATATGTTTAGTCCGGTCTCCTTTGATATATCCTTCTTTGATTTGTGCAATGCATGCTGCATTATCTTCATATAGCGGAGTAGTATTTACCTTGATGTTTTCAAGTCCGCATTCTTCTTGAATGTTTTGAATCATTGACCGTAACCAAACACATTCTCGAGCCGCCTCGTATAAGGCGATCAATTCGGCGTGATTTGAAGATGTTGTTGTTAGAGTTTGCTTTGTCGATAGCCATGAAATTGCAGCTCCACAATAAGTGAATACGTATTCCGTTTGGGATCGTGCTTTATGTGGATCCGACAAATATCCAGCATCTGCATATCCAATTAAATTAGATTTTGTATCATTTTGATAATATAACCCTATATCTCTAGTTCCGCAGAGATATCGAAATATGTGTTTAATTCCATTCCAATGTCTTCTGGTTGGTTTGGAACTATATCTTGCTAACACATTTACTGCAAATGTGATATCGGGTCTTGTATTATTTGCAAGATATAATAATGCCCCGATTGCTCTTAAGTATGGTACTTCAAGACCTATCACTTCTTCATGAGATAAAAATTCAAGTACAACCCTCACCCTAGAGATGAGAAGTTTAGCTTCTCATGACCATGACAATAAAAGAAATAAATAAAGAGAACATAAATTACAACCTAATTAAAGATAGAAGAACTTTTGTCTCCTTAGATGACGCATTCTCTTGCTTGGCTTCCAATGACTATCCTTCTCTCTCTAAGTAACTCTCTAACCTAACATAACAATAATAATTGCTAGCTATAATTATGGACTTGACACAATTGAACACACACACTAAATTCTATTACAAGAGAGGTATTTATAGTCTTCCTAAGCACTTGTGGAGTAAGTGGAAGTAGTGGAGATCATGGGGGATGTAGGGTCCACCCATGATTTATTAGGAATTGTCTAAAAATGACGCAGCCCATCAGAAAAGCGCAGCTTCTAGAAGGTCCAAGAAAAGCCCAAGAAGGCCTGGCCTGCCAACCCGTGCGGCGTCTGGGCTATGCCGTGCAGGCATGGAGGAGGCCGCATGGTCTTCTGACTTAGGTGTCATTTCTTGTAATTTCGCCATTTCGCATGTTGTGCACTTCGTATGAGGTGTTGCATGCTCCATGTGATGTCCCATTTTGGCGCATTTTCAATAATCGCCTTAATATGACATTTTTACTCTCTTTTTGACCTAAATACGCAACTTTCTCCAAAACCTGCTAAAATGACTCAAAAACACGTTTGCGGTAAATAAATCGAGAAAATGACTACTTTGCATTCGATTTTCGCTATTTTTCGGATAAAAAGATAGTGATTTACGCTATATGATTGGCATCATTAGAGACAACAAGATAAATGGTTAGATTATGTTTTTTGAAATGAGAATCTTCATTTTCTTATATTAAGCATGTAGATGTCCTGATCCGCCAACGTTTTTGATTAAAAGATGAAATTTCGGATTGAATATCAACCCTCCGATCAAATATTTTAATTATATGCATCTTTTTTATGTGTAGAAGTCTAAATTTATTTAGACACGTACTCTCCATATGCAAATTGTATCATCTTTCTTATTGATAATGATTTCTTTCTATTTTTTAAAAGTCATTCAAGAAATTTTTGAATTGATTGATAATTAATTGGTCATGTCTTCATGTCTTTATTCAAAGGTAAATGTTATTTGCTATTTAATATGTTATTTTATTTGAGTTTTTTTATAAAAATATATAAAAAAGTTAAGAAAATAATATATTTTATTTAAGAAACATTATTTATGTGTAGATGTTATTTAACATGTCATTTAAAAAATATTATTTACTATTTAGTCTAAATTTTTATGAAAATATATCATTTTATATGAATTTGTTTTTGTTCTCTTATAATATGTTTCCGTTGTAAACGGACACGATACGATACTAGTTGTAATTATTAATGTAATAAAAATAGGGTCATGATGTCTCACAAGAGATGGGTGTACATTGATCCTTTCTCATGTTTCAATTTTCGTGATTATTAGATAGGTACTGAATCTGATTTTGTCTGTATCAATTATCACGAATTATTTGATAGTTGAAATTCTTTTCAAACCATAAACTTAATAGAATTTTTTTTGATAGAATATTTTTTGTTTTGTTCAGCCAACCGCTGGTTGCCACATGACATTTACCTTTGAATTAATAAATACGCCTAACGGTGTTACTTTTCTAATTGCTAAATCACAACTTTCCATTAAAAAAGATTCATTCATTAAATTAATTAATAAAAGCAAAGTAAAAGGGACCCACCAAAATTTTTACTCTCCTTTATGCGTTCTTTGATCTTTCCTTCTACAGATGAAATCTTTCAAATACAGGCCTAAAATCTATAGGAAAAATAAAAAATTACTCTCCAAGTCCCGAAATTTTTATTAATATTAAAAAAAAAAAATTTAACAATCTGTATCCTTTTGCCAGAATTTTGTTACGTTGGCATAATTTTAATTCTAATTTTAGTAATTTTAATTCTAATTTTTTACGTTGGAATAATTTGAATTTCAATATTATTACTCCCCATTTGATAACATATTCTTATAAAAAATAATTGCCAAATAAAATTTTACATAATTAAAACAAAACAATTAAAACATCTAAAAAATATAAATAGAATAAATAATTTCGAACAAATAATCAAATATGAAATTTGTTTGAATAATTAATATGCAATAATAAATAACTAAAAAAACAAACAATTGAAAAACAAATTCATGGAAATAAAAAAAATTGCTAGAAAAGTTTAAATCAGAAAAATAACTTTCCAGAACTGTCTTTCTAGAAAATTATTTTCCGAAAAGAGAATGCCTAGAACCGGAGAATTATTATCCGGAAATAAGACCTAGATCTAGAGAATAATTATCCGATTTAAGCAGATTTGGAATTTTCGAAAAAAAAGGATGCAGATTGTTAAATTTTTATTTTTTGTTGAATATTAATAAAAATTTCGGCTCCAAGTCCTTTCACCGCTAGTAACCATATTAAAACAACTGAATTGAACTTGCATACTTCCTTTGTTGGGACTGAAAGAGGCCACACTCCTCTTGTGCAGCCATCTCTTGATTTTTTAGGTATCTTATCCTTTGTATTTTTTGAAACCTTTCTCAAATGAACTATTATTCTAATTTTTTTTTAGCTTTCTCCTTCTTTCTTGCCAAAATTTAAACAGTGACACAAAATTTTAGAAGGAGGCATCTCTATTCTTATATTAAACACGTAAATGTCCTGATCCGCAAACATCTTTGATTAAAAAAATAAAATTTCAGATTGAATACCAGCCCTCTAATCAAATATTTTGATTATATGTATCTTCTTTATGTTTGTTTACATGTAAAAGTCTAAATTTATTTTGACACACACTCTTCACATGCAAATTATATGATCTTTCTCATTCGTCATGATTTCTTTCTATTATTTATGTATCATTCAAGGAATTTTTGAATTGACTGATCATGTCTTCATTTTCAGGGGCGGACCCACCTTAGGCCCGCGGGGCAGGGCGGGGACTGCTCCCCTGAATTTCAAAATTTTATAGAAACTTTGTACGTCCGGATTGACTTTGCCCCCCACCCCCGGAATTTTATTTGCCCCCTCTAAAATTTTACTTTGTAATTAATGTTAAATTTAGAGTTAAAATTATAATAATTTTCTTGAATTCTGATTGATAATTAGAATTAGAAGTTAGAGTATTGGAAATTAGAAGTTAGAGCATTGAAAATTAAAAATAGACATTGTTTTTTATCTAGTATATGATTAGCTAATGGGTTTGAACCCGATTAACTATTTAAATTCGATTCGCTATATTTTTGCCCCCTTGACGAAAGATTTGAGATTTTTTTATTAAAATATGTCAAAAAGATAAAAAAATATGTCATATAATATGTCGTTTAAAAAAAGTTATTTACGTGTAGATTTCAATTTAATATGTCATTTAAGAAATGATATTTGTAATTTAGTTGAATTTTTTTATGAAAATATGTCATTTTGTATGAGATATTTTTTATTCTCTTATAATATATCCCGTTGCAATACAGTCGATACTAGTAATTATATAGTTATTTGAATGTTAATTATATTATTTTGTTATTTTTTGAGAAAAGCATAAAAATAAAATTATATTTTTGAAGAAAAATTATAATGAGGTATAATTTTATAATTTTTTTTAGAAAATAATTTTTTTTTTTTTTTTAAAATTTCCTTTTAAGCTAGAGAGGCAAGTGCCTCCGCTTTCTTGCCTTTGAACCCTTCTCCAACGAATTTGGATATCTTGGGCGTAATTGTGTGTTTTACTGAATGAAACAGGAACAAGCTGAAGCCTTTGCAAATTGCAATTCTTCGTTCCAACGGTTCATAGTACGGTGACATTGACAAAGACTGAGAAGGGAGTATGCTTCATGCTTGATTGTTTACAATGCCAAGTGGCAACCAACGGTTGGCTGAGCTCTATGGTGCCGGTGGGCAGGACATTCGGTCCCGTAAAAGCATCTGCATTCCTGAAATTATTAGAGTTTCTAATCTAATGTGGCAGTTGCTAAAGCAGTTACGAACTTAAGTAAAATACTTCCACGATGCAAATGCATATATAATTTATATATTAAGAAAATATGGTGCAAATTTCAAGTATATCGGAGTGAAGCAGTGTCGGAAAATAAAATAGAATGAGACCAGAAGCGAAACTCGACTTTGAGTATAAAGAAGACTAACCGAATAAACATCATATTTAAAAAAAAATAATGAAAACCAAAATCTATATAACACATAAAATAAAAGTTGTAGTTCAATTTTTAATGAAAACCAAAATTTAATGAAAACCATCTTACATTCAAACCCTTTACATTTTGTGCATTATCATGGGGGAAACTAATACACATAAAATAAAAGTTTTAGTTCAATTTTTATATACTTAATAAAAAAATTTGCAATAGGAGATATTGAATGAGACAAAATTTACAGAACAAGACATAATTACATAGTTATTTTAAATAAAAAAATTACAATTTTTTTTAAAACTGATAAAAGAAACATGTTTTGTGATTTGTATGTGGCAGAACATCAATACACGGCTTGCATTGCTCAAATAACATGCAACATGCATGTAAGATTCTCATCCGAGTTTTTCTTATTTAAGCTCCCAAAATACAGATTTACATATCTTAGCAAACCAGAGAATTCATATCCTCTGAGGTAACGAAATATTTCTGTTTATATCACAGCCGTCTGATCAGAATCCGAGCCAGCTAACGCACGTTACCGCTTCCGCTTTAATAATTGTGTAGATTGTGAAGAATTCCAAAGCGGAGCCGGAGGGAGATCTCAATAGCTTAACCTCACGTGCAATTTATAATTAGTAAAACAAAACCAAGTCATAGGTCATTAGGCCTTCAAGTCAGGCTCCCGTTGATCAAGTCGTCGAGTTTATCTCTCATTTTTGTTTTTTTACCAGAAGAAAATTTACAAGCTGTTAAAATGGTAACTCTAGCTCGGAAAAGTGGTTAAACTCCTCAAAACCCCGTTTCCCGTCGCCGTCTCACCAGAGCCGGATACACTGTATAAAGGGGAAGCTCAGGCCCCATCCCGCGAACTGGATCCCTCCAGTTCCCTTCCCTTCACCTCCCTCCCCTTTCCCCCTCCCATCCCGCGTTCTTCTTCCAGCCCCTCTCTCGCCCAAATTACTGTCAGGAAATACAATTTCAGTGGAGATATGAGCGCTGGCAACGCTGCTAAGCAGATCGTCGATTCTCTCCTCGCGAGGTTTATTCCCCTCGCGCGACGGCGTATCGACACCGCTCAAGCTCAGGTTAGTCGTCGCATCGGGGTCTTCTCCAGTCGGTTGGGGATGGAGGCATTCCACGCCGCCTCCGACCTGAGATCATTGATGATCTCATATCATAGGTGCGAGGATGTCTTTCATTCGCCACTGGTGGAAGAAGAGCTCAACTTTTTCCGCACTCTCTCTTTCTCATTCTATCTGTCTGTCAATTTTAAAGCTATGTATTGATATATTGCAATTAGTGTTGGAGGATTTTGTATCTCAAATGCAGCATTTTTCAACCCAAGCTCTTAATAAAGAATGCTATACTTGTGTAAGCAGGATTTGCTCTATCTACGGACTTCGGATCCAAGCTATGAGCAAGTGTTGGATTCTTTAGCTATGGTTGCCAGACACACGCCTGTGCCTCTTCTAGAAGCTCTGCTTCGCTGGAGAGAAAGGTACACTTTACTGATATCACTCTATTTGGGTTTCAGGATTTGAACTGGGTTTAATTCCTGCTAATGAGGTCTTAATACTGTTACAAAGCAGCTGGTTAGCTTAATTTAAGTAAAATAGCTTCGTTTTTTAGAACGATGTTTCTGGTTTTCGTGGGCCCTTTTGTTGTTAACATAACAAGGTTCTTAATGGCAAAATTGGCTGAGGCCCAATATAAACAATTGTAAATTGAGGGTTGATTGAGCTAGAATTGGTTTGATTTGATGTTTAGCTGTACTTATTGCAAATTGTATTTACTGGCACCATGCAATGCTCATATTAATTCTAGTCGGGAATTAAAAAGCATATACCAGTTGAAACGTTACCCGGCAGAGAAAATTGGGATCCATCGGAAATAAAAATCCCGGTGGGTTTTAGTGTACTTGTAATTTATATCCATATGCTTGTGGAGATACATTTTTTTATGGCTGAACAAGGAAGCTATTTGTCGAGCCTAACTATCATGATTTGTACCTTCCAGCGAGTCACCAAAGGGTGCCCATGATGCCTCTACATACCAAAAGAAGGTTGTGATTAATTTTACAATTAAATTGCATGAATTTATGTAAAAGGTTGTTCAGTAAGGGGTGCTCCGTTTCTCTTTTATGCAGTACAAAATAAGCACTTGATGTTTTTGATCAAGTAGCTTTGTTGCTTCTTATGCCTGTTGGCCATGATTGCTATATGGATGAAGTAGATAGCTCTTATCACTATTCACACATGGGATAAGAGTTATCCCCTTATTCCTCCACTTTATCCCTCTATCAAACATAATAATAGCAGCTAAGCATGTACCTACTGATCTACTTAGCCCCATGAGCGTTGGGGACATGTTATGCCATTATCACTGTACTTCAATTGCTTATATATTATTTGGCAGTTTACTTTTGTGATGTTTTTTATTTGATTTAGTGCCAACAATTTGTTCAGCTTGCAGTGGAGTGTGTCTTCTGTTCAGCTTGTATCCGTTTTGCTGAATGCTGTCCTCAAGAGGGAATTACAGGTTCTTCTGAATCCCCTTTTTTGAATAAAAAAATTACCTTTTTAATCATATATTGTGAAACCTGCTTTTGATGTTATGTAAATTTGCATTTGTCCAGAAAGACTATGGTCTGGCTTGGAAAACTTCGTCTTTGATTGGTTGATTAATGCTGACAGGTGAGGCACCTCTAAATTATAACATCACAAGGCAGGTTATTAGTAGAGGGGAACCTCAGTCTAAATACATTACACAATACTGCTAACTGTAAAATTAAACCTCCATTCAAGATGCATCATGCCTCAACTTTTTGCAGTTATTCCTCTGTTTGAACTTGTTTTGATAGTTGGCCTCACATCAATGCAATTTCTAATTACAAGTAGACAATATAGTTGCTTATTTTTTTAGCATGATTCATATTGCAATTTATTTTGTTGCTTCCTGTACAGGATAGTCAGCCAAGTTGAATATCCATCATTGGTAGATTTGCGGGGTTTACTTTTAGATCTTGTGGCACAATTGCTGGGAGCTTTGTCACGGATAAGGTATGCGGATTTCAGACTTTCATGTTGCTGTTGTACCAGTCAGGTCTTTTACTTGGGTTTGGTAGTTGGCATGAAACACATGTTGATGTGGTAAGAAGCAACTTAATTTTGGTCTGTTAGAACCAATTGAACTTTATATGACAAAATTCATGAAAAGTCATGCAGTTTCATCCTATAGACAGCTCTGACATTTCTTTTCTGTTCATAAATGAAGTTTGCACATTTTGTTAGTTGATGTATAAAACTTCTGATAAAATTATCTGATATCGTAGTGTTGATTTCATACAGATTTAGTTCAGTGACAGAACGTTTTTTCCTGGAGCTAAGTGCCCGGGGTCTTGAGACCAATTTTCTGAGAAGCCAGAGCCTGAGCATTATCAATGGCATGCGCTACCTTAAATTAGGGGTATGCATTTTACTATCACTTTCTTAAATTAGTATCTATATATGCACCATTATTTGCAATACTTTGAAATTTTCTTTGGCAGTAGCAGTCATTTGTATGGTTGTTACTGTGTCTATAGCAAGAATTACAATTTATGCGCGAGTTTCTCACCGCTGCTGTGTTGTACATAATTAATCAGGTGTGCATTAAAGCCCAAATAAGATCAACTGAGCTTCATAATCCACAGTTTTGCGTTTAATTGTCCATTAAACCTCAGCTGTGCAATTTTCCCCATTTTTGTTTGAAATACCCTTATTTGTGCAATTTAATTCCATGCCTACCAGCCGGGCAATTAATACCAATTGAGAAGTTTGGAGGTTCCGGTTATTGATGCAACTGAAGTGAATTTTTTGCAGGTAAAGACAGAGGGTGGACTGAATGCATCAGCCTCATTTGTAGCTAAAGCAAACCCTCTGAACCGCTCTCCTAACAAGAGAAAGAGTGAACTCCAGCATGCCCTGTGCGTCATGCTGTCTAGCATCTTGGCCCCACTTGCAGAGGGCGGGAAGAATAGCTGGCCACCTGTCAGTGTAGACCCTGCACTTTCTCTCTGGTATGATGCAGTTGGTCGGATTAGGGGCCAGCTTATCCACTGGATAGATAAACAGAGCAAACACATTCCAGTGAGTATGAGTTAATTTTTTTTTTTTTTTATTCTTTAACATGAGTATTCTTAGGAATGTCTGAATGAAGTCGTGCCAGGTTTACTAAATAATTGGTCATGATTACAAGGGTTTATGGACCAGACCCAGACGATAGTACTATTATAGTCAATGGTTTATCTCATTTTACTATTTTGTTGCCTGAATGTAGTTTTCTTCCAATGTGTACTTGTTTTGGGCTTTCCCTTTAATGTGATTCTGACATTGTTATGTGTTTTTTTTTTTTTTATTTTGCCCACTTTTTTTGCGGATTTGATTATTTTTATTTTCCCTTTAATTGGGTTAGCATCTAGTTCTTAAACCTCGTTTTTCTTTTTCCATCAGGGAGCACTCTCTAATTGTTTATCTGGTTGTAATACCTGTTAGTTTATGTTCATATGCAGGATGGGTTTCCCTTAGTTACCCTCTTACTTTGTCTAGGCGATCCACAAACATTCAACAGCAATTTTGGCCAGCACATGGAGCTGTTGTATAAGCATCTCAAGGACAAGAACCATAGATCGATGGCACTTGATTGCCTCCATCGGCTTGTCAAATTCTATCTTAATGCATACGCAAACCAGCAGTCAAAAAACCGTGTCTGGGACTGTCTTGACAGCGTCACAACCCAACTCTTAACAGTGCTAAGAAAAGGTCTCCTAACCCAAGATTCTCAACATGACAAGCTTGTTGAGTTTTGTGTGACTCTGGCTGAGAGTAACCTTGACTTCACAATGAACCACATGATTCTTGAGCTGTTAAAAAATGACAGCTTGAGTGAAGCCAAGGTGATCGGACTTCGTGCTCTTTTAGCCATTGTTGTTTCTCCATCCAACCAGCAAGTTGGCCTTAATCTTTTCCAAGCACAAGGTATTGAGCATTACATCCCAAAGGTGAAATCTGCAATTGAGTCAATTCTAAGGTTGTGCAATAAGATCTATGGCCAAGCGCTCCTGACCTCTTCGAAGACTTCTGTTGAAACTGTTACAAAGGATAAGTCTCAGGGATCTCTCTTTCGTTCGGTGCTCCAATGTATCCCTCATCTGATAGACGAGATTGGTCGTGTTGAAAGCTCCAATAAGATAACTGAAATTATCCCCCAGCACAGCATAAGCATCGATCCTGGTGTGCGGGATGAGGCAGTTCAAGCAATGAATCGCATTGTGCGGTACCTTCCTCAACGCCGGTATGCTGTCATGAAGGGTATGGTGAACTTCATACTCAAGCTTCCTGACGAGTTTCCTCTTTTGATCCAGACGTCTCTAGGCCGCCTAGTGGAACTTATGCGTCTTTGGAGGGTCTGTCTGACAGAGGATCTTGCAAGGGAGACGGAGAGAGCAAGACGGTTGGGTCAGGTAAGAAATGTAAGTTTTTATATCCAATGCCTTGTCACGGTGCTTTACCCTGGCATGAGTAAAAGTATTGTACTTTCTTTGATGTTTTACTGGAACTCGGCGATCAAGCCTAAGCAAACCCCAACTGGCCATAAAACCTCAATTAAGTACAAACAGAAGCTGGTGGTAATGTTGTGTTTTCCAAGAGTACGGAAAAAATTTGTTGCAGAGAAACTAGATAACATGAGAAGTCGTATGATAACTAAAATTTTGAAATGCAAATTGTTAATGCATACCCTACTATCCATTCAAGATGTACGCTTACCAGTATGTTGTCAACTAAACTGAGACATCCTACTAGGTCCTGGAGCCAACTATGTCAGAGCTGCGTGTATCAGAGCAACGTGCATCAGAGATGGAGGCGGTTGGTCTCATTTTTCTGTGCTCTGCTGATGTCAAGATACGGCATACTGCTTTGGAATTATTGCGGTGTTTACGAGCCTTGAGAAGAGACATAAGAGGCTCCTATTCTTTAGAAGAATTGGGTGACAGGAGTCTGGAGCCTGAGGTGGGCCCCATTTACCTTGTTGATATCCTTGAAGAGCATGGGGTGAGTTCTTTTTGTCATCTTTGATCAGTTTTGGCACACTGGAAAAATCAAGTTGGTATTATGAATGCTTACTCTTTGGATTGGCTTTTTATATCCTAATTATTATTTCACTAATCGATTCTTATTGAAAAGATGGACTGGGAACAAGAAAAGAAACTAAATGTGTGTGAAACCTTAAAAGAGTTTGAGATGCTCAGACTATTCAGTACTCTATTGGCATTGCTGAGTTGGTCAATATGAGTACTGACTGGTATGGGTAAGGCGTGAAGTAGCAGAAACTTCATGCATTGTAAGCCACTGTCTGAACTATAATAATACGACCTCAGTACAGGGACTGGTAGAAACATTTGTTGAGACTAGTATTTATCTTCTCTTATTGGCCCTTGGCATGCATTATCACAGGATGACATTGTCCAGAGTTGCTACTGGGATTCGGGCCGGCCTTATGATCTGCAACGTGAGTTTGACCCGGTTCCATCTGATGTGACTCTTCAGTCTATTCTAGAAGGCCTAGACCGGAGTAGGTGGGCCCGCTGTCTCAGTGAGATCGTGAAATATGCTGGTGAACTCTGTCCCAGTGCTGTGCATGAAGCTAGGTGGGTGTATTTTTCTCTCTGAATGTTTCAATTGATTTCTGTACAAAATGTATGCAATGGTAAATGGTGGTTCCTGCAGTACGACTCAACTTCACTGGACTTGGAGCATGACTGCTCTGAGCTGGAAGGAAGTTGTCGAAGAAGAGAGAGAAAATTAGAATATTTGAATTAGCACCAAAGCAAGCCTGAGTTCGCAACCCAAAAGGAAAGAGAGAACTCAGAGAACCATAGAGCTGTGTATTTTATATCTAGTTAGTATCTTATTGGGTTAGTTTTTACTGGGGCTAAACAAGCCAGGGGATTCAATTCAAATACAACATAATATTTGTACTACGCATGTGTACATGAGAACCACTACAGTGCTGCCTACTGTGCATATAGTTCCACCCATACTAAATATCTAAACACATAACATACTCATACAGGGACATTTCTTGTTTACTTATCTTTTATGCAAATTTTCTTAAACTCCTATAATTCACAGAGTTGAGGTAGTGAGAAGGCTTGAGCAGATCACGCCAGTTGAGTTAGGTGGGAAAGCCCAGCCATCTCAGGAGGCTGAATCAAAGCTCGACCAGTGGCTCATTTATGCCATGTTTGCTTGCTCCTGCCCTCCTGATAGTAGAGACGACAAAGACAGAGTTGCTAAAGAGATCTTTCATATAGTTCTTCCTTCACTTAGGCATGGTTCTGAAGCATATGCTGTAAGCTAGTATAAGAATCTTCTATTGTTTGCATTTCCCAAAAAATAATTAATGTGACGCAGATTGCTATGTTGGTGACTTAATTTGAACATCTTGATACCTCTTGTTCTAGTAAAGGCTGCCTTACCATTAATGGATCTTCAGAAAGTGATTATCTTGCCTGTTGAATGATATTATCTTACTTGATGGATCTTATACTTCAGGATCTTGTTTGCTACTTCAAGATAATATTACCTAGTGTGTGGTTTATCTCATTGACCGCTTCTAATTTGGAAAAGTTAAATAATAGAAAGTTTGTTATTTGACCAGTTTGCAGCAACAACCGCTCTTGGCCATACACATCTAGATGTCTCTGAGGTTATGTTTGTTGAACTGGCAACCTTTGTTGATGAGGTTTCATCTGAAACTGAGGCAAAACCGAAGTGGAAGGTATACATCTACTATTATCTCTTCCTATATGTTTGTTGAAACTTGAGTGCTGATGGGCAAATCAGACTACTCTTGCCAAAGGTTGAGAGGTCAAATTATAAGGAAAGCACATGTAAAAACCTGCAGAGTAAAAGAAAACCTACATATGATGAGAAAGAAAGGTAACTAAAATAAGGAGATGCAAGGAAATCCCACACTTAAATCTATTACTATTATAAGGAGGCTAATTGACATAACCAAAGACCTAGTCTGAAACTAGACTTCCATCAGAAGAAAGGAAGGTCACTAAAATTTTTCATTTGGCAAATTTTTCATTTAACAAATTTGTATTCTATTGGCAGAACACAAGGTCACGGCGTGAGGATCTGCGTATCCACGTTGCAAATGTGCATCGCATGATAGCCGAGAAGGTGTGGCCTGGAACAATCAGCCAGAAAAGCATGTTCCGCCACCACTACCTCCGGTTTCTAGAGGAGACATACCGTCAAGTTACCTCTCCATCTTCCTCTGACTCCTTCCAGGACCTCCAGCCACTCCGTTACGCCCTTGCCTCAGTTGTGCGATATCTAGCTCCTGAGTTCATTGACTCCAGAACTGAGAGGTTTGATACCAAGATGCGTAAGAAGCTATTTGAGTTGTTGTTTAACTGGTGTGATGACTCAGGTGGCACGTGGGGCCCGGAGGACTACCGACGCGAAGTTGAAAGGTATGAATCAAGGTGCCCTAATTCAATTAAGCGAACCCAAAGCAACCTTGAATAAACGGAAGCAGCTTTGGGAACAGTAATAGTAGTACTAGGGCCATGACTTGTAATGTTTCCAAAATGCTTTACTGAACTTTGATCGAAGTAGCAAACCCAGTCAATCAATTGTGTGCCATTTACTTCTCCAAATTCCATAATCAGAAAGCTGACACTGACATATGCATAGCTGCTCATCTCTGAGAAACATGTACAAGTATACATTACCAACTTCCTATTCTGTATGCGGACCGACAGGTACAAATCAGGCCCACACAGCCGGTCCAGAGAGTCAATTGACAAACTCACATTTGACCGCGAGATGTTGGAGCAGGGGGAGGCGCTCCATTGGGCAGCCATGAACTCCATAGCATCTCTATTATACGGGCCGTGTTTTGATGACAATGCAAGAAAGATGACTGGTAGGGTTATCTCATGGATCGATGCCTTGTTTGTAGAACCTGTCACTAGAGCTCCTGTCGGGTTCTCCCCGGCTGATCCGCGGACCCCGTCTCACTCCAAGTTTGCTAGTGGAGATGGTGTGAAATTTGGAGGAAAGGACAAACAGAAGTTTCGGGTTCTTTTGGCTAAAACCGCACTGAAGAACCTATTAGGGACAAATCTTGATCTATTCCCTGATTGTATTGATCAGGTACCTCTTTCCTTAGTTTAGCAAAATGTGCAAACACTATTCCCTTGCTTCTGTTTTTATTGTATTTCGTCTGCGTTGATTGTTATACTCTAAACAGTTATTCTGACAAATTGACCATGTTAGTTTTTTGTAATATCTTTTTTTTACTAGCTCATAGGACTTGGATAAATGTGATTGCAGTTTGAATTGGTATGACTTGAAAATAATTGTAAATTTAAAAGCAATGGAACATTTGAGATGCCCCTGCACAACTAGGAAGATATCACTGAAGACTTGGCTGCCTGACTCAGTTATTTGACCCACATCAACATTGCTTAGTTGTAGCACCTTGAATATGTTTAAAGTAAATTTCTTTTACCTAGGTAAGCTGATAAGTGAACAAATATTGTTGTTACGAATTACTGTGTCATATCTCATGATATTCTATCCCAAACAAGTGTGAAACAAGAGAAAGGGAGGGGCAATTATGTAATATTATACTTAAATAGAATAAATGACATTCTAGAGGTTTTTTTTTAGTTTATCATCATCATCATGATTAGTATTCTTCTTCGTAATGTTTTGCTTGTTATGTTGCAGTGCTACTTGCCAGATCCAGTCATAGCAGATGGTTATTTCAGTGTGCTTGCTGATGTGTATATGCGTCAGGAGATTCCCGGATGTGAGATCCAGCGTCTTGTGAGCCTGATCCTATACAAGGTAGTGGACCCCACAAAGATGATCCGCGATAGTGCCCTTCAGATGCTCGAGACATTGTCTGAGCGTGAATGGGCCGAATACGACACTGATGGGTATGGATCTGGCCGATACCGAGCCTCTGTTGTGGGCAACCTGCCAGACTCATACCAGCAATTCCAGTACAAGCTTTCATCCAAGCTTGCCAAAGATCATCCTGAATTAAGTGAGCTCTTGTGCGAAGAGATCATGAAACGCCAGCTTGATTCAGTCGATATTATTGCTCAACATCAAGTGCTAACATGTGTGGCTCCTTGGATAGAGAACTTGAACTTTATGAAATTGTGGCAGTCTGGATGGAGCGAAAGGCTTCTCAAAATGTTGTATTACGTTACGTGGCGGCATGGAGATCAATTCCCTGACGAGATAGAGAAGTTGTGGAGCACAGTAGCAAGTAACACTCGTAATATTATACCAGTACTTGACTTTCTGATCACCAAGGGTATCGAGGACTGCGACTCAAACCCATCATCTGAAATTACTGGTGCATTTGCAACTTACTTCTCTGTTGCTAAAAGGGTTAGTTTATACCTTGCCAGGATCTGTCCCCAGCAAACCATCGACCACCTTGTATGTGAGCTGTCGCAGCGAATGCTTGAGGATACGGACGAGCCTGTCAGATCTGTTAGAATGGATCCAGCAGTGAACATTATTCTCGAGTTCTCTCAGGGTCCTGCTCCTGTTCAAATAGCCACAGCAGCTATTGTAGACAACCAGCCTCACATGTCACCCTTGCTTGTGCGTGGATCTCTAGATGCAGCTGCTGCACTAAGAAACACAAGTGGCAGTTTGAGCTGGCGAACCTCAAACCTTACAGGACGGAGTGTGTCAGGCCCATTAAGCCCACTAGCAGCAGCGGTACCTGAGGTTGCATTCACAAACCCTTCCACTGGCCGCTCAGGTCAGCTTCTCCCATCATTGATGAACATGTCAGGCCCATTAATAAATGTACGTAGCTCAACTGGCAACTTGAGGAGCCGCCACGTGTCTCGGGATAGTGTGGACTGCATGATCGAGACACCTCACTCTGGTGAGCTGCACCTGGGAGGCGGTGGGGGCTACGGGATCAATGCAACTGAGCTCCAGTCAGCTTTGCAGGGCCACCACCAGCACCTGCTATCCCGTGCCGACATTGCCTTAATCCTGCTTGCTGAAATAGCTTACGAGAACGATGAGGATTTTCGTGAGAACTTGCCCCTCTTGTTTCATGTGACTTGTGTCTCAATGGATAGCTCAGAGGATATTGTTCTGGAACACTGTCAGGATTTGCTTGGAAATTTGTTGTACTCTTTAGCTGGGCGGCATCTAGAGTTGTACGAAGTGGAGGGAAAAAGTGACAGAGAGAACAAACAGCACGTAGCAAGCCTAATCAATCACATTCAGTCCAAGAGGGGAAGCTTGATGTGGGAAAATGAGGATCCCACACTGGCACGTGCTGTACTCCCCAGTACAGAGCTGCTGGCGGCACTGGTGCAGGATATGGTAGGTGCAATATTCTTCCAAGGGGATTTGCGGGAGACATGGGGAGCTGAGGCGCTCAAGTGGGCCATGGAGTGCACGTCAATGCACCTCGCCTGCCGATCCCACCAAATCTACCGTTCCTTACGCCCAACTGTCAAGAGTGACAACTGTGTGTTGCTCCTCCGGTGCCTTTATAGGTAAATTTGTTTTGCTTTTGGTTCTATTCTTTTTACATTTGAAAATTATACCTGATGTATTGTATTTTGTAAATATCTTCGAATACTTATTCTGTTTTATTGACAACACAAAACAATTTAGTGAAAGATGGCCAAAACTGCCCTAAAAGAATGAGATTTTTTTTTTTTATTTTGTTTGTCAGATTTGTAGTCCTGGATTTTCCACTTGTTTGGCTTGATTTTTTCAGTCCTTGGGTCCTAGACCAACAGAAAATAAAAGATGAGCTAGGCAACGAGTAAATTTCTGAATATTTGATGGAATTTGTCTTTTCCATCATATTTGAAGGATTGATCAATATTTGTGAATATCCTACAAAATGATAATTTTTAGCGTTACTAATTTGGCTATTATCTGCACATTTTTAAAAAGATGGGTCAGCCTTTTACATTTAAAAGCATCTGTTGTTTTTTTATGTTCCATAGCTGAGATTCAGGTAGTTTCTGTTCTCTTTAGTTAAATTATTTCCTTGATGTTATATAACATAGTTTTTCTGCAAAAGGTGCTTGGTCAATCCTGTGCCACAGGTTTTAGGGTTTGCAATGGAAATATTGATGACACTTCAAGTGATGGTAGAGAACATGGAACCGGAAAAGGTCATACTATATCCACAGCTCTTCTGGGGATGTGTGGCCATGTTGCATACCGATTTTGTGCATGTATACCAGCAGGTGCTTGATCTTTTTGTGCGTGTCATTGATAGACTGCAATTTCGTGATCGCACAACTGAGCTTGTGTTACTTTCCAGCATGCCACGCGATGAGCTCGATACTGACCAGTCAGATTTTAGCAGGCAATTCTTATTTAAAATTCTTTCTTTTCTATATTTTTTCATGGAATTGTTTAAATTTCTTTGTTTTTGAATATTTTATAGTTACCCTAGGTGCTACCTATTTCCCATTCTATAACTTGCTATATTGGTCATAAATTTTATGAATTACATTCGGTTGACCTGTTACCATATTGTAGTAAAAGAAAAGGAGGTCAGAAATCCTTGTCAGCATGGAAATAGGATTAGAGGAAAGTAATTGCACCTGAATTACTTTTATGTTGACTCTGAACTGCAGCCTACCTCTTTTCTTTTTCTTGGGATATATACCCTTAGATTACATGAGGTGCATCTATGGTAGGTTATAATTACAATAATGACTGTATGACAGTCCCTACCCTAATACCCTCTATGGTCTTTGTTGAGGTATGCAATGCCACCTTTGATGCACAGTACATCTTGACTGACACAAGGATGGACCACTGTTGATTCAGCCCTTATTTATCCCGGGTACAAGTTTTGAAACAAAAGTAATACAGTGACATTCCGGCTAACCTAATGTTTTATTTTATACAGAATGGATTCAAGGTCAACCAGTGAACGTCTGCTGACTGATGGCGGTAAGGTCCCGGTTTTTGAGGGTGTGCAGCCACTGGTACTGAAAGGGCTGATGTCAGCAGTGAGCCATGAATCAGCAATCGAGGTTCTCTCTCGCATCACAATCCCAACTTGTGACTCCATTTTTGGCAAACAAGAAACACGCCTTTTGATGCACATCACCGGCCTCCTTCCTTGGCTTGGCCTCCAGCTTGCGATTGACGTGCCAATACATCAAGATCAGTTTCAGAAAGCATGCCAAGTGGCAACTAACATCTCCCGTTGGTGCCGTGACAAGGCGCTCAATGACCTGGCGCTTGTCTTCCAAGCATATGCACGAGGAGACATATCTTCTCTAGATGATCTCTTTGCACGCACTTCCCCACTAATCTGCTCTGAGTGGTTCCCCAAACACTCCTCCATGGCATTCGGGCATCTACTATGTCTTCTTGAGCGGGGTCCGCTTGGTTACCAGAGAGTGGTGCTTTCAATGCTGAAGTCGTTGTTACAACAGGCACTGGTAGACCCTGCGCAGATACCTCTTGTGTACAATGCTGTGTCACAGCTGGTAGAGAGCTCGCTCTGTTCAGAAGCATTGAATGTTCTAGAGGCACTTCTGAAGAGCTGCAGTGAACCGGGTTCGGGTTCTGGTACAATGGATAACGGGTTTGGGGACAAGACCTTGCAGGCAATGTTTGGGAGCCAGACGTCATTCAAGGCACGGAGCGGGCCGCTGCCTTTTGTTAATACCGGGTCTGGATTTGGATCCACTGCATGGCAAGGAGGTGGGGGTGAAGCTGCTTTTGGTGGAGGGTTGGTATCGCGTGAGGTGGCACTTCAAAATACACGATTATTGCTTGGTCGTGTGCTTGACACTTGTTCACTTGGTAAGAAAAGAGATCACAAACGGCTTGTGCCATTTGTTGCAAATATGTAATTGTTTTAGGATATTTTGCGGGAGTATCAAGCTGTGATTAGTTTTGTTCCATGATTTTTACTTCTTTTGGTCAACTTGGTATTTTGATTTTGATTTTTATTTGGGGGGATAGGGAATCTGTTATAGATAGTCCGAGAAAGAATAACATTAACACTGGGCGGGCCCACAAAGGCGAGAATTTGTAGATGAACAGGTTAAGTGTGTGATAGCTAGCATGAATTTCTTTTTAATTATGTTTATTTATTTTTTTGGCTGGGCTTCTTTGTAATGTACATATTAATATATTATTGTCGATCAAATTAGAACAGGTTTGCTACCTTGTTTGTCTTACTGTATTGATTTTGTTTACTTGTGCAGACTCGGCCTAGTAGCCATTTGTGTGGTATAGCTTTTAGTACGATCACCATAGCCTAGTCCTAGTTACCTATTTGTGTGGTATAGATATGGTGATGATCCAAAAATGCTCATGTTCTAAGCTGGCGGTTTATATTATTAGTCCAAAATGGTTATTTTGTTAGCTTACTTTTATGAGTTTGGCTGGAGTGAAGTTGAGAGATAAAAAGTTATTGAAATATGAATGTACCAAAATAATTTATTTGGAACGGAGAAATTTGTTCGTCAAGTAGTTAAACGACTTGAATTCAGTCTTTTTCTCTTTTGATAGCGTCTAACTTAAATATTAAATATTTGTAGATCTCTTTTTTTTTGTTTTTTTTTTTAAACAAAAATGTATGCCTTTGCTTAGATATAAAAAAGGACGACCTCTTGTGCCTAATTTATCAAATTAATTTTAGAGAGGCTAAACATAAATTGTTCTTGTTTTTAGTTGGGCACAGCCACGGTGGCACGCGACTTCCTTGTATTTTTTTATTTTTTGCCTGATAGGAGTCACCAGTTTGACTAGAGTCAAACTCAGGTTAACATTACAAACATTTTTTACCAAGAAACTTAGCTATGTACAGAGAACTCAAACAAAAGCCCAGCGAAATGACCCCACCACAAGTAATATATTGATTATGTTCTCATACTCAAACAAAAGCCCATCCAGGCATCCAGTAATGAGGGTTAAAGATATTGAAAGAGCTGATTGGGCTTCATGCAACACACCAGTCACATACTTTTTCGTTTTCTCTCTATTAGTTGTGTACTGTATAAAGCCAAAATATCTCTGTCAATATCTTTACCCAGTAACAAGTTAACAACTAACAAGCCATTCTGTAGTAAACCTGGTCCACATAGACACACACAACTATTCTTTACGGAAGTTAGTTCTTTTATTATCTGATTTATATGTTTATTTTCTCTTTTTTCATTAAGGTAAAAACATTCTGAATTGTATGCATGTATACTTGTATTAATCTTGTAATTAATTCGTAAGAACCTCGATCTAACTCTTCGTTTTGTTTCAGATGCTCACGAAAATATCCCTAATGCTTATTGTTCTTCATTAAGTGATATTAGTTTTCAGATTCTCTCTTACTAATACCACTAAATAAGATGTTCTTGAGATACTTGGCATATGTGTTGAATTTTGATGAATTATCACAAAGTCATAACATCCCATAGCATTAACCAGTTTGTTTACTTCACTTTCAGGGGAATTGAAGATGTGCTTCACTGCATCAGATCACATAAAAAGCACGGTAAAAGTAAGTTGCAGCTCGACTTCCGCCAGCACCAACCCGGCCCAGCAACTGCTGACATTTACAACACAGAAAGGGAGGGAGATGAATCTTCCATAGAATAAGCTGTTAGACTGTGCAGTTCAGATTAGCAGCAAGACTAGGTCATATGTGTTTTGAATATAATTTTAAAAGATTTTGCTGTGCAGTAGGTTGGATTTTTTTTCTGTACATGATCTGATTCTTTATTTATGGTTAGGCTTATTAAGTTAGCCCAAGCTACTACTTGGTGGCATTTTCCTCAGCTTTTTTTTTTTTTTATTAACTCCTTTGCATGGCTTATGCTATTTCAACATAGTCCGTTATAGTCTGATCAATAAAAAAATTCATTGATAGTGGACTGATAATTAATCATTATTTATCGAACATATGAACCTTTTTAAAATTTAAAATTATATATTTAAAAACTAGTCTTTGATCTAGCGGCAAAGATTATGTTTTCTGTGTGAGGAATCATATTCCAAATTTGATTAAGAGATTTCAAGTTGAATATTTAAGTTCGGAGGCTTGATTCTACTTCTTTGGAAAAATAAAATTTGAAATTGTTTGTGCCTATCATTTTGAAGCTTCAAGCACTAATAGCTTAATTTATAGATGAAAAAAATGTTCTTGTACCAACTGTTTTATACATGGTATTTTGACATCATATCAATAATAAAGAGTTGTCAATTAAAAATGTCTAAAAGCAATATTATCAAATATTGTTCCTTTAAAATGAGAAGTTATATTAAGGATACTTGGCAATATTTTCTTAGACACTGATCTATATATATATATAATTGATGGATGCTTTCATTAACATATATGGCAAAGTATAATTTTTCTGCTTTTGAAAACAAGCCGGTAATGTAAAAATAAAAGGATTAATTTATGGAAAATGTTTATTTCAAAATGTCCCATTAACACTATAGATACACCACTATATATGACTATTTTTGGGACTTCGTCCTGAAAAAAAATATGTATCGAAGAAAGAATTTAATTTTAAATTGAGAGAAAATAACATCAAATAGAATGCAACACGAATAAGATATAGAAATTTCAATAAATGATCATCACATAATAAATAAATTAATTATATATCGAGTTAGGGTATACTCTATTTATACATGCATGATTATTAATTTATATAAAAAAAATTTCCATACGATTAAATTCAACATTAATAATTAATGATTGCTTCAATGATTAAAAATATTTAGTGACATGACATGCATATCTTAGAAGCTTTGGAGTTCAAACACCTTCGTATAATATCAAATTAGAAGATATATATAATTTTTTTTTGTATGGTTAGCGAGCTAACAGCTCACCAACAACAAATTAGAAGATATATTTTAGGAATACAAAGCATTCATGAGGTGTGAGTAAGCATGTTTTTTCATAGTAAAAATAAAGATGAAGTGCATTCATAAAAAGGCTGCTAATTAATTACAAAAGTAGCTGGAGGTGTTCCTTCTCCAACCTTACAAATTTGCTTTATTTAAAATATAACAAACGTGCTATACATGATACAATAAAAAAGAATATACGCCCAAATTACTGGAGCAAGTAGGATCATATATAATATAAGAAGTACATAACATATAACCAATATATACATTGGTCCCCAATCCAAAACAACTAAACTGAAAACGACCCCAACTTAATTATCTTCCACGCCCTCTTAATTACTATCACTTAATTTCCTGCTATACAGTCTACAGACTACACTAGAGATGATGAGTAACATGCAAGGCCAGCACACAGAGAACAAGCTGAAGAATATCGACAAACCGAGGGTTTTCACGGTGTGGCAAAAATCGAGTATGGGGTTTCAAGGAACCGATGGTTTCTCAGTGTACGACGATTCAGGACGGTTAGCTTTTCGTGTCGATAACTACTCGAGAAGGCAAAGATTTTTAACCAAAGAAATTGTGCTCATGGATGGAGATGGCAAGGCTCTCCTCTGTTTACACCCTCGGGTATGTATTATTTTCAAGGAAATTGAAAATTTACAAATCTAGCAAGCTATAAATTTCTTATATATGCTGTATATTGTTGCAGTTTTTGAGCTTGCACGACAGATGGAATGCGTACGAAGTCGAAGAATGCGAAAACAAGCAACCAAACTCAAAATTATTCTCAATGAAACGGTACTCAATGCTTCAAAACATTGATAAAGCACAAGTTTTGCTGAGAAACTTGGCAGATAATAACAACCCGAAACTAATGCCGAGTTTTAGAATCGAAGGCTGCTTTGAGAAAAGAAGCTGTAAAATTTACAACAGCATAGGGGATGAGGTGGCACAAATTTCAAGAAAAACAACCGGTGCAACATCCGTATTATTAGGAAATGATGTGTTTAGCCTTGTTATCCAGCAGGAATTCGACTGCAAATTGGTGATGGCTTTCATCATTGTAATGGATCGAATACACTAGAAACCATTGGAGCGAATGTTTTTAACCCCCCACCCCTTGTTGAGTTTGGTTATTGATGACAAAAACTTCTCCTTTCATCTTTGTATATATGGACATGCTAATAATGAATGTAATTCTTAATCTTTTTTCAATGGCAATGTCCCCTCTAAATTGTTGTCTGGCTAGCTCCAACAATTTTATGGTCATGTAAATGATAATGTTCATCACGTTTTAATTTTTAAAGTTAATTATAATCCTTCTACTTTTGACTGCTTGACTTTATTCTAAATTAATTCGAAAATTTTAAAACTTTGCATGCAAACTTATCATTCGTGAAGTAGATCAACGGTTCAAATTTGTGATTTGAAGCCAATTCGATAAGTTTTAGAGCTAAGCTCACCAAGTCTCTTGATAAGCTTAAAAACACCCTAGTTCTAATCTTGATTATTTTCTCCTTGTGACAGACAAATGTGTATATTATATTTTAGTATTTCCCTTCTGAATTATATGTAATATTTAAAAATCTATGGGTCAATTTGAATATCATATTTGTTTAGATATTTTTATTTGGTTCTTCATCTGGTGCTCTTAATCTTTACATGTTAAGGAACCGTAAATTTATTGCAGTGGAACGAGCACTCGTCTCTCTTCAGAAAAATGCATGTTCAATTTTTAAAAATAGCACACTGAAGATGCGCTAGACTCTTAATTTTTACATGTTAAAAAAAGAAATTAAATAAAATAAGAAAAAAACTAAAAAGGCTCTCTTAGCCTCCTCATGATTTGGCGTACATAATCCCTCTTTAAATTTTGAAAATAAGAATCCCTCGTGGATCCAGCTGTTAGTTTTGTGTTCTAAAGGTTATTTTTTTATTGATTACGTTTACATATTAAGTTTATGAATTAAATGTTATATACATTTTGTTTCTTGAGTTTGATGTTTGACTTGAGATTGTTGTAAAGACAACAATGGAGATTTCTAGATCTGAAAAAAAATACGAAATATTGCAATTGGGGGCAGCTAGATTGTTATCTCAAACCTAGATTTTGCTTCTATTATAGTGAGACAAACAAAACTTGGTAACTGGCACCAACCATTGCAATGGTTAGCCCCAGTTAATAGGTTTGGCTGCGCTGGAAACTCTAATGCTTAATAAGCGTTACAACGGTTGGTACAATTACAAAACTCTCTGAAAGTTTTTGGGGTCCGCAATGATTTATTCCGTTACAACGTTTAATTAACCATTATAACGAAATAAATCGGTTTCTCTGTGGATTTTGGAATATGAATTGTTCCGTTGTAACGCTATCTTAACTTTTGTAACAGTTTATGTAAATTACCTCAGTCTCAAACATATTTTACCAATTTCACAGATTTCTAATTAATACTAATCTTGAGCTAAATCTTCTTAGTCCATTCTTTGATTCATTGCAACACATCCTTGATATGTGTAGCATTTGTGCATGCATCGTTGATATTTATTGAAACTTTATATTTTCATGAACCTGTATCATATCTCAAGAAACTGTAAAATTCAACAAATATATGTTTTACAAATCTAGTCAAACAAACAAGTAGATTATTACATAATCCAACATATGTATGATACCGTACTGATTTGTCCAATTACAAAGAATGACATGCCAACCATTTATGGATCAATCTCCTTATAATAATGTATAATAGTATTAGATAAAATCAAATGTCTATGATTTTTACCTACAATGTTCAAATTATACTACGTACTACTAAAATTTTAGTAAAATTGAAATTTAATTGATTAGCAATTAGTTAAAAAGCAGTTAAAATTTGATAATTTAAAAAATTAAATATAAGATTGCTAAATTAATTTTAAATTGACTCAAAATAATACACGTCTTATTTTGAAAAAACGAATAACAACTCTAAAATGAGGAGGGATCCACTTACAACATCTTACAACAATTCAGTTTTGTGATTTTAAAAGTTTAAATAGTTGATCCAAACCATTCAACATGACCTCTATATTAAAATATGCTTGAAGATAAAAATTTACATTTTTTTTGAATTTTTTTACTATTTATTAAGTATTTTACAAAACTATTATTTTTGGACAATTCTGGACCACCGAAAAACAACAGTTTTGTAAAATACTTAATATAGTAAACAAATTAAAAAAAATGTAAAATTTGATCTCAAAACACATTTTAATATAGATATCATGTTGAATAGTTTGGATCGACTATTTGGACTTTAAAAATCACAAAATCAAATTAATTGTTGTAAGATGTCGTAACTTACAAATGTTGTAAGTGGATCCCCCCTCTTCTAAAATTTAAATTTTTGATTGAGTGATACCTCTGAAAGGGGGAATTCCATGTATACCCTAAAAAAATTTCAAAATTACGTATTCCCTCCTCTAAACTTAAAAAACTCACAAATTGACCCATTTATTGTCTTTTACATCAAAATTCATTTTAAATTTATAAAATAACCATTTTATCCTTTATTAAAAACATAAAAAATATGTTGCATATTTAAGAAAGATGTCGGTCTTATAATTAGTCATATTTCAAGGGGACAAATTATTTCTCTACTTCTGATGCATACACAAGGGTATACCTAAATTTCACCGTGTATACGTTTCTATTTTTCATAGTGTCAAGTCCATTTGTCCTAGTGAAGAAAAAAGGTTCTCTATTCAACAAATTATTTAGAAAAAAGAGACATTGTTTCACAACAAAGTGGGTTATGGATCTCACAATTGCATAGTGTTTATTTTAATTGACACACAGTAGTCTTGTGAATTATTTTTAATGGTTCATGATTTTGTGAGACTTAACAACAAAATGCTATATATTTGTGATAAAATTTAACGGTAGTTTTTCACTGTTTATATTCAAATAATAAATTAGGATCTCTTAGGGAGCATTAAAAATTATTGAGTGAATGTGCTAAAAAAATATGTTACATATTTAAGAAAGATGTTGGTCTTATAATTAGTCATATTTCAAGGGGACAAATTATTTCTCTACTTCTGATGCATACACAAGGGTATGCCTAAATTTCACCGTGTATACGTCACTATTTTTCATAGTGTCAAGTCCATTTGTCCTAGTGAAGAAAAATAGTTCTCTATTCAACAAATTATTTAGAAAAAAGAGACATTGTTTCACAACAAAGTGGGTTATGGATCTCACAATTGCATAGTGTTTATTTTAATTGAAACACAGTAGTCTCGTGAATTATTTTTAATGGTTCATGCTTTTGTGAGACTTAACAACAAAATGCTATATATTTGTGATAAAATTTAACGGTAGTTTTTCACTGTTTATATTCAAATAATAAATTAGGATCTCTTAGGGAGCATTAAAAATTATTGAGTGAATGTGCTTTAAAAAAATTGATGATATATAGTTGCGTCCATAAAAAATTACGTGCGCATACATTTATAAAACTAATTTAAAGTATTGGAGAGAACTAAAAATTGCACTTAGCCAGAAATTTATAAAATGACCAACTTTGACACCTGTCCGATTTATGGGGGAAATAAAATTTTCATTTCAATTTTTTTGATCATCAAATTGAAGCATAAAGAAAATAATAACATTTTCTCAAATTTATGAATTCCTCTAGAGTCTAGACAAACTCAAGAAAAGTGTCGTTAGCTTAACAAGTTATAAACTGAAAGAAGAGTCGGTGATATCTTGTGTAAAAAGGATTTAAATTGGCTTAGTGCATTTTCGATTCAGAATAAAATTTTAGTGGCATAAGGACACAAAAAATGATTTGAATATTAAAAAAACAAAGCTGCATTTAGAACTGATTTGTTCTATGGAAAAGATTATTACCCAAGGAGTATTGAAATCATTATGTAAGTGGCTATGATAATTCAGAGAATTAAAGTTGTAGATAAATTAAGATATAGAATTGCATAAAGCAAGGAAGAAGAATTTTCTAAAGAAAGATAATTTGGCAACAAAACTGAGTTTTGTTTTTTTAACTGTAACCAGAAAAAAATTAATTACCTGTGTTTATACGTGGAATTTTTTTTGTTTAAATGATTTTATTCTTCTTGTTATGATTAAGCTAAGGTAATATTGTAAATAAATGATCGATGTAAGCTAGTTAATTAATTTTGAATTAACGCGAGCTATCACTTGATATTGTTTCCTCAATTTTCTTTTATTATTTTATGATCTTGCAAATGATATTGTTAGTAACTACGCACATGCCACTAGGGGTGGCAACGAGCTGACTCGGTCTGAGCTAGGCCCTAGCACCGCTTATTAATTCTGGACCGAGCTACAGCCGAGCGAACTGGACCTAAGACATCCGAGCTAAAACCTCAGCTTGAAATCGTGACAAGCCACAACCCGAGCTAGCTCGCGAACTGACGAGCTGGCTCGCTAGGTCTGGCTAGATCTTGTTTTAAGAAGAAAATAAATTTTACAAACTTTTTGGATCGAGCTGGACTGAGCTAGATAGTATAAAATGCACACAAATTCATACAAATTCACAAATTGATGCCTAGCCGAGCTAGCTCGCGAGCTGGCTAGCAAGCCAAACCCCAGCTTGAACTCGTTAATTCTGTACTGAGCTAGTGGCGAGCTGGTTAGCGAGCGAGTCAGGTGCATGCGAGTCACGATCGAGCCACGAGCTACGAGCTTTTTTGCCACCCCTACATGCCACCTATATCATTATGAAATAAAATATCTATTATAAACGTTAATGTGTGTATATATATATTTAAAATAAAAAAATGGTGGCAAAGCCACCTATATCATAACCAATGTAAATGTTTTTAATTAACGACAAGTTATAGTTTATTCATTAAATAATTAACCACTCGTTTATAACTATCAAGCTGTCTGAATCACTAAACTGCCATAAATTAATGTTCAACATAAAAGACCCAACAAATAGAGAAGAAAAATAATGAATTGGACCTAGTTTTACTTGCAACAAAAAATAAGCGATGTGCTAAGCTCAATGAATATCTGTGTCTATGGCTAGTGGCTGTAGGTAGTGTGGCACAAACTTTACCACTTACAATAACAAGCACATTTCCTGTTTAGCTTATATATCTCTCCTTTGAAAGATTGGGTTCTTTCTAAAGGAAGCAGAAAGATGCTCTCTATGGTACTCCTTTGGAATTCAGAATGATGCTTATCCACATTGTGCTACCATTGTAGTTCATTGAAAAGATTAGCACCGAAATGTTGATATCAACTACCTGACAGTACTTTGCATAGACCCGGTTCATCTGGCAGGAAAAGAACACTGCAGCCTGGAGTAGAGAGCAAAACTGGACTCACAGAATAGCAGGTCGATGTCGGTCCTATTATGGTTGCACTCACCCAGATGCGTGTTGTTGATGATGAGAGACAAAATAGTCATAGCTCTGTCGGAAGTGTTCTAAGCTCACAGCTACAAGACAGGATATATTAGACTCCCTGAAAGAAGGGTGACTACTCCTACACAGCAGGATGTGGAGAGGATACGTAACATCATCCAACGGTTGTCCAACATGAAGCACAGAGCCGCGGGTTCAAAGACGATGCGACAGTGAAAGGAAAATAGGTTCGGCTCTTAGGGTACTTTTGATTTTCTTTACTCTTTTTTGTTGCTTGGATTGGAACAAAGTCTTGTAAACTTAGCCTTTGTGTTTGGTGAAATTATCAAATTACATTGCCCTGAAAGGCTCAACTGGTTTCAAGTCTAATAACTTCATTAAACCCAATAGCAATAGCATGGGTGCCTCTTTTAAATCAGGCTCTTAATACAGGATTATAGGATTTATATATAACTTTTCTGTTTTTTTCAAAATTATTTCCAATATAAATACTGTTTGCTATGTAGCTTGCTAAACGCTCTCTCTATAGATACTAAAATATCTTCTTTCTCAGTTTGGATTTGGATGATTGTAACAAGAAAATCCGTATATTGAGGGACATAAATTAACTTATTTGCAGCAATAACACATTGTTTCTGTAATGTAACTTAAATTTATTCACCAAAACAAGTTAGTATCAACATTCTTCTTCTTTTTTGGCAAAGGGGAACCAACTGTCACCGATATAAACTGAATTACAATTTACAAACATATATAGCAACTGAAGAAAAATAATAATAAATGAAACCAATGAAAAACTAATTTTCATTTGAGGCAGCATCTACTTATCTCCGCCTGACGGCGTCACCTTTTTATTTTCCTCTTCCAAACTAGAATTATCATTTTGCTCTTTAACAATTTTTGCTCTCTTCAACTCGGCCAAACTTTTTGGAGCGGGGAAATCTGATGCATTGATTTCACTTCTGTTAGTAAAACCTCTTTCTCTTTCACAGTTGCGTCTGCCATGAACCAGCTCTGTGTGCTGCACCGGATAGCTGTTAGGTGAATCTCTCTTCTCCATACTGTGATATGCAGTTGCAGATATGCTGCTTTCAGGGAACCTTATCCTGCCACGTAGCCTTGAGCTCACAATACCTCCAGAAGAGCTATGACCATTTTGACCCTCATCATGGGCAACATGCATCTCGGTGCATGGAACCATAACAGGACCGACATCTGTGCATCTGATTTCGCTTTCTGCTTCCTGCTCCAGTGGTCTTTTCTGACCGGATAGACTGGGTCTGTGCAAAGTCCTCTCATATGAATTGTAATACTCTGGCCATCCGCACCATTCCTCCTGGATTTGACTCGTAAAGTAGTTGGACGACCCGTACCAGTCGGCTCCTTCCAAGAAAGAAATTGGATTATCTCCCACATTAATATCGAACGAAACATCTGAATCTGACGACTCCTCAGAGGGGCTAGGATTGTTATTTTGTTCCTGAGGTGGTTGTGCGCTGTCTTCAGGGTTTATGGGACGAGGCAGGGGCGAGTTCTTTTGTGGCTGTTCTTGTGATGATGAAGGTGGGGCATGCATGAAATAACAGTTAACCCCTCTACCACAGTAACCTCTTAGGAAGTAATAGCAGGGGATGCTTGACTTGTCTTTGCCATGGGGCTGAGGAAAACACATGATTTCAGTATCTTAAATAAAATCTTCAACAGTATACACCAATTGCACCAGGATCCCACTATCTACATAGGGACTAGATTAAGATTTAACCTGATATTGAGTTTTGTTGCTAATTACTATTTTCTTTTATACTGTGTACAATGAGGTATAATAATAAAGTGGAGCTTAAAATTGTACCACATTCTAATATGGTACTAATACCAGTATTACCAGCCCAGTACTAATTTGAGTAAATATCATAATTGAAATTTGGAGAGAGAGAGATACCGGGTGAAGAAAGGGGCAATAAATATTGTGGCAACCCCCATTTAACCAATACCGACAAGGTTTTGTGCTTATTGCGGGACCTGGGACTGGATTACTCATCTTCAATTTGTTGAACTGAATCACAAATTTGTAAATGAGTTAACTCATACGTTTTATTGTAACCCACTTGATATATTAGCTTAAATAGTAGGTACAATACATGGCATACTGGTAACAAAAGAGATCCTATCAATTTATTTGCAAAATGAGAATAACGAAAGAAAATTTTTGCTCAAATATGTACTGAAAATGACAAATTTAGGTTGCCTGTTTTTCAAAAAGGAAAAAGAAAAACTAATGTGCCTTTGTTAAATGACAGAATAACCTAAAGCCTGAACAAATTTTTATTCTAAAAACTGTTTCATCAAAGAAGAACAACGAGAACCGAAACTAATTAATCATGGCAAAAGAAAAAACAACAAATTACATCCGACTTCGACAACTTGTCCAAGAGGCAAGGACTACAATCTTGTTTTTGAGTCGGCTGTTTATGGTTTATTTAATTGTCAGAAGAATTTCCGACAGCATTTCTTATAAAATGAACTCAAGTCTGAGAAAGAATTTCTCAAACGTAACAGAGAAAACAAAGAACAAACTAAAAAGAAATAAATTCATTAAAAGGAGGTAGTACCTTGTAAGAACTTCGGTTAAGCAAAAAGAGTAACTTCAAGTTCTCAACTAGGGAATTGAGGAAAGAGGTCGATTATATAAATGTTCCAAACATACTATTTTTAAACATATTTGCTTGGAGAAACTTTAAATATAGAAACTTAGCATTCACCAATCTCCATTTATTAGATTTCTATTTAAAGCTTCTATCTCAAAAGATTATGGAATCCCAAATGCTATTTTGGAATACTGTTAAAGAGGGTAATACACTATAATTAAAATCTAAAACTAGAAAAACTGCCGCTTAATTATTATATGTGTCAGAACAGTGGAACCATATATAGAAGGCCATGCTTTTTTGAGGAGATCATAATTTCTAATATTCAACGCTTCTATTTTTAATGTCGGTTTTTCCCTTAATAAATACTTTCTTATTTTTATCTCTAATTAAATACTTGCTATTAATTGAGAAAGTTAACAGATTTTGTAAATTTCTTATGCGCATTCTAATAGAAATTTTTTGTGTATTTGACAGGTGACTTTATTTACTTATTTAGAAATATGATATTTTATGTGCCTACATATATTCAAGTTTTTCATTTGTCTATTCCTTCAGCAATAATTTGTTCATTGAATTCGTTGATCTGTTAATGAGTCATAATAAGTATTAAGGTTAGTAAAGCATATATAATTGACACACAAATTAGTCAAATCTAAATTCTCTGAGAAACAAACAATAAAATTGAATAAAACTGGAACTGATAATTAACTGGCTAAAAAAAGGAGATGAATTAATGCTTGTATGGTGTGGACTAACTATATATGCCCCAAACCGGTATGTAACACATTACAAAGATACTAATCAAATGATCTATTATTTCTGAGCATAACGAACAAGTCATTGAAAGGCTTGATATATAGTAGCTAGCCAAAATCACAATCTCAAAATAGAACAACCACAGATGAAAGTATCTAGTATTTATGCTCCTCAAAGTATAGATAATTGCATGTATGTAATGGTTAATTATGGTTGACTAGATAAAGCTACATTATTTTGTCGGTTTCCTATGCTTTGAAAGTTAATTGGTTTTTGTGAGAAGCTTTATCTTAATTAATAAGTGTCATCAAACATATGTAGCTCCACATATTGACATATATAAGGCCTGTTTTTATGCTTTAATGAATATGACCAACTAAACCCACATTCAAAATGTAATCATAAGGATTCTCAAAAAAAAAAATGTAATCTCATAAGAAAAAAAAGAAGATTTTTCAACTAGTTATAAGTTCCATTTTAATATAATTCAACTTTTTGTTTGTTTCTTGGAAGGTTTTGATTTTGACTATTTTATGTCTGTCAATTCTCATAAGAATTGGTTTCACACTTCATTTCTCATCGATTTGATTTTCATTCGATTTTATTACCTTATTATGATTCACGGAATGAGAAACTTGAGTTTAGACAAGAAAAATCTCATATTCCTAAATAAGTAAATAAATTCAACGTCAAATGTTTAAAGTTTCCTTAAACTGAGCTAGGACAGTTACTTTTATCAATTAATAGTTAGGATTAATTAAAAACAAAAAAAGACAATATTAATTAAGAGGCAAAATGGAAATTAAGAAGCAAAGTTATATTTTTTGTGCTGATATATCAGATACATATTACACCGACAGTTTTATTAATATCCAAAGTTTAATAGAAATTATTATTTATGCCCAGATTTCCGGATTTTCGCCAAAAATGCCCAAGCCGGCTACAAAATGGTCGGCTTACTCCCCTCCTAAGTCGGCCATTTTGTGGCCGGCTTACCCCCTTTTTTTTTTTAAACCCGCATTTTACCCTATATATACCCCATTTTTCTCTCTCTTCCTCACAACTCCCTCATCTCTCAACCGAATTTGCTCTCTTATTTGAGGTAATTTTTTTTATCTAATTTAAATTTAAATTTATTTAATTTAGGGTTTAGGGTTTAGGGGTTAGGATTTAGAGTAATTTGTTGTAATTTAGTGTAATTAGCACAGTTGACCAATATTTAGGGTATTTTGGCATTTTTTACCATAATTAGGCTAATTAAGCGTAATTTAGCCGAATGTAGCATAATTAGGAAAATTAGACCATTTGATCATATTTTACCGAAATTAGGCTAGTGTAGCATATTTAAGGTTATTTTAGGCGCAATTTGACCCATTTTAGCATTTTTAAGCGCTATAGTAGCATTTTTGTCCCTTGTTAGCATATTTTATCGAAATTAGGTTATTGTAGCCTGTTTTAGCATGTTTTAGGTTATTGTAACCGCAGTTGACCTATTGTAGCATGTTTAAGCAGAATTAAGCCTATTTTGGTCGTTTTTAGCATATTTTACCGAAATTAGGTTACTGAAGCCTATTGTAGCATATTTTAGGTTATTGTAACCGCAATTGACCTATTTTAGCATGTTTAAACAGAATTAAGCCTATTTTGGTCATTTTTAGTATATTTTACCGAAATTAGGTTATTGTAGCCTGTTTTAGCACGTTTTAACGGCAATTGGCCTATTTTAGGTTATTTTTGACATCAGGATGCCTAGAGCACGATCTACCCGTCGTCCAGTAGTGGACGAGCCGATCAGTACCAGCAGCACGGAGCACATCAGTCCTCTCCTGTGGATTCCCCACGACGATCACCGAGTCTCACTGGCTTCTCGTGAGGTACGTATCTTTTTTTAGGTTTTCTTTAAATTTTGTTGAGTTTAAATTTTATTATGTTAACACCATGAGGATTACTTTTTTCAAACGCAGGACACGTTTCTTTTAGATGTGAAGTTGCAATGCGTTCACATGCAGTACTACGAGATGATGGACCCGTACCTCATCAACCTGGGTCTCTACTAGGTTGTGGACATCGTGCGGGCAGAGAGAAACATCATCAATGCATCTCTCATCGCAGGACTGGTGGAGCGATGGCGTCCCGAGACACACACATTTCACATGCCATTCAGAGAGATGACAGTGACTCTCCAGGATGTGAGTGCCCTTTGGGGTTTGCCTATCCGTGGCACACCCGTTGGCGGCGTATCTGACAGCACCAGATTCATAGGTGATGTCAGCGAGTTGTTGGGAGCTGATCATTTCTATATCATTGGGGAAAATGGGAGGTCCAAATTCTATATGCGGATGACGAGGTTACGGGAGCACTTCAGCGCGGGTCTCTCGACAGATTCCACCGAGCTGGAGATTCAGAGGTAAATTCTATAATTTGTTTCTATTAATCAATTCCAATACGAGGATTCTATTACATTTACTATAAATTGTTTCTATTAGAATTTTTATATGTTTTGTATTGCAGATATACACGGGGCTACGTGATGGATCTTTTTGGTTCTGTCATGTTTTCTGATTCCAACGGTGACCAGATGCCGATGATGTATCTCCAGCTGCTGATAGACCTTGCAGCCGTCGCCGTACAACTGGGGTGGGGTTGTCCTAGTCCATTTGTACTCCCACCTATGCTGTAGTAGTGAGGCTAGTGGGTGGACGTTGGGTGGACGACATGGTACTCCAACGTTGGCTGACATACTCCCACCTGTACTCCCATCTGTACTCCAACGTTGGGTGGACGACATGGTACGACGAGCATGGACGTCCGGTGCAGACTCAGGTATGTCATACTTCAGTATCTGTCAGGTTTTAATAAATTTCTTCATTCAGATCAAATTGACTAAATTATGTGTATGATTGCAGGGTCCGGCAGAGATGCTGCCACAGCCACTACCTGCGGAGACCGATACTTCTGATTTTGAGTCCCTCTCGTACCGTCTCCATGACTTCGGGGTATTCGATGATGATTTCATGTTGGCACCGCCAGTACCCCGATATGGCACAGAGATGCCGCATGATGGAGAGGCTAGTGGTAGCGGGTCTCATACTCAGCCTGCCTTTAGGACTGAGTTCGCCGCATCTATCTTCGGTACACTTCCGCCAGTACAGCCAGTCTCCACGGGCGATGACAGATGGGATACCGCCGAGCAGATACTCAGGTCCGCCGATGCTAGTGTGGAGGCCGAGAGAGACAGAGCTTGGCCGCGCTGGCGCCGGAGACCGCCTCAGCGATATACCCCCTCTCAGTTTTAGTTGTATTTTTGCTAGTTTTGTACTATTTATATTTGGTATACTATTTATGTTTGGTATATTTGGATTATCCTATATTTCGGTTCTTTTGTATGTGTGCTTTTATGATACTATTTTTATATTTTATAGATAAAATAAATTATCATGATAATGCTAAACATAAAATATTACAACATTAAAATAGTAGTACAACATAAAAAATAAACAGAAAAATATTTAAAACAATTGAATAAGTGCGTTAAACAGCAAAAATAAGCTTTAAAGATTAAAAGCACACCAATTGGCGCATTCCGAAATACATTGAGTCGGTGTGACTGACATAAGTACCCAGAAAAATAGTTAAGAAAATAATATTACAATACAATAACAAAATAAAATTACACTATATACAAGAAGAAAATAATTTGTGTAAAAAAAAAGGGGGGGGGGGTAAGCCGGCCACAAAATGGCCGGCTTAGGGGGGGAGTAAGCCAGCTATTTTGTGGCTGGCTTGGGCATTTTTGGTGAAAACCTGAGAATCTGGACATAAATATTAATTTCTATTAAAATTTGGATATTAATAAAAATGACTTTTGCTTTTCATTTTTATTTTCCATTAAAATATATAAGTAAAGATAAAATGAATTTAACATTATCAAAGATATGATATGAAAAAAAATTAAAGAATAATACGGGTATAAAAAGAGAAATCTTTTCTTTTTAAATTTCAATAATCAAAATAATGTTCTTAAAATATGATTATTTATGTTGATTTTCATTTTATCATATTTTAATATGTTATGTTGAAATTTGATTTTCTCTTATATTATATAAATATAGGGTAATTATATCTTCTCCCATCTATCTTTTCCCTATTTCATCTCCCAACTAACTATTTTTTTCTTCTAACTATAATTACAAATTCTATCTAATGGTCCCTACAAATTAGTTAGCAAATTTTCTCCCTTTATTTCTTTCCTTTCTCTCCCTCCCTTTCCCACCTTCGCCTCCGCCTTCTACCTCCGCCTCCACCCGTCTCTCCTACCTCTCCCTCTCCGCCTCCGCCCGCCTCTCCCATCTCTCCCTCTCCGCCTCCGCCTCCGCCTCCCTCTCCCTCCTCCACCTCTGCCGCCTCCCTCTCCCACCTCCGCCTCCGTCACTCCATTCCAATCAAGCACGCCTCCGCTGGGTCAGATCCATCACTATCGACTGCCGAGTCAGATCCATCGTGTCTATGTTCCTCTTCCTCATGCACTAGCGAGTTATTTGCAAAGACCAAAGCTTCATTAATGGTGAATTAGGCCAGTGCGTACTAAGTACTAAGAAATGACAGAAAAACAAATTTTGAAAAAATTAGAGGTGTATGAATGAATACTTGATGTCTAAGGTATGAATACTTCAACGTGTATGAATAAATACTTGATATCTTAGGTATAAATACTTTAACATATATGTATGAATACTTGATATCTTATGGATGAATACTTTCAACGTATATGTATGAATATTTCAATGAAATATGTTTTGTTTAATCTGTAAAATTTGATAGATTATTTTTGTTTCGACAGTGAAACATGTGGCAACTATTTTTTATTTCCAAAAAATAAAATTGAACTAGAAAACAATAAAGCAATGTTCAATACTATTCGACTGCTCTTGTAAAATTAATCGAGGTATGCACATATGCTTATAATACTCTTGATACATTAACTATTTACACTTACACGACGAGGTGTGAATACTTGCTCGATGAGGTACGAATACTTGCGACGAAGTATGAATACTTGTGCAACGGACAACTCGAAAGTATGTCATCATTGATCTCATTTGAAAGAGAAAATTGTGTAGAAGACGTTCGTAGTTTTAGATTTGCAAAATTCCTCACAGATTGTCAGAAATATTGGTTAGATTGAACGGAGAAAAAAAAACCATCTTTAAAATCGTGTAAAAGATAAGTGAGTGATGTGTCCAATTTTTTTTTTAAATACTTGATATCTTAGATATGAATACTTGATGTATTATATATCAATACTTGATGTATTATGTATGAATACTTGCGCGCGCCAGTTTTAAAATCGTAAATTGAATAAAATTTAAGAATTTTTAGAAACTGATCAACAATGAATTCTCCTCGATCTTTTGTTCATTCCGATTAAGAAAATTCAATTTAGTCTCTACCAAGCATTTAAAAAAAAAATCAATTTCAAATTAACTCTTTTCGTCTCTTCCCCGTTAATACAATTATATTCTCATTGTTTTTTATTCCGATCAGAATACAACTTCGATCAACAAAAGTTTAATTAGAAATAATTTCTAATTAATTCTATTAAATTGAAATCAATTGAACTCTTGCCACTTTATTGTTCCGATCAGAGCCAATTAAAGTAATTTACGCCTTTCACATCTGTACCATTCATGTATTGTTTTGATCAACTATATAAAAAAAAATGTATAGTTTTGATCCGGTTTGTCCGTTTGTATCTAAACGATAGGTTTAGACGGTGTGCGTGGGAACTATAATGTTATAACGGTGGCTTGGTCTAAAATAATTTCACCCTGGATAAGATAAGCCAGTATTCAATTATGTTTGGGGTTGTAAAGCTCCTCCAACAGCACGCTTATTTGCGTTCCTACTGCTACAGGGGAGGGTACTGACAACTGACGTTTTGAGACACAGGGGTATTAACGTTGAAATGGGGTGTGTGTGCTGTCAAAACTGCCCCACACAATCACAGATGCATCTTTTCTTTCTGTGTCCGTTCTCTGTAACAGTATGGTTTCATGTAGCAGGAATTCTTGGCAAACTGATTATGAGAAGGGCAAACTCGGTACAAGAAACATGGCTAAGTTCCTGGGAAATGGTTAAAGCATTTGGAGGTATGAGGAAAAGGAACTGGCTGGTGAGATTCCTCTGCACAGTTTGGCAAATGTGGAAGCACCGAAATGCAATCATATTCAGAGGTCAAAGATTGACGGCCTCAGCAGTGGCCTTCAAATGCTTGCAGGAAATGACATTATGGCTACAAAACTGTTAAGTAGCGTAGGTTGATTGAAATACGAAAAACATGTTTTTTTAAATTGTGGTCTGTTGTCTGTTGGTTGTTATATGTAAGTATAGACTTCTAGTTTTAACAAAATTCGCATGGCAGCTGCCAGGTTTTAAAAAAAAAAAAAATTAAATGATATGATCCCTTGTTACATGATTTAATTCGTGCCAATGCACAATTGACAAGGTCATATGTCATTAGTTCCTGTCGGAGGAACTACAATATTGTAAACCTGAATTCAAACATAACCAAATCAATTCGTATTCTGAATTCTGAAAGGGAACATCTTAAATTAGACAGAAATCAAACGCGAATCTAAACGAAGAGTATAGGCTTAATAACAGAAGCAGAACAACATTCAATTAAAATTAACGCCAAAGCCATATCTAATAGACGGTAATTACGAAACCAAAAGAACTAGTGCTCAGCAGCAAGACTTTGTTCCACAATGAACAACCCAAAAATTGCAAAGAAGTCATAAACCTTTGGATTAGTTAACTTCACCTCCTACTGAACCAACGGATTAAACTCATCGATCCAGCTAATTCTCTAGCAAAACCATCCATTCCTGTCTCGACACCACGGAAAGGCGCCAAAGTGTTGCCATGAGCCACTGAAGTAGAGTCCAATAGTGTAGGAAACTCAACCCCTTGAGAAAGAATCTCCAATCTCGAGCTTGAAAGATGCAATGCAAACAACTTTTCGTTCGTTTGGTCTAATTCTTTCCTTGTATAACCTTATTGTAAATTCTTTCTCAATCTGATTATTCATATAAGATATTGGTCTAATTATTTCTTTTCCCACAATAATTGTAGTACATGTTGGTCAGGTAAAAGCATCTAAATCTAAATGAGATAAAAATATGAATTAAGAAGCTAGCAGCAGTAAATTAAATTTTATAAAAATCAAAGAGAGTTTGAAGAAAATATGAGTTATTTGTTCATAATTAATTTTAGAATAAAATTTTAATTATAGATAAAAAGAAGTATAAAATGGTTGGGGTTGGTTAGATTTGGTCATTGTAGCTCATATGAGGTTTTGTCATGTGAACCATTTACGAAATATAAGATAAATTATCTGATTATTTTTTAATAGATGTCATGCATGACAGAGCCTCATTAATGAATGAACTCTGGACAAATTATACGACAAATTGAAATGCGTACGAATAAGTCGAAGAATGCTAAAACAAGCAACCAAACTCAAAATTATTCTCAATGCTTCAAAACATTGAAAAACCACAAGTTCTGCTAAGAAATTTGGCAGATCATAACCAGTAGAAACGAAGGCTAGCTGCTTTGAGAAAGAAGCTATAAAATTTACAACAGCATAGGTGATAAGGTTGTACAAATTTCAAGAAAAACAACCAGAGCAACATTAATTGGTGATGGCTTTCGTCATTGTAATGGATCAAATACACTAGAAACCATTAATTGGAGCGAAACCATTGTATGGACATGCTAATGATGAATGTAGTTCTTAATTAATCTCTTAAATGATAATGTCCCCTCTAAATTAGATGTTTTCTGGGTCCAACAGTTTTATGGTTATAAATAATATTGATCATGTTTTTTTTTTTGAGATACAATAATATTAGTGGTTTATATATGCAAGTGATATATAAATGATAAATTAAAGAGAAAATATATTAACTGGCATGGGAGTAAGATGATAAAACACAAAATTACTAATCACGCAAGAATCAGTACTAAAGACGTGAGTCACATGACAAAAAAAAAAAGACTAATTTCATGTTTATGTCTCCAATATTTTCTTCGATATTCAAAGATGAAGAATAACATGTTATTAGATACTTTCTTCGATATTCTAAGATATTCAAGGAAACAAGTTCTATCATCCCACAATTATAATGATTTTTTTTAATGAAATACATATTTTTTGTTTTCAAAAATGTTGAGTTTATCTGGAAAGATATCCTGAATAAATATTTTTATGATTGAAGAGATTATATTCGACAGATTTACTAGCGTTTATTAGAATTGTGAAAACTAAATTTTTAAAAACAGAATTTTGCTTCTTCCAATATTCGATTATGATCTACTTGTGATCGACAAATGTGTATATTATATTTTAATATTCCCCTTCTGAATTATTTGTAATATTAAAAAATTCAGGGTCAATCTGAAAACCATATTTATTTTTATATTTTTATTCGGTTGTTAATCAGGTTCTCTTAATCTTTACTTGTTAAAAAAAGAAAATAAAAAATACATAAAATAAGACAACACTGAAGATGCGTTAGGCACTTAATCTTTACATATTAAAAAAAAAGTAACTAAAATAAGAAAAAACTGATGAGGCCGTCTTAGCCTTTCCTCATTTGACATATATACAAAAGAGATGACTTTTATGTTTGTGTCCCAAGTGTCGTATTCTATGAAACGACAATCTTACATTTCAATTTTTTGGGTACTACTTTACTATGATTAGTTTCTTAATTATTCGAATTTTCTAAATTTTTACTCCAACAAAGATTGAGTTTCTGCTTTTTTATTAAAACTCAATAGACAAACAATAGTAGCTAGGTAGAGGAACAAATTAACTCTTGAAGTGCATCTACGTATATAGTATTCATTTTATTGTATATATACAGAATTTTATTTAATTTTTGTAGTACATACTGAATATTTGATCCATAAAACTCAACATATATTTTGCAGTGTAGCAAATCTCATAAAAGAGTTGATGTGCACAACACAACCCGCTTCATCTACGTGCTTCAAATACAATAAAAGTAGCTAAAGTTTCCTAAAATTGTTGAGAAAGTTAAGAGCCATAGCACATAGCTGAAATGCATTTCCGTGCTCCTTAGACAAAATCGACTTGTTACTGCTTTCATCCTCGCAGTCGTCCATTGCTGTCATAGCTTCAGTAATTATCCAATTGACATTCGTATGGTCATCATTGCTTGACAAACGAACTTGCTTGATAGCACCATATAGACAACCGATTGCTTCAGTGTACTGATCTTGGCAGAAGCTTAGGTCGTCCTTGAGATGAGCATATGCTGAGTTCGAAAGTAGATATCTTATATGTGATATGGCTCTTGTTGTATTTGTAATAGCAAGGTTTATGCTGATATGAAAAAGATCGGTTAAGTTGGCAGATGCGCTCTTTGGATCGGCTTGTAAGGATGTCAAGCAGAAATCACGATTTATTTTTATATCATTAGCTGCTGCTTTACTACATGCATCAGATAAAACAGAAGCATTGTTGAAATGTGGAAGGGAAACAAACAATACAAGAAGCAAGATAACAACTAAAGGAGAACAAAACTTCATGTTTGATGAAACAATTTTCTGAAATTTGTCGTTAGACCGGATATGAATAAATTTACGGTGTTAATATTTTATTGGATTTGCTTCAAATTAAGTGCCAATGTCTATATATATAATAAACCTTTTGTATAGCAATATTTCCTAACTGATTACCTTCTTTTCTCTATTTTTGATAGATTTTGGTGAACAAAAACGAGTTGTTGTGTAGCTTTAATTTGGTTAACAAAACGAGTTGTATATTAGTGGAATATGTATGATACACTTATTTGTCCAAATACAAACAATGGTATGCCAACTATTCATGCATCAATCTCATTATAATAATGTAGTAGTTTCACATAGAACCAAATATTTATGCTTTCCACTTTTAATGTTCAAATTGTACTGTTAACTTATGACGACATACTATTAAAATTTCAGTCAAATTGAAATTTGATTCATAATTTGTTAAAAAACCAGGTAAAATTTGACTATTTGAAAAAATTAATTGTAAGATTGCTAAATTACTTTCAAATTGGCTCAAAATAATACACATCAGATTTGAAAAAATGAATAACATTTCTAAAATTGTTGGCAGAAGAATTTTTCTAATAGAGTATCCAATTCTTTTTGTATTTACTTGCGTCAGGTGTTCTGTATACACTTCAGAACTGATGTTAAAATGAAATAAGCAACTAGAATCATCAAATTGAGTTGCAACTAAATATATCTTTATTTCTTAAGAAACGCCGCTGGTTTTTAATCTCGAAGTGTGTCTAGAACACTTGACGGAAGTAATTACAAAAGAATTGAATACTCCACCAGAAAAATTATGCTGCCACCAATTTTAGGATTTTTATTCGTTTTTTTTTTTCAATTGGACTTTACTATTTTGAGCCAATTTGAAAGTAATTTTAGGATTGTTATTTGGATCATTAATTAACAAAAAAAGAAAATTTCATTAAATAATTGCCATGCACCTCGATGAGATGATGCAAAGCCATTCATCTTGTAATTGTTGTCTTTCATGTTCTACTGGTTGTCTTTCACATTCTACTAATTGTCTTTCATCTACTACTGATTGTATTTCATCTTCTTCGAGTTGTCTTTCATCTTGTACTTGTAGTCTTTCATGTTCTACTGATTGTCTTTCACATTCTACTGCTTGTCTTTCATCTTCATAATCTTCTAGTTGTCTTTCCTCTTGTATCATTTGTCTTTCATGTTCAACAAGTTGTCCTTCATTTCATCTACAATGATGTATTTCATCATATTCTAGTTGTCTTTCATCTTGTACTGGTTATCTTTCATTTTCTACTAAATGTTTTTCATCTTCTTCTAGTTTTCTTTCATCTTGAACTGGTTGTCTTTCATCTTCTACTGGTTGTATTTAAGGTTGTAACTGTTGTCTTTCTTCTATTATTGTTTGTATTTTATCTTCTTGTAGTTGTCTTTTATCCTGTACTGATTGTTTTTTATGTTTTACTGGTTGTCGTTCATCGTCTTCAAGTTATCTTTCATCATGTACTGATTATCTTTTATGTTCTACTAGTTGCCTTTCACATTCTACTAGTTGTCTTTCATCTTCTTCTAGTTGTCTTTCATCTTGTACAAGTTGTCTTTCATGTTTTATTAGTTGTATTTCATCTTCTCCTACTACTTGTTTTTCATTTTGTACTGGTTGTGTTTCATATTCTACTGGTTGTCTTTCACGTTCTACTAGTTGTCTTTAATCTATTACTAGTTGTTTTTAATCTTCTTCTAGTTGTCTTTAATCTTGTACTGGTTGTCCTTCATGTTCTACTAGTTGTCTTTCATGCTCTACTAGTTGTCTTTCATATACTACTGGTTGTATATTATCTTCTTCGAGGTGTTTTTCATTGTACAAGTTGTCTTTCATGATCTTATTGGTTGTATTTCACCTTCTTCTACTTGTCATTCATTTTGTATTGGTTGTGTTTCACGTTCTACTGGTTGTCTTTCACGTTCTACTGGTTGTCTTTCACGTTCTACTAGTTGTCTTTCATCTACTACTGGTTGTCCTTCATGTTCTACTATTTATCATTCATCTTCTTCTAGTAGTATTTTTCTTCCTCTAGTTGTATTTAATCTTATTCTACTTGTCATTCATTTTGTACTAGTTGACTTTCATCTTCTACTGGTTGTCTTTAATCTTCTTCTAGTTGTATTTCATCTAATACTGGTTGTATATCATCTTCTTTGAGTTGTCATTCATCATGTACAAGTTGTCTTTCATGTTCTATTGGTTGTATTTCATCTTCTTCTACTTGTCATTCATTTTGTACTGGTTGTGTTTCATATTCTACTGGTTGTCTTTTATGTTCTACTAGTTGTCATTCATCTAGTACTGTTTGTCCTTAATCTTCTTCTAGTTATCTTTCATCTTGTACCGGTTGTCTTTATGTTCTACTGGTTGTCTTTCATTTTCTACTGGTTGTATATCATCCTCTTCGAGTTGTCTTTCATCTTGTACAAGTTGTTTTGCATGTTATATTAGTTGTATTTCATCTTGTTCTATCATTCATTTTGTACTGGTTGTGTTTCATATTCTACTGGTTGTTTTTCACGTTCTACTAGTTGTCATTCATCTACTACTGGTTGTTTTTAATCTTCTTCTAGTTGTCTTTCATCTTGTACTGGTTGTTTTTCAAGTTCTACTGGTTGTCTTTCACGTTCTACTGGTTGTCAGTTGTCTTTCATCTACTACTGGTTGTATTTCATTTTCTTTCAGTTGTCTTTCATCTTGTACTAGTTCTTTTTCATGTTCTACTGGTTGTCTTTCATCTACTACTGGCTGTATTTCATCTTCTTCGAGTTGTCTTTCATCTTGTACTGGTTGTCTATCATGTTTTACATGTTGTCTTTCATGTTCTACTAGTTGTTTTTTGTCTACTACTGGTTGAATATCACGTTCTACTGGTTGTCTTTCACATTCTACAAGTTGTCTTTCATGATCTATTGGTTATATTTCATCTTCTTCTTCTTGTCATTCATTTTGTATTGGTTGTGTTTCATATTCTACTAGTTGTCTTTCATGTTCTACTAGTTGTTTTTCATCTACTACTGGTTGTCTTTAATCTTCCTCCAGTTGTCTTTCATCTTCAAGTGCTTGTCTTTCATCTCGTACATGTTGTTTTTCATGATCTATTGGTTGTATTTAATCTTTTTCTACTTGTCATTCATTTTGTATTGCTTGTGTTTCATATTCTACTAGTTGTCTATGATGTTCTACTAGTTGTCTTTTATCTACTACTGGTCGTTAATCTTCTTATTGTTGTCTTTCATCTTGTACTGGTTGTCTTTCATGTTCTACTGGTTGTCTTTCACATTCTACTAGTTGTCTTTCATGTCTGTCATCTACTACTGTTGTATTTCATCATTTTCTAATGGTCTTTCCTCTTGTATCATTTGTCTTTCATGTTCTACTGGTTGTATTTCATCTACTACTGGTTGCATATCATCTTCTTCGAGTTGTCTTTCATCTTGTACAAGTTGTTTTCCATGTTCTATTGGTTGCTCATCTACTTGTTATTCATTTTGTACTGGTTGTGTTTCATATTCTACTGGTTGTCTTTCATTTCTACTTGTTCTCTTTCATCTACTAGTGTTGGATTTCATCTCGTACAGGTTGTGTTTCATGTTCTACTGGTTGTCTTTCACATTCTATTTCATCTTCTTCTACTTGTCATTCATTTTTGTACTGGTTGTCTTTAATGTTCTTCTTGTTATCATTCATCTACTACTAGTTGTCTTTAATCTTCTTCTAATTGTCTTTCATCTTGTACTGGTTGTCTTCATGTTCTACTGGTGATCTTTCATTTTCCACTGGTTGTATATCATCTTCTTCGAGTTGTCTTTAATGTTTCTATTAGTAGTATTTCATCTTCTTCTATATGTCATTCATTTTGTACTGATTGTATTTCATATTCTACTAGTTGTTTTTCACGTTCTACTAGTTGTCATTCATCTACAACTGATTGCCTTTAATCTTCTTCTAGTTGTCTTTAATCTTGTACTGGTTGTCTTTCATGTTCTACTAGTTGTCTTTCACATTCTACTGGTTATCTTTCATCTACTACTAGTTGTCTTTCGTCTACTACATGTTGTATATTATCTTCTTTGAGGAGTTTTTCATCTTGTACAAATTGTTTTTCATGATCTTCCGGTTGTCTTTTACGTTCTACTAGTTGTCTTTCACGTTCTACTAGTTGTATTTCACAATTTACTAGTTGTCTTTCATTTACTGCTGGTTGTCTTCCATGTTCTACTGGTTGTCTTTCACGTTCATTTTGTACTGGTTGTGATTCATATTACATTGCCTGTCTTTGACGTTCTACTAGTTGTGTTTCATCTACTACTGGTTGTCTTTTATCTTTTTTCCACTTGTATTTCATCTTGTACTGGTTGTCTTTCATGTTCTACTGGTGGTCTTTCATTTTCTACGGGTTGTATATCATCTTATTCGAGTTGTCTTTAATGTTTATATTAGTAGTACTTCATCTTCTTCTACATGTCATTCATTTTGTACTGGTTGTGTTTCATATTCTACTGGTTGTTTTTCACGTTCTGCTAGTTTCATTCATCTACTACTGGTTGTCTTTACTCTTTTTCTAGTTGTCTTTCATCTTGTACTGGTTGTCTTTCATGTTTTACTGGTAGTCTTTCACATTCCACTGGTTGTCTTTCATCTACTACTAGTTGTCTTTCGTCTACTACAGGTTGTATATTATCTTCTTCGAGGAGTTTTTTATTTTGTACAAGTTGGCTTTCATGATCAATTGGTTCTATTTCATCTTCTTCCAATTGTCATTCATTTTGTATTGGTTGTGTTTCATATTCTACTGGTTGTCTTTCATTTCTACAAGTTGTCTTTCATCTACTACTGGTTGTTTTTAATCTTATTCTAGTTGTCTTTCATCTTCAAGTGCTTGTCTTTCACGTTCTACTGGTTGTCTTTCACATTCTACTAATTGTCTTTCACGTTCTACTAGTTGACTTTCATGTTCTACTAGTTGCCTTTCATCTCGTACATGTTGTCTTTCATGATCTATTGGTTGTATTTAATTTTCTTCTACTTGTCATTCATTTTGTACTTGTTGTGTTTCATATTCTACTGGTTGTCTTTGATGTTCTATTAGTTGTCTTTCATCTACTGCTGATTGTCTTTTATCTTCTTCTTGATGTTTTTCATCTTGTAGTGGTTGTCTTTCACATTCTACTAGTTGTCTTTCATGTCTTTCAACTAGTACAGTTGTTTTTCACCATCTTCTAGTGGTCATTCCTCTTGTATAATTTATCTTTCCTTTTCTACTGGTTGTATTTCATCTACTACTGGTTGTATATCATCTTCTTCGAGTTGTCTTTCATCTCGTACAAGTTGTTTTTCTTGTTCTATTGGATGTATTTCATCTTCTTCTATTGGATGTATTTCATCTTCATCTACTTGTCATTCATTTTGTACTAGTTGTCAGCGGGTCCTTTTCACTCTAATCAAACAAAAAAGGGTAACGACCCGCAAAGTTCTTACTTTTATAAGTAGACTTTGATCTATTCCATAAACCAAAAATTACAAGGATGTGTCTCAAATTCTACTTGTCATTCATTTTGTACTGGTTGTGTTTCTTATTCTACTGGTTGATTTTCACGTTCTACTACTTGTCATTCATCTACTACTGGTTGTTTTTAATCTTCTTCTAGTTGTCTTTCATTTTGTACTGGTTGTTTTTCATGTTCTACTGGTTGTCTTTCATATTCTACTGGTTGTCTTTCATCTACTACTGGTTGTATTTCATCTTCTTCGAGTTGTTTCTCATCTTGTACTAGTTGACTTTAATGTTCTACTGGTTTCTCATCTTGTACTAGTTGACTTTAATGTTCTACTGGTTGACTTTAATGTTCTACTAGTTGTCTTTAATGTTCTACTAGTTGTCTTTAATGTTCTACTAGTTGTCTTTCGTCTACTGCCGGTTGTATATTATCTTCTTTGAGGAGTTTTTCATCTTGTACAAGTTGTCTTCCTTGATCTATTGGTTCTAATTCATCTTCCTATACTTGTTATTCATTTTGTATTAATTGTGTTTCATATTCAACTTGTTGTATTTCATTTCTACTAGTTGTTATTCATCGACTACTGGTTGTTTTTAATCTTCTTGTAGTTGTCTTTCATCCTCAAGTGTTTGCCTTTCACGTTCTACTAGTTGTCTTTCATCTATTACTGGTTGTCTTTAATCTTATTCTAGTTGTCTTTCATCTTCTAGTGCTTGTCTTTCATCTTGTACATGTTGTCTTTCATGTTGTACTAGTTGTCTTTCATCTAATAATGGTTGTATTTCATCTTCTTCGAGGTGTCTTTCATCTCGTACATGTTGTCTTTCAAGATCTATTGGTTGTATTAAATCTTCTTCTACTTGTTATTCATTTTTCACTGGTTGTGTTTCATATTCCACTAGTTGTCTTTGAAGTTCTATTAGTTGTCTTTCATCTACTACTGGTTGTCCTTAATATTCTGTTTGTTGTTTTTCATCTTGTACTTGTTTCTTTCATGTTCTACTAGTTGTCTATCATCTACTACTGGTTGTCTTTCATCTTCTTCTTGTTGTTTTTCATCTTGTACTTATTGTCATTCATTTTATACTGGTTGTCTTTCATGTTCTTCATCTTGTACAAGTTGTCTTTCATGTTCTGCTGGTTGTATTTCATCTACTACTGGTTGTATATTATCTTTTTCGAGTTGTCTTTCATCTTGTACAAGTTGTTTTTCTTGTTTTATTGGTTGTATTTCATCTTCATCTACTTGTCATTAATTTTGTACTAGTTGTCAGCGGGTCCTTTTCACTCTAATCAAACAAGAATGGGTAATAACCCGCTAAGTTCTTACTTTTATAAGTAGACTTTCATCTATTCCATAAACCAAAAATTACAAGGATGCCTTGTTCTATGTTTCATATTATACTGGTTGTTTTTCACGTTCTAATAGTTTTCCTTCATCTACTAGTGGTTGTATTTCATCTTCTACAATGTGTCTTTCATCTTGTACTGGTTGTCTTTCACGTTCTATTTCATTTTCTTCTACTTGTTATTCATTTTGTACTGGTTGTCTTTCATCTACTACTGATTGTCTTTAATGTTCTTCTCATTGTCTTTCATCTTGTACTGGTTGTCTTTCATGTTTTACTGGTTGTCTTTCACGTTCTATTTCATCTTCTCTACTTGTCATTCATTTTATAGTGGTTGTCTTTCATCTACTACTGGCTGTCTTTGTTCTTCTAGTTGTCATTAATCTACTACTGGTTGTCTTTAACCTTCTTCAAGTGGTCTTTCATCTTGTACTGGTTGTCTTTCATGTTCTACTGGTTGTCTTTCACATTCTACTGGTTGTCTTTCAACTACTACTGGATGTTTTTAATCTTCTTCTAGTTGTCTTTCATCTTCAAGTGCTTGTCTTTCATCTTGTACTGGTTGTTTTCACGTTCTACTAGTTGTCTTTCATCTTGTACTGGTTGCCTTTAATCTTCTTCTAGTTATATTTCATCTTCTAGTGCTTTCATCTTCTAGTGCTTTCATCTTCTAGTGCTTTCATCTTACAGTGCTTTAATCTTCGTGTCTTTCATCTAGTACTAGTTGTTTTTCACGTTTTACTAGTTGTCTTTCACCTTGTACTGGTTGTCTTTAATCTTTTTCTTGTTGTCTTTAATCTTCTAGTGCTTGTCTTCTAGTACTTTCATCTTCAAGTGCTTGTCTTTCATCTTCAAGTGCTTGTCTTTCATCTTATACAGGTTGTCTTTCATGTTCTACTAGTTGTCTTTCACCTTGTACTGGTTGTCTTTAATCTTCTTCTAGTTGTCTTTAATCTTCTAGTGCATTCATCTTCTAGTGCTTGTCTCCTAGTGGTTGTCTTTCATCTATACAACCAGTAGTAAATGAAATACAATCAGAAGAACATGATTGACAAATGATACAAGAGGAAAGACCACACGAAGATGATGAAATAGGAAAGACCACACAAATGATACAACATTAGTAGATGAAAAACAAGAAGTTGAACATGAAAGACAACCAGTAGTAGATGAAAGACAACCAGTACAATGTGAAAGACAACTAGTAGAACATGAAAGACAACAAGTACAAGACGAAAGACAACTATAAGAAGATTAAATACAACCAGTTGTAGATAAAAGACAACCAGTAGAACGTGAAAGGCAACTAGTAGAACATGAAAGACAACCAGTACAAGATGAAAAACACCTCGAAGAAGATGAAATACAACCACTAGTACATGAAAGACAACCAGTAGAACGTGAAAGACAACCAGTAAAATATGAAACACAACCACTACAAAATGAATGACAAGTAGAAGAAGATTAAATACAACCAATAGATCATGAAAGACACCTCAAAGAAGATGAAATACAACCACTATTAGATGAAAGACAACTAGTACAATATGAAAGACACTAGATGATGAAAGACAACTAGAAGAAGATTAAAGACGAGCAGTAGTAGATGAAAGACAACTAGTACAACGTGACAGACAACCAATAGAATATGGAACACAACCATTACAAAATGAATGACAAGTAGTAGAAGACGAAATACAACCAATAGATCTTGAAAGACAACTTGTACAAGATGAAAAACACCTTGAAGAATATACAACTAGTAGTAGATGAAAGACAACTAGCAAAATGTGAAAGACAACTAGCAGAACGTGAAAAACAACCAGTACAAGATGAAAGACAACTCGAAGAAGATGAAATACAACCAGTAGTAGATGAAAGACAACCAGTAGTACACCAAAAACAACCAGTAGAACGTGAATGACAACTCGTTGAACATGAAAGATAACCAGTACAAGATGAAAGACAACTTGAAGAAGATAAAAAACAACAAGTAGTAGATGAATGACAACTAGTAGAACGTGAGAAACAACCAGTAGAATATGAAACACAACCAGTACAAAATTAATGACAAGTAGAAGAAGATGAAATACTACCAAAAGAACATAAAGAACTTTTACTAGATGAAAGACAACTCGAAGAAGATGATATACAACCAGTAGAACATGAAAGACAACCAGTACAAGATAAAAGATAACTAGAAGAAGATCAAAGACAAACAGTTGTAAATGAATGACAACAAGTAGAACGTGAAAGACAACTAGTAGAATATGAAACACAACCAGTACAAAGTGAATGACTAGTAGAAGAAGATAAAATACAACCAATAGAACATGAAAGAAAACTTGAACAAGATGAAAGACAACTCGAAGAAGATGATATACAACCAGTAGTAGATGAAATACAACCAATAGAACATGAAAGACAACCAGTACAGGATGAAAAACAACAAGAAGAACATTAAAGACAACTAGTAGTAGATGAATGATAACTAGTAGAACGTGAAAGATAACCAGTAGAATATGAAACACAACCAGTACATAATGAATGACAAGCAGAAGAAGATGAAATACAACAAATAGGACATGAAAGAAAATTTGTTGAAGATGAAAGACAACTCGAAAAAGATGACAGACAATTAGTAGAACGTGAAAAACAATCAGTATAACATAATAGACATCCAGTACAAGATGAAAGACAACTCGAAGAAGATGAAATACAACCAGTAGTAGATGAAAGACAACCAGTAGAACGTGAAAGACAACCAGAAGAACATGAAAGCCAACCAGTTCAAGATGAAAGACAACAAGAAAAAGATTAAAGACAACCAGTAGTAGATGAAAGACAACTAGCAGAACGTGAAATACAACCAGTATAATATGAAACACAACTAGTACAAAATAAATGACAAGCAGAAGAAGATGAAATACAACAAATAGGACATGAAAGAAAATTTGTACAAGATGAAAGACAACTCGAAGAAAATTAAAGACAATTAGTAGAACGTGAAAAACAATCAGTATAACATAAAAGACAACCAGTACAAGTTGAAAGACAACTCGAAGAAGATGACATACAACCAGTAGTAGATGAAAGACAACTAGTAGAATGTGAAAGACAACCAAAAGAACATGAAAGCCAACCAGTTCAAGATGAAAGACAACAAGAAAAAGATTAAAGACAACCAGTAGTAAATAAATGACAACTAGAAGAACGTGAAAAATAACAAACATAACCATTACAAAATGAAAGACTAGTAGGAAAAGATGAAATACAACTAATAGAACTTGAAAGAAAACTTGTACAAGACGAAAGACAACTCGAAGAAGATGATATACAACCAGTAGTAGATGAAATACAACCAATACAAGATTAAAGACAACTAGAAAAAGATTAAAGACAACCAGTAGTAGATGAATGACAACTAGTATAACGTGAAAGACAACTAGTATAATATGAAACACAACTAGTACAAAATGAATGACCGGTAGAAAAAGATGAAATATAACTAATATAACATGAAATAAAACTTGTACAAGATGAAAGACAACTCGTAGAAGATGATATACAACCAATAAATAATGAAAGTCAACATGTACGAGATAATAGACACCTCAAAGAAGATGAAATACAACCACTATTAGATGAAAGACAACAAGTAGAACGTGAACGACAACTAGTACAATATCAAAGACAAGCACTAGAAGATGAAAGACAACTAGAAAAAGATTAAAGACAAGCAGTAGTAGATGAAAGACAACTAGTAGAACGAGAAAGATAACCAGTGGAACGTGAAACCCAACTAAGACAAAATGAATGACAAGTAGAAGAAGATGAAATACAACCAATGGATCATGAAAGACAACTTTGTACAAGATGAAAAGCACCTCGTAGAAGATAATATATACCCAGTAGTAGATGAAAGACAATTAGTAGAACGTGAAAAACAATCAGTATAATATAAAAGACAACCATTACAAGATGAAAGACAACTCGAAGAAGATGAAATACAACCAGTAGTAGATGAAAGACAACCAGTAGAACTTGAAAGACAACCAGGAGAACATGAAAGCCAACCAGTACAGGATGAAAGACAACAAGAAAAGAGATTAAAGACAGCCAGTATTAGAAGATGACAACTAGAAGAACGTGAAAAATAACAAACATAACCATTACAAAAGGAATGACTAGTAGAAGAAGATGAAATACAACCAATAGAACATGAAAGACTGATCACTCAAAAGAGAGCAATGTTTCTTTTAATATTTATAAACTCGGAAATGCTATCGGTTCGGACTGCAAGTGCACAATCCTATCGAGTAGTATATTCGAGGTCGATCCATAGGGAATATTGGTTCAATGCTTTGAGCGATCGAATCACAATCTTTCGAAAGGCTAGACGAAATCTGAAAATTGAGAGATGTTGTTTTGATCAATGTAAATTAGGAAGCAATTAAAAGTAACTAAAATAAAGATAGAGATGAGAATTCCTAGGGTTTCGGCACACCATTGCCACTCAATCCGCCTTGACAATATATTCCTGTTGCGTCTGATTTCCTGTTGTTGTTTAATGAAAGATACTACATAGGTCACTGCGATTTATGTTACGCGAGAATGACAGATCTTTCACCGAGATTCTACATAGGACACTGCGATTTACCTTACGCAAATGTATGATCTCTCAAATACCCCAAATTACTACAAAGATCACTGCGATTTACTTTACGCAAATGATGGAATTTGGTACGCGTTTTGTTGGTCCGGTTTATGGTTTCCCCGCTAAGGTTTTCTTCACATAAACCTAATAGATCTCAACGAGGCTAATTCATACAAATAGTTTCTCTTACCATTAAAGCACTGTCACTACCCTAACGGACTCAAACTAGATCATTGAAATTAGATGAAGAGATAATAAATCACAAAAGCATTTTAGCACAACAACAAGAGATCATAATCAACAGAAATATATATATCAAAACATCAAGAGTAACAAGGTTTACTGCCTAGCACTAAGAAAAGGAACTTAGCCGCGGAACAGCATGGTTACAAGCACTCCTCTCTTCTCACTTTAATCAAATCTAACCCTAATTACAAAGATAACTAATCATTCTGCCCAGGGGCCTTATATAGGAGTGTAGGGACGTGTAGAGGTTGAGTAGGGGCTAAGAAACTGATCTGGAAACAGCTGTCGGCAGTTATTCTCCAAGAGACGCCTTCGGATACGAACCGTATTGGGTGATACGGTCCGTATTAGGACCTTGACGGTTAGGGTTTAATGCTTCCAGCGCTATCTTCTAGTCAATGCTATGCCTGGTCCGTATTAGCCAATACGGGCCATAACAGGGACTTAGTCGATGAGCGTTGCTGATCCGATTGACCCGATTCTAGCTCCATTTAGTGTAAAATAGTCCCAAAACCTGTTTTGTGCAATAAAACACAAAGAAGGGTGACAGTAGCCTTTTTCTCTAATTAATTAAACATAAGTGTGAGAAAATATGCAAAACCTAAGCCAAAACCCTACGTAAATCATCATTATTTTGACTCTGATCACGCCTCCCAACTTGAATTGTTGCTTGTCCTTAAGCAATGACATCCCAGCTGGTCAAAGAATAGGTCTAGGTTAAACGATACAATCTCAAGGTCTTGTTTAAAAATCAAATTAGGGCTTAGGTTTGGTACAATTGGCATGACAATAAAAATCTAGAACTTAAAAATATTCATGACCTCTCCCTTGAACAATTTATTCACCCCATGATTGACCTCATTATGCTTGCCCTAGAAAAATTATCATTCAACAATCTACTTCACAAATATCCTTAAAATTGAGAGTATTAATTTCCCTTTCGATTATAAATGGATCCCTTCCAATCAATAGGAATTCTAATGATATAAATTTTGATTTTCCTTCCCAATTGATTGGAGCAAAGTATGACAACTAAGTGTGTTGGTACTTGTGACTATTTTTGAAAAATTAAATATATACAAGAATTTAAATTTGGGAGGTTTTCTCGAGCCTATTGGTAACCAGTCTTGCGTAGGCACCCGTACTCTTTTTATCCTCCATCTTTTATTCTATTTTTTTTCTTTTTCTGATTTTTCTATTTTTTTGGGTTTTTCTCATTTCTGATTTTTTTGTATTTTTCTATTTTTCTGAAAAGTAAAATATTTTTGTGTCACAAGCACCATGATTACACACAATTCCAAGTATTCATTCATACAAAGAATTATTGCATAGTTTCGCTAGGGGTCCATCTATAATAAATGGGTATTCTAAAATACTATCAAGCTTGAAAGACTTTGCAAAAATAAATTACTCAATAAATAAAAATTCTAGGGTTTGCAATTTTTGATCAACTCTCATGGTTAGCAATTAATTATTCACTTTGAGATCACCAATAATTAAAAATTCTGAATTTTTTGTATCATGGCCAATTATCTAAACCTTAGTCTAATTCAATTTGAAACAATTCCTATTTGATTAACCTACTCCTAAGGAAAAATAAAAATGCAAGCTAGCTAAAAAGCTCAATCTAATCATTCTAGGATTTTCGGTAAAGCCTCTAACCCTAGTCAAAAATTGAGTAAAACTACTAGCACCTAAGAAATATAAAATGCAAAAATTTTAAAGATACATGGTCAATTTACCTTCCTACCCCCCGAATAAAATTGAGCATTGTCCTCAATGCTCGATAGATAAAAAATAAAGGAAGTAATAAAGTAAAAAGACCGAGGGAAAGATACAACTCACTGAACCTCAATCCTGAGGTGGTGGACGATGAATCTCCTTGTAGAATGATGGGTCAAAAAGTCCGTAGAACGGTGGCTGGTACTCGAATCCGGAGTCGAGGGCGAACTGGTAGTGCTGTTGATTGAGGTAGCGCGCTTGCTGGATCTCGCGCCTACCCTCGTCAACGCTTCTCCGGATCTCCTCTATGCTGTTGCGGACTTGATCGACCTTTTGCTTAATCTGCTGGCTGCTCTCTCGTGAGCGTGTGGCGAGATCTTAAAAGCTTGGATGAACTGCTCATATTCACTTATAGGGGCATCAGATGGTGCAGAGAGGAAGGCAGCAGCAGCGGCTCCAAGGAGAGGCGGTGATGAGTGCGGTGGTGAAAGTGATTAGCGGCAAGGAGGTGGGGTCGGTCTTGGCAAGGAAGGAAGAGGGAGGAAGAGAAGAGATATAGGGAGTGAGAATAGAGAGAGAGAGAGGGAGGTTTAGGAACTAAAACCAAAGGGTTTAACGATTATGTGATGTGATTCGCGCGGGATTTCAAATGTCTCTTTTGTTAACATGTTCGCATCTCCCGGATTAGACTCATTACGGACCGTATTGGGTGATATGGTCCGTATCCAATCCGTTGTGCATAATACCGATAACTGCCTTGTCTTAACTTCTTTGAATACGGACCGTATTGGGAAATACGGGCCGTATTCACCACCTCTCTTCTTACTCTCCTTCTTTCACCCCGTATCCACTAATATGGTCCGTATTGATTGATACGGACCGTACCAGAGGGTATTTTCCTGTCTTCTGTGGTGTCTTTGATCGAGTCCTTCCTCTGATATGTTCACCTGATCATAGGAAAAAGTTGGGTATGAGTTGTTTCTCTTGTTAAGGTCCTAAATAAACTAGAAATAAATATTATGAAAAATATAAAAATGGCCTTGGGTTGCCTCCCAAAAAGCGCTTGTTTAAAGTCATTAGCTCGACCCCTTGTTTCATTGAGATTCCAGATGAACCACGAACTGTTTTATCTTCACCTTCCGACCATGGTCCTCATCGTAGTTCTCCCAAGAACTTTTTGGTGTGATAATGTTGAGAACTGTTGGAAGAGGCCTTGATTCTATGATTGGAACTTTGGTTTCTTCCGGTTTGATAGAAATTGAAGTCAACAGAGGATCGAAAAGCTTGTTTTCATGCGGTTGTGTGTGCCAACTCTTTTCTAATTCTTGCGTTTCCTCCATTGTCTCATTTTCAAGTAGGATGCAGTACATGGGGATGGTCGGGCTAAGGCCTTTGATGTCATCTATTTTGTCGCCAATAGCCTTTCGGTGCATCCTGAGTATGTTGACGAGCTTGTTGGATTGAACATTATCGAGCTGAGAACTGATAATCACCGGGTAGGTTTGGTTGGGTCCCAGGAATTCGTAACGAAGGTTGAATGGAAGAGGTTTGAGCTCGAGTTGTGGATGAGAGGTTGTCTTCTCCCTTTTCTTCACTTTGCTACTGACCGTGCTAGGCGACATGGACTGCAGAATTTTAGATTTGGGGGATTCTTCCTCTTCTTTTGTTATGACAGTGGCACAACTCGCGCAAGTTTCAGTATAGGCTTCATCAGGTTCAGCGGTGGTGTATTGCTCGAGTTGCCTTTCGTCATCTTCTCCTCTAAAAATGTTGTCCAATTCCTCCATACCCATGGATTCTTCCAATTCATCGTATGGATATTCTTTCTCTTCAAATTCATCCGTGATACTCAAACTGAAGACACGATCAATGTCAGCGTCATCTTCCCCTCTAAAAATGTTGTCCAGTTCCTCCATACCCATGGATTCTCCCAATTCATCATATGGATATTCTTCCTCTTCAAATTCATCCATGATACCCAAATTGAAGACACGATCAATGTCAGAAGGGTATTTCAAAGCTCTGTTTATGTCGTAGACCGCCTTGTCTTTTCCGACATTCAGTGAAATTTTCCCGTTCTTAACATCAATCATTGCTCCGCATGTGGCGAGGAATGGCCTTCCAAGGATGATTGGAATGTGTTCATCTTCTTCCATGTCAACCACAATAAAATCTCCAGGTATCCAAAAGTCTCCAACTTTGATCGGTACATCCAGCAACACTCCTTCAGGATATCGAATTGATCGATCAGCCAGTTGCAGTGCAATTTGTGTCGGTGAAAGTTCTCCACATTCTAATTTGTCAAACACTGCCTTTGGTATTAGACTCACACTTGCTCCCAGATCACATAAAGCCCTCATAAAATTTGTCATGCCAATTGTGCACGGTATCGAGAAGTGATAAGCCTCAAATATATATACTTTCGGTAGAGGTTTTACCTCCTAAACTATACCAAAACCCTTGTATTCTAGTCTAGTTCAGTATAGAATGCACCGTAGAACCAAGTTACTGCCTTCCTTTTATCTTATTTGCAGAAATCGAGCAAAAAGGAGCAAAACAGCATTTTGTGCGGGCCGCACGGATTTGTCCGAGAGTTTTGCGGGCTCTCGTGCGGGCCGCAGGGAATTTGTGAAGGCCGCACGACCCTTCTTCCTTAGCCATTTTTTCAGACGAAAACTGACTTTTGTGCGGGCCGCACGAATTCTGTGCGGGCCGCATTGATTTGACTGAAAGTTCTGGGGGTGGCTGTGCGGGCCGCATGAAGGCCGCACGATTCCTCATGCCTTAGCCGATTTCCAGCCGACTTCCAGTTTGTGCGGGCCGCACGGATTATGTGAAGGCCGCAGGAAGGCCGCACCAATGCCATTAATGCCTTAATTCATGATATCTTCTCAGATTTGTTGCCAGATTTTGGGGGATTGTTTCCCAAGACACGAAATTGGCTATATATGGGTAGGGAGGCAACAGGAGAAGGCATCTTTCATTCTAGGTTTAATTTCCACATCTCTCTACACATTTTCTATCTTCTCCTCGTGATCAAAGGCGATTAAGAGCAATGTTTGAAGGATTCTCGAGCAAGCAAAGTGAAGATCAAGGGCAGCGAGCGAAGAGATTGGTGTAGTCTATTCTCTTACTTGTTTTACTTTGTTTTCATTATGATTTCTCTTGTAACTTTCTTGGATGTTAACTCACCCATGAGAGGCTAGATTTCCTCTCTAGGGGCTTAGGCTAAAAACATGAATTTGTGTTGAATCTATGTTTACTTGGATTAATTTCTTTGTGATGATTGTTTGCATGTTTGTTTATTCTTGTTGATTTTACAATTCATGTGCTTGTATGATTTGATAACTTGTTAATTTCCCGCTTGAGTCTAATCAACTTAAGATGCTAGGAGTTATAATTAATGGTACCAAATTGTATACATGAATTACCTTAGGATTAAGATTAGAAATGACCAAATCTATTTCTTAGTCCGGAACCACAAGAACAAAGGTTAAATTAAGGTGAAGGACTTAATCGTGAAGCCTTATATTTGATTGGGACACCTAGAATTAAACCAAATATCGTATGAAGGACTTAACCGTGAAGTATTGGTATTTAGGGATAAACTAGGCTAATCTGTGCTTATGGTCTAGATAGCTAGGGTGAAGAACTTAATCGTGAAGTCCGAATTATCTAGACACGTCATTAATTCACGAAAGTGACCCTTTTTGATATTTACGTTTAGAAACCCCATAATTGCAAACATGAGTTTAGAATACCAAGTAAATGTAGATTTTACCAAATGATTGTATGCCGATAGCCCCTAGACTCTTATCCATTTGAATCACAAACTCCTTTTATTTGTTTGTTTTAAATTGTCTTGTTTTAGTTTCAACTCTCAATCGGGTATTGAACCCAAAAACCAATTTTACAACAAACCCCCCCTTTTTACTTTATTTGCACTATTTTAGAGTTAATTGATTTAGTAGAAAGTAATATTTCCCGTTGTCTTTGGATCGATACCCATAATTACTACAAGGATAGATTGTGCGCTTGCAATTCAATCTAACTTTGCGTATTTAGGGTTTTATAAATTTAAAGCAGAAGTGTACGAAATAGACCAACTATTCCTATACCCAAAATACACAACAAGCTTTTGGCGCCGTTGCCGGGGATAACGGATAGATATTAATTTTTACTTTAAAAATTAATTCTAGAATTTTCTTTTATTTTTCTTTTATCTTAATTTCTTTGAGACTCACGTTTTTCTTCTCTTTTTCACAGCTTTGAACGCTAGCGCCTACCACTAGGAGCCAGAGTCAGAAGGATAAGGCGAGTTCGTCAAACATGGCCGAACATCCGCTTTATGGAATGCCTTTGGATGGTGATGAAGAGAACGGATCTCACGCCAATGTTGACAATGACCCTCCTCCCGAAAACCCATTCCATGGCGCATATGGAAGAGGCAACCCTCCACCGCCTAATCCGAATGACCGCCGACCTATGCGGGAATTCATGAACCATCAAGACCCACACCAACGCTTTGGCTATGTGGCACATGGGGGAACCAACCCCGATCTCAAACCCACTCTAATTCACTTGTTAAGTCAAAACCAGTTTGGTGGTGCATTAAATGAGGACCCTCACCAACACTTGGCAATGTTTGAGGAACATTGTGGTACATTTGCACCAAGGGGACCCCAACTTGATGCCTTGAAATTGAACTGTTTTCACCTTTTTCTTAGGGATGAGGCTAGGACTTGGTTAAGATTGTTGAACCCTAGGGTAACACAAACTTGGCCCGAAGTCCAAAAACTGTTTTTAGGTAAGTACTTCCCGCCTTCTAAAACCCAACATTTTAGAGCAAAAATCACCACTTTCAAACAAGGTGATGATGAATCATTAAGCGAAGCTTGGGATAGATGGCAAGAACTCTTGCGTTTGTGTCCTAACCATGGTATTGATGTGTGGCTATTGTTTCAACTGAATGCAGCTGCCGGTGGAAACCTAGCCAACAAGGATTCTGTAGAAGCCATGGAGATGATAGAGGACATGGCTATAAGTCAACGCGAGTGGACTGCTGGAAGAGACGTGAAGAGAAGCAACACGCCTGCTGGTATGCTAAAGGTGGATGAGGTGACTGCTTTGCAAGCAAAGGTAGAATCTCTCCAAACTCAAATGAAGAAGATGCAGCAGGTAAAATCTGTAGTTCAAAATTCACCATGTGGTATTTGTGAAGGTATGGACCATGCCACGATTGGATGTCAATACTCCACGGAAGGTAGTGACACAGTTGAACAAGTTCATGGGTTATTTTACAATGAAGGTGACAAGAGAAATGGCCCATACAACCAAAACAACTCTAACACTTACAACCATGCCACGAGGTACAACCATCCTAATTTTAGGTGGAGAAATGACAATGAAAATCCGAACCCAAATGCGGTACCAAACCAAGGAAATAGTAACCATTACCAAAATCACAATCCAACCCAAGGTAATGGTAACCAGTATCAAAACCGCCAAGGTCAAGGTCCACCACCATTGTCTAGGTTAGAGAAAATGATGGAAGAGTTCATGATCTCTCAAAAGGAAACTAATCTTAACTGCAATAAAAAGTTTGATGATATTTCAGATTCTCTTAGAACAATGAACAACAGGATGGACCTTGTGCAAACTCAAACTAGGTTGCTTGAAGCCCAAGTGGCTCAACAAGCCGCCTCTGCCGCACGCACTCCAGGCATGCTTCCCGAAAAAACTGAGCACAATCTGAGGGAACATGCGAATGCTGTGATTCTCCGAAGTGGCACACAATACGACGAACCAAAAATGCCAGAAGAGGAAACACCAAAACAGCCGTTCGCCGCACCTCAAACGGCTGAAACAGGGCCTTCTGCGACCCCTCATGCGGCCTCAACACCCTCTTCTGCGGCCTCAAGACCGACTCCCCCGATTTGCACAGATTTTCCGCTAGACCCACCGGTTCTCAAGGATCGCCAAAATTCGGGTAATTCTGACCCGAAAAAGGTAAAACCTTCTGATTATGTTCCTCCTCTCAGGTTTGTTCCCTTTCCTCAACGATTGGTTAAAACCAAAATGGACCAACAATTTACCAAATTCATGGATCATTTGAAGAAAATGAATATTACCATTCCTTTCACGGAAGCCATTACTCAAATGCCGTCCTATGCAAAATTTTTGAAAGAATTGTTGTCCAACAAAAGGAAATTGGAAGAGGTAGAAACTGTGGCATTAAATGCGGAATGTAGCGCACTTGTCTTGAACCAACAGATTAAATTGCCCCCTAAACTCAAAGATCCGGGCAGTTTTACCATTTCGTGCAAAATTGGTAATACCACATTTAATCGATGCTTACTTGACCTTGGCGCTAGTGTTTGTTTGATGCACAAGTCGGTTTATGATAGACTAGGTCTAGGGGAATTAAAGCAAACACGAATGTCCCTCCAATTAGCTGACATATATGTAAGATACCCTTCCGGAATTGCCGAAGATGTCATTGTCCAAATTGGAAAGTTCTATGTACCTGTAGATTTTGTTGTTGTAGAAATGGAAGAAGATCCTCACACCCCTCTCTTATTTGGGCGTGATTTTCTAAGTACGGCATGTACAAATATTGATGTTTCAGGTGGAAGGATTTCCTTCTCAATTGGTGATGAGAAAGTGGAATTTAATGTTTTCAAATCTATGCAATTTCCTTCTAATGACAATGATACGATTTGCAGGATTGATGTCTTAGATACCATATTGCTGCTCAAATTGTTAAAGAAACAGATGGTGGACAGCTGGAGGAAAATCTGGACGAAATCCTAGAGAAAAAGGAAGCTGAGACAGCTAATAATGATGACAGCGGAGATTTGTCGGGCCGCAGAAATTTTGTGCGGGCCGCATAAATTCGTCCAAGCACAACCGACTGATCAGTGCAGGCCGTACGAAATTTTGTGCGGGCCGCATCAAAATGTCCGAGAGCAAACCATGCCACTGTGCGGGCCGCACCAACCCACAGCAACCTCAAATGCAACCAATCCGACCGCTTCTTCTCCCAAACCACCGAAACTCGAATTGAAACCTTTACCACCCACCATTCGATACGAATACCTTGGACCTGATGAGACATTTCCTGTGATTGTCAATTCTACCCTAAACGAAGATGAAACAACCCGACTTCTCCATGAACTTAGGTTACACAAGAAGGCGATAGGGTACACCATTGATGATCTAACCAGAATCAATCCCAACCTTTGCATGCACCGCATCTTGATGGAGGATGGCCACAAACCTTCGATCGAAGCCCAAATAAGGCTCAACCCTAATCTCAAAGAGGTGGTCAAGAAAGAAATTCTCAAACTCCTCGATGCCGGCATCATCTACCTGATTTCTGATTCTAAATGGGTAAGTCCGGTCCATGTGGTCCCGAAAAAGAGTGGAACAATAGTGACTAAAGGTAAGAATGGTGAGTTGATACCAACAAGAGTGGTCACCGGATGGAGAATGTGCATAGATTATCGCAAGCTCAACAATGCAACACGAAAAGATCATTTCCCTCTACCCTTCATCGATCAAATGCTTGAAAGGCTTGCTAATCATTCTCATTTTTGTTATTTAGATGGTTATAGTGGTTTCTTCCAAATACCAATCCACCCTGATGACCAAGAAAAAAACCACATTTACTTGTCCCTTCGGTACTTTCGCGTATCGAAGGATGCCGTTCGGTTTGTGTAATGCCCCCGCTACTTTCCAAAGAGCCATGATGGCTATTTTTTCCGATTTGCTTGAAAATTCCATGGAAGTCTTTATGGACGATTTTTCTGTTTATGACACTACTTTTGATGAATGTTTATCTAATTTAACAAAAGTTTTAGAAAGATGCGAAAAGGTCAATTTGGTGCTAAATTGGAAGAAGTGCCACTTCATGGTACAACAAGGGGTAGTACTGGGACATGTGGTGTCATCACGAGGCCTGGAGGTTGACAAGGCCAAGGTGGAAGTAATTGAGAAATTAACAAATCCAACGACTGTGAAGGACGTGCGAAGCTTCTTGAGACATGCGGGATTTTACCGCCGTTTTATTAAAGATTTTTCAAAAATTTGTAAACCTTTAACAAACTTGACTATGAAAGATGCGGAATTTATTTTTGATGAACATTGTGTTGATGCTTTTTGTAGGATCAAAATGCGCTAATCTCGGCTCACATTCTTCAACCACCAAATTGGGATTTGCCGTTCGAGATCATGTGTGATGCTAGCGACTATGCGGTCGGAGCTGTGTTGGGTCAAAGAATCGACAACAAACCTCACGCTATATACTATGCAAGCAAGGTCTTGGACGAGGCACAATTGAACTACACAACCACCGAAAAAGAACTCTTAGTCGTAATATTCGCCATCAATAAATTTTGACCATATTTGGTGGGGTCAAAGGTGATTGTCTATACGGATCATGCCGCCATCCGCTATCTTATCACCAAAAAGGATGCCAAACCACGCCTTATCCGATGGATCCTACTTCTTCAAGAGTTCGATTTAGAAATCCGAGACAAGAAAGGCACCGAAAACTCCGTGGCGGATCATTTATCCCGACTCAAACCCATGCCAACCAAAGGTGACCTTCCTATTGACGATTCGTTTGGAGATGAAAGACTTTATGCCATCTCCACATCCGAAATGCCATGGTATGCCGATTTTGTCAACTTTCTTGCATGTGGCTTCACACCACCGGACCTAACCTACCAACAAAAGAAAAAGTTCATGTCGGATGTGAAGCATTACTATTGGGATGACCCTTTGTTGTTCAAATTGGGGGTCGATGGAATTCATCGGCGATGTGTGCCGAAAGAAGAGTTTGAACCAATTCTCGCATGTTGCCATTCTTCCGCTTATGGTGGGCATGCATCCATGAATAAAACCGCGGCAAAGGTCTTACAAACCGGATTTTATTGGCCCACCCTCTTCAAAGACGCAAAAGAGTTTGTCCTTCGATGTGACAAGTGCCAACGAACCGGCAACATTTCCCGAAAACATGAGATGCCTCTTAATGGGATACTCGAGGTTGAGTTGTTCGATGTTTGGGGAATCGATTTTATGGGACCCTTCCCTACCTCTTGCAACAACAAGTACATTATTGTGGCCGTCGACTATGTCTCCAAATGGGTCGAAGCCATAGCAAGCCCAACCGCCGACTCCGTGGTGGTAAGAAAACTCTTTCAAAAAACTATCTTTCCTAGGTTTGGTGTGCCACGAGTAGTGATCAGCGATGGCGGCTCTCATTTCATCAACCGCCAATTCGATAACCTCTTGTTCAAATATGGAGTCAAGCACAAGGTGGCCACACCTTATCACCCTCAAACAAGTGGCCAAGTCGAGGTTTCGAATCGGGAAATCAAAAGTATTTTGCAAAAGGTGGTGAATTCGACTCGCAAAGATTGGTCTCTCAAGCTTAATGAAGCGCTTTGGGCATATCGCACGGCCTACAAAACTCCCATAGGTATGACCCCTTTTAAGTTTGTTTATGGAAAACCGTGCCACTTGCCGGTTGAATTGGAACACAAAGCTTATTGGGCCATCAAGACGCTCAACTTGGACATGAAAGCCGCCGGCGAGAAACGAGTCCTTGATCTTCACGAATTGGAAGAGTTGCGCCTTAATGCTTATGAAAATGCGAAACTATACAAGGAGAAAACCAAGCGTTGGCATGACAAGCATATTGTGCGACGGCACTTTCAGGTAGGTGACTTTGTTCTCTTGTTTAATTCCCGGCTTCGTCTTTTTCCCGAAAAATTGAAATCGAGGTGAAATGGCCCCTATCAAGTTCAACAAGTTTTTGATCATGGAGCTATCGAGATTTGGAGCGAGAAAACCGGCTCATTTAAGGTAAATGGATAGCGGCTCAAGCATTTCTACCAACATGAGGCCATTGGCGACAAGGAGGTCATGCACCTCATCGATCCACCTCCTATGAATTGAGAATCGAAGGAGTCGAGCTTTCGACTTAAAACTAAGCGCTTCTTGGGAGGCAACCCAAGTTTTTCTCACTTTACCTTTAATTTTCACTTCTTTATTTTTGTTTTTACCTTGCAAAACTTGTTTCATGCATTTTTAATTTTGCTTGATTTTTAGAGAATTTTTCAGGTTTTTTGTGGAAAACATTTTTAGAGAATTTTTCAGCTCACTGTACGGGCCGCACGAATTTCGTGCGGACCGCATCGATTTACCCGAGAGTTATGCGGCCTACTGTGCGGGGTTCACTGAGTTTTGTGCGGGTCGCACAAATTCAAGCTTGGGGGATCGATGCTTGTCTTGTAAATAAAAAAAAAAATGGGACTTTTAATTTGTGCGGGCCGCACGAAGCGAACAGGTGCCTCATTAATTAGGCGCGATTTTTGGAAACCCTTTCTCTCCTTTAACCCGTCCCTCTCTCTTTCCTTTCTCTCCCACTCTTTCTATTTTCTTCTCCAAACCCTACTTTTCCATCTCTTAAGCCTCCATCTCTCCCTCTCTCTTGACGAACTTTTGAGCACACCACCACGCCCCTACTCTCTCTCCTACTCTCAAGAAACCGCCACCTCTTCTCCTCCTCCTTCTCCTTGAACCGGTGTCTCTCCACCTCTACACCGATTCTTCACATCTTCACATGGATCTACCTCTCAAAATCAAGGTTCGGTCTCCTCTTTTCTTGTTTTTCTAGTTCTTTTCTTTATTTCGTTGATTTTTAGTTAGTTTTTGCACAATCTACTCCAATTTGGTACCAACTTGAAACTTTTAACAAAAACACAGGATTTTGAGTTTTACATCCTTTGTGCGGGCTACTGTGCGAACTTCTCAGACCGCACCAATTTTTGTCGTTCTTCTGGGGGTTTCTAGTTTCAGATCTGACATTTTCGCGACCAACTTTTCTCTCACCTGTTTATGCGGGTCGCACAAATTTTAACCTAGGCCGCACAAAATTTTGAACAGGCCGCACAAACCTCTGTTGCACCCAAATCTTGCAGTTTTCGTTTTGAATTTTATTTTCTTGTTCGTGTGACTGCACCTTGGTACCGTGTAGCCCACACCATTTTCTCTCTTTCTCTAACTTCAACAGATGCCTCCACGGAGAAACCCTAAAAGGCGCAGGGAGACTAGTGGGCCCGGCCAAACAAGTGCTCCCGCCGAAGAAACACCTCACCCTTTGCAAGCCTATTTCAATGGCTTCGAGTCCGACACTCTCAGCAACGAGCACCAAGAACGTCTCGACCATCTAGCCTACCACCGCACTGTTGTCTCCTCTCGATGGATCGACACTCCGACTCTCTACGAGCTCGGCCTCTATGACTCCGTCCGCATGCTCACCGAGCGCATTAGCTTGTGGGACTTCCTTAGCACACCGTGCCCAACCTACAAAGGGCTCACTCTTGAGTTCCTTGGCACCGTCGAGTTCGACCGTGCCACCAACATCATCAGCTTCCAACTCGGAGGACAAAAATTCAGTTTTACCTCAACCGAGCTCATGGAGCATCTCAACCTCCCCACCACCAATGTCTCTCGCATGAATGATACTTGCACCTTTCAAGGAGACATGAATGAATCCCGCTTCAAAGATTTCATCATCGACCCCGACACCGGTCTCAACCCTCAACGGGTTCGCCTCATCAAGCATCCCGCTCTCCGTTATATTCAGTGAGTTTTGGCGCTCACACTTTTTGGGCGAGGTGAGACAAGTTCCTGTTTTCAAAAAACTGAAAATTTCTATCTTTATTGTATGTTGCGCAGGAACATGGAGGAGATGTCGTTTCAACCACATCTTGGCTACTATCTCGCCAAACACCTTCACGCTGTAGCCACCGAGCACCGCCCAAATGGTAAAATCTCTTGTGGTGGTGTGATCACCAAGATTGCTCGAGCCCTCCGAGTCAATGTCCCTGACGTCCCGGTGAGCCCCCCATACACCCTCGATATCTCAGGTCTCTCGCACATGCTGCTCATTGTGCGTTCTTCCAGCCAAGACTTCTGGATAAGTGACGGTCCCGGCAACTATGGCTACCGCTTACCTCTCACCACAGTCCTTGACCCTCGGCGGCGTGCCACATGGAGTCTCACCGACGAGCCCGTTCTCCCCCACACCGGCGCTTCACCACCACCTGTCGTGGCCGAACAAGGTGAGCCCAACCAAGCTGCGCCAGCCGGTCCTTCTAATCAAGCCATCATGGATTATTTGGTAGGAATGAATGAAGACTGGTCCGCCTCCCTCAAATTGGTCAATGATCGACTCAACACCCTTCAGTTCAGAGTAAACGAATACGAAGCACCTATCTACCAAGCCGAGGAGGATGCCCACATGGCAAGGTGGTATGCTCAACAAGCCTTTGAGCGTTCCGGCGGCGAACCCACTGAAGACCCGCCCACACCACCGCGCGAGCGCCGCCGCCGTCAAGAAGCGCAACGAGAAAGCTCTTTCCCACCCAAACATGCCTCCACACCTCGTCAGTACCCGGCCGGTTCCTTCTCACCATCCGGGCCATCCTCCACTCCGCAATGAGGTGCTCCCGCCTCTTCCCTCGCCTTCGACTCGTCCACCATCTTGTGAGTTTATTTTTCTTCCTTTTTCCCTTTTTGTGTGAATGATTGCATTAGGGACAATGCCTTGTTTAAGCTTGGGGGGGATTGGAAGAAAAATTGTATCTGCATTTAGGTCATGTTTAAATTTTTCGTAATTTCGTAATTTGCATTTTAGGTGATAAGTTTGTGTGATTGCTTGATTTAAGGACTTGTTTGAAATTTTTTGGAAATGGTTTGGATGACTTTGAACAATTCGACCTAACTTCATAATTGCTAAAAGAATTTCATAAGATGAGATGTTTTCGGATGTTGGAAAAATGAAAACTTGGGTTTTATCGAAAAAGCATTTTGAAACCTAGGTATGCCTTTCTAATTGGGAAGTTGGGATTTTAATGATGGAAAAATTATAATATCCATATGTATGAACGAATATGTTTGGATGTGTGTATTCATGGTATTATTGCAACACCACTAAAAGATTGAAAAAGGTTTAAATGTTGAAAAATTCACTTCGGATTTCGCTTGCCTATGTTACGGCGATATGACGTACTTAAGGTTATGAGTCCTTGACACTTTGTTCCGCTAGTTTGTCCGATAAAATGGCCGAGTTTACATCACAAGTGTGAGTTCGTGCCGTGGAAGGGTTAAACCAAGAACATGCAAAAGCACTTTTGAATCAAAACGGTTGGGTATGGTTAACTACTTATAACTAGCCGATTTTGTCTTGAAGATAAAGATCATAGTGTCACACGTAGCAACGAAAAGAAAAGGAATAGTAAAAAATTATGCATGATACCAACACACGAAACTTTATAACTTTCTAGCCCAAGTTTGTTCCAAGCTTGGGGGGGCAAAAAGGAAAATCACCACAAAACGAGGACATATTTTTGGTCGAAAAGTGAACTATTGATAACTCAATGATTAGTTTTTACAAATACAAAAGCGTCTTTGAATGTGAGATTCGATTTGTCGATTGGTGATGTGCATTAGAGTTGATCAAGGAAATTTCAAACTTATTGTCCAAAAAGATTCTCGGGTTTTTAATGATAGCAAGCTCATATAAATTTTTCGCATTTAGGGATATACTTGGAATTTGGTTAGTTTAGAAACCGGACATATACCTAAGTTTGGATTTTTGCTTGAGGACAAGCAAGGTTTAAGCTTGGGGGATTTTGATAAGCCTCAAATATATATACTTTCGGTCGAGGTTTTACCTCCTAAACTATACCAAAACCCTTGTATTCTAGTCTAGTTCAGTATAGAATGCACCGTAGAACCAAGTTACTGCCTTCCTTTTATCTTATTTGCAGAAATCGAGCAAAAAGGAGCAAAACAGCATTTTGTGCGGGCCGCACGGATTTGTCCGAGAGTTTTGCGGGCTCTCGTGCGGGCCGCAGGGAATTTGTGAAGGCCGCACGACCCTTCTTCCTTAGCCATTTTTTCAGAAGAAAACCGACTTTTGTGCGGGCCGGACGGATTCTGTGCGGGCCGCATTGATTTGACTGAAAGTTCTACGGGTGGCTGTGCGGGCTGCATGAAGGCCGCACGATTCCTCATGCCTTAGCTGATTTCCAGCCGACTTCCAGTTTGTGCGGGCCGCACGGATTATGTGAAGGCCGCACCAATGCCATTAATGCCTTAATTCATGATATCTTCTCAGATTTGTTGCCAGATTTTGGGGGATTGTTTCCCAAGACACGAAATTGGCTATATATGGACAGGGAGGCAACAGGAGAAGGCATCTTTCATTCTAGGTTTAATTTTCACATCTCTCTACACATTTTCTATCTTCTCCTCGTGATCAAAGGCGATTAAGAGCAAGGTTTGAAGGATTCTCGAGCAAGCAAAGTGAAGATCAAGGGCAGCGAGCGAAGAGATTGGTGTAGTCTATTCTCTTACTTGTTTTACTTTGTTTTCATTATGATTTCTCTTGTAACTTTCTTGGATGTTAACTCACCCATGAGAGGCTAGATTTCCTCTCTAGGGGCTTAGGCTAAAAACATGAATTTGTGTTGAATCTATGTTTACTTGGATTAATTTCTTTGTGATGATTGTTTGCATGTTTGTTTATTTTTGTTGATTTTACAATTCATGTGCTTGTATGATTTGATAACTTGTTAATTTCCCGCTTGAGTCTAATCAACTTAAGATGCTAGGAGTTATAATTAATGGTACCAAATTGTATACATGAATTACCTTAGGATTAAGATTAGAAATGACCAAATCTATTTCTTAGTCCGGAACCACAAGAACAAAGGTTAAATTAAGGTGAAGGACTTAATCGTGAAGCCTTATATTTGATTGGGACACCTAGAATTGAACCAAATATCGTATGAAGGACTTAACCGTGAAGTATTGGTATTTAGGGATAAACTAGGCTAATCTGTGCTTATGGTCTAGATAGCTAGGGTGAAGAACTTAATCGTGAAGTCCGAATTATCTAGACACGTCATTAATTCACGAAAGTGACCCTTTTTGATATTTACGTTTAGAAACCCCATAATTGCAAACATGAGTTTAGAATACCAAGTAAATGTAGATTTTACCAAATGATTGTATGCCGATAGCCCCTAGACTCTTATCCATTTGAATCACAAACTCCTTTTATTTGTTTGTTTTAAATTGTCTTGTTTTAGTTTCAACTCTCAATCGGGTATTGAACCCAAAAACCAATTTTACAACAAACCCCCCTTTTTACTTTATTTGCACTATTTTAGAGTTAATTGATTTAGTAGAAAGTAATATTTCCCGTTGTCTTTGGATCGATACCCATAATTACTACAAGGATAGATTGTGCGCTTGCAATTCAATCTAACTTTGCGTATTTATGATTTTATAAATTTAAAGCAGAAGTGTACGAAATAGACCAACTATTCCTATACCCAAAATACACAACAAGAAGCTTCCCGAATCTTTCAACTTTTCCGGTAATTTGCTTTGCACGAGCGCACTACATTCACGATTGAGCGGAATTGTTGAGAATTCATGGAGTTTGTTGCGATTTGAAAGGATCTCCTTCAGAAACTTAGCATACGAGGGTATGCTTGCAATTGCCTCGGTGAAGGGGATAGTGACGTGTAGTTGCTTGAGCGTCTCCATGAATCTCACGAATAGTGGCTCCATCTTATGCTTGGCTAGCCTTGGAGGGAATGGCAGAGGTGGCTTGTAGGGTGGTGGTGAAATGTATTCAGGTTCGGTTTGTCGCTCGTCCCCACCTACGGTGTCATTCTGCTCCTCAATAAGGTCTGCCTGCAGTTCGAATACGGGCGGCTCCGGTTGTTGCGGCTCGTATTCTTCGGAATGTGATGGCTCTGCATGCATCTCATCGAAAGTTGGATCGGGCATAAGAGGTCCCTTGTAAGCTGTGCCGCTCCTTAGTGTGATGTTTTTGCAACTCTCTTTAGGATTTTCTTCCGGTTGGCCCGGAAATTTGCCTTTTTCACGTGTGATGCTTGAGAGTTCTTTTGTCATCTTGGAGATGTTACCCCCCAAGTCCTTAACGTGGTCCACTAAGGTTTCGATCGATTGCGTGATTGCGGCGTTCGTCTTGTCTTGCTTCTCTAGGAATCTCTCCATTAGTGATGTGATGTCAGGTTGCTGTGGTTGGTTGTACCTTGGTTGATAATTGGGTTGTGGTTGGTAGTTCTGTTGAGGTGCAGCAGGTCTTTGATTGTTTGCGTATGAGAGATTTGGATGGTTTCGGTTGTTTGGATGGCACGAATTATAGGCGGGTTGAGGTTGAAAGCTGTTGTCGATGGCATTTACTTGCTCTGTTTCTTCCTCAGTTTCCGTCACGTTCGTACATTCGGTCATCTCATGCGCTCCTCCACAATAGCCACATGCTGTTGTGGCATTGACTGCTGCTACCGTTCGTTGCTTGGTCTGCTTGTTGAGTGCTAGTTGCAAAGCATCGATCTTTGCGCTTAGCATGGATATTTCATCTACTTTGTGTATGCCAGGTGTTGGAGTTGGCTTCTTGTGTTCAGGGGTCCAGTAGTGTTGGTTGATCGCGATCTCTTCAATTAGGTTGTAAGCCTCGTTAGGTTCCTTGTTCATGATTGCTCCTCCTGCGGAAGCATCAATAAACAACCTATCGGCAGGGTTTAGACCACTATAAAAAGTTTGAACAATCAACCATCTTTCTAGACCATGGTGTGGACAACACCTTAACATATCCTTGTATCTATCCCATGCTTCACACAATGATTCACCATTCCTTTGTTCAAAATTAGTAATTGCTTTTCTAAGTCTTGAAGTTTTGGATGGTGGAAAATAGTTTGCAATAAACGCATTAAACAATTGGTCCCAAGTTTGAATGGAATTGGCCGGTAAGGAAAACAACCATGCTCTTGCTTTATCTTCTAATGAAAATTGAAATAGCCTTAGCCTGATCGCTTCATCGGTAACTCCGTTGATCTTTATCGTCTCGTATATCCCTAGGAAAATTGACAAATGAAGATGCGGATCTTCATGTGGAAATCCTCCAAATTGCTGTTGCGAAACCATATTTATGAGAGCAGGTTTGATCTCAAAATTACGGTTCGTGACAGTTGGCGGGTTTATACTAGAATTAGGATCATTTGCGCGCGATACGCAATAGTCTCGTAGAAGTTTGGGTCTTGCTGCATTGTGAACTTCATTATCACCATTGTTCCGTCTTCCATTGTTGATCGGTTGGTTCGGTGGGATATCCATGTTGATCGAATCTGAGCCTTCTTCGCTTTCAGAATTACTTGATGAAGAACTATGATTGGTTCTTATCGGTGATGTGGAAGCGAATTGTTCTCTCCTACTAGCAATCCTCTCGGATCTTCGTACCGATGATTCGGCCAGCGTGCGGTTTCCTAAAAGAAAAGAAAATTTGAAAAATTAAATTAAAAACTGAAAATAAAAATAAAAACGAAATTGAAAATAAAAGAAAAATAAAAAGAAATCTAGGCGTTTCTAATTAATTGGATTCAATGGTCAAAGCAAGGACGTCTTGCGAGGCCTTGCACAATGAACCGTTATTCCCCGGCAACGGCGCCAAAAAGCTTGATCACCCAAAAGAGAGCAATGTTTCTTTTAATATTTATAAACTCGGAAATGCTATCGGTTTGGACTGCAAGCGCATAATCCTATCGAGTAGTATATTCGAGGTCGATTCACAGGAAATATTGGTTCAATGCTTTGAGCGATCGAATCATAATCTTTCGAAAGGCTAGACGAAATCTGAAAATTGAGAGATGTTGTTTTGATCAATGTAAATTAGGAAGCAATTAAAAGTAACTAAAATAAAGATAGAGATGAGAATTCCTAGGGTTTCGGCACACCATTGCCACTCAATCCGCCTTGACAATATATTCCTGTTGCGTCTGATTTCCTGTTGTTGTTTAATGAAAGACACTACATAGGTCACTGCGATTTATGTTATGCGAGAATGACAGATCTTTCACCGAGATTCTACATAGGACACTGCGATTTACCTTACGCAAATGTCTGATCTCTCAAATACCCCAAATTACTACAAAGATCACTGCGATTTACCCCAATCCGCTTTGGTACGCGTTTTGTTGGTCCGGTTTATGGTTTCCCCGCTAAGGTTTTCTTCACATAAACCTAATAGATCTCAACGAGGCTAATTCATACAAATAGTTTCTCTTACCATTAAAGCACTGTCACTACCCTAACGGACTCAAACTAGATCATTGAAATTAGATGAAGAGATAATAAATCACAAAAGCATTTTAGCACAACAACAAGAAATCATAATCAACAGAAATATATATATCAAAACATCAAGAGTAACAAGGTTTACTGCCTAGCCCTAAGAAAAGGAACTTAGCCGCGGAACGGCATGGTTACAAGCACTCCTCTCTTCTCACTTTAATCAAATCTAACCCTAATTACAAAGATAACTAATCATTCTGCCCAGGGGCCTTATATAGGAGTGTAGGGACGTGTATTGAGTAGGGGCTAATAAACTGATCTGGAAACAACTGTCGGCAGTTATTCGCCAAGAGACGCCTTCGGATACGGACCGTATTGGGTGATACGGTCCGTATTAGGACCTTGACGGTTAAGGTTTAATGCTTCCAGTGCTATCTTCTTGTCAATGCTATGCCTGGTTCGTATTAGCCAATACGGGCCGTAACAGGGACTTCTTGTCAATGCTATGCCTGGTTCGTATGAGCGTTGCTGATCCGATTGACCCGATTCTAGCTCCATTTAGTGTAAAATAGTCCCAAAACCTGTTTTCTGCAATAAAACACAACGAAGGGTGACAGTAGCCTTTTTCTCTAATTAATTAAACATAAGTGTGAGAAAATATGCAAAACCTAAGCCAAAACCCTACGTAAATCATCATTATTTTGACTCTGATCAAAGACAACTCGAAGAAGATGATATACAACCAGTTGTAGATGAAATACAACGAATAGAACATTAAAAAGAACCAGTACAGGATGAAAAACAACTAGAAGAAGATTAAAGACAACCAGTAGAATATGAAACACACCCAGTACAAAATGAATGACAAGAAGAAGAAGATGAAATACAACAAATAGGACATGAAAGAAAATTTGTACAAGATGAAGGACAACTCGAAGAAGATGAAAGACAATTAGTAGAACATGAAAAACAATCAGTATAACATAAAAGACAACCATTACAAGATGAAAGACAATTAAAAAAAAATGAAATACAACCAGTAGTTGATGAAAGACAACCAGTAGAACGTGAAAGACAACCAGGAGAACATAAAAGCCAACCAGTACAAGATGAAATACACAACAAGAAAAAGATTAAAGACAACCAGTAGTAGATAAATGACAACTACAAGAACGTGAAAAATAACAAACATAACCATTACAAAATGAATGACTAGTAGAAGAAGATGAAATACAACCAATAGAACATGAAAGACAACTTGTACAAGACGATGAAATACAGCCACTATTAGATGAAAGACAACTAGTCGAACGTGAAAGACAACCAGGAGAATATGAAAGCCAACCAGTACAAGATGAAATACACAACAAGAAAAAGATTAAAGACAACCAGTAGTAGATAAATGACAACAACAAGAACGTGAAAAATAACAAACATAACCATTACAAAATGAATGACTAGTAGAAGAAGATGAAATACAACCAATAGAACATGAAAGACAACTTGTACAAGACGAAAGACAACTCGAAGAAGATGATATACAACCAGTAGTAGATGAAATACAACCAGTACAAGATGAAAAACAACCAGAAGAAGATTAAAGACAACCTGTAGTAGATGAAAGACAACTAGTAGAATGTGGAAGACAACTAGTACAATATGAAACACAACCAGTACAAAATGAATGACCGGTAGAAGAAGATGAAATATAACTAATAGAATATGAAATAAAACGTGTACAAGATGAAAGACAAATCAAAGAAGATGAAGACAAATCAAACAACCAATTGTAAATGAAATACTACTAGTAGAACATGAAAGACAAATGATACAAGAGGAAAGACCGCTAGAAGATGATGAAACACAAAAGTAGTAGATAAAAACAAGAAGTAGAACATGAAAGACAACCTGTAGTAGATGAAAGACAACCAGTAGAACGTGAAAGAAAACTAGTAGAACATGAAAGACAACCAGTACATGATGAAAGACATCCTGTAGTAGATGAGAGACAAACAGCAGAACGTGAAAGACAACTACCAGAACATGAAAGACGACTAGTACAAAAAGAAAGACAACTATAAGAAGATGAAATATAAAACCAGTTGTAGATGAAAGACAACTAGTAGAACGTGAAAGTCAACCTGTAGAATAAGAAACACAACCAGTACAAAATGAATGACAAGTAGAAGAAGATGAAATACAACCATTAGAACTTGGAAAACAACTTGTACATGATGAAAGACAACCAGTATAATATGGAAGACAACCAGTAAATGATGAAATACAACAAGAACAAGATTCAAGACAACAAGTATTAGACGAAAGATAACTAGTAGAACGTGAAAGACAACTAGTAGAATACGAAACACCACTAGTACAAAATGAATGTAAAGTAGAAGAAGATTAAATACAACCAATAAATCATGAAAGACAACATGTACGAGATGATAGACACCTCAAAGAAGATGAAATACAGCCACTATTAGATGAAAGACAACTAGTAGAACGTGAAAGACAACCAGTACAAGATCAAGACAAGCACTAGAAGATGAAAGACAACTAGAGAAAAATTAAAGACAAGCAGTAGTAGATGAAAGACAACTAGTAGAACGTGAAAAAACAACCAGTAAAACATGAAACACAACTAAGACAAAATGAATGACAAGTAGAAGAAGATGAAATACAACCAATGGATCATGAAAGACATATTTGTACAAGATGAAAAGCACCTCGAAGAAGATAATATATACCCAGTTGTATATGAAAGACAATTAGTAGAACGTGAAAAACAATCAGTATAACATAAAAGACAACCATTACAAGATGAAAGACAATTCAAAGAAGATGAAATACAACCAGTAGTAGATGAAAGACAACCAGTAGAACGTGAAAGACAACCAGGAGAACATAAAAGCCAACCAGTACAAGATGAAATACACAAGAAGAAAAAGATTAAAGACAACCAGTAGTAGATAAATGACAACTACAAGAACGTGAAAAATAACAAACATAACCATTACAAAATGAATGACTAGTAGAAGAAGATGAAATACAACCAATAGAACATGAAAGACAACTCGTACAAGACGAAAGACAACCAGTAGTAGATGAAATACAACCAGTACAAGATGAAAAACAACCAGAAGAACATTAAAGACAACCAGTAGTAGACGAAACACAACTAGTAGAACGTGGAAGACAACTAGTACAATATGAAACACAACCAGTACAAAATGAATGACCGGTAGAAGAAGATGAAATATAACTAATAGAAATGAAATAAAACTTGTACAAGATGAAAGACAACTCGAAGAAGATGATATACAACCAATTGTAAATGAAATACAACTAGTAGAACGTGAAAGACAAATGGTACAAGAAGAAAGACCGCTAGAAGATGATGGAATACAAAAGTAGTACATGAAAGACAAGAAGTAGAACATGAAATGAAAGACAACCAGTAGAACGTGAAAGAGAACTAGTAGAACATGAAAGACAACTAGTACATGATGAAGGACATCCTGTAGTAGATGAGAGACAAACAGCAGAACGTGAAAGACAACTACCAGAACATGAAAGACGGCTAGTACAAAAAGAAAGACAACTATAAGAAGATGAAATATAAAACCAGTTGTAGATGAAAGACAACTAGTAGAACGTGGAAGTCAACCTGTAGAATAAGAAACACAACCAGTACAAAATGAATGACAAGTAGAAGAAGATGAAATACAACCATTAGAACTTGGAAAACAACTTATACATGATGAAAGACAACTCGAAGAAGATGATATACAAACAGTAGTAGATGAAATAATACCAGTAGAACATGAAGACAAATGATACAAGAGGAAAGACAAATGATGAAGGGCATGAAAGACAAGCAGTGGAATGTGAAAAACAACCAGTATAATATGGAAGACAACCAGTAAATGATGAAATACAACAAGAACAAGATTCAAGACAACAAGTATTAGACGAAAGATAACTAGTAGAACGTGAAAGACAACTAGTAGAATACGAAACACCACTAGTACAAAATGAATGTAAAGTAGAAGAAGATTAAATACAACCAATAAATCATGAAAGACAACATGTACGAGATGATAGACACCTCGAAGAAGATGAAATACAGCCACTATTAGATGAAAGACAACTAGTCGAACGTGAAAGACAACTAGTACAAGATCAAGACAAGCACTAGAAGATGAAAGACAACTAGAGAAAAATTAAAGACAAGCAGTAGTAGATGAAAGACAACTAGTGGAACGTGAAAAAACAACCAGTAAAACATGAAACACAACTAAGACAAAATGAATGACAAGTAGAAGTAGATGAAATACAACCAATGGATCATGAAAGACATATTTGTACAAGATGAAAAGCACCTCGAAGAAGATAATATATACCCAGCTGTAGATGAAAGACAATTAGTAGAACGTGAAAAACAATCAGTATAACATAAAAGACAACCATTACAAGATGAAAGACAATTCAAAGAAGATGAAATACAACCAGTAGTAGATGAAAGACAACCAGTAGAACGTGAAAGACAACCAGGAGAACATAAAAGCCAACCAGTACAAGATGAAATACACAACAAGAAAAAGATTAAAGACAACCAGTAGTAGATAAATGACAACTACAAGAACGTGAAAAATAACAAACATAAGCATTACAAAATGAATGACTAGTAGAAGAACATGAAATACAACCAATAGAACATGAAAGACAACTTGTACAAGACGAAAGACAACCAGTAGTAGATGAAATACAATCAGTACAAGATGAAAAACAACCAGAAGAACATTAAAGACAACCAGTAGTAGATGAAAGACAACTAGTAGAACGTGGAAGACAACTAGTACAATATGAAACACAACCAGTACAAAATGAATGACCGGTAGAAGAAGATGAAATATAACTAATAGAAATGAAATAAAACTTGTACAAGATGAAAGACAACTCAAAGAAGATGATATACAACCAATTGTAAATGAAATACAACTAGTAGAACGTGAAAGACAAATGGTACAAGAAGAAAGACCGCTAGAAGATGATGGAATACAAAAGTAGTACATGAAAGACAAGAAGTAGAACATGAATTGAAAGACAACCAGTAGAACGTGAAAGCGAACTAGTAGAACATGAAAGACAACTAGTACATGATGAAAGACATCCTGTAGTAGATGAGAGACAAACAGCAGAACGTGAAAGACAACTACCAGAACATGAAAGACGACTAGTACAAAAAGAAAGACAACTATAAGAAGATGAAATATAAAACCAGTTGGAGATGAAAGACAACTAGTAGAACGTGAAAGTCAACCTGTAGAATAAGAAACACAACCAGTACAAAATGAATGACAAGTAGAAGAAGATGAAATACAACCATTAGAACTTGGAAAACAACTTGTACATGATGAAAGACAACTCGAAGAAGATGATATACAAACAGTAGTAGATGAAATAATACCAGTAGAACATGAAGACAAATGATACAAGAGGAAAGACCACTGGAAGATGATGAAGGACATGAAAGACAAGCAGTGGAATGTGAAAAACAACCAGTATAATATGGAAGACAACCAGTAAATGATGAAATACAACAAGAACAAGATTCAAGACAACAAGTATTAGACGAAAGATAACTAGTAGAACGTGAAAGACAACTAGTAGAATACGAAACACCACTAGTACAAAATGAATGTAAAGTAGAAGAAGATTAAATACAACCAATAAATCATGAAAGACAACATGTACGAGATGATAGACACCTCAAAGAAGATGAAATACAGCCACTATTAGATGAAAGACAACTAGTAGAACGTGAAAGACAACCAGTACAAGATCAAGACAAGCACTAGAAGATGAAAGACAACTAGAGAAAAATTAAAGACAAGCAGTAGTAGATGAAAGACAACTAGTAGTAGAACGTGAAAAAACAACCAGTAAAACATGAAACACAACTAAGACAAAATGAATGACAAGTAGAAGAAGATGAAATACAACCAATGGATCATGAAAGACATATTTGTACAAGATGAAAAGCACCTCGAAGAAGATAATATATACCCAGTTGTAGATGAAAGACAATTAGTAGAACGTGAAAAACAATCAGTATAACATAAAAGACAACCATTACAAGATGAAAGACAATTCAAAGAAGATGAAATACAACCAGAAGTAGATGAAAGACAACCAGTAGAACGTGAAAGACAACCAGGAGAACATAAAAGCCAACCAGTACAAGATGAAATACACAACAAGAAAAAGATTAAAGACAACCAGTAGTAGATAAATGACAACTACAAGAACGTGAAAAATAACAAACATAACCATTACAAAATGAATGACTAGTAGAAGAAGATGAAATACAACCAATAGAACATGAAAGACAACTTGTACAAGACGAAAGACAACTCGAAGAAGATGATATACAACCAGTAGTAGATGAAATACACCAGTACAAGATGAAAAACAACCAGAAGAAGATTAAAGACAACCTGTAGTAGATGAAAGACAACTAGTAGAATGTGGAAGACAACTAGTACAATATGAAACACAACCAGTACAAAATGAATGACCGGTAGAAGAAGATGAAATATAACTAATAGAATTTGAAATAAAACGTGTACAAGATGAAAGAAAAATCAAAGAAGATGAAGACAAATCAAACAACCAATTGTAAGTGAAATACTACTAGTAGAACATGAAAGACAAATGATACAAGAGGAAAGACCGCTAGAAGATGATGAAACACAAAAGTAGTAGATAAAAACAAGAAGTAGAACATGAAAGACAACCTGTAGCAGATGAAAGACAACTAGTAGAACATGAAAGAGAACTAGTAGAACATGAAAGACAACTAGTACATGATGAAAGACATCCTGTAGTAGATGAGAGACAAACAGCAGAACGTGAAAGACAACTATCAGAACATGAAAGACGACTAGTACAAAAAGAAAGACAACTATAAGAAGATGAAATATAAAACCGGTTGTAGATGAAAGACAACTAGTAGAACGTGAAAGACAACCTGTAGAATAAGAAACACAACCAGTACAAAATGAATGACCAGTAGAAGAAGATAAAATACAACCATTGGAACTTGGAACACAACTTGTACAAGATGAAAGACAACTCGAAGAAGATGATGTACAAACAATAGTAGATGAAATAATACCAGTAGAACATGAAGACAAATGATACAAGAGGAAAAACCACTTGAAGATGAGGAAGGACATGAAAGACAAGCTGTGGAATGTGAAAAATAACCAGTAGAACATGGAAGACAACCAGTACATGATGAAACAGAACAAGAACAAGATTCAAGACATCAAGTATTAGACGAAAGACAACTAGTAGAACGTGAAAGACAACTAGTAGAATATGAAACACCACTAGTACAAAATGAATGAAAAGTAGAAGAAGATTAAATACAACCAATAAATCATGAAAGACAACATGTACGAGATGATAGACACCTCAAAGAAGATGAAATACAACCACTATTAGATGAAAGACAACTAGTAGAACGTGAAAGACAACCAGTACAAGATCAAGACAAGCACTAGAAGATGAAAGACAACTAGATAAAATTAAAGACAAGCAGTAGTAGATGAAAGACAACTAGTAGAACGTGAAAAAACAACCAGTAAAACATGAAACACAACTAAGACAAAATGAATGATAAGTAGAAGAAGATGAAATACAACCAATGGATCATGAAAGACATATTTGTACAAGATGAAAAGCACCTCGAAGAAGATAATACATATGAAAGACAATTAGTAGAACGTGAAAAACAATCAGTATAACATAAAAGACAATCATTACAAGATGAAAGACAACTCGAAGAAGATGAATACAACCAGTAGTAGATGAAAGACAACCAGTAGAACGTGAAAGACAACCAGGAGAACATGAAAGCCAACCAGTACAAGATGAAAGACAACAAGAAAAAGATTAAAGACAACCAGTAGTAGATAAATGACAACTACAAGAACGTGAAAAATAACAAACATAAGCATTACAAAATGAATGACTAGTAGAAGAAGATGAAATACAACCAATAGAACATGAAAGACAACTTGTACAAGACGACAGACAACTCGAAGAAGATGATATACAACCTGTAGTAGATGAAATACAACCAGTACAAGATGAAAAACAACTAGAAGAAGATTATAGGCAACCAGTAGTAGATGAATGACAACTAGTAGAACGTGAAAGACTACAATATGAAACACAACAGTACAAAATGAATTACCGGTAGAAGAAGATGAAATATAACTAATAGAACATGAAATAAAACTTGTGCAAGATGAAAGACAACTCGAAGAAGATGATATACAACCAATTGTAAATGAAATACAACCAGTAGAACATGAAAGACAAATGATACAATAGGAAGGACCACTAGATGATGATGAATACAAAAGTAGTTGATGAAAGGCAAGAAGTAGAACAAGAAAGACAACCTGTAGTAAATGAAAGACAACCAGTAGAACGTGAAAGACAGCTAGTAGAACATGAAAGACAACTAGTACATGATGAAAGACAACCTGTAGTAGATGAAAGACAAACAGCAGAACGTGAAAGATAACTAGTAGAACATGCAAGACGACTAGTACAAAAATAAAGACAACTAGAAGAAGATGAAATACAACCAGTTGTAAATGAAAGACAACTAGTAAAACGTGAAAGATGACCTATAGAATAAGAAAGACAACCAGTACAAAATGAATGACAAGTATAAGAAGATGAAATTCAACCAATAGAACATGGAAACAACTTGTACAAGATGAAAGACAACTCAAAAAAGATGATATACAAACAGTAGTAGATGAAATAATACCAATAGATAATGAAGACAAATGATACAGGAGGAAAAACCACTTGTAGATGTTGAAGGACATGAAAGGCAAGCAGTGGAATGTGAAAGACAACTAGTAGAACATGAAATGCAACCAGTACATGATGAAAGACAATAAGAACAAGATTAAAGACGACAAGTATTAGATGAAAGACAACTAGTAGAATATGAAACACCACCAGTAAAAAATGAATGACTAGTAGAAGAAGTTAAAATACAACCAATAAAACATGAAAGACAACTTGTACAAGATGAAAGACAACTCGAAGAAGATGATATACAACCTGTAGTAGATGAAATACAACCGATAGAACATGAAAGACTACCAGTACATGATGAAAAACAACTAGCAGAAAATTAAAGACAACCCATAGTAGATGAATGATAACTAGTAGAACGTGAAAGACAACCAGTAGAATATGAAACACAACAAGTACAAAATGAATAACAAGCAGAAGAAGATGAAATACAAAAAATAGAACATGAAAGAAAATTTGTACAAGATGAAAGACAACTCGAAAGACAATTAGTAGAACGTGAAACAATCAGTATAACATAAAAGACAACCAGTACAAGATGAAATACAACTCGAAGAAGATGAAATACAACCAGTATTGGATGAAAGACAACCAGTAGAACGTGAAAGACAACCAGAAGAACATGAAAGCCAACTAGTACAAGACGAAAGACAACAAGAAAAAAATTGAAGACAACCAGTAGTAGATAAATGATAACTAGAAGAACGTGAAAAATAACCAGTAGTATATGAAACATAAGCATTACAAAATGAATGACTAGTAGAAGAAAATGAAATACAACCAATAGAACATGAAAGACAACTTGTGCAAGACGAAAGACAACTCGATGAAGATGATATACAAGCAGTAGTAAATGAAATACAACCAGTACAAGATGAAAAACAACTAGAAGAAGATTAAAGACAACCAGTAGTTGATGAATGACAACTAGTAGAACGTGAAAGACAACTAGTACAATATGAAACACAACCAGTACAAAATGAATGACGGTAGAAGAAGATGAAATATAACTAATAGAACATGAAATAAAACTTGTACAAGATGAAAGACAACTCGAAGAAGATGATATACAACCAATTGTAAATGAAGTACAACCAGTAGAACATGAAAGACAAATGACACAAGAGGAAAGACCACTAGTAGATGATGAAATACAAAAGTAGTAGATGAAAGACAATAAGTAGAACATGAAAGACAACATGTAGTAGATGAAAGACAACCATTAGAATGTAAAAGAGAACTAATAGAACCTGAAAGACAACTAGTACATGATGAAAGACAACCTGTAGTAGATGAAAGATAAACAGCAGAACGTGAAAAACAACTAGTAGAACATGAAAGACGACTAGTACAAAAAGAAAGACAACTATAATAAGATGAAATACCAAACCAGTTGTAGATGAAAGACAACTAGTAGAACGTGAAAGACAACATGTAGAATATGAAACACAACCAGTACAAAATGAATGATAAGTAGAAGAAGATGAAATACAACCAATAGAATATGGAAGACAACTTGTACAAGATGAAAGACAACTCGAAGAAGATGATATACAAACAGTATCTTTGGGATATTTAATTGAGGGGGTAAAATAGGATATGAACAATTGTGTTTGTGTGAGAAAGATAATTGCATACTTATAATACTCTGAACTGTTGCCCCAAAAGCCGATCGCAAGATCAGAAAACCTTTCAAATCACGTACACAGAAACCCAGCACGCCCTACGGGGTAGTGACAGTGCCGCATGCGGGGTAGTTGTGGGACAATCTATACCGCATACAGGGTGATAGGCGCATGCGGGTAGAGAGACGTCAAAAATATATTTTTGCATAATTTAGAAGGAGAAAACCTGAACTCTAGAGAATCTGTATTTAATTATTTAACCCAAACCTTAGCACAATTAGCGCCACCGCATAAACCTTGAGGGTATTAAACCCTACCTTTTTACTATTAAAAACCATTTTTAACTTGTTTTCAAACCTATTTCAAAACCCCTCAAGTACCTAGACTAGCGAAAAGTTAGATAACTAATACACTATCCCTGTGGATCGACACTCCAATTATACTACACGGTATGATCATGAGCTTGTGATCAGAACGTAAGTAGACATTAGGGTTAAAAGGTATATTAATTTATACTAAAAGTAGTAGTTCAATTTGGACTCATCAGAGAACAATTAATTGTGTAAAGTCCATTATGTAGATTTGCCCGAAGAAGCGGGATCTTGGTGCGGCGGTCCTTAATAAGGCAAAAATAAGGATGAAATTCAATAAATATATCATTATCAAGTGTGAACTTAGATATACTTATCAGATTTTTTGTTATATTTGGAACATGCAGGATATCATTCAAGTGTAAGGCACTATGAGAATTAGATAAAGAACAAGTACCACGATGAAAAATTGGTAAATTTGTGCCATTATCTACTTGGAGATGCTCACTTCCAACATATGGCATATATATAGGAGGAGAGGTTATTGAGGTCGGATGTGACATGGTGAGTGGCTCCACTATCAAGAAACCATCATTCATTGGGTTGAGAAGTAGTAGCATTGCAGAAGGCTTGGTATGGAGAAGGCTCTTCGGAAGTGTAGTAGTCATCATAGCGATACCAACACTCTAATGCCTCGTGTCCCTATTTTCTACAAATTTGACAATTTAATTTCTCAGAAGCTGGTGCAGGTTGAGAACCCTGACTGATTAGAACAACCCCCTCTGCCTTGTTGAGAATTAGAAGGAGCTCCTCTGAAATTGCCACGATTTGGGCCTCCACGAGCCCGACCCATGCTAGAACCACAGCCTGGTGGTGTAGGTAGGAGAGGAGGCATGCTGGATCCATGGCTTGTTGATTGAGAACGACCCCTTCCTCTTCCTCTTTTGTTAGAAGAAGTGTACAACGCTAATGGCTCTGAGTTTATCGGTGTAAGTTGATGTTGCAAATTCAGGAGATTTTCATGAGTAAGAAGAAATCCATGAAGATCTAAGAGAGAGAGATCGGATCAGGCCTTGTAATAATAGTAACTACAAAGGAGTTGTATTCGGGTCCAAGCCCGTTAAGGTTGAAACTGACAAGATTAGATTCAGGAATGGAGACACCAGCAACAGGGAGCTGATCCGAAATACTGCACATTTTCTCAAGATAAGACGTGCATGATTGGCCATCATGATAGGTAGATTGCAACGATCGACGAAGATCCATAACCCGAGCTGACGAAACAGCCGAGTACACCTTGTGCAGAGCAAGCCAGAGATCGCGAGTGGTACGATAGGACACATACTGAGAAAGGATTGTTGCTGAGATGGTGGATCGGAGCCAGCCAAGCAAGAGATTATCTTGTTTATTCCATTTGAGAAATTTCGAATTTGGTTGAGAGACACTATAAGAATAATGTTCTTGTCAGGAGCTTGAACTGAGCCATCGATATGGTGAGACAGACCAAAACCGATGATAATCGGTTCCACTTGAGACTTCCAAGTAAGGAAGTTTGTGCAATCTAGCTTGTCAGAGATCGGAATTGTGAACCACTCATTGGGTTAACCTATATTGTTACATTAATAACACTTATGCTAACAGAGCTGTCTGATCTTGACCGGCGCATGTGTAGTACAACAGTACACATGATCGATATAGATGTTGTGGAATCAGGTACAGGCTCACAAGTGCATTGTAAAGGAAAATAAATCTGCTGCAATTCTGAATTCAGTGAACAGTACCCTGAAATTCCTGCAATTTCGAATCTAGCCGTTTAATTTTTTTTGAGAACGTATCTCGAAATAGCTAGTTTTTTCGTGCACGCATCTTGAAACAGTTCGATGACTGGATTCGGATTACAGAAATTTCAGAGTCACTGTTCACTGGTCTCGGATTACAGTAGATTCGGATCCATTGTAAAGGGGCTTGGAGCAACTTATCACTTATCAGCAGCTTTAATTTGTTATGTGCATTTGTATATATAACTTGTTTGAGAAAGAAGCCAATGAAGCACCGGTGTTTGTACTATTTGTGTTTGGTGAAAGGAAGCTCATATCTTCTCTCCGAATCACTTGCAATCTCTTTCAATCTACAAAAGCGACCAGGTAGATTGTGGTATATATTTTCTATACAATTGTACTTGGGTCTGTTAGAATGACATATTAGTTGTCAAGAGATCGTGATGACAGCTGTTAATTAAGGCAAGCTATTTTTTTTTTCTTAAACGAATAGTCAGATATTAGTGTTTATCTGGTTCCAAACAATATTATTTTTTTGGTAGTTTGTCTAAAATATTATTAAATCAGTAAATTGAATAAATCATTAAACTCTGGTAGCCTTGTGTTCAATCACTAAATTAGAAAAAAAGAGTTTGGGTCAATGCAGCATACTTGGTCACCGAAATCCTCTGAAATTGTATTATATGATGAAGTGTAATGATATATAATTTGAGTCATGCTTCTGAAACTCGGAATCGAAATCGGAATCGGATATTTGATCGTGGAATTGAAATCGGATGAATCAGTCGGAATCGGAAGAATCGGATTGAAAATTCGGATTTTTTGACAGAAGCTTGTTTTGTAGCCAAAATATTAAAAAATATTGGTAAAAAAATAATTTGTAAGAAAACTATGTTAAGACAAAAGATTATACTCAAATAATCCACTAATTTATAATATAATATAAGCATGAGTAGAACTAGGGTGTGACGTGCTCAGCAAATTCTTTGGTAAGCATAACTCTATAATCTAGCAGATTCATTTCAAACGAGATAAATCCGAACCATTGAAATCGATGTACTTTACGAGTGATTTGTGTTCATGCAAAATTTGGAAAATGTCGATTTTATTTAGTTCAAAGTCAAGCGGTCAAAATTGATGAAAAATGAATGCATTAAAATAACTTCTAAAACTTCATTTTGGATCATTCATTTTTCATCAATTTTGACCGCTTGACTTTGGACTAAATAAATTCGAAAATTTCAAAATTTTACATGTACACACATCACTCGTGAAGTAGATTGGTTTCAAAGGTTTGGATTTATCTAGTTTGAAGTGAATCTGCCAGATTATGGAGTTATGCTCACCAAATAATTTGATGAGCATGTCACACCCTAGTTCTACTCTATAAGCATTACAAATATAATACACTTTTTATGCAAGCTAGCTATAATTTATGCATATAAAAGCAAGATTACATTGGTAGCATAAATTTAGTGCAGAATTATCTTGACAAAGTATGTGTTAATTTTTTTTTCTAGTTCAAATTATGTTTACATAATTTGATTTTCTTTTTTCTTTTTGTTATTTGAAACTGCCAGAAAAAAAATCATAAAATAACGTAAATTATGTCTGACTCAGGCTTAACTCAGTTTGAAAATCTGATAACTCGGCCGAGTCAAACACTGTTCAACTGAGTTTTAATGAAAAAATTGCATAGTCGCAAGACTCAGGTGAAACTCGGATCAGACCAGACCGATGCCGAGTTGACTCGGCCGAGTTTCCAAACCATGATTTGAGTAGAGAAGTTGCATTAGTAAGGAGAGTGACATTCGGATTTTGAAAATAATTTGATGTGGTTTAAAGATCGTGATTTGGCGAGGTTCAAAGTTTGTGATTCGGGTATAATATGGATATATCATTTAGAAATAATTTGTTTAATCATAATACTTATAAATATGTCAAGATTCTGAAGTTAAGAAAGAATACAAATTTTGCAAATAATTCATGGATTATTCAGGTAAAATTCAGAAAAATTGGAATTTGTTTTCTGCATTTATTTCTTCGGAAAGGTGTATAAATTATTCATAGATCTTGTTACTATGTAAGTACATACTTCAATAGGCAAGTTACAAGTACTTCTTGACCTCCAACCCCTTGCTCTGAAAACAAAACAAAAAAAACAGAGAGATATATACATGATCATTTTCTCTTCTGTGGTACAACAAGTCTTTTATTCACATGCATGCCCAGTCTATATCTCTGCTCATTCACTTTAACACTGCTCATGCTGTAACCTATGTGTTGTATTTTTCATGTTTGGACTTGGTAATTCAACATACTTTTTGTGTATTATTTTCCCTTTTGTTATTTTAAGAAAATAGTACAGTCAACTTGTGTATCACAAGACTGAGGAGAGATAATTACAGGGGTGCTGTTTAGGTTTTTGCTGTTTATATATACTGTGCTTGTCCTCTATAATTATTATTTTTTCAGTTCAATTGTGCTGTCTTTGGGGCCCATTTCACTAATAAGTCTTGGGTCAATTTACTATTAAATAAAAAAATTAGGCCCGAAAATTGTCCAAATACTAGATGTAAAGCCCAATAATTCCATTAATTTTTAGGCATGATGCTTGGAACCCAAAATTGCATTTGGCGCATTTTTTTTCCCCCACCATATCGTGTCATGTCTTTCAAAACAAACATTAGACCATTGTTATCCTAATTTTCCAACTAAAAAAAAAAGAAAAAAGAAAAAACACTTGTCCTAAATGTTTGTATGACTAGTTAACTATTTTATTGTTAAAGGTGAACCTAGAACATGACACAATATTTTTATATATGATATATTTTTAATAATAAGAAATGAGATTCTTCTACATGAAACTTCTGTAATTTGCAAAGAAAGAAAAAAAAATAGCTTTATTTATTTTCAATGAATACTGACGCAAATTAAATTAATTTTGAAATAATTATTATTAGAATTTCTATTTAGTTGACAAATAAAAAGTTCAACAACATCTTGTTTCCAGTAGAACAACTGATATTTTATTTCCATCCCACACTATCAATATATAAATACCTGTGGAATTTAAAAAAAAAAATTTGTAGGTCCCTAGATCTCTGAAATCTCATCTATGGGAAATCTAAAAGTGTGTGTGAAGGCTTTAAAGCCCCTTTAGATGCAACATAACTACAAGAATGGAATAGTATATGCGAGGATAAAAAATGACTATCCGCGAGGATACACCGATAAAAATGTGTTATTTCCGAACGTGTCCGTATTATCGACAGGAGTATCCGCGACGATACCCTTGCGGATACTGTCTCATTAGTTTATTATTTTTTTAAGATAAATTGAAATTGATCTGATCTAAATTTCTGGACCATCTACAATTAGTTATTTTCTACCTATCTAAACAAATAGAAAAAAAATGTGAAACTGTAAAATTTGATCAGTAATAGATCATGTTTGATTGTGGAGTAAGAGGTGGAGTAAACCCCTTACTCCACACTTAAGTAGTTAAACGAGAAGTAAAATGAGAGGAGTAAGATGAAGTAAGAGGTGGGTTAATTCGGAATAACTTACTCTACCTATCTATGTAGACTAACTTATTCTATACTTACTCCACTTGTAGGATCTACTGTCATAGAAAAAAAAAAAATTTCAACATCTAACTCTTCTAAGTGGATTAGTTTAAGCTATAACTTAAACTAGCAAACGAGGTGTAAAATATGAGAAGTAAAATAAAGTAAGCATTTCAATCCGGAGTAACTTCACTCCACAACCAAACATGACCTAAGTACATATTCATATGTAGATTATAGTGAGTGGCTCGGATCGACTATTTGGACTTTGAAAACGAATATAAAAATTTATAACGTGGACCGATATGCGCATTACAAAGTAACATATATCCTGACTCAAAAATATATATACACACGTCATGAAACGTTAGAGAATTTATGCATTATCTAACCCAAGTTGTATGAATTTCCTTTTTATGTTGCTTATCCCCCTTTTGGCTTATGACTAAAAATTATTATTCCCTTTTATGCTGCTTATCTGTTTTTTTATGTCCCCTTTTTAAACATGAGAGACGTAGTTGATTTGAGCAGTAGTTTTAAAAAAAATTGGGCTACCAGTTATCTAAGTCTACACAAAACCTCTCAACTTGGAGAAAATATATGGCAATTTGGACCTCAAAAGCTCTTAAATAATGTACAAATATAACCCATTTATATCCAGTTGAACAAAGTAACACTTCCTTAATTTCCTGAAAGTACTACATGGTACCTTTAAATTGGCATTTTTTGAGCAATAACAGAAAAAATAAAGGATAAAGAACACTTTTATTTATCTAATTGGAAGGTCCTACATGTCAACCTTAAGGTAACTAGTCTATCTTTTAATGTTTTTGCTCAAAACCAAGTAAGAAAAAGCGCTATTAATTATTTAACACTATAATTTGTGGATATAAATCTGCTGTTATTCCAAAGGGATCACAGGACCCTGTTATTTCTATCCCAACCGTTCAAAGTTTTTCATGTGCGAATTTCAAGAAAAAAAGTTTTTCGTGCCCGAATCTCGACAAAGATCAACAGCTGAGATTGGAATAAGAGCAGATTTATTTCCATAATTTGTTGGATAAGGCAAAGTGACTGTTATCCATGTCTTATTTCATGCTTAAAAAGTATTGTTTCACATAAAAATTAAAATAAATAATGGACAAAATTACAAATTTTTTATTCATGTTTTCCATCGCTATCATCCGCCCATGTCTTATTTCATGCTTAAAAAGTTTGAAAGTTCAAAATAACTATCACAACATATATATTTTAACAACTAAAGCAAGTTTTTTTTTTTATCCAAATTAGTTTGCATTACATCAAATTTAAGTTTTTTGTCTTGGTGAAATGAATATGTTGAGAGACAATTAACCTGAGTTTAGAAACTAAAATTTCTTTTCTTTGAGAGCAATTTTCTTTTGCACAATTGAATGTTCATTGCTTATTTGCTGACCTCACATAGCTAGCTAGTAATAGGTCAGCAACAACCACAATGAGTCAGCAATTATAATTATAAATCTATATATTCAGCTTATATAATATTAAAAAAATGAAGTTAATATATATATATATATATATATCATCACAGTTAAGTCTCCAGTGATGGACCCACTCAGCCGAATATTTTTTTTCTTACCACTTCTAAAAAAAATAAACCCAAAAACTATTTTTTTTTTTTGGAAATTTTCACAATCAAATTGGTCTGCGTAGATATTAATTTCACTGAATTTCACATCAATTTTAATATCTGCGAACTTGATAATTCTGTAAATTTTCTAAAACAGTAGCTTTTGGGTTTATTTTCTTTGGAAAGATGCTAAGAAAAAAAAAATTCAGCGCAACTCAGTAACACCACTAATGCAAAAGATACAAGCAAACCTTACGGAACTGAACACTTCTAATTAAAGTGTTAATAGTCTTTTTTTTTTAAAGTAAACCTTGGTTTGGTAAGAATTATGGGAAATGAGAAATTGGATGCATAGTTGGATTTTGAAATTTTAAAGAGATTTATAGGTTCAGATTAATTTTGTCTCTTTTCAGAAAATCTTTCTGCTTTCTCTAAAATTCTGATTTATAATTTGAGTTAAATTTAGGATTAAAATTATAATAAATTCCTTAAATGTGGATTGATAATTAGAATTAGAATTCAAAGCATTGGAAATTGCAAGTTACAGTATTGTTTTCTATCTAATACCCAATTAGCTATTTTAATCCTATTCGCTATTTTTTTGCTCTCCTCCTAACAAAAATTCTAAATCCGCCCCTGATCATGCAATCATACTTTTGCACTAGCTTTCTATGTTTGTATTTTTATTGTCATCTTATTAGATTACACTTTTTTATTGTTGTAACATGTTGTAACTTATATAAGTGGATCCCTCCTCTTAATAAAATTAAGATTACACTATGAATATATATTTTTTTCTTATTTTTCCTTACATTATCTAAAAAAATTATATTTAATTGGTATGTTTTGATTTTCTTTTTAAATACACATCCACACTCTATCCGCATATTCTATCACATATGCATCTGCATACAATTTATATGCATTATGCAGTTACCAACCACATGTATATTGAAAACAATATTTTAAATCGTATTAATTGAACATAGTTTATGGTTCTCCCAATTGCCTAGCCAACTCAATGCATGTCCATGTCATTCCACGTTAATATGGAAAACTATTCATCAAACAAATTGTATAAGATTAAGATGTGTTATAGTTAGTTAATTAATTAAGCTAATAACTATACGTGTACTTTAAAGAGTCGCTTTCAATTAAAAGAGGTCAAATTTGTGTTTTCATTTAGGAAGCTTCCCTTTTAAACAGTATATATGTGATGTATTACAAATACCACTTGTATTATTTATATAATTATATAACTTCTCAATATACATGCATCCATATTTTTGCAATTAATGAATGCCACCTGTGTAAGGGTGAAAACGGTATGGATAATATCCGATCCATATTTGATCTGTATTCGAAAAATTAGATGTGGATATCCGATATCTGAATATTCGTGTGGATATGAAACTGATATGGTTTTACGTTTCAATTATCTGTATCTGAATAGTAGTTATATATCATATATTTTAGTATATATTATGAAAAAATATTGTTATTCACCATTAAAATTAGATAAATATTATAAACTTTGGTATTTTTTAATATTATTTTAATAAATATCCGATTTAATCCGTATCATATGTATATCCAGCTGATATCCAATCTGTATCCGTATCCGTATCTGAAAAATTAGAAACAATATGGATATAATTTTATCACTGTCCGCTCCGTATTCGCTCCGTTTTCACCCCTAAGTCCTGACTTCATGTAGCACACAACTTATATAATTTGCATCTTATATATTTTTTTTTAAGAATATAGACAGAACTAGTTTGACTTCATGTAGCACACAACTTATATATATATATATATATATATATATATATATATATATATATATATATATATATATATATATATTTAAGAAATTTCATTAAATTATATGACAAGTGTGCAAAAATAACTCTGTTAATATATTTATCCAATTGATGACCGCACAAGTATATAATGGGATTATTTGTAGTCAAAATATTGCAACCAGTCATCGTGTCCAATTCATTTCTCCAACACAATGACGTTGCATTTAGTGAAGAAATATTAAATTCAACACTAGGTTAAAACATAAAACTGCATATTCTAGCTGGATTGACAATTCAGTCTGATCTATTATAAGTGTAACTTAACTCTGATTTATATTAAAAATTGGGGGAATATCCTGTATACCCCTCAAAAACTTGGAAATTACTTATTTCCTCCTCTAAATTCATAATATCATATTTAACCTTCTAAACTTCAAAAACTCACAAATTTATCCATTTAATATCTTTTTTATTATAACTCATTTTAAATTTACAAAGTATCTATTTTACCTTTTATTAAAAAAATAAAAAATATGTAGCATGTTTTAGAAAATTATATTGAAAATGGACGGTTTCTGAGGACAAATGGGTCATTTCTCTATTTCTAACGCATACCCGGTGATATTTAGGTATATGCTTGTGTAAACATCAAAAGTAGAGAAATGACATGTTTGCCCTTGAAAATTGATCAATTGACTGATATTTTTCTGAAACATACTACTAGTTTTGATTATTTTAATGAAGGATAAAATGGGTACTTCATAATTTTAAAAAGGAGTTTTAATAGAAAAGACAATAAAATGGGTAAATTTGTGAGTTTGAAATTTTAGAAGAGTAAATATGATATTATGAATTTTAGAGGGAGGAATACGTAATTTTCAAGATTTTGAGGGGTATACATGAAATTCCCCCTTAAATTAAAAGAAGATGTACCGTTGTTCTTGTTGTTTTCTACTCTTTTCTTTTTTAGTTCAAAAGTTTAACATAAATTAAAGGGTATATTTTGCTGGAGGTTACTAAACTTTGTCATTTGTCACGAATTGGTCACTCAAGTTTGATTTGTCTTTTTTTAGTCACTCAACTTTGTCATTTGTTCCAATCAAGTCATTCTATATTTTTCCGTACAAAATCTTTTGCACTACTATTCGCACTATTCGCATTGTTTCTTACTATTCTCATACATAATCCAAATAATATTATACTTCCACTATTCAATATAGAGAAAGTATATTGACCATATATAACGATTCTATTTTGTTACCTGAGATTTAACTATTATGTTGTAAAGGATTTTACAAATTAAAGGTATAAAATAGAGTCCGGCTACTATATACCGTAAATAACACCATATTTTAAACCATTGGATCTACTTTAATATTCGTGTACAAGATAGCGCCGGAATGACACTAGTGTCTTGTACGAATATTAAAGTAGATCCAATGATTTAAGATGTGGTGTTATTTAATTTGGAATGACACTAGTGGTATAGTAGCCGGACTCTATAAAATATAGAGAATGTTTGCCTCAATTTTATCATACTTGCACCAATATGCACTAAAACAATTTTTGTATCATGCTTAATGTATCGGCAACAATGGTGCAAAGTTTTGTTCATTTTACATATGATTTGCTTCACATTAAATTCGACTTAAATAGTTAAATCTCACATTAAAGTATTAAACTCACGTGTTTATTTATTTTTAATTTTTTTTAAGTGTTGGTAAAAAACTATTAGGGTGTTTAAGATGTGAGGAATTTCAAGTACTATTCCAAGCACAAAAAATGTTTGGTTGGTCCAACTTGTAAGCACTATTCCAAATTTAGCCATCCATATTCCATGGTGAAAGGAACAAACACAGAGAGCAACTTATCCAATAAAGCAATCACCGACTGTTAACTATGACCAAGCAACTGATGGATGGATGGATCAATCACTTCTTCTCAGATTAATATTTGGCCACTTATAGAAACATCCAGGTGTAAAGTGCTCTTTATGCCTCCAAGCAAAGAATTCAAAGGATTTTCAAAAAAAAAGATTTGTTATATATTCTGTCATTATCTGATATTGTCCTAGTCATTGTTTGCCTTTGCCGCGTTTCTCTTCTCTCTCTCTCTCGTTCTCTTTAACCAGCTGCTCTGGTACTTAGCTGGATTTGAAGCTTCATAATTAAGTGACCAATTAAGTCTTAGTGATGTTTGTATTTTCATTTTTTAATACCAACTAGCTGGCAATTATAAGTCTTAGTGATGTATTGAAAATGTCATTCAAAACGGGCAACTTAATGTATTCTAAATATATCTAATTAATTTAATATTATATAGCTAATTACATTCAAAAAAAATAAATGCATTAAAATTAATTTATAAATCTTCTAATTTTAACCGCTAGAATTTATACAAAATTAATTCAAAATTTTAAAAAAAAATTCACATGTAGACGTATCACTCGTAAGATAGATAACTTTAAATAGTTCGAATTCGTCATTTAAAGTCAATCTAATAAATTTTAAAATTGAGTTTATATAAGAATTTGATGAACTTAAGAACATCTCTTAGTTCTACTCTACACATTTTAGTTACATTTGACTCTTAGACTATTTATCAGACAATTTCATGTTGTCTTATGTATTTCTAAAAACCAATAAAGTTGCCGAAATTTTTATTAATAGAAAATAAAATAAAATAATATCGACATTGAAGAAGAATTTCGTGAAAATTCAAGATATAGCAAAAGCTTCATAGTCCATATCATCGCCAGATTAGCGAGCACGGCTTGCCATCAAGGAACGTAATTAAACAGGACATTGTGGACTATCATGGCCTGGGACAGCAGAAAAAGAAATATAAAAACACTGGCCGTTTTGATCTATCATGGCCTGGGAAAGCGAAAAAAAAAAAAATCTAGCCGTTTGCAACTATCACAGCCTGGGACAGCGAAAAAAAAAATCCTGGCCGTTGTGGTCTATCACGGCCAAGTCTCATTACTCACACGAAGCCCGTCCCTTTCTTTCCTCTTCTGTCTCTAACCCTACCACACGCGCCCCTTTCTTTCCTCTTCTCTGGACCATGCAAGTCACCGACAGGAAAAAAAACGTGAGATCCACTCCGTCTATGCTAGCACGCGCACGGGCTGTTCTTCTCCACGACGTCCAGCTCCGCCATTTTCGCCTGGCCCCTCGAGAGGATTTCCCTTCCAGAGAGGATTTTTTTTTTCAAGAGAAGATGTGTGAGACAGAAGAGGTGTGGGAAGGTTTTGTACATAGAGCGGGTGGCTGAGCGCATTTTTTATAACCGTCTGGACGTTATGGACCGTAACGTCCAGAATATCACTTTTTCCGTTTTTTCTTTCATTGTATCTTGCCAATAGGACGTTGTACTAACCAACGTCCAAAAAAAGTTTTTATTTTCCTTCCGCCTGGCCGTGATAGACCATAACGGCATGGTTTTTTATTTTTTTTTCGACTCTCCCCCTAGCAGTGATAGACCATAACGGTCTATTTTTTAATTTTTTTTTTTTGTTCCCTCTGGCCATGATAGACCATAACAGCCTGCTTAATCCGTGAATCTGCCAAATCGGTATTATGCTAATCTGGCCGTGATGGTCCATAACGTCTTCTGAACGTTATGGACTATACAGTTTTTGCTATATCTCGAACTTCTACGAAACTCTTTTTCAATGTCGATATTTTTTTATTTTATTTTCTATTAATAAAAATTTCGGAAATTATACATGGTTGACAACAACACGCTTGTTCAAATTAACATGTTTATTTTAATCATTAACACGTTAATTTCGTTTTTAGTTTATGTGTAATTAAGCCATACAACTTTCTTTCCATGTCGGGTAATTGTTGGTTCCTTTGATAGCATTTTCATAACCTTTTTATGTACTTCTTGTCCATATTAGGTAGTTCGCCGACAACACACTACAATGCAGAAGAACATTCCTCCGAAAATAAAAAATGCTTTTTGACAAAAAGAAAATTTGCACATGTTATATATATATATATGATATTTTGTAATGCATGCATAGATTAGTCCTATTATGAATTTATATTTTCATTTTCAAACTACAAACCGTCAATTCAAACCACTAAATATAATCTCCATATGAAAATTTATTTACATATCAAATTTTATATTTTTCAAAATTTATTTACTATTTTTCAAAATAGTTAAACAATTATGACTTTTGAACGGTTCAGAACCTTTTGATCATGTGATTTTCTACCTATTTAAAAATATAGTAATTTCTTTTAAAAATTAAAAATTTAATTTTTAAATATATTTTTATATGAGCAATTTGAATCGACTGTTTGAACTTGAAAATAAAATATATAAATCTGTGTTACAGACCTATGAGCATTGCAAAAAGCACCATATCACCCCCTTACAAGCTAATTAAATCTACAAGATTATATGCATTAATTAATTACATATATAAAACCATTGTAGGAAAAAGATAATAACCTCCTAAGATACTCCGCGTAGAAATATGAAATATAATCTCAAGTGAAAGCTCTCCTCTAGAGGGGCGGTGCAGATACATTAATTGACGTGTCGAAATGTGGGGAATTTGCAAACATTAATCAAACAATGACCCAAATGAATTAATGAATTAGTCAATTGAAAGCATATGACATGCATGGATGGACTAATTGGTGGTGCCATACACATACACTAGGCAAGTAGGCACGGAGATGGCGACCGTGCATGATGTCGTGGTTCAGTCAAAGTGGACACGGGGACACGGTAGCTAGTCATAGTGTAGTACCATGCATTTGACTCGTTCAAACTCTAGCTTTCCACATAAACCATCTTCAAATTTTAATTGCTTTTTGTTAGTGCTCTCCACCATTTACTAATTACCACTTTTACTTTATATATTACTATGATCAAGATCATATAGGTCCATGAGTATCTCTTAAGTTCATCAAACTTCTTTGTGAACTTAATTATAAAATTTATCGAATTGGTTTCAAACGACTAATTTATCTCACTAGTGATGTGTATACATGCAAGAAATTAAATTTTTGAATCAATTTTGTATAAATGTTCAAAAAATGAATGTATTGAAATTAATTTATAAACCTTTTAATTATGACTGCTTGACTTTATACCAAATTAATTCTAAAATTTAAATTTTTTGTATGTAGACACATCTCTCGTAAGATAGATCGGTTTTAAAGGTTTGAATTTGTCATTTAAAACCAGTCTGATAGATTTTTGAGTAAAGTTCACAAAAAAATTTAGTGAACTTAAGAACACCCTAGTTCTACTCTTTAAAAGTTGACACAAGTTCAAAATCCGAATAACTTTTTTGTAATTATAAGCTATCAATGTAATCTACATATAATATTTTTCTTCTTCTTTCTACAGCTGATTAAGTTTTGGAATATTAAAAAACCACGTTGAAAAGTGAAAATTATCATACAAGACATTACTTAGTTAATTATGTTGAAGTTGTAATTAAATTTTAATCAAGACCTATAAGTGATTTAAACTTGAGTGCATTAAGCAAAAGTTTGAATTAAAAAATTTGTCAATCTAAATGGAAAATAATTATAGCCTACAAATTGGTTTCTTACATATTAGCACGAATCTTAGAAAACTCTGTACATTACAGGCGTGAGCTGAATTAGTCCAAATTTTTCTTTAAACTACTTATTGCACTGTATATCATAAGCTCATATAAATAAGAAAAAACCTACTTTTTCTTTAAACTTTTGAAATATTTATTGGTCTCGTTATTAAATCAAAATTGCACTACACTAATTTATTTCATAAGTGAGGATTTTTTTTTTAATTCATAAGGGAGGATTTTTTTTTTAAGTAGAAATGTGAAGGTTTAGCCACTAGATAAGTGAGGATTTTATTAATTAAAGATGTTCCATAAACATACATATTAGAGTAGAACCATGGTGTTCTTAAGTTTATCAAGTTCTTTTGTAAACTCAATTCTAAAACCTATCAGATTGGTTTCAAACAACGAATCCGAACCATTGAAATCCATCTACCTTACTAGAGATGTGTCTACATACGAAAATTTTAAATTTTGAAATTAATTTTGTATAGAGTGATCAAGTGGTCAACAAACATTCAAGAAATAAATGTATTAAAATTAATTTATAAACCTTCTACTTTTGACCGCTTGACTTTATACTAAATTAATTGAAAAGTTTATAATTTTAGCATGTTGACGCATTACTCGTAAAGTAGATGGGTTCCAACGGTTCAGATTCGTCGTTTGAAGCCAATTCAGTAAGTTTTAGAAATTATTTTGTTGATATAGCGAATATGGATATTAAAAAATTTATTAGCTTATTGGGTAAGAGTACGGTTAAGAAAAAAAAAATGGCTTCGAATAAAAGTGATAGGAACTATATTATACAGAACAAAGCTAGAGTGTAATGTGTTCACCAAGAAGGATTGGTGAGTATAACTCTAAAAGTTTATCGGATTGTCTTCAAACGTCAAATCCAAACCATTAAAATCCATCTACTTCATGAGTGATGCATGTACATCCAAAATTTTGAAAGTTTCGAACTTTCATTTTTTCTACCGCTTGACTTTGTACTAAATAGAATCGAAATTTTCAAAATTTTCATGTACATGCATCACTCATAAAGTAAATGAATTTCAATGGTTTGGATTTATTGTTTGAAAACAATTCGATAGATTTTTAGAGTTGTGCTAACTAATCTCTCTTGGTGAGCAATTTACACCCTAGCTTTACTCATATTAGATCATGATCTTATAGAGTAATAAATAGATACAAAATCATATAGGATAATTTTTTATACGTACAACTAAACTATAATATATTACGATGTGATTTATTTATATACTATGTTTTATATATTTTTATTTAATAATAGTTTATTCTTTGATAATAATAAGATCAAACATTATAATTTTTATATCCTATGTATTTATTTATTTGTTCTATTTTTATGTTAAATTATATTATTTATTAATATAATTATCACCTCCACCAAATTAATTCATATCGTAATCATTAACACACATTTAACACACAAAAATAAATGGTCACAAGGTTTGATAAAAAATCCGATAACCAATCTGAAATCCTAAATTGATCTCAAATTCTAAGTATATCTTCATTTCGCTAGTAAATAAATTTCAAATACTGATATAATAATTGTAATTTTAATTGCAGTGGATTGTAGAGTAAGTTTCAAATTAAAAAATTTCACTAAATTAGCAATTTGTCTAAAAGTTACCTAATTTCATGAATGTAACGTGTAATTGTAAAATTATCAATTCGAAAAATAATTTTATTTGCCACACTAAAAATATTCTGTAATTGTCGAAATCAAGATATATACTCTCAATCAAATTCAAATGGTCGGAATATAATCCAAATTCGATTTTAACTCTTCGACTCGGGAACCAAGACTTGGCTTGAAATTAAATAAAATGCTTTTCAGAAATTAAATGAATTTCTGAAAAGGAAAATAAAAACACATAATGAATCCAAAAGCAGCCGTAGGACAGACAAACTGAGCCCTGCCCTCTGTTTCATACATGATAGTATGATACATCCGCTGATGTTTCCTCGTATTAAATTTTTCATTTTTTTTCAAAATTTTATTTCCAGTGCCTCCTTTCTAATTGCTCCACGTGGAAATCTCCCATGTGTTATATAAATCAATCCTACCACTGCATCTCCTTCCTATCAAATGAAGCATTCCCTTCCCTCCCAACCAACAACAATACAACATCAATTGCATATATAGTGCAAGCTTAATTACAAAGTCACAACAACAGATAAACAGAGCATATAAATTATGCTTCATCCTCCTCCTCTGGTTTCTCAAACAATGGTGACTTCAGCGTATAGATCAATTCAAGTTCCTAAAATCCCCTTAAATGCCGTCCGTTGCGCTGCCACCTCGTCCCCATCGCTCAAACTCAGCCGCAACCCCACTGTTCCTTCTATCAACATAAGCCCGAAAGACAAACAAAAAACCATACCCGTTATCACTCGGAGGCAAGAACCTGGGTCGAACTCCGAATCCGTTTCACATCCCAAATGGAACCCGCTACAGTGCATAGCTGCATGTGCACTTAACAAGTTTGAAGATGCTGTGATAGCAAATTTTCTTGAAAAGCAGCATCCTTTACCGAAAACTGCCGACCCGTCAGTGCAAATATCAGGCAACTATGCACCCGTCAGGGAAACACCACCTCACCATAATCTCCCTGTGTCGGGTCAGATTCCTTCAGTCATCAATGGAGTTTATGTGCGAAATGGGGCGAATCCGTACTTTGATCCATCTGCCGGGCATCACTTGTTTGACGGGGATGGGATGATCCATGCCGTCCATGTGAAAGATGGCAAGGCCTCATATGCATGCAGATTCACTGAGACAGAGAGACTGGTACAAGAGAGGTCAATCGGTCGACCCGTCTTTCCGAAGGCGATTGGTGAATTGCATGGCCATTCCGGGATTGCAAGGCTATTGTTATTCTTTGCACGTGCAGCCTTAGGCGTCATCAATGCGACACACGGCATTGGGGTCGCAAATGCGGGTTTAATTTACTTTAACAGGCAGTTACTTGCCATGTCAGAGGATGACCTTCCATATCAGGTGTCCATTACACAGAATGGAGATTTGAAAACGGTCGGGCGGTATGACTTCTCGGGCCAGCTCAACTCCACCATGATTGCACACCCAAAACTCGACCCGGTTACAAAGGAGATGTTTGCGCTTAGCTATGATGTGATAAAGAAACCTTACTTGAAATACTTCTATTTCTCGCCTAATGGAGAGAAGTCGGCTGATGTTGAGATACCGATTGACGGGCCCACGATGATGCATGATTTTGCAATCACTGAAAATTATGTCATCATCCCTGACCAGCAGGTTGTATTCAAAATGCCGGAGCTTTTGCGTGGTGGGTCGCCTGTTGTGTATGACAAGAATAAAACTGCCCGATTTGGTATTCTACCGAAATATGCGAAAAATGCTCATGGAATAAAATGGGTGGAGGTAGAGAACTGTTTTTGCTTTCACTTGTGGAATGCATGGGAGGATGCTTGCACAGGCGAAATAGTGGTCATTGGATCATGCATGACACCACCCGACTCGATATTTAACGAGTCGGATGAATGCCTAAATAGTGTCCTATCAGAAATCCGGCTCAACCCATCAACCGGCAAATCAACCCGTACCCCAATTTTGGCTCCATCAGAACAGGTTAATCTCGAAGCCGGCATGGTGAATAAGAACTTATTGGGCCGAAAAACCCAGTTTGCATATCTTGCCATTACCGAACCGTGGCCTAAGGTATCCGGTTTTGCGAAGGTGGATCTCTTCACGGGCAAAATTGAGAAGTTTATATATGGAGATAACCGATATGGTGGCGAGCCATATTTTGTGCCAAAGGATCCATGTCATAAAGGAAATGATGAGGATGAAGGATATGTTTTGTGCTTTGTTCATGATGAAACGACGTGCAAGTCGGAGTTGCTGATTGTTAACGCTGCTAACATGAGACCGGAGGCATCGATTAGATTGCCATCGCGGGTACCGTATGGATTCCACGGCACATTTATTCGATCCAAGGAGTTAGAGAGACAAGCCTAGTTCTTGTGCTTATTTGTTAATTAATTCTGGTACATCTATTTTTTTCTGTTACAAGTTTTTTCTTGACTGAAATATTTTGTAGATAAACAGAGCAAGTATCATATTTTTATAGGTACTTGGTAGCTTGTATTATTTTTTAGGTTAGTTTCTAGGTTTTCTAGATCATTATGTTTTATATTTTGTTATGTAAAGTGGGGTTGGTGATGTAGAATGAGAGAGATGAGTTCAGTTGGTCTATATGTTATTCTTTTCTCTCACTTTTCCTTTGTTTAATTTGTGCAACTTGGATAGAGGCAGATGATATAAACCACTGATCTCTTTATATATTTCCTCTCTCATTATTTGCTTTATTGTAAATATTATATTTTCTTTCAACAATTGTGTTTGAATCATGTTTCTCTATTCTTAATTATTCTCAAGTATATATTGTCAATGACATGTTAACATCACGTTCAGTGCGTGATGCTATTAATTATATGTTCAGATGATATGAATTTGCATATGCTTGGGAAAAATAAAAAAAAATTCAGTTCTTTTAGGAAGTTTAGTGTGCCAGACACTGTTAGAATTTTATTTTATTAAATATAAACCTCACATTCACAGTTTGTATATGGTGCCCATACAGCTCCCCACTAATTAGGTTTCAACATGTAATATTTTTGCTTAAAAAAAAGGAACAACCTAAATACCTCACCAGCTATGTTGTTCGGATACCTCATATTGACCTTCGTACCCATATCAGATACGTATCGGATACCGATACACGTCTGATACGGTACCGATACGTATCCGCTTACGTAGCGTATCCTTACTCGGCCGATACAGTCGCAGATACGTACTCTGTTGAAACTCACGGATACGGCTGGATACGTGTGGATACGGTCGGATCGAATCCAAGAACCGTGTCAGCGCCCGTGAACTGCGCCCGCACCCATGAACCGTGACTGTGAGAACCATGCCCGCACCTGTGAACCACGCATAAACCGGCGCAAATGATTTTTTTTTTTTTTGCTGCCTTACGTGAATCGAACCTGAGACTTCCCAGTTGAGCATCAAAACCTTTAACCACTGCACTAGAGTTTCGTTTGTGATATATTCTAGTAACTATAGTATTTAATATATTCTTATGTCAAGTCTTTAATTTTTTATATAAATTTGATTTAAGTTATGATTATCTAAATACAATATATAAAATAATAAAAAATAATATATATAATAGATGTATCGTATGTTAGATTTTTTAAAATTGTCGTCTCACTGTATCCGATACGATACCGTACCCGTATCCATACAACATAGCTCACCAGTTATATGCTATATACCAAAAAGAAGAACATGTTTCCATTTGCATCTCTCATTGGGCTTAGCTCATAACATTTCTTTTAGTTAGTTTAAGGTTTAAGATATAGTACTTTACTGCATCATAAAACACTTTCGTTTGGAGGAAAAATGGCGAACCCTAAGGCGATTCTCCAGGCGAATCAAAAGGCGGCTGACCCAAATCATTCCAGGAGGGCGACGAAGAGACCAGAAGACAAAACGACAAGTCAGATAGAGGAGATCTCCATTCCATCCGTTCAAGGAGAGTTCACTACAGAGGACATTTTTATTCTAATTGGAGAGCATCCAGTGTTACATCTTCAACCTAGAGGCCTTAATGGCGAATCCAACAGGAACAATAATGATGGAGGGCAAAGGTCGCACGACATTTCCATCAAGAAGGCACCTGACGTTCCAGCTTCAAATCCTATTGGAAACCCAGACCCCAATCCGGTGGTTCAAAATCCAAATGAGGAATCGGAAGGATGGACTGTGGTCAAACGGAAAAGGAAGAAATTCAATAGCAATCAATTTCAGAAGAAGAATCAACACTCTCTTTTAGATATTCATGCAAAGAAATTAAGACAGCAACGAAAGTGCTTCAAATGCCTTGTGAAAGGTCACGTACAAGCTGTCTGTGCAAATCCTAGGAGATGCTTACACTGCACCGAATCTGGTCACATCATCAGGAACTGCCCAGATCTCAAAAAGGGCATTCCAATAGTCACACAAAAACCTCATTCACTCTATAAAGGGCAGCCAATGGTTTCTTCTCCCATTGGTAACACAGGCAACCAATTCAATCGCATCCCACCTGGTAACTACACACCAAAATCCAACCAAGAAAAATCTGTTGAGACACCAAGCAACATGGAGGAGTTAAGGGACTGGCAAACCATGCCAATGAACGAACCGGTGGAACTTTGGCAGCGACGCCCAACCTCTCTCAACGTCTACATAACCCCAAGAGAAACTCTCAGCCCGGCAAATAGGTTCCTCGAACAATCAGCATTCATTTTTGCTGGTTCCGGTAATTCTGATCCTAACTTGAAAAGAAGAATTGCCCATTACATGGCTCGGCACTTCAACAGAGACCCAAGAGATTTCACTATTTTCACCATTAATGAAGACTTTGGCGACGCTCTTCTCATCTTCCCGAACCCGGCAATGGCAGAAGAAGCTATCAATATTGCATCTTTTTATGTGGGAAACAGTATCACTGTAACACTACATCCATATTCTCCGCAATTGCAGATGGCTTTCAACCCCCTTTGCGGCAGGGCAAGGGTCAAACTCTATGGAGCACCTCTACAACACTGGAATAGAATTGACATGGCAACCTTAGTGTCAGGTTTCGGCTACCCGTTAAGGGTCGCTCCTTACTTTACAAATGGCAACTATGATTACCTGACCATGTTAATTGCATGCAAGGATCCTGAGAAAATTCCTTTTAACTTGAATCTCAATGTCAACCCCTATGAGAAAGATATTATAGTGGAGTTAGATGGTTGGCTCAAGCATGCAAGGGCACCAAGGACCAATCAAGGAAGAGGTACTAGACAAATCAGAAGAGACAGAGATGGAGGTGACCGTGGAAGGGGCGGTCAAGGTCATTTAGGTGGAGGAAATCTCCGCAATCCTACCAGACGCTTACCAGAGGGACATAGGAATGGGGGAGGAAACAGAAACATGGGTAACATATATGAAAGAGGAACCTCCAGTGAGGGCTCAAATTGGAGCAGGCCAATTTTTTCCTGGATTCAAAATTTGAGGGAAAGGTTGGTTCAGGCCGGAATAGTTAATGGAGCTGATGGCTCGGTAATAACAAATTCGGCACATGCTATAAAGGACTCACCAGCGGCAGCAGCAGTTGAGACTAAAATGGAAGCTTCTCAAGAGGTATCAAAAGTGATAACTATTTGTGACAGTGGTGCACAAGTCTGCAGCAAGTCTGGTATGTTACTTTTCAATGTGGTTATCAAGGGTCCACTGTTTTCTCTAGAATCGCACACTGTTTTCGGCGGTCTTCTTTTTGCTTCGGGGGAGCTGTTACATGGTTTTCTGAAAAGATTCATGGCAAAACCTCAGAGGAAGGACTATACCATGCTACAAGTTGTTCAGGTTGCTGCTAATGAAAATCTGATAAAAGAGGTTAATGACTTTCTGAAAAAAAACGGGCATTCAAATCTGCCCGAACTGGGATGGGAAACAGGAATCCATGGAGAGGATAGCGGCTTGGGGCTTGACTGGGAAGGCCCACCACCGGGCTTTGAGAAGCCCATCTACTTACAAAATCAGGGCATCTCTCAAAATGAAACCCTGCAAATCAAAGATGTTGAGCAAGGCCCACCACCGGGCTTTGAAAAACCAATTTTCCTCTCTCCAAAAACTGGCAACACACATGTGATTTCGCATCAGGTTAACTCAGATCAAACCCCAGACTTTACTGCTGTGAGGCCCAACACTCCAGGGGGCAACAGGCAAGTTGCCCGAGGAAGAAAGAGGAAGGGTACGGGTCATTGCCTTCTCAATTCAGCTCAAGTGCGTAGGAGTGAAAGGTTGAAGAAAAAACTTTCTGTTGACAAATCGAAGAAGGAATCAAACAAGAAGAGGATAGGCAAACAGAAGGTTGCGATCAACAAGATCAAGTTAGATTATCTCCAATCCCTCAGTCCGATGAACAAAACTCAAGCAGAGTTGGTGGTCAATTTGGCAGGAGTGGAGCTTAGAGGTGGAATTGAAGAAGAGGTGAACAAGATGACATGGAATTAGAAATAAGGATAAGGCCAGGAAGTCCTAGTTTCAGTCTAGTTTGGATGTTTTCAGTTTTTTTAATGTCGGTTTTAAGATATTTCAGTCGCATTTTGCTTTTAAGGGTTGTTAAGGAAATGTGTCAAGGTGTTGGGAAGAGATTGATTTTGGTTCCTTTTTTCTGTTGGAAAAAAGCTTTGAAGTGGGTCAGGTTTCTTTTTGTAATAGGAGCTAGATACTGGCAAGTGGTAATTTTATTGGGAGAAGAGGTGAAATACTGGCAGCAACTTTTTGTAAGAGTCCATTGTCAGTATTGTTTTATGAAGATGTTATACTTTTATTATGGAATCAGTCTCAAAATTTAAACTTCTCTCTTGGAATGTAAGGGGTCTGAATGAGAAGGACAAACGATTAGCAATAAGGCAAACGGTACTGTTGGAGAAGCCGGATATGATTTGCTTTCAAGAGACAAAAATGAGGCTGATGAATAATCATGAAATTCAGCAATCATGTGGAAAGAAGCTTAAGGATTTTGATTATGTGGGGGCTGATGGAACAAAAGGGGGAATTCTATTGGCTTGGAACGAAACAAAACTCAAGAAGATAGATTGCATCAAAGGCAACTATAGTCTGTCAGTGACATTCAAATTCAACGGTGACCAAATCAAGGTGACAGGAGTATATGGCCCCAATTCGGTTACACAAAGAAGTGATTTCTTTCAAGAAATAATGGAAAGTATGCCTTTAGATGACACTCCATGGCTTCTATGTGGAGACTTCAATGTCACTTTACTACAAGGGGAGAGAACCAACCACAACAGCAGCAACTGGAGAGAATCCACTAAATTTTCAGACTTAATCATGGACTTAAACCTAATTGATCTGCCAATGAGAGGAAGAAGTTTTACTTGGTCCAACACAAGAGCTCAGCCAACAATGGCAAGATTGGATCGGTTCTTGATGTCTGCAAGCTGGAACAACACATTTCCTAATGCATCACAAGAAGCTTTGGCTAACACCTCATCAGACCACACACCAATCCTTCTGACTGCACAAACAAATCATAGAAGAACAGTATTTTTTAGGTTCGAAAATGCTTGGTTAAGGTCACAGCAATTCAAGTCCTTTGTCCGAGATACTTGGAACAACAAGGAGATGGCAACAACACCACTGGAGCTCAATAACAAGCTTAAGTATGTACAAAGAGAAATAAAAATATGGACAAGAGACAAAATTGGAAACTTTAAAAAGCAAATCACCGTTTGCAGAGACTACCTGGACTGGATAGGAAAGGTAGAGGAATCTACAAGTATTACTAGAATGGAAAAATGGGTTCAAGTAACTATCAAGAGAAGGTATACAGAACTATCGGTGTTAGAAGAAGATATTTGGAGACAAAGGGCAAAGGTAAAATGGGAACTGCAAGGAGATAGAAATACAAAATATTTCCACTCTATAGCAACTTCCACAAAAAGGAATAACGTTATTCAGGCAATCGAACAAGATGGAAACATGCACCGATCCCAAAACATGAAAGCAACGATATTTTGGGATTTTTATGTCAAACTGATGGGGACCGAATCGACAACATGGACAAACATAAACTGGAATCAGCTGTATAACAACCAAGAATCCTTGCTGCAAGATCTGACACTTCCATTTACACATGAAGAGATTTCGCAAGTGGTCAGAGAATGGCCAGCCAACAAAAGTCCCGGGCCTGATGGATTTACAGGCGAATTCTACAAGGAATTTTTGGATATTTTGCTCACGGATATACACACGGTCTTCTCCAATGTTTTGCAAGAGGATTCAAACTTGGACAACCTCAACAACTCTTACATTGTGCTCATCCCTAAAAAGGAGGAAGCAAGGAATCCTAAAGATTTCAGGCCCATTAGTCTATTGCATGGCATTCAAAGAATCTTCTCTAAAATCCTTGCCAATAGATTACAGCCATTCATTCAGTCACTTGTAAGAGACAACCAATCGGGCTTCGTGAAGGGTAGACAGATCACTGAGGGATTTCTTTACGCACAACAGGTTTTGCATCTCACAAGTGACAACATGATTCCAATTGCATTATTCAAAGCAGATATTCATAAAGCATTTGACACGGTGAGTTGGGAGTTCTTATGCAATGTAATGAAGGGTCTCGGCTTCTCTGACAAGTGGATTAATCTCATCAGCACTTGTGTGCTCAAAGGACACTCTCAGATTATTATAAATGGTCTCCTAGGAAAGAAAATTGTTCTAAAGAGGGGAGTGAGACAGGGGGATCCTCTCTCCCCATTGCTATTCATTTTAGCAATGGATTTTCTTCCAAGATGGCTTGAAAAATTGGTTCAAAATGGTACATGGCGGCTACCTTTCGAGAATATGAGACCTTGCCTTCTATATGCAGATGACTCCCTGTTTTTTATAAAGCCGGAGTTGAGACAAATTCAAACACTCAAGGTCGTTTTGACTACATTCACCCAAATTTCTGGTTTACAAGTGAGCATGGAAAAATCGGAGCTTTTACTTTCCAGAGATGCATCTCCAGATTCGCAGCAATTCACACATATTTTGGGTTGCAAAGAGGGCACATTCCCACTTACATATCTTGGGCTACCCTTGTCAGACAAGAAATTGCCCAAGTCTGTCTTTTTACCACTCCTTCAAAAAATCAACACGAGGCTACAAGGGTGGGCAGCTAGACTACTCTCAATTGCAGGAAGAATGGTTCTCATCAATGCTATCTTATCGTCTATTCCCACATACTTCATGTTGGTTATGAAATTACCAATTTGGGTAATAAATGAAATAGACAAAACAAGACAGAAATTTCTTTGGAAGAATAGTGCATCTGAAAGAGGAGGGATACACTTGGCCAATTGGGAATTGGTATGTATGCCAAAGGAGTTTGGTGGACTTGGAATAATTGATCTAAGGGTGTTTAACGATGCATTAATGGCTAAATGGTACTGGTACTGGCATAAACCGGAGCAAAGGTTATGGAAAGTATTAGTGCAAGAGACAGTGGCTGGGGAACGACCGAGTGACCTGCCAGGAAGCAAATTCTTCACTTTGACATTGAAAAATGCAAGAGCTTTTTGTGATACAAGGATGAGGAAGCTAATTGGGAATGGGGAGAATACTTTATTTTGGCATCATAATTGGGGTCATGGAATACTCAAATATGTCCTCCAATTATTATATCAAAAAATTGATGATCCAACAATTTCAGTTTCTCAAGCTCTTCAACCACATTTCTTACAACAGATTGCTACCAGAGTCGATACAGAGAAGGAAATAGCACAGTTCGAAGAATTGCAAGCCATCGTTTTAACACAAGACATTGTTCTCACAAAAGAAGATGAAGTAAGATGGTCACTCACTTCAGATGGGAACTTCTCTGTTAAGTCCACATACACAGAACTTAAGAATGTGCCAAGGGTAAAAGTGAGAATTCACAAAATCTGGAAATTGACAATACCTCCTAGAATGAGAGTCTTTGCTTGGTTAGTCTTCTATGATAAGATTCTAACAACAGAGAACCTAGCAAAAAGGGGTTGGAACTTACCGAGTAGATGTGTATTGTGCAAACGAGCTTCTGAAAATATTTCTCACTTATTTTCAGAATGTCAGTTTACATTAGAGGTATATCAAGGTTTGAACAATGCTCTTAATTTACCGCCAAGAAACTGGAGTGAAGTGCTTAAGGAGACACAAGCACAGAAGTGGATAGTAGATACGAGGGGAGAAACTAAATCTAAAGAAATGTTGATAATTGCAATGTTCATATGTTGGCGAGAAAGATGTTCAAGGACGTTCACGGAAGTCACAAAAGGGACGCTACAGATGATTGAAGAAGTGCGACAGCAATGGAATTTCACGCATTGAGATGTTTGGATGGTGTTTGTAATCACTGTTAAAAAACTGGTACGGAATCTGACACTAATGTCCGGTACCGGGAACACTGACAATGGGAAATTCCCTACTGCCGTGACTGATAACAGTGAAGAGTCACGTTACTGGTATGAAAGGGACAAGCCCAGTGAAGATCTACCCGCTGATACAAGGACCGGTACCGGTAGCATTGCCACGACGGCAGAGTGATACTAATAATCGGTACCGGTAACAGGGACAGTGGGGAATTACCTACTGGTAAGAGACCTGATACCAAAGACCGGAAGCAGCTGGGCACTTGACTACTGGTACGAGAAATGATAGCTATGAAGATGATTCAGTTCATGGTACAAAGACCGGTACCAGCGACACTGACAAGACAGAGAGATACATAACCGTTCACATTAATTTCTGATTTTTATTTTTAGTTCCTTTCATTTTAATCTTTCCTTTTCTTTTTTTAGCGTGTATTCTTTTCTTTTTCTTTTGACAACTCAACACTCATGAGTTGACCTTGTTATTATAATCTCGGCTACAAATCTATTGTACCGGTTCAATAAAATCAAATAGAGGCTTTGACCTCTATTTTTACTCAAAAAAAAAAAAGTTTAAGATATAGTCCTTTTCATAAGCCCACTATATATTCGTTTAAATTATGATATGGATCAAGGAACAACTTTTTTCTAATTATTTTTTCTTCCTTTTCATCAAATTGGTGCAATTAAATTGATTCTTTCATTTTCAATCTGTTCTTTTGGGATATCCAGATGAACTTTCAGACCAATCAAATCAAATGGAATAAAAAAATGTCTACAGCCAGTGTCATCATATATATTTTTTCCCTATTTTTTTTAATATAGTTTAGTTGTTTGTTAAATATTTTTCATGCAATGCGATATGTAGAATTTTTAAATATGTGGTCCTGTCCTTATCTACACCAAAAGAACATAACCACAATTAGGGACGGAACTAAAAATTTATTATGCAGAGCTAAAATTAATAAAAAAAATATTCAACACAATATATTTTAAAACGAGACATATTTAATACTTTAATTAAATAAATACCTCATTAATAAAAGTTAAAAATTTAGAATTTAATTAAAATTAGCAGAAATTTGCGAAGTTAATATGGTTGGAGGAATATGGCAAATTTCAGGGGCAAATTGTGTGAATTTGGTGGATGAATTGCCTGATTTATTGGAGCTGAAGTTGGTATTGGGATTTTTTTTTAAAAACATAATTAAAATAATTAAATTTAAAAAAACAACTTGATTACCTCGATTTTTAGAAAAACCGAAAAAACGAAAATGGCAATTCGTTTTGAACATTTTTTTTCCCTATACCGAATTGTCAATTCGGTGTAGGTCTGTTTCACAATCTCCTCTAAACCGAATTGCCAATTCGGTTTAGAGGGTTTTTTTTTTTTAAGAGACACTATGAAGACCAAAATAATGAAATCTAACACTGAAAATTTGAATTTCTTTGTTTAAATTATTTGATAGATTACTTCTTTTGATATATAATTAGGATATTTATACTAAAATACGCTAAATTACTTGAATTATGTTGAATTACACTATATTAAGTTAAATTACACTAAAATACATTACATTACGCAAATACGATAAATTATGCTAAATTACATATGAATAGGGACGATATCTTTACTGAAAAAGCGAAAAACCATGGCAAAACTTCAAACGGTCATAAAACGGTGCTCGAGCGCCCGATTTTAGCAAATGACCACTTTTCGGAAAGCTTACGAAAATACGCATGGGTCCGTGCCGGCGATGCTAGATTCCAAAATTCAATATTGCCAAAAAACAAAGAGAAGAGCCTCAAAACTTGAGTTGAAGTTTCCGATTAAGATTTTCATTTCTATTATTCAATCCAAGTAGCTCAGTAAATTAGTTACATAATGAACTTGTAGAATACCAATTTTTACTATTTTTGGAATTTTTTTACTAATTTTTATGATTCATGAAAGAAAGGCACAAAATCAGTCTACTTTAGCGTAATTTACCGTATTTCAGCATAATTAGCGAAATTATTGTAATTTAGCGTAATTTAGTGTAATTCAACATAATTTATTGTAATGTAGTGTAATTCAACATATTTTCAAGTAATTTAGCTTATTTTAGTGTAAATATGCTAATTATATATAAAAAAAGTAATCTATCAAATAATTTAAACAAAAAAATTCAAATTTTCAGTGTTTGATATTATCTTGTTCTTCATAGTGTCTCTAAAAAAAAACAAAAAAAAGAACCCTCTAAACCGAATTGCCAATTCGGTTTAGAGGGAAATTGTGAAACAGGTCTACCCCGAATTGGTAATTTGGTGTAGGGAAAAAAAAAGTTCAAACCAAATTGTCATTTCGGGTTTTACAGTTTTTCTAAAAAACGAGATAATCAAGTTATTTTTTTTAATTTAATTATTTTAATTATACATATTTTTTTAAATCCTTGGTATTGGGCCTGCTACTGGTACCCTTTTATCTTTTATTATCATTGTTTTAATCCTTTGGACTCGTACCTTGTATTTTAAGCGGCTCCACAAATTATTGGTTTTTGACTTTTGAGATTTTTTTCATTCTTTGGACTCGTGCCTTGTTTTTTTTTCGTGCCCTACGTGAATGAACCTAGGACTCTCAGTGAGCATCAAAACCTTTAACCACTATATTAGAGTATTTAATATATTCTTATGTTAAACTTTTAATTAATTTTTTATACAAATTTAATTTAAGTTATGATTATCTAAATACAATATATAAAATAATAAAAAAGATTGGAAAATTCTATCCGTATCGGACCCATAAAAAGATTTGGAAAAATTCTACCTTTAACATTTTTTCGACCCATAAAAAGATTGGAAAAATTCTACCCGTATCGGATACCGATACGCACCCGATACAGCACCGATATGTATTCGATACGCCAGCTGGCGTATCCGCTTACGTGACGTATCCTTACTCGGCTGCTTACGTGGCATATCCTTATTCGGCAAATTTCAGAGGGGCCCTCCGCAAATTGTGTGAATTTGGTGGATGAATTGTCTGATTTCTTGGAGCTGAAGTTGGTATTGGGCCCTGCTACTGCGGATCTGACTCTGCTGCTCTTACGAGAGAAGAGCAGAGTTCTGCTCTTCTGATCTCAACCATTCAAAAATTTTCATTCACGTATCTCGATAAAAAAAAATTTATGCACAGATCTTAACGGGTTCTGCTCTTCTCAGAAGAGCAGCAGAGTCCGTTCCTGTTCCTGCTACTGCTACCCTTTCTCTTTTATTATTATTTTTTTAATCCTTTGGACTCGTGGCTTGTATTTTAAGCGGCTACACAAGTTATTGGTTTTGACTTTTGAGAAAGAGGCACTACTTTTTTTCTTTCTTTTTTAATTTCTTATCAATTGTTAAACAACAAACAGTTATTATAAAATAAGAGAAACAAAGAGAAATAGTACCTCACTTTTTCGACCCATAAAAAGATTGGAAAAATTCTACTTCTCTAAATATTAAAAACTAAAGGATTTTCTGTAATTTGTTTCTTGAGTGAGTCTATAGTACTATGCATAGTACGGATTGGTCCGTACTACGGATCAATATTTTCGTTTTCAAAATCCTAATGGTCGATCCAAACCGTTCAACATGATTTTCATATGATAATATACTTGTGGGCTAAATTTTCTATTTTTTAGAATGTTTTTACTATTTTTTAGATAGGTAGAAAATCACTGTTTTTGGATGGTCCAAAATTTTCAGATCAATGATTTTCTATCTATCTTAAAATATAGTAAAAAAATTCAAAAAAATATAAAATTTAGTCTGCAAGTACATATTCATGTGGGGGATCACGTTGAACGGTTCGGATCGACCATTAGAATTTTCAAAATGAAAATATAGCTCCGTAGTACGGACTAATCCTGCTATGCATAGTACCATAGACTCACTCTTGTTTCTTTAACTCAGACTCAAACCAACATCAACAATATAATACCAACCACAAAATATCCTTCAAAATTTTATTGGGACACAAAAGATTCCAATTAGAGATCTTTTGTGGTTTATTTCTTAACTATTGACTCAAACAAAGAGAAATAGTACCTCAGTTTTTCGAACCATAGAAAGATTGGAAAAATTCTACTTCTCCAAATATTTTTTATGTTTTCCGAAAAAATTGAAGGATTTTTTGTAATTTACTTCTTTGACTCCCGACTCAAACAAACATCAATAATATAATACTAACCACAAAATATCTTTCAGAATTTTATTAGGACACAAAAGATTCCAATTGGAGATCTTCTGTAATTTGTTTCTTAACTCTTGATTCAAACAAACATCAACAATATAATACCAATCACAGAAGATCCTTCGGCATTTTTATTGCGACCACAGAAAATTCTGATTGGAGATCTTCTATAGTTTACTTCTTGACTCAAACAAATACCAATAATATAATACCAACCACAGAAGATCCTTTAGTATTTTTACTAGAACCATACAAGATTTCGATTAGAAATCTTTTGTGGTTTGCTTCTTGATTTTTGACTCAAACAAAAATCAACAATATAATATCAACCAAAGAAGATGACCAATAACAAAACAAACAAAAAATTGGACTGAAAAAATTTGCTCCAGTCTTTCTATAGTCCGAAAAACTAAGGTACATTTTCTCTTTTCCTCTCTTATTTTATAATAATTTCTATAAACAAAAAATTAGCCAACAAATATACGGATAGAATATAATCCTTTTTTTCTCATCTTTAGTCCTGTCAAGAGTGGGAAAAATGGCACGGCAAAGCCGGCTCCGTCACGGAATGACACGGTTACGACAACGGTATAGAACGGTCCAGTTACGGCACGGAACGTCACAGCACGCGTGTCAGTTACGTGCCGTGACTCGCGTGTCCCGTGCCATAACTATTCGCATGCCATGTCTATTTTTGAAACTTTAGCACGGCACGACACGTGAAAGATTTAGTCACGGCACGACACGACACGTAGTCACGTGTAATTAGAACCATTAGATATTGATTTAATGGTGAATCTTGAATAAACTAACTTAAATTATGATTAAATGGTCACGCGAGTACGTATGGTCACGGCACGTTTAGCGTAACTCACGTGACGTGACCATTCGCATACCATGACCACCCCTTGACATTTTGGTTACGACACGGCACGGCACGGCACTTTTTTTCCACTCTAATCCTGTGTACTATTCCTCCGGGTCCTATTTGCACTCTGTTATTAGAAACAATATTTTGTACATATTTTAAACTGCCTTATCTATACAAATGCAACGATATAAAAATATACTTGAGATGTTTATCCGGATGTTATCACATGATAAATATGATGCTACAGAGTGTTATCACATGATAAGTGGTACAATCATATAATTTATTTGTAACTTGGAATATGCTTTCATTAATTAATTATAGCAGGTACGTGTCTTTACTTTTTCCTTTCTAATTTAGTAATATTTTCTGTTTTGTGCTGCCCCTCAATTTAATGCCGATATTTTTATTAAAACCCCCAAAAAAAACAAATTATCAAATCTGCTCCCACTCCAAAGTTATAATTATTTCTACCCCAACCGCCCGTCGGCTGGGCGGTCCACTTTCCGGACCTGACCGCCCAGCAGGCGGGACGGTCCACTGCCCTTATCTGACCGCCCAGCAGCTGGGCGGTCCGATATAAAACCCTATAAAAGGGGTTTTTCTCTCTCCTGAGCAACACAGTGTTCATTCCCCCAATCCCAGAAATTTTCCAGAACCGAATGAGAGATGAGAGAGCCGTCAGAGGCGATTTTTTCAGCGATTTTGAGGCGATGGTGCACAGTAATCCCAGCACAGTGTTTCCAGAACAGTGTTTCTAGCACAGTAATCCCAGCACAGTAATCCCAGCACAGTGTTTCCAGAACAGTGTTTCCAGAACAGTAATTCCAGAACGGAAATATGTTGGTTGCACTGTATGTGGGCGGGAAGTTTACCCGGGGTGCGGAGGGAGCACAGTACACCAAGGAAGCAGCCTACGGCTTTGAGGTAAATGAAAATACCTCATTTGTTGAACTGAAGGGAATAATTTATGAAAAAATTGGTGTGAACCCCAACCGGTGTGATATAGATTTAGCTACCCGGATTAACACAGTAAGTGGTGGTAGACCTTACTATACCAGGTATCCAATAACTGATGAGTCGGTATGGAGGAGTGTTTACAACACTTTTCAGACACAGGGGGTAATGGTAATGGACTTATATTCCAGGAGAGTTCAGCGTGAACCCGGGGTTGGAACATCTAGGGAAAATAGAGGTTATGATCACTCGGGTTATGACAACCCGCGTCACTCGAGTTATGACAGCTCGAGTTATGATCACTTGGGTTATGACAACTCGGGTCGTGAGCACTCGGGGTATGACAACCCCCGCCACTCTAGTTATGACAACCCCCACCCCTCGAGGTATGACAACCCCCGCCACTCGAGTTATGAACCGCCCGTATCACCCGTTTATGAGAATTTTGTACCTGATTTTACCACCGATCTACCACCACCACCACCTCCTCCTGAAACCCCAATCCAACCCAGATTTCCATCTGTACCACCATCAATACATATAGTGTCACCCGTTGCTACCCGGAGAGACCTTGACCTTGATGCTGAGCTCGATGCCATACCACAAGGAAATTTGGAAACAGGTGACGAATGGGAAGGGGATTGGGATTCTGATCACCTGTCAGAAGGTGATGGAGATTATTTACCTAAGGAAGACAGATTTCCGATTAGAGGTCGGACAGATAGGCATCCGTGCCCCACATTCAATGATACCACTGCTTTTGAAGAAGCAGACATCTCATTTTTTGGGCCGCGTGTCAGGTACAGTCAAGAGGTTGCTCCGCAGCAGGTTTACACCAACATAGATGAACTTGTGAATAAAATACATGAGGTCCATGTTCACGGCAACTGGGAGTGCATAACTGAAAAAAGGGACCGAAGAAGGTTAGCAATTGTTTGTAAAGACGAAGAGCATTGCCACTTCCGTCTCTATGCAACCCCTGTGGGTAAGGGCGAGGCATGGATTATTAAGAAGTGTGAACCACCTCACACATGCAAGGCTGCGTCATCAAGGAAAGACCATGCAAATCTTACGGCTTCACTTATTGCCGATGTAATTGAGAATGACGTTAAGGAGGACCCATCGATGAGCCTTAAAGAGGTTGCTAGACATGTCAGACGCGTTTACAAGCATGTCGTCTCAAAATACAACAGGTTGTGGAGAGGGCGTGAACTTGCGATTTGCCGAATGTTCGGTAGCTGGCATGGTTCGTACAACTTGCTTGCACCATTGCTGCAGGCCATAGTAAGTACTAATCCCGGCACTGTCTTTGAATGTTGGAATATAGGCGTACGGGATGTCGACAACGCGGTGCAATTCAAGGCCATAGCATGGGCGTTCGGTCCATGTATTCAAGCTGTGCCATACATTAGACCGGTCATCAGTGTGGATGCATGCTTCCTGTCTGGCCGTTACGACGGGAGACTGCTGATCGCATGTGCATATGATGCTGAAAACCAGTTGTTGCCTTTGGCCTTTGCAATTGTTGAGAAGGAGGACGGGAAAAACTGGGGATTTTTCATGAGGTTCGTAAGAAGACAAATGGTTGGCGATCGGTTCTTTTGTGTCATATCAAACCAGCACAAAGGAATCAAATATGTTTTTGATCGCCCGGATTTCGGGTGGTCGACAGCGAACGGCGAATGTGTGCACAGGCTGTGTATGCAACATGTTACAGACAACCTACACAAGAACTACGGATCTGGAAAATGGGTTGCAGATACATTCAGAATTGGTGCCAAGAAGAAGAAGCCGAGAAGGGTGGAAGAGATGTTCAAAGATTTTGCCAAGGTATGTATATTTTCACAGACTTATATTTTCTGAATTATTTAATCAAACGTTTTCTCATCTGAAATTTTTTTTTTTTTTGCAGTACTGTCCAAAGGCAAATTTGTACTTATTCAAGGTGGGAAAAGATAATCCCGCCGATCTGGCTGAGCCACCTCGATATGAGAAGATATTGCAAGCCCGTGATGGAGGTTTCCGATGGGGAATTATGACCACAAATGGGTCTGAGTCCTTGAATGCTGTTTTCAAGCAGAGCCGGTAGTTGCCCGTGGCAGTAATTGTGGAGGACACCTTCTACAAGTTAAATGCATGGTTTGTTGCACGGCGTGTTAAAGCCCTCGAATTACTGTCCAGGTATGTATATTTTTATTCAGATATTTTGCTAAGGTATGCATATTTTTATTTGTTGACTTATATTTTCTGAATTACTGTCCAGGAATCAAACGTTTTCAACAAGGGTGGAGGGGAAACTAAGGAAACATAAGGAGAAAGGTGCAGTTATGAGAGTTGTCCCGTACGGGGATAACCAATTGGAATTCGAAGTGCACTGTCCAGATGAGTTTGCTCCAACCGGCCGTAGACCGGATGGGACTATGGAGTTTGTGAAAAGGATGTTCAAGTATGTTGTTATTTTTGCACCTGACAATACTGTAATATGCACTTGCCAAGGAATCCAGTTGGCCCACAGACCTTGTTCTCATGTTATGGCGGTGTGCCGGGAGAGAAACTTCTCTGAGGATGATTATGTCGCAGACATGTACCGTACCGAGTACCTTGCGAGTACTTGGGGTGCATCTTTCCATCCTTATCTCAACCAGTATCAGTGGCCGCCCTATGTTGGTGATAGAGTCTGTCCCGCAAGCGGGTGTATCAGAAAAGGAAGAAGACCCCACAAGCGTCAAGTAATGATCATGGACGAGATAGAAGGTAGGCGAATGGGACATCAGGCCCGCCGTTCAACAACTGATAGGCAGCGAGCAGGTACGGTTGATTCCTTTTATTTACTTATATTTTATTTATTTACTTATATTTTATTTGTTTACTTATATTTTGTTTTGATTTTATTTCAACTCGAATGCAATGCAGATGCCATTAACGAGGCCAACGAAAGAGAAAATGCTAGAGTTGTTGCTGAGGCTACCGGTAGTAGCCACAGCAGGGGTGAAAGCTCAGGAACCGATAGTAGCCGCCGCACTCATGAAAGCCCAGGAACCGGTAGTAGCCATGGAGAGACATCCGGTAGTGCCGCAGAACCAGCTGCACCCAGACCAAGACGTCGTATTTTGAGTTTGTTCGGCCGTCGTCGCTGATTACCAAGTTTTGTTAAATTATGTTATAAACTATTTTAGATGTATATTGTAAACTATTCTAATTGGTAGTTTGTGAACTATGCAATTTTTTATTTGCCTCGATTATTTTATATGCTTCATTTTTGTTATTTTTATTACTTAATTACGTATACAAAAACTAACAACATAAAATATAAACAAACACAAAACTAATGAAATAAAGTCTGCGACATAAATTTCTAAAAATTCTACAACATAAATTCCTAAAAAATCTACTTCTTACAACGAGCCTTGAAAGTGCATGGAACAAAGTCATCATCAGAGTTTGCCTGATCTGGATCAGTCACAGCAGACGAAGTGGTAGCCTTACCAGTACACGGAACAAACTTATCGTCCGATGCTGGAGGCTCTGGATCAACTTTCTTCTTTTTCAAACCAAAGCCGTAGGGGTTTTCCACAAAGTCATCGTCTGAAATTTCATACTGAACATGTCGTTTCTTCCATTCCTCCAGCTTACATGTCTCACAATTAAAAAAATCACGACATATTTGACACTTGTATTTTTTTTCCTCATTTTTACCTCGATCACTAATTGACCCTTCTCTCGCTACGCCACGATCTCGGTTGCTCGCTTTCTTACCTCGTTTATTACTGTCCATACCTCAAAATCGCCTAACAGCTCTCTTTTTCAGTTCTGGAAATTTGTGGGATTGGGGAATGAACACTGTGCTCATCAGGAGAGAGAAAAACCCCTTTTATAGGGGTTTTAAAGCGGACCGCCCATCTGCTGGGCGGTCAAATAAGGGTAGTGGACCGCCCGCCTGCTGGGCGGTCAGGTCCGGAAAGTGGACCGCCCAGCCGACGGGCGATTGGGGTAGAAATAATTATAACTTTGGAGTGGGAGTAGATTTGATAATTTGTTTTTTTTTGGAGTTTTAATAAAAATATCGGAATTTAATGTCACCTCATTTTCACCTATATTTTGGTGTTTTAATTAATCCCACCACATTAAAAAGAGAAAAAAGCAACACTGCAATTTGCACCATTTGGTCGTTCCGTCGTTGTCATCATTTTCTCAGTGTAATGGACCAAATTAAAACCTTACGGTACCGTCTTCAATTTCTAATGCTTATCTCTGGTTGTTTCTTGCAATTTTCATTTCCAGAGTAATGGGCATGTGCTTCATGCAGTAGGACATTTCAGCTGAGAGATTGGGTACTAGGCAACTTCATGTTCGTGGTATTGAACTCATCATAAAATATTCTCTCTTTCAAGAAAAGCTAGGTAAAAGAACATCAGTTCAGTTTTTGGTCTTTTCTCTTTTGTTCTATTATTTATTATTCATGAATTTGAAATCAGCAGTTCATTTAGCTGAACTGGATCACTAACTAAATAATATGCACTCAAATATCGAAAAGCACCCAATTGTAAGCTGTTGTAACTTTTATATCGAAAAGCTCCTCTCAATAGTCAATAGTTCACCTGTGTATGGTAGTTAGGTTTCAGTATAAGATCCCTTAATGCTTGCTTTGTAAAGCCTTCCCCCAGTCAAAATTATCAAAATATTGATCTCTTATTTTTGTTGCAGTGATTTGGACAAGTACAGATTTGAGCTTGCTTGGACTTGGTCTAACAGACAAATATTAATTTCAGGAAGTCTGTGTCTGATGCGTTTGTCTCAAATTAGTTTGAACGGAAAAATGCTGCCGTGTTGCAAAATAACTAATCACATTAGGTATGCAACTGATTTTTGTTCTAATTTCGTTTTCATCAGCTCTTTTTTTGTGGAAATTTAAAAATTAAACAGAGCATTTTTGGGAATGATAAAAAACTAATTCATGGCATCTACAGTTCTGTGATATGTTAGGACAAAATACCCTTAGGATTTATAGAACAGTAATGTAAGCTAATACAAATTAAGGTGAATCCAGAGACTTGGTGACTCCAACATTTCATATATGTAAAGATGAATTTTGTGTTTTTGTATCTCTTGTACATGTCAGAAATTTAGGTAATTTTAATTTGATTATTTCTATTTATCATGTAGGATATTGAAGAATAACCAGTTAACGAGGCCTATTCCTTTTCAGAGATTGTACCAATTTGATTAGTATAATTCATTAGCTTGTGTTTTTTTAGTAGTATACCATTTTTTGATTTGATCTGAATGTGATATGTTAATGCTATGCTTGTAGTTCGTATATGTATGATGACATTTCATATATTAAGACATTATACTTTTAGTTTGTATATGTATGATGACATTAACATATTTTAATGAAAAAGAGGAGGGCATTAGATGTGTTCAATCATTTACAAACAATAAACTTTAATAAATTATGTTTTCATTGCTTGGTATGTTTCGTACCAATTGGGAAAAAGAAAAATAACAAAAAAAAGCATAAAAAAAAACAACCTTCTGCTACCGATTTTGGACCATTAGAGACCGGCCGATCGGTCTCTGATGATCTTGCGCCACGTCAGCACGCAGCATCAGCGACAGAACTAATCGGTCGCTAAACGGGTCATCAGCGACCGGCGCCTGAAGCTTCAGCGACCGGTGACGTCAGCGAGGTGGTCATCAGCGACGAAGCATCTGCGTCCGAGTCATCTGCTACCGATTTCGGTCATCAGCGACCGGTCAACCCATCAGCGACCGGCGAAAAACCCTTCAGCGACTGATTTGGCCGGTCGCTGATGGGTGTGAATGCTGTAGTGGGTGACATGTGGCCTATCAAAATTATTTAAAAAAAATATATGTTTCTATGTTTATATCTTTTTCTACAAAAATTTTAAAAATATACTTGAGATGTAAATAATAATAAAGTTATGTCTCATTCTAAAATTTTGTACATAATATCATAAAAAATAACGTAAATTTACCTACAAGATGCGACAACAAAAGTTTATATTTTTTTTTTCTCTTTTTTTTGGTGAAAATTCTGTGATTTTTTAAACCAACATAGAAAAATGCAAAAAATACTATGCCTTAATGTCCATTTATTTGAATAATCTTTACATTCATCTCATAAGGACAAACATAGTAGAACAATTAAAAAAGGGGACTTTTTCATAAATCGTATTTTTGCAAAGACACAATTAATATTTTTGCAAGAATAAAAAATATTTGAATTTTGAAAAGACAATTAATATTTTAAATATGACCATTGATATTGAAACCAGAAAACCCAAGCGTTCATATTGTGTTCTTTTGTTGTTGTTGTTGTTTTTTTCCCTTGGAGACTTGGAGTAGGCAATCAGCCAATCACCTTCTAAAGATGTCCATTAAACAAAAGAGAAGTTTACAGAGTGTTCACATTTGTCGCAGAATTGGTTGCAGATCTTCCGAGACGGATATGTCCGAAATTTTTATTTATAACATAGTTTAAAAAAAAAAATCAAATAATGATCGTATCTAAGAGTTTTGATTTTCACCACTGGCGCACTGACATTCTGCGGATCCATTTCAGCGGAGCCGCAGAATGCTGATGCGGATTCATTTTTTTTTTTCAAACTTTGAACCATTCCGCAGAAGAGAATATTTCGGCACTTTGAACTATGTAAGATATTTCAAAGTGTGAATATTTTAAGAGTGAGGCTATTGTACTATGCATAGCACGGTTTGGTCCATGCTACGGCTCAATATTTGAGTTTTTAAAATCCTAACGGTCGATCCAAACCGTTCAACATGATTATAAAATGAATATGTACTTGCAAATCAAATTTTACATTTTTTCGAAATTTTTTACTATTTTTTAGATAGTAGAAAATCACTTGATCTAAAAATTCTGGACCATCCAAAAACAGTGATTTTCTACCTATCTAAAAAAATAGTAAAAAAGTTCGAAAAAAATGTAAAATTTGATTTGCAAGTACATATTCATTTTATAATCATGTTGAACGGTTCAGATCGACTGTTAGGATTTTGAAAACTTAAATATTGAGCCGTAGCACGGCTCAATCCGTGCTATGCATAGCACCGTAGCCTCACTCATTTTTATTTATAACATAGTTAAAAAATAAATAAACCAAATAACCATCGTTTCTGAGAATTTTGATTTTCACCACGGCCGCACCGGCATTCTTCGGACCCATTTCAACGGGGCCGCAGAATACCGATGCAAATCATTCTGCGGACTCTTTTTTTTTTTTCAAACTTTGAACAATTCCGCACAAGAGAATATTTCGGCACTTTGAACTATGTAAGATATTTCAAAGTTTGAATATTTTAAAACTGTGAACTATGTAAGATATTTTGTGCACTTTGGACTATGTAAGATATTTTTATTTATAACAAGAGAAGAGTCCAATTGAAGGGATATTTTGTGCAAAAATTGAAAGAAACAAATAATAAAAGTTGTGTTGTTAAAATATAAAGAAAGTACAGCATCTTTGTTATCAAAATTCTTCAAGATGTTAATTACTTGTTCAATTGAACCTGTGCAATTTTAATCAGACAGTTCTCCACTTTTGAAAAATATACATATTTTAGTGAATAAAAGATTTAACATGATTAGAAATGAAACATTAATAAATTTATGATCATATATAGGGATATATATATATATATATATATAGCTGAAAATACATTTAAGGAGGTCCACATAATTAAAATATGAGAGTATTTGGAGATTTTAAGTTAATAACGGTGGGTCTCACTATAGATTTTACGCTTTTAGAGATTCGTGCAAAGTTAATAAACGGTCCAGATCCACTAATTAGAGAATCAATCTAAAATATTCTCCTGTGCGCGAATTCGGGGTTGTGTTGGACTGTTATAAATAAAAATTTGGCCTATGTAAGATATTTTTTTTCAAAGTGCACAAAATATCTCTGGTGCACTTTGGACTATGTAAGATATTTTTTTGGTTCAAAGCCGAAATATTCTCTTCTGCGGAATGTTTCAAAGTTTGCAAAAAAAAAAAAAAAAAAAAAAAAAGGTCCGCAGAATGGTTCTGCAGACTCATTTAAGGGTCCGCATCGGCATTTTGCGGCTCCGCTGAAATGAGTCCGCAGAATGCCCGTACGGCCGTGGTGAAAATCGAAATTCTCAAAAACGATGGTTATTTGGTTTATTTTTTTTTAAACTATGTTATAAATAAAAATTTCGGCAGATATGGAGACAGCAAAAAGAATATTTTTTATAAACCATAATTAAAAAAATTATTTTTACAAAACCAACATAATTATTTTTTTTTACAAAAACTATAAGAACCGAAATGTCATTTTTGGTCAGTAATTTTTATTCCGGACTGAAATAGTATTTCAGTCCGGTCTCCTTTTTGGATTTTCTGTGACGGCTCATATGAAAACTTGTGAAACCAATACCACGGAAAATCCAAAAAGGAGACCGGCCATAAATGTCATTTCGGTCCGGAATTAAAAAAAATAACGGACCGAAATGACATTTCGGTTCCTATAATTTTTGTAAAAAAAAAATAATCACGTCGGTTTCGAAAAAGTAAAATTTAATTATGGTTTATAAAAAAATTCCAGCAGAGATATCAAAAACTACGAATTCATATCTTCTTCATTAACGCACCATGCGTTAATAGATCTGAACCATCCGATTGAGATCCACACTAATATTAAAGGGTCCTGTGCGTCATAGGCGGCGCGGATTGGCTATATATGGTCGAGATGCATTAAACTCAAAAGATTCTATTTTGAGTTAATGTAGAGGATACGTTTTCCAAAAGCTACGGTACTTTTAAAATAGAATATTTTATAGTATAATCCGTCTAATATTTATTCTATCTGTATTATATTTTCTTTAGGAGAGTTTAAATGTCTTTTTTTGTGGCTCCATTATGTTTTTATTTTTAAAAAATTTAATAACTCAAAATTTAAAACTTAAATATCAAAATAAAATTGTTAAATATATTCTGCATCATTTTATTTATGCATATGTAAAATATTATGACATTTTAACTTTGCTTTATTTGTTATCAAGAGCTTATAAAAATACACTGATGTGGATAATTTATTGACGTGATTTTTCAACTTGTTGATTCACATAAAAAAATCCAAAAATAATATTTTTATGTGCATATAAAGAAAATAACATAGATCACATCATATTTTGATGTTTAAGTTTTAAATATATTAGTTATTAAAGTTTTGAAAACAGTGACATGATGGAGGCATATGTATACTTTATACATAGAACAAAAAATGTCCCTCTATATATTTATATGTTAAGTATTGATTTTTTTGTATCTTATTTTTACTCGTTAAAATTAATAAATAATGAATAATTACTGAATTATAATAATCTATATAATTTAATTCAAACATATTACAAACAAATAGCTACATTACTTTAAACCCATCACACGGAGAAAGAAACACAATTATCAATCCCTTAATTTTTTTTTACAAGAAATACAAATTACTTTATATTTTATATTTGCTTATATATAATTTTATATTTATCAAGTATCTTATCGAGTAATGAATACAAAATATCTCTTATCCATACTCTTACACAATAATTTAACAAAAACTCTCTTGTATGTTTCGGTACCAAAAGTTAAAACAAAAATTATTCATATTTATTTTATTAAATACGATATGAACAAGATAATCGGATACAATAGTTTCATTACCACCCCTAATAGGTAGCAAAAAAAGCTCGTAGCTCGTGGCTCGATAGTAACTCGCTCGTTAATAGCTCGTTCGTTACTGGACCGAGTTGTTAATGAGCCAGCTCGCCACTAGCTCAGTCCAGAATTAACGAGTTCAAGCTGAGACCTAGCTTGCTCGCCAGCTCGGCTAGGCATCAATTTGTGAATTTGTATGAATTTGTGTGCATTTTATACTGTTTTGCTCGATCAAGCTCGGTCTAGCTCGATCCAAAAAGTTTGTAGAATATATTTTCTTCTTAAAACAAGATCCAACGAGCCAGCTCGAGCTGGCTTGTCACGATTTCAAGCTGAAATTTTAGCTCAGATGTCCTAAATCCAGCTCACTCGGTTGTAGCTCGATCCAGAATTAACAAGCTGAGCTAGGCCTGGCTCAGTTTCGGACCTAGCTCAGCTTCATTTTTGTGACTGCCATACCTAACCCCTAACCCCTACAGACCTGCCATACCACTGACAGGTAGGCCCAAGATTACTTCATGCATTTTGAGGGAACTTCATTTTTGTGACTGACTTAACGGGCCTTTTTAAGAAATGAAATAGGCGCCAAGCCCAGCCCAGCCCAGCCCACTTCCGTGAAATACAGGTTTCTTCACCGCTGCTAATGCTGCTTCATTAATTCATACTAGCCTATCCCCATGCTAGATTAGAGTAAACGAGTATATTTAGAAGAAAAAAAATCTGAAAGAATATTATTAAAGTTTAATAATATTTATGCTATGTTACGCTTAACCTTAATGCTACTTATCACACAAATGTGCTATATGTTTCACAATGAGGGGGCTGTGGGTCACACAACTAGCATGATCTGCCTTTTGTTAAGACTCATTTTATTCTCATGATATTTTTTTTTTTTGAGACTTTTTTATCTAACTTTTAGATTAGTTTCATTATATATCCAGATAGATTGAGGTATATAGGTAGAATTGGATTATGTACACCATATCAATGCAAAATATCATCTCTTAGTGTGCTCAAAATTAATTGAGAACCATTGATAAGATAACAGTGTTAAATAATTGAGTCTCATAACGTCAAATATAAATCTTTGAAATATTGGAGCGAACTAATGACTGTATTTGTGGATCTCACCTTTACAAGCTCACTACTAATTTTTTGCAAATGTCTTCCCAAAAACAATTTAGATTTGAAAAGATTTGTAGAATTGTACTCACCTTCTTGGTTGAATGCATTTTTTGATAATTTTTTATTAAAATTGAAGTTTAAAATACCAATCTATTAGGAATAAAAAATTGAGAGTTTGGAGTGAGAACTTGAACTATTAGAAATTCAAAACATTGAAATGTTACCAGAGGTGGAGATAAAGCAAATATTAATGAAAAAGAAAACTTTTTGATTTAATATGGACATATAAATAATAATTTTTGTGTCGGCCTTGCTTATCTGAACCCATTGAGCTTGAAGATTTTAACAGCTCTGCAGAATGCTCGATTTGATGACTTACTGCAAGTCATAGTCCCACATCCAAACTTCCTTCGTGGATTTCGTACTGCTGACTTTGACTCGAGTGTTGTCGACCTTGTGTGATAGTTCATCACTGTTAGTTTGTATTTCTTGTAGTTGGTTTTATTTTCATTCATGTTTTTTTTTAATCTTTTTTGGATATGTTGGTATAATTTTCTCATTTAATTGAGTAGAAGGTAGGATCGAGAGGTAGTAGTGGGATTGTGGTACCAGTGACATTGTAATTCTCGAATTTAATTTGGTAGAAGATAGGAGGGTACTAGTGAGATTGTGTACCAGTGGTACTGTATTTTTCTTATCTCATTTTCATGAGGAACAAACTGATGTAATGGTTTGACTCTTGATCAATGAAATATGGAGGGATTATAAATTATGATATGATATGGTCTGGAAGGCAGAAATCCTTCTTTAAAAGAAATATTTTTGGAGTTGGTCAAGAAAAGGAAAGTATTAACATGAAATAAATGTTTAATCGTTACTTATAATATTCATCAAAAATAAAAACTGTTTGAGATGATTTTAGCAATGGAACATACTGATAAAAGAAAGAGTTGTTAGGAAAGAAGATGCAGCTGCCCCTGAATTTTAATACTTTTTATTACCTATGCCATATCATCAAGATCCTAATCTATATCCAATTCAATTAATTATCTATCCTTAATTATTATGATGGGAGGATTCATATATATCTTCTCAGGTTCTTTGCCTTCATTTAAAAGAGAACATATGTTTGCTATTACTTTTTATAAGATTAATCATGTTATTTTTATTATAAATAGATTTTGAAGTTCAAAAAATTTTATTTGATTGTTGGAAGTTTTTAGAATTATCATTATAAAATTTAAAATATTATAAAATAAGGGTTATTATTTTCGGAGCGAAACCTGAAAGACGGTCCTAGTTATAATAAATTGATAACTAGAAATTATAAAGATTAGTAACTGTAATGTAATGCATACATTTATCAGCCAGTATACTGATAGACTTAATTTCTGATCCACTGCATAGCAGCACAAAATAATGATGGACATAAATTATATATCCAACTAAAACTCTTTTAATCTGATGGTTCAAAATAAATAAAGATCCAAATAAATGAGTATGCGATTTTTCTTACAAAATGGATTGAATTACAGGAACTCTTATCATCTTATACAATTAGGCTCCTAACAGGGGATCAAATTGTATGGTGATGGAATACTTCAGGACTTTTAATTGTACACTCATTTTACATTTGGTTGGAATATGAAGGGATTATAAATCATGAAGGCAAAATTCCTTCTTAAAGTTTTTTTTTTTTTTTTTTGTGGAGTTGATCAAGAGAAGAAAACAATCAAATAATTTTTTTTTTTGAGATAATGAAATTCTAATAAAATTATGTTTGGCTATCATACACTTAACCTGAATAATACCACTATACCAGGGACCACACAAGTTTATTTGCTCTATGTAGGTCTCACAACTGCATGATTTCTTTCAGTTGAGACTCATTTTGGTCTCATGATTAATTTTTCGTTTTGTTTAGATGTGCTGATCTAACAGACAAAAGCATGTTATAATTATGTGTGCTAACTTTTATGATATTTTCCTTTCTTATATATTCAGGTAGATTAAGGTTGCAAGCATAGAATTGCAGTCTGTTCACCATATCAATGAAAACATCTTCTCCATTTTCGTTTTAGTGTGTTGAAATTGAAATTGATGATCTGTTGATAAGAGAACAGTCTCCATTAATCTACTACATAGTGTTAATAATTGAGTTTTGAAATATTGGAGGGAACTAATGACTGTATTCGTGAACCGACAATTCACAGTATTTAATTAGAGCTTTATCTTTGCTTCTAATATTTATAAAAATCAAATTTATATGACGATATTAGCAATCAAACTTACTGGCAAAAAGAAAGGTATTCATTGGGAAAAAAAGAGATGCAGAGAATTGAATGACGACATAAAAAACAACGGCGTCCAATACCAACTGTTCTATTTTAATCATTGCTCTATTTTAACCGTGAGATATGTAAAACCTTTTACTTATTAATATTATTAATATCTCTTATCCATATATGTGCTCTTTGCATTCAAGTTCTGAACTTTTTAACAATTATCTTTGATGAAATCTTCATGCTGGTACATTTAGTGTACCATGACTTGTTAACAGTTCCAAGTTATTACTGTTGTTTTCTCATCAGTATCTGCCAGTTACAAAAGCTAAATATACCACAGCCTGATAAAAAATGTAATAAAAAAAGCAACAAATAGACCTGAAAAAGTAACAAGAAAAAAAAAAAAAAAAAACAAAGGCAAGAGCTCACATTGTATGTGTTTGACTTTGGTATCACATAATTCCATTCCTTCTATGATGTTTATATATATCTGCCATTATGAAACTTCTGATATTACCAAGTCACAAAATTGTGAAAGTACAGCAAACATTTAACATTAACATCACTGATCCAAGTTTTTCTCCAACTTCTTTCTCAGGCCCTTTAAAGGTCCGTCATTCACAACTGTGCCCCAACTTTCCTCTTCTCCCTCTTCTCCCTCTTCTCCCTCCACTTTCTCGCAAGTACAATTGCCGACATTCAAATTGGTACTGCACATCAAACACACTCCCTTGCAATTCGAACTACAGAGAACGTCCATGTTTACTTCAAGATGAATCAAGTCACGGATATGTTTTGAAAGATCTATCTCTTTCTCTCCAGGCGGGAAGTAAAGCCGGTCATCCCACTCTATGTCCTGGTCTTCATCTTTACCTCTATATGCACCTTTCCCTTCAAACATGATTTTGTTTGACTGGGCTTCGTCAAACAACTCTTCAACGGTGTCCAGGTTGTCGTCAGGATCCCCTATTGGTTCTTCACTTAGTAAGATTGAGAAATTTAAGTACACACACCGGGCAGCGGGTCCAAGACACCTGATAGAGAAAATAAATATAAACTTCATGTAAGTATATATCATTGCATTATAATTAACCACGGCAACACCACTAAGACCAGCCTTCATACAGATTTGCGTTTCTCCCTTTTCTTTTTTTCTCTATTTTATTTTACAATGTCGTCCTACTTTCCTCACAAGACAGGATTTGATTGCAACAAGGGCCCATGCAATTTTATTCAAGTTGAGCAAATTGATAATAGTGAAAAATATCAACATAAAACAATTTCACATGCTAACTTGCTAAATTGATACATAGGCTTCAGATTTCTAACTTGTGGCAATCAAGTGCGATGACGGTGCGGAGAATTCCATCAAGCCTAATTCGACCTTTCCTTCTCGTTACATCTATTGACAGAGCAACAGGTGTATCCATTAATGCATCATCTAATTTGTCATCTTTGTCTTCATCATCAACAGATGCATCAGAATGATCCTCATTATCATACTTTACAGAAACCTCTGCATCTTTCAACTCGTCGTATGATAGGGACACTGGGTTGCCGTTCTCATCTACACCTGAAAAACAATTACCAAATATGTTTCATCCAAGCATTATAACACCTTATTAGCCAGGTTCCATATGGTGTGTACCAGTACCAATTGGACACCAATTTATTTCCAGAATTATACAACAAAAAACAAATCAGACTGGTTTCTTACTTGACTATTACCAGACCAGTCAAATTCGGTAACAGTGATGGTACCATGTAACATGGGAGGAATGACACTAGACATTTTAATTACATATTAAATTACAAAATTTTAAGTCCTATCTGACCAAAATATACTAGCTAATACCCAAAAAAAGCTTCAATTAGTCTCAGTGTTATTGCAATTAATACACTCACCTCTAATCGCCACATCCTGTTCATTCAATTCGCCACTAGAATCCTCATCTTCATCTTCATCCTCATCCTCATCATCTTCATCCTCATCCTCCTCATCTTCATCTTCATCTTCTTCATCATCAAAGGAGGGCCATTTTAAGTCATCAGGAAGCTTGAGACCCATCTCAGCAGCTCGATCAGCTGACACGCGAGATGAGTACCACCCAAGGATAAGCCGGTGCAAAGATGTACAGTACTCGACATGTGACACGGATGCATCCCTCTTGTACACAATGGCGCCTTTCCAAAGTTCTAGGTCGAGAAAAGTCTCGTATTCTTCACTTTTTATCGAGATCGGTATGTCGTACGTGGCGCGAGGCGGCGGGAGAAGAGGAAGCGAAGGGGATAGAGGGGTGAAGTTGTGGAGACGGAGAGGGAAGGGTTTGGAGGTGAGAGAAAAACGAAGAATAGAGAAAGAAGCGAGCTTGGTAGTGGCGCGGGGAAGGAGAGGAGGGGAGGCAGGGAAGATGGTGCTTGGATTAGTGGAGAGGTGAGCCATTTTCTCTCCCTACTGGGGTGTGTTTTTCAGTGAGAACGAAGATAAGAAGGGTTTTTCTTGTCAGTATCTTCGATATATTCGGGAAAATATCCTCTGGGGATTCAATCTCTACCGTCCGAATCTTAAATTATAGTGAGTACTCTACCGTCCGTTGTAACTTTTAAAACTGGCACGAATCTAAATTATTTTGTACGAATCTTAAAGAGCCCTGTACATCTACAATTGGTCCGAAAAGATTATCGCTTGACTGAGATTGCGTAAAATGATGCGATGCTACAGAAGATGTGCTTTCATCCTCTGGTACTGCATCAAAACGAGGCTCTCAATTGAATTAAAATAATTTTAGCTTATAGAGGTTCGCTTTAACATTCGTACAAAATCAACGTCTAGAAATAAGTTGAAAAATTAACATTTCGATTTTATCACATTTCGGTTTTGTTTTTATGTGAATCAATAAGTTGAAAAATCAATGTCTAGAAATTATCTGCATTAGTACGTTTTTTACAAGCTCTTGATGACAACCAAAACAAAATTGAAATGTCATAATTTTTTACACATGCATAGATAAAATAACATATATCACATCTAATAGTTTTATTTTGACTTTTTAAGTTTTAAATTTTAATTTATTAAAAATTTAAAAAATAAAGATATAATAGAGGCACAAAAAAATGAAGGTATTTGAACCCTCCTCATTTTTCATTAATAGTGATACTATTAGTGGTTTTATCTTTTGTATATTATCAATCTTGAGATGATTCTCGGAATAATGGGTCTTACTTCGGTTTGAACCGAACAAATCAAAATTATAGTTCGATTTATTTGGTTCGGGTCTTAATTGGTTAATAGATTTAATCGGTTTAGTTTTATTTTTTGAAAATCAAACAAAATTTAATTTGAATATTTTACTTTGGTTTCAACTGACTTTTTTTTATTAAAAGCCCTTAGGCACCATTTTGAACATAACAAGGGTTAATGCGCGAATCTCCACTCTCTGGTAACTCGAGCTCAAAACTCTCAGTCGGAAGTCGAAATTTAAAGGGTTAATTTTCTATTTACCCTTCAAAACTTGTTCAGTTTTCTATTTACCCTTATATTCTTCATTATATCTAATATATCCTTTAAGTCTGTCTATTCTTTTCTATTTACCCATAAAGGTAATTATTCACAATTAAGTATTTTCAGAATCTGTTTTTTCCCATTTTACCCTTCTTCTTTCTCTTAGTGTCTTTTATCATAAGTTTGATTGGCTGACGGAAAAAAGAACTCTAAAAAAGCATAATGCTACCGTAAACCAATTCAAGTTTTTAGAAAAACGTTCTAGGAGTGATCTAAATCAATTTCAATCAATCAGGTTGGTTACTAAAGTCCGTATAGAAATTTCTATAGTACGTAGCGGTGACATTGGAAAGAAGATCTAGAATGAAAGTAATAATCAATATTTTGTGCGGATAGGACAAAGTAGGAAAGGAAAGACTCTTTCTAGTCAATCTGAATCCTATTTGCTAAAGAAAAAAATTCGAATGTTGATGTTTTGTACATTTGTATCAGTTATTTTGTAATTGCAATTGGAGGGGGGCTTCCATGTACAGAGGGTGCTTGCACAAAATGATGATGTGCTCTGTTTCAAATCTTATCTCTAGGGACAAGTGTACCAATATCCATTCCCAACCATACCAATCTTATCTCATCTTGCACTGTTATAAAGAAGTTCCATTGTTTTGGCAAATAAATTTGTATAAGTGTACCAATGTCCGTTCCCAACCATACCATAATGGTGTCAATTGGATAATGTTTTTCTGCTTTGCTTCTTTATGTTCAATTTGTACAAGTATGCGTAATTATAAAATTCTTATCAAATAAAACGATATTTCCTCTATTTGAAAATATAAATATAAAAGTTGTTGATTTCTTCCATATTATTTTCTATCATTCCAACATGTAAGAATAAACAAATTTAATTTTGATAAAGGATGAATATACTGTACAATATGTACTAATACAGTACTAAAAGATGCACAAATCTGGATTTGAGGTTTGGGGAAGTGGCTAACTGGTAACTGGTACAGTATGTTCCAGTATATTTGATGTGTAGTGGCTCTGTACCAACACTTGGCATAGTTAGTATAATATTGAGAGAAGAGGCCTAGTTGTACTTTGGTACTTAAAATCAAACTGATTGAAACGGAGAAGAAAGAACCAAAAAAGAAACGTCAAGTGAAGAAGAAAGAAAAATTGGAGGGTATAATAGGAAATATAAAAATTTAAAGTGTGTGAATTAACTATAAGGGTAAATAAGAAAGAATTGGATAGAGTTGAAAGGTAAATAGAATATATTGAAGTGTTGAGGGATAAATAAGAAAATTAGCAAAAGTTGGAGGGTACACAGAAAATTAACCCAAATTTAAAACTGGAGAGCGGCTTCAAGGGACCAAGACGGGAAGAGAGAGAGAGAGAGCGAGAGAGCGAGAGGGGGGCTACAGGAGCAAGGTCTGTTGCTTTGGCGATTCCCAGGCTCCACTTCCTCTCAAGTGGCCCAGGTTCTACTTCTCTCCGTCCCCTCTCCTCTAATTGCTCTATATCCCTGCTTAGATGAATTTTTAGTCGTTTCTCAGGTTTTTTGCTGGGTTTGCTCACATGAAGTGTTATTATACTTCAACAAAAATAATTAGTAGAATTAGGAATATTGGCTCACTGAAATCAACAGGTGCTCTTGATTTGATCACTAGGTTATCATTTTTAATATTTTCTGAACAAGCAAAAATAGATATAATTGACCAAACGAAATTTCATACTTTATTCCTAGGTTGGAATGTTTTTGGAAGAACCAAGAATTGTACTTCATGTTTTGGTGCCCCACAATATGCAATAAATGGATTCCTAGTTAACCTTTAAAAAATTCCTGTTTAACTACGCAATGATTTGGCAATCGAGCCTCAATTCAATTGAAATTCTACCCCAGATCGGCCTTGATCTAAACCAATGCAACTTGAATATGCCCGCAATTTTGCTACTAGCTAAACAAAAGGACAAGAAAATAAAACTAAAATTAACAAGGTTTTGGTTGCAATGACTAAGACTTTCAATCAATTTGTAGATTAATTATCATCTGTATCTTATAGCTGTCTGTTTTTTTTTTTTTTTTTTTTTTTTGGGAAGCAGATTTATTTTGTTCCAGTTTCCGATCAACTGCTGCATATAAATTTAAAAGTTACTTTACCGTCATTATACACTTAATGACCAAAAAGGCCAAGTGATGAAAACCAAAGTTGATTATGGTAATACTTGCAGAGAGAAATAAAAGCGAAATCCTCGATGCAATGTACTTCAGCCTTAATCAGACATCGCCTGTGCACTTAATCTCTATTAGCCAAACTTACCTTCAATTAAAGCTAAATTCTCAATTTAATGTACTTCATCCTTAATCAGATACCATCTAATGCATTCAATCCCAATTAAGTTGGCAAAAAGAGCCAACAGAAATAATAACCAAAGTACAGTAAGGTAATACCTCTACCTGCTTTAGTCCACTCACCAAAGTACAGTATGTTAATACTTGCCACATCAACAAAAAAGTAGAAGTATTAAGGAAAACTTTTTCTTACCTATTTGTTTTTGTCTCATAGCAAGAGAGGAAGGAGAAGGGAGGTAGGATGCCATTGCAGCACTTCAGCATGAGAAGCGGCGGTGGCGGTTCCTTCATCGGTGCATCATTGCATGATCTAAATACAGTAGATGCACAGCAAGGAGGAGAGATGGAAGGGATGAGCGACATTGATCGGGAAGCCGTCACTGAAGATAGCTTGGAAAATGGCGATGACTCGAATTCTGTGTCCGCGGTATGTTTTACTTTATTTGTTTAATTTTTTTTGGTCCTTTCGGGAGGTGATCATAGTCAGGCTTCCCTTTTTGGAAATAGATTCATTCTTTCAAGTTTAAAAAGTTATTCATTAGAAGTTCTTATTTAATTTCTATTTTGAAAGTAATTTGTTTTTTCCTAAACCTTTTAGTAAACGAATATTTTTCCCTAAAGTGGTAAAGAAAAAGTAAAAATAACTTATTTTTGTTCTAAAATTAGATCAGTACTTTCTTAAATCCAATCATTTACTTTTTTTCTTCCAAAATTCAGACACCAATCAAGCCTCTGGGGTTAAGAAATGGTGTTCTATGGGTTCAAGATGGCGTGGAGATGATGATTTGTCCATTTTTTCCTTATCTCCATTTCTTTTTTTGTATGTTTGGCTTCTCATGACTCTCTTTTATCTAACATTAATAGAGCATAGCAATTAACCTATCCTTCTTTATGGCCATTATTTACGTGGACTTCTATTAAAAAAATAAAGGCAGGGTCGAGTTTGGGTCAGGTCACAGTCATTTAAGGGGGTAAAGTAAAAGAGAATTTTCTTTGTCATTGGCGCCTTCCACTTTGAAAATAGCTGTTGAACTCGTGAGTCTATCCCTATTTAACATTCCATTCCACCCAGTCATATCGCACGCTTTTATGCCATCTGTTAGAGCAATTGCACCGAGAATTTCAACATTTCTGGTATTGGTGTATACTGGTTTGTCCTGGTAATGGACCCAGATTGTAACTTGTAAGTAGTTTACTTTGCTTAAAAGTGAAATAGCATTAGCACTTGTTTGTTTCGTCTGAGATTTTGAACATTAGTAGATATTGAAAGCCTAATTGAGCATTGGACTGTACATATGACTCAAATTACACTGTAAACAAGCCAAGTAAACTCTCTCCCCCCAAGAGATTTTTCTTAGAGATTAAACCAGCATGGCTTCAGTATTTAGCCATAATATGCTAGTATAACACCAGTATTGGTCCCAAGTGGCATTGTAATTCTTGATTTTGATCGGTTAATACATAAGGGAGCTTGCATTTCTAGAATGGGATTCCTGCAAAATTGTATGTTACCAATGCTTAGCTGATTAAAGAAAAGAAATAGAATGTAGTAAATTGTGGTTTCTCATTTGCCTCTGTTAACTGTAGGATTGCATACATGAATCATACAGAAATTCATTAACACTTCATGGGCTGGCTGTTGAAGAAGAGTGCTCGGTGCTTGACAACAATAGTAGACCTTCTTCCCCTTCTTACAATATTCTTTTGTCCCAAGGTAATTACATGTCATTCCTTTATTATAAACTATTATGCTGCATATCATGAGCGAACCCGAACTGCACTTTCGACTTCCTTTGTAACTGAATGAGAATGCTAAATTGCTATTCAGTTGTGATTTGTGAACATAAGCATCAATTTGATCTGATTTTATTAATCTTTTTGGCTAGAAGTTAGTGATAAAGCTGAATTAGGCTTCGACTACAGTACTCAGCCTCGGTTTTATCCAATTTTCAATTAAACTGTCAGTCACTTGAATATTTTGACCAGAACTCCATTTTTCTACAATGCCAGCTGAGCCTGTATGACGTGTCTAAGCATCTTTCAATCCTTTTTAGCATGAGTTTTTTCAATTTACAATGCCTTAGTTTAACCTGAGTTAGCTGCATGTTACTCTCAATTATACACAAGCACCAACCAAAAAAGGAAAAAAAAAAGCTGCAGCCTTTCACTTCTTAGCATGGTACAATGACTGCTGTTCTACTTAGTGCAGATGTATTACCCATTGAGAATGTTCGAGCAAGGTTCTTAGACTTGATAGTTGATCACTTCATTAACCAGCATTTGATTGAGGTGGGTGACTCGCATGAAATTGGTTATAGGGCCCATGAAAAGGCCAATAAAAGAAAGCCATGTGAAGCTCGGTATGAGGGTGACCCGCGGGTAGCCTTGCCTCTGATGTACATTGCTAATCTATATGAGAATTTAGTAAATGACGTCAATGCTCGTATTGGGGCATTGAATGTAACTCGGGAGGCAACTATTGGGGTTGCCCTTGAGGCAGCTGGTGGTTTATACAGGAAGCTCGTCAGTAAGTTCCCTAAAAAAGGTAAGTTTGCTGTGTTTTTTTCTGTTTTGCTTTTATTTACTGTGAAATGCAGTTGGATCAAAGTTCTGTCCAAATTGCTAGAATAAAGTCTTAAAAATGCAGCAGGACCAGAACTCTAAACTGAAAAATATTAAAAAAAAATATTGCATATTTCTACCTCTATTTTGTTTGTCTATAACTTTCCATCTGCGGAACTTCAGAACATCATGCAGACCCATCAATAAAACCTACAGTATGTATCTCTGCAAAACACATGAAATTCTATTTTGTTCCACCTTTTTAGTTGATATATTTAAACTACATACAAAAGAGAAGCAATGAGAAAGAAGAGTTACATTGTGCATCTTTTTAAGAAAATGGTCAAAATATTTATCTAGGATATTTTTCCTGTTCTGTATGCCTTATGCTTTATAGGGGCATACAAGCTTATCAAATTTTGTACTAATGAAAGTGTAAACATGAATTGGCTTTTTTTATTTGTATTTGGCTATTGATATATTATAATTTCTGTCATGCTTTGGTGTTGTAGGCCCAATAAGCTTTAGGAGAAGAGAGCTTGCAACTTCTCATTCAACACGAAACCGCTTCCCAGAGCTGGTGGTGCAAGAAGAGAAGCGGGTCCGATTTGTGGTGATAAATGGGTTGGATGTTGTTGAGAAACCAACCACCATGTCGATGGAAGATGCTGAGTGGTAGGCTTAAGAAGCTATAAATGACATATTACTTTATTGTGTAGCATTTCGGTGTGTAACAGGACATTTTGTATGATTTCTCACTATAGCACACAACATTCAATAATATTTGCAACTGTTAACTGACATCACCATACTTGAGTCCTTGAACTATTCTCAAATAATGCCAACACATCAGTTCTGATGAAAAAGGTGTGATCAATTAAATAGGGAATGATTTTGCCCCCCTACCACTAATGAGCTCAATTTTGTAAGTTTAAGGAGAAGAATCAAGTTGGGCATTAAATTGTGGGTTAAATGCCAGTTTGAGCTTGATATGAAGTGGTTCGTTTGTACTTGTGTTAAAACTTTTGCGGCATTTTGTCACTTTCTTGACTAAAGTTTTTCTTTGATAGTTTCATGGTACTTGCAAATGGCCCAAAATTTGTCAGTGATACTTGCGAGAATGAGAGTGTTTTACATTATTTTCAAATACTGTAAAACATTGGGCATAATTTGGAAGTATGCTTTTGACATACATATTATTCATTCTATTTTTAGGTTCAAGCGCTTGACAGGTCGATGTGAGGTAGCTGTAACCACAGGAGATTACAAGTACTATTCACCACGGCATAAGCATCGGAGGTCCCCATCTCAACCTCTACTTAACATCCATGAATCAGCAGTATGATATACTTCTCAGTAATATTGAATTCTTGAAGGGTATTTTTACTTGTTCCGTTTATTCTCTGTTTGTTTATAAGATTACATCTATCCAGGCCTTCTCTGGAAGTGATAGTTCTCCACTTGTGGGTAGCTCTTCTGAATACCGTCCAAATAATGCAGTAAGACCCATGTTACATTTTACGTTGCAAATTTCATTTTCTTGTGAGCACCATATGAACCTTCTATTTGTGCATTAACCCTTGGAAAAACGTGCGAATTGTTATTTGTTCTAATTTTATTCTCTCTTTTCTGTTAACTTGAGTTTTTAGTTGATGGTAATTATGGGATAGTAGTTATGCAGGTACTTATACATGGGGTGGGTAAGGTTCCATATTTTAATTGCTGTTATCTATCTAGTGACTGATTCTTGTTCTTTAAGTTAAAAAAATAATAACATGATGATTCAATTTGCTCACTTCACTTGATTATTTCTCTATTTTTAGTCGCAAAATGATCATCTGCCAGAGTCAAAACAGCAACAGCTTCAGCCCCAGTACCACCTGGTGCACCATTTGCAGCCCCAAATGCCTCCTCATAACCAGCAGTACATGACCACACAATACCCATGCACGCCTGTCTCATCTGACAGTGGAGCCAACCAGCACCAGCCGCATGGAGTCAGTAACTTGGCCCCACACTTAGCTTGTGTGCAGTTGTCAAGCACAACTCATCTTCCTGGCCGTTTGCTTCATGTGGTATTTTTTTTCTTTGTTCTTTCTTTACAAAAAAACAATAAAAGAAAAAAGATTTTCCCTATCATGCAATATTTTCATTCTACTGATGAGAAAAAAAAATAGATAGTAGTATAGTACGCACATCACTGTTTTATAAAAAAATTATTAGGCCCCTACTGAGCCAAAAGGCATCATATATGCCCAGATCCTTTCATTAAGAAATGTCATGCATGCTGGCTAAGATATGGGAAACAACTCATGTGCCCCTTTGTATCTTTATCATTTATGTCACCATAAATAGTCATGGATTGTATTTTGGAAACAAATGTGATGCTTACAGTAATGTGTGAATACAGAACTTATTTCTCTATTTGGGCTATCAATAATAGTTTGTCTTTTCAGGACAAGTGAAAATGCTTCTAAATTTAGCAAAATATAGCTGGTAATGTGTGTAAATGCAAATGCATAAGAAAAAATTGCAAATTTGGATAACAACAGAAGAGGAACAGTGAAAATGCACCCACATTTTCTGGGCTAAATGATTGTTTTTTGTGTGCAGCCTACAAGCCCTGCTAAATTCTGTGATGAATGTGGGTCCCCCTATTTGAGAGAGACTTCTAAATTTTGCTCAGAATGTGGCACCAAGAGGTTTGGGATATAACAACTCACTATCCCTTGACAGTTTTCTTTGCACCAAAGCAGCAGTTATTTTTCTTTTCGATTGCAGAGACATGTTTGCCTAGGTAAAAGCAGAAACAAAAAGAAAACAGTATATTTGGTATACAAAGAAAATCAGTGTGGTTTTAATATTATGTTGCTGTGTTGTTTTCTCTAGGGTTATCATTCTTGCAGTAGTTTGTGCAGAATTTGCTCATCTTTAATTTTAGGTACTAAATGAAGGAGCAATTAGTAAATATAATTTGTTGTTGGTTCCTTGCGTAAATATCTTCTAATATTATATTCTTATGTTTGTTGGTTATTATTTTAAATTTCACTGCAGAATTATGTTTCATCTCGATATAATATTATGTGAAATACAAATGTTTGGTATTTCCCTATTACACCTTTTGTGCATGAATAGTGAACAAAGAGAGTAGAGAAGTTCACTGAGCTCTTTTGTGAACTTAACTCTAAAACCTATTAAATTGATTTCAAACGACAAATTCAACTATTAAAATTGATCTACAGTGATGTGTCTATGTGCAAAAAATTGAATTTTCGAATTAATTTTGTTTAGAGTCAAGTAGGAAAAAAAAATGTTCAAAAAATAAATATATTAAAATTAATTTATAAACATTCTAATTTTGATTGCTTGACTTTCTATTAAATTAATTTTAAAATTTAAATTTTTTGTACGTAGATGTATCACTTATAAGGTAAGGTAGATCAAGTTCAACGGCTTGAATTCATTATTTAAAATAAAATTAATAATTTTAGAACTAAATTCACAAAGAGCTGACATTTTTATTAATATCCAAAGTTTAATACAAATTATTATTTATGTCCAGAATCTGAGCCAATATCGAAAAATGCTCAAGCCGGCCAGAAAATGGCCGGCTTACTTTTTTTTTTATCCGCATTTTACCCTATATATACTCTCTTTTTCTCTCTCTCCTCCTCACAACTCCCTCATCTCTCAACCGAATTTACTCTCTTCTTTGAGGTAATTTTTTTTTATCTAATTTAAATTTAAATTTATTTAATTTAGGGTTTAGGGGTTAGGATTTAGAGTAATTTGTTGTAATTTATTGTAATTAGCACAGTCGACCAAGATTTAGGCTATTTTGGCCTTTTACCATAATTAGGCTAATTAAGCGTAATTTAATGTAATTAGCACAGTTGACCAATATTTAGTGTATTTTGGCCTTTTTTACCATAATTAGGCTAATTAAGCGTAATTTAGTGTAATTACATAGTTGACCAATATTTAGGGTATTTTTATATGTTTAGTGTAATTAGCATAGTTGACCAATATTTAGTGTAATTAATTTGTTTCTATTAATCAATTTCTAATACGAGGATTCTATTAGAATTTTTATATGTTTTGTATTGCAGATATACACGGAGCTACGTGATGGACCTTTTTGGTTCTGTCATGTTTCCTGATTCCAGCGGTGACCAGATGCCGATGATGTATCTCCAGCTGCTGACAGACCTTGAGCAGCCGTCGCCGTACAACTGGGGTGGGGCTGTCCTAGCTTATTTTACTCCCACATGTGCTGTAGTAGTGAGGTAAGTCTCCAACTCTTTTCTTAGTAAATTATTTAATCAATCAATCCATTAAAATACACTGACGTCTAATGTTCTTGAAAATGCAGAAGAATCCTGCTTCAGCACTGGTCGTGGTCACGACTACCGGTGGGCCGGCCTATCCCGAATGAGGCGTCGGATTGGAGAGAGCCAGATATGTGGAGATGCCCGGCATATGGCAAGAAGTGGCACGGTTTCCACCACTACTTAGATCGGACCCACGGTGCTACTGTTGGGATCAGGCCAGTCCAGTCAGAGCTTCAGAGTTTGCCTGAAGCTCTTGTTGAGTGGACACCGTACGATTAGTTGTACGCCGGGGACCTCTTGCCGAGCTAGTGTATTGGGGAGCAGGATCAGGCCATGTGGTTCTACCGAGGTCCACTCATACACTTCTGGGTAGTGGAGCACCACTACCTAGATCGGGTGCTCCACCAGTTTGGTCGAGCGGCGTTGATTCCCGCAGACCCATCTTTGACGAGGTCCACGATCATAGACTTGCACAAGTCCTAGTCTATTGTCAAATACCTCATATTACTTGATAGCTTTGTATTGCAACTAACGTCTTCCTTACAGGATGAACCACCGAGGGCAAACGGATCGGGACTGGAGCACCTATTTTGATGCATACTACGGTACAGCGCAGGATTCTCAGTATCTGGACTTCTATCATGAGCCAGATGCGATCGTTTAGACCCATGGATATCCCCAGTTGAGGTACGATGTTTGGTACACGCAGGTCTGCATGGCGAGTGTCTATCTGCAGGGCGATTACGGTGCCTATCTCCGCGACATGATCAAAACCGATGATGGTTACCATCTTGACGGCCGTTCATGGGCTTGCCAGGTAATGCACATAAAACTACATAGTTTTCCTCTAACTTAGTAGTTCATCAAGGTTTGATCTGACATGCCAAATTTTTTTCAGCTTCTGGCCGCGATCAAGGAGTGCGGGCATGGGATCGCCATGCTGGGAAAGAAGAACTGGAGACGGCTTGGGTACCGCGTCCTCAAGAAGAATGCGAATGTGGTTGAGGATGCCGGCCACGGTGGAAAGATCATCGGTATGCTGAGAGACGCCGGAGAGAACATCAACTGGCGTGAGATAGATCCGACCGAGCCCGACACGAGCCCGATTTTGCTAGATGACATGCGACATTCCCCTGATTCGCATCCAGAGTGGGACTACCATCGTTGGGTATTGTCCAGCGTTGGGTGGACGGCATGGTACGATGAGCATGGACGTCCGGTGCAGACTCAGGTATGTCATACTTCAGTATCTGTCAGGTTTTAATAAATTTCTTCATTCAGATCAAATTTTATAATTTATGTGTATGATTGCAGGGTCCGACAGAGATGCCGCCATAGCCACCACCTGCGAGGACCGATACTTCTGATTTGGAGTCCCTCTCGTACAGTCTCCAGGACTACGGGATATTCGATGAGGATTTCATGTCGGCACCGGCAGTACCCCGATATGGCACAGAGATGCCGCATGATGGAGAGGCTAGTGGTAGCGGGTCTCATACTCAGCCTGCCTTTGGGACTGAGTTCGTCGCATCTATCTTAAGTACACCTCTGCCAGTACAGCCAGTCTCCACGGGCGATGCCAGATGGGATACCGCCGAGCAGATACTGAGGTCTGCCGATGCCCCAGATAAGGCCGAGAGAGACGGAGCCTGGCCGCGCTGGCGCCGGGCGAACGCCGGAGTACTGCCTCAGCGATATACCCCTTCTCAGTTTTAGTTGTATTTTTACTAGTTTTGTACTATTTATATTTGGTATACTATTTATGTTTGGTATATTTGGATTATCCTATATTTCGGTTCTTTTGTATGTGTGTTTTTATGGTACTATTTTTATATTTTACAGATAAAATAAATTATCATGATAATGCTAAACAGAAAATATTACAACATTAAAATAGTAGTACAACATAAAAAATAAACAAAAAACTATTTAAAACAATTGCAAAAGTGCGTTAAACAACAAAAATAAGTTTTAAAGATTAAACCGACATTTTTATTAATATCCAAAGTTTAAAAAGAAAATTATTTGTGTAAAAAAAAAAAAAAGGGTAAGCCGGCCATTTTGTGACCGGCTTGGGCATTTTTCGATATTAGCTCAGAATCTGAACATAAATAATAATTTGTATTAAACTTTGGATATTTTTAATAAAAATATCGGCACAAAGAGACTTGGATCAACTTAATAACACCAGTGTGTATAATTTAAAGTGCGTGACGGTCTATTCGCTACGTCTACAATTCAATTCAGCTTTCGGCATTCCTGTCACTATCTATGTTTATTTAGACAACCGGCTCCTCTCCGTTTCCATGTACTGGAGGCATCCCTTGAATCCTGGAGCACATCAGAAAAAAAATAAAAAAAATGAAATTCATGGCTGAGATCTCAATTACTGTTGGAATGGAGAAAATCCAACCACATCGAATTAAGATAAAACTAATAACTTCCTGATTCCTTCCCTGGATTTCTGGATTTCTGATATGCAATAGCAATACGGAGTTGTTAACAACAAAATCAAGCAAATAAAAAAGGATAATTGTACAACCAAACAAAAACAAACTACAGCTAAAAGCAAAAAATAATTCCAGCTGGTAGCTAGTAATTGGTGAACATGATCAGTTGTGGATGTTGCCATCAAATCTTTTTCGATACTTGCTCCGCCAGCTTTAAATTTTCTAGTAGAAATAAAAACAATATATTTTTTACTTATTTATGTTCTGGTATAACTGCAATATGGTCCTCAAGATTTAACTAATTGCTCAATTAAATTTGTTTCGACATGAATTTGGTATAGCGATTGCCACTAATGAATTTGTCCAAGTTAAATGCATTGTGTTTCAATTTTGCATAAAACTGAAAAAAAAAATGAGATAAATGTAGAATTAAAGGGAACGCCGAGAATTGAAATAATTCTTGCATATTTTAGGGACTAAAGTGGTAATTCATTCCATTAGCAAGTATGAGTTGGCAACTGCTTTCCTGGCAAACTGGCCCACTTCATTTCATTCTCAATGTGGAAACCAAGCAGCCAAAGGGTTATTTGCAAATTTACCCTGCAAAAATTTGAAAAATTCATTCAAAGATACTTTTGAACATAAATAATAATAAGGACCAATTTAAAAAGAAAAAGTCATCGTATAGACGACATCGACATTTACAATAGTTTATAAAATTATAATTAGTTACAAGTCTTCAAAGAAAAAAAAAATAGTATATCTGTAGACATGTTATAACTTATAACACAAGAATTAAATGTAGTGAATTTTTTTATAATTGTAATTATTTGATTGTTTTTTTTTTCTATTTTTTGTTGATGTAAACACCATTGCTAGTTTATAGGTTTGTCTTCTTATTGTGTAAAATATTACAAACTTATTTAAATGAAGCTTCTATCATTATAAATAAAATCATTTTATTTTTGTTGCATCTAATAATTCGTTAGATATTCTATTACTTACAGAAATTTCATGCAAAATTTCCACCAAAGTACATTATCTGTGCCTCCATATATTCCTTTAAATTTTATCTTCTCTTATACAATTACTATGACTTATTTACTTTTATTAATTATGTGTCTTTCTTGTGACTTGATATAATTTTTTTGTGATGACTCAGATAACAATTCCTCAGTCTTTCCTTATAAGTATGAAAAATTTCAGGTACCATTTACGAATTGTGAACTTGTAAGGTTTCCAAAAAGAAAAATCGCGTTTTTTTTGGATGGAATTAGCTGTCGGTGTCGATCAGTGTCAGGAATCAGTAAAAGTCAAGAACAGAGACAACCATGGCTGATCATGCTTTCCACCCTTCGTCTCTCTCCCCTCTCTTAACAAATGAAAAACCAATAACAAAAATTAATCTCTCTCTCCTTCCTTTCTTTTTAACCAAATTCAAAGGTAGAATCGTTCTCCTTTTAGAAACAAATCTTTGAAAAAAGAGAAAGGCGATTTCTTGCTCCAATTTTCCATTAAAACGAATCATTAACCATTTCAAAAGATACTCTGCTATTCTCTGTTTCCTTCTTTTAACGATCCATGATGCCATGTACCCAAATTCCCTGTTTTGCTCTATTGTTGCCTAATAGAGTAAACAAAAACAAAAACAAAAATCTTTTATAACTGAAAAAGCTCCTTTGATCCAACAAAACCATGGCCATAGTCTTGGAAGCCTTTCTGAGGCGACTAACAGCCTCTTTCGAAGAATTCGGGAACAGTGATGCTTGTCTAATGCTTGGTGTGAGAGAAGATGCACAAAAGCTACTCAAAACCATGTTGAGGATATATGAAATTGGCATAATTGGTGAGAGAAACCAACTCAAGCACCCACAAATCGACTTGTGGATCTCCGAGCTGAAAGATGCAGTTTATGACATAGATGATCTGATCGACATCTGTGTGATCGAAGGAGGCAAAATTTTGCTAGAAAATCACCCCACCCCATCTCCGAAATGTTCTTTCAAAATCTTATCATGCTTTAAATGTGCAAAATACCGGCATGAGATTGTGTATAAGATCAGAGAGATCAACAATAGGCTCAAAGAGCTTGAGGAGACCTCCTTGTCGGCAATTGCTGCCGACTTGCTTGGCAGTGCTTCACCTTCCAAAGGTACTCCTGTGAATTTTGAGGATTTTAGTTTGGATTTGGGGGATTTACCAGTGGGGAGGCAAATTGAGAAGGCGGCAAATGGGCTTGTGCAGTCAATGCTCAAGGGTTCAAAGAAGAAGGTTGAGCTTTTTGGGGTTGTTGGTATGGCTGCAATTGGCAAAACTACCCTTGCCAGAATGGTTTATAATGATGTGATAATACAAGAAAATTTCCCCATCAGGATTTGGGTTAGTGCAAAAAACCTATCTGAGAGAGATTTGTTGAAAGAGATAATAAGGGGTGCCGGTGGAGATCCTGTTGAGGAGTCAGCTACCAAAGAAGAGCTAGTTGCTTCTCTCGGCTCTTCCCTTACCAAGAGGTTTCTAGTAGTGTTGGATGATGTGTACAAGCCGGGTATATGGGAAACTTTGCTCAAAGTTCCACTAGGCGATGGGGTGGCGAGGGGTCGTGTGCTTATAATTTCACGAGATGTGAATGTGATGAAGGAGATGAATGCAACCATACATCAAGTGGAGAGAATGGATGCCATTGATGGTTTCGAGTTGTTGTGTACTGAAATATTTGGATATTTTGATGAGGATGAAATTGGGTTGCTAAAAGAAGTCGGTGTTAAAATCGTGGAGAAGTGCGAAGGTTTGCCGATTGCAATTAAGGCTGTAGGTGGTATGCTGAGAACAAAGGAGAGGGGCGAGGCCGAGTGGGAGAAGGTTCTAGAAAGGGACTCTTGGTCGTCTCTATACCAGCTTCCCGAAGAGATCCCGGCGGCACTTTATGTGAGTTATGAGGATTTACCGGCTTATTTGAAGCAATGTTTTCTCTATTGCTCTCTTTACCCAGAGGATTATCCTATAAACCGCTTTCACTTAATCCGCCATTGGATTGCCGAGGGGTTAGTAACAGTTCCAAATGGGGATGCGATATCAATTGAAGATTATGCAGAGGAGTGCTACCAAGAGCTCATCGGGAGGAACATGTTGCAAATCAGTCCCCATAATTGCCATTATTGTTTGATACCGCATGGTGTGTTACGCACACTCGCGCGGTTCTTGATCACTGATGAGAGTGTGTTTCTTGAAGGAGGCCAGAGGCTGATTGTGAGTTTGTTGAAGCCTAAGAGGTTGGCTTTGAGTAATGTGGAGAAAAATAGCCTTGATGACCCGATTTCGATGAAGCAGCAAAGGTGTCTAAGAACAATTTTGCTCATAAATAGCCCCAATGTGAGACTGATCGATGAGGTGCTTCTCCAAACAGCCACTTCCCTACGCATACTTGATCTTAGTAACACGGGAATCGAGGCGCTTCCTCCTTCAATTGCCAATTTGACGCACCTAAGGTATCTTAACCTTGATAGAACAAAAATTACAGACTTGTCGACTTTGATTGGTTACTTGATAAACCTACAAACACTCAGCCTGAGAGATTGCCAATCCTTGCATAAGCTTCCAAAAACCATCAACCTTTTGTACGAGCTACGATGCCTATGTCTCAAAGGGACAGCTATCACACATGCACCCAAGGGGATTAGAAACTTGACAAAACTAAACCATTTTGACGGGTTTGTACTGGGGGATGCAACGGACAAAACTGAAGGGTGCACATTGGATGAGCTACATTCCTTGTCAGAGCTGAGGTACCTACACATGGAGAACCTAGAGAGGGTTAAAGAGACCAAGTCAGTTTCATTCCCTCTAAAAAACAAGGCTTCCCTAAGGGATGTTTACTTATGTTGGCAACCGCATGAGCCGGTACCAGTAGAAGAAGAGAATCAAGCAGAAGGGGAACAGGAAGGAGAGAACTCTGTTTTGGTGCAAAACGACGAACCTGTTAAGAAACCCGTTAGGGACTGGAGGGAGCTGTCCCCATCACCAAGTGTTGAAAAACTTGTTTTAAAGCACTTCCCAGAGCAAGAATTCCCGACATGGCTTATGACCTCAAACTTACCCACCTCCCTCCCGAACCTGGTTTACCTGGACCTGTTTGTTTGCCCCTCATGCACACAGATCCCCCCTCTCGGGCTCCTACCGCAGCTAAAATTGCTACGTATTTCTGGTGCTGACTCCATTAAAACCATTGGACCTGAGTTTCTAAGCACCGACACATCATCATCAACAACTTTACCTGCCTTCGAAAAGCTTGAGTCTCTAAGCATAAAGCAAATGGCCAGCTTGGAAGAATGGACATTTGGGTCTACCGAAACTACCCCCGAAATCTTCCCAAACCTAAGGTCACTAGAAATCATAAACTGCCCCAAACTCAAATCCCTTCCCAAAGGCCTTGGCACTGCTGCAACCTCCCTCCGTTCCCTCCACATAGAATCAGCACACAGCCTCACCGAGATCAGAAACTTCCCTCACCTAACAAATGATCTAGTGATCAAAGACAACAAGGGGCTGCTCCGCCTCTCTGATCTTGGCTCCTTAAAATCCCTAACCATCGACGACTGCCAGAAGCTGAAGCATGTGAACAATCTCACAGCATTGCAAAGGCTCAGCCTAGTGTACCCACCATCAACTGAGACTTTCTATTTCGAGGAGTTGATTATCTTCTGGAGCATCGAGTTTCCGAGGTGGCTTTCAAATCTGATGAGGCAGCATTATGTGGGACCCAATGCGACACATAATCTGAAGCGGTTCGAGCTGACTTGTAGCTTGCCACTGCTGAAGAGTTGCATGGACGGGGGCAAGAACTGGCAAGCGGTGCAACAAATACCGGAGGTTCGTGCCATGACCTGTGATGGGAAGGCATATCTTTGGTACAGCAAGAACCAGCGCATTTATGAGACCAATGTTGGTTCTGATGAGTGATTTGTTTGGGAGATTTGATATGTGCTGGTATGGTTTTTTTTTTTGTGTTTGTTTTTTTCTCTTATTAGGGTATAGGTATTGAACTTAATTTTCTATATTGAAATTAGATTTTTCAACGGGGTGCAAAATTTATGTTATTTATTGGCATTCAGCACACAATACCGCAATTCCTAGCATATTTTAGCAATCTTGCAAACAATTATTAGCTGAGCCAAAGCCATTTTATCTTTAATGGTGAAGCCAAAAGTCAGCTTAGCGCCTTAGCATGATTTTAGCTTGGACCTGATTTTTAACAAGTGATTATAAATTAGTTAATTTCACCCTTGGATATGTCATTGATAGCTGATCAGCAACCAAGTTAGAAGATGCAAAATAATTAAGAAAAAAAAAAAATTGCAAGTGGTACTGTACAGGTAACATAGTTGCCAGTTAAGTACCTGTATCTTGTAGATCAGCAAGTTTGTTATTTTCTTCAGAAGTGGAACAAATTTATGCTGAGGCTTTTATTCAAATCATACATTCTTTTTACTTCTAATGTAGTCGACTTGCCGGAAATACTGTCGCTTTGGGGATATAGATGCAACAAGGATCACTATTCTTCTCTTCAAGGTGCTCATACAACAGTTGGTTTTGCAAAAGTTTGGTTATGGTGATCTTTCTTCTCGGTGTTTGGAATTGGCATCTTTTTGTTGGACATTTCATTTTGGTCCTTTGTTTGGACCCTTGTACACCAATACTTACATATGTCATACTTAGCTCTGTGAAACAAAGATTTTATGTAATTGTCAATGATATGCATAGCCTTCTTTTGAGATTCAAGAAAAGATTGGTCAAAGAGAGCTTTTTTTTTATCAGATTTGGTTGGGATTCTTGTGTTGTGTGGTTTTGCGGTTTGTGTACATGTACGATTTGAATTTTTTGAGTTGTAATAGCTTGGTTCCACCTTTGGTTTGCTCAGGTTGTAATAGCTTGGTTTGCTTCTTTAATTCATCCAATGGACTTCCTTTTATTTCAGCTTGGCTTCGGGTTATCTTGTTTGTTTGTTGTAAAAAGCATGTTATGGAAAGACTGCAACTTTGGAACTTGACACTCATTGTAAATATCTCCTTTCTTTTTTAAACTTTTTCTCTAGATAATCATTAAATATTTCAGTTTCGCATTAACTTTACAATTAGGCTGTTTCTTAAAGATAACAAAAAGAATATTGGCTGTGTACTTCCTCAAGGATTTTTCGTTAGTAGTCTCGAAACTACTTTCTTATTTGACCTAAAAATAAGATTCTCATGGATTGGTAAATCTCTGTATTGCACAATTTAGGGTAACAATAATCAGAAACTCTTACACCACAGTAACCTCAAATTGGATAAAACATGTTATGCTACCTTGGTTCTTAAATACAGAAAAGAACTACAAGCTGCAACAAATTCTGGAAAATTTAACCCAGAAAAAGGTATTATAAAGCAGAAATGAACTTCTGAATTTGTGCTTGAGATCTTTCCTTTTCTTCGGGCCCATCTGAATCTCCTATATTATCATGGTACTCCTACATTTATCACCAATCAGATATCAATGCAAGATTGAGGAACTTGTCTTTAAGCATTAAAACAAGGGTATCAAATAACATTTCAAATACCTGGAGAACATCCTTCACATCTTCTTTCGACAATTTGTTCTGTTTTAGAAGTAATTCTATTCTTGCTTTTATTTTTGGATGCCTACAATTGTAAAACAGTAAGACAAATCAAGGCAGTCAAGTAATCTTATTATCAGCCATTCTTTTTATCAGTTTTCTTTTCTTTCACTGGTATTTTGAGGAAATTTCTCATGTAACCCTGCAACATCTCAAAACATCAGAAATCCCAGCTTAGCAAGTATATCATGCAATGAGAACCCAAGACAACCACCTATTTTTTCTCAAAAGAAGCCCAAAATACCTCCACTTCTCCCAGTTCATCTGTACATAACCAACACAAAAGAGGGGGTGTTTCGGCAAGAAATATTCATTTCAAGACTAAGAGATATGTGCATGAAAGATACTTCACTCTTTCTTACTTTCAATTTGCCATGTGAAACCAAACTTTGGATTTCTTCCCATTAGGGTCTGATCCCGAGTTTGAGAGAAAAGGGAAGGAAAGGGAAGACATGAGGAGAGTATCAAGTCTGTTACCCTCCAGATATCTATTCTGATAGGATGTGGTTGTTGGTTGATTTGGAAACAACGCAATGAGACAATCTTCCGAGACAAAACACTGCCTCCTAACATATTGGCTGATCGGATCATGCAAGAAGCAGCGCTGTGGAGATTGCACTGTTAGAGGAGGTTGCTTTGTATTGCTTTTTCTTTTTTTGTTTTTCTTAGATGTGTTTCTGAGATGAGAGTTGAAGGATGGATGTAATTTATTTATGTACAGCTTGGCAGCCTCTGCTAAGTTTTCAAAAAAAGTCTGTTACCCTCCAAATTGGGAGGTAATAAATATTGAAAAGATATATAGAGTTATTCTCTCCATTCTCTTTTATTCATCTCTTGTAATTATAACTTGAGAACAAGGTTAACATACCCCTTTCTTCCCTTTCCCTTCCCTTCCTCAATTTGGAATAAACTAAATTTCCCTATTTTCAGTTTAGAATACGTAATTCCAAAAAGAAAAAAAGCTGCTTATAGAATGCTTACTCAGAAGTCCATATATGACCGAGGATAACCGCAATCAACTGAAAAAAGAAAGAAAGAAAGGGTTCTCAGGTCAGAAACAAAGCCACAAAGGAAAAGGTAGAAAAGAGTAATTCTATAGCTACCAGGTTTAAGGGTTTACTTGGAGTGTATATAGGCCAGCTTCAAGTTTCCTGATGTATTGCTCATCTTCATCCATCTATCAACAAGAAAAAAGGAAGACAAAATCTTTCCATTACGATATCATTCCAACCTCACAAAATAAGAAATGCTGTCTTAGTACCAAATATACCACCCCCCCCCCCCCCCCCCCACAACACGCACAGAGACACACACACACACACCCCTCTCTAGACCTCAAAACTGCTCTTTCCCAAAATGTATCTTTTATCTTTTCAAATGTTTGACATAAGCATCAAATGACTCGTAGTCTCGAGCCATTGCAGTTTGAAGGAATCAAAGGCCAACGGGCAGTAGCAGGCTATATTGGTCATAATTCACAGAGATCACCAGAATGTTTACAATGTATGAAGGAACTATTGAAACAAGCAAGTAGAAAATATAGCAGGGGCTTATTGAGAGAATGAGAGAGAGAAGACCTCTAGATCATCTAATTCCAGCTTGTTGAACCGTTCTGTCTCAGCCTTTACTCTATCTGAATATCTGCACATAATGATGGCATTACCATACTGGTCAGGTCATGTAAAACTTGCTGTACTAGATAGCACTGCACAGTGCTGTCAGACTGATCTTTTAATTTGTCTACATACTGATATTTGAGTTTGGTCAAAATTGTAAATGCTTAGGAATTTTTAAACAGAGAAAACACAGAAGCTAGCCCCCAAGGACCAAACCAGTCAGCAGCCATGCTACTATGAGTGGAAAATGTGTCGGTTAATCAGTATACTAATTTCCGGATAACTAATAAAAAAAATGCTTCTTTTGCAACAGCAGCAGCAAATAAAAGAGTTGCAAAGTTAAATTTAGTATTTATTACCTTATGTAGAATTCCATCAAGCGGTCTATCTTTTCACATTCATTTTCAACAAATTTACTTAGCAACCTGTCCCTTCTTGAACCTCTTGTAACACCACCTGGATTCAAAACCACAGAAATTTTCAGAGCTTATTTCTTCAGAAAATTAACCTTAAAGAGTCTAAAATGTCTCACTTAAGTATTCTAGGGAAGTTACACCACATAAAGAGAATTCAAAAGTTTTTCAGTACTGTTTTGCTTCAATGATTAATTTCTTTGCCAAAAATCAATACTAAAATCTCCCCAGGCAGCAATTAAACTATCTTTGTTTCCTCAGTACCATTGTAACACCACAGTGCTTGTCCGTACAGATCAGTACAGTCAAAAGACAATCTTCACCCAATGCAACAGCATATCACCAAGAACAATAAAAAAAAAAGTATATTGTGTTATGAAATTGAATCAAAAGAACACTTGCCTTCTTACCAAATAATGAGGCAATAAGCGAAATCAAGCGCTCCTCTAGCTCCTCCTGATAACTCTCCTTGTTTTTCTTACCAATTGGTAGCTGTACATATACATTATCAAGAATTTATAAAAGAAAAATTAAACAAAAGAAAGCAATCCCTGTAAATGAATAACACGAGGGTTCTGACCATATGTGCCTCAGAAACCTTAGAAATTTATGTTCAAGAGGCACTATCTAGATTACATTTATTCCATACATTACTACAAATGTCTAGAGTTATTGCTTATTTACTTGCAGCAGCATATCACAACCATACTTAATCCCAATAGGAGCTTATCTCGATAAAAGAGAATGTTCTACAAAATTCTACAATACATGAAAAGTAGTACACTCTGAAAAATAATTAGAGAACACTTGCCTTACCCATGAAGGCTGAGAAAACTGTCTTCAACCCAAGCACATCCACAAATCGTTCGCAAGCAGGCGGGTACTTGGTCATGGCAAAATCCAATGCCCGTATTGCCGACCCGTATGCTGTTTTTTTCTGCTTCATTATAATAATCATCAGCTCCACTCCCTCTGATTTCATAAACTTCTCTTTGTTCTCCACCGGCATCAACAAACAACACAAACAATCAAACAAATTCTCCAACATCTCCTCCTCATCAGAGCTCTTCGGGTCCCGTGATTTGTAAAATGACACAGCTTGCAATATTCCATCCACACCATTGATCTGCCCGAACCGCTTTTGGTTGGAAACACTGTTCTGGAGGAGAATTGCAAGGATTTCTGATGCATACTGTTTGTTCGCATCAAACTCACGGGTCTTAATTCGACCGAGAAGCCACCGAAGGAGCTTTGTTCTCTCACACACCATCTCAGCCACAGCCGGCTTGAGCTCAATCAGATTTTCTATCACAGCTAGGGTGCTATGCACTGCATTGGCCTCGTCTGTATCAGATTCTGACAATCTTGTCAGGTTTTGCACTAACAATTCCAGCGTGTTGTTCTCTACTAAACAATCAGCTAAGGCGATAGCAGGAGCCGGGTCATCTAAGTCCTCATCAGCGTCAGTGAGATCCGATAGGAGCGATACCGTGTCAGTAGCGATGTCTGAGTTGTCGTGCGATAATAGGCCGACAAGGGGAGGGAAGAGATTAAGAGAGATCAGATCGGGGTACAGCTCCGGCGCGCCAGCGAGGGTGCGGAGGCGGTCGAGTTCTTCGTGTAAAGCAACCTCGGAGTCGGCGAAGCGGTCGGGACGGTCGGGATGCTTCATGCGCGCCTCGAGATTCTCGCGGAGGCGGCGCTCGAAGGAGATGACGAGCTTTTTGGCGGCGCGGAGGTCGAGAGGCTCGGCGGAAGCAGAAGACGATTGCTCTAGGGATTCGAGAAGGGAGAGATCGACGCCATTGTGCGTGGTAGCTTCGTCGTACTGGTCTTCGCGCTTGCGTTTTGAATGGTGGTTGTCCATGGAGAGAGGGAAAGTGGTGGTAGCGGAGGTGATCACTGAGGATAAACCCTAGAAAGAAAAACAGTGTTGCTGCTCCAGTGCTCCCTGCGATAACATAATATTTCTGTTTCGATCCGGACCGTTCGATTAGAATCTGCACGAATATTAAAAATCTCCGTGCATTCCACTGTGGGCCGAATTAGCCGGATTCTGATCGAACGGTCCGGATATAAACATAAATATTCTGTTACCTCAGAGATTATGTACTCCGCTCCTTGCTACTGAAAATCCGAGATTTTTATTAATATCCAAAGTTTAATAAAAATTAATATTTATGTCTAGAATTCTGGTTTTCGTCAAAGATACCCAAGCCGGCCACAAAATGGCTGGTTTACGCTTCCCCCTAAGCCGGCCATTGTGGCTGACTTACTATATTTTTTTTTTACCGTAAATAATCTTATAAAATGGCTCTTTTCTTCTCTCTCCTCCACACAATTCACACAACTCGCAAAAGAGAAAGGGAGGAAGGGACAAAGAGAAATATAAGGCGATTTTTGAGGCGAAAAGGCCGATATTTGAAGGGGCCAAAAGGATGAACAATAGCAATCTAGATAGGTCGACCAATCGTGGCCTGGCGAGAGGAGGGCCAACTTGGAATGTGGCGGTAGAGATGGAAAAGTTTTTGCGAGTATTCCTGGATGCAACAAAGGCTTTTTCAACTTTTAGGCGACCATCTTCACATGTGTATATGAAGGAGGTGTGGACTATTCGTAGCACTTTGTTGGAGGATTATAATGATACAAGTCCCAATTACACTTTGCGAGCCTTATCAGAAGAGATGCAAAAAAAATTTCACAAATATTAGGAAAAGTCGAACGGGATACTCACATTAGCTTGTGTTTTTTATCCTCGGCAAAAGTTCGAATGGGTGGAATTCTGTTTTGAAATTGCATATGGAGCTGGGACTGATGTGTGCAAAGAAAGAATTGAATGTCACTTCACTTAAGAAATGATATAAAGAATATGAGAGCACAACCGGCTGAGCGACAAGTAGTATGTCACCGCAAGTGGAAGGTCAAAACGAGAACCAAAAGAAGCTTGAGATGAGTTTTCAGAAATTTCGTTCTCAAAATCATCAATTGCGGCAAAAGAGATCTGAGTTGGATATCTATTTGGAAAAAGCCGTGTACCTAGAGTCGGATGAAGAATTTGATATTTTGCAATGATGGAGAAGAAACTCGGAATTATATCCGACTTTAGCAAAAATGGCAAGAGATTTCTTGGTTGTTCAAGTGTCAACCGTTGCATCCGAGTCGGCTTTTAGTGCAGCGGGTAGGGTGACAGATCATTTACGGAGCTCTCTGACACCGGAGACAATCGAGGCACTCATTTGCTCAAAGGATTGGTTTGCCTCTATTGGTGGGAGCTTCAACTTGGACCAATTTCGTCTATTAATGCCGAAGTCTTGATTGGTGTTAGAGGTAAATACTTTATTTATCATTTTGTTTAAAATTTTAATCTCATATCTTATTTGCAATAATACTGCTAAATTCAAGGTCTAATTCTAAATTTAGGGGCTTTGAAGCTTTGTGGTTTTCTTGATTATAGGAAAATAAGGTAATATTGTTTGCCTTTGTACCTCTTTATCTATTTTTGACAAAATAAGAATGAACAGGTCAAGTGATTTTATATTTTATAGGCTGGTCTGGCTAAAAATAACAACATATGCTGTCATATTTTATATTTTGCTTACAGGTGCCATAGTTGTACTTACTATTCATGTATTTACAATGGTTGGTATCAGTTACTGGTACCATAGTGTACTTACTGTTCATGTAATTTTACATTGGTTGTACCCATTACTGGTAAAAAAATAATCCACACAACTTTTGACATTGGCTGTACTTACTGTTCATGTAATTTTACATTGGTTGTACCAGTTACAGGGCTGAGTTTAGGTGGTGAAGATGCTAGTACAAGCACTTCCGTGATGTCTTCTGAGATTACTTAGATATTCAGTGACTTTTGTGCTTATTTTCTCTTTTCAATGATTTGCTACTGTTTTAGGGTCTGATTTGCATATTTTGATGTATTGGCTTGCTTTTGTTATGATATGGTGTAATAGGTACAAGTACTGTTATGTTTGTTGTTTTGGTGTTATGATATTTCCTAAATACCAGGTACGATTTGCATATTTTGATGTATTGGCTTGCTTTTGTTATGATATGGTGTAATAGGTACAAGTACTGTTTATGTTTGGTGTTTTGGTGTTATGATATTTCCTAAATACCCGTTGTTGTACCTGGTTCTAGTATGTTGGTACCAGCTGACTTTGTAAGGTTTTCACTATTATTATGCAATTAATATTATTTTTCTTCAATGTTATTTTTTTTACCATACAAATGAATTTTTGTTGATTAAAATAACATCAATCCAGAACTGACTTTTACAAAAGATTTATTGTATATTTTTTTGGTAAAAAAATTGTTTCTGATTTTGTATTGGAAAATTTGTTTGTAAAAAAATTGTTTCTGATTTCAACTTATTAGCTACAAGTATATATAGAAAATAATTTACTGCAAGTAGCAAATATAGAAGAGATTTATTTATTTCACTAGACCGGAATATATAGAAGTTAATATTACGTATCAATTGTTGAAAGCAGCTGTTGAAGTTAATTTATAATGGGCTGGTATTAAATGCGAAGCTCAACTTCAAATTTAATGGGCCAAGCTTTATTAACGAGCCGAGCCGAGAGGATCAAATTGACTGAGTCGAGCCGGGCTTTTTCCTTCATATTTGATCCAAGTCCGAGTTGGACCTTTAATGAAGGTTGATAGAGCCGGGCCGAGTTTTGGGTTTGATCCGGCCCATTAGCACCCCTAGGGCCAAGTAGTGATCGAGGTAAAAATGAGGGAAAAAAAACAATCTTCCAAGTATATAGTGATCCCCGGAATTGTGTGACATGTAAGATGGAGGAATGAAGTAGACGGCCTAATCGATATGAAATTTCAGACGATGACTTTGTGGAAAACCCCTACGGCTTTGGTTTGAAAAAAAAAAAGGTTGATCCAGAGCCTCCAGCATCAGACGATGAGTTTGTTTCGTGTACTTATACTGGTAAGGCTACCACTTCGTCTGCTGTTTCTGGTTGTGTTGTATAATGTGGTGCCGCTGATCCACTTCCGTGTACTTATAATTGTATGTTTATGGGTCAGGTTAGATTAAAGGAACGAGGGGGTATGTATGTTTCTGGTCGTGTTGTATAATGTGGTGCCGCTAATCCAAAGCCAGAACTTCCAACCCCGAGCTCTACCAAAATTATTATGGCACAGATTTCTATTATATAATTCCCTTAGGACCTCAAATAATCGAACATGGTTCTCCACGTATTCTCATCTACAAGTTTCAGAACAACCCATTTCCCGCTGGGGGGAGGACTATGTCGGGTTGCCAATTCTAAGTTCCACATTTCTGGGTTGTAACCAGTGTGTATGTAAACGATGGATTTCAGGTCCAAAAGTGAGATATCATCTGGAACCAGAAATGCATGAACTGCATCTTTGTTGTAATAAGCTGTGTGCATTACTAAGCATCTTCCCACCACAGTGTAATGAAATAATGGCTATGGTAAACAAACTACATTTTAGAAAATGGTAAACAATTGTCAGGTTACTAAATTGTAAACAATTGTCAGGTAAACAATTTTAGAAATGATAAACAATTGTCAGGTTATTAAATGGTAAACACATGTCATGTTACTAAATGGTAAACACATGCCTGGTTACGGTGCTGGTAAACAATTGTTGGGTTTAGGGTTTAGGGTTAAGGGTTAAGGGTTAAGGGTTAAGGGTTTAGGGTTTAGGGTTTTGAGTTTTGGGTTTTGGGTTTTGGGTTTAGGGTTTACGGTTTACGGTTTTGGGTTTAGGGTTTAGGATTTTGGGTTTTGGGTTTTGGGTTTAGGGTTTTTTAGTAATTTAATTTAATTTTTTAATAATTAATTTAATTATTCTATAAAATTAAAAAAAAATACCTTAGGAAGGTTTCGTTGAAGAGGCTCCTCGTTGTGTGTGACTTAGGAAGGTTTAGGGCCATTTTATAGATTATTTACGGTAAAAAATATATAATATATATAGTAAGTCGGCCACAAAATGGTCGGTTTATGGGGGAGCGTAAGCCGGCCATTTTGTGGCCGGCTTGGGCATTTTTGACGAAAACTCAGAATTCTGGACATAAATATTAATTTCTATTAAACTTTGGATATTAATAAAAATCTCGGGTGAAAACGGGAAAGAGTGGTAGTCTAAAAAATATTTACAAAAGGTTGAACCAGTAATTAATTAAAAAAAAAGGAAGGTTTATTACTTTGAATATTTTAACAGTCAACAAAATAGTTTTTTTTTTATATTGAATTTCAACATTTGCGAGCTATAGTATATAACTATATATATCATACGCAAAAAAAGATGATATTTAATAAAAAGTTTTCCGTTCGAACAATTTGACATTTGCATCAATTTTATTTTAGGTGGTTTTTGATTAAATATAAATTACGCTTAAATTCATTGAATATTTTACATTCAAGTTGCACAAAAAAATAGCAAAGTTACCAAAGTAATCTATTACCATAAATTTTAACCTCTAAAAATAATATGAATAATGTCATTGTACACTCCAAATCACATCATCGAAATTTTTTTCTAAATAATTTTAGTTTCATTTAAAATTTATGAAATTCATAATTGTATTTTGAAGAATCGATACGACGAGGACAATCCATTCGTAACAATCGATATATATCCACAATTCGATAATTCAATCTGAATTCGCATGAATAAATCTTATATGAATGTAAACAGAATAAGAAGTAGATAAATAATTTTGTTATAATATACTAAATATTGATTAAATTGTTTCAAAGCTATATGTATCATGTATTTACAAAAATATATAATTAATTATATAACTTATTTATTAAAGTAGCTATTTTTAATTTGCACATTTATAATAAATAAATTTATGTATTTTACTATTTTAGGCACATGTAAGTGAAAGGTCTATTATGAATTATATGTAAATAAACATTAACACTAATACTTGAAGATTAAAAATGTTATGATATAATTAACCTATTTCATTAAGGAGAGAGAGGGTCTTGGTTATCTTGAAACAAACAAAAATCTACGGCTGCAATTTTGACATTTTTATTAATTTAAAAAGTTATGACTCATGAGTATGCCCTTTGACAATCTTAGCAGATGCTGGTAAGATATAAAAATATATATATATTTTTTTTTTTCAACACTTGTTGCATAGCATAGTGCAATACTAGCTGCGAGCCGAATTCAGATCCAGTGCATTAACTCAATTTTTGAGTTTTGATCCAAACCGTCCAAGATGCTCTAACACGAATCTTAAAGAGCCTGGACCCCACAAATAATACTGGCCCCTGCGCTACCACCGAATAGGCACCGTACACGTCTAAACTCAAAAATTGAGTTACTTTAGGGGATCCGGACTCCTGGGAGCCTGGGATAAAAGAAAAGAATGGTATGAGGCCGTGACATGAGGGGGCAATTTATAGAAGACTTGTTATTTTAAGGTCCGAGGGCCGAGAGGGCCAGAGGAGTTGATAAAGATTGGGATATGGATGGGCCTTGGGCCTTGGGCTGGTGCCTCACAGGCTGTCACAGCCTCACCACAAGTGAAAGACAGACAAATACAAATTGTATTGGAAATTTGGAATTCGGAAATTCCCCCAGGTACTGAGGTGCAAAATTCTTTTAACCCAGCACGAATCTCAAAACGAATTCTCTATAGTTTCTATAAGTACCGGTTTGAGTTTCATCCAGCTAGAATTAATCTAGACCGTCCGTATATATAAATTGCACCTCAGGTACATGAGGGGACACAAACTCAATTGCATGACCTCCCCTTCCCCTTCCCCTTCCCCTTCCCATCTGAATTTGGATTTTCTAAAATAACTCAAAAGTTTAAATTTGAATCCGGAATTCCGGACTGTCCAAAAGAATTGAATCTAATATTAAAGGGTTTAATTAACGAATTCTACCTCAAACCAAATTAGTTTAAATTATAATCGGACGGTCCAAATTAAAACTCAAATTTTAATACTTTATGAGATGTGGACCACCGCAACCCCACCCCAAATGCTTTTAAATTTGCATCCTATGAGATATCTCAACTTTGAGATTCGTGCAGCATGATTTTGGTGTGCTCCAGCTTCACTACTTGTGAGTTGTGACCCTATTATATACTTGTATAGTCAGTTTTAATTTGTTTATTACATACAATTAAGGAGTTAGGAGGGATTTTTTTTAAAAACAGTAATTAAAATAATTAATGTTAAAGAACCAATATGATTACCGAGGTTTTAAAAAAAACAGCAAAAACCGAATAGCCTATTCCGTTTAAGGGTTTTTTTTTTGCTTCACCGAATTGCCTATTCGGTTTAGCCTATTTTCACAAAAAAAAACACCAAACTCTGTAACCTTGTGTGTAAATCCCCCTAAACCGAGATGGCAATTCGGTTTAGGTTTTTTTTTTTTTTTTTTTTAGAGACTAAGAAGAGCAAAATAAAGAAATCTAACCCTAAAAATTTGAATTTTTTGTTTAAATTATTTGTTAGATTACTTCTTTTGATTTATAATTAGCAAAAAAAAATACACTAAATTACTTGAAATTATGTTGAATTACACTGTATTACAATAAATTATGTTGAATTACACTAAATTACGTTAAATTACAATAACTCCGCTAATTACGCTAAACTACGCAAAATTACGCTAAAATAGACCGATTCTGTGCCATCTTTCACGAATCATAAAAATTATTAAAAAAATTCTGAAAATAATAAAAATTGGTATTCTACAAGTTCATTATGTAACTAATTTACTGAGCTACTTGGATTGAATAATAGAATTGAAAATCTTAATCGGAAACTTCAACTCAAGTTTTGAGGCTCTTCCCTTAGTTTTTTGGCAATTCTGAATTTTAAAAAACAACATAGTGGTCACGGACGCATGCGTATTTTTGCAAGCTTTAATTCCGAAAAGTGGTCATTTGCTGAAATCGGACACTCGAGCGCCGTTTTATGACTGTTTGAAGTTTCGCCGTCGTTTTTTGCCTTTTCAGTGAAGATATCGTCCCTATTCATATGTAATTTAGCGTAATTTACTGTATTTTAGCGTAATGTAATGTAATTTAGTGTAATTTAACTTAATATAGTGTAATTCAACATAATTTAAAGTAATTTAGCGTATTTTAGTATAAATATGCTAATTATATATCAAAAGAAGTCAAATAATTTAAACAAAAAATTCAAATTTTCAGTATTAGATTTCTTTATTTTGCTCTTCTTAGTCTCTATAAAAAAAAAAAAAAAAACCTAAACCGAAATGCCAATTCGGTTTAGGCTAAAAAAACCCCTAAACCGAAATGACAATTCGGTTTGCTCACTTTTCGGATTTTATGTAGCGTGATGGCGGAAACGCTGTGAAAATAGGCTGAACTGAATAGGCAATTCGGTGAAGCAAAAAAAAAACTCTTAAACCGAATAAGCTATTCGGTTTTTGCTGTTTTTCTAAAAACCTCAGTAATCATGTATGTTGGTTCTTTAACATTAATTATTCTAATTACTGTTTTAAAAAAAAATCCAGTTAGGAGTTGGACAGCCTACAAGTATCAATCTCTTAATTTCCTATATATATATATATATATATGTAGAGCTAGGTAGGTAGGTTCTCCTCATTAGATATTAGATACCGCTGCATGCCATGCATCCCCTACTAGCTGTATCTATGGATAGTCTCTAGATAGATATCGCTGCCAGCGCTAGCTGCACCAACGCATTTACCTCTTCAGTCTTCACCTACCTATCCATTCGTCCCCGGCCTTCTTCCTGATCAAGGCCTAGCCCTCATTCTCAACCTCCCCCTCTTCCTCTTCCTCCTCAATTAGATATATATTAATTAATTAATTGTCATCCATCCTCGAGCCTCCTTCATGTGAAAGAAAGTTTTTTCTGATAGCAGACACAATCGTTGAACCGACATTAATTACTTAATTCATGCACTGCTCGCTCTGTCGTCAATGATGGCACAACGTTAACGTGAATATATTAATGTCTGATCGACGGTTGTGTCTACTCAAGAAAATCTTCTGACAATTAAGCAATATCGATCTCCAACTGAGAAATTTAAAAGGAGATCTAGTTCCGGTGCTTACATCCGATTTTAAAGGCCTAACATGAGTTGGAGATGAAGACGACGGGTGCTTGTAATTAAACAGCCTAAACGCGCGTACTCCAATTAAAGAAAAGAGATGAAAGGAAGCATTGCAATTTGATTCCAGTTTCGTTACTTATAGCAACAAATTAAGCCTACAAAAGTTGGTGATGATCAACAGCTTAATTTGGTTCTTAAATTTGTTTCTTAAATTATATTGCCATACAAATTTAAACCTAGATTTAATTATAGTCAGGAAACCAATACTTACTGAGTTTCATTACACTACAGCAAAAAGGACTATCAGCGACCGGTATTCCGGTCGCTGATAGTAGGCGCCGGTCGCTGATAATTGATCCGGTCGCAGAAAGCCAAAACTAGTCGCTGAAACCCCGGTCGCTGTAAGCCTTGTCGCTGATACTCTTCTGATGACGTCACCGGTCGCTGAATGACGTCACTCGGTCGCTGTTACTGTTTTTGTGACCACTTTTTTTTTGTCGCTGTTGTTTTTTTCTGACGTCAGCAAAAGGTATCTGCGACCAAATATAACGGTCGCTGATACTTAAAACCGGTCGCAGAAAGTCTTCTGTCAGATTTTTGGAATTTTTATTATTATTTAAATCTGCACCATTTAATAATTGGCTAATCTGGGCCGTACATACAGATCACAAATTTGGCTAATCTGGGCCGTCGGATACAAGGATTCATATGCAATTGACTTCTCGAAAATAATTTTCGCCAGACTCGACAGAGCGGTGCTTCGTAACCTCAGACACCGCTCGCAGGGGGCTGCCGTCCCCCTGCCACCCCCCGCATACTCCTAGAATCAGGCCCACGTACATACATAACATATCAAACATACAAGTACCAAATAACATAACAAACATACCAAAAATCAAACATATATACCAAACATATCTCAAATAACATCTAAACAAAACATTTAAACTACATGAGTCATTGTACAGTACCAAACATCAAATGTAAGTACTAAATAACATCTAAACTACACAAATCTATATCAGATTGCAGTCATCATCCTCCTTCTCTGTGAGAATATAACAAAAAATTAAGTTCCTTAGTAAAAAAATCATACAATTAAAACCAATGCATTATAAATACAGATCCATGACATCATAAGTTCCTGGCATGAAAGAAATATAAATTATGTCAAACATAATCTTTACAGTTTCTTGAGTTCTAATTACCATTAAGTTCATATTTGAATACTATTTAGTCAATCATCCAACAAACAATAGTTTAGAATATTTATTTTTCAAATCCATTGCTCTTTTGATACAATTTATGCAGTATTAAGTATTAACAGAGAATCCTATCAGAGGGTGTTAATTAACTTAAATAGTTGAATTGCTGCTTCCTTCATATAATCATATCAAAAGAGCAATGGAATATATAGAGAATGTAAAAATACTATGGGGATTACAATAAATTTTGAAATGGAAGGTTCACCAATTAATCATCCTAGCTTGACTATCAAAACTTGAGGAGAGGAGATGTCAAGTCTGGATAATTCTGTCACATTTTTTCTAGGACAGAAACTTCCAAACTTTTCTAATAGATCTCAATTTTGTCTTTTACATAGGTTCTGGAATGGTATCAGTTCCATAAAAGAGTGATATTGATCTTCATTTAACTCATTTTATGCTAAAATATCTATATTAATTGTAACTATTCAACTGAACAACAAGAATACTTATACGGTGCCAGTAAGGACAAGCCACAGAACAGAAACCCGCAACTCACCGTACCAATACTGATACGGTGCCAGTAAAATCAGCAAATGACAGAGACAAGGGAGGCAGCGCACCAGTAAAACCAACAAAGGCCCAAGTCACCGAGATCACCGGCCAAGACCAGAAACAAGAAAGAAAAGGAAAGGCAGCACAGCCAACACGAAAAATCGCTTCAAGGCCGGTACTGGCACCGCAAACAACCAAAAATCCAGCAAAACAAGCAACTACAACGACCGGCCGGGAAAATCAACAACCCGAGCAAGGCATTAAATAAAAAGGGGGTTTTGAGCATTTACCCGAGAGAGAACAGAATCGCACAGAGGGGTGGTAATCGGCCGGTACCAAAGTGATTCCTTCGCCTCACGGCCGTCTAAGTCAAATCAGCAAGCGCCACAGCAAGCACCACACAACAAAGTCACCAACCACAAGAAAAAGGCAAACCGAAAACCCTAGGGTTTCGGTAGACACCAAGACAGAGACAGACGGGAAGATGAGAGAAGGAGATTTGTTCTCAACACATGAGCGGGAAAAGAGAGAGACAGAGAGAAAAGGGGGTAGCGGAGGAAACATAGAGTGATCTAGTGAGAGCGGAGAGAAAAAAAAAAGAGAGAGAAGAAGAAAGGTGGTTACCGATTTTTTTTTATTTTTGCTAAACCTAAAAAAAATTAAACGCGCGACAGAGAGAGAAGAAGAAAGACTTTGGCGGGATTTAGGGTACCCATCAGCGACCGGGCCTAATCGGTCGCTGAAGGCTACATGCGCCGGTCGTAGAAGAGTTGGTCGCCGAAATTTTTAACTTTTTTATTTTTAATTTTGTTTTCAGGGTCTTCAGCGACCGGCGACCCTACCGGTTGCTGATGCCGGTCGCTGAAGCCCCATTTTGTTGTAGTGTTAATTACAGAAATAATTTCTTAAATTAAATTCAATACTTACTGAGTTTTACACTAAAATATTAATTAATGATAACCTAGTGAGATTAAGTAGGTTGGGTCTAATATTAAATTTTTTTACTTTTTTTTGCTCTTCCACACACTTCAGTTCACCGTCAAGAATTTGAAGACAAGTAGAATAAGAACAATTATAAATATCAGATCAGCGAACAGGGCTTGGCCCAATGTATTTCCGAGCTAGTTCCAATGTGCTTCCAAGTACAAATTGAGAAAAGAGAAGTGTTCGGATGTATAAATCAAGTTAGTCCCACATGTAATACGTACGGTTAATAGATTACAATCCTTATATATACCACTTTAGATAATTCAAACCTGCTAAATGTCAGAAAGAAGAGAGAGAATAGAACATAGAACCAGGCTTCGAAATAAGGTTGAGGCTTACATGCCGTGCACGCCTTTTTAAAACGGATCCAGTTGATATATAATATACTTGTTTCCGAAATCCGCTTCGTTCCTATCCGGATAGTATCGGATATCCGATCCGTTTACAGCATATCAAAATGGACAAATTATTCAGATTCAAATCGGCAAAATTATCCACACAGATACGGATGGTAAGCGATAATCCGGATCCGTTTTCACCCCTAATTCTGTGGGTAAGTCAAACATCAAATAGCAAAAGAAAAAAAAAACTGAATAAGTTCCCCCACAATAATTTCAAATAGCAAAAGAAAAAAAAAACTGAATAAGTTCCCCCACAATAATTGGAGTCCGTATATCCCTCAGGTACGTACCTGAGGTGCAATTTAAACAAATGGACGGCCTAGATTAATCCTAGCCAGGCCAAATTGAATCCAGTGTCTATATAAACCGTAGGAGGTCCGCTTTGAGATTCGTGCCAAGTTAAGAGAATGGCCTGAATATACTTATTGCACCTCAAAGTACCTGGCAGGGATCAAATCCTCTCTCTTCTTTGTTTTCTTGCACCTTTACACTGTCAGAAGAGAGCGTATACAGCTTCTTCACTCTACTATTAGACATATATATGGCTTTGCTTCTGTTGTTCAACGTTGCATTAATAATACTACGTGCTACCGTTGCTTAATTGCTTCTTCAACTTTGTCAGTGTCCCAGCCGTTACAACTGCAAGTCGGCTGCCAAACACAGCCAACCGTGTCTGATTTTGGAGCTTCGGTTTTGGTACCTGCGGGGGAAGATCAATTTGTGACACATTTGCAAGGCACCTGTGGTTACTTAAACCAAGAATATATACATGCAGACCAGCCAACCCACAGTACAAAGTGATGTGTATAACTTTTGTACTGTTGTTCTTTTAGAGCTTATAATTACTCCAAAAATGGGCGTTTTATGTGGAACAGTCGGAAGCAAGAAGCCTCACATGCAGCAGTCTTTTCGTCTGCTATGAAAGAGAACAAAATGTCGAGGCGATTACGTTGCAGAATAGGTGGAGCTAGCTAGTGAGAACAAATATGCTTGTACATGGAAGGCGAGCAGAGGCCTAATGACGCAAGGCGGTCCCGATATTGTCTTGCCCGATAAGCTCAAGTACTCGGTTTTATGGTAATAGAGAAGAGTAAAGGTAACACGAAGAACTCAAACACACAAACACAACTTTTCTATTCAATAATCAACTCCCTACAACCATAAGAGAAAATATTAAGTGCTAATTAATTAAAAACCCAAAACCCAAAAAGAAGTAAATAACAAAACAGATTCCAAAGGAAATTATTAAATTGTTTAATTGCTTCAAGAATTCTAGAAGACCATTCATGCCTAGAAGACCATCCATGCCATTAATTTCAAGTTGAATAAATTAAATCCTTGATTGGTTTGGATTTATTGTGGCCATCGTTCGTATCCGAGTCTGAATCGGTTGTGATCTCGGTACGCACTGCGTCAGACTCCCCGGGTTGATGAAAGCTTGACCTCAAACTTGTATGTTCTTCATAGTTTTTGTGGAGAGGGGTAACATTAAACATGTTGGAGATATACCAATCATCAGGTAATTTCACGCGGTAAACATTTGCTCCAAACTTTTTTTTCTTTGTAGAACTCTTTAAAATAATACAATTTCGGATCAAGCACCATTAAATCTTTGTATACCTCTTTCAAAATTGAGTTTTCTACATTTATTTCTTGTCAGATCCTGAAAATAAACATAGAATGCCAAGAAATTTTCGTGCTTCCGCTGCACCGCTCTCAAACTAGAGTCGACTTGAAATTTTAACGGGTTGGATTTGGTTTCTTCGTCTAGCAAGGGGTTCTCAAATTTCATGGTAAATACAAGAGTGTTGTTAAATACAAACCTTGCATTTTCTGATTTTGAACTTGGTTGCAAAAATATATCATTATAGTTGGACTTCAAGACCTCATTGTTGGTTGAACACCAATGTTTTGTTTGCAACAAAATATCATCTCTAACTCTAACCTCAATGGACAAAGCATTTGCAAGATTACTCGAATACACCGACGAATTACCAACAAAGTTTTCATCAAAATTTGAAGAGTTCTCAAAGGATTCCATTTTTGTCTCGAGTTTACCCGTCACGGTGTTGACATCGTCTTCATCATCGGATTTTTGACTTTCTTCAACCGTGACAAGCCTATCGAAAAGCTCATTCGGCTGTTCTAGGTGCTCTTCCATTGAGGTGGTTGCCTTTTGGTCTGTGACCTGTTTGGAACATGTGCTTGGTGGGGTGTGGTGTTGGTGTCAAGCATCTTCATCACCTGAGACCAATGATTTGCTGCCATGGAAGGGGTTGATCTCTTCATCTACTCCGTTGAAATTTCTCCTTTTGAACCACAAGGCAAACGATTGAGGATTTTGGAATAGTTGTCTCTCTGTTGGAGGTGAGGAGAAGGATAAATAATATTAGTGGCGATATTGTATCGGTGTTGAGGAGAAATGTTGTTGTAGCTTGGTGGTGAGGAGAAATATTGGTGGTTGCTTTGATTGTTGGTGGGAGCAAGGCGTTCAATTAGATTAGTGAGGAATTGCATGGTGTCGGTATGATTTTGTTGCATACGGTCAAGAATAGCGAGAAGGTTGGGATCAGCCATGATGTTGGTGATAGGTGGAAATAGCGTGAGGTTTTGATGATGAAGGTGGTTGTCGAACCTCGCTCTAATACCAATTGACGCAAGGCGGTCCCGATACTGTCTTGCCCGATAAGCTCAAGTACTCGGTTTTATGGTAATAGAGAAGAGTAAAGATAACACGAAGAACTCAAACACACAAACACAACTTTTCTATTCAATAATCAACTCCCTACAACCATAACATCTGTTTCCCTTTTATAACCAAACATTACTTAATCCCTAAGAGAAAATATTAAGTGCTAATTAATTAAAAACCCAAAACCCAAAACCCAAAAAGAAGTAAATAACAAAACAGATTCCAAAGGATATTATTAAATTGTTTAATTGCTTCAAGAATCCTAGAAGACCATTCATGCCATTAATTTCAAGTTAAAAAAATTAAATTCTTGATTGGTTTGGATTTATTGTGGCCATCGTCCGTCTGAATCGGTTGTGATCTCGGTACGCACTGCGTCACCTAAAATGAGATAACCGCCGTGCTTGACACCTCAATAAAACCCAATCACCCATGGAGAATCCTGCATGGGCCGGAAAGGATGCCCCTGTGTCAGCCCCAAGAGATAGAGAGCCTATTCGGTGCGTTCTCAAGCATCGATCAGCTAGCTAGTGTGTTACAGTTGCATGGCTCCATAGTTTTCGTTTTCTTTTCTTTTCTAGTCGTTTGGTTCTTGGGTGTTAGTGTTACAACTTAATTACAACGTATTTTTTTTTCCTTTGATTTTTATTTTCTTGTGTTTGTATTTTTTTTTTGCTTTTCTGTGTTCTACAAACATGGTACAATAAGTGTACATGTAATATATACAATACTAGAGGGACTTATTTACAAAAAAAACCCCAAAACCATGGAGAACATTATATTTACAGTTCTATAAAAAGTCTAAACTCTAAACCAAACTATCCGGCAGGAACAAGACCAATATATAAAGGCCATGTGTCCATAAATACCAACTCAGCAAAAAGATCTAGATTTACAAACATCACTACTAGAATTCTCACTTTTTCCGTGGGTTAAAATATGGCTTGTTCCGTCGGCTTACCCTTGTAAAAAGCCTCGAAATCGTCATCGGAAATAGACTCGATGGAAATACCATTTTTCTAACTTTTTCCGTCGGCTTACCCTTGGAAATACTATTTTCTGACTTTTTCCGTGAGTTTACCCTTGGAAATACTACCGTCGGAAATACTTTGACATCCAGCCCATGAGCTTATTATTTCCAAGGGCAAAGTGTGTAGGTCCCACTGTAGTATTTCTGAGGGCAGCACATGTGGGTCCCAACAGGTTATTTCCAAGGGCAGTTATGTGGGACCCACCGTAGTATTTCCAAGGGCAGCATATGTGGATCCCAACAGGTTATTTCCAAGGGCAACATTTGTAGGACCCACTGTGGTATTTCCAATTCCATTGAGCCAATTCCTCAATTCCCCATTCAACCAAATTCTCCAATTCCATTCAACCAAATTAACAAACACATTAAAATATAGAGAAAAAAATATGTAATTAACATTAATCGACATTGTATAATCATAGTACATTGTATCAAAATACCAAAAAATATTACAATAGAAGTGCTAAAAGAAAGTTCTACATATACCCAAAATATAACCTAATTCAAGATGACTAACAAAATTATATTTAGAATCAACTAAATTTGCAAAAATGTTTTTACGGGAACAATGCAGTCACTCTTCCTTTTATCTTGCTATGTTGTCACTGCTGTAAAAATGAAAAAGTGAGTTTGTTTGTTTTAAATAGCAGAGTATCGTTGATTATTGGATATTTGAATTTTTCAAGCATTGTTTCCATACTGTATAAGAAAAAGTACATGTATATAAGCAATAATGGAAAAAAAAAGTAAATGTACAACAAAAAATTCAAGGAAAAAAATAAAGTGGCAATGCAATCTTAGATTCCTGTCTCAAACCTTAGAAGTAATCAAACCATAGAAGTAATATAAGGAAAAGAAATACTGCTCTAAATTGGACATATTCTTTTTTAATTTGTGGCATCTTTAGTACAGAAGTAAATTTCATAAAATTGAAATATCAACAATTTTACGGCTTTTTTGGCAATAAATTTGCCCGCACAATTGTATAAACTGGTACAATTTACAAACTGGTACAATTGTATAAAAAAAAAATCTTGCTTTTTCAGAATTTATAATCAACTAGGGGTGAGCCTCGCTTTGCTTCAGCATTGACATATGTCATATGTATGAAAGGATAGTATAGACATATAGATGCATGTATTATATGGAAGTGTTAGTTTTACAAAACAGTACTTGGCAGTACTGATTTACATGTATAGTACTAATTGTACTGCATTATGTGATATGCTTGTGCTGTAATGATGCTGAATACAATTTACAGGTACTTTGTGTACAAAATTTTGTCAAAATGGTGGTGTGCTTTTTCCTCATGGAGATTGGAGACAAAAAGTTATTTACAATCAAAAAATAATACATCTAACTGTTTGTAGGAGCTTGACATAGCTAGTGTTTCTAGTCCTTTGACATTTTATCTTCAGTGCTGCAGAGGATGACAATATGTGTTAGTTTGTTTCACAATATGTAAGAAATGATTGTTGAGCATTTGAATAAAAATAGAAGGTCAAACATGATGTTACGCTCATTTAAAAGAGAAAGGAAAAATAAGTTCAAACCAGTAGTGAAACCCATACAATTGCATCAATATCAATTGAAAATAGTATGGAAAAAATCATTGGAACTGCCAGGATGCCTTGTCAATGGGTGATTTGTTTGTGCCTAATCAAATTGGACAATTTCCAATCTTTGAAAGATTATTACAGTTAAATTTACTCTTTTAATTTGATGGGCATGTCGGAAGTATTTCTAGGAGTTAACTGACAAATAATAGATACTGAGTTGCATAGAGAGATATGAGGAGTTGAGTCCGTTTTTTGTGTTCGATTGCTGAGGTGATAAGGACATATGCACAGTATAATGTATTGTATTGATATAATTTGTTGTTGTTTCCTAGAGATGAAATTGTTACCTTATTTGCAATTTTTTTGTTGGTTGTTCCACAAATAGGTGCCTTCTTGCACCCTTTTGTGTCACTTGTTGTTGAAAGCTTTGATTGCTGTTGAGAACTGCATGTATGAATTAAATGTGGAAGTCAGAATATTTAGTGTGACAGCTTGAAAATAACTAATTCACAGGTGAAGGGGTAGTTCAGAAGAATATAAAGAAGTTGTGAATTTTGTACCTGTTTGTGTGGAAGTGAATTCTTATCTATGACGGTAAAACTGAGATGGTGAGGTATCGGATTTTTTTTATAATATGATTTCAAAAGGGTTAGGGAGTATAAAAAAATATATTAGGAGTATAAAAAAATTGTGATCTTTTTTATAATCTATGACGGTACAAAATTAATTAGGAGTATAAAAAAATTGCACAAAGATGCTTCCAGTAAAAATTGCACAAAGATGCTTCAAATATCAAACAATAAATTGTAACCTTCTGTAGTATATTTGCTAGTGTTTAAAGTTCAAACAAAAAGATAATACTACATACAAAACATATTTCTCTCCAAGTCATGCAATCAGTAAATTAAGACTACACATAGGAGTAAGAGAATTTAAAAAAAATATCTTGGTTGATATTCTATTTTTCGGGATAATTTCATGATTATACAATCTAGTACCTGAACTGACTAAGAGAGCACCAAAATAAGAAATCTAACCTCATCGGCAGATCTCAAATTGTCAAGTATTGTATTTCATGCCAGTACTTGCGTGATTTGTTGTGCCACATTTGTTCTTTGTAAGTTGTAATTTACCAGAAGTTCAGCTTTCATGCCAGTACTCATAAATTAAGGATTTCCTCCAAATGGCAGCTGTCGCTGTCACAGCAACTGCCTCCTGAACACAAATGAAGGATATATGGGGCAATGTATAATTAATTCAGCACTATAGCATAAATCAAAGACTTTGGTACCATCAACAGGAAGAGGTTAAAAGCCGGTACCGGTTTTGAGAGTATAGTATATGTTTCTTAATTGGATATCAATTGGATATTTTTTTAATTTAGATTCAATTAGACCGTAATTAGCTGAAGAAAAAGTCCCTTCAGCACAATAATTGCCCAGTATAATTGTTAGCTTCTGGTTAGGACAGAAAGCCCTTGACTCAGTTTTTGGGACAATGTTTCAGTGTCAGTGGACATTGATTGTCACAGTGACACCACCCAAAGATAACCATGAATGTACCAAAAACTCGATCTATAGTTAAATAACGATCCAAAATATATACTATAACCAGACAACTATAAAACAAATGAAAAACGAACTAAGCAAGCTGACTAATTGGTGGTTGTCAGAGATGTCAGGTTCTTTCCCGTTGTAAAATCAGTGCTATTTAGGCATTTCTCTTTCTTTGAAAATACACAGAAATTTGTTGACCTTTTGGAAAAGAGCGAGAGAGAAGAAAGCCTCATGACCTTGAGGGGGTGCGAGGCTGATGGGACAGAGCACAGCTGAGCTGGACATAGCAGCGTCGGGGGAGAGAGATTGCTTCAGATGGTCGGCGGCGGAGGACCGGCACTTGGTGAGAGAGGCTGAGCGCCGTATCGCGTCCAGACTCCGTATCGGCGTCGCATCCCAGCAGCGATCGTGAAAATTCTGGGGTTTTGGCTAGTTGGTGGCTGGGTTTAGAAAGGAAAAGGGAAATACTTGGTATTCTATGGGAGATGAGATATGATTAGGGTTCTTTGTCTGAGAGGGAAGGCGGCTGAGAAAAAGACAAGACTTGGGAAATATCAGAGGGAAAATCGAATTTGCTGAAAAGAATAGGAGGGAACATGAAAAAATTAGGGGGACGTGAAAAAAAGAATTCGTATCCTCTGCATTAACTCAAATTTTGAGTTAAGATCTGAACCATCCTATAGAGATCCGCACTAATATTAAAGTACACGTGCATTATAGGAGTGGACAGGATTGGTCCAAATTCTGATCGTACGGTTCATAAATTAACTCAAACGGTGCATTAATGCAGAGGATACGTATTCGTGAAAAAACTCCTCTCTGGATGAACAAGTGCCCAAATCTTCTCTGGATGCAATGCGAGAACAAAAAATTTGGGAAGTTTAGATTTTAACAGAGCAGTTTTAGCTTCAGGCAGTGTGTCAAATATATTGGATGCTACTTAAATTATATAGGTCGTGTGCTGCATAAAATCAAAACTCTGCTAACAATATCACCTCAAATGAAAAAATCAAGACCATTCATTATTTATCGGACGGCTTGGAACTTGATATATACTGATTGGTAATATATGTACATCAATTAATATGAAAAAAATTCAATTTTTTTTTAAAATTAGATATATCTTATATGGCCAAATTATACTTATAATTATTAATTTTAAAGACTTTCATCGTTATTTGTCTCTTCAAATTTAGCAAATATTTACGGACCGTTCATTTTTACGGGAACGATCGACGGTCGATCTGCAATGAAATGATTCCAAATTTATTTTGAAATAATCAAGGGAAGATATTGAACACAACCAACATAAAAGTTCTGAAGTTTTGTTGTGTCTGAGCTTTGATCCAACGCGAAGTGTTTATAGCCCTTCGATGATTCAATGTTCCGTCAACTCGATGGATAGGTAAATAAAAACAAAATCTCGTCAAAATTTGCTACAAGATAATAAATTCAATTCTCTTTAATTTCAACAGTTTTGATTGAGCAGCGGGCGATATATTTTCGTACGTCTTCATTAACTTACAAACTAGAGTTTATGTAACATGAAACATAAACTCTTGTTTAGTGAATTAATGAAGACACACGGGAATACATCGTCAGCTGCTCGATCAGAACCGTTGAAATTAGAGAGAATTGAATTTATTATCTTGTAACAAATTTTGATGAGATTTTGTTTTTATTTGCATATTCATCAAGTTGACGGAATATTGAATCATCGAAGGGCTATAAACACTTCGCGTTGGATCAAAGCTCAGACACAACAAAACTTTAGAACTTTTATGTTGGTTGTGTTCAATATCTTCCCTTGATTATTTCAAAATAAATTTGGAATAATTTCATTGCAGATCGACCGTCTATCGTTCGCGTAAAAATGAACGGTCCGTAAATATTTGTTAAATTTGAAGGGACAAATAATGATGAAAGTCTTTAAAATTGATAATTATAAGTATAATTCGGCCATAGAAAATATATTTAATTCAAAAAAAAAATTGAATTTTTTCCATATTAATTGATGTACATATATTACCAATTAGTATATATCAAGTTCCAAGCCGTCCGATAAATAATGAATGGTCTTGATTTTTTCATTTGAGGTGATATTGTTAGCAGAGCAGTTTTGATTTTATGCAGCACACGACCTATATAATTTAAGTAGCGTCCAATATATTTGACACACTGCCTGAAGCTAAAACTGCTCTGTTAAAATCTAAACTTCCCAATTTTTTTGTTCTCGCATTGCATCCAGAGAAGATTTGGGCACTTGTTCATCCAGAGAGGAGTTTTTTCACAAATACGTATCCTCTGCATTAACGCACCGTTTGAGTTAATTTATGAACCGTCGATCAGAATTCGAACCAATCTTGTCCACTCCTATAATGCACGTGCACTTTAATATTAGTGCGGATCTCTATAGGATGGTTCAGATCTTAACTCAAAATTTGAGTTAATGCAGAGGATACGAATTCTTTTTTTCACGTCCCCCTATTTTTTTTCAGCAAATTCGATTTTCCCTCTGATATTTCCCAAGTCTCGTCTTTCTCTCAGCCGCCTTCCCTCTCAGACAAAGAACCCTAATCATATCTAATCTCCCATAGAATACCAAGTATTTCCCTTTTCCTTTCTAAACCCAGCCACCACCTAGCCAAAACCCCAGAATTTTCACGATCGCTGCTGGGATGCGACGCCGATACGGAGTGCTGCGTTCTCAATTCACAGCCAAACAAATCACAGAAATATGCAACGAACAAGCTCAATTTTACTGGTAAAAGCGAAGTAATCGCTTAGGATACAATGGAAAATAAGCAAAACTCATTCAAAATTGTTCAGATATGCGATAAATTGGATTCGCAGATCCTTTTGCCTTATATAGGCGATACTTAAGCAGAGAAAAACGAAATAATAGAAACACTCCTTGTTTATTACTCAATTTTACTGGAACGACACCTCAGCTGCTGAGACAAGGCGGCATCTTTATCAAACAAACTTTCTAACCGTTTACAGGGTTGTTGCTCTCATCCTCTCCATTAGTGACATCTCCTTTTAGTCCGGTTATGACTTCTGGGACCCTTCCACAGCGATAGAATCAATCTGCCCATCTAATTCTTCAATAAAATACTGGGCCCCTTCTTCAGTCATGGGATCGCATTTCTCGGGCTGCCCCATTTCTTCGACTGCCCCAATTGCTTCTTCTTCCTTCTTTTTAGAATCTGTCTTGCTAACGGTAATTCCCAAATTAACAGGACCTCGCTGCACTCCCCCCTCCTTATCAAAATTCGTGACCTCACGAATAAAATTGGGATATTTCTGTGCCATTTCACTATAATCCTCCCAAGTTGCTTCTTCCTCATCCCCTCCTTGCCAGTGGATTAGCACCTGTGCTACCGCCGCATTCCTCCGTTTGACCATCCGCCTTGCAAGTATGGCTCGAGGTAAAGCCTCCAAATTGGCTTTCGGACCTATGATTGGCAAGGTTGGAGAGTTGGCATGAGCATCACCTACCTTTTTCTTTAACTGAGATACATGAAAAACGGGGTGGATTTGTGAATTTGGGGGTAGATTCAGCTTGTAAGCTACTTCACCAACCTTCTGAAGTATTTCGAATGGGCCATAATACTTAGGACTAAGCTTCTGATTTCGCATCCCTGCCACTGACACTTGCCGGTAAGGTTGCAATTTTAAGAAAACCCAATCTCCCACTGACAACTTCCTCTCTGATCGATGTTTATCCTCATACTGCTTCATTCTCGCTTGAGCTTTTTCCAAATTGGATTTCAATTTCGCTAAGGTTGCTTGACGATCACACAGAACCTCATTCACTGCTTCTACTGGCCCCTTTGGAACACTTCCCAATGCCAACTGTGGAGGTGGGTACCCGTATAAAGCTTCAAAAGGCGAAGACTTTATCGAGCTGTGCCAAGTGGAATTGTACCACCACTCCGCTAACGACAGATATTGAGCCCATTTATTTTGCTTTTCAAATACCATGCTTCTGAGATAGTGCTCAACACACTGATTTACCTTTTCGGTCTGACCATCGGATTGTGGATGGTAAGATGTGCTCATCCTCAATTGCACCCCTAATTTGCTCATGAGCTCCTTCCAGAATTTACTTGTAAATACCGGATCCCTATCTGAGATTATGTTACTTGGCAACCCATGCAGCTTGTAGACATGGTCCATAAACGATTGAGCAACATCTGATGCCTTGTAGGGGTGTTTTAGCAACATGAAATGTGCATATTTTGTGAGTCTGTCCACCACAACAAATATCACTTCAAAACCCCTTGACAATGGAAGGCCGGTTATAAAGTCCATTCCAACACTCTCCCAAGCCATCTCAGGAATTGGTAATGGTTGCAAAAGTCCAGGTGGAGAGATATATTCGGACTTGTTGATTTGGCAGTTAATACAGTTGCTGATGTGGTGATAAACCGCCTCTTTCATCTTAGGCCAATAGAAATTTTTCTTCACCCTTTGATAAGTGGCAGTGATGCCACTATGTCCCCCAATACTGGAATCATGCAACTCCCTCAGAATAGCACTCCTCAATTCCCCATGGTTACCAACACAAATCCTATTTTTGTATCTAATCACCCCTTGATAGACACTCAATTTGGAATCTACTTCTCCTTCTTCTCTCAGCTTCCTTTTCAATTGCTCTATCCACTCATCTTGTTTGTAACTTTCTATTACATCTTCCACCCATTTAGGCACCAACTCACTCAACATATTCAATTTAGCATTCAATTCACCATCTTGACAGTTTTGCCCTTCCCTCCTGGATAAAGCATCTGCCACCTTGTTTTCTATTCCCTTTTTGTACTCAATTGTGTACTTCAATCCCAACAATTTGCTTAACCCTTTATGTTGCATGGGGGTATTCACCTTTTGTTCCAGAAGGTATTTCAAACTGATTTGATCGGTTCTTATGACAAATTCCCCACCTAACAAGTAATGCTTCCACTTTGAAACAGCTGAAAATAGAGCCAATAATTCCTTCTCATAGGTTGACAATGATTGGTTCTTCACCCCCAACTTTTTACTCATATAGGCCACAGGTCTTCTCCCTTGCATCAAAACAGCCCCAATTCCCATTTGACATGCATCGGTTTCTAAAATGAAGGGTTGTTGGAAGTCGGGTAATTTTAACACTGGAGCAGTGCTCATTGCGTGTTTCAATTGTTCAAAAGCTGACTGTGCCTCCTTACTCCACTTAAAACAATCTTTCTTGAGTAAATCAGTTAAGGGTTGAGCAATAAATCCATACCCTTTTACAAACTTCCTGTAATAACCCGTCAATCCTAGGAATCCCCTCAATTCCTTAATGGTCTTAGGCACAGGCCATTGTGTCATGGCTTCCACCTTGGCAGGATCTGTTGCCACACCTTCTTTGGAAATGATATGTCCCAAGTACTCTAGTTGACTAACACCAAATTCACACTTGGACATCTTCACAAATAACTGGTGCTGTTTCAGAGTTTCTAGAGCCAACTTGAGATGATCAACATGAACTTCAATGTCCCTACTATAAACCAAAATGTCATCAAAAAACACCAATATGAATTTCCGCAAAAAAGGTTTGAAAATCAGGTTCATCAAAGCCTGAAATGTAGCTGGAGCATTAGTTAGCCCAAAAGGCATAACCTTAAATTCATACAAGCCTTCATGAGTACTAAAAGCTGTCTTGTAAACATCACTATCAGCCATCCTGATCTGGTGATAGCCCGACCTTAAGTCCAGCTTAGAAAAAATGTGAGCTCCATCCAATTCATCCAACAAATCATCTATTATTGGAATTGGAAACTTGTTCTTGACTGTCTCATCATTGAGTCGCCTATAATCAACACACATCCTCCACGACCCATCCTTCTTCTTTACCAATAAAACTGGTGATGAATATGAACTGGTGCTATGTTGAATCAGATTGTTTCGGAGGAGTTCTTGAATAATTTTCTCAATCTCTAACTTTTGGAAGTAAGAAAATCTGTAGGGTCTTTGGCTGATTGGTTTGGAGTCGGGTTTTAGCACAATTTGGTGATCAATTGATCTCTTAGGTGGAAGGGAAGTGGGTTCTTCAAAAAGGCACTGGAATTGTTGCAAAACAGGTACAAGTGCGGGATTAACTCCTGGTTTCTGTTTGGATTCTTCTTCCTCCACTTTAAACAATTGAGCATATATAACTTGGTTCCCCTTCTTTCTCTCCTTGACAGCATCAACACCACCATCACACAATCGCACTTCAGCTTTTACTTCCTCCAATTTTAACCTCCATTTCGGTTCACTACCTTTTACAGCCATCATACCTTGTTTCCAATTCACCTCCATAGTACCAAAAGTTGACAACCAATCAATACCCAAAATGATATCATAACCTTGCATCGCCAAAGTTCTCAAATTAGCTTCGAAGGGTTGCCCTTGCAGCCGAAATTTAATCTTCTTGCACATAACTGATGACTTCATCTTATCACCATTCGCTATTCTGACAAACAAAGGTTTGGTGTCACTTGTGGGTAGGTTCAGATCTTGCACCAGGGAGGGTTGAATGAAGGAATGGGTGCTCCCGGAATCAATGAGAGCACAAATAGGAACAGTGTTGAGCACTCCCTTGTACTTCAAGGTTCTGTTGTTATCTTCACAGTTAGGATCCTCTAAAGTGACAACTTCGGTTTCATCCATTTCTACTCCTTCAGGTCGACTAATGTCATTGTCAGCTATAACTTCTTCCTCTTCAGTTTCTACATATGTTTCTTTCCCTTTCTCCTCCTCTCCTTCTGCGTTAATCACATTTAGACCCTTGTGACACTTATGCCCTTGGAACCACTTATCATTGCATCTATAACATAAACCCATGCTTCTTTTCTGGTCCAGTGTCAAATTTGGTTGTGGTCTAATTGGTGACTTAACCTCTCCAGATTCCTCCAACATTCTTCTTCCTTGATCACCAGATTTTTGAGGTTTATAGACGGAATTTGGATTTGGTTTGAGAAAGGATGGCCTTCTGCTATGAACTCCCACAGCTATCTCAATTTCTTGAGCTATCCCAAAGGCTTCAGCTAAATTCTGAGGTTTGAACAGATTAATGGTGTTTTGCAATTCCTCCTTTAACCCACTGATGAAACTCCACAAATAAAAATAGTCATTCCTGATACTGGTTTCAGCTAGTAGCCGAGCTTTGGCCCTTTCAAACTCTTCAATGTAGTCATCCACTGTATTGACTTGGCATACCCTTCTAAACATGACTACAGCATTACCCCCTTTTCTACACTTAAATCTTTCAAAAATGCCATCTACCAATATAGGCCATGGAGGATTACGATTCTCCACCCTAAAACAACTGTACCACTCCTTGGCCTTACCATGAAAATTCATAGATGCCAGTCTAGTCTTGTACATCTCTCCAGTTTGATAGCACTCAAAATAGAACTCACAAGAGTCTAACCATTCCATAGGATTATTACCATCAAAGGGAGGAAAATCAAACCTAGGCATATGAACCTTCTGATTCTGAAACTGAGGATCTGGATACCGGGGAACCCGATCGCCTTGACCCGGTATTTCTTCAGAACCTGATGGTCTGGTTGGAAACCCCCTGAGTTGGTTGTCCAGTTGAGATCGCCCGGCTGAGTTGCTTCCATTTGGATCTTCGGTTCTCTTACCATCGATATATGCCCTAAACATCCCTGTCAGCTCATCGATCTTACTCTCTACTTTATCGATTCGAGCATCTCTTGCTTGCAATGAGGACTGAATAGAGGATTCGGTGTCGAGAGCAAATCGAGCAAGCTTGTCACTCAGTGCTGCTAAGTCCAAAGGTATCGACTCATCCATGTGGGATTGAGATCTCAGTTGCGGAGGCATCCGTCTGGTCGATTGCTTGCTGTGCTTCGTCTTCCCCAGCTGATAACCTGGCTCTGATACCAATTGCTGCGTTCTCAATTCACAGCCAAACAAATCACAGAAATATGCAACGAACAAGCTCAATTTTACTGGTAAAAGCGAAGTAATCGCTTAGGATACAATGGAAAATAAGCAAAACTCATTCAAAATTGTTCAGATATGCGATAAATTGGATTCGCAGATCCTTTTGCCTTATATAGGCGATACTTAAGCAGAGAAAAATGAAATAATAGAAACACTCCTTGTTTATTACTCAATTTTACTGGAACGACACCTCAGCTGCTGAGACAAGGCGGCATCTTTATCAAACAAACTTTCTAACCGTTTACAGGGTTGTTGCTCTCATCCTCTCCATTAGTGACATCTCCTTTTAGTCCGGTTATGACTTCTGGGACCCTTCCACAGCGATAGAATCAATCTGCCCATCTAATTCTTCAATAAAATACTGGGCCCCTTCTTCAGTCATGGGATCGCATTTCTCGGGCTGCCCCATTTCTTCGACTGCCCCAATTGCTTCTTCTTCCTTCTTTTTAGAATCTGTCTTGCTAACGGTAATTCCCAAAATTAACAGGACCTCGCTGCACGGAGTCTGGACGCGATACGGCACTCAGCCTCTCTCACCAAGTGCCGGTCCTCCGCCGCCGACCATCTGAAGCAATCTCTCTCCCCCGACGCTGCTATGTCCTGCTCAGCGGTGCTCTGTCCCATCAGCCTCGCACCCCCTCAAGGTCATCAGGCTTTCTTCTCTCTCGCTCTTTTCCAAAAGGTGAACAAATTTCTGTGTATTTTCAAAGAAAGAAAAAATGCCTAAATAGCACTGATTTTACAATGGGAAAGAACCTGACATCTCTGACAACCACCAATTAGTCAGCTTGCTTAGTTCGTTTTTCATTTGCTTACTGAACTGGTACTGGTACAAGGACAGTACTGAACTGGAACTGGTATGTACCGAACTGGTACTGTTGAAACTTTGTACCGAATTTTGACACTACTAGCAGAAAGTAATTGATGGCACGGAGCAGAAAGTAATTGGCCTAAATTAAATTTCCACTATGTTACTTTCTTTCTTACATTAGCCTGAATTTTTATGCAAATATGCTAGCAGTAGATGTATTCTTTTGCTTATTGTTTCTTGATATAGACCAACACATATATACGGCTCAAAATATGATTTGTTATGATAAAATTTTATGGTCGCAGAAAATTAAGCACTCACAAAACTAATTACTTTTTCCAATGAACTTCTCTTTTGTAGCAACAAAACATTGATCACAACCTTGTCAGCACTAGTGTTATTCCCTCTCTCGTGTCTTCAATTGGTACTGAAAAGGGGACGAGGATTGATAACTGGATGGGATTGATAAACTTGGGTAGAGGGGATGAGGTTGTGACAGAGGCGGTTGGAGAATCAGCCATGATCTAGGCTTGAATTGCCGAGAGGAACAACTCGCATGCGCAAGTCGATTTGCCAATTGCTGATTTCTTGAATTATTTGTTTTTTTGCTGGTTTTTCTTAGTTTACTGTAAAAGGGATGGGTACTGGTAAGAGAAGATCGGGTACTAGAATGAATGTATGGTTTTCTTTTTGTTTGCTTTGGTTTACTCGTATGAAATGAAGTTAGGATCAGCTCAAAGGTTGATTTGGCAACACTTGATGCAAAATTTGGTGATCGTTACTACGGCATTAGACCAAGCCATGATGCAAGTTATATATTTCATTAGTGGAAAATGCATTTCTTATCTTTAGAAACTGTGTCGGATATATGGAAACAATTGTAGTTTATTTTATTAGTGCTTGTGATTTTATAAAGCTTACTGTTCTTATCTTAAAACAGGGATGGACCATGCAATTGATGTTAGTGCTTATTGGAAATTCTTGCAATTATGAATGCATTTTTGCCACTCATTTGTAAATTTCAATATTGTAGAATTAACTGGTTTATTTTTTGAGATTTTTTTTTACTAATACAAAGCTATTTCATCAGAGCTCAGTGCCCAAAAGTCTCAATTTTTTTATTGTAAAACATATTTTATTTATTGTTAATGAGAAAGAGACATTCCGTATCTCATCTTTTCTTAAAATAAGAAAACGATTCTATAAACAACAAATCTGAACAAGTACATATATAGAGTGAACACGATTTTTTTTGTTTTAATGATTCTCACATAGACATTTCATCAAACACATTACGAGCAACATAAAAATTTACAGAACTTGTTTATGACAACTTACAAATGACACTACAATCAAAACTCATAAACTTATTAATACAAGAGGAGTAAGCATTTTTAATCTCACTAATGAAGCAACTCAATCAAAGAGGAGCAAGCATCATCTTTCATTATAAAATAATATAAACATAATAACCAAAACATTTCCAAAGATAGCTCATGGAAATAATATGTGTTACTACTTCCAAAACATTTTCAAGGGCATGGGGTCAACTATTTCCATGGGCTATCAATAAAATATAGTATTTGGTCTGTTTGGCGGGTCATGGGTCATCCAGAAGTATTTCCAAGGGCAGACATGAGACATTTCCAAGGGTATACAGCAGGAATTTCCATGCGCTACTATTTCTGTGGGCCTGCCGTTGGAAATGTTTAAGTGTGTCAGAAAAGATGATTTTATTTCCAAGGGCCTCTCCTACCTTTGGAAATAGCATAGGTTGCCCACGGAAAAAGTTCAAATTCTAGTAGTGCATGCTATATAATTAAGCATTAGTGATGCATAACACTATATTAATTTGCATAATTTTTTATTCCCCAGTGAATTAACAAAAACAGATGGTGTATTCATGCATTGCTTGAAATAACATGCAATACATTTTTTCTTAACTCGAATAACATGCAGTACATTTTCCATGGAATTCATCAGCCATAAGATTTTGTTTCATCATTACATCAATATAATTATAAAATATTAAGCATTGCTTGAAATTTAATGGGTACATTAATTTCCTTTATGAATATGTTGCACGCTAATCCGAGATTTAGTGGTCCTCTCACTACAGCAAACTATAGTATCAGCGACCGGTCATAGCGACCGGCAACAGCGCCGGTCGCTGAAATCTTTTTTTCTCCCAAAAACAAAAGCCGCGAAATAGTTTTGGCGACGACGCTTTCTACGACCGGCGAAAACACATTTCAGCGACCGTTTGGACCGGTCGCAGAAGGTTGCCTTAAAAAAGTCGCGAACCCTCCCTCTGTCTCCTCCGTCTCCCGCTTCTTAGGTTAGCCAAAAAAAAAGATTAAAACGCGCGCCGCCTGTGCCCCCCCGCGCGATTCCCTGCCTCTTCTCTGTTTTTGACTGATCGAACCCCGCTGTGCCCCCCCCGCGCGATTCCCTGCCTCTTCTCCGTTTTTGACTGATCGAACCCCGTTGTGCCCCCCCGCGCGATTCCCTGCCTCTTCTCCGTTTTTGACTGATCGAACCCCGTTGTGCCCCCCCGCGCGATTCCCTGCCTCTTCTGCGTTTTGCACTGATCGAACCCCGCCTCGCCCCCCCGCGCGATTCCCTGCCTCTTCTCCGTTTTGCACTGATCGAACCCCGCCTCGCCCCCCCCGCGTGATTCCCTGCCTCTTTTCCGTTTTGCACTGATCGAACCCCGCCTCTGTGCCCCCCGCACCGATCTGGAGCTTTCTGGTGCCGTGGCTGACGGTCGAGAAGGACACAACTCGCCGTGTGACTGGCCTGTCTCTGTGCTCCTTGCTGATTTGTGAAGGTCGAGAAGCGAGGTGCTTCCTTGGTATCGGCCATTTCCACCGTCACTTGCGATTTGCATCTGTCTCAGTACTGGTATGTACTAAAATCCGAATTTTTGCTCTGGGTTGGGTTTGTGCTAAAATCCGAATTTTTGCTCTTGATTTTCTTGTTGTCTCGGTACTGGTATGCACTGACAGGGCCAAAACCGGAAAATAATATATAGGAGATTTGTAAGTTAATATATATTTGTATCTGAAGATTAGCAATTGATTTGTTTAATTTGCCGTTGATTTGGTAATGATTAATTTGGCTATTGACTTTAATTTCCTTTTTCCTTTTCTGTCTGTTAATGGAAATTAAGAATAAGAAATTAAGAATCCCCAATACATAGGCTTCTGTGTACCAATGTGCGTATAGTGATCCTCATTGAGAGCACCAATGGTTGAGCACCGTCTTATTAATTAATAAGAGGAATTAGACTATAAACTTGAACCATATTATTTGGAACACTTATTAGTTGATTCCAGCCAAGTCCCAAGACCGGGTAGCCTTTGATCATGTTCTTTAAAGTGACCCTAAGTGTGTTAGATACATTATCCCTGTTGTTGAAATTATGGTCAGAAATGCACGACTGTAACTAGAATAATTTGATTATCATGCCTCGGCGTTTCTATGACGAGATTCTGTAAGTACCAGTAGAGATGTCTTGGCTGGTTTTACCAATTATGGATTGAGGATCACTATACGCACATTGGCTGTTAATGATTAATTAGTTTCTTATTATATACTTTAGTGAATAAAATATTAGTATCTGTTTTGGAATTTAGGCTATTAACTTCTTGCTTTGATATATACTGTTATATCAAAAACTTGCTTGACGTGTATGAATGCAAGAATTTCATGAGCACTAAAAGTTATCTTTTAATAGTCTTATGCTTTTCATCTTTTTTACCTTTATCTTTAAATTGATACAATCTTCCACTAAAAATGATTGTCTACTGCCCTTTACTGTTGCATCTTCTAATTTGGATTTGCATCTTCTAAAATATATGCATGTCATACACTACGGGAGAACTAATTGTAATTTACTGGTTTTAGTCAAGTTTATCCAACATGTCATACAATCAGTTAAGAGTTTATAAAAGGAGATAGCTGATCTGATCTGGTGTTGTAGGTTAGCGTTCTTCAAGGCTGCATATGCATTGTATGATTCAGACTTTTATGTCAAAGCTGATGATGACATTTATCTCAGACCTGGTAATTTGTATTCACAACTTCTAGTATTATTGCTTTTTATTTTTGGTTTATGTGGGATTTTGGTAAAGGCTTCATAGTTGTTGTTGTTGTTGTTGTTGGGACTTTGGTGAATGTTTAATTTGTGCAGTTATAGACTTAATAGTACCATTCTGTAACTTATGTAGTTATGCACTTTTTTTGTTACTGAGTGCTGATTTGGTACTTAAGAGCTAGCAATTACCGACTCAGCCCAGCAAAGGAAAACCTCTATTAGACCTTTAGGTTGTAGAAAAATATGAATTTGATCCCCATGCTGCTTATTTAATAGGAAGGACTTGCCATGATTGATGATGGCCATAGAGACGGTAGGCGCAGATATTGGTTTCCTTGTGTTGCTTCAATTTCTACAACTTCGTAATTATTGTGAACTTGCAAATTGATTATAAAAATGTTCGTCTCTTTTCTTTTTTGGGTGTCCATAGGTTCATAAATATCAATTGGATAATGTAAAATTTAAAATTGTTATTGTAAATGGTTGTAATTGTGGATTTTAATTACTATTGTATCGATGTCTTGTATTATGTGTATGCATGTATCAATGTTTATGTTGTATGTTGGTACATGTCGTACCAATTATTAAATGGTGTAAATTTAAATAATAAAAAAAATTTCAAAAACCTGACAGAAGACTTTCTGCGACCGGTTTTAACTATCTGAGACCGTTTTTTTGGTCGCAGATACCTTTTTCTGACGTCAGAAAAAATAGCAGCGACAAAAAAAAATGGTCGCAAAAACAGTATCAGCGATCGGATGACGTCATTCAGCGACCGGTGACGTCATCAGAAGAGTATCTGCGACAAAGCTTACAGCGACCGGTCTTTCAGCGACCGAAATTGACTTTCTGCGACCGGAAATATTATCAGCGACCGGTGCTAATACTTTCTGCGACCGGAAAACCGGTCGCTGATGCCCTTTTCTGCTGTAGTGTCTGCATCAAAAGTCGTGTGGATCAGAGGCGATGATCAAGGCACACGAAAGCACTTACTTTATCCACTACTAGAATTTCCGAATTTTCCAAGGGCAGCCTATGTTATTTCCGAAGGTAGGAATGGCCTACGGAAATAAAATCGTCTTTTCTGACACACTTAATAATTTCCAACGGCAGGCCGACGGAAGTAGTAGCGCATGGAAATCCCAGCTGTTGGCCCATGGAAATGTTAACTATCTGCCCTTGGAAATACTTTTGCATAACCCATGACCCGCCAAACAGATCAAATACGATATTTTATTGATAGCCCATGGAAATAGCTCACCTCTTGCCCTTGGAAATAAGTTAGAAATAGAAATACATATTATTTCCATGAGCTTCCCTTGGAAATGTTTTGGTTATTTTGTTTATATAATTTTATAGTGAAGGCTCATGGAAATACTGGACAACTATGCCCATAGAAATGTTTTATTGATCCAATTAATATTATTTTATAGTTAAACTTATTATTTTCATGAGACTACTGTTTTTAATTCCTAGAGACAATAATATTTCTGTATATTTTAGATCTCCTTTGAATTTTTAATAAAAATATATCACAACAACAACCAATATTTAATTAAGAGCAAGAAATGAAATTATGAATCTTTATTTCATTCTTTTGTAATTGTACAAAGTGGTATTACATCTCTTTTATAGCCCACGCAGTAGCTTGATTAATCTCTTAACTATATCAGTTAATGTCTAACTATAGTCCTAACAGCAAGATTAACTAACTAATTTCTGTTGTAACTGAATTCTATGATGCTCCAATCTATTGCTTACTTTTGTGCAAAAGGAACTAGCACCCTTGCAATTATAAAAAGAACTTGCACATCTTAAATCCAAGAAAATATCATTACATCTCAATACAAAAATTAAAAGCATTGTACCATACAAAAATTATAGCATTTACCTATCCAAAACAAGAGTTTATGTGAGATGATTAATTACAAAACCATACTATTTGCAAATCAGGGGGAGGAATCAAAATATATAATTTCCTTGAAATGGCTTCCAGAGAAATTTTGCAACTGGATTGCGATTCAAAAAATGAAACATGTGTTTGCTTTGACCCAAATAATACATCCAAAGCAATATTACCACAGCATATATTGTCTAATTCATTACTAAATGCTCGAACTAGTGATTTTTCACTCTCCATCTGCTCCTAAAAATTATGTGCAGCTTACATCCTATTTTAATTAGACAGCCACCTTCCTACAAGAAAGATTTCAATGAAGAAAAATTATTACATGGTCATAAAAGGAAATTTCTCTATGTTTTGATGCAATAAATCTGCAAAATAATTTTTCAAAGAAGATATCAATGCAGGGAAAAAAATCGTTATCATAACAAAAGAAAAATAACAAATTCAACTTAAATGCAATGATTTGATTATGCTTTCTATATCATAACAAAAGAAATCAGAAATTCAGGATTCTATTCAATTTTTGTCTTTGTACCCCTAATACCAGTTGCTTTGTTTTCTGTTTTGATGTTTGGTGCCGATATGGTATAGGTACAGTAACATAAGACAAGTGACTTTGATATATTCATTTATATTTTCATGCTCATTTCATATTCTTTGTCAGTAGACCCCTTTTATTTACTTATTTTATAGAAATGCCCTTTACTCTTTTATTTTACTCCTAGGACAATACTACTGATTATTTTACACATGTAGGACAAAACTAAACTTATTCTTATGCCTTGCTTACTATACTAGTTAGGTTAAGTAAACTGAGTGATACATCAATTTTTATGTAAATATATAGGTGTAATGCATAGGAATGTATATATAGTTAGTATACATAGGTTTTACCTTAAACAAATCAGCACGTCTTCCAAATTTGACCTAACCATATCAGTTCAGAGGTTGATCTGGATACCAGCAAGCAAAGAACACAGTAAGTTTACTTGTAATTAGCATTTTTTAGGGGCTGAGTAAGAGTGAGATCGCAGATTTTTTAGGGACTGATTAAGAGGAGATGTGACAATTATTAATTAGACCTTGCAATTAGCAGTATTATTGTAATTAAGAGACCTTGCAATTAGCAGCATTGACTAATTAATTATCATACCAGGCAGTGGTGGGATCACGGAAGTCTGTCGGCAACAAACTTAACAGTTAGCCATTATGATGCATCCCTTTCCAATTAAGAAACAAATAAGTTTGCACTGGTGTCAGCAACTACTTCATCATAGAAAGTAGTGAATGATATTTTATAGGCTAGGTCTTTCATCTTATAACTTGCTCTTTCTTCACCTTAGCCAACAAAACACTGTTTCAAACTTTCACTGTTTTTAATTTCACTGTTTCAAAATTTCAACACTGGTATTGTATTGCTGACACAATGAAACTGACTCACGTTCAAGCCACTGTTTAGCATAGTTAGACAATTCCAAATGATATGAAATTATGTTACAGAATAGATCTTAATGTACTTGAATTTTAGAAACAAAAATCCCTCAAAAAGAAGTTGTAAATTAATCTGTAGAAAAAGTTGAAACAAGTGTGCTCAGAACTGCCTAAATTACCCTTGCATATATGAAGACTAACATAAAAATTAGAAATAAAATTCCTGTAATTGTAAGATTTAAGTGTACAAGTCTTTATAAGTATACTACAAATATCTGTGAAGGAGAATATACAAATTAAGTTGAAAATGGATTAAAATTGGGAATATACAAATATGACTGAAAGGAGAAGAAAAAAAGGTGGCAGAGCTAACCGGAACCTGTAAACCAAGTCACCATCTATAAGTAGCCAACTTAATTGAAGGAAATTGACCCATCTACAGTTGTAAAGACAAGTAAAAAATATTAAATAATGCATGTTCATGATATATTGCCTAAATTTCAGCGTATAATTCATGTACATATGCAATGAAGAACCACTGGAAATTTGAACTGATGATCTCTTTTTAAATAACTGTCTGTTCTTTCCAAATTTGTTCATGAGGTTTATGCATCAACCAAAAAGTGCAATCCATGATAGAGTCAAACTATTAATCCTTCTTTTAAATTTAAGGTCCTTTTTCCAAAACGGTGAACACTAGAGGTGGCAATATGGGCAGTCAGATTTAAGAGAAGATCGAAGACGGCCGAAGAGAAGGAGATAAGAAAGGAAGGGAAAATTAAGAGGAATTGGGGCATCACATAAATCAATAATTAAATCAGAAGAGGGGAAAATTCAATGGACTATCAATTTTGCTGACAAATTGTCGGATTTTGTTGCCAAATAGTGAAATGGATGTAGAAATTATCAAATTTGAGAGAAATCATACCACCGGGAAGAACCGAAGCCAACAGAGGTGGGAAGCGCTGATCGCAGTGAGGAGCGTAGGCTCTGCGCCGAATAGCGACATCGAGGAGCAGAACTGAACGAAAAAGAGGTGAGTAGGAGTAGAATGGATCTTATCATTAGGAGCAGAACTGAACGAAAGTCGAAAAACGGCTCCCTAATTGGAAGGGACAACTCTTATCATTAGGAGGCAGACTTACTTTAATTAATTCAGTATTGTCTACTATTCCTTTATATGCTCTATCCTTATATAGAGTTCCTAAAACGATACTTCGTAGACTAAATTCCATTAGAAATAGATTTTTATGGCAAGGTACTAATTCCACAAGGAAAAAATACACTTTAGTTAAATGGTCGGTTACTTGTATGGCCAAAGATAATGGAGGTTTAGGAGTATTAAACTTGCAGGAAATGAATATTTCCTTTCTATTAAAATGGTGGTGGAAATTCCACAACCCTCAACAATATTACACCACTAATCCATTACCTTACTCCCCTATTTGGCAAAGTATCATGAATCTAAACACATTAGGACAATTAAGTGTAGAATATGAACCTAGTCATCAGTCTCGCTTAGAATTTTGGCATGTTATTTGGTTTGATAATTGTTCCTTAGCATCTCGATACCCACACCTCTATGAGATTTGTACTACTCCTCATATTACAATAGCTGATGTAATACACTCGCAAGGGTGTGGTATTAAATTTAGACGACAACTTAGTGGCATCTTAGATAAGGAATGGAATGAAATTTTATATATTATTAGTTCATCTAGTTTTACACATGGATTAGATAATATAGCTTGGAGATGGGAACCATCTAGAAAATTTACGATTAAATCCATCTACAACATTCTTAATTTTAGAGGTATTAAGGCTAATAAATTTGGTATTCTTTGGGAATTACCAATTCCACCTAAGATTCGCATTTTTATGTGGTTGGTTCTTAACAATAGAATACTTACTAAGAAGAATCTAAGGAAAAGGGGATGGGATGGCGACCTCACGTGTCACTTTTGCACATTACCAGAAGATACTAACCATCTTTTTCTTTTATGCCCTCAAGCTCAGCAGATTTGGTTCTGGTTGGGAGATAGCTCTATGTACTTCACCAATTGGTTCTCGTGTATTGACATTTTCGATTTTGCTAGTCAGTTTACTACCGTTCAACAGATTGGATTTTTAATAATATTTAGTGCCGTTTGTTGGACTATTTGGAAACAAAGAAATGCAATGTGTTTTCAATCTCATACGGGGAAAAGTGCACGGTCTCTCATCTTACTAATCATTTCGTTATTTGAATATTGGACAGGACATATGGACAAAAAACTTAAAGAGGCGGCCGACAGATGGCTTCCAGTTGAGATCAATGCCATTCCTTTGCGCGTTTGGGACCCGGCTGACTCTCAGATGGTGGTTTACCAAGGAGATGGAGCTTCGGCCTTGCAGATGATGAGGGGTGCTGGTTCTCCAGCCTCTTGAATAGAATGCAGACAAGTTTTTTTAGTTACTTCGATCCGAGTTTAGGATCTTTACGTTACCTTAGCCCTTTCATATGTGGCTTAGTCTTAGTTTGTCGGTTTTCTTTAACTGTGATATGGTGGCTTCTCAAACGCCGAGCTTTTGTGTTTTGCTCGGTGTTAGGGATTTATCTCTTTTCTTAGTCATATGGTACTATTTTCTGTTTTGCTGTAAGTTAACTTGATTTCATACATAATGAAATGGGCCTTTGTGCCTTTTTTCAAAAAAAAAAAGGAGTAGAATGGATCTCGGGGTCACGGAGAGGGAGATCTGAGCCTAGAAGCCTAGAATTGTTGAGGGAGATCTGAGCGGGTTTGGGAGGATCGGATCTAAGAGGAGAAGAAAAGAAGCGGGGCGATTTAGGAGTGAAGGTTTTGGGTTCTTTGCTGGAGAGTTGGAGAGGGAACCGAAATTTTCTAAAAGTGGGAGATAAGTTTGAGAGGGAATTGAAGGAGGGAAGCGAAAAAATTTTCTAGGCGAATTCATAAACTGTGGTAACAATAACATAATTTTAATCGAATTGGGACCCAGCTGTCACTGAATAGATATTTGTATATTCTCCTTCACAGATATTTGTAGTATACTGAATGGATATTTGTATATTCTGTGGTAACATATTCTCCTTCACTGAAAATGGGACCCAGCTGTCACTGAATAAATCCACATAAAAAATATGACTAGGATTGTTAAATGGAGACATCCATTGAGGCACATTTTTAATCGAACGGTTCAGATTTACAAATGTTCATAGCCTTTCGATGTTTCGATATTCCGTCAGCCAGATAGATAAGTAAATGAACATGAAATTAGATCAAACTTTGCTGCAAGAAAATAAATGCAGTGCTCTTTAATTTGAACGGTTCCGATCGACCAACGGACGACGTGTTTACGTGTGCTTTCATTAACTCACAAAGCAAGAGCTTATGTTCTATGAAACATATACTCTTACTTTGCGAGTTAATGAAGACGCACGTAAACACGTCGTCCGTTGGTCGATCGGAACCGTTCAAATTAAAGAGCAGTGCATATATATTCCTGCAGCAAATTTTGATGAAATTTTATTTTTATTTATCTATCCATCAAGTCGACGGAATATCGAAACATTAAAGGGTTATGAACACTTCACATTGGATCGAAGCTCAGACATAATAAAACTTCAGAATTTTTATGTTGGTTACGTTCAATATCTTCCCTTGATCATTTTAAAACAAATTTGGAATAATTTCATTACAGATCGACCGTTGATTGCTCACGTGAAAATGAACGGTTCGCAGATATTTGTTAAATTTGAAGGGGCAAATAATGATGAAAGTTTATAAAATGGACAATTATAAGTATGATTTGGCCACAGAAGATGTGGATAATTTAATTTAATTTTTTTGAAATTTTTTCATATTATTTGTTGTACATGGATTATCTAATTAATAAATATCAAGCTCTGAGCCGTCCGATAGATAATGAATGGTCCTGATGTCTTTCTTTTAGATGTTGTGGGTAGGGAGTCCCTATTCTCCGAGGTAACATAATATTTCTCTTTAGATCCGACCCTAAGTGATGCACAAAATCCTTCAAAATTCATATGTAATCATGATCAGACGGCCCCGATATAAACACAAAAATTATGTTACCACAGAGTTTATGAATTCTCCCAGTATATGCAATACAAACCCCTTCTATTTTTACTCTCTGGACTTAATGAGATTTCTACACTTCTCCTCTCCCTGCATGTACTCCCCGTAAAAAACCGAGCATAAGCGCCAAAATCCTAAATTTTTCGCTTCCCTCCTTCAATTCCCTCTCAAAATTATCTCCCACTTTTAGAAAATTTCGGTTCCCTCTCCAACTCTCCAGCAAAGAACCCAAAACCCTCACTCCCAAATCGCCCCGCTCAGCCTCGTCTCGCTTCCTTTCTTCTCCTCTTAGATCCGAACCTCCCAAACCCGCTCAGATCTCCCTCAACAATTCTAGGCTTCTAGGCTCAGATCTCCTTCTCCGTGACCCCAAGATCCATTCTACACCTACTCACCTCTTTTTTGTTCAGTTCCGCTCCTCGATGTCGCTATTCGGCGCAGAGCCTACGCTCCTCACTGCGATCAGCGCTTCCCACCTCTGTTGGCTTCGGTTCTTCCTGGTGGTATGATTTCTCTCAAATTTGATAATTTCTACATCCATTTCACTATTTGGCAACAAAATCCGACAATTTGTCAGAAAAATTGCTAGTCCACTGAATTTTCCCCTCTTCTGATTTAATTATTGATTTATGTGATGTCCTAATTCCTCTTAATTTTCTCTTCCTTTCTTATCTCCTTCTCTTCGGTCGTCTTTCAAATAGAGAGGCTTATTCTTAATCTGCATTAGAAAATACGTAGCTTTAATCAGTAAATTTGCTACATACATTCTTTTTTTGAATTAAGTATATGCTAAATGTGAATCCTTTTAAAGATAAACTAAAAACAAGCTGTCATATCTTACAAGTTATTAAGCTAACATATTATATTTAATGAAACGACCTAGAAGAGTACTGACATATTATTTACTTGACTATTTCAGGTTGAGAGGGTAAATGAAGTTGGCTAAAGCTTTAAATTTTTTGCTGTTATATGACAATTTTCTTAATTCCAACAAAGAAATATTAAATGCAATTGCCAAAATAAGAAGAAGAATTTCATCAGAAGAACTTGGGCAAAAGCCTTATTATAAGTACGAGGAGGAATACAGTCTGTTCTTTCCAAATTTGCATAAACCATTCTTCATGTTTATTTTTCCTTTGAACAGAATAGAGGAAGCAGAAGCACAGTGTGCAGTTCTAAATTCGGCTTCCTTGTGTGCAAGTGGGAGTTATTCTCCCATCCTTAGGTTTAATTTCTCATTATTTAGAAACTTTTGCTCTTGCTTACAAGGTGTTCGATGGATTGCCACAAAGATTGGTTTGAGGTGCGAATTACTGCAATTTTTAATCTGGTGGTGCCTTTTCTTTTTATTCACTATTTTCATTTCTTATTTCTGGTGTTGCCTTTTCATTTCTTATTACTGCAATTTTTAATCTGGTGGTGCCTTTTCTTTTCTTTTTAGATAGTCGGTTGCTCATAAGGTGTTTGATGAATTGCTAGTAAATGGTTAATTGGGAGTTTGATATATACAAGGCGCTTCTAGACTATTAATTGTTAGTCGGTTTCACTTGATGAGGTAATAAATGTTAATTCAATGCTACTTCTAGACTATGCTTGAAATTTTTGTTGGAAATAATTCACCAATGTATAAATATGCATGAACAAACTGATTTCTTACAATTTTTTTTTGCTTTTCAGATGGTGGCAATAAATGAGACTGAGTCAACTATCATGATAATGTCAGCCCCTTAACTATGATGTCTTTGTTAATGCCTTAATTCCGGTAAGACAAGCACTTTTCATATGCTTGCATTTTCATAATCTGCAACTTCAACTAAATTAAACTTACAAAGTATATTAGAATTTCCATTATTGTTGGTATTTTAATTTTCTGAAATTTACTTCTGTACTAAGGTTGCCACAAATTATAAAAGAATATGTTCAATTTAGAGCAGTATTTTCTTTCCTTTTATTACTTCTAAGGTTTGAGACAGGAAGCCAAGATTGTATTGCCACTGTATTTTTTTCCTTGTATTTTTTGTTATACATGTACTTTTTTCCAGTACTGCTTATATATATGTACTTTTTTTTTGTACAATATGGAAACAATGCTTGAAAAATTCAAATATCCAATAATCAATGATACTCTACTCTGTAAAACAAACTAACTCACTTTCTCATTTTTACAGCAGTGAGAACAACATAGCAAGATAAAAGGAAGAGTGACTACATGTTTCTTGTAAAAATATTTTTGCAAGTTTAGTCAATTTTAGATATAATTTTATTAGTCGTCTTGAATTAGGGCATATTTTGGTTATATATAGAAGTTTCTTTTAGCATTTCTATTGTAATGTTTTTTGGTATTTTAATACAATGTACTATGATTATACTATGTCTATTAATGTTAATAACGTGTTTTTTCTCTATATTTCAATGCGTTTGTTAATTACTTATTTTTTCTCTATATTTCAATGTGTTTGTTAATTTGGCTAAATGGAATTGGGGAATTTGGTTGAATGGGAATTGGAGAATTGGGGAATTGGCTGAATGGGAATTGAAAGAAATCAGGTGGGTCTCATGGATAGTCTTGGAAATACTAATGTGGGTCCCACATATGCTGCCCTTGGAAATAACTGGTTGGGACCCATGTTGGATAGCCTAGGAAATACTCTGTGGGGCCCTTATTTGTTTGCCTTGGAATAAATAAGGTGGGACCCACAGACGTTGCCCTTGGAAATAATCAGCTCCTAGGTTGGATGTAAAAGTATTTCCGAGCGTACTTTTTCCGAGGGCCAGCACACGGAAAAAGCCAGAAATTAGTATTTCCAACGGCCCCCTCGGAAATACTGCGTATTTCCATCGAAGGCTTTTGCGACGGCCTTTTTCCGAGGGTGGCGCACGGAAAAACCAATTTCAGGGTTTGTTCTGAGGGTAAGCCCACGGAAAAAGCCATTTTCTGCCCTTAGAAAAAGATCCCATTCCAGTAGTGATCTCTTCTTTTTTTTCGCTTGTCTCAATCTATGAACCCTTCTATCCCGTCTTAGAAATAGTTGATTTCTTTAAGGTTTCAAAAAATAAATAGATAAAATCAGGGGAAAAATTAGAAAATTGAGATTAAGAGGATTGAATAAGTTATTGTAGTGTGATTTTATTTTATATAGAAGCTAAAAAGTATAAATAGTTAAAATAAATTATAAAATTTAAAGGACAAAATTGCTAATTTTTAATTTATATGGATTGCTTAGCAGTAAATAAGTAAAATATCTGCTCTCACATTTTTAATTTATATGGATTGCTAATTTTTGTGTGAATTATAGAGCGTAGATATTTTACTGCACCTGCACAATATAATAGGAGATTTTTAAATAAGTTTGTAGGTCAAGACTTATAATTAAGTTGAACAGATGCACCGAGCTCTGTATATAAGAGTTGTCAGTACACGCACTTCAGTAATTATATATTGTTTCTAATTGCCTACTAACAATAAAAATTGTAATTATTTCTAATTAAAAAGTCTTCTAATTAAATTCACTTTAGTTGATATTTTAGACGAAACAGAAATCAAAGACCTCTTTAATTTTGTGCACAAATAAGTTGTTGAAATTTATTTCCAGCATATCATGTGTATTTTTTTTCTTCTAAAAATCGTGGCAGAATAGCTGATATCGATCATTTGTATTTGTTAATGTTTGTAACAGAGTAATGTTGATTTTAACTTTTAAGCCCTAAAAATCACCAAAACCTATCATATTTCTCTAAATATTACCCGAAATCAGGAGGGGGAATCAAAAGCTGAAGTGACCTGCAATTATTGGCTCTATTTTTATTACCAAAATAATATAAGCTTTATTTCTCAAGATAAATACAAAATTGACGGTCATTACATAAGTGAAATTATGTGTACACTATTAGTGAAGTACTGAAAATAAATACTATATCTTTTGTCCTTACCAAAACAATTAATGCTTAGTACCAATGTTCTAAATAGCGGGCTATAGCGTTTTCGGACCAAAAAAGCTAGGACGCTATGTGACGCCGTGCAGAACTGAAAGATTGTTCTATAGGCGTGCGATACCAATAATCTTCAGAGATTAAAATTCAGAGAACACCAAAATAAAAGGGAGAAATTGTTTCTCCTTAATTTTATAGAAAAATATCCAGAAAAATTGTTCCTTTCTTTTCACCCACAAGCCGGGTTATATAGCTATTACTCAATGCAGAAAATAATTAGGAAAGCTACTAATATTTGGCAACATATCATAGAAATAATTCAAATTACTAAAACATAAATTAGACAACAGGGAGCTGCTGTCCATAGGCTTAATTCAGAAATAAAAATCTAAATCGACAAGATTGCCATAAAGGTAAACTAAGTAAATAATATTCTGATTTTCTTGCTGGAATTAATCGTCTTAATCAGGTGCTCCTGCATCAGTCGCTCCTGGTTGAAAAGAACTCGCCCTCGAGTTACTTTCCTTGTAGACCTCTTTGAAACAGTACAAATTTAGAACAAGCACTGTTAAAGAATATGGGAACTGCATCAGATCATGGGGAACAAGAAGTGAGTTGTGCAAACCACAAATGGGTAGTCTAACGATTGGTTTCGTGATCTCATCAAAACTGAAATCAAACCGAGTATTGCAACATCTAAAAAATGTGAAGTACCCTTCATTTGACGTGTCACTTCTTGGTTTTAGAAAAGGATCTTCATATCCATACCTTGAAACATCTATATTGATTAAACGAGTTTTCTGCTGAAATTGTTGGAGATCATCATTTGTTGTTGACAAGGAACAAACTTCTTTGGTTGAACTATTTGTTGTGTTGGAATTAAAGAATGATGACACCACTAAATCACCTACAAGGTCTTTGTCAAATGACTCTATTTCTGTTAGGGACTCTTCCAATTTTGAAGAAGTATCATCCTCATCATCGGGATATTCGTCATAAATAGGTGGGGATTCAAATGACATGTTTTCACTTACAAAAATTTCAGCAACCTCAAAAACACTATAGTCTGTCCCGGTACAGTTTTGAAACGGGTTGTCGAAGGTTGAAGCCGAATCAGTTTCATGATCTTTTGCCTCACGACTGTTCATTTTGGTGTTGTGTTGCTGTAATGCCTCTTCATCACATGAAACCAACGAATTGTTGTCATGGAAGGAGTCGATCTCTTCATCTTCTCCACTGAAATTTTCTACTTTAGCACCATAATGCAAACTATTGCGTTCTTTTGAATGGTTGTCTCTCCGCTGGGGGTGAGATGAAGGAGAAACATTGTTGCTGAAGATGTTGTGATGGCGGTGGTGAGAAGAAAAGTCGGTGTAGCTCGCAGTTTCGTGCCTCGGTCGGCGGTCTCGACTCATACGAGTTTTGCTTCTCGAAGATCCATGCCTCATTCGGCGGTCTTGGTTTCGATCGGCAATCTCCAATAGCAAATTACGCTGTAGGAGTAGGGTTAGCTCCACAATTTGTCTCTGCAGATCCTCAATCAACACAACGTCCTCGATGCTGCGATCACAGTGCGGAGCTTCCTCCATGGGAACCTGCCCACAGCGACCACCATGATCACTATGTCCACCAGCCATTAAAACTGATGAAACAACACTAAGACGAAGGATTTCGGCTCTGATACCAACTGACGCCGTGCAGAACTGAAAGATTGTTCTATAGGCGTGCGATACCAATAATCTTCAGAGATTAAAATTCAGAGAACACCAAAATAAAAGGGAGAAATTGTTTCTCCTTAATTTTATAGAAAAATATCCAGAAAAATTATTCCTTTCTTTTCACCCACAAGCCGGGTTATATAGCTATTACTCAATGCAGAAAATAATTAGGAAAGCTACTAATATTTGGCAACATATCATAGAAATAATTCAAATTACTAAAACATAAATTAGACAACAGGGAGCTGCTGTCCATAGGCTTAATTCAGAAATAAAAATCTAAATCGACAAGATTGCCATAAAGGTAAACTAAGTAAATAATATTCTGATTTTCTTGCTAGAATTAATCGTCTTAATCAGGTGCTCCTGCATCACTATGGCCATATAGCGCCGCTATAGCGCGCTATTTCGCGCTATAGTGGCGCTATATGGCCATAGCGATGTTTTTTCAGCTGTTCTGCTATGACGCGATAAACGCTATTTAAACCTTTGCTTAGTACTGAAATTAATTATCACTATATCTTTATTACTATATCTTTTGTCCTTGAAATGACCTTCTAATTAATTACTATATCTTTTGCATATGTAATTAGTAGATAGCACTATCCACTACTACAAAAAAAGAGATTATACACGGACAATAAAGGAAGAGCTACACGGATTTCCTACCGTGTTTAAATCGAGGGTGTACGATTAGTTCAATAACTACACACGGACTTTTGGCCGTGTGCAATTTTAAAGATTCTACACGTATAACTTCACAAACAGCCGTGTACAAAGACCAGAATGTGTCGCACTCCATTTACCGAGCTACACGGATATTACCTAAAAAACCGTGTACGATTCTTTTTGTACACGGACTTTTAACGAAAAAACCGTGTAGCTTGACTCTTTCTACACGGACATTTAGTTAAATGTCCGTGTAGCTCTCCTCTTTCTACACGGACATTTAACTAAATGACCGTGTAGCTATCTTTTTTCTACACGGACTTTAGTTAAATGTCCGTGTAGAAAGTACATTTTTTTTTTTTTGTATTTTTTGTTTTTCGGCTAGCCTCCAGTTTTGCTAGCCATTTTTGTTACAGAACTATATATTCCAGATTTTCCAGATTTCATATAACAAGAAATCCATATTTTCCAGATTAGCAATAAATCCATATTAGCAAGAAATTCATATTTTTCAGATTAGCCAGAAATCCATATGCAATAAATTATACAATATTCATATACACCAAATTATACAAAATTATGCAAATCCATATCGAGGATTACAAAATTCCATGGCAAACCACCTTGCCCACATGCACCGCACATCGTCGATCTGATCCTTGGTGTAATGCGCTTGTTTTGTCACATTCTACAAAATTATAATTTGATAATAGTTAGTATTTCAGAAAAGGTAGATATCAATTGCTTATTATATAGGAAATTCATATGAAGTACATACCGCATCTGGGAATTCGAATTGTATTCTTTCGACAAAGTCAAACATGAATATCATCGTGTAATAAGCGCATTCCCAACCCTCCTTCTGTTGCGGGCACTGAAATTTACATTTAGCGGCATTTGTTAGAATGACAATAATTTTTTTAACAAGATATGAAATTTATAACTCAAGGCCGTGTGCTCACCTTCAAGTACTTCCAATTCAACTTGCTTTTCTTGCCCGGGCCCGTGCTATGTGATCCTCCCTCTTTAATATATTTCACAAAAGCCCTTACAAAAGTGAGTGAATGTAATTAGCAATTTTATAATTTGATATGATTGAAAGAAATGCAAACCTATAGAATTATTATTGCTTACTTATTCACAAAAGGCAAGATAACTTTGCAATTGGCAGCCGCGGTCCTTCCTCCTGGCTTACAAGAATCAATAATTATGCCCGTGCTTAAGTACGGCACAATGAGAATCGTGCACCAATGTTTGCTGTTGGATCGAGGAGAAGAATTATAGTACTTTAGCATGAGAATGAATTTCTTTATACAATTCTTTAATTAAAATATAAACAACACATAAGTTAAGATTAGAACTAACCCCTCGTGGTATGGCATGAGAATGAATTTCTTCTCCTCCGCCTTAGCACGATGCATCGCAGAACACATGTACTCGATAGCCATATCCGGATAATATGTCACTGCCGTAGAACTCACTTTCTCGGGGTCCAGAAACATGCACAAGTTCTTCTTTTCAACCATCTCATCACAGTTTCGGACTAGCTTCCTGAAACTCATCATATTGTAATTAGAATATATATTTGAGTTCTATACAATAATGAAAATATTTTAATATCACTAACATGAGAAAAATGGTGATGTGTGACACATCGAGCCATTTGTCGGATGACGAGTGATGGAAGTGTAACGCTTCTCAACAGGGGTATGATTTAATTTTTATAAGGTCCAATTTAGAAAAAATATAAATAGAAATTAAATTAATAATCAACAATTTATAGGAATAAGAAAATATAGTAAATAATAAAACGAGAAGAAATGACGTTTAGTTATAGCAAAATATATTTATTAGATGTCAAGAACTTGTTTTAGCAAACTAAATTCAGCAAGGCCCAAAACTATTTTCAGCCCATAGCTCATAATATAAGCAACCCAATCTCTTCTCTCTTCTCATTCCTCTCCATTTCCAATAATTCTGTAAGTTTTTCCTTTTTCTCTCTTTTTCTCTCTTTTTTTCTCTTTTGGCCGAAACTCCTCCTTCTTTGGCTGCCGCCGGCCACAGGGCCAAGCCGAACCCACCTAGCCGCTGCCCTCTTTGCCGCTGCCCCCCTTCTACCCGTCCCCTCTCTACTCTCTCCCTCTAAACCGCCAATCCCCCTCTACTCCCTCTCTCTAGACCGAACCTCTCTCTCTCTCTCTCTAACCTTTCCCTTCCCTTGTGCCGCCGGCCCCCACTAGAGTCTAGACCCGAAACCACTACCCTAGGCCGAAACCCTGCCTCTCCCTTTCCCTTGGCCGGCCACCACACCATAGACCCGAAAACCATAAGGTGGAGCCCAAAACCGAAAACCCTAGACCCAATAACCCAATTTGCATATTGAACCCTATGTTATTGAAAAATCTATTTTAGTTATGCATGAATTAAGGTTATTACTCAATGTTGATTTCCAAATTGAATTGGTGGGAAGAATCGAGGGTGGGAGTTTAGTTAATTTAATTGAATTGCGGGGAAATGAATCGAGACTTGTAGGTTAAAGTGAATTAAATGCTAGTATCTGACCTTGAATGACAATTGCTATGAAATAAATGTAAATTGTGAATGGGGCTATAGGAGTAAGAAATTCTTTACAAATGGCATGCGAAATTAGGGTTATTAAATTAAATAGAAATACTGTAGAATAGGTAGAAATAAGAACCTAATTAAGTGTATTTAAAACCTAGGAGTAAATCACGCGACGCTAGAAGACGCTGAGAATACGCAGGGTCCCAACTCACGCACAACAGCAGTTACTGAGAATACAGGTGCGGGTTCCTGGTCTTTTTACAAATAATAAGAAATGCGTGGATTAAGGTAGGTAATCCTTTTTCCCAATCTGGTAGATGAACTGCATGTTGAGAATGTCGAATTCTCTTTCGTTTTGTGTAGAATTGCATGTTAGGAACTTGTTGGATGCATTGATTTGAACTGACAGGATAGTGTGAATGTGAACAAGGAAAGTTTTAATGAACTGTTTTTAAATTGGGGCCGTCCCTGTGTGGCGGTTCTGCATGTGTTTTCGAAAATCGGATCGTCCGTGTGTGGCGATCTGCCGGTTGGGTCCCCGCAACGACCCTTCCAGATTCGTCCTCGTGTGGCGACTCTTTGGGCTATCCTGCATGGGCATGGGTTCTCAGAGAGAAAGGCCGGATTATCCGTGTGTGGTGATCCGGAGTAAGAACAGAACAGAACAGAACAGAACAGAACAGAACAGCTCGTCCTCGTGTGGCGACTCCAACTAAGTTTTCATGTACGGGCATGGATTCCCAAAGGAGAAAGGCCGGATTGTCCATGTGTGGCGAACCTGGAGTGTGAGAATTTTAAAGAGAAACAGGAACAGAACCGAGAATGTTTTGAAAAGATTGCATGTCTGAATTGATAGGAAAATTGGGGGTTATCTCAAAACCTTTACTTTTATGTTATTTGGGTATTTAATGCATTCATTTGTAAAAACACCGGGCTGGAACTAAATCCCGCACTGAGAGATAGTTCGATCTCTCACCCGTTTTGTTTCCACTTTTATGTGGGTTCCAGGAAATGAAGAAGGAGACATGGAGGAAAGCCGTGAGTGAGAAAATTTAGCGGAACTATTAAGAGTAGCCACTATTTGTTTTTAAATTATATTTGTATGAATCATATATGATGCAGACACGGCGGTAACTGTTTGACTAGCCATGTCTGACATATTTTCCCTTTGTTTGTTTATGAACCTTGTTTATTTTAATATAGTGGCTTATTTGGTTGTGTTATTGATAATGTATGTGATGTGCTTAACGCCTGGCGCATAAATGCGTGGCGGGTTGTCCTGGGGTGTGACAACTAAGTTGGTATCAGAGCCAGGTTATACAATATCAATAAACTTCCGCTGAGAGAGCGCTAGCAATAGGATGCGGCGATAGGTCATAGTAACGAATGTATATGATATCTGGTACCAGTTGGTGCGGCCCGTACCAGGCCGTGCGGCTAGGCCGTACCTACCTAGGTCAGACCAGGCCGTACCAGGCTGTGCGGCTAGGTCGTACCTACCTAGGTCAGACCAGGCCGTACCAGGCTGTGCGGCTATGCCGTACCAAGTAGGTCAAGACAGGCCGTACCTACTCAGTCGGACCCTTTACCAGGCCAACGAGCGTCGGAGAGAAATGCGTCGTCAGTCCTATCGCTCCTCCATACCCTCTGACGCCTCCATCCTTTCCGCCACTGGCCGATGGCCAACGCCCTCCCTGCTGATGCCCCCACGTTATATGATATTTAGTGACGGATTATGCCTTTTAGTAACTGTACAAATTATTTTGAAGTATAACAAGGGTATTTGCTTTTCTTTTTTTTATTGGACTAATTTAATTTTGTAAGAAAATAAACAAAATAGATTTTCGGTAGATGGCAAATCAACGTAACGGACAGCCCACTTGGCTAAGGACATTCGCAACCACCGCAAAGGTCAAAGAAATGGTCGGATGGGTCGACTTGTCCGGAATCACTGTCAATACTGCAATCTCCGTCAATTGTCCTTACTCCGTCATCTCGCCACACGTAGTGGAGGCTAGCGGATTCAGGGTGAAGCATACCGGAAGACGCCGTTTCTTCGCAGGACTCGAACATAGTGTGGAAGAGCAATACTGTCCGGATCTTCATGTGAACACGCAGAATGGAAAATGGCGAGTGGACCCAATCGTGGCTGACACCGGAGCATACGAAATGGTTTTAGGAATGGACTGGCTCAAGGAGCACCACGTGCTAATAGACTGCGCGCACCGTAGCTTAGTGTTCTGGCCGCCTCACGAACAACCAGTCAGAGCGGAAATGCGGAGAACGTCGGGAAACAAGAACAAGCTCATCGGGGAAAAGCCCCAGAAGGAAGAAGAAGACCCAACTATAAGAGCGGAAATGGAAGCAGAACCATTCACAATGTCAGAAGTTCGGAACGACTGGACATATCACGTTAGGAAAGACATACTCAAAGGATATTTTGAGACCGATTAGGACACTTTAGAAAAAAAAAAAAAAAAAAAAAAAAAAAAAAAAAAAAAAAATGATATAGTTATAAATCTCACATGTATCTGTAATTTCGTTGAATGTTTAAATAAGTAGTTATAATCTAAAGAAATGTAAATTTTGATTCGTAATTTGAAATCCCTTCTTTAAATTGCGTCTATTTGCCTTGAGTTGAATATCTATAAGTCATGCGATGAACTCGGTAACTAATAACAATACAAGTATATATGTATATATATAAAACTTGGAAGAATGAAAAAACTCACATCAAGTACCCTTTGCGCAGCGAAGTCAGAGATGGCGAAAGGAACCAGAACTAACTCAAACACGAGCGACGCAGATGGCGACACTAGGATTCCACTGGAGAACCCTCAGTTGAATGCCCTACTGCAGGGACTAGAGCGGGTGACCAGGGTAGCCATGGAATACGAACAGCGACAGCCTAGAGAGGCCGACACGTTCTTTGAATACTACCGATCGTTCACCTCATTGCGCCCCCCGACCTTCGATGGGACAGGTGACTTTGCCGTAGCAGAGAACTGGGTCGCAAACATCAAGGATAAACTTCAAATCTTGAGAGCCCCTGAGGAACACCGAGTGGAGCTAGCTACTCAATTACTGGAGGGTCATGCTCGATTTTGGTGGCAAGAGGTGAAACGCGGGTGGGGTGAAACCGCTGAGGAAAAAGGGTGGACGGAGTTCGAAAGGCAATTCGAACGCCGCTATATGGACACCATGTCAAGAGAGGCACTCCGACAACGGTTTACAAGCTTGAAACAGGGGAGCAATTTAGTGGTGGAGTATAACTCCAAGTTTGAGAACTTAATGAGGTATGCACCCGATATCGTGAGAGATGAATTCCGCCTCAGACAACAATACCTCGGGGGACTGAACCCCCGTCTTGCTCAGATCATTGATACTCCGGGGACCAACCGACTGTCGGATCTAATGTTAAGGGCAACTACTGCGGAGTCATATGACGGCCGCATCGGTCAAGCTGGGGGATTGAGGAATGTACGACCCAAGGTGGAGGAACCTGTGAGATCGGCCCCAAATAGAGGAAATTTCGGGAATGCCCGGCCCAACTATCAAACTAACCCAGCACCTCTGTGCAATTATTGTGGCCGTAACCACGCAACGGAACAATGCAGCTTCCGTTTGGGGGTGTGTCATTGGTGCAACAAACATGGACACTTCATCAAGGACTGCCCCCTGCAGCGAAATGATTCCCGACAACAGGTGGGAAACGCAGCCCCACCTACACGGGCACCGCTTGGCAGAGGGACCGGTAACTACAACCCTCCCAATGACAACCGCAGCGGAAACCAAGGAAACCAAAGGGTGGGAGTGCATGCGCATGAATGTTGCAGTTGTGAGATGGGTGTGAACCCGACTAAGGAATATTACGAAGAAGAGGATGTGGCTACTGACCTTCTAACTGGTACGTTTGAACTTTCTGGAATTCCTGCTTTTGTACTCATAGACACTGGTTGTAGTCATTCAGTCATAGGAAGGGAGTGGGTAGACAAACACAGGGTACCGACCCGGGACTCGGGTAAACTATTGACTATAAGTACCCCCGCAGTGCAATATACTACCCCGGAAATTCGAAGCGTAGGGTTAAAACTCCAATTAGCGGGGAGGGAATTCCCGATAAATCCCATAGTCTCTAAGACGGGTCTCTATGACCTAATGTTGGGTCTTGAGTGGCTCACTCGAAACGGCGTGACGATTGACTGCCTGAAGGGAAGGATGGTCATCAACAGGCCCGGTCTCCATGACCTCACTATCCGGCTCAGGAAACGAGGAGGCGGAACCCCTACAATATCTGCCAACCAAGCAAGGAGACTCATCGACAGTGGCTGTTCCGCCTTCCTAGTCACCGTGATGAAACTCGAGACGGGAAAACCAGAGATAACGTCGGTACCTATCGTCTCAGAGTATACCGATGTATTCCCGGAGGAACTGCCAGGAATACCCCCTGATCGGGAAATCGAATTCCACATAGACATACTACCTGGTACCCGTCCAATCTCTAAGGCCCCGTATCGAATGGCACCGGCGGAACTTAAGGAACTGAAGGTCCAGTTAGAGGAACTTCTAGAACTGGGATTCGTAAGACCAAGCACATCGCCGTGGGGCGCACCAGTGCTGTTCGTCAGGAAGAAAGATGGTAGTATGAGACTCTGCATCGACTACCGAGAGTTAAATAAAGTCACAATCAAAAACAAATATCCTCTTCCGCGGATTGAAGACCTATTCGACCAACTCCAAGGGGCGGCGGTCTATTCCAAGATTGACTTGAGATCGGGGTATCATCAGTTGAAGATCCAACCGCAAGACGTAGAAAAGTCAGCGTTTCGTACCCGTTACGGGCACTATGAATTTACTGTCATGCCATTTGGGTTAACCAATGCTCCGGCAGCATTCATGGATTTGATGAACCGGGTATTCCATGACCTACTTGATTGCTGTGTCATCGTTTTTATTGATGACATATTGATTTATTCAAAGACGGAAGAGAATCATGCCGAGGACCTGCGTACAGTATTGCAAAGATTACGTGAACACCAGTTGTACGCCAAATTCTCCAAGTGTGAATTTTGGATGAAAGAGGTTAAATTTCTGGGACACGTAGTGACGGGAGAAGGTATCCGGGTGGACCCAGATAAAATCAAAGCAGAGGTAGAATGGACTCAACCCAAGAACGTAGCGGATATACGCAGCTTCCTAGGGTTAGCGGGATACTATAGGCGCTTCGTTCCCGGATACTCAAAGACAGCCCGACCCATGACCCAACTCCTGCACAAGGGAACTACTTTTAAATGGACGGAAAGTCAAGAAGAGAGTTTCCAAACCCTGAAGAAACTACTAACCAGTGCCCCAGTATTAACATTACCCAAACCGGACCAAGAATTCACAGTGTATACGGACGCGTCAAGAAACGGCCTGGGATGTGTGCTCATGCAAGACGGACAAGTAATTGCCTACGGGTCACGGCAATTGAAGAACCATGAACAAAACTACCCCACACATGACCTGGAACTAGCAGCAGTAATCTTCGCGCTCAAGGCATGGAGACACTACCTCTATGGGGCGAAATGCCGAGTATTCACGGATCACCAAAGTCTAAAATATGTGTTTACCCAGAAGGAATTGAACATGAGACAAAGAAGGTGGCTGGAACTAATGAAGGATTATGATTTAGACATACAGTACTTGGCTGGGAAGGCAAATGTGGTAGCAGACGCGCTCAGTAGGAAAGGGGCGTCAAACTTGGCAGAGGCAATAACCCAAGAGACAGAACTGATCAAAGAAATGCGACACATGAATTTGGGAGTGTGTGTATCGGCCAGCTGGATTCAGGAAGAAACTGACATCAAGGGAACCGCGAAGGATGCGGTACTCACCCTAGCGGCTATATCGGTACAACCAGAACTGAAGTCTCGAATCCGGGACGCAGACCAAGGCGACGAGCGACATCAAAGGTACCGGGAATTGGCCCGTACCAATCCAATGTCGACCTTCAAGGAAAACGAGGATGGGCTCCTCTATTTCAACCAGCGGGTTTGTGTCCCAGAACAGGGGGGATTGAGAAACGAAATTCTACGAGAAGCCCACGAATCGGGATATACCATTCACCCAGGAGAAGTAAAGATGTATAAGGACCTCCGTACCCAATTTTGGTGGCCCAACATGAAGAAAGATGTGTCAGAATTTGTCGCTAGATGCATCACCTGCCAACAAGTGAAAGCAGAACGGAGGAAGATGGCAGGGTTGCTATACCCAAACTCCAGGGCACAAATGAAGTTCCAAATCATCACCATGGACTTCATCACGGGGCTACCGCGAACCCAAAAGAGATATGACTCAATCTGGGTCATTGTAGACACACTGACCAAGGTAGCTCACTTCATACCCCTACGAACCCCTACATCGGGTGGAGAACTGGCAGAGCTCTTTCTTCAATGTCAGTTCAAATACCATGGAGTTCCCGAAACCATCATATCAGATCGGGATACGCGATTCACCTCGCATTTCTGGAAGAGCTTCCAGGAGGCAATGGGAACCCGGCTCAATTTCAGTACCGCTCATCACCCTCAGACCGACGGCCAGTCAGAACGTACAATTCAAACTTTAGAGGATATGCTAAGAGCGTGTGCTATTAACTTCCAAGGCTCGTGGGCAGACCACTTGACCATGGCCGAGTTCGCATACAATAATAGTTACCATGCCAGTATCGGCATGGCACCATCGGAAGCCTGGTGTGGACATCGTTGGAAAACCCCCTTGTGGTGGGGAAACCACGGGGAACAACCACCAACAGGGCCAGAAATGGTAAAGGATTGCGCAGACAGAACTCAACTGATTCTAGACAGACTAAGCACTGCTCGAGACAGGCAGAAGAAGTACGCGGATTTGAGGAGACGACCATTGGAATTCGAAACCGGGGACCATGTTTGGTTGAAGGTCTCTCCAAGGAGGGGAGTAAAACGGTTCGGTGTAGCAGGGAAATTAAGTCCTAGATTTGTGGGACCGTTTGAAATTCTTAGAAGAATCGGACCACTTGCATACGAACTGGCGCTACCTCCAACCCTAGATAAAGTACACCCAGTCTTCCACGTATCTCAACTACGGAAATATGTCCGAGACCCTTCCCACATCCTCGACTTTTCCAATCTGGGGTTAGATGAAACCTTGGTGTATGAAGAACGACCCATGAAAATACTAGACACCAAAGAAATAAGTCTCCGGCGAAAGACCATTAAACAGGTCCTAGTACAATGGGGACGACACACCAGCCGAGAAGCGACTTGGGAAAGGGAGGAGACGATGCGTGCCACATACCCAGAATTGTTCGAAGACATAGACGCCGAGGCTGTTCAGGGGACTGAACAGGATTTCCAAGGGGGGGAGGATGTAACGCTTCTCAACAGGGGTATGATTTAATTTTTATAAGGTCCAATTTAGAAAAAATATAAATAGAAATTAAATTAATAATCAACAATTTATAGGAATAAGAAAATATAGTAAATAATAAAACGAGAAGAAATGACGTTTAGTTATAGCAAAATATATTTATTAGATGTCAAGAACTTGTTTTAGCAAACTAAATTCAGCAAGGCCCAAAACTATTTTCAGCCCATAGCTCATAATATAAGCAACCCAATCTCTTCTCTCTTCTCATTCCTCTCCATTTCCAATAATTCTGTAAGTTTTTCCTTTTTCTCTCTTTTTCTCTCTTTTTTTCTCTTTTGGCCGAAACTCCTCCTTCTTTGGCTGCCGCCGGCCACAGGGCCAAGCCGAACCCACCTAGCCGCTGCCCTCTTTGCCGCTGCCCCCCTTCTACCCGTCCCCTCTCTACTCTCTCCCTCTAAACCGCCAATCCCCCTCTACTCCCTCTCTCTAGACCGAACCTCTCTCTCTCTCTCTCTAACCTTTCCCTTCCCTTGTGCCGCCGGCCCCCACTAGAGTCTAGACCCGAAACCACTACCCTAGGCCGAAACCCTGCCTCTCCCTTTCCCTTGGCCGGCCACCACACCATAGACCCGAAAACCATAAGGTGGAGCCCAAAACCGAAAACCCTAGACCCAATAACCCAATTTGCATATTGAACCCTATGTTATTGAAAAATCTATTTTAGTTATGCATGAATTAAGGTTATTACTCAATGTTGATTTCCAAATTGAATTGGTGGGAAGAATCGAGGGTGGGAGTTTAGTTAATTTAATTGAATTGCGGGGAAATGAATCGAGACTTGTAGGTTAAAGTGAATTAAATGCTAGTATCTGACCTTGAATGACAATTGCTATGAAATAAATGTAAATTGTGAATGGGGCTATAGGAGTAAGAAATTCTTTACAAATGGCATGCGAAATTAGGGTTATTAAATTAAATAGAAATACTGTAGAATAGGTAGAAATAAGAACCTAATTAAGTGTATTTAAAACCTAGGAGTAAATCACGCGACGCTAGAAGACGCTGAGAATACGCAGGGTCCCAACTCACGCACAACAGCAGTTACTGAGAATACAGGTGCGGGTTCCTGGTCTTTTTACAAATAATAAGAAATGCGTGGATTAAGGTAGGTAATCCTTTTTCCCAATCTGGTAGATGAACTGCATGTTGAGAATGTCGAATTCTCTTTCGTTTTGTGTAGAATTGCATGTTAGGAACTTGTTGGATGCATTGATTTGAACTGACAGGATAGTGTGAATGTGAACAAGGAAAGTTTTAATGAACTGTTTTTAAATTGGGGCCGTCCCTGTGTGGCGGTTCTGCATGTGTTTTCGAAAATCGGATCGTCCGTGTGTGGCGATCTGCCGGTTGGGTCCCCGCAACGACCCTTCCAGATTCGTCCTCGTGTGGCGACTCTTTGGGCTATCCTGCATGGGCATGGGTTCTCAGAGAGAAAGGCCGGATTATCCGTGTGTGGTGATCCGGAGTAAGAACAGAACAGAACAGAACAGAACAGAACAGAACAGCTCGTCCTCGTGTGGCGACTCCAACTAAGTTTTCATGTACGGGCATGGATTCCCAAAGGAGAAAGGCCGGATTGTCCATGTGTGGCGAACCCGGAGTGTGAGAATTTTAAAGAGAAACAGGAACAGAACCGAGAATGTTTTGAAAAGATTGCATGTCTGAATTGATAGGAAAATTGGGGGTTATCTCAAAACCTTTACTTTTATGTTATTTGGGTATTTAATGCATTCATTTGTAAAAACACCGGGCTGGAACTAAATCCCGCACTGAGAGATAGTTCGATCTCTCACCCGTTTTGTTTCCACTTTTATGTGGGTTCCAGGAAATGAAGAAGGAGACATGGAGGAAAGCCGTGAGTGAGAAAATTTAGCGGAACTATTAAGAGTAGCCACTATTTGTTTTTAAATTATATTTGTATGAATCATATATGATGCAGACACGGCGGTAACTGTTTGACTAGCCATGTCTGACATATTTTCCCTTTGTTTGTTTATGAACCTTGTTTATTTTAATATAGTGGCTTATTTGGTTGTGTTATTGATAATGTATGTGATGTGCTTAACGCCTGGCGCATAAATGCGTGGCGGGTTGTCCTGGGGTGTGACAGGAAGAGGTCCTTGAAGTCTTTGAACGATAGCAGGAGATCCCTGCCTTCGTGTAGAAACATCCCAGGTGGGACAGGGATGATGATAGCCTCCATGCCTTCGGGCGCCGTCATCAAGTAGTCGTGGAGAAAGCGCAAATCATTGGGCAAACGACTGTATTCTTCTTCGGTGACCATAGGACGGGGCGGTGATTGTGGCGCGTCAGCCCCGACGTCGCAAGCCACCTCCTGACGTACCGGTGACATCGCCGTACCGGTGACATCATCTCCTCGTGTCTGTATCAAATTATAAATGGATTATTCTAGTATTTCAAAAAGAATGAGTTGAATGTAACAAATAAATGGATTTTTTTATGGATTACCTGATCCAAAATAATCTGACTCTTGGGCCATTGGACAAATGACATCCGTGCGTCATCAAGCACAACCGCTTCGTCGGTAGGGACAGGAAGGGGTACGCGCTGCCATCCATCCAAGACTAACTCAACCTGCACGCATGCATGGTCGGGTCTTAGCTGAGTATGGTGTACACTTTTGGCGAGTGGATGTACAACGCCCTTAGCAACGAGTATAGAAACACTGCCATTCCGCAGGATGAGGTCGCATGCTCTGGGGTCCTGCAAATTTATAGGAAAGTTGTTTATTTTAGTGATGCGATATTGTATAACAAGGTTGCAAACATGTTTTAAATACCTTTAGATTATGAAGAAGTATTGATTACCTTGAGATTATCCAAATCGTCGTTCGCGCCCCACGTGCCGGATGCTTGACTACTTCGCCGAATTCCCGGCGAAATGGGAGGTGGTTGCTCGGATGGCTGCGTAGTTGCTGATCTAATTTGTGTCAACATTGCTTCCATCTCAGCAAACCTTGCGTCGTACTCTTTGCTCACCTCCGCGCGTATCTGCGCAACTATCTCGTCTTTGTTTACCTTGGCACGCGATTTTCTTCGAGGTTTTTGTCCCTCCACTCGGAACACCTCCTTCCAGCCCCTGTAGACCCCTACACCCCTTACTCGACCCGGGTGTTCTGGATTCTCGAGCGTTGCGGACAAGGAATCATTTTGTCGTTCGACACTCCGGGCACCCGAGTTGACCTCCTCCTCCACTTCCAACTGTTCAAGTAGAAGAATTAGTTAAAGCAAAAGAACAATTGATGTACTTTCGGAGTTATAAATGACTCTTACCATTCTTTGAGCCACGCTTTGCAAATCCGTTGGGAGTACTATCCTCCCGTCAGCGGTTACCTCGGCTCTACCCATGACCCAATCTTTGCCCCTAGGATTTTGGATCCTAACCACGGGTGAGTCAGAATCCTTGTTCGCGTCCAGGACTTTCCTCCATTCTGCCGTCTTACCCTCGTAACCACCTGACCCTAGATGGTGTGGATACTTGTTAAAGGCAACGGTCATCCTGCCTTTATTACTTTTTGCCTTCACAGAAACAAGACAATAACGATCAGTTAGTTTTAGAAAAAAGAGTACATATCGAGAAAGAATAAGCATAAATTTGGCACGAGTTAGATACCTTGAACTCTTCGGTAGACTTCAAAGCTTGAAACGCATCCCAGTCCTCTTGTTTTAGCCATTTGTAGTAGCCGACCGGATTTCTCCCTTTCTCCATGAACTCCGTCTTCAACGTGCTCTTGTATTGCTTCCAACCATTGTTCATAATCTTCAAAGTCTTAACCTTTGGAACATCATTCTCGATGTTCCACTGAGCCTGATTGACACAAAAATTTAGTGTATTTAAGTATAGATCATACATGACCAATAATTCAAGAGAAGAGTTGTTAGGCACTTTACCTTCACCGTGTTCCACCACTCGTCCTTCAAGTCATCCTCAAAATGATCCCATCTCTCAACAAGGATACTCGCATTTTGCCTCACGAAGCTCGTACACCAATTTGAATATTTCTGCCGTTTTGGTCCCTGCGCACGCCCGTCTTCTGTGAACCAGATTTCTTGATGGGTCTGCTCGGACGTGCTCGTGCACATTGTCGGCCCTCTCCTCCTTCTTTCTGATGAGGCAGTAGCTTGCTGCTCCTCTTCTGCCATCATCTCGACGTACTCATCCTCATCCGACATGGTTCTGCATGAAATTAAAGATCAAATCATAAGTGACCAATAATTGATATACTTGTACAAAAATTGATATTCTTGTTCAAAATATCATAGGTATGACCAATAATGAAAACCTAAATTGATATTATTGTACAAATATGCTAAAATTACCTCTTGCTAAAATGAACATAAAATAAAATTGACTAATCTAAACCTCTTGCTAAAATCACCTCTTGCTAAAATACCCTAAATTAATCAATTTTTGGCAAAATACCCTAAATCATATAACCTAGATTAATCAATTAACCTAGATTAATCAATTTTTGGCACAATTTTTGACATATAACCTAGATTAATCAATTAACCTAAAATACCCTAAAATACCCTATATCATATAACCTAGATTAATCAATTTTTGGCACAATTTTTGACACAATTAATGAATGAATTGATATCCGGTATAGCACCATTTTTGACATATAACCTAGATTAATGAATGAATTGAATGAATTGACATAATTTTTGACACAATTTTTAACAAGTACCATAATGTATTCAATACCAACCATGGCTAACGGGTTCAAACCCAATAAGAAAAATAAAGTAAAAAGAATATGACTTTCAGTCAATCAACAAGAGCTCAACTCAGTTTAAAGCACCAGAACCCCTATTGCAAAATAATAGTAGAGAGAGAGAGACGCTAACCAGAACCCCTATTGCAAAATAATGGTGAGGCAAAATGGCGGCAAGGCGGTGAAGAGCTCGGAGTAGGCTTTCGAGTAGCTATGTGAGGGTTTTTGGAACTGAACCGCTTAATTCTCTGTGAGGGTTTTCGGACTTATGAAAATTTTGGCAGAGAAGGATTTCGAAATAATAGTGTTTTCCTCATTATACACGGACTTTTAACTTAAAAGACCGTGTACAAAGAGCTTTATACACGGACATATTCTAAAGTCCGTGTGCAAATATCCTTTCTACACGGACATCTAGCTAATAGTCCGTGTAGCTCTCTTCCATTTCTACACGGACTATTAGCTAAATGTCCGTGTATAAATAGGTCCGACAGGCGGGTCCCAGGTTAAGTAAAATTTCAGATTTCTAATATTTATAAAGTAATAATATATTAAGTAAAATTTCAGATTTCTAATATTTCTAAAGTAATAATAAATAAATTATGTACTTTCAGATTTCTAATATTTAAAAAATTATACCGATATTTGTACCAAGCAACTAATATTAAAATCTAATAATGAAATTTTATTTATTTTATTTTATTATTAAATGTATTAACTAATATTTTCAAAAACTAATACTAATATTTGATAATATTATAAGCATTAAACATAATCCTTCATTGTTGCAATATTTGATAATATTTGATAATACTAATACTACATTATGCTTTTTTCCTTATTTCCCTCTTTTTTTCCTTTTTTTATTTGATATATTACAAGCTAAGGTTGCAATATTAAAAGCTACACGGTCTTAAACAAAATAAATATTACACATTATGCTTTTTTTTCTTTTTCTCCTTTTTTCCACTATTTGAACAGTACCCTCGGCCCATAATCCTTCATTGTGGTCGGACCGCATGTAGTCAGCTTCGTCTACCCCTTCAAGTGTTGCTACCTCAGTTTGCACATCAGTACAAAATGGAGGTACTTCGTCGAACTGGTCGTACTCTTCTTCATCGACGACATTTTCTACCCCGACAATCCTTCTTTTTCCGGATAGGACGACGCTCAACCTGGCATCACTCGGGTCAGTGGCATAAAAGACTTGGGTGGCTTGCTTGGCGAGTATAAACGGATCATCAACATGCCCAACCCTGTTTAAATCAACGAGTGTGAACCCGTCGTTATCAACTTTAACACCTCGGTCTTGGACCCATTGACACCGAAACACGGGAATGCTCAGGCGAGGACTGTAAATGAGCTCCCAAATTTCTTGAATAACGCCATAATATGACTTTGATGCTATTACAGCCCGGCCATCTCCGGATCTACTGAATTCTTGAGAGGTCGCCACCAACGTCACCCCACTGTTTTGCATCGTGCTCTTATCACTCTGGGATTTAGTGTAAAATGTATATCCGTTAATCTCGTATCCTTGGAATGTTCTAACAACAATTTGGGGTCCTTTGCCAAGCAGTTTAACAATTTCAGGTACGGGGTGTGACTGCACTCTTTCTTTCAGCCATCCTATAAAAGAACGATTATGCTCGTTAGTAAGCCACTTCTGACTCCTCGTGTAGTTTTGTTGTTGAAGGATTGTCATGTGCTCATCTATGTAGGGAGCAACATCTGTCATGTGTTGTAGTACAATAAAATGTGCCTTTTGTAGTTCATTTAGATCAGCAATTACGGCTCTCAACCCAATTGTCCCGACTCCTTGGAGCCTTCCCTCGTATCGAGATTTTGGAACGCCAATAGGATCCACACCGGTCAAGTAGTTGGTGCAAAAATCAATCACCTCCTCCGTAGAATATCCTTCTATAATGCTGCCTTCGGGTCGATGTCGGTTCCTTACGTATTTTTTCAAGATGCCCATGTATCTCTCGAATGGATACATATACCGAAGGAACACGGGACCACAAATCTTAATTTCTCTCACAAGATGAACAACAAGGTGAACCATGACATCGAAAAAAGATGGCGGAAAATACATCTCAAGTTGGCAAAGAGTAACGACGACCTCCTTTTGCAAAGAGTCCAATTTTAGAGGGTCTACCACTTTGGAATTTATTGCATTGAAGAAAGAACAAAGCTTCGTAATGGTTTGACGAACGTGCTTTGGTAAAATTCCCCGAATTGCAACCGGAATTATATGTGTCAGTAAAACATGACAGTCGTGAGATTTCAGACCGACCAGTTTCAAGTCCTTCATCGACACCAACTTCTTAATATTCGAAGAATATCCTGATGGGACTTTTATACCATTGAGGCATTCACAGAAGCTTGTTTTCTCTTTCTTTGACATTGTGCACAGTGCGGGGGGTAGGTATGTGCGCTTCCCTTTCTCCTGCGGTGCGAGCTCGGGTCGTATTCCCATCTCTACCATGTCTTTTCTCACTTTAATACCATCTTTCGTCTTCCCCGGAATGTTCAATAATAAACCAATTAAACTGTCACAGACATTTTTTTCGACATGCATGACATCTAGGCAATGCCTCACTTCTAAATATTTCCAGTACGGTAGCTCCCAAAATATGGACCTCTTTTTCCAAATATTCTTCGGTAGTGCTTTGGCGCATTTTCCAAAAACAACATCAATGTTTTTTACCCGTTCGAAGACACTCTCCCCGTCTAATGGATGACGAGCCACTCCAAGCTCAATTTTCCCGTTGAATGCCATCTTCTTCTTACGATATGGGTGATTAATAGGAAGAAACCTACGATGCCCCATGAATACATTCTTTTGACAATTTTTCAACCTCAGCACCTGCGTGTCATCTTCACAGATCGGGCACGCTTTTGCTCCTTTACAAGTGTAACCCGACAAATTCCCGTACGCGGGGAAATCATTTACGGTGCAAAACACCATGGCCCGCAAGTTAAAGGTCTCTTTCATATACGCATCCCACACCGGGACGCCATCACGCCACAATTTTTGGAGGTCCTCGATTAATGGTGCGAGATATACATCTATGTCATTTCCGGGTTGTCTGGGTCCTTGGATTAGTAATGACATCATTATATATCTGCGTTTCATGCACAACCAAGGAGGAAGATTGTAGATGCATAAAAGAACTGGCCAAGTACTGTGCCGACTGCTCATACTTCCAAACGGACTCATTCCATCTGAGCTCACCACAATCCTAAGGTTCCGCGGTTCAGAACCAAATTCTTTGAAATGTCTGTCAATGTTTCTCCATTGAGGAGAATCAGCCGGGTGCCTTAGTTTACCGTCATTTTTGCGCTCTTCTTCGTGCCAGCGCAATAATTTTGCATCTTTGGGATTCGCAAACAACCGTTTGAATCTCGGTATTATCGGCAAATACCACAACACCTTAGCCGGAGGTCGGCCACTTGTGTCCTCGTTACAATCATCAGTGTCCTGGTCCTTACGACGTTTATATCGTGAAACACCGCATTTAGGACAGACATGCATGGCCTCGTACTCGTTACGATACAATACACAGTCATTCGGACATGCATGTATTCTTTGTATCTTCAACCCCATTGGACATATCAACTTCTTTGCCTGATATGTTGTACCGGGTAACTCGTTGTTATCTGGGAGCATTTCTCCTAAAAGCTGTAATAAGGACGTGAAACTCTTATCGCTCCAACCATTGTCTGCTTTTAAGTTTAATAATTTCAACACAGCTGACAGTTTTGTAAATTTGGTACACCCGGGATACAACGGCTTCTTGGATTCATTAGACAAATTTTGAAATTTATCATAATTTTTATCACTAATTTCATCTTCCACATCACGTAACATATCCTCCAAATTTTCAGTAAACTCGTGTTCTACATTTTCATCAAAATTCCTCTCCATCTCATCATCGTCATTTTCGGGTTCGACGTTAATATCAGAATATTCGGCACTCTCATAATCCTCGTTCCAATCAAGTTCAAAATTATCAGAAATTCCAACATTCTCATCATTCAATTCACGATTACAATCCTTATTGGCACTACTACTTTCCCCAAATTTCTCACCATGCATGAACCAACATGTATATCTCTTCTTAAATCCCCGACAAATCAAATGAGCTCTAATTTCTTCGATGTCCAAAAATCTTAATAAATTTTTACAATCTTTACAAGGACATAAAATGTCTTCTTCTTTTTTATTCACTCTATAACTCTCAGCAAATTTTATAAACTCATCAACGCGAACCAAATATTCTTCACTGTCACGTCGCATTTCATACATCCAGCTTCGATCCATCTGTAAATTAAATTAAAAAAATGATTTGATCAATTAATCATGCATGGTCAACATTCTCCTTCGTGTACAAAATTTTGGGCTTACAAAGGGCCGGTTTACAATCCTAACCCACTCTTTGAATATTATGTCTCATATGTGAACACATATTAGCGAGATTTAATTAGTATTTGAGAAAAATTCGGCAGCATTTCCCCTTAACTCCCCAAGTATGCGTACGAACCACATACTCGTAGGAGCAATAAGGGAAAATACTGTCGAACTTTCCTCAAATACTAATTAAATCCCGCTAATATGTGTTCACATCCTAAATGAGACATAATATTCAAAGAGCAGTCCCAAAACGGGGACTATCCAAAATTAATCCCTATTGGATTAATTTTGAACGGGCATGGACCTAAAAGCATCTAAAGGTCGGTTATTGGACCACAATACAAAAATTAATTACATCTAAAATTAAGAATTCAAGCATGCATGAAATGACCTAAATAAGCCTAAATAACAGAAAATTAGAGAAAGAAAATGATTTAAATACATATTACTAACCTTAGAAAGATGGAGAGGAGAAAATACAAACTTAATTCAAAGATCTCAGATCTCAGCTGCTGGCCTCGATCAATTCGCAGAAATAAAAAGCACAGTTCGATATGTATGAACTAAAAACTTGATCAAAACGGCGCTCTGGAAGGGAAGATAATAAAACCCTACACTATTATACACGGCTATTTAGTTATATATCCGTGTAGCTCTCCTCCTATTTCTACACGGCTTGTTAGTTATAAAGCCGTGTACAATTATAAGATTTATACACGGCTATTTAGTTATATATCCGTGTAGCTCTCCACCTATTTCTACACGGCCTTTTAGTTATAAAGCCGTGTACAATTATAAGATTTATACACGGCTATATATCAAAAAACCGTGTGTAATGTTCCTACACGGCTTTGTATTAAAAGTCCGTGTAGCTCTCTCAATTATTTGCACACACACTTATTTACACACGAATTTGTGGTTTCTAATAAACCGTGTAGCTCTCTATAATAATTCGACACTGATTGTTAACTAATTATCCGTGTAGAAATCGTTCAGATCTTTTGAACTCATATTTTGTACACTGTTTTTAATATAATTGCCAAATCCGTGTACAATGTGCAGTGTACAAAACCAGTTTTTGTAGTAGTGATCGGAGCCATAAATACTATGCATAAAAATATTATTTAGTTTTCCTATATAAACCAGTTGTTTCTGTATTGTTAAAACATTTGGTGTTAAGGTGGTCAATTTGCTTTTCTTATGGCTCTCAATAGCATATTTTTTTTTTTGAAATATTTGACAGTGGCTGTCAAAATGTAAGCTACAGAGCTACTCAAACTAAGAAAAGCTACATCAGCAATCTACCCAACTACAAAAAAACATAAAACCAAACTAGGATAAAATCCCAGTGTGTATATCTCAGCACAGCTTGCACCACAGCCCAGCTTCCTGTGTTGCCCATCCCGCTATCATCTCCGGCCGTAACGACCGTTGTTGAAAAATTCGTGCATTTCGCTGTCGCCATATAGCCCAGCATACCGCCATGTAGCATACCGCCCGGTCTTTGGCCCGTTGTCTGCCCCCGGCTTGATGCATGAGGCGGGAACGGTCCCAGATTTGTTGGACAGTATCTCCCTGTAATAGTAGCCTGGTACCCCCACAGCCTTTCAGCATGGCTCCAAACTTCGGCTGCAAAAGGACACTGAAAGAACAAATGTATAGCCGTCTCAACCGTTCCGGCAATGCACAGGACACAATCAGGATCACAATTGAAATTGCGTCGCAGCATTACATCATGAGTAAGGAGTCTCTCTCTAAGCAACAAATAGAAGAAGATTTTAACGGTTTGAGGGGACTTGACATGCCAGATTGCCCGATTTGTCCACTTCATCTTGTGTTGGCTCCAATAGCCCTGTACCGACCAGATTAGGGGGCCATCGGTGTTGGCTCCAATAAACCTGATTTTGAGAATACTCGATGACCAAAGAGATGTTGGTTCCTTGTAAGCTCGCCACCACCATCGTAGCAACAGGGAAGTGTTTCGTAATCTCAAATCCGCTATTCCCAAACCCCCCCACTGTTTCGGCAAGGTAACCGCATTCCAATTAATCAGTGGCACCCCCCTTGTTTCTATGCCATTTCTGCCCCACAGAAATCTTCGTCGAATCTGATCCATCCTTGTTATTACCCATGCTGGCAAGGCGAAGCAGGCCATGTAGTATATTGGAATTGCGGAAAGCACCGAATTGATAAGTTGCAATCTTCCCCCTCTTGATATCAATTTCATCTTCCACCCCTCCAATCTCCTTTCTAGTTTTTCAATTAAAGGTAGGAACAGATTCCTGGTTGGTTTGCTTACTGTTAAGGGCATGCCTAGATACTTTACTGGGAAATTGGTATCCTTGCACCCCATGACGGTATTGATCGCAGTTAGGTGCTGGAGTTGAACATTTATAGGCACTAGCAGACTTTTATGGTAATTGATGTGAAGTCCCGATACGGCTGAAAACATCCGCAATACTAGTTTTAAAGTTATGACCGTTTCCATGTCCGAGCTAGCAATGGTCGCTGTGTCATCAGTGTATTGATGTGCCACAATAGAGTCCGTGATTCTCTGCGAAATTGGGGAATTGAGTAATGAATTGGCTGCCTGTATCATTTGTTGTAATACATCGACCGCCAAATTGAAGAGGAAGGGAGATAGGGGATCTCCCTGCCTCAAGCCTTGTTTGTGATAGAAAAAATCTGAAGGTTCCCCATTTAGTAGCACTCGCGACGACGCTGTAGTGAGCAAGTTTTTAATCCAAATAAGCCAATTGTTTGGAAACCGCCTGGCCTTAAGGACACTGATGAGAAATTCCCAATTAACCGAGTCAAATGCTTTCGCGAAATCCAACTTTGCAAAAATGGCCGATCTCTTTGCAGATGAGATGTATTGTAGTATCTCTCGAGTTGCGATGAAGTTTTCTGAGATTTGTCTACCCTTAATGAAAGCCGTTTGCTTTTCAGTGATTAGATTTGGCATAACCTCCTTTAGGCGATTAGCAAGCATTTTGGCTATGATTTTCGGGATTCCATTTATAATGCTAATTGGGCAAAAATCATGGACGGTATTAGGGGTTTCCACCTTCGGAATCATCACGATGTTTGCCTTGTTTATTAGTGTCAGATCAATTTCATGTGCAAGGAAGCCATGAACTATTGCAGTAACCTCTCCTTTAATGTCGTTCCAGTGACACTGTAGGAATTCGTTGGGAATCCCATCCGGGCCAGAGGCCTTATTCTTGGCCAGCTGCTGGACTGCCACCTCTATGTCGCTATCCGTGAAAGGGCTATGTAATGGTGAAGGTGAGGGGCATTTGGGTAAAGTGCTGCCGGGTCAAACTGCAGGCAAGCCGTTGCTGTCCCGAGAAGCGATTCCATATGCTCTTTGAACAGGGTACCAATCTCTGCCCTTTCTGTTATTATTTTATCCTCATGATGAATTTGCTGCACCGTGTTCTGTCTCATACGGGCTGATGCAAAGGCATGGAAGAAGCGTGTGTTTTTGTCACCTTGGCGGATCCAATTGTTCCGGGACTGTTGCTTCCATCTTGATTCCAAAACATTTGCCAATTCTGAATTTGAATTCATGAGAAAGTAGCTGTCGTTTTTCCTCAATAGAATCGAAGAACATAATGACTTCCTTGCAACAGCAAAGCTGTGAATTAACCTCACCAAAATTTGAACGGTGCCAATCACTTAGCTTGATATGTGTGAGCTCCAGTTTTGCTTGAAATGATTTTAAGGGATCAGAGGAGTTCGGCCGGTCCCAGACCTGACTAATGAGCATTTTTGCATGGCTGTTGCGCAGCCAAAATAATTCCATTCTCCTTGGTCTGCTGGTCGTATGTTGTCTCTTACATTGAAGTAGTAGCGGGGTGTGATCCGATACCGTCATCTCAAGTGCCCGCATGGTTATGATTGGAAAGATGCCCGACCATTCCGTAGATAAAAAGACACATCAAGCTTGGAGAGACTAGGCACCGGTCTTTTGCTTGACCATGTGTAACCTCTGTTTTTTAACGGTACCTCTATCCAACTCATATCTCTTATTAGGTCATTGAAGAGGCACATTAAATTCAGCCCCCTCATATCTCCATTTCTATCGATCAACCATCGGACAAGATTGAAGTCTCCCCGATTATCCAAGGCCATCGAATCAAATGGAAAAGTGAGCTGAGCTCCTTTATAAAAAGCGGTTTCATCTCATCCACCGACGGTCCATAAACATTAGTTACCACAAAGTTAGCACCAGAATTAAGTTGTTTTAGAAGGACCGTTATTGTATGTCGGGTTGCCCAAGCACTAACCATCTCATAATTTCTTTTCCAAGAAATGAGACATCCCCCAGCCGACCCAATTGCATCCAACACAGCACATCTTTTTTCAAAAAAAAGAAGGAAAGATGAGACATAAGCAAAATCACAGCTCTTTAATTTCGTTTCTTGTAAAATACAAATGTCACACCTCGAGTGTCGAATGACATCTCGGACCATATTACATTTCTCCGCATTACCCAAACCTCGACAATTCCATGAAAGTAAATTAAGTCTTTTCATATTGTTGTTTAACATAAATATTCAGAAAAACATCTCTCCTGCTTAGGGGCCGAGCAAGAAGGGCTAGTGAAGGCCCTCTTCTCCCTCCATTTCATCATCGAAGTCATCGTCAGATTCTAGCTCGAAGTCTATTGGGATGCGGTCATCATCATCATCTGCACCCGACCCGGCATCGGTCTCAGGTCGCGGCTGGGCTGCCCTTTCATTGTTGTCGGATTGGGCTATGAGTGCCACTTCCGATGCTTTGAAGCCGCACCGGTTTCCCAACTCTGTGCAATAGTCGGATTCTACTCCAATCTCAAAATAACCTTCTGGGTTAAGGTCGAGATGTGGCTTTGCTCTGGTAGAGGGACCGGGCTGTCCCTGACTTCGATTTTGGCGGCCTGTTGAGCAAGCCTCTGGCCTTTGCCCGATTTGGCTGTCAATGCGCAAGCCCAATGGGTGCTGGCTGGAAGTAGTGGAGGCCCGACGGTCCGAATTTGTTGAGCCATATAATGCTGGACAACCCCTTTGGGCCCTTTTTTAGTAGGCAGCCCCTTTAGGAGACCTATGGGCCGTGCCCAAATAAAGGCCCCTGTTCCGTCGCTGACGAACCAAAGTTCTAAATTGTTCCAAAGTGACATCTGGCGAAATGGCTTTCCCCTTTTCAGGAAGGTTCTGCACAGTACCCAGTCCCGAATGGGATAAGAGTAGCCCTGTCCCTTTGCTAGCTAATGAGACAAACTCATGTCTCCTTACAGGAGTCTGACGGCTCCCAGACGACCGTTGCGTGACGCGTGCTTGAGAATTATTTTTGGAGCCTTGCATACCATGTGGAGTTGCTTCTGAGGGAGAGATGTCACGCGGCTGATCCAAAGTGGTTTGGATTGTCTGTGGCCTTCTAAGCAGGGTGAATTGTCTATCTTCAGGAGCTCTACCATGCACCTGACCCGCCTCACTGTTCCTGAATTTGGTCCGGTCTGAAGGACCCGGATTCCCTGTTGCACCATGGTGTGGCGCCCACATCCCATCATTGTCTCCAGCTTGTTCCGGGTCGGTAGCCATTGCCACCGCCCGTAACGCCGGCGGCAGAGATGCCATGTCTCTTCCCCTGCACGGGTCAACCAGTAAGCCTCGTGGCAAGGGGAACAAAAATTTGGACCTGAATTTGGACCGTAGAACAAAAATTTCTACGTCTAACTCAAGCCAAGGATTAAAAGATGGTATCGTTCTTTTAATCCTTTAAGGATCTATTCCCGTAATTGATTTCTAAAACTTAAATCTATTTACCAAGTAAATATATTTATATAACATTTATACCTTGTTTCCAAATTACAATTGGAATGCAGACCGAGCGAGAAGACCGGATCTGAGCAATGACTTCTTTCGGAGCACCAAAAATATGGTGCCTCTATAGGTTATCCACCAGGACTAACCAGAGAGCGGTTTATTTCTTTTGCCAGAAATACCGTAAACCGCGGTATTGCGCAAAAACACTATTCACGAGAAAAAGACGAAATAGCAGAATTCTCGACCGACAGTTATTTTGATTTTACTAATAAGCAAAACAGAAATACCGTGACTTTCGGGAAAACACTATTCACCGAAATCCCGCAAACACTATTCAACAACTCGAAAGATAATACGTAACTGTTACGTATAACTTTCGTTTAAACCGCAACACTATTTGAGAGAGAAAATATTATAACCGAATCGAATCGAGTCGAATCAGATTTCTATATTTTTCTCTACCCCTACCCCTCTATTTATAGCCTTTGAAATGTTGTGAAAAGAACAAAATACCCCCATGACAAGGCATGCCACCTAGGGGTGAGGTGTCATGTGGATAGGATTGATGACATGTCATGTGGATAGGATTGATGACATGTCATGTGGATAGGATCAGTGACGTGTCATGCGGATAAGGACGAATCTGAAAAGACCAGAATGCCCACGCCCCGAACACAATTAATATCCGTATAATTATTCTGAATAATTATATTTCTTACGGTTGTTGATTTTGGTAATTTATACAACGTGTCCTGCACATTTATAAATTAACCGGTTAACTTTTATACAACGTGTCATACACGTTTATAAACTAACTAATGTTTTTGCTTGTCATTTTTACATGACATTTATAATATAATTATATCAAGTATAATTAATTATAAACCATCTTATTATTGATCATAATCAATTTATAATCAATCAATAAGATTCTCCGATTAACTCCTATAGGTGTGACCCGATAGGATCTGTGTTATGTTGGTAAATAGAATTAAAACCGTTTTAACTTCTATAATCATGAGAGGCATCTGGCAAAACGCATCATGACCATCCAATTACACAGATGATGATGTACAGTACAATATCACGATCCAGTAAACTTTTTACTCGTGTTTAATTCTTTCGTCTCATAGCTGTCAGATTAATTTCAAGGTAGGTTTGTGTCATCCTTACAAATTAATCTTTTCTTGATCTTGAACATATTATCAAATATGATTAACTCTTGTCAATCATACCGCATGCAGATAATCTTATTCTATCAAGGGGCCCAGTGACACTATAACTCGTATAATAAATACAAGGGACAATAGTACTTTTGGTAGACCATCACTACCTCAGCTAAGTTATGTATACCGAAGAGCTACCGTTATAGCTACTTTTTACAGATAGCGTTAGGTAACAATCACACATACACATCTCTTAGTTAGGAAAGATGAATACCTCATACTGTAGAACTTAACACTGAATGAAAGCATTAATGACACGAACACAATTCCGTATAATGTTTCATTCGGGGTCTGTCAAATACCATGTTCCTAGAACATGTATCTATGTGATTAAAATGACAACTTTGTGTCTATGGTCTGTAAAACTTGACCATCTTTTAATCCACATACTAACCTTGTAGCGGTAATTAGTGTTCCTGCTAATTACCTCGATCAGTGACCTTTTAGAGTATTATCATCTATATTATGAAGTTTCACAATTACAGTCATTAACTCGAAATGATTCATAAATTCAATAATACTCAAGGAAACAAAATGACATAGTATTAATCATTCAATTCATGAACAAAGCTTTATATAATTAAATTATCGTATTATTGACTTCTAGATTATTACAAACTAACAATCTCCCACTTAAGCTAGAAGCCAATCATCGTAGGCTCTACTTTATACAAAGCTCTATATTCTAAAAGATCTCGTAGATCTAAAGAAAATCTCACAGCCAATATTCTATGTGTTCCAGACCCATAGAAGTTGTATGCATCCGGTGCATGGCTTGAGTTAGAGTTTTGTGAGTGGATCAGCTGTGTTGCTGACTGTGTCAATTTTACAAATCTTTACTTTACCTTTATATTAATTATATCTTTTATAATTAACATCTTATTATGTTTACGATCTCTCGTATTAGGTGATAACGTTGTAGAACACGTTTGGATCTCGAGTGCGATCTCGGTTTCTTGACCTGAGCTATAGCTCTATTGTTGTCTTAATAGAGGTCCACAGAGCTTTGAACACTTGGAACCACTCATAGTTCGCTAAGGAACTACTTGATCCAGAAACTCTCTATAGGTGCTTCGAAAGCAGCTATATACTTAGCTTCGGTGCAAACTTTTACAGCAAGACTAAGATTAGCCTGATATTTGCTCGTCATACTCAAAGCGTACGAGTCATCAGGGCGAGTGCACAATATGGCGTACATGATAGAGCCAATAGCCGAAGCGTATGGCACTCTATTCATTTCGCTTTGCTCATCAGTTATCGAAAGATACTAAGTCTTGCTAAGCTGTACATCATGACTCATTGGCAGGAATTCTTTCTTAGAATCCTGCATGCTGAACCGATTTCAGCATTTTGTCAATGTGTGTGCTTTGACTCAATCCTATGAGTCAAATCAATCTATCTCGGTAGATCTGTATGTCTAGTATATAGACATTCTCGCCCAAGTCCTTTTATTGAAGACTTGGCTAATTATTTTAGCAGAATATTGTTACTGATTTGGAGTATGTCATATACATATAAGTTTTTAGAAAATCAATTGCACTCCCACTAGCCTTACTGTACACTTATGGTTCTTATTTTGCATTTGATGAAGTCAAACATTTTTGACTACTTCATCAAACCGAGGAATCCAACTCCGTGATGCTAGCTTCAATCCATAAATGGATTCAAGAAGCTTGCACACCTTCCCAGCATTTCCTTGGATCTTCAAAACCTGAAGGCTGTATCATGTACAGGTCTTCTTCTAATTTTTCATTTAAGAAAATGGTTTTGACATCCATTTGCCATATTTTATAATCATGAAATGCGGCAATTGCTAGGAGTATCTGAATTGACTTAAACATAGCCACGGGTGGAAAAATTTCATCATAATCAATTCCCGAGAATTGGTTTGAAATCTTTTGCTACCAGCCATGCTTTGTATATAGTCATATTACTATCCATGTCTATTTTCCTTTTGAAAACCCACTTGTTAGCTATGAGTTTTATCCCATCAAGTGGAACAACTAGGTTCCAGACCGTATTATCATACATGGATTGTATTTCGGATCTCATGGCCTCCAGCCATTTATCGGAGTCGGGCCTATCCATTGCTTCCGCATAGGTCAGAGGATATTTAGTGTCAAACACTGAGACCTCGTGCAGTCCCATGTACCTCTTGGGTGCATGGACTGTCCTTACTGACCTCCGTAGCTTGTTCTTCTGGCTGTTTGAACTTGATCAGCAACAATGTGCGGGTTCAGTTCTATTTCGACTTGCGTCGAAGTATCTGAGCTCGGGACTAGAACCTCTTCCACAGCTAGTTGTGGATTTGGTTCTTCCAGATGCTCATCAGCCGAAGTATCAAGTGGTGGGTTTATCTGATCTGTATCAGATATTATATTGTGTGATGTATCTTGAATTTCTTCAAGTATTACATTACTCCCACTACTTCCTTTTGCGAGAAACTTGTTCTCTAAAAGTATACCATGACGAGCAACAACTATAGTGTTCTCGGATTGGTATAGAAGTAATATCCTTTCTTTTCTCATGATATTCTACGATAAAGCACTTGTCAGATTTGGGACCAAGTTTGTCAGACGTCAGGCGTGTGACAAATGCTTCGCAACCCCAGATTTTAAGATAAGACATATTTGGGAGTTTCCCAAACAATACTCGTATGGAGTCTTTTCTACTGACTTGGATGGAACCATATTTATTGTTAGTGCGACAGTTTCTAGTGCGTGTTCCCAAAACTATTTGGAAAGGGTGGCATTACTCATCATGGAACGAACCTTGTCCAGCAGGGTTCGACTCCTTCTCTCAGACAACACCGTTTCATTACGATGTTTCTGGAGGTGTGAGCTGTGAGACTATCTCACATTCTTTTAAGTATGTCTTAAACTCAGAACTTAAGTATTTGCCTCCACGGTCAGACCGTAAGGCCTTAATACTTTTGTTAAGTTGATTTTCTACTTCAGTCTTGAATTCCTTGAACTTGTCAAAGGATTCAGACTTATGTCTCATCAAGTAGACATAACCATATCTACTGTAATCATCAGTAAACGTGTTAAAGTAGGAATAACCATTTCTTGTAAAAGTACTCATCGGTCCGCATACATCGGTGTGTATAAGGGTCAATAAGTCACTTGCCATTTCTCCCTATTGGTGAAAGGCGCTTTGGTCATTTTTCCATGTAAACAAGATTCGCACGTGTTAATTGATTCAAAATCAAATTCACCAAGAAGTCCAATTTCTTGCAACTTCTTGATGCGTTTCTCGTTTATATGACCTAGGCGACAATGTCACATGTAAGTCGTACTTTCATGAGACTTTTGAGTTGTCTGTTATTGATGTTAATCACGGATTTATTTGTTTTTCTAGTTCTCATGACACGTAAAGGGGTTCGTTAGAAAGACCACCGAAAGTTCCTTTTCCAGTCTTTCCTTGCTAGAACCTTTTTCTATGTCCTGATCACTAGCCCGCTAGGCAAATACAATTCTATACTACCGACTGTAACGGCTGCAACGTGTGCTCCGTTTCCAACTCGGAACTGTATTTCCTTATTGCGTAATTTTCTCTTATTTCTTAGTGCGTGCATATTTGAACGAATATGAGCACTTGATCCAGTATCCAGTACTGAATCATTTAAGAGAAGTCGCAATATTAACTTCAATAACATTGATCCCAGAGACTGAAACTTCTGGTACATTCCTAGATTTCAGATCTGCTAGATTCTTCGGGCAGTTTCTCTTACAGTGACTTTTGCTATTTGCAATAATAGCAGTCAAAGTTAGCAGAAACATTTATCTTGAGAGTGTTTGTTACCGGAACAAACATCCCTTTGCCTTTGTACTTAATAGCAGTTTCCTTATTTGCTTTATTAATTTTCCTCCCATCTTCTTGGATCATGAGGACACGAGATCTATTCTCGATGTTACCTTCATTAATCCTCAACATCCCTTTCAGCTCCTGCAAACTCTTATCCATCCCTTGCATTTGGCAGTTCGATGAACTCCGAATTGCTAGGAGAAAGAGAGTTCAGGATAACGTTCGTGACCAACTCGTGGCTCAACGAAATAGCTAAGCTTCTCCAGTTGCTCAGCATCGCTTGTCAAACAAAGTGTGTGAGTACTGACAGAGCTTCTCTCAGCCTTTTTAGGACTGTCAGGGACCGGTGTATTCAGAACATATTCTATTTTTCTCATGTTTATCTTTGAACTATGGTCAAAATACGGAACGTAATAAGAAAGACGTTTCTTTAATCATTTTCTACATTTGTAAAGATTTTTAGCTTTGTTCATGTAATGTTTTATTCAATAATAAAACCTCCCACTGCAAATTTGTTCTATACCCATTTTGCAGTAGGACCAAGATCCATATTTTCACCAAGAACCACGGCAGTGTATGCATATCATGGTCATCAGTTATATTAGGTAAGCAACTCAGGTGCTAATCACATATTCTCCTTGTGACTCTTGGTTTTGTTAAACAACGTGTGTTTTAACGAATACTTTGCCCCGAGCCTAAAACTCTTTTAGAAATCATCGGTAAGTAACCTCACTCTATTTTGTTTTGTTATGTCTCACATAACCCTCGACCACCAAAGGTAAAAGGCGATGCCTACTGAGTAGGGTTAACATCAACCAATGAACAATGGTGTGCGGAGGATAGAGTAGGAAGGGCATACTACTTAATTCGATGGGTTTGTGATTTATGCTTAAGTTTGTAAGCAATCTTTAAAAGATGTTTGCCAAAAAGACGACCAAAAGGTTCGTGTCTGCCTTTCTTTGACAAAACCTTCTTTCACATGCTTAGCCTTATAAGCAGTCAGTTTGTAAAAGCTGACTTTAGCTACCGTCTATCTTGTAGAGGTAGTTTTCTCTTTTTTTTTCCTTTTGCAATTTCTTTATAAAGCGATAAATCTAATCTACTCGTTTTATATGAAAGTAGTAAATCTAATTTACTTATATACGTGACCTAGTTACGTATATTATTATCAGTTTGTAATGTTGACCTTGGTCAGCATTACGGACATGTGAAAATCATTTTGTTAGGAAAAATACCGAATGTGATCCCATTCCTATCTTCCTCAAAGACCTCTTCCATATGCTTCAGTAAGCAGTCGTGGGAAGGAAGTCAGAAAGAAACAATACCGAATGTGGTCCTGCATTCCTTTTTTTCTAAATACATCTTTTGTCAGAAAAATTACCGAATGTGATCCCATTCCTATCTTCCTCTTAGACCTCTTCCATATGCTTCAGTAAGCAGTCGTGGGAAGGAAGTCAGAGAGAAAGAATACCGAATGTGATCCTACATTTCTATTTTTCTAAAGACATCTTTTATGGAAATGGAAAGGAATTTTGCCAGAAAGTATACCGAATGTGACTTTATTGGTATCTTCCTCAAAGACCTATTAAATATGCTTCAGTAAGCAGTCGTGGGAAGGAAGTCAGAGAGAAAGCATACCGAATGTAATCCCATTCACATCTTTCTTTTAAAAACCTTTTCATTTGCTTAGCTTGGTAAGCAGTCAGTTCTATTGCTGACCATAGCAACTATCCTATCTTATAGGAATAGTTATGCGGCTATGACAAGGCGTTAAATCTAATTTAGGCATTTCATATCAAAGCAATAAATCCTATTTACTTATATACGTGATCAAGTCACGTATATTTTTATCAGTTCTAATTCTTTATTTTGCAGCTATGCTTTTTGTTCTTTATTTATACCGTAATAAGCATATAAACAGTTTATATGTTTAAAACACAGTTTATTCTTTTCAGTACGTAAAGCAATTTGGTAACGTGACAAAGTTCCTTTTGGGCCAGCCATTAGGACATGTAAAAGGGGCTCCCAGGAAAGATAGAGAGTCACAAGGACTGTCTTAAGATCTTTCTTTCCTAGACAGAACCATCTCTTTTACGGTGTGGAAATGACAGTTCTTACTCAGGTACTTTATTGCTTCATCACATTCTTAGATGTACTTTACATAACCGAAGGTTTTCGAAAAAGCAAAAAAGTAACATTTTGCCATGCTTTGAAAACGTAAAGCAATTTAGTAACGTGACAAAGTTTCCTTTGGGCCAGTTGTCAGGACACGTAAAAGAGGTTAGTCGAAACAATCAATTAAGATTTTTCTTGACATTAACCTTTATCTTTTACGGGTGGAGATCAACATTTCTTACTTGGATACTTTATTGCTTCATCACATTCTTCGATGAACTTTAACGTAATCAAAAGTTTTCGAAAAGAAAGCGTAAAATCCTATTTTACCTTTCTCGGTCGGAAAACCGATCCAAGAAATGTAAAAACTTACATTTCATAAGAACATGTAAAGAAAGCTTTTAAATCTAATTTAAAACTTTCTCGGTCGGAAAACCGAACCAAGAAAATCCAGTTCTATTCGGTTTGGACCTAAGCTGCAAATCTAAGAATTAAACCGATACTATGCATAAGTTATAACTTTTTAGAAAATCAATTCAACGGGAAAGCCTTGTGCTCTGATACCACTGTTGGGTTTTGACTGTTCAAACCCGTTGATTAACTTTTAGGCTCAAGCTGCGGAAAGACCGTAGAACAAAAATTTCTACGTCTAACTCAAGCCAAGGATTAAAAGATGGTATCGTTCTTTTAATCCTTTAAGGATCTATTCCCGTAATTGATTTCTAAAACTTAAATCTATTTACCAAGTAAATATATTTATATAACATTTATACCTTGTTTCCAAATTACAATTGGAATGCAGACCGAGCGAGAAGACCGGATCTGAGCAATGACTTCTTTCGGAGCACCAAAAATATAGTGCCTCTATAGGTTATCCACCACGACTAACCAGAGAGCGGTTTATTTCTTTTGCCAGAAATACCGTAAACCGCGGTATTGCGCAAAAACACTATTCACGAGAAAAAGACGAAATAGCAGAATTCTCGACCGACAGTTATTCTGATTTTACTAATAAGCAAAACAGAAATACCGCGACTTTCGGGAAAACACTATTCACCGAAATCCCGCAAACACTATTCAACAACTCGAAAGATAATACGTAACTGTTACGTATAACTTTCGTTTAAACCGCAACACTATTTGAGAGAGAAAATATTATAACCGAATCGAATCGAGTCGAATCAGATTTCTATATTTTTCTCTACCCCTACCCCTCTATTTATAGCCTTTGAAATGTTGTGAAAAGACCAAAATACCCCCATGACAAGGCATGCCACCTAGGGGTGAGGTGTCATGTGGATAGGATTGATGACATGTCATGTGGATAGGATTGATGACATGTCATGTGGATAGGATCAGTGACGTGTCATGCGGATAAGGACGAATCTGAAAAGACCAGAATGCCCTCGCCCCGAACACAATTAATATCCGTATAATTATTCTGAATAATTATATTTCTTGCGGTTGTTGATTTTGGTAATTTATACAACGTGTCCTGCACATTTATAAATTAACCGGTTAACTTTTATACAACGTGTCATACACGTTTATAAACTAACCAATGTTTTTGCTTGTCATTTTTACATGACATTTATAATATAATTATATCAAGTATAATTAATTATAAACCATCTTATTATTGATCATAATCAATTTATAATCAATCAATAAGATTCTTCGATTAACTCCTATAGGTGTGACCCGATAGGATCTGTGTTATGTTGGTAAATAGAATTAAAACCGTTTTAACTTCTATAATCATGAGAGGCATCTGGCAAAACGCATCATGACCATCCAATTACACAGATGATGATGTACAGTACAATATCACGATCCAGTAAACTTTTTACTCGTGTTTAATTCTTTCGTCTCATAGCTGTCAGATTAATTTCAAGGTAGGTTTGTGTCATCCTTACAAATTAATCTTTTCTTGATCTTGAACAGATTATCAAATATGATTAACTCTTGTCAATCATACCGCATGCAGATAATCTTATTCTATCAAGGGGCCCAGTGACACTATAACTCGTATAATAAATACAAGGGACAATAGTACTTTTGGTAGACCATCACTACCTCAGCTAAGTTATGTATACCGAAGAGCTACCGTTATAGCTACTTTTTACAGATAGCGTTAGGTAACAATCACACATACACATCTCTTAGTTAGGAAAGATGAATACCTCATACTGTAGAACTTAACACTGAATGAAAGCATTAATGACACGAACACAATTCCGTATAATGTTTCATTCGGGGTCTGTCAAATACCATGTTCCTAGAACATGTATCTATGTGATTAAAATGACAACTTTGTGTCTATGGTCTGTAAAACTTGACCATCTTTTAATCCACATACTAACCTTGTAGCGGTAATTAGTGTTCCTGCTAATTACCTCGATCAGTGACCTTTTAGAGTATTATCATCTATATTATGAAGTTTCACAATTACAGTCATTAACTCGAAATGATTCATAAATTCAATAATACTCAAGGAAACAAAATGACATAGTATTAATCATTCAATTCATGAACAAAGCTTTATATAATTAAATTATCGTATTATTGACTTCTAGATTATTACAAACTAACAATCTCCCACTTAAGCTAGAAGCCAATCATCGTAGGCTCTACTTTATACAAAGCTCTATATTCTAAAAGATCTCGTAGATCTAAAGAAAATCTCACAGCCAATATTCTATGTGTTCCAGACCCATAGAAGTTGTATGCATCCGGTGCATGGCTTGAGTTAGAGTTTTGTGAGTGGATCAGCTGTGTTGCTGACTGTGTCAATTTTACAAATCTTTACTTTACCTTTATATTAATTATATCTTTTATAATTAACATCTTATTATGTTTACGATCTCTCGTATTAGGTGATAACGTTGTAGAACACGTTTGGATCTCGAGTGCAATCTCGGTTTCTTGACCTGAGCTATAGCTCTATTGTTGTCTTAATAGAGGTCCACAGTGCTTTGAACACTTGGAACCACTCATAGTTCGCTAAGGAACTACTTGATCCAGAAACTCTCTATAGGTGCTTCGAAAGCAGCTATATACTTAGCTTCGGTGCAAACTTTTACAGCAAGACTAAGATTAGCCTGATATTTGCTCGTCATACTCAAAGCGTACGAGTCATCAGGGCGAGTGCACAATATGGCGTACATGATAGAGCCAATAGCCGAAGCGTATGGCACTCTATTCATTTCGCTTTGCTCATCAGTTATCGAAAGATACTAAGTCTTGCTAAGCTGTACATCATGACTCATTGGCAGGAATTCTTTCTTAGAATCCTGCATGCTGAACCGATTTCAGCATTTTGTCAATGTGTGTGCTTTGACTCAATCCTATGAGTCAAATCAATCTATCTCGGTAGATCTGTATGTCTAGTATATAGACATTCTCTCCCAAGTCCTTTTATTGAAGACTTGGCTAATTATTTTAGCAGAATATTGTTACTGATTTGGAGTATGTCATATACATATAAGTTTTTAGAAAATCAATTGCACTCCCACTAGCCTTACTGTACACTTATGGTTCTTATTTTGCATTTGATGAAGTCAAACATTTTTGACTACTTCATCAAACCGAGGAATCCAACTCCGTGATGCTAGCTTCAATCCATAAATGGATTCAAGAAGCTTGCACACCTTCCCAGCATTTCCTTGGATCTTCAAAACCTGAAGGCTGTATCATGTACAGGTCTTCTTCTAATTTTTCATTTAAGAAAATGGTTTTGACATCCATTTGCCATATTTTATAATCATGAAATGCGGCAATTGCTAGGAGTATCTGAATTGACTTAAACATAGCCACGGGTGGAAAAATTTCATCATAATCAATTCCCGAGAATTGGTTTGAAATCTTTTGCTACCAGCCATGCTTTGTATATAGTCATATTACTATCCATGTCTATTTTCCTTTTGAAAACCCACTTGTTAGCTATGAGTTTTATCCCATCAAGTGGAACAACTAGGTTCCAGACCGTATTATCATACATGGATTGTATTTCGGATCTCATGGCCTCCAGCCATTTATCGGAGTCGGGCCTATCCATTGCTTCCGCATAGGTCAGAGGATATTTAGTGTCAAACACTGAGACCTCGTGCAGTCCCATGTACCTCTTGGGTGCATGGACTGTCCTTACTGACCTCCGTAGCTTGTTCTTCTGGCTGTTTGAACTTGATCAGCAACAATGTGCGGGTTCAGTTCTATTTCGACTTGCGTCGAAGTATCTGAGCTCGGGACTAGAACCTCTTCCACAGCTAGTTGTGGATTTGGTTCTTCCAGATGCTCATCAGCCGAAGTATCAAGTGGTGGGTTTATCTGATCTGTATCAGATATTATATTGTGTGATGTATCTTGAATTTCTTCAAGTATTACATTACTCCCACTACTTCCTTTTGCGAGAAACTTGTTCTCTAAAAGTATACCATGACGAGCAACAACTATAGTGTTCTCGGATTGGTATAGAAGTAATATCCTTTCTTTTCTCATGATATTCTACGATAAAGCACTTGTCAGATTTGGGACCAAGTTTGTCAGACGTCAGGCGTGTGACAAATGCTTCGCAACCCCAGATTTTAAGATAAGACATATTTGGGAGTTTCCCAAACAATACTCGTATGGAGTCTTTTCTACTGACTTGGATGGAACCATATTTATTGTTAGTGCGACAGTTTCTAGTGCGTGTTCCCAAAACTATTTGGAAAGGGTGGCATTACTCATCATGGAACGAACCTTGTCCAGCAGGGTTCGACTCCTTCTCTCAGACAACACCGTTTCATTACGATGTTTCTGGAGGTGTGAGCTGTGAGACTATCTCACATTCTTTTAAGTATGTCTTAAACTCAGAACTTAAGTATTTGCCTCCACGGTCAGACCGTAAGGCCTTAATACTTTTGTTAAGTTGATTTTCTACTTCAGTCTTGAATTCCTTGAACTTGTCAAAGGATTCAGACTTATGTCTCATCAAGTAGACATAACCATATCTACTGTAATCATCAGTAAACGTGTTAAAGTAGGAATAACCATTTCTTGTAAAAGTACTCATCGGTCCGCATACATCGGTGTGTATAAGGGTCAATAAGTCACTTGCCATTTCTCCCTATTGGTGAAAGGCGCTTTGGTCATTTTTCCATGTAAACAAGATTCGCACGTGTTAATTGATTCAAAATCAAATTCACCAAGAAGTCCAATTTCTTGCAACTTCTTGATGCGTTTCTCGTTTATATGACCTAGGCGACAATGTCACATGTAAGTCGTACTTTCATGAGACTTTTGAGTTGTCTGTTATTGATGTTAATCACGGATTTATTTGTTTTTCTAGTTCTCATGACACGTAAAGGGGTTCGTTAGAAAGACCACCGAAAGTTCCTTTTCCAGTCTTTCCTTGCTAGAACCTTTTTCTATGTCCTGATCACTAGCCCGCTAGGCAAATACAATTCTATACTACCGACTGTAACGGCTGCAACGTGTGCTCCGTTTCCAACTCGGAACTGTATTTCCTTATTGCGTAATTTTCTCTTATTTCTTAGTGCGTGCATATTTGAACGAATATGAGCACTTGATCCAGTATCCAGTACTGAATCATTTAAGAGAAGTCGCAATATTAACTTCAATAACATTGATCCCAGAGACTGAAACTTCTGGTACATTCCTAGATTTCAGATCTGCTAGATTCTTCGGGCAGTTTCTCTTACAGTGACTTTTGCTATTTGCAATAATAGCAGTCAAAGTTAGCAGAAACATTTATCTTGAGAGTGTTTGTTACCGGAACAAACATCCCTTTGCCTTTGTACTTAATAGCAGTTTCCTTATTTGCTTTATTAATTTTCCTCCCATCTTCTTGGATCATGAGGACACGAGATCTATTCTCGATGTTACCTTCATTAATCCTCAACATCCCTTTCAGCTCCTGCAAACTCTTATCCATCCCTTGCATTTGGCAGTTCGATGAACTCCGAATTGCTAGGAGAAAGAGAGTTCAGGATAACGTTCGTGACCAACTCGTGGCTCAACGAAATAGCTAAGCTTCTCCAGTTGCTCAGCATCGCTTGTCAAACAAAGTGTGTGAGTACTGACAGAGCTTCTCTCAGCCTTTTTAGGACTGTCAGGGACCGGTGTATTCAGAACATATTCTATTTTTCTCATGTTTATCTTTGAACTATGGTCAAAATACGGAACGTAATAAGAAAGACGTTTCTTTAATCATTTTCTACATTTGTAAAGATTTTTAGCTTTGTTCATGTAATGTTTTATTCAATAATAAAACCTCCCACTGCAAATTTGTTCTATACCCATTTTGCAGTAGGACCAAGATCCATATTTTCACCAAGAACCACGGCAGTGTATGCATATCATGGTCATCAGTTATATTAGGTAAGCAACTCAGGTGCTAATCACATATTCTCCTTGTGACTCTTGGTTTCGTTAAACAACGTGTGTTTTAACGAATACTTTGCCCCGAGCCTAAAACTCTTTTAGAAATCATCGGTAAGTAACCTCACTCTATTTTGTTTTGTTATGTCTCACATAACCCTCGACCACCAAAGGTAAAAGGCGATGCCTACTGAGTAGGGTTAACATCAACCAATGAACAATGGTGTGCGGAGGATAGAGTAGGAAGGGCATACTACTTAATTCGATGGGTTTGTGATTTATGCTTAAGTTTGTAAGCAATCTTTAAAAGATGTTTGCCAAAAAGACGACCAAAAGGTTCGTGTCTGCCTTTCTTTGACAAAACCTTCTTTCACATGCTTAGCCTTATAAGCAGTCAGTTTGTAAAAGCTGACTTTAGCTACCGTCTATCTTGTAGAGGTAGTTTTCTCTTTTTTTTTCCTTTTGCAATTTCTTTATAAAGCGATAAATCTAATCTACTCGTTTTATATGAAAGTAGTAAATCTAATTTACTTATATACGTGACCTAGTTACGTATATTATTATCAGTTTGTAATGTTGACCTTGGTCAGCATTACGGACATGTGAAAATTATTTTGTTAGGAAAAATACCGAATGTGATCCCATTCCTATCTTCCTCAAAGACCTCTTCCATATGCTTCAGTAAGCAGTCGTGGGAAGGAAGTCAGAAAGAAACAATACCGAATGTGGTCCTGCATTCCTTTTTTTCTAAATACATCTTTTGTCAGAAAAATTACCGAATGTGATCCCATTCCTATCTTCCTCTTAGACCTCTTCCATATGCTTCAGTAAGCAGTCGTGGGAAGGAAGTCAGAGAGAAAGAATACCGAATGTGATCCTACATTTCTATTTTTCTAAAGACATCTTTTATGGAAATGGAAAGGAATTTTGCCAGAAAGTATACCGAATGTGACTTTATTGGTATCTTCCTCAAAGACCTATTAAATATGCTTCAGTAAGCAGTCGTGGGAAGGAAGTCAGAGAGAAAGCATACCGAATGTAATCCCATTCACATCTTTCTTTTAAAAACCTTTTCATTTGCTTAGCTTGGTAAGCAGTCAGTTCTATTGCTGACCATAGCAACTATCCTATCTTATAGGAATAGTTATGCGGCTATGACAAGGCGTTAAATCTAATTTAGGCATTTCATATCAAAGCAATAAATCCTATTTACTTATATACGTGATCAAGTCACGTATATTTTTATCAGTTCTAATTCTTTATTTTGCAGCTATGCTTTTTGTTCTTTATTTATACCGTAATAAGCATATAAACAGTTTATATGTTTAAAACACAGTTTATTCTTTTCAGTACGTAAAGCAATTTGGTAACGTGACAAAGTTCCTTTTGGGCCAGCCATTAGGACATGTAAAAGGGGCTCCCAGGAAAGATAGAGAGTCACAAGGACTGTCTTAAGATCTTTCTTTCCTAGACAGAACCATCTCTTTTACGGTGTGGAAATGACAGTTCTTACTCAGGTACTTTATTGCTTCATCACATTCTTAGATGTACTTTACATAACCGAAGGTTTTCGAAAAAGCAAAAAAGTAACATTTTGCCATGCTTTGAAAACGTAAAGCAATTTAGTAACGTGACAAAGTTTCCTTTGGGCCAGTTGTCAGGACACGTAAAAGAGGTTAGTCGAAACAATCAATTAAGATTTTTCTTGACATTAACCTTTATCTTTTACGGGTGGAGATCAACATTTCTTACTTGGATACTTTATTGCTTCATCACATTCTTCGATGAACTTTAACGTAATCAAAAGTTTTCGAAAAGAAAGCGTAAAATCCTATTTTACCTTTCTCGGTCGGAAAACCGATCCAAGAAATGTAAAAACTTACATTTCATAAGAACATGTAAAGAAAGCTTTTAAATCTAATTTAAAACTTTCTCGGTCGGAAAACCGAACCAAGAAAATCCAGTTCTATTCGGTTTGGACCTAAGCTGCAAATCTAAGAATTAAACCGATACTATGCATAAGTTATAACTTTTTAGAAAATCAATTCAACGGGAAAGCCTTGTGCTCTGATACCACTGTTGGGTTTTGACTGTTCAAACCCGTTGATTAACTTTTAGGCTCAAGCTGCGGAAAGACCGTAGAACAAAAATTTCTACGTCTAACTCAAGCCAAGGATTAAAAGATGGTATCGTTCTTTTAATCCTTTAAGGATCTATTCCCGTAATTGATTTCTAAAACTTAAATCTATTTACCAAGTAAATATATTTATATAACATTTATACCTTGTTTCCAAATTACAATTGGAATGCAGACCGAGCGAGAAGACCGGATCTGAGCAATGACTTCTTTCGGAGCACCAAAAATATAGTGCCTCTATAGGTTATCCACCACGACTAACCAGAGAGCGGTTTATTTCTTTTGCCAGAAATACCGTAAACCGCGGTATTGCGCAAAAACACTATTCACGAGAAAAAGACGAAATAGCAGAATTCTCGACCGACAGTTATTCTGATTTTACTAATAAGCAAAACAGAAATACCGCGACTTTCGGGAAAACACTATTCACCGAAATCCCGCAAACACTATTCAACAACTCGAAAGATAATACGTAACTGTTACGTATAACTTTCGTTTAAACCGCAACACTATTTGAGAGAGAAAATATTATAACCGAATCGAATCGAGTCGAATCAGATTTCTATATTTTTCTCTACCCCTACCCCTCTATTTATAGCCTTTGAAATGTTGTGAAAAGACCAAAATACCCCCATGACAAGGCATGCCACCTAGGGGTGAGGTGTCATGTGGATAGGATTGATGACATGTCATGTGGATAGGATTGATGACATGTCATGTGGATAGGATCAGTGACGTGTCATGCGGATAAGGACGAATCTGAAAAGACCAGAATGCCCTCGCCCCGAACACAATTAATATCCGTATAATTATTCTGAATAATTATATTTCTTGCGGTTGTTGATTTTGGTAATTTATACAACGTGTCCTGCACATTTATAAATTAACCGGTTAACTTTTATACAACGTGTCATACACGTTTATAAACTAACCAATGTTTTTGCTTGTCATTTTTACATGACATTTATAATATAATTATATCAAGTATAATTAATTATAAACCATCTTATTATTGATCATAATCAATTTATAATCAATCAATAAGATTCTTCGATTAACTCCTATAGGTGTGACCCGATAGGATCTGTGTTATGTTGGTAAATAGAATTAAAACCGTTTTAACTTCTATAATCATGAGAGGCATCTGGCAAAACGCATCATGACCATCCAATTACACAGATGATGATGTACAGTACAATATCACGATCCAGTAAACTTTTTACTCGTGTTTAATTCTTTCGTCTCATAGCTGTCAGATTAATTTCAAGGTAGGTTTGTGTCATCCTTACAAATTAATCTTTTCTTGATCTTGAACAGATTATCAAATATGATTAACTCTTGTCAATCATACCGCATGCAGATAATCTTATTCTATCAAGGGGCCCAGTGACACTATAACTCGTATAATAAATACAAGGGACAATAGTACTTTTGGTAGACCATCACTACCTCAGCTAAGTTATGTATACCGAAGAGCTACCGTTATAGCTACTTTTTACAGATAGCGTTAGGTAACAATCACACATACACATCTCTTAGTTAGGAAAGATGAATACCTCATACTGTAGAACTTAACACTGAATGAAAGCATTAATGACACGAACACAATTCCGTATAATGTTTCATTCGGGGTCTGTCAAATACCATGTTCCTAGAACATGTATCTATGTGATTAAAATGACAACTTTGTGTCTATGGTCTGTAAAACTTGACCATCTTTTAATCCACATACTAACCTTGTAGCGGTAATTAGTGTTCCTGCTAATTACCTCGATCAGTGACCTTTTAGAGTATTATCATCTATATTATGAAGTTTCACAATTACAGTCATTAACTCGAAATGATTCATAAATTCAATAATACTCAAGGAAACAAAATGACATAGTATTAATCATTCAATTCATGAACAAAGCTTTATATAATTAAATTATCGTATTATTGACTTCTAGATTATTACAAACTAACAAAAACCTGTAGCAATCTTGCGCACATAGAGTGGTATCTGAAACTCCAGTCCTCCGGCCACCATTGCCAGATAGTTGGGAACTCTGCTTAAGTCGTCCGTGGCAACAACTGCCGTCCAGACCTTGATATCATGGGGGTTACATTGTGAGACTGTTCCAAGGTAAACTCCAAAACCACTGACTGCCCTAATCACTTCCTTCTCACAATAGAGAGGAGCCGGAATGCCAACCAAATCTATCACCATTCGAAAGTTGGGAACAGTGATCGATGCATCCTCGAGGGGACACCATGGCTGGAATGAATGGCCTATGTCCCACAGTGAAGGTGGTGTTGCCCTAATGAATGTCTCTGGAGTTAGATTATCTAGTAACAGTATGAGGAATCGGCCTCGGGTCATTTGACTAATGGAAACCTCTGCCGGTGTTACCAAGTTTGTCATTGCCACCATGTCTGCTACCTGATCAATCAGCAGGTCCGTTTCCGAATTTGCTGCATATAGGACGACCGCTCTGTTGAGCTTATCAAGTTCCTGGAAGTACTCTTCGTCTCGGTCGACAAAGGAATACAGCTTGGAGGGGCGATCATTTGGCATGGTAGGCGGGACATATGGATATGTACCCGAAAGGAGATCATCGATAACCGGTTCTCCTCGGCAACCGGGGCGCAGTGGTGCTAGATCAGCGCTGTGGGAGGGGCTGTGGTGTTGGCTCGTCACTAGGTTTAGTGCGGGGAGCTGGGATGAGTGAGATGTGGGGTGCGCCGGGCATCTGTTGGCCGTGTGACCGGTGCCCCAGCACTTGCCACATCTACTGGGGTTTTGGTATGAGGCTGCATTGTGACCGGTCTGGCAGCACCGGAAGCACCGCCCGTGCCATTCATTGAAGAGTGAGCTAGGTGGGAAACGAAGGCGGGTGGGGCTGTGAGGCGACACGTAGTAGGCGGGGGAGGGACGAGCCATGGGGGAAGGTGGCGGGGAGTTAGGAGGGGAGTGAATGGCTAGCCCCATGGGAGTTGGCCGGGAAGACACTATAGAGGCATAAGAGGGGCGAGTGTTGCGGGGGAGATAGGGCTTGGCCAGCGGGGGCTCAGGGTCAGAGGGTACCTTCCAGTTCGCAGGGAATCTCTTGCGCCGGGAGACTAACTGCCAATCACCTTGTGCCGCCATTGGAGAGTCGCCTAGAGAGTCTCCTGCATTTGAAACTAATTCACCTTACTGTGAAATCAGAAACATCCATGCGGGAATGAAATTTCCTCAATAGCATTTTCGTTTTGTTGTTATTATCTTGCAAATTTGTAGCCGGACTTATCATACATGTAATTGGCAATTTTATTTTATTGTTAAGGCATACTGTTTATGAATTTATTTATTTATCTCCTTGTTTTTATTTGATTTGTTATTTTTTGGTTTCCAATTTTCTAGCATGTAGGATATCGAACATACAGTGGAGAATATTATGGCGGTCAAGCTAGAATTAGTGCATCCTCACATGAATCCTCACTCTAGTTATGAAGTCTCAATAACTCTCTTGAACATCAATGGTGACAGCATAAGTTTGATAAATGCAGGACTTCATGTATGTAAGATAATTCAGGATTGATATTTTTTTTTATTTGCATGATTGCATAAAAATAATAGAAATCTCTTCTTTTGTCAGAAAACATTAGATGTGGCTAAGCCATGCACCTGTATAAATTAACGTTTACAACCATTACATTGCTTATACTTACGATGGTCGTTACACATCCGCTTGTCCTTGGTTTTCTGCATGTGGTCCCTATCATGGTTGCTTTTTCAAGCGACGTTTGCGGTCCCCCAGGTCGGTAGTGGTCCCTTATGTAGTTAATGCCAAGACAAGTCTGTGAATTTCTCATAAATACTTTACAAAATAATTATTCACACTTTATAAGTATGAATATTCGACATTTTAGAGAAGAATACTTGGCATTTTAAAGATGAATTGTTGAAACTTCAAGCTGCACATAGAGTGGATGGCACATGAAATCCAGAGCAGCAAAATCAGGAAAGGAAATTACTCCAGCACCTTTACCAGTCAACAAATATTGTAGAAATATTCATTTCCTTCATATTTAGATGGTGTGTAATGTTGTTTCTATAATTGGATACTAGTAATTATGGTGTAATATTTATTTCCTCTACTCAGAATTTAGGCTGTATTGCTCTATAAAGGAGATACACAAGCCATGTAATTTTCTTATGTTTTTTCTGTATATAAACAAAAACGAATTCCAGTGAAATAAAGAAAGAGGGAAGGGTTGGGCGGAGTGTTGTGTTCTTTGCTTGAGATTTTAATTTATTTGTGACATGGTATCAGAGCGAAATCGATCCACAAAAAATTAGAAAGTAATTTGTGTTCTTCCTAATTTCTGAATGGCTGAACCCAATGATGCTGCCCTTACAAAATCCCTCCTTGAAAAACTAACTGAACTTGTTCTGCTACAACAAACCGCTGTGCAACCACCACCTATAACATCACGTTCCAGCAACAGAGGGATCTCTAGCAGCCGAGATGTACGTCAAAGTCCGTGACAAATTAAAGCACATCAAAGGTGAAGCAAACCCGCCACAACCTGGAGACCAGCTGCATCAAAAATGGGACATAGATGATTCGGTGGTAAAAGGATGGCTACTCAACTCACTGGATGAGAAGTTATTCATGAACTTTATCCGGTATCCGACTGCAAGAGATGTGTGGGACGCTATAGCAACCACTTTCTACGATGGTAATGATACCGCTCAGGTATTTGATCTCAACAAAAAGGTAACTCGGCTCAAACAGTCGGGTAGAGCAATTGAGGAGTATTACAATGAATTACAGACCTTATGGCGGGAAATTGACTTCCGCCGACCTAACCCAATGATCCATAAAGAAGATATTGAAAAATTTAATGAATTTATTCAAGAAACTCGGGTATATACCTTCCGCCGGCCTTTTACAGATGACTCATTTTCCTACGGTGGAACAAGCGTATGCTTGGGTACGAAGGGATGCAACCCAGCAGGGAATCATGATAAAAGGAAGTGAAGAGATAACTCATGACTCAATGACAATGGCGTCAAAAGGGTGACATTCTTCGGTAAATCTTTCTCTCAACAGAAATTCCCTTTCTCTAGATAAATCAAAGTTAAAATGTACCTACTGTGGTGGATTGAGACATGTTAGGGAGAATTGTTTCAAATTAACTGGTAAATACCCTGACTGGTGGAAAGACCCAAAAAGAAAGTCAAAGGGTCAAGCTAATTCTGTGAATTTTGAGGAGGCCTCTGTTGATTCAAACTTGGTGACTTCGGCCCCTATCAAATATACAAACCCCAGAGCTTCTCAACCCATACAGGGTACTATGTAGCAAGGGTCCAATTCAGACCTAGGTACTGCCCAGTGCGCAGCTTCAAATGTAAACCAAACTGGGAGTCTTCAATTGGCATATAACTCCGAAATTATTGGTAAGAAAGCTGCTCAAGGTAATTTCTCTGACTCAAATAGTAATTTAAATATACAAAGATGGGTATTAGACTCAGGAGCCACTGATCACATGACATATTCTAGTAGTGATCTTATAAATCTGAAAGAACCTCGAAGAAATGGTATATTAAACGCAAATGGAATATCATATCCGGTACAAGGAGCTGGAGATGTGGCTTTCTCACAGTCCTTAACCCTTACGAACACTCTGTTGGTACCATCATTAGCTACAAAATTGATATCAGTCGATCGAATAGCTGAAGAATTAAAGTGTGTTGTGCTTATGTTTCCCGACCACTGTGTTGTGCAGGATATCCTCACCAAGGAGATCATTGGCCGTGGTACTAAGCGAGATGGATTGTATTACTTGGAAGATCTGAAGCTTGGAAAGACATGTCTGGCAAGAGAAGATACAATAAAGAGAGACGAGATTTGGTTATGGCATAAAAGATTGGGACATCCCTCATTTGGGTATATGAGAAAGCTTTCTCCTCATTTATTTTTGGGTTTGAATAATGATGAATTTAATTGTGAGACTTGTATTAAGGCAAAAAGCCATCGTACAATTTATCCGAATAGTTTAAGTAAAAGCTTATCTCCTTTTGATTTAATTCATACCGATGTGTGGGGTCCCTCCCTGATTGTCTCTAAATCTGGATGTAGGTGGTTTGTTCTCTTTACTGATGACTTTAGCCGTATGACATGTGTATATTTACTTAAAACCAAAGATGAAGTTCCTGTGGTGTTTCAAAATTACCACAGAATTGTAAAAACCCAATTTGAAAGGGATATAAAGGTTGTGAGAAGTGACAATGGAACTGAATACGTTAACAATAAGTTACAAGAGTTTTTTAAGGAGAAAGGAATTTTACATGAAACCTCGTGTGTCGGGACACCTCAACAGAATGGGGTAGCGGAACGGAAAAATAGACATATTCTTGAAACAACACGATCTATTTTATTCGAAAACCATGTACCCTCGGTTTTTTGGGATAATGCAGTCTCGTTTTCAGTCTACTTAATAAACCGAACTCCCACACAAACCAACAATTTTAAAACTCCTGTGCAAATTCTTTCCTCTAAAATTACTATTCCATCCATTTTAACCCTACCTCCAAAAATCTTTAGGTGCATAGCCTATGTCCATGTTCAAAAGAAGTTTAGATCAAAATTAGAACCATGTGCAGAAAAGTGTGTATTTTTGGGTTTTGGAGCACATAAAAAAGGATACAAATGTTATAATCCCACTACACGGAAATTTTTCACAACCATGGATGTCAATTTTTTAGAACATGTGGCTTTCTTTAAAACCAAAGTTTCGGTTCAGGGGGAGAATAGATGCGAACTGAACTTGAGATGTGAACAAAATATGAATTTTCTTGCTCACAAAATTGACCATAGTCCAGCACCGAATACAAGTGAAAATATGGAGGTTCCGATTAATATTTCTGAAAGTGAACATGAGACAAGCAACGATCTAGATAGCAACTTGAATATTGCAGTAAGGGAATCGGAGGAACCAAGCTCGCCGCAGCTGGATCAACTTCATGAAGGTGAAACAGTAATACAATCCGACTCACAACCACAAGAGCCATGTTCTCCCGAGGATAATTCCATGGTAAGTTCTCTTGAAGTTTTTTCTAAATTACCACCAAGAATGAATCGTGGGAAACCGCCAAAACGGTATGTTCCTGAAGATGGGACAAGTAAAGAAATAAGATACCCGATTGCCAACTACACCACAGTAGAAAAATTACCAAGACCATTAAAAGAATTCTCAAATCAGTTATCCTCGGTAATTGTACCAACCAACTTGGAAGAAGCCCTTAAGGATCCAAAATGGGTAGAAGCAATGGAAATTGAAATGGATGCTTTAAAGAAAAGTGGTACGTGGAGATTGGTTGAATTACCAAAGGGGAAGAAAACAGTTGGGTGTAAGTGGGTTTTTTCGGTGAAATACAATGCAGAAGGAAAAATAGAGAGATATAAAGCCCGGTTAGTAGCAAAAGGGTACACACAGACTTACAGAATCAATTTTCAAGAAACTTTTTCACCTGTTGCTAAACTAAACACAATTCGAGTTCTTTTATCTCTTGCAGCAAACTTTGACTGGCCACTGCACCAGTTTGATGTAAAGAATGCTTTTTTACATGGGGATCTGGAGGAAGAAATTTACATGGATATTCCACCAAGATACCAACACTCAGAGTCAATGGAAAAAGTGTGCAAACTAGAGAAGGCGTTGTATGGACTAAAGCAGTCACCAAGAGCATGGTTCGGCAGGTTCTGTAAGGCGATGAAATTTTTTGGCTATACACAAGGTAACTCGGATCACACCATGTTTTTTAAAAGAGATCAAGGAAAAATAACAATCTTAATCATATATGTTGATGATATGATTATTATTGGTAATGACCATATTGAAATTAGCGTGTTAGAGAAAAAATTATCAAAGGAATTTGAAATGAAAAATTTGGGTGGATTGAAATATTTTCTTGGAATTGAGGTCTCTCGGAATAAGAATGGCATTTTCTTTTCTCAAAGAAAATATGTTCTTGATCTTCTGGCTGAAGTCGGCATGCTTGAATGCAAACCTACGGATATACCAATGGTACAAAACATGAAGTTAGGCATAGACCAAAATCAAAGCCCAACAAATAAAGAAATGTACCAAAGGTTAGTGGGAAAGTTAATTTACCTATCTCATACTAGACATGACATAGCCTATGCAGTGAGTTGTGTTAGTCAATTCATGCATGCTCCGAGTGAAGAGCATATGGAGGCTGTTTTGAGAATTATTAGGTACCTAAAGGGAGCACCCAGACGAGGCATTAAGTTCGAAAAACATGGACATCTCAATGTCGAAGGGTACACAGATGCTGACTGGGCTGGAAGCATAACTGATCGAAGATCTACATCTGGATACTTCACATTTGTTGGTGGAAACCTTGTCACTTGGAGAAGTAAGAAGCAAAACGTGGTGACATTATCAAGTGCTGAAGCAGAATTCAGAGGTATGACAAAGGGTATATGTGAACTTATGTGGCTAAAAAGATTGCTGACTGAACTTGGGTATGGACCAACTAAAGAGATGAAATTATTTTGTGATAATAAGGCTGCTATAGATATATCTCATAATTCTGTGCAGCATGATCGAACAAAACATATTGAGGTGGATAGACACTTTATCAAGGAGAATCTCGATTCAAAGATCATCTCACTGCCATTTGTGAGATCAAATGAACAGCTAGCTGATATGTTGACAAAAGTAGTATCAAGCAATGCATTTTACAACTCACTGGATAAACTAGGCATGACGGATATCTTCGTGCCGACTTGAGGGGGAGTGTTGAAACTTCAAGCTGCACATAGAGTGGATGGCACATGAAATCCAGAGCAGCAAAATCAGGAAAGGAAATTACTCCAGCGCCTTTACCAGTCAACAAATATTGTAGAAATATTCATTTCCTTCATATTTAGATGGTGTGTAATGTTGTTTCTATAATTGGATACTAGTAATTATGGTGTAAGATTTATTTCCTCTACTCAGAATTTAGGCTGTATTGCTCTATAAAGGAGATACACAAGCCATGTAATTTTCTTATGTTTTTTCTGTATAAACAAAAACGAATTCCAGTGAAATAAAGAAAGAGGGAAGGGTTGGGCGGAGTGTTGTGTTCTTTGCTTGAGATTTTAATTTATTTGTGACATGAATACTTGACAAGGTATTAATACTTGCTCGATGAGGTATGAATGCTTGTACGTCAAGGTAGGAATACTTGAATGACGAAGAACCTGAAAGTACTTCGTCATGGATCTCATTTTAAAGAGAAAATTACGTAGAAGATATTTGTGATTTTAGATTCGCAAAATTCCTCACAAATCGTCAAAAATATTGACGAGAATAAACAGAGAAAAAAAATCACTTCTAAAAAATTGTAAAAGATAGATGTGTGATTAGAGAGAAAATAAAGTTGATATCCATTTTTTTTTAAATACTTAATGTCTTAGGTATGAATACTTAATATATTATATAGTAATACTTGCGCACATAAGTATCTATATATATATATATATATATATATAGATATATATATAGATATATATATATATATATATATATATAGAGAGGAGGGTTAAAATGCACCCTCTTTTTGTGCTCCTAACGTGCACCCTCCCCTCATATCTTCATTTTCAAAGTTCAAATAATCGATTCGAACCTTCCAACGTGTTCTTCATATTAAAATGTGCTTGGAGACCAAATTTTACATTTTTTTGAAATTTTTTACTATTTTTTCAGAATTTTTGAAAATCATCACTTTGCTGAATTTTTTATTATTGTTTAGTTTAATCAAAAATTCTGAAAAAATAGTAAAAAATTTCCAAAAAATGTAAAATTTGGTCTTCAAGCACATTTTAATATGAAGAACACGTTGGAAGGTTCGAATCGACTATTTGAACTTTGAAAATAAAAATATGAGGGGAGGGTGCACGTTAGGAGCACAAAAGGGAGGGTGCATTTTAACCCTCCTCATATATATATATATATATATATATATATATATATATATATATATATATATATATATATAGAGTAAGGCTACCGTGCTTTGCAAATTAAACAGCCCCTTTTACTTCGGATTTGTGGCCGTTGGATGTGCTTTAATAGTTGTGCAGATCATCAGATTAAATCTGAAATTTTCGGAACTGGACTCTCCAGTTGGGAGCAAAATCACACAGCACCCCCCTAGTCCGACCCCTCTCCTCTCCCTCTCCCTCTCTCTCTTGCGAAAACCCTAAACCCGCCTCCCCCAGTCCGACCCCTCTCCTCTCTCTCCCTCCTCTCAGCGCTAAATCGAGGCCTAAATCCTAATCGCCACCTTCTCTCGGCACCCAGTACCAACCTTCTCCTGCTCCTCTCCTCTCTCGGCACCGCACCAGTAGCAGATCCTCCCGCTCCTCTCTCTCTCTTTCGGCGCCGCAACTCCAAACCAGCGCTCTTCCCGCTCATCTCCTCTCTCTCCTCTATCAGCGGTTCACGTAGACCAAACTCCTGTGCGAACTGTCCCTGGAGAAGCCAAGTAGGTTTATCCCTCTATTTTCTTTGTTTGTCAAAATTTTAGCCCATCATGTATAGAAACATAATACTGTATATTAGCAAATAAATTGAAGGTCTGTACTCTGTAGCATATTAGACTTTTATTAACTATATTGAAGAATAATTAACTATATCAAAGCGGTACACATGATTTTTTTTTTTACACTTACAATGTTTGCAAGATTGTTTAGTGATTGTTGTACATTTCTTTACTCATATTTCTTGCTGACATGTTTAATTTTATTGGCTCATAGAAAGGGCAAACAAAAGAGGGATGATGATGAGGAGAGTGGAGAGGAAGACTCAGCGCCAGACCCACGTGCCATCACATCTCTCCTTCAAATCTCCTATGAAACTCTCTACAGATCTTTTTTGCAAAATTTTATTTGTGCATTGTTGTTTTCAAATATATATTTTTTTTTCAGAATTTATGGGACAATTGTGCACTATGTTTCTTATTTTGTCAGATTGTATGTATGATTATTTCTTCTTATGTTATGTTTTGCAAATTGTTTGTGTAGACGAAATGAGATGCCATGAGACGAAGTGTTGTGAGGGTTGTATCCATCCAGTCTCGTGTATATTATACTTTGGTTAATTGTATGAGAGCAGCAGTCGCATGTATATTATACTTTGTTAATTTAGTGCTTGTAAATGATAGCTGCAATGTAATCATTCAGAAGCTTGTACTGTTTTCTTTCTTTTTATTGTATTCAAATTTGTATGTCTGTTTCTTATGAATTTTTAGGTATAAATGATGGTTTATTCGTGCATGTGTGCTATTATAAGTACTTTTGTTAAGATATGGAGAATTTACATGTGCTGTATGAATGTGTGCATTTTTATCTTTAATTTGGCTCTCTGAATTATGAAAACATGTGAATTAGGGTATTTTGTGCACATATTCACTTCACCTCACTATCATGTAGAAATTACTATCATTTCTGGTTTTAGAAAAACCACAACTTATAAAATAACACAATTAACAAAATAAATGTAACGAAGTACATATATACATTAATTACCACAACTTGTACAATGCAACAAAGTACAAAATAGTCATAATATAATCGCAACTATCACCCAGGTTTCCAACAGAGATCAATAACTTTTCAACAAATTAAACTTTTTAAAGTTTTGTATGACAACCGTTAACTTATCAATACAAAAGAACAAAACATATGTACAAATAAAATTAGCCATGACGTTCCATAAGCACTTTATCACATCTATGCTTCACAAAATTCCTTCGTAATTCTCTCTCCGCTACTCAAGCCAATGCATTTTTCGGTTGAAGAACCAACTTCAATGAAAAACTAATCGCACCATCCATTGACTTGAAGATTTCTCTTTCTTCTGAAAAAACTCGAGATCTTTAAGCTGCCTCTGCATCACCTCCTTCAAAACCTTTTCTGATTAGGAAATTGCTCTCACCGGCCGCCACTTTGCTGGTACAGGATTCTTCGACTTTGCTCTTTTATGATAAAATTATAAACATAGTGCACAATTGCCACATAAAGTTATCCAATCTGACCCAAACTGACATAAGGGTGTGATTTGCTATATTCCTTCTAGTGTTTATACTAAGCATCTCTAACCAAGCACCAAAGTCGGCACAAAGTCAGCAAAAATCAGAAAAGGAAAAGAGTATATAACCGGTACCACAAGTCAAAATTACGCAAGTCAAAATTACTAGTGGTACTAGTGTACCAGAATCAAGCCAAGCACCAAACAGGGGCTGGTACCAGTGGTACTAGTGTACCAGAAAAGGAAAAGAACCACACCCAAATCTGAGAGAAAATCTAGTTGATGCAAGAAAACAAGAAATTCTGTAGAAGCATACTCTAGCAATTCTATTCTGAGATAAGTTTTCAAAAGCATTTTAGCTACTCGTTTAATAAATACACATATAGTTATCTACATCTAACTCATAAACTGATGCATAAATAAATTACTTCTTTTATACATGTTGCATTGGGTTTGGTTTTGGATGACACAAAAAAGCAAATCAGCATGTCAGGTACAATGAATGAGGCTGATAGCCACCCTTAAAACACATTTGAAGTGAAGTAAAGAAAAGAAAAATATTACCTGATGAGCTGATTAAGGTCAGCCTCAGCCTTTAACTTAACAGGATCCTTGTCATCAAGCAATGAAGAGGCATTCTTCAGTACCAGACTGAATGTGCAAACCTGAAAAAAAAATGCAGTGAGGGTATTACTCGTACGATTACCTGAAAAAAAAATGAAAAAAAATGCAATGAGGATATTACCTGAAAAAACCAGCACTAGAAGATACCTCAACTCGTACGATTTGAGAGAGCTTCTCCCAGCAAGGGGCTTCGGTGTATTTTTTGCGAGAGGAGAGCAAGGGGCTTTCGCCGGAGTCGCGCTGGAGAGGAAAGGGTCGCTGGAGAGGCGCTGGAGAGGAGAGGCGCCGGAGAAGGAGAGGCTTAGGGTTGTCGCTGGGAGAGGAGGGAGAGGCGCTGGAGAAGAGATCTGCTTCAGACTGGGCTGCTGAAAATTCAATTTTGCTCCGAACTGGACCTGTCCAGTTCCGAAAATTTGCAAAGTCCATCATGATGATCTGCACGACTATTGAAGCAGATCCAACGGCTACAAATCCGAAGTAAAATGGGGTGTTTAATTTGCAAAGCACGGTAGCCTTACTCTATATATATATATATATATATAGAGTAAGGCTACGGTGCTTTGCAAATTAAACAGCTCCTTTTACTTCGTATTTGTGGCCGTTGGATGTGCTTTAATAATTGTGCAGATCAATCCGATCGGATCAAAAAATTGTCGCTGAATTCATATTTTCTGGCTGTCCAGTAACTGGACCTGTCCAGTGGAGTAAACCCTCCCCAAACCCCAGCCCGACCCCCGTCTTTCTCTCTCATGCGATTTCTCCCTGTCGCCACCTAAATCTAAATCGCACCTCCCCGTCGCCCAAACCTAATCGCTGCAGCTTTCGACGCCACCTTCTCTCAGCGCTTCTCTCCTCTTGGCACCACGTTCTTTCTGCTACTCTCTTTCTCCAGCAAGTCCTCTCTCATCTCTCTCTCGTGTTGGCATCAGGAACCGCTCCTCTCTCTCTTGTGTGCTTGCGACAGGAACCGCTCCTCTCGTGTTGGCATCAAGAACCGCTCCTCTCTCTCTCGTGTTGGCATCAGGAACCGCCCAAATTTGGGTATGTATCTGTTATAATCCGTAAATTAAATTAAGTTAATTAGCTACTAAATAATTTTTTATTTAAACTAATTAAAAATAAAGAAATATATAGGAAGTAGAAATTATTTGACCAACAATAAATTTTTCCTCTTAATAAATTTTAATATTGAAACGAAATCAAATTTGATTAATTAACAAGTTGACGTATAAAATTTAGAAGTGAATTCGATAATGACCGACAAATCCGAATAAAATTCTAGACTCAATTCCCGTGAATATTTACTTAAGATAAGTTTTCTTATACACATTTTAACTTGAATAGTTCTGGATTTATCTCAGCCTTTGATTTTAAGTTCTGCACGGATCTTAAAGCAGCCCAAATGGTTTTAAAAACCCTCCCCTTTTTCCTTTCTCCTCTCTCTCTCTGTCTGTTGGACCCCTTTGGCCGAGAGGCCGCCCTTCCCTCTTGTGCGCGAATTTGAGAAGCCTTAGGGCTTCGCCCCCGTTGTCCCGCGCGAAGTTCTTACCTGCTCCTGTTCCATCGTTGTACGGCTTTGACGATTTACGCTGAGGCGCGTGGGTTCTCACCTGCTCTCTGAGAGCGTTGAATTTGGGGTTTTTCTCTCCTCTCGGGTTATATAACCCCTTTTCTTGTTTGGTTTTCGGTTTACTCTCTCTCTCTCTGTTTCCTTCGCTCATGTGCTGAGGAAAATCTCTCTCTCTTTTTTCTGTTTGCCTTGTTGTTGAGATAACCGAAACCCTAGGGTTTTCGGTTTTTGTTTGAGCATTGCAAATTTGAGTTGATCCGGTGCCTTCCTTGTGCTATACTGGTGCTCGAAGGTGCTTGTTCCGGTGGTGTTGCTTGCTGATTTTTCTTGACGGCTGGAGGCGAGGCAAGCACCTTGGTGCTGGTCGTTTTTCGCTGCCCCTTTTTGCAATCGAAGCCTTTCTCGGGTAAATGTTTGAGCCCTCCCTTTTAATTTATTGATCGTGTGCTTAGTGAGGCATTATCGTATATTTTGACCTATCGGTCGGCTCGCACGAGTTGTTGATTTTCTCGGCGTGTCGATGAATTTTTGTGATGAATTTGGGGTATTGATCGATTGAGGGTGAGATTGTTGATTTTTCTCGACTCGATCGAATTGGGAGTTGGGTGCCTTTCTTGTTGCCTTTCGGTTATGTTGGTTGTTCCTGTTCTGGTACCTGGTGATGCTTCATTTTGGAATTGTGCCCCGTTTTCTTGCATATTGGCTGATTGGGTTGGGTCTGACCTTACCAGTACCGTTACTGGTACTGGTTTCTTTTGCCTCTTTGTGTTGAGGGTGCTGATGCACATCTTCGGTGCCCTTTTTCTTGTTCTCGTTGGTGCTAGTGTGGCCGGTTCTGTGCTGTTTTTGTGATGTTGTGCCTTGCTGTACCAGTTGGTATAGCCCAGTGTGACCACTGGTATCGGGTGTTTACTCTGTGGCCTGATTGTTGTGATTTTGTGTTGATTACCAGACTTGAACTGACAGGGGCCTCTTTGTAAATAAATTGGATCTGAGGTGAATTGTGTATATTTTAAGCCCTTGAGTGAAATTATAAAAGTTAGGGACTATGTTATAATTGTGGTTGAGAAATGGCTTGGCCCCTTTCCTTGTGGGGTTTCGGCTGAAAATTAGATGGGCTTAGGCCCTTTTGAGAATAATAAATGGAAACGAATTTGGGCTTTTAAATTTCTCTTGGGCCTTAATATGAATTTATTAATAAATTCAAGAAGGCTTGGGCCTTTATCTTTTGGGCTTGACAGATTTTTAAATAAAAAGGAATAAATGTTGCCTCGGATTGACGGAATAAAATGACGGCTTTTAAAAATTTAGGTTTTAATAATGTAACCGAATAAAACCGGATGCTTATGTAAACTTGAATTTAATTCGGGAGATGATTATACCGTCCAGGGTCTTGATGCCTCAGTGAGAGTTCATAACATAATTTGAACAGATACTATACAACTCGAATTGGACTCCTGTATGATCCCGAAACACACCCAATTAAAATAGTTTAACACATTTAAATTAATTAGGATTTTAAATAAATTAATAAATTAAGTAGTTAGATTTTTAAAATAAATAGTTAAGTATTTACATGTTTAAAATTTAGTAATTAGAATTTTTACATAACGAAAATAAATCGTAAAGAAAATATGTTGTTAATTGATAAAGGACAATTAATTAACAACATGTATATATTCTCGCATCATTCGATTTCCAAACTTTACTAAGTAGGATAATTAGATAATCACGTGTTATTTTACATCTATAAATTTATCGACTTATACAAATTATTAAAAATAATTCGTACGACTTTAGAAATATTATCATTAAATAGTTTACGCTTATAAATTACGTACTTAGGATTTAAAATTTATTGTAGCTTAATTAGTTAGGAAAAACACGTTATTTTACAAGTGAATAGGAAATTAATAATAGCAAATTAAATCACGTGAATTATACCTTACGTATTTTATCGTAAAAATATGCAATAACTTAGGTTAAAAGTCACGATTTATTAGTTAGACAGTTTATCTTCAAATTAAATTACGATAGATTAAATTAAACCAACTTTGACCTAATTTTTACGCTCAATCGGAATCGAATAAAATCGATCGAACCGATTGAGCATGAATTAAATGGTAGAGGAGTAAATTAAATTCGAACCATAGATTCCGATCCGTGGACTCTAATTAAATGGTAGAGGAGTTAATTGGTTTAGACTCTAATTAAGTTACGTCCAAATTACAGGTCATCCGACCTTCGTAGATTCCGATCCGTGGACCGATCCCGCTGACGCTTGTACAGGAGCAGGCGAGGATTACGTGGATCCCGGAGGCTATTAGCGCGTTCTACCCCTACAGCCATCAGGTGTGGGATATCTGAATTATCTTTTCGTGGCGTACTCTTACCAGTCGACCACTTGACCTGACATTCGCACTTTAAATTTAGTAGATGCATTAGAGCATGTTTACCTTTTCAGAATTGTACTTAGGAATTGCATAAGCCCTTATAAATGGAAAATTTACCGTTTTCTTAGGAGTAGTGTAATTTAATATATATTAAATTAGGATATTAGTTGTCCTCTTCTCGTAGAGGACAACATATTACCGTAGTTAAGCATGTGCATAGGTGAGTGTGAGATAGAAGACCGAATGACTGCTTTCCGTTCTCGTAGGCATGGGATGCGAGGCGGTTTGTGGGTCATTGGGCTGAGGGATTACTTGATCCCTTAGAGGTCTTATTAGGATTATTATTATTATATGCATTTAGTTGTTATTATATTATTCTCGATCATTTTACCATTACGTGCGGACTGCGTGTCCAGAGGCATGGAGACGATTCGGGAGCTATCCCCCCTACATTAGGAGCTACAGGCCTAGAACGGATTTTTGTTTTAAAAGAAAAGAGACTGCGTGTCTCAGATTTAAAAGAAAAGAGACTGCGTGTCTCAGATGTGTGATATGAGACTGCGTGTCTCGAGACTGCGTGTCTCAGGTGTGTGATACAGGGCTGCGGTCCCATGTTTTGATACGAGGTTGCGGGTCTCATGTGTGTGTCCCATTAGTCTGGCCGGACGGTGGAGTTTCGTCTCTGCTCATGAGGAGACGGATTAACTCATTTTTTTTTACGACCTGCTCGTAGTTTTCTCCTATTGGATATTTTTGGATGAAGAATCGTCTAGAGTAAGGAAATACACGAATTTTTGGATATAACCATCGGCTAGCGTGCACCAGCCTGCGGGTTGAAGTCTTTGGGGCAAAGCTCGATGCTGTTAGGCATCGGGTATCTTTGCACCCCCTGATCGCAGTCCTTGTGTTATGCCGCATTGTGATATAAATTCAATTTGGTTGAATTTGGCACGGCACGGGGTGACAAAATTATCCGTACTATTACTATATTAATTTGTACACACGGTACCTATTGTACTGGACTCCGATTGATTATAATACTCATTCTGCTTGTATTTTATTTTGGGAAACTTTAATCATGTTGGCATAATAGGATAATCGCATCATATACTATATCTATTTTTCTTTTGTAGTTAATATGATAGGTTTAATTTCCGCAACATGTGCATTTAAAAATGAAACGATTATCGAACTTTACGTAGATTTCAAATTTAAAACGTGCTTTGACTTAAGAGGATCCCTGAAGGGATAATACTGGGTCACATACTGGGCGATCATTCGCTCATCCCCTCCTTTTTATGGATGTGGGCAGGTACAGAGTCTGACGGTCCGCAGCAGGAGGCGTCAGGAGCTGTCCCCGACGGCCACATCGCCTGATATAGATTAGGGACTTTTGTTTAGGGTTTTGCGAGTCCAAAATTTTGTTATACACATTGGACTCGATAGATTATGTATTCCTTTGACTAGACTATGTATATTTGATCCCGGTGGGGATTTGTATGGATGATCTGATGTATATATTATGTTATGTTTATTTTATATTTATGACTTTGGCTTTATTGTATTATATTGGCTTCCGCTGTGTCTGTTTATTTTATTATTTAGTCCTGCGTGTCTTTTCGACCATTAGACACGAAACGAGGATTAGTTGCACCCTAATCCGGAATTCCTGGTTTGGGGTGTGACAGTATCTCTGATCTTATCCTAACCAGTATGCTTAGTTTTATTGTATCCAGTGTATTAATTATTTACTAATTTCAATTTCCATTCAGTGTACTAATTATTTACTCAATTTCAATTTCCATTCATCAGTTCTACTGTCTATGATCAATTTTGTTTACTTGTTTTGAGGAAAAGCCCTTAAAAATGTAATAACAAAAAGTTCAAGGGCTTTTATGTAAAAAGTTCGAGAGCTCACTGTCTATTATCAATTTTACCATTTCAATTTTTATGCTAGTTCTGTTTAGTTAATTCCATTCATAAACCATGATTGTTTTTGAAGGTTGGTAGACAACTACCTTTTCTTTTGGTAGCTTGTACTAGACACTGGCTGCTTGTTACCAGTGTAATACTAATATTCTTCCTAATTAGGTGGAATATTTATATTTGATTTCATAATTGTTGATTACATATTTTTTTACTCAATTTTAATTCATGAATTGCTCAGTGTGATAGGTGAAAAATAATGAAAAGGGCAAACACAAGGCGGCTGATGATCAAGAGAGAGGTGTCCAAATGCTAGCGGAAATTTACGATTTTGATGAAGTAGATTTATAAGCTATCTTTTGTTTAGACTATGTAATTTTATTTATACTATGTTATTTTGTTTAAGACTGAATATTATTTAGACTTTGTCATTTTGTTTAGATTATTTCATTTTGTTTAGACTGTGTTATGCTTGTTGTATAAAAGAATTGTTGAATGTGAGACGATGTTATTTAGGGTTATTTTGTTGAATGTGAGATTTAATTTGAGAATTTATGTTTTAAATTTATGTTGGAAATGTACTGTGCTTTTGTTATGTTGCTTAATTTTTTGTTCAAATATTGCTTTTGTTATGTGCATGTAACAAGAATCATACATTGCTTTGTTATGTATGTTGGAAATTTATGTTGGAATAAAAAAACATTACCTTCATTTACAAGGTTCTTACAAGTTTCTATCTGACCGTGCAAAGATCAAAACATATTCACACATAAACCATCAACAACACTTGTACTACTAATTCAAAAAAAAAAGTTAGAAAAAGGAACCTCAATAGAGATTAAAAAAAAAGTCTTGTAAATAAAAGGGGCTTTTATATCTCAATATACAAAAAGAAACTCAAATCAAGCATTGAACACACAGTTAAACAACATAACATAGTTTAAACAAAATTACATAGTTTTAAACAAAATGATATAGTCTAATAAAAATGATATAGTCTAAACAAAAGACAGTGTATAAATCGACTTCATCAAATTCATAAATTTCTGCCAGCATTTGAACACCACTCTCCTCATCATCAACCGCCTTTCGTTTGCCCTTTTCATTGTTTTTCACCTATCACAATGAGCAATTCATTAATTAAAATTGAGTAAAATAATATGTAAGCAAAATTATGATATCAAACTTGTCAGATGCAAATTTTGTCACATTTTTAAGGAATTTTTCTCGTAGTCATTTACATAATTGATCATAGTCATTTTCAAATCAGCCCTTGAACTTTTTTTTATTACATTTTAAGGGATTTCAGAAAACAGTGAGCTCCATATGAAATTGAAATTGAAGTTGAAATTAAGAAAAAATGTAAACATAATTGAACCATTGGGCAAGTTCTTGAGTTATGGCCCTCTTTTTCGCCACATATAGCAATTACGAGATAGCAATTATGACTAATCTCAATTGTTCAAAGTCAAAACTGCATGCTTATTTTGTTAAAAAAATGAACTTAAATGAAAGGTCTAATGAATATTTGATAAATGTGTCAAAATTTTCTTGACAGTGAAGGATCTAATGCATTACAAATTAATGAGCATACATCAAAAAATTATAATAAAAGTTCTTGACAGTGAAGGCTCTATGTAGCCATTGAGGCATTTTTTTGTTGTTGAATCAAACCAGTAGCTACACACTTAATAAACTTCAACACGTTTACTGTGAGACAAATCATATTTAGAAAAGATGAATTTAAAATATTTTAATTGACAACCAGCTTCACTTGTTTATGTGAGACAATACAAAGGAACGTGGACATAAATATATTCATGAACTCAAAATTTTCGTTTCCTTTTTCTCAAAATTAACATATAAATAATAAACTCAAAATTTTGGTAAGCTACTAGCTTGACCTCTAATAGACTTGAATTCAAACTCTATTTTCAAATTTACCTGTCGCAAGCACACAAGAGAGAGAGAGCGGTTCCTGATGCCAACACGAGAGAGAGATGAGAAAGGACTTGCTGGAGAAAGAGAGTAGCGGAAAGAACGTGGTGCCAAGATGAGAGAAGCGCCGAGAGAAGGTGGCGCCGAAAGCTACAGCGATTAGGTTTGGGCGACGGGGAGGTGCGATTTAGGTTTAGGTGGCGACGGGGAGAAATCGCGTGAGAGAGAAAGAGGGGGGTCGGGCTGGGGTTTGGGGAGGGTTTACTCCACTGGACAGGTCCAGTTACTGGACAGCCAGAAAATATGAATTCAGCGACAATTTTTTGATCTGATTGGATTGATCTGCACGATTATTAAAGCACATCCAACGGCCACAAATGCGAAGTTAAAGGGTCTGTTTAATTTGCAAAGCACCGTAGCCTTACTCATATATATATATATATATATATATATATATATATAGAGGAGGGTTCCAATGCACCAAAATTTGGTGCACCAAAATGCACCAAAAACTCATAATCTTCATTTTCAAAGTTCAAATAGTCGATTCGATCCTTTCAGCGTGTTCTTCATATTAAAATGTGCTTGGAGACCAAATTTTATATTTTTTGGAAATTTTTTACTATTTTTTCAGAATTTTTGAAAATCACCAAACAATAATTTGAAATTCAGCAAAGTGGTGATTTTCAAAAATTCTGAAAAAATAGTAAAAAATTTCCAAAAAATGTAAAATTTGGTCTCCAAGCACATTTTAATATGAAGAACACGCTCGAAGGATCGAATCGACTATTTGAACTTTGAAAATGAAGATATATGAGTTTTGGATGCATTTTGGTGCACCAAATTTTGGTGCATTGGAACCCTCCTCATATATATATATATATATATATATATATATATATATATATATATATATATATATATATATATATATATGCGCGCACTAGTTGTAAATTTTTTCAAATATAAGTGGTCCCCTAAGTAGTTAGTGGCCACCCCAGGTAGTTAGTGATTTCCGTCGTACTTTATGCATCAGTTAGCCAAGGGGACGTTTAGGGAACAGAATGAAGGAGACTGTTAGTCGCTCTCTATATTTAAGGCACTCTTTGTTAGTTTTATTTTATTATGTGACCTATGTTATTACTGTGCACCAATTTTATTTAAAGAAATTAACGAAAATGCATCTGAATTTTTGATGGAAAAATTCGGATTGCTATTAATAAATGTACTGGTCCCAGAGGTTGCCTCAGATAATATAAAAAGACCTCTTCTCTATTTGGACGGAATTTTATTCCAAAAACATTTTTCTGCCCATTTATTTTAAGGGATCTTTTTCTGGAAACGTCTCTCTCCACTGATTTTGAGGGATATTATTTCTGAAAAAGTTTCATCCATTTTGAAAGAGAGAAGTAAAGAAAACGCTGAAGGTCTCCATCATCAGATCTGAGGAAAACCATTGAAGATCAGTACTAACGCTTCCGCCTAAAGATGTCTTCAATTCAGAACTGTAAGATTTAAATTCCTTTGCTATTTTATTTTGGATTTACGGATTCTGAATTACGTGTTCTAATTGTAAAAACACGTTATGTTTTATTATGTCTATCACTCTTATCTTAAAAATAGTAATAATAAGAAGAAAACAAGACTTCATAGCAACCATGTCTAAAAAAGAAATATGCTTAATTCACAACTGTTGCTACCTTGGAATACCTGAGAACCTATTTGCGCAATTTAAATTAGGCAGGAATGATACAACAGAAAGACTCAACCACAGTTATGAGGCTTTCCATAACACAAATGACTTTGTCAGCCAAAGAAAAGAAAACCGTTCACAGATATTGAGAGAAATTTCTTGACATGTTTATACAAGTAATTGTGGAGTTGTAGAAGGTCATATTTTCATTACTTATCACAATAACGGGCTACTAATAACGTGCTTAATTTTAAACATGATGCTATTGTTGGCTGTATGCAATCTTCTAATACTTTATTTGACTAGATTTGTAAAACATACACAAATTGGATTTAACATTTTACACGATTTAGTGAGTTTGCAGGTTCAAAGCTTTAGGTACAAGATCTATTGTGAAGAAACAAATATAGGTTCAGAGTTTTAATTTCAAAATTTATAATAAAGAACCAAGGTTCATGAAGTGCTGAATTTCAAGATTCTTTTAATGAACCTGAGAAGTCAACAAGACTTAATGAAGCTATAGATTTGTGTAATAATCAAGTAGTTAAGTAAAGTATATTTGAGCCTTGTTGATTTCTGGAGCATCTGCCTTGACCGAAACAAATATATGGAACCAATTTAGAATGACAAGTCAGAAAGTTTCAATTTGGTTTCGTGCAAGATAGATGACATACATATGCCTAGCTACAAGTTTTGTGAGATAAATTGTACTAACCGGTCTAAACGGGCATAAACGTTTAGGACGATTAATATTAATTTGAATTATTTTACGAAAATTCTAACTTCAATTTCCGTACAATCCAACCTAACGGGTTTCTTCCCGTTAGAGTGGATCTAGAAAATCTGAATCCTTCCACTATATAAAGAGTTATATATCATCACTTCAGATTTGTTAAACTAGCCTCCTCTCACATTTGAAAATGCATTTATTGTGCAACTCTTGATAGCTTTCATTGTTGAGTGAACTTAAACTTCAATATCTTCTCAACACTCTCAAATTCACTCGACTTATCTTCTAGGAGAAATAGTTTAGTGTCTAGGATTTAGTTTTAGAGCTTTTACATTCCCGCTAGTGTGGTATGCTTGTAGGGCGCGAAGGAGTACACTAGCCAGATCGTTGCCACTCACATATATCTATAGCTGTGTGACGATCCCAAGGGACTCTTCAGCTCGAGCTTTTAGGCTCAACTTGCACACTAGTTAGGCCGTGACTTCCCACCGTTGCTGGGCTCACGTGTCACGTGCTGTGTCCTTTCTTAAGAAAGGGGCGCTGACGAGGTTGCTCTGCCCCAGAGATGTAGGCATTTTACGCCGAACTCGAGAGCTTAACCGAAAAACGTCCAAGAGTCATTAAGACTTCCTTTAAACTCCCTCTAAGTGTCGTTAGGGACTAGAGCTATAGCCTGATTTATTTTAAACACCAAAAAACGTCAAGGTAAAAAAATGTACAGAACAAAATGTTCAAACATCAAAATGGGTAGCATTTGATGTTTTAGGGACTAGAATGGGAAGTTGGTGATATTGGAGACACCATTTTGTAAATTGACTAAAAAAAACTATTTTGTTTTGCTGACGAGGTTCTTATTTCACAAAAAATAGATCCGTCCTTGTTTGATCGAATGGTGACCGCAAAATTTTTATTGTAACAGTAGGATATACGAACCATATTAAACATCATTCGTCTAATTTTGATCTGACGATTGACGAAACTTATTAAGAAAAATATTTATGAATTACAATTTTTATAGAGGTCATTCGATGCAATTTAAATAGTACAAAAATAAAAATAAAAATAAGCACAACGATATTATCGGTGCTGTTAGTATATTGCATTGGAAAAATGAAGGCTCTAAACTCTGAAAAAAAAAAAATTAAAGTATGAAGTAAAATAAAAAAAAAAATTGATTGACGTCTATACTTTTGTCTTCATTTCTAGGATCTCAAATAGTGGAAAAAAAAAAAATATTACGTCTCCGATAATACATATGGAGCCAGTATACATATGCTAATGTAATTCAAGGAAAAAAGAGTCTTAACTAATGCATTTTTCTATATTAAAATTAAAGTATTGAAGAAATCATTAATGTTTTTCATATTTTAAAATATTATTCATCTCCAGATATACCAAAAAGTTTAAATATAGAGCATGGGTTGAATATTATAAGCATTTGGTATTAAGCAAAAAAAAGAAAAGTATTAAATAGGAGTAAAACTGATATAAAGAAGATAAAAATAGCACAAATATTCTTTATTCCTATATTTACAATTTTGCATGCTAGACATGGAGATGTAATTTCTATATATACGGAAGACATATCAAAGGAGCCTCAGGCCTTTCTGAAATAACCATCCAGAACTCAGAAATGGATTTTCCGATCCTTCACAATCCCTTCTCACAATTGCCGCTGTCGCTGCGATCAGCGCCTCCATTGCTTTCCTCAGCTCTTTCAGAAAGCACCACAAAAGCACAAGCAGAAGGTACTTCTTTTCTTTTCAGAGAAAAAAAATACAACCTTTACCAATATCAGGGAGAGGATAAACACACAGAAAAATTAGTCTGTACATACTTAATATCACGAAAATTTAGGGTATTGTGTCTTATTTAACAGTCTAAAATTCTGAAAAAGTTGCTTTCGAGAATATATAGCAAGGGCGCTGTTCTTCTCAAAATGTTCATTATTTTTTCTGGAATTATGTTAGAAGACATAATATTGTGCCAGTTCTTTCAGGTAAAGGAGGTAAATGAGCAAGTTAAGTTTGTACTAAGTCAGTTTAATTTCAGATCCTTTTGGATGCCTGAATCAAATCAGAGCATGGTAGATAATTGAGATTATTTGGGTCAATTTCATAAATTCAGGTTGTTTCTAGAACGGTCAGTGTTCTTGTTGAGTCAATCAAATCTTTATTTTGGCCACTCCTTTAAAAACAACCAAGTTATTTTATTATGCATTCAGCTTGCTCTTCCTAATATATTTGATTTAATATCTTCAATTATGCATGCATAGATATTAGTCCAACAAATTTCACCCATACACCAGAAGCAGAAATAAGCAACTGCTAAACTATCCTCAATGTTGTTGAATTTGAAAATCAAGGAAAATTTTACAATAGAAAAATATGAGAAAAGAAGGCATGACTTAAATTGTTTTGTACATGAGAGATTCTTTATTTTATATGCAATATATTTCTAACTCTTGACAGCAGCTCCCTTCCATTGCAATATTCTGGTGTGGAAAAAAAAACATATACTCACTTTTTTTTTTGAGATAAAAACGGAAATCACAAAATCAAGCCTCTAAACTTACAACTTCCGATGCAAAAGACAATTTTTTAGCCACTAAACCAAATATTAGTTCTTGAAAATTAATTGTAAGCTTACTTAGTACATATGGTGATAGGTCTCTCTCTTCTTTTTACGAAGAGATGGAAATTGAATTCCCGCAAAAGATATATAAAAGACAATGGATTGAAGTTAATGGGAGACCTTGTTAGAAATAAAATAAAATTAATATACTAATTACTTTCCTCCGTTTAATTTACTAGTGTTATAAAATTAATGTACATATCCATCATCTTTTTCTTTAATTATCAGAGGGACTACACCTTGATAGCATTATAGAAGAAACAGTCAGACATATTTTTATGAGAAAAACAGAGAAACTTATTGATAGATTAGATATAGAAGAGCAAATGGCCCAGGTAGATGAGCGTGTGCGAAGCTCGCCATTTATATGCCACCTGCGTGGAAGCTCAGATATAACCAATTACGTATTCACACCTCAAGTAATCTCCATCGGTCCATATCATCATGGTAAGAATTGCCTTTCCAAAATGGAGAGGCACAAGTCACGATTTCTCCAGGACTTCCTATCCCGTGATTTTGGCAGAAGTTTAGAGCATTATCGAAACAAAGTGAAGATGATGGAACAAATGCTAAGAGATGATTATGAGACAAAGTTTGATCTTACAAGCGATCAATTTGTAGATATGATGATACTGGATGGGTGCTTCATTCTGGAGTTGTTGATTAAAATCTACAATCATACACCAGATGAAATTTTTAAGAACGAGTCGTTGTTAAGGTACATCAAAACTGACTTATTGATGATTGAGAACCAGGTACCATTTCTTGTACTTGAGATATTGCATGGCGATCGATGTAATTATGGGGGTCCAATTCCTACTATAAATCAACTTCTTGCCTACTATTTCTGGGATATGAAAAATGATTTGTGGAGATATGAAGGCCGCTTGCGTCACAGCCTGTTGCACTCCTACCATCAATTCTTCATCTTTCCTCCTCTTGGTGATAAAAAAGCGATACTAGCCGAACCAAAAGAAAGGAAATGTACAAAATTTGGCGTAGCAGTACGTAGTTCACCCTCTATTCCCTCTGCCAAAGAGCTTGAAAAAGTTGGTGTAGTGTTCAAAGGGAAAAAAACCGTAGATTTTGTGGATATTACTTTTCATGGGAAAGTTCTTGAAATGCCTATCCTGTCTGTGGACGAGCCATTCCTACTACTTTTCATGAACCTTGTCATGTTTGAAATAGTTGCTGCCCGTGATGATATCATGAAAGACTATTGTTATTTCATGAGTTCCTTACTACAGTATCCTGGTGATGCTACTATCCTACGAAAGCATGGAATCATTAAGAGCCATTTCATGACCGACGAGAGTTTAACAGATTTGTTCAGGCAGCTGAAGGATTGTGAATCAATTTGTGATGCAGAGCCCCTATATTTTCTGGGTTTGATGGAAGATTTGAGGCAGTTTCGCGACAGAGCGGAGACGACATGGCATGATATTGTAGGATACTATGCCAAACTTATACAGGGCATAATTGAGTTTTTATGGTTTTCCTTTTGGGGCGTTCTTTTATTTTTCCTTTTGCCCATCATCTGCCTCGGTGGTGTCATTATTTGTATTGTTGAATTTAGTAAGATTCTGCACCATTAGTGAAAGGAGAGGGAATATACGGAAAGTAATTAATATGTTATTGATAAATTTGGTTTCTATTATTAAAGGACTGTTACTGTTACTGCCGAATTATCTTTGGAGAATATTCTCACTGTCTACTTGTCAAGAACTCAATGTGTTCGATATCGATCATTAGAAAATAAGTATATATATATTACTGATCATACTTTAGATAATAACTTTTGATAATTTGTTGAATTTTTTTTTTTTTATGTTAGTCCTTTCCTCCTCTATGATTTCAATTTCGCTATATATTATAATAACTGCTTCAACACATCAAGATTCGAGAGTTAACATTCAAAAAAGAATAAAAAACGATTCAAGAGTTGCATGGTTTAATTATTAGCGAACTTTTGCAATTTTCTTTTCATTTATTAATTAGTAATATAAAAGACTAGTGGTGAAAACAAGATTTAGAATTGCAATTTTTGAATATTAGAAAGTTTGCAAATATTTTTCAGGAATCAGTTCTTTTATAGCAACATTGTCTATCATATATTACCAGCGTATAATTTCATCCATACAAAATCTCAAATTATCCCCGAAACAAAGACCGTAAAATTTTTATTTAAAGAATTTCTCCGAGTTAATATTTTAACTACTTAGTAAGCGATTTGACATTGGTATATTAGAAAAATAGGTGAGATTCACAACAACAAAGTAGGTACTTTTCGCGAGAGAATTAAAAAACGCAATGATGACGGTACTCCCTCGTAAAAATTACCGTCGCAAATAGATAAAGCACGTTTATGACGGTACTCCGTCGCGAAAAGTCACTTTTTATCCTCGCAAAAAGTCTTTGATTCTTGTTGTGATTCCAGTTATCTCAAATATTTTGTTTGCTCAGCATGTTTTTCGTAAATTAACTTGAAGAAGATATTCGGTAGTAATTGATTTTGATTATCATATTTATTCATTTAAGTTCTTACTTTTAATTAGCCGCAAGTGTGTGTTGTGGATAAAAATATTGACAATACTGTTTTGTTTTTATGAAGTGTACAGGTAATAGAGTCAAAATGAAAAATAAAAAAAATATGATTTTGCGCTGTACATCTAAATGTTTTGGATTTCAATCCCAAAATTGTTCAAAAAAAAATTTCAACTTAATTATGGCCTGAAAATTTTCATCTTTTTGTATATAATATAAGCACTTCATAACAAAGAAAATAATCTGATTTTTAAGCATTAACGAAACTTTTCTTATAGAATTCATGACATGCTTTGAAATAATCTTGTAAAATCTATGGATAGTCCCAGATTGAAATTGTTCTCATATTTCTTAAATAGTTTGATTAAAAATACAGTATGAACCAACATAATATTTATTAATTTTTCTTTGAATTTTTTTTATAATGGATAAATAGAATTCTCTGATTTTAATCCTAACCACTTTAATGATCCTCCTCCTATATAGGATAGAAACATAATTTCAAGCAATTTTTCTGGTTTTAATTCCCTACTGGTTAATAAGCAATTCGCAGTTTTACACCTTGAAAAGTCATTCATGATTCACTGTAACAGATACATACACAGAACAAATGTTGTAACAGATCCAATTAGTCCCTTATATTTTTAGAAAAACTCATGGCAAGCAACTTATTATATCCATTCATGAGATTACCAGTAGTGCACTGTAACGAGTTGCTGATTTGTGTGGCCCCGCAAGCTTCACAGAGTACAGTTCTTTTGGAAGTCTTCCTTGATGCCAGTAACCTGTGACACAGCTTGATATATTTCAGCTTAATTCGTAGAGAATCTTTGATTCTTCGAAGGGGCCTTTGATCTCTATTTCGTCTGGGAGAGCCGGAACAAAATAAAAATAAAACATGAAAAATACGAGAAATATACTTGTTTCTTCAAAGATAAATGGAGGAAGGGTGATATGCTCATTTTTATTGTAGATATTTTTCATTCCCTGGTGCATGCTTAAGTTATTTTTTTGAAGTTGTTTACTGGCATACGTTTATTTTCTTATTCCTTGTAATTAAAATATTTCTTTTGATGTAGGAATCTTTTGAACGAGCTAAGAAATGGGTAGTTGAGCTACAAAAACAAGGTTTCAAAGATTGAACATTAAACCATTGTTTATTACAAACACATTTAAATTTTGATTTGGTCTCATTTGGAGCTGTGTGTAGGTAATCCCAATATGGTATTTTTTTTATGGCTCGTAGATCAAATATACAATTAAGGTCTCATTTGAATTAGAAACTCGGTGATGATTGCTCATAGATGAAATATGTTTTTGTCCAATGTAGCAAGGCTGCTGCCACGTGTCTCTTTCTGATGGGCCCCGCGTGACAGAGGTCTCAGACCTCTTCTACATGTTGCACTTATGTAAGATCAATATATTCTGGATCAAACACTCAAATATATAGAACTATCATAATATGAAAAGGCACATATAAACCTCTTCTACGTGCTTAACATTTTATTGTTACTACTGTGGGTGTGATGTGATTTGGTTTTCAAACTCGATCTCTTTGGTTCTGTTGACCCTTGATGGAATGAAAAATAACTTTCAGTTATCGTCAATTTTTACCATAGCAAAAGGTAAATTTTTTTGGGGGGGTTAAAATGCAACCTAGTTTACATTGAATTTTCTTGAATTTAAAAAATATCTCCAAATCTTGTTGAATATGTATGGTGCAAGTTTTTTGGTGTCATTTCTCTGATCGTCACAATATATATGTCTTTTAGAGTTGCGAGTTGAATATAAACTAAGATGATGAGTTTTTATAGATTCGACACGTATTCAAGCGTATAAACCAGCCACAGAAAATCCGGCGAGGAATACCTGTGTGACTGCAACACGGGACCCATCGACATAGCGTGTGTGCCATTGCGAGATAAAAGGAATTGGTGTAACGGGTGTTCCAGGGAGGGAGGGCAAGATGCCCTTACTCTCTTTTCTTTTTTTCTTTTTTCTTTTTTTTTGTTTCTTTCTGTTGTTGGACGGGGCTTGATTTGTGTTTTTTTTGGTGTAGTGTATTCTTGTGTTATGTTATTATTGATTAGCAACTTGTTGGCTGTGTGGTAACTACTTCATAGTTGCGATTGAATTTTTTTAATTTTAAGAAAATAAATAATCAAATTCTCCATAAACATATTGATTGTCTTCTTCTTCGAAGATAACAAGGACTGAATAAAAGTTTCGGTCCAGACATGAGGTGACTGAAACATTGGTTGGTTCGGTTCAACGAGTTTTGCATTTGCACACAATTGGCGACACATATAAATAGGGTGGACCGGAGTAAATATTCGGTCAACTCCCTGGACTGAATATTTTATTCGGCCCACCCTTTTTGTTTTTTAGGTTTAATATAAGTAAATAAGCCAAAAAAAATTATTTTGCTTTCTAGAATGGGGTTAAACACAATAATTAAGAGTAAGTTTTTGAGGAGCGACAAAAAGCGACAAAAATGGCGATTTCGAGAAAAACCTAAAACAACGAAAAAAGAAAAAAAATGGAAACGAAACCAGAAACCAAAACACAAAAAACAAAAAAGCGAGATTGTAGATCGCAAATGTTCGCCAATCGGTTCGCTCCTCTCAATGGGCTTGATCCAGCAGTACAAATTGAAGCACTCGAAAATTCAATCCGGGCCTTAAAGCAAGGTCTGTTAATGGCGACGGAGCCCGATCCACCTCCACAACACTCCAAAAACCTGCGATTCACAGAGGTGGTCCAGAAACCGCCTCCTCAGAGCCACATTGTCTCATCCTACTGGCGAGAGAGGGGTCTGGCACAGGGGGTGAATATCACGCGAGGCACCCTTGTCCGCACGAAAATCGACGCCTTGCGTGCAGCCTCTTCTCCTACACATCCGATCTGTTTTCGATGCACAGAGAAAGGGCACCTTGCCAAGGATTGCAGGAATGCGCAGGTGTGCTTTCTCTGTAACAAATTAGGGCACCGAGCGCCGCATTGTCGATCGATTACAGTCAATCCACCTTCTCCTCTCAAGCCTAAGGCGGCTACTCTCTCTTCCACTACTCCGCGCCCTCCAAGCAGCGTGCAGCCACTCCTTTCTCCCCAGCCGACAATCATGACGAGTAAATCTATGAAAGCTCCGATCCGCACACTGTATGAAACAGAAGCTAGCGCTGCACAAGATCAACAGTTCAGGCGCAGTTTTTTCCTTGATGACGCTCCAGGGTGGGGTCACATCAGGATTGAGAATGCTCTCCGGAAACTGGTGCGACACCACAACTGGATGGCGGCTCGCTGGGATGAGTCCCGTTACCTCATTGAGGCTCCGTCTCCGACTTGGTTAGAAGACACGCTGAATCGGGGCTCGGTTCGCCTTGATAATGTCATTTTCCGGGTATCTCCGTGGGATCCGTGTTATGCAGAGGGTTTACGGATGATTCCGTGCTGGGTGCGCATAAGGGGTTTTCCGTGCAAATTCTGGCAATGGGAAGATTTTGAAATGGTATTCTCTGATTTTGGTGCAACAGTGCTGGAGCTTGATCCTGGTACGTTTTTCAAATCGGAGCGCCGGTTTGCGAGAATTAAATTGGGGGTTTGTGATCCGATGTTACTTCCTGCTACGCATTGGGTCCTTCATCGCGATCCGGGTGGCTATCTCTCAAGGTTTGATTTGATCATTGAACTTGAACATGAGCGAAACTCGGGCCCTGGTTCTTGGGTTCGTAAATCTGCTACTGTCGACTCGCCTAAACGCCCTCCGACCAAACCTAAAGGAGTGAAGATTGATGATTCTACTGCACCGGCCGCATCAAAACACACTACCTCTAATGCTCCTGCAGGAAAGGGCAAAGGGGTGGCTGCCCAGGGAAATGACGAGACAGACTCGATTGATTCAGAATACGAATTTGATGCACAGGGCCACGAGGTGTCTCATTGGACCAAACTGGGATCTAGGGCTGAAAGCTCATCCCAGATTTCTCCGGGTATCCTTCAGGTGGTCTCTTCGGTACCTGCCCATGCCGGGTCCGACATGGGAGCTGAGGCCCCGCACCCGGCGCCGGGGGCTCCGCTCCGACAGGACACTCAACCACCTGATTCAGTTCCTCTACCGAGTGCTACTGGTACACAAAGACAAGGGCAAGTTGCACCACAAGTTGACTTCTTAGCCATGCTAGAACCCTTGTCCACACAACCTAAAATCTCCCAAGCTGACCAGAGTCAAATACTCTCCGTAGCTGTCCACTCCCCTGCTGTGAGCACACTTAAGCACTCTCTGCTGGCCTCGACCACTCCTCTTCAGCTAGAGGAATCGGCCTCTAAACGGCGCAAAGGGGGCACCCTAAGGAAGCGCAACGCACCTGGTGTTGCCATTCCTCGCCGAAGTCTCCGACTGGTGGCACTAGGATCTAATGAGACAGTTCTGAACAAAGCTCAAAAGCTTGCCCAAGCTCGAGCAAACTTAGCCTCATCTAGCACAGGTATTCCTCTTGTCACTAGTTTTCCCTTTCATAGGTTAACTGATGAGGAAATAGAGGATTTATTCCGAGTATATAGGATTAGTTTTGATACTTCCACAATGAGTACATCTGAGATGATTTCAGCTATTCAACATATGGATAGATCAGATTTTGATGAAATGCTTAGAAAGGTTTTTGAAAAACAGAAAACTAGAGCTGATGATTCTCAGTTGGTTGTACTTGATCACAATGATTTGGGTAGCATTAGTGGATCATGAATATTCTAAATTGGAATGTTAGAGGGCTCAATGCCCCTAGGAAAAGGCATATATTGCGAGATTTGTTAATTGATCAGAAAGTGGATATTGTGGCTTTACAAGAAACCAAAAAATCTGATTTTAGTCATCGCCATCTTAAATCTATTTCTACTAGAATTGATAAATGGATTTGGTTACCATCTAGGGGACGATCCGGCGGGATCTTGTTTGGCTGTGATAGTGACCACTTTCACATAATTGACTCTAGATTGAATAGATTTTCTTTAGATATTTGGATACAAAATAAAACGGACTTGCACAAATGGATGATTACGATAGTTTATGCTCCTGTAGCTAGGAATCTCAAATCAGAATTTTGGGCTGAACTTAGGAATAGTAGAGTAGGACAGCTTGACATGTGGCTTATTTGTGGTGATTTTAATTCTATTCGAAAACGATCTGAAAAATCGGGTCCCAATTTTGATTTGCGATTAAGTGGTGCGTTCAATGATTTTGTGAATGACTTCCACCTTATTGATTTAAAATTACCGAATCGCAAATTTACTTGGTCGAATGGCACACATAGAGCCTTATTGGATAGATTCTTAGTTTCTCTAGATTGGGTTGATGCTTATCTAAATCATAGTGTTCTTGCCCTCAATCCTTATGGATCTGATCATGTTCCCCTTCTTTTACGGTTGGGTGAACCCCATAGAGTGACTAATGATATTTTCCGTTTTGACCCAGCATGGCTGAAACAAGCTGACTTTGTTAGGTTAGTTACTAAATGGTGGCATGAGCATATGCTCTCGCCTATTCACACGGGACATTCTTGGCATCATAAAATGAAAATTCTTAAAAGGAAAATTAAAGGATGGGCTAAGAACTTCTATGGGACTAAAAAACGAATGAAAAATCTGTTAGTAGATCGTTTGACCCAACTCGACATTCTTAGAGAATCTCGAGAATTGAGTCGTGAGGAAGCCCAAATGTGGCAAGAACTGAAACAACAAATGGATGACTATTATTTAGAAGAAGAGTTGTATTGGAAATTACGAGCCAAACAAACATGGTTAGCGGAAGGGGACCAGAATACAAAGTTTTTTCATAGGATAGCATGTACCAAATCTAGGAAGAACAAAATTCAAATGTTAGAAATTGATCAACAGAGTACTACCAATGTTTCTGACATTCATAGGCATATCTTAGATTTCTACAAAACTTTACTTGGCTCTCCTGGTCCTACTTTTGCTAACCTAGAACCAGGATTTTGGAAAACTAATGACATGATCTTAGAGGCTGAAAACTCTGCTTTGATAGCTCCTTTTACTGAACATGAACTGCACAGAGCAGTTTTTGAATCTGATCCGAATGGGGCACCCGGTCCCGATGGGATTTCCTTTGCTTTCTATCAATTCTTTTGGGATCTTACGAAAAATAATCTTATGCTACTTTGTCAAAAATTCTATCAGGAACAATTAGAGTTAGCTCCGATTAATAAGTCAATTATTTGTTTGATTCCCAAGGAACCCGATGCTCAACATATTAAAAAATTCAGACCCATTAGTCTTGTTAATTGCAGCTTTAAAATCATTTCAAAAATACTTACCTATAGATTAGAACCAATTCTACATAGGATAATAGCACATAATCAATCAGCGTTCTTGAAAAATCGATTTATTCTTGACAATGTTGTCTTAAGCCATGAGATCATCCACCACTGCCAAATTACCAAACAACAAGGAGTGGTGCTGAAAATTGACTTTGAAAAGGCCTACGATATGATTAATTGGAAATACCTTCTTACCCTTATGCAAAGTCGAGGTTTTCATCCTAAATGGGTTGCTTGGATGAGAATATGGTTACAAAGCTCCCAATCTTGTGTTAACATCAATGGCTGTCTCACTCCCTATTTTTTTTGTAAGAGAGGAGTGAGACAGGGTGATCCTCTTTCCCCATTTTTATTCATATTGGCTGCTGATACTCTTAGCAATCTATTTACTTTGGGGCGCGAATCTGACAAATTGATTGGTCTTGGTCCACCTTGTGTTAGTGACAAACCACTTACCAATGCCCACTATGCGGATGACACTGTTTTGTTTCTTCAAGCAACTCCTCAAAATGTGTCTTACGCATGGTGGACCATGCTTATATTTGAGGGCTTGTCTGGAGTAAAAATGAATTTGTCCAAAACTGATTTATATCCTCTTAATATAGATATAGACTTGGCTCAAGAGCTAGCTGGGACTTTTAGATGTTCTCTTGCTTCTTTTCCTTTCAAGTATCTCGGGGTCCCTTTACACAACCAAAAACTGACTTGGAAAGAGTGGGGGTTCATAGTAGATAAAATTACCAATAAATTGCAAAATTGGAAGGGGCAGCTTTTATCCTTGGGGGGGCGCATTACTTTGGTCAATGCGGTGTTATCAGCTGTACCTCTTTATGCCATGTCCTTATATTCTATGCCTAAAAGGATAATTGCACAAATTGATAAAATTAGGAGAAGTTTCTTATGGCAGGGTACTAGTACTAAGAAGAAGTATGCATTGTGTAATTGGCCAACTTTATGTATGATCAAACAATTTGGGGGAATGGGTATCCTAGATTTACATCAAATGAATATCTCTTTATTATTAAAATGGTGGTGGAAATTTAGGGATCCCGACTATACTAGTCTTTGGAAAACAGTGGTACAACATAAATATTATTCTCCTAATTCTGCTGTGTCTTTCTCTCCTTTTTGGCAATCTGTCATTCAAAAGGAGCATCTTGGTAAAATCTGTACCACTATCTCACCTGGCCGAAATGGGCAGGTATTGTTTTGGCAAGAGATTTGGTTTGAGAATTGCACTCTTATGCACACATTCCCCCAATTATATGCAATTTGTGATACACCCCTCATTACTGTTCAACAAGTGATAGAATCTCAAGGAGCTGCTATGCAGTTTCGTAGGAATTTACAAGGAGTTTTGCTACAGGAATGGGGCTTTTTACTCAATGTGATTAGTTCTTTTTCCTTTACTCACAATTATGATCACCTCGCATGGAGATGGGAATCCAATGGCATTTTTACCGTTAAATCTTTGTATAAGTTTCTTAATTTCAGGGGTATGGAGGTCCATCAGCCTTTACTATGGTGGACTTTGCCAGTCCCGCCTAAAATACGTGCTTTCATGTGGCTGGCCCATAAACGACGTATCCTGACCAAAAAAATGTTGCAGAAAAAGGGATGGACAGGGGATCTTCACTGTCAATTCTGCCAAAATATCGAAGATTCTAACCACTTATTTTTTCTATGTCATTATGCTCAACATATTTGGTGTTGGATGGGGGCGTGTCAACCTATCTACCAACAGTGGCACTCAATTGAACATGTCGTCCAATACGCTTTAACATTGCCTAAAAATTTCAAAACTGCTTTCTTAATTGTGGTCTGTGCTGTCATTTGGAGCATATGGAAACATCGCAACGATTTGTGTTTTAACACTTCGGTTATTTACTCTTCGCGCAATATAATCTTACAAATTGTTTCTCTTGTTTCCTATTGGTTAGGTACAATGCCTCCAGAGGTACGGGATGCTACGCAACATTGGCTGCCTGCAGATTTAGATGTGATTCCACTCCAAGTCGTCGATCCTGACGATGCGCTGATGGTGGATTGGGTGCTTGGCGAGCAAGGGGACAGCAGTGTTGCAGTACAGGAAGTCACTCAGGCTTGGCGGCCACAGGAGTCGCTTGAGAGGGTTTCTGGCAATGCTGCTCATGAGGAGTGAAGACCTGCTGCCTTTTTTTGCCACCTCCTTTATATGGAGTGTGTGCATTACTTATATTAGTTGTTTTGGAACCTTTGATCTTTGTTATATCTTTTGTGCTGCTGTTTTTTGGGTGCCTGTGTGCACATATCTTTTGATCCTGCTCCAAGCAATGATAGTTAGTTTTTGTTGCTTTAGCATGATAGTATTGGGTACCATCTGGTACGATGGTATGATTTACTAAAACTTCTAGCTGTAACTTAACAGTTTCATATATGAAACGGGCCTATAGCCTTTTTTTCAAAAAAAAAAAAACACAAAAATTAAAGTTTCGTATGAAACATTATGGCCGTTTAAAGTTCGAGTTTTCAATTACATTTTTTGCTAGATTTCTTCGAAATGCAAATTAATTTCTACTGATTAAATAAAATTAATCGTCAATAAATTTGTTACCGCCAAATTAATCCATTCAATGAAATATTAATATAAAGAAATAAATAATTAGAAAGTCAATAAATACAACAATAATAAAGAACGTCTAACGGTCTAGATAAAATAGGAAGTTTGCATATTTCTAGAATTTTGCCAGGGCAAACTATATATACTAATTACCAGTTTATTATATTGAGATATGTTTTTTCTTTTAATAAAATATGAGACAAGCGCCAACCTAGCATCCTTTAATGCGACAATTATTTATGGAGAGCTCAATTTAATGAAGTCTAAATAAGAAGTTAATAAATGAGAGTAAAAGGAAGATTAAAAAATATTATTACTATGATGAAATTGATTTATAGATAATTTTTTAGATAATTTCATTTAATTAATAATTTACATTCTCTTAGAAAAACCAATAATTATAATTATAATATTTTTGTTATAAAATAAAGACAGAGAATAATAAACAAGTTAGAAACAACCTATAAACAATGACAATATCTTGATTCATACATTTCTCATGTGTACAATACAAGATTACAAAGCCTCTGTTTATAGGCCACAAATTGTGAACAAAAAGCCATCTAAATTAATTACTATAATAAACGGAAAAATGAATTCCAATAGTAATGAGATATGAATTCTAATAGTAGTAGAGTAGTGGAGAAATAAATATTGAGAGTCATGGATGTTCATTACATGATAATATACCTTATTAAAACCTTACTAAAAACCCTATGAGATAAAAACTTAGTGAAGGAGAAAAAATACATTATTCTTTTAATACGCAACTACAATCTCACTAAGAAAATTCAGTAGGAAAAATCATGGTTAACGAAAATATAATACATATTAGAGCAAAACTAGGGTGTGATGTGCTCACCAAGAGGAGTTGGTGAGCACACCTCCAAAAGGCTAGCTATCGGGTTGACTTCGAACTACGAATTCAAACCGTTGAAATTCATGTACTTCGTGAGTGATGCATGTACATGCAAATTTTAAAGTTTCGAATTCATTTAGTACATGGTCAAGCGGTCAAAACAATGAACATTTTATAAGTTATTTTTTAAATTGTTTTATGTATTCATTTCTCATCATTATTTTGACCGCTTGACCATGTACTAAATGAATTCGAAACTTTAAAATTTTTGCATGTACATGCATCACTCACAAAGTACATGAATTTCAACGGTTTGAATTCGTAATTCGAAGTCAATCCGATAGCCTTTTGAAGATGTGCTCACTAACCCCTCTTGGTGAGCACACATTACACTCTAGTTTTGCTCTACATATTAACCCTCTCATGAAAACATCAATCAAGATCTTTAATTCGACGAACTCCACCCGCTCTCCACGCCCCCATCCTGCTAATCCTTGGTAATTTTTTTTCTCTCCCTTTTTTTCATTGGGGTTTAGCCTTGATACCACTTTTGGGATGTTTCTCTATTAATTAATATTCAATTCCTATATAGAGTGCATCTTTCATCAGATGGTCCATTTGGTCCCTGATTTTGTTGTTCTGCATCGACGTCCTCGAGTTGTTGATCTGAGATAAGTTGTAATGTGGACCGACATTTTTATTAATATTCAAAGTTAATTACAAATTAATAAATATACCCATGTTAGCTGGATTTTTCAAAAATGCTCAAACCAGTCATTTAATGGCCGGTTCTCATTTTTTTCTCGACCGGTCATTTAATAGCTGGTCCTCAATTTTTTTTTTAGAAACACTATGAAGAGCAAGATGTTGAAATCTAACACTAAAAATTCGAATTTCTTTTTTAAATATTTGTTAGATTACTTATTTTGATGTATAAGCACTTGGCTATATGATGACTTTAAAAGTCTGATCCTGACTAGACATTGTATATGTTACTTCTGTACTAGTGCATGCATATAACTAATGATAGTAGATCTTAGAAAAAAGTCTGCGATCCAAGACTGTAAACATCTTAAGCTGAAAATTAATTTATATTATTGAAGATTCTTATTTTGACGACATTACTATTGAAATTTAAATTACTAAATAAAAACATGAGAGGGGCAACTCGTTGGCATCCAATGGTTCAGCTGAGCGCAATAACCATCCAAATGAAAATGATTCGCCCTACTGCATGATGTGCATCAAGTTAGCTCATGTAAGAGGATCTAAATTAGCAAATGTACAATTAATAACGAGACCGGCTAATATAATATTAGTGTCGTATGACATCAACTCTAACTTATTAGATAGATTTCAAACGACAAATTCAAACCGTTCAAAATAATTTATTATATGAGCGATGCATTTACTTGCAAAATTTATATCAAGTCAAGCGGTCAAAAATGTTGAAATATGAATGCATCACAATTAACTTAAAATCTTCCACATTTGACTGCTTGATTTGATACTAAATAAATTCAAAAAATTATAAATTTTATATGTAAACGCACAACTAATGAAGTAGATCGGTTTGAATACGTCGTTTGAAGTCGATTCGATAGGTTTTGGAGTTGGTGTTATATAAGTTGAAATGAGACTGATGTCATACTAGCTAGACTCATTAATAACTCTTGCATAAAAATAGCACATGTATAATTAATAACCCTTGAAAAAAAAATAGTACAAATACTCTCATTCCTATATTTACAATTTTATAATAATGTAAGAGGATCAAAGTTAGCACATGTATAATTAATAACTTTGCATAAAAATAGCACATGTATAATCAATAACTCGTGAGAAAAAATAGTACAAATATTCTTGGTTCCTGTATTTACAATTTTAGAATAATGTAAGATGATCTAAGTTAGAACATCTACAATTAATAACTCTTGCATAAAATTAAATAGCATATTTATAATTAATAACTCGTGGAAAAAAATAGTATAAATATTCTTCATTTCTATATATACGGAAGACATATTAAAGGAGCCTCAGGCCTTTCTGAAACAACCATCCAGAACTCAGAAATGGATTTTCCGATCCTTCACAATCCCCTCTCACAACTGCCGCTGTCGCTGCGATCAGCGCCTCCATTGCTTTCCTCAGCTCTTTCAGAAAGCACCACAAAAGCACAAGCAGAAGCAGAAGGTACTTCTTTGCTTTTCAGAGAAAAAAAAATGCAACCTTTACCAATATCATGGGGAGGATTAAAACACAAAATTAAATATTGGTCTGTACATACTTGCTATGCTATTCACGAAAATTTAGGGTATTACGTTTTATTTAACAGTCTGAAATTCGGAGGAAGTTGCTTTCAAGAATATATATATAAAGAGTGTTGTTGTTTTTTTTTTCTGAAATTATGTTATATAAAAGAAGAGTAGGGTTAAAATGTCTCATTAGTTTTGTGCCCTATCATGCCTCGATCAACATCATTATCTCTATTTTCAAAGTCTAAATAATCGATCCGAACTGTTCAACATGATCTTCATACTAAAATGTGCTTGGATAACAAATTTTATAGTTTTTAGAATGTTTTTACTAATTGTTTAGAGAGGTATAAAGTTACTATTTTTGAATGGTCCAGAATCTTCTAAAAAGAGTGACTTTGTACCTATCTTAAAAAATAGCAATCTTTTTTTTAAAAATATTAATTTTTTTATCCATGCACATTTTAATATAAAGATCATATTGAGCGGTTCAGATCGACTGTTTAAACTTTGAAAATAGAGATAACAATGTTGGATAATAATGGAACACAAAACTAATAAGGCATTTTTAACCCTACTCATGATAAAAGAATATGCGCCAGCTCTTTCAGGTAAGGAGGTAAATGAGCAATTTAAGTTTGTACTGAGTCAGTTTAGTTTCAGATCCTTTTGGATGCCAGGATAAATTCAAGCCTGGATCAAATCAGATCATGGTAGATACTCAATTGAGATTATTTGAATCAAATTCATAAATTCTGGTTGTTTCTAGAACGGTCAGTGTTGTTGAGGCAATCAAATCTGCATTTTGGACACGTTTAAAAAAAAAACCGAGTTATTTCAGTATGCATTCAGCTTGCTCTTCCTAGTTCCTAGCTATTATTTGATTTAATATCTTCAATTATGCATAGATATTAGTATGGCAACACCGGAAGCAGAAATAATTAAGCTACGGCTAAACTATCCTCAATTTTTGTTGAATTTGAAAATCAATGAAAATTTTACAATAGAAAATATGAGAAAATTAATAAGGCATGACTTAAAAAAAATTTGTACATGAGAGATTCTATATTTTATATACAATATTTCTAACTCGTCTTGACAGCAGCTCCCTGCCATTGCAATATTCTCGTGTGAAAAAAAAATATATATACTCACATTTTTTTCGAGCTACACTTAAACTGGGGCAAGGTCTGATTTTTTCAGATTTGGTTTTTTTGTTCTTTATGGATTCGGTTCTTCAGAGGCAAAGAAAGGTGGATGTGATTGCTGATCGGTAGAGAGATCTACAGGTAGCGACATGTTTCGTTAATTAGAGAGATCTACAGGTACCTCTCCCTACACTCTCCTTCTCAATCAGTGATGTCTCTTTGCTCTTCACAGGAGAAACCTTCTCGGATCCATTTGGAACTAGTTCCGGTTCGGATATCCGCAAGAGAGGAAACTTCTCGATGAGCGACGACTCTTTGCTCTTCACTGTAGAAACGCCTGCTCCCGCCGCTGATCGGAGGAGGAGATGGACAGAACAATTTTACCTAATCACTTGATCAGAGGCGGAGGAGGAAGTTCAGTCTGATCGGCCATAGGCGAGAGTGATTTTGTATGTTCGTTAGAAAATAGATCAGTTCGTAGATATATTTGGGGATAGAGATCAGTTCAACGGTTAGGGGACGTTTAGGGACCAAACAGCGGGGGACAATATAATTACTCAAAATTTTTTTGTACATGAGAGATTCTTTATTTTATATACAATATTTCTAACTCGTCGATCTTGACAGCAGCTCCCTGCCATTGCAATATTCTCATGTGAAAAAAATATATATATACTCACATTTTTTTGAGATAAATATAGAAATCATAAAATCAAGCCTCTCAACTTAAAATATCCACAAAATATTTTTAGCCGAGTTTTAATTAAACTTACAACTTCCGATGCAAAAGAAACTATTTTAGCCACTAAACCAAATTAATATTAGTTTTTGAATATATATATATATATATATAGATATATACTAATTATTCTTTACTAATTATATCTCTGACTGCATATTCCTAGGAAACCTTTGACTTATTCTGTGCAATTATCTATTGTTTAATTGAATTGAGATTTTGAGGCGTGAGCAAATTAAGTCATTGTCCTCTGTTAATTTGAAATTTAATTCCCGCAAAATATATATAAAAGACAGTGGATATATATTACAGTTAATGGGAGCCCTTGTTAGAAATAAAATAAAAATAAAATACTAATTACTTCCTCTTTTTCTTGAATTATCAGAGGGACTACACCTTGATAGCATAATAGAAGAAATAACCGAGTATACTTTTATAGCCAAGCATATTAATAGATTAGAGGAAATGGCCCACGTTGATGATCCACGAAGAATTTCAATTGGGCGTGTGCGAAGCTCGCCTTTTATATGCCGCCTGCGTGGAAGCTCAGAAATAACCAATTGTGTATTCAGACCTCGAGTAATCTCCATCGGGCCATATCATCATGGTAAGAATTACCTCGCCAAAATGGAGAGGCACAAGTCACGATTTCTCCAGGACTTCCTATGCCGTGATGCTAGCAGAAGTTTAGAGCATCATCGAAACAAAGTGAAGATGATGGAACAAATGCTAAGAGATGATTATGAGACAAAGTTTGATCTTACAAGCGATCAATTTGTAGATATGATGATACTGGATGGGTGCTTCATTCTGGAGTTGTTGATTAAAATCTACAATCATACACCAGATGAAATTTTTAAGAACGAGTCGTTGTTACGGTACATCAAAACTGACTTATTGATGATTGAGAACCAGGTACCATTTCTTGTACTTGAGATATTGCATGGCGATCAACGTAATTATGGGGGTCCAATTCCAATTCCTACCATAAATCAACTTCTTGCCTACTATTTCTGGGATATGAAAAATGATTTGTGGAGATATGAAGGCCGCCCGCATCACAGCCTGTTGCACTCCTACCATCAACTCTTCATTTTTCCTCCTCTTGGTGATAAAAAAGCAATACTTGCCCAACCAAAAAGAAGGAAATCTTCAAACTTTGGCGTAGTACATGGTTTGCACCCTATTCCCTCTGCTAAAGAGCTTGAAAAAGCTGGTGTAGTGTTCAAAGCGAAAAAAACCGTAGATTTTCTGGATATTACTTTTAATGGGAAAGTTCTTGAAATGCCTGTCCTGTCTGTGGACAAGCCATTCCTACTACTTTTCATCAACCTTGTCGTGTTTGAAAGAGTTGCTGCCCGTGATGATATCATGAAAGGCTATTGTTATTTCATGAGTTCCTTACTACAGTATCACCATGATGCTGCTGTCCTACAAAAGCATGGAATCATTGAGAGCAATCTCATGCCCGACGGGAGTTTATCGAGCTTGTTCGGTCGGCTGCAGAGTTTTCAATCGATTCATCATGTAGTGCCCCTATATTTCCTGGGTTTGATGGAAGATTTGAGGCAGTTTCGCGACAGATCAGAGATAACAAGGCATCAAATTCTACGATACTATTCCAATCGTATGCGGTCCATAATTGAGTTTTTATGGTTGTCCTTTTGGGCTGTTATTTTCTTTTTCGTTATTCCCATCATCACCCTCGGTTTTGTCATTATCTGTATTGTTGAAATTAGTGATACTCTGCACCATTGGAAATCAAAGTGAAAGGATCGAAAGGGAATGTATGGAATGGGTAGAGAGGGGAGGCTACTCTTTAGATTAATTAGGAGGTACAAATTGGGGGCAAATGCTTCATAAAAATGTGTCTCTGTTCATCATCATATCCTTTTGTCTTCCTTCCAATATTCAATAAAAGTGTAGTAGTATTGTTATTTTCTGGACTTGTACTACTTTAATTTGGTTTAATTAACTTGGAAGTTAGAAACTAAGTAATATGTTATTGATAAATTTGGTTTATATTATAAAATTTTTCTTGTTCCGTCACTTGTGATCGCATATTAGAATACTTGTGTTTTCTTGTAAATATTTCTGTGCAAGTTTATATATTAAAGCATGTTTTGGGAAGTGTTGGATTATAATTAGTACTTCTGAGACATGGCATATATAGATATCTATATTTGAATAAAAAAAATTAATAGTGTGTATATGGATCACAGTTAAAAATAGTCTGAAGTTATCAATTGCTTAATTAGAAACCATCTCTCTATGCCACTCACCGTGTGAAACGGTGAAATATACAGACCATTTTGCTATATATAGTGTTGGTATTAATTATACTCTTATATTAAACACTGATCAACATATTTGGAGTGAACATTTAGTTTGTTGGTTGAATATGAATCAATAATTAAACATGCTCATTGTATATATATAGATAGCATACAGATTAAAATATATCCTATATATTATTAGTAAACAAGATTTGGCCCTTAAAAGCTAAGATTAGCAGTATCGGTTACGGTTTCGTTGGGTTAAACATGACTCTTATATATTTGACAGTTACAAATAGAGTTGAATAACAGGAATAACAGTAAAACACTGATATTGCAACAATTGCAAAGTATTTCATAAATACTGAGTTTGAAATATTCTACCACTACTAGAATCTGGATTTGTTGCATGGGTAAAAATCTTTGTTGCAAGGGTAAGTAGTGTCCATGCAACAAATATTGGCATTTCTGACACAGTCAAACTTGTTGCATGGGTGTCACATGCAACAGTTACCCTTGCAATAAGTCTGATGGTTACCCATGCAACTGCTTCTTATTTACCCATGCAACAAATATTTGATGACCCGTGACCCGCCAGCAAAGATAGAAAGTATATTTTAATGAATGTCCATGCAACAACTCATCTCATACCCATGCAACAAGTCTCCCGAATTGAGACTAAACAGTTGCATGGGTAACCCATGCAACAAGTATTTGAGAACTATTTGTTGCATAGGCTCACCCTTGCAACAAATCTCCAGAATCTAGACTAAACAGTTGCATGGGTAACCCATGCAACAAGTATTTGAGAACTATTTGTTGCATGGGCTTACCTGTCAATTATACATCATGCAAGCATGGTTTTCCAGGTGCTCTCTGAATTCAAGAATGTATCAAATTTATAATATCATGATATATGAACCTATAATCTAAGTAACTTATTTTAATGGTCAACTAAAGTAGAATCTTATTGCAGATTAAATCCTATTTTTTTCATTGTTTGCAACTTTGATCCCAAGAATTCATATTTAATTAACCAACAACAATGTTCTTTCTGTTGCTAGCAAACAACACCTCCACAGTTTCTGAAATAACGGAAAATACATGGTTAAGTATTTGCAATTATAATTCTCTCTGGGTAACTAGGACCAAATAAATAGTAGAGAAATTTATATATATATACCCATCATAATTTCTTTAATTAGATATTTACCCATTCAAAATTGAAAATTAGTTATTTTCTCATCTAAACATAATCTAATTATTAATATACCCATTTGTAAAAATTTCAACAAAAAATATAAAATCAATATTTATTAAATATTTAAAAGACAATTTTACCCTTAGCAATCCTTCAACTTATATTTCCTGCATGATGTTCCTGGACATTTAAAAGCCGTACACAAAATTATTAACAAATCATAGGTAGACTCGACATGTGCTTCATACGCATATAGAAATAAATATAAAGTAGTAGTCCTAACTTAAGATAAAACACCAATCAATTTTTTCCTTAATCTAACTTAAGCCCCAACTGCACATTCGTAAAATAGATGCACACTCAAATAAACACCAATCAAGACATAGGCTTAATTACGATTGTGCAGTTGGGGCTTTAAACTCATAGGCTTTCTTGCTACTACACCAATCAAGGCATAGACTTAATTAACCTAACAAGCAAAAAAAATATTTGAGTGTGCATCTATTTTATGTCATAATATAGAGATAAAATTATAACATAAAATGGACATAACTTTACATGTTACCACATCAGTTTTTGTACATTCACAATCTGTTTAGCTAAGTGAGTGCTTGCAATAAATAATTGATGACAAACTTGTTAGAAATTAAATATGCTAACGAATAGTCATTCAGACATTTCACCAAATATCTTGTGTGCACTAAAGAAAGCACCTAAGTACCAAATTTGTTGGTTCATAACAAATGTGGTATGCATTGTTACACTAAGGATGGTAATTTCAGTTGGGAACTTCAACAAACAGATGGTTCACCCTCTGCCAAAATTGGTTATACATGTGTTACTGTACCTGCCCTTCCCCACACCTGTACCAATGGCAAGGTATGATCCCTCCCTTGTCCATTGTACTGCACATACACCATCTCTTGAGCCCATATCACATAATTTTGTAACCTAAGAAAGGAAACCACAAACGAATTTTGTCAAGAAGAAAAATCTCCGCTATAGTCTCCAGAGGACCAAACAAAATTGCGAAATATATAGGAATTATGCGGCACAAGAGAAACCCATAGCCAAGGGAATCAAAAGAGGGATTTTTCACCGAACTTGGTGTCTTGTAACCAGGTGTAAAAGCTACCATTTGACTTGGAATTCACTATCGAAGTAGTACCATTAACACAACAAATCTGTACTGGCACTCTTCAATCTCCTTAGTCGCTACATCTTAGTCCAAAAGTAACAAACATTGGTTGTTTTTCTTCTCTGAGGCAAAGTAACAAACACTTAGATGGCGGAAATGTCTTTTCTGGCGGCAAGAGGGAAAAATTAGGAGAGGACTAAAGTGAAAGGAAATAGTGGGAGGGAAATGAAACATCGGGGTTCAATTGATGAAAATTAGGAGGGAAATTGTCAAATTTTGGGAGGGAATTAAATTGAGTGATTTGTGTGGGGAGGCGGTTTGGATTTCCAAAAAAATTTAGAGAGGAGGATACGCAGAGAGACAGAGAGGAGAAGACAAGTGGGACCCAGTTGCCATACAGACGTCGCTTTAATATATAAGATGAATGATCATTAAATGGAGATGTCCATTGATAATCATGACAGCACATTTTTTATCAGACGGCTCAGGTTTATATATGTACAAATTAATTAATGTATGCACCGTAAATAATATGAAAAAACTTCCAAAAAAAAAATTAGTTCGTTTACGTTTTTTATGGCCAAATCATACTTACAATTGTCAAATTTATAGAATTTTATCATTATTTGTCCCTTCAACATGTGTCAATATTTGTGGACCGTTCATTTTCACGTGAGCAATCAACGGTCGATCTTCAATGAAAAGATTCTAAATTTGTTTTGAAATGATCAAGGAAAAAATTGAACATAACCAACATAAAATTTCTGAAATTTGATTATGTCTGAGCTTCGATCCAACGTGAAGTGTGTATAGCCCTTCGATGTTTCTATATTCCGTCGGCTTGATGGATAGGTAAAAAAAATAAAAAATTCATCAAACTTTGCTGCATGAAAATAAATTCAGTGCTCTTTAATTTCAACAGTTCCGATCGACCAACAGACGACGTGTTTACGCACCCCTTCATTAACTCACAAAGCAAGATTTTGTGTATCATGTTCATGCATATAAGATATGAGTCAGAAACTCTAATTTACGAGTCGATGAAGGCGCACATAAATATGTCGTCCGTTGGTCGATCGGAACCGTTCAAATTAAAGAACATTCCATTTATTTTCTTGCGACAAAATTTGATGAAAAAATATTTTTATTTACCTATCCATCGAGCTGACGGAATATTGAAACATCGAAGGACTATAAACACTTCGCGTTGGATCGAAACTCCGATATACAATCAAACGTAAGATATTTTATGAAATTCAATCTAAATAAACTAATTATTTTGCTAAATTTGTTGTTTCCCTCTCTGTCAATTTTTTTTATTTCACCCTCTGCCAAAAATTTAATTCTCTCTCTGTGCCGAGTACCAAAATCTCAAAATTTGTTCAATAATTGCGTAATTTCATTATATTTTTCAATTCCAATGTTTTTAATGAATTAATGTCGAATTGGTTCATTAATTGCTTAAACTCCATTAATCACATATTGTGTAAATGAAAAAAAAATTTTAATTTTACGGTGAGTAAAATAATTACTAAGAATATTTCTCAAATAACAATCATTAAATTAAAATATTTAAAGGAAAACAAAACAAGTAAGAAAATAAAATGAAAAATAGAATGAAAAATAAAACAGAAAAAAGCGAAAATGAAAATTTTCTTGCTTCCCTCCTAATTTTTTATATGTTCCCTCTATTTTTTTTCAGGTTCCAACCAGTTTTTTTGGGCAAATTCACTTCTCTAGAGCCGTCTCAAATTTCCCTCTTAAAATTGAGAGCAGATTGGGTCCGATGCCCATCGGACTCAAATTTGGATCCGATGGGTTCAGGGACCGTCCATTTGTTTTAAGATTCGTGTGCACCAATATTAAAGCAGACGCGATTTGCGGGCACGAATCGCGAAAGCAGATCGGACGGTTATCGAGCCCATCGGACCCAAATTGACCTCCTTAACATCCAGAGCCGTCTAAATTTCTTTACCAAAGACCGGTAAAATCCTAACCCAGCCCCCCCCTGACTTGCCTTTTCTTCTCTCACAACCCAACACCTGTGCTCTCTCTCAATAAGCACCTCCCACCTCTTCTCTGTACCTTCTCCGCCTACTCTGGCCAGGCCACATTCCCCACTATCAGTACACGTTTTTTCCCTCTCTCCACGCCCCCTTTCAGTCCTACTTTTCCAAACCCTAGATCTAAAGTGCGAAAGATAAATGAGAAGAGCAGCAACGACAATTCGGCTCAGGCAGTGCGCACTCCGCCAGCGACATCCTGTTGCTCGGAGAGGATCTCCCCCTAGTTGACCTCAGCACCGCCTCTGATATCAGCACCATCGCGCGCCTCTCTGGCATTCTTTCCCGCTTCGCCAGAGCAATCGGCGTCTTTCCATCCTTTCCTTACTGGATGACCATGCCAGAGATCACATCCTCATCTTCAAGCCCGTTCTTCAGGTTTTGCTCACCTTAGCTTTCTTTTTATGATTTTAGTATAATTTCAGTACCAACACGGAGCCACCACTTGCTTCTCCTATCAAAATTATGGCTGTGATAGGAATACATATTCTTATGGTAATAAATAATTGCTTAAATTAGCTGAAACTTTGGTAATAAATAGTTGCTTAAAGAAAACTAGCACTACGTTACTAGCTAAAAGGGATTGATACTCCCTGCATTTTGCTGGTAAATGTAAGTAAAAGTTGATAAAGGGACTCAAAACAATCAAATTGTGATTAAAAAAAGGACTAAAATAAAAGTAGCATTACTCAAATACCAAAGGAAGATGCTTATAACACTCAGTAGCATCAATTATAAATTTATAACTGTACTCAATCTGAAAAGAAAGATGGTTAATTGGTTACCCCCAAGGAAAATAACTAATTTTCAGAAAATGAGCCCAATAAAAGTGCATTTTGTGGCAAATACATCGAATAACTTTGAAATAGTATATATTAGTAGTTAATTCTAGAGCGGTTTTAGGGATCCCTTTTTTTGAAGAGTTAAGAGAAGCAATGACAGCACTTGATCTCTCTGCTGAGGTACCAAAACAGATTTTTGTAGGTTCCCTTTTCTTATAGACTCGAGCATATGGCATCTCATTGTATGAAAGTGGTATGATGTGGATGCAACCTTTTCAGGCAGTTGTACGCTATGGTGGGGATGCAAAGGCCTGACTTGCAGGTACGGTCTAATTATTATTTTCAATGTCATTTTAGGATTCGAGAATTTAACCCATGCTATAAGTCCCGATTTAGTAGTGTAGCTTCTTCTGGCTGTTGCTTAAGTACGGAAGAAGATATCATTTTAAAATTGATACAATTGATAAATTAAATGATACGAGTTGTGTGTTTAACTTGAGCTCTATTTTTCCCAATCCAACATGCATGCTAACAAGTACTCTTCCTACTTGAAAATTGATTGGTATTTAGAAAGTACAATGTAACAATCTCCACTGTAAAATTTGCCCATCTCCTCCTCAGGGACTAAAATCATGTTGTTCTTATTGATACGCCAACCCTTCAAGGTAAAATTCCAATTAAATCCAGTAAGATGAGAGGTTCTATCTTTATTACAGAATTGCAAAGAAAGACAAAATATTTAACTCCATGCATGGCACCATAGTACGCATCATTATGCGCTATGCATAGTACCATACCCCTAACCAGCCTCCTAAGAATTATTGAACCTTAAAAATGAAGATATTGATCCATAGCATGCATCAGTATGCGCTGTGCATAGTACCATATCCCTAAACAGCCTCCTAGGAATAACCAAATAACTGTAGTTGTTCAACCAAAACCTAGGAATTTTTACTATTACAATAACATCATGGTTAAGGGCAGTGAGCGGTACAAAGGTGACCGGCATGACAAAATAAGCTACCTGCACCTTGGTTCAAGTGTTAAAGTATTTTACAGAAATATAAAATTTACTCTAAATTTCTGAATTTTAATATTTATTGTCACTTGAATTTAATGTGTATTTCTGATTGCTAAATTCTCATTTGAATGGATTCTTGTTTAACTTAGGCTCAAGGTTACAGTCAGGGACCTCAAAATGTTGGTCTAATGGGGAATATCACTAATTTGGAGGTGAAATTGTCAACTTAAAACTATATGATGTTAATAGTACTCACTGACCAGATGTTGAAAGGTGCATAATCTAAAACAATTATTCTATGGTTAATGCTTAGGGTCAAGGTCCCACAACACTACCTCAACCTCATGGAGGAGCTTCGGGAATGCCGATGGCCATCCCTCAGGTATCATATCAAATGTTGGAACCTTTTTCTTTTTTTAAGAACATAGGTTGTAGGAAATTTCCTTGTTTGTGGCTTTTTAGGTATCATACTTAAAAATAGGTTCTAGCTAGATGCTTGAAGGTAACTGATAATTTATCAATTAGTCCTATGTTATGAAGATAAAATGAGAATAGAAATATACTTAATCTACCATTTAGTCCTATGTTATGAAGATAAACTGATTTTATATGTGTAGTAGGTTATGAAGATATACCTATTATACTTATTTTAATGCTTTTTGAGTGTTTCTACAATTTATTATCAATATTACATTTCATTCTATGCTATACGTTGTATATGTAGGGTCTAGGTGCTGATTTTACAGAATCAAATGGGGGAAGAAATTTCCAAGCACTTCTCAATGTGCAATCTGAAAATCAAGCGGCAACATGTCTAGGTGCTGACGCCGACTGGTTCGGGGAAGAAAGGTAGAACAACCAGCCCTTCTAGTGTGGGGTGTTGTAAATCATTATCACAGAAAAATTGTATTTTGTATAGCTAAAAAAGTAGCATCTCTTTGTATATTTTTGGGTGATGGGTTGTGTGTATATATTGGTTATAGAAACAAGTGGTTGCAATCCTTTTTGTTCTGATGTTTCAAGGAAAGCTTGAATTTACTATAATGATTAATGATAATTAAAATGTTACTCTCCATGTTTTATTGTGTTATTGTTCTTATTATGTTTCAATGTGTAATGTAAAATGTTTCTTGGTTACTTATGGGTTGGTACCAAATCGGTACAGGTACCAAATTGGTACGGGGTGAATTATAGAATTGGGCCTGAATTTTTTTTCAGGAATGACAATTTTTTGCATCGGAAAATCTATACAAATATGGGGCGCAGACAATATCCTTACAAATAACCTGGTGGGGCCCACCTTCTTTACCCATGCAACTAATAGGTTAATTATCCATGCAACTAACCATGTGGGACCCACGTTATTTACCCATGCAACTACTCACTCCTCTATCGTTGCAACTAATCCATGGGACCCACACACTTTACCCATGCAACTACTCAATCCTCTATCGTTGCAAATACTCCATGGGACCCACGCACTTTATCCATGCAACTACTCAATGCTATATTGTTGCAACTACTTCCTCCATTAGCTTTGTTGCATGGGTACTTATTGCAAGGGCCTACCGTTGCAACAAGTATTCCATAAGTTATTGCAAGGGTAACCCATGCAACAAGTCGGAAATTGAGTAGTTGCAACGGGGGTTGTTGCATGGGTACTTGTTGCAACGGTAGCCCATGCAACTAACATTTTTTGGGGTTGTTGCAAGGGTAAGCCCATGCAACAAGCCAAATTTTACCCATGCAAAAAACCAGAATTCTAGTAGTGTACTTCTACATATATAACAACTTTAGATTATTTTTTTTTCTAATTGTATTAGAACTTTAAAAAGAAGAATAAGTAGCAGTTATTTTTCAAGTAACAAAATTCAATTAAATCTTATAACAAACAAAGTAATAATAGATTAGGAGAGAATATAGTGTCATTTATATCTTTAACAGTTAAAACTATTGAACATAATTCTATTAAGGGCCGAATTTTTGCTCATTTCTTTCAATTTATTGGCCATCTAAAATATTCCATGTTCAATAAAGACTCCATTTCAAAAAGGAAAGTCAAGGAGAAGTGGCGTAGTCCCTGTCTCTCTCTCATCTTCCTTCTTTAGCCGTCACATTCGCCTTCCAACCTCAATACCGCTCCACCCTCCCGCCTCTAAACTCTAGATCCACCCTAAATCTTAGATATGCCTCTAAACTCGTGAGTTGTATCCTTACCTCAAAACCCGTTAAACCAAAATCATTGACGGATGGGTGGGGTGGGGTGGGGGGGGTGCGAGGCTGTGCCGGCTACTCCCCCCCTCCCACCACCACCATTGCCAACTACTCGGCCCAAAAAAGAAGAAGGATGTCGCTATGTTGTTTTAGGTGTTTGCGTTGTTAGATGTTGTTGTTGTGTTGTTAGATGTTGAGGTTATGAGTTTAGATTAGTGTTCTAAATAACTAGCTATAGTTTTTTGGACCATATATAAAAGTTATGCTATGGGATAAAAGTTCACTAATTCAGTTATGACTGCTGTATTACATGGGCTTCTTTTTTATTTATTTTTACAGTTTGCATGGACTTCTGTTTCTATTTGTGATGCTACATGGTCCGCTTATGTGCTTATTCCTTTTGCTTGCTTTTTGTCTAGTATTCACTTGTAAAATTATTGCCCTTCGTTTCAATTGAAAACTGATTTCGATTATTGGAATTTGTAAAATAATCAAATAGGTACTGACTTCGTTTCACTTGTAAAATTAATTACTCTGTCTATTATAATATGTAATATGAGATATGAACTATTAAAGAATGTTATATTATCTTGTAGAACCTTTTTTTTATTACTTGTATGATTGAAAAAAATATAGACTTAGATTAGTTGTCATTTGGTTGTTACCCCAATTCTTCAATATTGATAATGTTGATAATTAGTAGAAATATAGAATATAGTTTTTTTTAGAAAAAAAAAACGCTATGTACCATAGCTTCCGCAATAACTATGCTATTCGCAATAGCTTTTTTTAGCCTCTCTGTGACGACGCGATAATCGCTATTTAGAAACTTGGTTTAGATTGTTGAAGTTATTTATATTGATGATGTTGTAGATGTAAATCGATGGATGTAATTATATATTTTATTTAATGAAAAATATACTTGGCAGCTACTGCGCCAAGGTTTCAAAAATAAATAAATAAATAAAGACTCCCTTTCCAATAGAAGTACATAAGTGCAACTTGTGGGTAAATTTGATCAGACTTCAGGTTTTGGAGCATCAAAATTTGACAACAGATTTATTTTAGACAGGCAATCAAATATTACATGAATAGTGGATTATCACTGTATTCCAAGTTGAATAATTAGAATAGCTTATTCGGATCATTAAAGCTTAATACTGGGTTTGGTTGGCGCGTAGATTAGAGTCAGGTACGTGTCATTTCAACAGAAATAACATATATCCTTGCAAATTGCAATACTTTAGATAGGTGCTAATGAATTTGTTTTGTATGATTCTAAATTTATAGTTGAAAATAAAGATTAAGAACTTACACAAGGAGAGAAGGCAATGGCGCAGGGAGGGGGAGAGGGAGAGATAGATCGGCAAGGGAATATGAAAAGATCGCACGGTGCTGGGGTTAAGCGCACCAGGAGGGTTTGGCGAGCCTAGCATACACTGGCCTTACTATTCAAATCAGTGTTATTAGAATCGGACTGGACCTGCCGGTAGAACCGGATTAAACCGGAACCAGAGTCCTTTCCGGTTTGGTTCGATTAGGAGACCGCTTCTGTTATTGAACCGTTATAAAACGGTTTAATGGGCCGGTTTTTGATAAAAAAAAAAACGAGTAACTCGGTTTAAGAAATCCGGTTTTATACTGGTTCACTTTTTTACAACTTTTTTCTGGCATTAAATATGAGAGAGAAGTAAGAGATTGTTATTGGCTAGCTTTTTACATCCGTACACCATGACATGTAAAGTCAGTAAAGTACATGTTATGTTAAGATTTATTCTATTCTATAAAATTTGCACATAAGCCCTCAAAATATTAGATATTCTAAGAGAATAATTATGTATATATGATAAAACGTCTGAAGGAGGTAGGCTGTGCTTAAATCAAACTATATTTATTTTGAGGAGGGTTCAAATGCCTCCATTTTTCATGCCTCCACCATGCCTCCATTTTTAAAAACTTTAATAACCCAAAATTTAAAACAAAAAAATCAAAATAAAACCGTTGGATATGATCTACATAATTTTATCTATGTGCTCGTAAAAAATTATCACATTTTGATTTTGTTTTTATGTGAATCAATAAGTTGAAAAATCAACGTCTAGAAATTATCCACATTAGTACATTTTTTACAAGCTCTTGATAACAACCAAAACAAAATTGAAATGTCATAATTTTTTGCACGTGTATAAATAAAATGATGTAGATCATATCCAACGGTTTTATTTTGATTTTTTTGTTTTAAATTTTGAGTTATTAAAGTTTTAAAAATGGAGGCATGGTGGAGGCATGAAAAATGGAGGCATTTGAACCCTCCTCATTTATTTTTATATATTTAATTCTCTTCAAAGTAACAATGATCACTATTTTACTTTTATTCTAATTTTCATTATTTTTGTTGAAGTTTTATATTTTTATTAAGATATAATTTATTATTTTTACAAATTATTAAACAATATAGAAGCTTTATCCACCTAAAAAACATTCAAACTTTTTTAATAAAATCAGTATTATTATTTTATTTAAAAGTTCAATTTTTAAATATATTTATAAATACTTTCTTATATTATTTAATATGTATGTATGAATTTTTACAAATATTATACAAAAAAAATATGATTATTTTATTATAATTAATTCTCATATCTTCATATATGTAAGTATTTAAATAAACCATCAATTGAACCGGTTGAACCATCGGTTCGACTAGTAAACCGTTAACCCGAAGTTTTACTGGGATGATGTCCAGTCCGGTTCTGATAACATTGATTCAAATACACAAATTTCAAAAATCATGGCTTAATTATAAACAGCAGATTATTACTTGGGATTTAAATGTGAGACGAGGATTAGAGAAAAAGTAATTCTTCTTATTTAATTACATGCACAGAATTAATTGGTAGAATTTACTCAAATCATTTTCGTTAAATTGGACAAGATTTTTCTGGTGCAGATTGTCATTGACGCCACTGTTTGTTTGCAGTGCAATTTGGGCATTAATTGGTAACTAAAAGCAAATGATTTAATAAGGATTCCATTTTTTATATTGACTAATTTCATTTTTCCCCGGTGTAAGGTCAATTATCAAAGAATTGCATGATTTATTTCTTTGTAATTTGTACATAGATAAAATTATGTTTAAGAGAAAGATGTTAAACTATTATTTCAAAGTGCAGGAAAGCAACTCAAATTCTTAGACTTTCACAGGAAAACCCGAAATCTAATAATCAGATTTCTCAACCAATTCTACATGTGATGAATATTAATCAAGAGAAACCTTCGCAAATCTTTTTTAGATCATTTAAATGTGAGATAGATCCAGTCATTCAGGTAAGCGCTTCCAACTATCATATTATCCTAGCTACTACTGAAATCAAATAGTAGAAGGTCAAAATTTTCTTTATCTTGTGTTATATTATAAAATATAATTTTTTTTATTAAAATAAAAAAAATAATGTTTATCCCCTCTCCCAAATTCAAATCTTAGCTAGTTAAGCCCTGACGACATATTGCCGTAGCAAATACAATAACTGGTTAAGTATACATATACAACTGTAGAAAAAGATTTTGGATTTGTCAGGCCTTGAATATGCTGTGTATATATTAGGTAACGTCCGGATTGATATTATTAACAATTAATGATTGATAATGATTTTTTAAAGTTATTTAAATTAAATTAAAAATAAATAAAAAATGAATTTTGTACGTATGCTATTGATTACATAGATAGATAGATAGCTTGAAAATCTAATTAGCTACTTGATCAATATGAAAACTAATGATCTAATTATATTAACACTATTGATGACCAATTGATTTTCAAATGACATAAAATTAAATCTATCAGTGAGAGTACATTAAGCCTTGGCCCAAATGGATAAGGCCCCTTTGAAGCCACATTAAAGCTCATGTTTTCAAGTTTGAATTTCAGCTGAGCCGAAATAGAAACTTGAAATTCTCGAGTAAAAGGGTTAGACGAACTGAGAATCTCGATTATGGGCTGAGATCCCAGTTGGGCCTTAGACCTTTTATGTTACAGTTTGGATTTGGGTTTGGGTTTTTAAAGATGAAACACGTCAGGTTCCTTTTTATTGAAAATCGTGTATAGAATATAAATTTGATGTTCATAAAATCACACCTTTTATTAATATTTTTTTCTCAAATTTCTAGGATCACGTTTGTCCACTGAAGTACATCGTACGGTTAAGGACACTACATCAAAAATCAAAGTTTTCAAATATTTATGATTCATAAGATGGTCATGGTAGTAGGTCACAGTATTTGCGTATTACATTTGGGATTTTGTTGGGAATTGTCGGTATTACATTATTGGTATTATTATGTTATTGTTTGAGAAATCGAAGAACTAGACATTCTGGAGCGGAACAGACTGATTCAGGACTTGAGCCTGCTTCACCACCAATGCCACCTCTTATCCGGAGCTTTGAGCCTACAACTATTATGACTTTGTTCGTAATCGCATGCATATTCTCCACTTCCACATATAGGGGCGGAGCCAGATTTTCGAATAATGGGGATCAATCATATAAATTTTTCCTATAGAGAATGGAGATCAGTTAATTTTACAATACCATGACATGGGATTGCATGTGTACAAAAGGCAATATGTATATATGTTGCACTAATTGTAATCTATTAATATTCTCTATGGTTTTATATGAATTCATATATAATGATCGGCCCAATGGAAGTTTATTATATATTTTTCAAATAAATAATTTAAACCATATAACGTTATTTTTAATAATTGGTTGTTATTAATTTTTTTTAACTTTAAATTGTAACTGCCACTTTATTAAAATGAATTTTGTATCTGAACAGATCAAGTATTTATATCTGAATACATCAAGTATTTATATCTGAACACATCAAATATTTATTTCTAAACACATCAAGTATTTATATCTAAATTACCAAATATTTATATCTGAACACATCAAGTATTTATATCTGAACTACCAAGTATTTATATCTGAACTACCAAGTATTTATTTCTGAACACATCAAGTATTTATATCTGAACACATCAAGTATTTATATCTGAACTACCAAGTATTTATATCTGAACACATAATAGACAATTACATCATCTTCGCAAATCAAATTATCACAAACATCTCAAAATCCAGCAACACTAAAACATGATTGTGTATATGAAATAAAAACGAAACGATATATCATTATTAATTCACCAGAACAAAAACAAAATAAAAAAGAAACAATATTAATCTAGCCGATCACATTTCAAAATCACCGATTAAACTTGTGAGAACCACACGAAATCGCTTCCAGTTTCGAAATCGCCTCAAAATCGCCGAAGCTTTCGAAAAAGAAAAAAACGGAGAGAAAGGAACATTTGAAATTCAAAATGGAAGGTCCGATAACATTGTTAGTTAGATCGGTAGTTGTGGGGACCGCAACCTACAGTTATGGAAGTGCGGGTACAGTGCGGGTACTGTAGCGCGGGTACTAAAATAATTATTCAAAAAATTAATAGTGTATATATGGATCGCAGTTAAAAATAGTCTGAAGTTATCAATTGCTTAATTAGACCATTTTGCTATATATAGTGTTGGTATTAATTATACTCTTATATCAAACACTGATCAACATATTTGGAGTGAACATTTAGTTTGTTGGTTGAATATGAATCAATAATTAAACATGCATGTTCATTGTATATAGATAGGATACAGATTAAAAGATATCCTATATATTATTAGTAAACAAGATTTGGCCCTTAAAAGCTAAGATTAGCAGTATCGATCGGTTAAACATGACTCTTATATATTTGACAGTTACAAATAGAGTTGAATAACAGGAATAACAGTAAAACACTGATATTGCAAAGTATTTCATAAACTATTTAATAATGATACTGAGTTTGAAATATTCTACTCCTACATATATAACAACTTTAGATTATTTTTTTTCTAATTGTATTAGAACTTTAAAAAGAAGAATAAGTAGCAGTTATTTTTCCTTTTCTTGAGTAAAAAGTAGCAGTTATTTTTCAAGTAACAAAATTCAATTAAATCTTATAACAAACAAAGTAATAATAGCTTAGGAGAGAATATATATAGTGTCATTTATATCTTTAACAGTTAAACTATTGAACATAATTCTATTAAGGACCGAATTTTTGCTCATTTCTTTCAATTAATTGGCCATCTAAAATATTCCATGTTCAATAAAGACTCCTTTTCAAAAAGGAAAGTCAGGGAGAAGAGGCGTAGTCTCTCCGTCTCTCTCTCATCTTCCTTCTTTAGCCGTCACATCCGCCTCCCAACCTCAATATCGCTCCACTCTTCTGCCTCTAAAATCTAGATCCACCCTAAATCTTAGATCTGCCTCTAAACTCGTGAGTTGTATCCTTAACTCAAAACCCGTTAAACCAAAATCATTGACGGATGGGGGAGGGGGGGGGGGGGGGGGGGGGGGCTGTGATGGCTACCCCCACCACCACCACCACCACCATTGCCAACTACTCGGCCCAAAAAGAAGAAGAAGGATGTCTCTATGTTGTTTTAGGTGTTTGCGTTGTTAGATGTTATTGTGTTGTTAGATGTTGAGGTTATGAGTTTAGATTAGTGTTCTAAATAACTAGCTATAGTTTTTTTGGATCATATATAAAAGCTATGCTATGGGATAAAAGTTCACTAATTCAGCTACAACTGCTATGTTACATGGGTTTCTTTTTTATTTATTTTTTTACAGTTTGCATGGGCTTCTGTGCTTCTGTTTCTATTTGTGATGCTACATGGTCCGTTTCTGTGCTTCTTCCTTTTGCTTGCTCTTTGTCTAGTATTCACTTCTAAAATTATTGCCCTTCGTTTCAATTGAAAACTGATTTCGGTTATTGTAATTCATAAAATAATCAAATAGGTATTGACTTCATTTCACTTGTAAAATTAATTGCTCTTTGTCTATTATAATCTATAATATGAGGTATGAACTATTAAATAATGTTACCTTGTAGAACCTTTTTTTATTATTTGTATGATTGAAAAAAAAATATAAACTTAGACTAGTTGTCATTTGGTTGTTATATATCTCAATTCTCCAATATTAATAATGTTGATAATTAGTAGAAATAAAAAAAATGAATTTTGTACGTAAGCTATTGATTACATAGATAGGCTTGACAATCTAATTAGCTATTTGATCAATATGAAAACTAATGATCTAATTTTATCAACAGTACTATTGATGACCAATTGATTTTCAAATGACATAAAATTAAATCTATTTGTGAGAGTACATTAAGCCTTGGCCCAAATGGATAAGGCCCCTAACCTTAAATTTTTCAGCCGAGTCCGAGACGGAGCCACATCAGGTTAGCCGAATGTTTTCAAGTTTTCAAGTGGATAAGGCTCATGTTTTCAAGTTTGAATTTCAGCTGAGCCGAAATAGAAGCTTGAAAATTTCGAGTAAAAGGGTTAGACGAACTGAGAATCTCGATTATGGGCTGAGATCCCAGTTGGGCCTTAGACCTTTTATGTTACAGTTTGGATTTGGGTTTGGGTTTTTAAAGATGAAACACGTCAGGTTCCTTTTTATTGAACATTGTGTATAGAATATAAATTTGATGTTCATAAAATCACACCTTTTATTAATATTTTCTTCTTAAATTTTCTAGGATCACGCTTGTCCACTGAAGTATATCGTACGGTTAAGGACACTACATCAAAAATCAAAGTTTTCAAATATTTATGATTCATAAGATGGTCATGGTAGTAGGTCACAATATTTTAAGATTACAGGTTGGATTTTGTTGGGAATCGTCGGTATTACATTATTGGTATTATTATGTTATTGTTTGAGAAATCGAAGAACTAGACGTTCTAGAACGGAATAGGCTAATTCCGAACTTGAGCTTGCTTCACCACCAGGGACAAGTATCCTCTCCAATACAGTAAAAGATTCTCTTCACTTTAAGGTGTTTGAGATTCACTCTCAGCCGCTTTGAGATTCAGGCTAGCGCAGGGGAATATTATTGAGCTTTGAGATTCGTGCCAAGTTAAAAAGAATGGTCCATATCCAGTAATTGTAAAAGATCTCCTATTATGGTACCGGGTTGGATCTGAATTCTCTCCACCAGTGCCACCTCTTGTTTGAAGCCTCGAGCCTGCAACTATTATGACTTTGCCCATTGTAACATATCCTCCACTTCCACATCGACTTAATCAGATACCAGACTCGATATAAAAAATACATGTCACTATCATGATGTCAAATATTTCAAATATATTTTTCAAACGAAATATTCACATAGAATATTTAGACAGCATATTCATATGAAATATTTTTAAATGTATGTTAGCTTAGTTTATTTTGAAAAAAAAAATCAAGAACCAAAACTTTAATGTTTCCCAAAACACCTTAACTAATGTGTTTTTAGTTTGCTTTTCATTATCACTAACATACAAATCATACCCACACTGTCATCACCCACGCAAAATTATTTAGATAGAATATTTAAACGAAATATTCACTCGGAATATTTTTTTTATAGTTGGCGAGAACGCCAACAAATATATTGATATAAAAAAGTTATTTACACATATTCTAATTTTAAAAATAATTTACAAACTCATAAAATTTAGTCTGTTGTCCTAAAAAGAGCTCATCCACTGACATATCTCAAGTGTTGTATCATTGATTAAGTGATGCACCACTCTATGCTTCACTCGGAATATTTAGACGGCATATTCACACTAAATGTTTTTATATATATGTTGGCTATGTTAGCTAAATTTGTTTTGAGAAAAAAAATTCAAAAATCAAAACTTAAAAGTTCTCCTGAAAACCTAATGTATTTTAGTTTACTCTTCATAATTGCCACCAAACAAATTTCCATATGCATTCTCCGAGTCATTCGACCTTCTAAAATGTTAGCGTCCGCCTATGTCTAAGTCTTCAGTACTTACGGTTTTTGTAAAAAATGAAACCATCAAGTTGGTTTGTTAATTTTCTTTGTTCTATTTATGGTTTATACAAAAATCCCTCCCCAAAAATTAGCTTTGTACTATGTCTGACATGGACGGTCATGGTGACATACATATTTGAGCAAACCACATTGGTTTCAGATTCTAGCGGTATTATCACCAATGGTAATTTTTATTCTCTACTCAGAAAATACAAATAAATCAATCAAATTAAAAGGTTTCGAATAAAAAGAATAATTTTCTAATTGAAAATTTTAACATATCTAATAAAATTTAAATTTTCTCGATTTATGGGGCCTAGTTGGTAACGGTTTAGCTTTCAATCTTTTATTTAACTTCTGTTTTTTTACCATTGTAATTACAAAATACTTGCAACTCCTTATTATAATATAATCAAATAAGGGCATGATATTATTTTTCTTAAAAAAAATATTTAATAGGCTTATTTTGTCATTTGATTTTTCTCTAATATCATATAAATATATTATATGAGTTTACTCATCTCAATTATAATGTTGAGATATAAACTTATTGTAAATTTTCAATTTATTTTTACAAATCGAGATCTTTGATAAATTTTGTGAAGCAAAATTCATATATAAGATATTGGTCTTCACACAAAATTCATTTTTTTACTTTCCCACAATAATTGTTGTACATGTTAATTAGATTAATCATGCAAAACGCATCTAAAATGAGTGTAGAAAGTATGAATTAAGAAGAAGCAATAAAAGTATCTAAAAATAAACAGAGTTAGAAGAAAATATGAGTTCTTTACAAATTAATATTTTAATAAGTACTTTTACATTAACAAAATGTATAAAAGGTTGGGGTTGATTAAATTTCATTATTATTGATGGCACGAGGCAATGTCGTGTGAACTATTTACCACATAATTCTGAAAATTTTATTTTTTACAGCAGTCACACACATGACAAATCCTTATTAATTTGATGAATTAGCATGGTACAAATTGCCAGAGACTTATGACAGTTAGTTGTCCCCAAAATTTTTAATTACTCAATTAAGCTTCCATCTAAGGGTGATAATGTTGGAATTAAAGAATTTAGGTGTCATATATATATATAGTGTAATACATTAATTAAAGCAACATTGGTGTTGTATTTGACTCCTTGAATACACACTATTGCTGGTCAAATACAACAATAAAATGAAATTACTGGTCAAATTATATAACTCAGTAATTAATTTGTTTGATGAAGGGCGCTTTAGTTTTCTTTTTCTTTCTTCATTTGGAATTAATATCCAATTCAATTTGCATCAGGTGTGTTAAAAATATAATTTATATCTATAGTTTAATATATACAATCACGCTTGTCCACAGAGTCAAAACACAAGTTAATTTTCAAATGTTTATGACCCATTGGATGGTCATGGGAGTAATTAAGTCACAGTATTTTCAGATTACAGGTTGGATATTTTTAGGAATTGTCGGTATTGTATTATTATTTTATTATTATTATTATTATTATTATTATTATTATTATTATTATTATTATTAACTATTATGATGATGATGATGATGTTATTGCTTAGAAAGCGAAGAACTAGACGTTCTGGAACGGAACAGGCTAATCGAGAACTTGAGCTTGCTTCACCACCAGTGCCACCTCTTGTCCGAGGCCTCGAGCCTGAAGATATTATGACCTTGCTTGTGGTAACATATATATATATCCACCACTTCCGCAACGACTTGATGAGGTACCAGATCCGATATGTGCCATATGTTTAGAAGAGTTCTCCATAGGAATGGAGATTAAAGTTCTTCCTTGTTGTAGTCAGACGGTTACAATTGTTAATGTATAATTATTTCAAGTGTGAAATAAACAATGCATGTTATTGTTATTACTATGATACATTATAAATAGTTGTGAAATGAAGCTTGTTGAATAATTATTTAATTGAATTAATGTTTGTCTTATTAGCTGTTGTTACATTTTGTAAAATAGAGAAATGAATAAAAATGAATTGACTTACGGAAATGTTTTACGAGGAGGGCTCAACATTTCGAGTGAATATTTCATTTAGTGTGAATATATATGCCGTCTAAACATTCCAAGTGAATATTTCATTTAAATATTCAAGCTAAATAATTTTGCGTGGGTGATGGCAGTGTTGCAGTGTGGGTATGATATGTATATTAGTGATAATGAAGAGCAAACTAAAAACACATTAGTTAAGGTTTTTAGGGAAACTTTAAAATTTTGATTCTTGAATTTTTTTTTTTTTCAAAATAAACTAAGTTAACATATATTTAAAAATATTTTGTGTGAATATGCCGTCTAAATATTCTATGTGAATATTTTGTTTGAAAAATATTTTTGAAATATTTGACATGCATCATGATGATATAGTAACATGCATTTTTTTATATCGAGTTTGGTACCTGATCAACTAACGCCTATTTTTTTTTTTTTGAAAATTTTGTATTTAGGTATAATCTAGAGGAAAATGTCATGGTATTGTAAAATTAACTGATCTCCATTCTCTATAGGAAAAATTTATATGATTGATCCCCATTATTCGAAAATCTGGCTCCGCCCCTATATGTGGAAGTGGAGAATATGCATGTGATTACGAACAAAGTCATAATAGTTGTAGGCTCGAAGCTCCGGATAAGAGGTGGCATTGGTGGTGAAGCAGGCTCAAGTCCTGAATCAGTCTGTTCCGCTCCAGAATGTCTAGTTCTACGTTTTATCAAACAATAACATAATAATACTAATAATGTAATACCAACAATTCCCAACAAAATCCCAAATGTAATACGCAAATACTGTGACCTACTACCATGACCATCTTATGAATCATAAATATTTGAAAACTTTGATTTTTGATGTAGTGTCCTTAACCGTACGATGTACTTCAGTGGACAAACGTGATCCTAGAAATTTGAGAAAAAAATATTAATAAAAGGTGTGATTTTATGAACATCAAATTTATATTCTATACACGATTTTCAATAAAAAGGAACCTGACGTGTTTCATCTTTAAAAACCCAAACCCAAATCCAAACTGTAACATAAAAGGTCTAAGGCCCAACTGGGATCTCAGCCCATAATCGAGATTCTCAGTTCGTCTAACCCTTTTACTCGAGAATTTCAAGTTTCTATTTCGGCTCAGCTGAAATTCAAACTTGAAAACATGAGCTTTAATGTGGCTTCAAAGGGGCCTTATCCATTTGGGCCAAGGCTTAATGTACTCTCACTGATAGATTTAATTTTATGTCATTTGAAAATCAATTGGTCATCAATAGTGTTAATATAATTAGATCATTAGTTTTCATATTGATCAAGTAGCTAATTAGATTTTCAAGCTATCTATCTATCTATGTAATCAATAGCATACGTACAAAATTCATTTTTTATTTATTTTTAATTTAATTTAAATAACTTTAAAAAATCATTATCAATCATTAATTGTTAATAATATCAATCCGGACGTTACCTAATATATACACAGCATATTCAAGGCCTGACAAATCCAAAATCTTTTTCTACAGTTGTATATGTATACTTAACCAGTTATTGTATTTGCTACGGCAATATGTCGTCAGGGCTTAACTAAGATTTGAATTTGGGAGAGGGGATAAACATTATTTTTTTTATTTTAATAAAAAAAATTATATTTTATAATATAACACAAGATAAAGAAAATTTTGACCTTCTACTATTTGATTTCAGTAGTAGCTAGGATAATATGATAGTTGGAAGCGCTTACCTGAATGACTGGATCTATCTCACATTTAAATGATCTAAAAAAGATTTGCGAAGGTTTCTCTTGATTAATATTCATCACATGTAGAATTGGTTGAGAAATCTGATTATTAGATTTCGGGTTTTCCTGTGGAAGTCTAAGAATTTGAGTTGCTTTCCTGCACTTTGAAATAATAGTTTAACATCTTTCTCTTAAACATAATTTTATCTATGTACAAATTACAAAGAAATAAATCATGCAATTCTTTGATAATTGACCTTACACCGGGGAAAAATGAAATTAGTCAATATAAAAAATGGAATCCTTATTAAATCATTTGCTTTTAGTTACCAATTAATGCCCAAATTGCACTGCAAACAAACAGTGGCGTCAATGACAATCTGCACCAGAAAAATCTTGTCCAATTTAACGAAAATGATTTGAGTAAATTCTACCAATTAATTCTGTGCATGTAATTAAATAAGAAGAATTACTTTTTCTCTAATCCTCGTCTCACATTTAAATCCCAAGTAATAATCTGCTGTTTATAATTAAGCCATGATTTTTGAAATTTGTGTATTTGAATCAATGTTATCAGAACCGGACTGGACATCATCCCAGTAAAACTTCGGGTTAACGGTTTACTAGTCGAACCGATGGTTCAACCGGTTCAATTGATGGTTTATTTAAATACTTACATATATGAAGATATGAGAATTAATTATAATAACATAATCATATTTTTTTTGTATAATATTTGTAAAAATTCATACATACATATTAAATAATATAAGAAAGTATTTATAAATATATTTAAAAATTGAACATTTAAATAAAATAATAATATTGATTTTATTAAAAAAGTTTGAATGTTTTTTAGGTGGATAAAGCTTCTATATTGTTTAATAATTTGTAAAAATAATAAATTATATCTTACATTAGGATTAAGGGATTAAATAATAGCATCAGATTCAATTCATCATTTGCTATTATAGGATTAAAAAGGAGCAACTAAACTTAGTTAGGAAAGTTACTCAACTTTTTTTCTTTTTTGATTTTATAGGCTACAGTAGGCTACAGTACAATACTAGGCTACCGTTAGAAATTCTAATGGATTTTTTTCTTTCCCTTTGCTATATAAGCAACACTGTATAATCATAATAAACATAATAGAGATTTCAATTTCCATCTGTTTTATCTTCCGCAATTACTCTTTAAAATCAACACGGAACAAGAAAAAATTTATAATATAAACCAAATTTATCAGTAACATATTACTTAGTTTCTAACTTCCAAGTTAATTAAACCAAATTAAAGTAGTACAAGTCCAGAAAATAACAATACTACTACACTTTTATTGAATATTGGAAGGAAGACAAAAGGATATGATGATGAACAGAGACACATTTTTATGAAGCATTTGCCCCCAATTTGTACCTCCTAATTAATCTAAAGAGTAGCCTCCCCTCTCTACCCATTCCATACATTCCCTTTCGATCCTTTCACTTTGATTTCCAATGGTGCAGAGTATCACTAATTTCAACAATACAGATAATGACAAAACCGAGGGTGATGATGGGAATAACGAAAAAGAAAATAACAGCCCAAAAGGACAACCATAAAAACTCAATTATGGACCGCATACGATTGGAATAGTATCGTAGAATTTGATGCCTTGTTATCTCTGATCTGTCGCGAAACTGCCTCAAATCTTCCATCAAACCAAGGAAATATAGGGGCACTACATGATGAATCGGTTGAAAACTCTGCAGCCGGCCGAACAAGCTCGATAAACTCCCGTCGGGCATGAGATTGCTCTCAATGATTCCATGCTTTTGTAGGACAGCAGCATCATGGTGATACTGTAGTAAGGAACTCATGAAATAACAATAGCCTTTCATGATATCATCACGGGCAGCAACTCTTTCAAACACGACAAGGTTGATGAAAAGTAGTAGGAATGGCTCGTCCACAGACAGGACAGGCATTTCAAGAACTTTCCCATTAAAAGTAATATCCAGAAAATCTACGGTTTTTTTCGCTTTGAACACTACACCAGCTTTTTCAAGCTCTTTAGCAGAGGGAATAGGGTGCAAACCATGTACTGCGTCAAATTTTGAAGATTTCCTTCTTTTTGGTTGGGCAAGTATTGCTTTTTTATCACCAAGAGGAGGAAAAATGAAGAGTTGATGGTAGGAGTGCAACAGGCTGTGATGCGGGCGGCCTTCATATCTCCACAAATCATCTTTCATATGCCAGAAATAGTAGGCAAGAAGTTGATTTATGGTAGGAATTGGAACCCCATAATTACGTCGATCGCCATGCAATATCTCAAGTACAAGAAATGGTACCTGGTTCTCAATCATCAATAAGTCAGTTTTGATGTACCGTAACAACGACTCGTTCTTAAAAATTTCATCTGGTGTATGATTGTAGATTTTAATCAACAACTCCAGAATGAAGCAACCATCCAGTATCATCATATCTACAAATTGATCGCTTGTAAGATCAAACTTTGTCTCATAATCATCTCTTAGCATTTGTTCCATCATCTTCACTTTGTTTTGATGATGCTCTAAGCTTCTGCTAGCATCACGGTATAGGAAGTCCTGGAGAAATCGTGACTTGTGCCTCTCCATTTTGGCGAGGCAATTCTTACCATGATGATATGGCCCGATGGAGATTACTCGAGGTCTGAATACGCAATTGGTTATGTCTGAGCTTCCACGCAGGCGGCATATAAATGGCGAGCTTCGCACACGCCCAATTGAAATTCTTCGTGGATCATCTACGTAGGCCATTTCCTCTAATCTATTAATATGTTTGGCTATAAAAGTATGCTCGGCTATTTCTTCTATTATGCTATGTAGTCCCTCTGATAATTCAGGAAAAAGAGGAAAGTAATTAGTATATTATTTTATTTCATATATTTCTAACAAGGGCTCCCATTAACTTTAATATCCATTGTCTTTTATATATATTTTGCGGGAATTAAATTTCCATCTGCACAATAATTTTAATTAGTATATCGTTGTGCAGAGTATCTTGTCGCTGCATTAATGCTGTACAGTATATATGGTATTTACTGTGTGCTCTCAACTTTATACTACCAAAGCCTTTGTGCATGAACGTATATATGGATTGACCGAGGATTAATGACTTTGCTCACGCCTCAAAATCTCAAATTAAACAATAGATAATTGCACAGAATAAGTCAAAGGTTTCCTAGGAATATGCAGTCAGAGATAATTAGTAAAGAATAATTAGTATATATATATATATATTCAAAAACTAATATTAATTTGGTTTAGTGGCTAAAATAGTTTCTTTTGCATCGGAAGTTGTAAGTTTAATTAAAACTCGGCTAAAAATATTTTGTGGATATTTTAAGTTGAGAGGCTTGATTTTATGATTTCTATATTTATCTCAAAAAAATGTGAGTATATATATATATTTTTCACATGAGAATATTGCAATGGCAGGGAGCTGCTGTCAAGATCGACGAGTTAGAAATATTGTATATAAAATAAAGAATCTCTCATGTACAAAAAATTTTTGAGTAATTATATTGTCCCCCGCTGTTTGGTCCCTAAACGTCCCCTAACCGTTGAACTGATCTCTATCCCCAAATATATCTACGAACTGATCTATTTTCTAACGAACATACAAAATCACTCTCGCCTATGGCCGATCAGACTGAACTTCCTCCTCCGCCTCTGATCAAGTGATTAGGTAAAATTGTTCTGTCCATCTCCTCCTCCGATCAGCGGCGGGAGCAGGCGTTTCTACAGTGAAGAGCAAAGAGTCGTCGCTCATCGAGAAGTTTCCTCTCTTGCGGATATCCGAACCGGAACTAGTTCCAAATGGATCCGAGAAGGTTTCTCCTGTGAAGAGCAAAGAGACATCACTGATTGAGAAGGAGAGTGTAGGGAGAGGTACCTGTAGATCTCTCTAATTAACGAAACATGTCGCTACCTGTAGATCTCTCTACCGATCAGCAATCACATCCACCTTTCTTTGCCTCTGAAGAACCGAATCCATAAAGAACAAAAAAACCAAATCTGAAAAAATCAGACCTTGCCCCAGTTTAAGTGTAGCTCGATCAGATCTGGGGTTGGCGATAGATTTTCCAAACCATGTTAGCAAACCAACAATGGGCTACAGCTAGTGCTGGTTATGGTAGAAGCTCCTGAATTTAGGTAATCTTATTTCTCAAACAAACCATGCCATTATCTCATTTCTTGTCTCTGTAATGTTGCAATTAAACTGATGTAATTGTGAAGTTTCTTCTTGGGAGTTATAGTTCCACCTTGCTAAGTTCAGTGTTGCCATTTGCCAGTTCTAGTTTATTATCAAATGCTGTTAGAATGTTAATATGCTTGAAAAAAAAAAAGGAAATTAAACTAATCTCAGATGATCGAGATTTTTTTTCTGTCACATGCTTTTTCTTTTTGTGAAATATGGCATTTACTGCTTTCATTTTAAACTGAAAATTGTTAATAACTTACAAAGATTCAGTCTATCTAGTTTTCTTCCCTCCCTTCACCCTGCCCACAAAAATAGAAACCAATTTTGGAATGCATTGACCTCTGCACACACACCCGCTTCCTTAATGGAACAGTCAATTACTATCTTCAACTGTACCAGTCTGGTATCTAGTTATCAACTGTTCAAGTCTCAGCTCGCTTCTTGACTTGTTATAAGCTTACACCTGACATACTTTAGTTTTTCATTGATAGATTTAACAAGTCTCAAGTTGTGGTATAATTCCATAGAGGTAACATGAAGAGAAAGGGGTTTGGGGTTGCAAAGCACAAGAGATTAATCAGAATGGCGTGGTTGCTCCTCATCTTGGTGTTTACGGGTAGTATGTATCTCCATTCTCTGTCAGAAAGTGAGTCCCCAGTGGCAGAGACTGAGGATGAGGCACAAACTAAGAATAAGATTGCTTTCCTGTATAGGGACAAACATTGATTTCCTTTCTTCTTTATTCACATTAATTTGGTACCGAATGAAAACTGCATTATACCAATGTTTTTCTCTTTATGCCAAATCAATTCTGTTATTTTTATGCATTCTAAATTTTGCTGCCAATTGGTACCAGCGAAAAAAATCGATTCTGGTACAGTTCAGGGACTGTTTTGTAAGTTTTTAATTTTCCTGCACTGTTCTGGGGTATTTCTGCAGCATTCCAGGGTCTCTTCTATAAAATTCAGTATTTTGTACACCTCTGTGTGAATTTTGGTAAATAATAGGGTCTGTGGTGTAAAATTTCGGGTCTGGTAGGTTCAGGAACTGAACTGTGACAGAAAATAAATTTATTTAAAAAACAGTCCCTGTATAGGGACCTCTTTGTGACAGCATGTAAAAATTTGTTATTTTTACATGTTGATATAGTTCTCTGGCTTTATATTATTTTCAATTATATGAACTTGATAATATTAGTATTTGCGAAGGTTTTCAAAAAAAAAAAAGAAGATAATATTAGTATTTGTATAAAATTTTAATTTGTTAAATATTAGTATTACTTTATAACATAATTTATAATATAAATATTTGTATATCAACGTATAGGTATGAATACTTTCAAGATAACATGTTAATATCATCAATCTACAAAAAGATTTGTAACAAAATACGTTTCTCTAACAATATGTTGATAAAAAATACTCTACAACGTAAATATCCGCACATCAATGCACATGTGTCAACACTTTTCATATTACATATTAATACAATCAAGCGCCAACCAGAGTCCTTTGTAAAAAAAATGTTAAATTAAGATACTTTACAACGTAACAATTCATACTTCAGTTATAAATATGAATATTTTTCTCGGTGCCTATCAATATGTTCAAGTACCAAACAAATTAATTGATTTAAGTTACTTTACAATGTAACAAATCACACTTCATACTTCAATGCGTTAGTATGAATACTTAAAATTTTAGATATTAATATTTTTTAGAAATACTTGATATCTTACATATGAATACTTGATATGTTATATATTTTTTTAGAAATACAAGTGTCATATGTAAACAATTCATACTTTATTTATAAGTATGAATACTTTCTTCAGTACCTATCAAATACATTAAGCACCAAATAGATTAACTGATTTACTGATTTAATTTATTTTATCCCATAACAATTCACACTTCAATGCGTAAGTATGAATACTTAAAATTTTAGATATTAATATTTTTACTAAAACTACCATACTGGTGATTGTGCGGTGGTGGCCCCCCCAAGTAGTCAATGCACGGAACACATGTAGGGGTTTTTCAGGAATATTTTACAACATAAAAATTCACACTTCAATGCGTAAGTATGAATACTTGATATTTTAAAAATGAATATTTACAACAATTACAGCGCTGACACTTGAGATGGTCATTACGCATCCACTTGTCCTTGATTTTCAGCGTGTGGTCCCTATCGTTGTCGCTTTCAAGAGACATTTGTTGTCCCCTTAGGTCGGTAGTGGTCCCCCAAGTAGTTAATGTCCAAGACATGTCTGTGAATTTCTCATAAATATTTAACTTCATCAATATTCACACTTTACTGAGTAAGTATGAATACTCGGCATTTTAGAGAATAATATTTGACATATTAGAAATGAATACTTGACAAGTTATGAATAATTGCACACCGAGGTATGAATACTTGAACGACGAAGAACCCAAAAGTACTTCATCATGGATCTCATTTGAAAGAGAAAATTACGTAGAAGATGTCCGTCGTTTTAGATTCGCAAAATTTCTCACAGATCGTCAGAAATATTGACGAGATTAAACGGAGAAAAAAAACCCACTTCTAAAAACGTGTAAAAGATGAGTGTGTAATTAGAGAGAAAAGAAAGTTGATGTCCAGTTTTTTTTTTAATACTTGATGTCTCAGGTATGAATACTTAATATATTATATGGTAATACTTGCACGCATAAGTATCCATACATACGCGCGCAGTTGTAAATTTTTTCAATCATAAGAAGTCCCTCAAGTAGTTAATGTAGTTAGTGGTTCCCATCGTACTTTACACATCAGTTAATCAAGAGGACATTTTGGGGACAGAATGGGGGGACTGTTAGTCGATCCCAAAAAATTTTAGTCATGCCTTATTAATTTTCTCATATTTTCTATTGTAAAATTTTCATTGATTTTCAAATTCAACAAAAATTGAGTATAGTTTAGCCGTAGCTTAATTATTTCTGCTTCCGGTGTTGCTGGACTAATATCTATGCATAATTGAAGATATTAAATCAAATAATAGCTAGGAACTATATAGGAAGAGCAAGCTGAATGCATATATACTGAAATAACTTGGTTGTTTTTTTAAAACGTGTCCAAAATGCAGATTTGATTGCCTCAACGTGTAACAACACTGACCGTTCTAGCTAGAAACAACCAGAATTTATGAATTTGATCCAAATAATCTCAATTGAGTATCTACCATGATCTGATTTGATCCAGGCCTTAATTTATTCTGGCATTCAAAAGGATCTGAAACTAAACTGACTCAGTACAAACTTAACTTGCTCATTACCTCCTTTACCTAAAAGAACTGGCACAATGTTCTGTCTTCTAACATAATTCCAGAAAAAATAATTAACATTTTGAGAAGAACAGCGCCCTTGCTATATATTCTCGAAAACAACTTTTTTAGAATTTCAGAATGATAAATAAAACGTAATACCCTAAATTTTTGTGATATTAAGTATGTACAGACTAATTTGTCTGTGTTTTTATCCTCTCCAAGATATTGGTAAAGGTTGCATTTTTTTTTCTCTGAAAAGGAAAGAATTACCTTCTGCTTGTGCTTTTGTGGTGCTTTCTGAAAGAGCTGAGGAAAGCAATGGAGGCGGCGTTGATCGCAGCGACAGCGGCAATTGTGAGAAGGGATTGTGAAGGATCGGAAAATCCATTTCTGAGTTTTGGATGGTTATGTCAGAAAGGCCTGAGGCTCCTTTGATATGTCTTCCGTTTATATAGAAGTTACATTTCCTGTCTAGCTAGCATGTAAAATTATAAATATAGGAATGAAGAATATTTGTGCTATTTTTTTTCCACAAGTTGTTAATTATAAATGTCCTATTTTTATGCAAGAGTTATTAATTGTACATGTGCTAACTTAGATCCTCTTAAATTAGTCTAAAATTGTCAAAAGGTTATGTTGTATTTTTAAAAATCAAACAAAAATTTAGTTTGCCTATTTTTATGCATCCTCTTAAATTAGTCCCTTGATATCATAATAACTTTATTTCGGTCGGTTATGTTGTATAAATTTTTAAAAACCAAATAAAAATCTAGTTTGCCTATTTTATTTCGGTTTTAATCAAATCGAACTGATGAACACCATCAATATATATATATATATATATATATATATATATATAGAGGGATGCTTCTATGCACCTAAGGACCTATTTGTAAAATGAACATATTTTCATTTTCAAAGTTCAAACAGTCGATCCGACCGTTCAACATTATCTCCATATTAAAATGTACTTGGAGGTCAAATTTTACATTTTATGAAATTTTTTTACTATTTATTAAGTATTTTACAAAACTAGTCAAATTCAGACCATTGAATTTTGTACCCATCTTAATAAATAGTAAAAAAAATCAAAAAAATGTAAAATTTAACCTCCAAGTACATTTTAATATGGAGAAAATGTTGAACGGTCGGATCGACTGTTTGAACTTTGAAAATGAAAATATGTTTATTTTACAAATAGGTCCTTAGGTGCATAGAAGAATTTACCATATATATATATATATATATATATATATATATATATATATATATATATATATATATATATATATATATATATATATATGATGCACATCATACAGTAGGGGCGAATCATTTTCATTTGGATGGGTATTGCGCTCAGCTCAACAATTGGATGCCCAAGAGTAACCGCTCTCATGTTTTTATTTAGTAATTTAAATTTCAAAAGTTAGTGATGTCGTCAAAATAAGAACCTTGAGTAATATAAATTTCCAGCAAACTGTCAGAAAATTATTGACGTAGCAGATCAGATCAGCCTCTGAGGAAGTTTTTGAGGGTGAAATACGTAAAATTGAAGTTTTTGAGGGAGATGCATGAAATTCCCAGCCACAGATCTAATTAAATGGGCTTCGGCCCATTTAATATTATGGTGAGACATTGTTCTTACTTCTTAGAATGGTTTAGCTCCGACATATTGCTCTTTTAGCAGTGAATCAGACGTAGAGATAATGATATGGTGAGAACACGACATTAATTGAATCCTTTATAATGAAGGTGCTTGTCAGTTGCCAAAAACACCCAAAGAAAATGTATAAAATAAGTAAAATAAAATAAAATGATTCTTTAACGACGTCAGCTCTTTTACGGAAACTTCACGTCTCCCTCTCTAGTCTCTAGTCTTTCCTCTTCGCCTCCGATCCCCATCTCCATTTTTTTCCATTTTTCTTTTTCTATTCCGATTGGGTTTCTGCTCCTCGCTCTCTTGCTGACATGGCGACAACTGGGCATAGCAACAACGTCATTAACGCCAAGCTTGTAAGCTCCTCTTCTCTCTATGTACACTCCTCTTTAATAGCTGTTATGTTTCTGCGAATCTCGTACTAAGTTGTGGAATTAGGGGTAGGGGTTTCAAGTGAATAATTGTAGTAGCTCCAATGAAGGAGTTTAGGTGAAAAGGTGAGATCTAAGATTGACGACAAATTTCGGTGATTATGTAATTTCTTGTCAAGTATTGGTGTTATGGTTAGTCAACTCGAATCAGGATGGTAATCAATCTGATTGTGATTTCTTTTGTTTTTTTTTTCTCACTGGTGATTTGTTACTTTGATGGGGGGTGATCAAGTAATAGTTAGGTTCGGCCAAATTGAAATAAGATTTATTCAGGAATGTTGGAATTAAGCTTGAATCAAGGGGTTGTTTATCTGGATTTGTAATTCCAGACTTCTATATTTCGAGCAGTTTAGTGTATACTTATACAGTGAAAAAAGAGTGCTGTGAACATATTAAGGGGAAATGGAGAATAGAATACAAGGAGAAAGGAGTTAGAAGTCTGAAATGTAAAATAAATTCTTAGTTTTTAGCTTCCTAAGATAAGATGCAAATCATGTTCTAAAACTACCATTTATTGAACAATATTGGCTTGTTATTTGTAATGTACATTTCATTACCTTTTGTTTTATATCCTTTCTTCTGAAATATCAGGTATTGCTTGGTGACATGGGAACAGGAAAATCTAGTCTTGTACTTCGATTTGTTAAAGGACAATTTCTTGACTTCCAAGTACTCATCTTCTCGTACTTATTTTTCTCTTTTAAATACCCTTACATTACACTGCTATACCGTAGATTTTGTGCAATCAAATATCTAATGTGTACCAAATTTACTGGGTGAACTAACTCCCAGGCTTCCAGCACATGCTTTAGAATTCAATCTTGGATTTTAGTACCTTTTGGTCACCGCATGTACCGATCGCAAGCTGCCTGATCTCAGTTACATTTACTTTGTTTCAATTTGTTGTTTTTTTTTTTTTTTTTGGAAAAAAGGCTGTATAGCCCGGATATATTGCTATGTAAAAAAGGTTTACATCATACTAAAATTAACCACTGCATCTATAGAAAAGAAAGAAACCATTATATGACTACAAAACCCTGAGAAAACCCCTTTTTGCCTCAGCACACACCCTGCATCCCTAACTTAGCATATGAACAGCAGCAACTGTACCATTTCTTTCTGCAGAGCCCAGTTTCAGTAGTTTTTCAAAAAAAAATCCTCATCAGCATGGGGTTTTCAAAACACAAAATCCTACCTAGAAACATATCAACATCTGGTACCACATTGTACCAGTATCAACTTTTTCCTACAAAGACTTTGTAGTAATTTGTTATTGTTGTCATCCAATACATCGATTCAGATGATTGTCGGGATTCATATATCAAGGAAATTGCAGAGCTTATTTGTTTAAATTTATCTGATACCAGGAATCAACAATTGGTGCGGCTTTCTTTTCTCAAACCCTTGCTTTGAATGATGCGACAGTGAAGTTTGAGATTTGGGACACAGCTGGACAGGAGCGGTACCACAGCCTTGCTCCCATGTACTACCGTGGGGCCGCTGCAGCAGTTATTGTCTATGACATCACCAGCAATGTGAGATCTCAAATGCTCTTATATTCTTATTTTTATTTTACGTGGCGACAATTCATGAAATATGCACTTAGTTATATATCTTTGGTACCCTAGAACCTTTTAACTTTAAAATATGGCCAGACTATATCCTTCCTTCTTAGTTCACAGCATAATTTGGGAAGAGGATGGGGATAGTTCTTGTCCTATCGAAGAAATTAGGAGATGGGTTCGTTGCTATTTATGTTAGAGGGGCTCAGTGCATGCCATATTTTTCTTGTTTTGCAGGAGCACGTGATATTATGCTTTTTCTTAGGGGCAGATATGAAGTTGTTGCTTTTTACTTCAAGGAAAAGTTTTGTTAAACCGTTGCTAGACCTGAAAATTTTGTATTAATCTGTAAAATTTGTTTGCCATCTTTCCTATTGCCCCCCAGTATTCCTCAAAAGTTTCTCCGACTTCCTCTCTTTTCATCCTCCCTTTTTCACTCCAAACAAGGGATGGTAGAAGTATACAATTTTATCTCAAAGATAAATGGAGGAAGTGTATCAATGATATATTCCTTTTTATTGTAGATATTTTTCATTCCCTGGTGCTTAAGTTATTTTTTTTAGGTTGTTTACTGGCATGCGTTTATTTCTTTTTATTCCTTCTAAAATATTTCTTTTGATGCAGGAATCTTTTGAGCGAGCTAAGAAATGGGTAGTTGAGCTACAAAAACAAGGTTTTAAAGATCGAATATTAAACTATGAGTGAGGCTACGGTACTATGCATAGCGCACATCGGTCCATAGTCCATACTATGGCTCTATATGTCCGTTTTTAAAATCCAAACAATCGATCCGAACGCTGAACATGATCTCTGTATGAAAATGTACTTGGAGACCAAATTTTAAATTCTTTCAGAATTCTTTTACTATTTTTTAAGATAGGTAGAAAATCACTTGATCTAAAGATTCTTGACCATTCAAAAGTAGTGATTTTCTACCTATGTAAACAGATATTAAAATAATTCTAAAAAATGTAAATTTAATCACCAAGTACATTTTCATATGGAGATCATTTTGAGCGATTCTGATCGGCCGTTTGGGCTTTGAAAACGGAGATATGGAGCCATAGTACGGACCGGTGTGTGCTATGCATAATACCATAGCCTCACTCTTAAACTATTGTTTATTACAGAAATATTTAAATTTTTATTGGATGAATTTGGTCTCATTTGGAGCTACATGTAGGTAATCCCAATATGGTAATGGCTCTAGCCGGTAACAAGGCCGATTTAGAGGATAAAAGAAAGGTTTCTGCTGATGTAAGTTGGCTCTCCATTTCTTTGGTTGTTTATTATTTTACGAGTGAGGCTATGGTACTATGGATAGCGCGGATTGGTCCGTACTACGAATAAATATTTTTTTTTTCAAAATCCTAACGGTCGATCCGAACCATTCAACATGGTCTCCATATGAATATGTACCTGTAAACTAAATTTTCCATTTTTTTTTATTTTTTACTATTTTTTTAGAGGGATAGAAAATTACTGTTTTTGGATGGTCCAGAATTTTCAGACCAATTGATTTTCTACCAATCTAAAAAAATAGTAAAAAAATTTTAAAAATGTAAAATTTAGTTTACAAGTACATATCCATATGGAGACCATGTTGAACGGTTATGATCAACCGTTAAGACTTTCAAACCAAAGATTTGAGTCCATAGCGCAGGCCAATATGCGATATGCATAGGACCATAGCCTCACTCTTTTATTTTTCGAAGGAAATTATTGCAGGCTTCTTACCAAGGTTTTTGTTTATGTGTGTGGATGTTTGCATTAAATGCAGGATGCCCGTGCATATGCTGAGGAGAATGGCCTTTATTTTATCGAGACGTCAGCAAAAACAGCCATAAATGTTAATGATATGTTTTATGAGATTGGTGAGATCAACTTTATCTTTTACAGAAAAGAAGAGAATAATAAGATAAATTAGTATATTATTAAATGTTTGAAATGTTAAATTAAAAATCGGATCCTGTTGTCTTATGTTTGTAGTGTATTTAAGGCTATAGTTTTCATGTTGTTTTGTGATATTGTGTGGTTTTGAATTAGAAACTTGGTGATATTGCTCATAGATCAAATATGTTTTTGTCCAATGTAGCAAGGCGACTGCCACGTGCTCAACCAGTACAAAACCCGACCGTGGTGTCTCTTTCTGATGGATCTGCGGGACAGAGGTCTCAGACCTCTTCTACATGTTGCACTTAGGTAAATTCAATTCTGGATCAAATACTCAAATAGAAGTAGCATAATATGAAAACACACATATGAAGTTTAATTTTTTGCTTTCAATTGCAGGCATAATGATTAAAAACAAGAAAACGAAAAGAGAATTGGAGTTGTTGTTGTTGTTACATATCTTTGGTTTGGTCGGGTCTTGTAAATTAATGTGGCAATACGTGCTCATGTTAACATTTTATTTGTGCAACTGTCGGTGTGATGTGATTGCTCAGGTGTAATTTGGTTTTCAAACTCTTTTTGGTTCTGTTGACACTTGAGAAGTCAGCATTCTTTGACTACTAGAGCATAAATTGTTAACAACAGAATTCATGTGTTCTCATAATGTATGATTTGCATTAAATTTGTATTTCTTACAAGAATGTTCAAGGCCTTTCTCTTGTTTTCCAGAAAAGAATATCTGTGAGAATTAATAAATAAACGAAAAAGATCACTAGTTGTATAGAACATTAGTGCAAAAGAGGAATAAATAGGCAGGTATTTCACTATTTCATTCCAAATTTGCTATTTTGCTATTGCTCATTCATCAGCCATTTCGTTAATGAATTTGTAGCTAGCCCTATAAAATACAGCCTCCGTAGAAATGCTCCCACGCTTCAATTAAAGCTTGTCAATTAGTGAACTTAATTTTCATATATTGGATTTGGATGGGTTCAGATGGGACCCGCTCCTTGGGAAATTATTTCATAGACCGGGTTTTTCAGTTCTGTTGGTAATTGTTATCCAGGGCCGTTGGGTTATTTAATTTGATCATTTGAGACTTGAGAGTGTCGGATTCAATAAAAATGATATTTTACCGTGCCTCTCCAGCTCTCCTCTCCTTCGTTAAAGTTAAGTGGGGTCGTTACCCGCCTCAGTGGGCCCCACCCCACCACGCATCTTCTGCTGGAGCCTGGAGGACATATAATACTGTTCACTTCACCTTCACAGGTGAGGATACGCATCTGCATCCCTCCGTGTGTCCTTTTGTATTTCGGCTCAATATCAGATTAATCTATCGCTCGCAACATAGAAAGTAACAGAGTTCACATCGCATATAGTATTTAAACAGTTTTTAAGATTAAGAAACTTTCTCTGGGACCCCTAGTATATAAAAAAATTTAATTTAACAGTCAAAGTATCCTTTGTACGGTGATGCTATTGCTGGCCAAAACCCAAAGGGCTTCAGACATGCTCCCCTCCCTATGGCTTTTAGAGTAGCGAGTTGAATATAAACTAAGATGGTGGGTTTTTATAGATTTGACAATACCAGTACAAAAACATTAATAAAAATAATTATTTTAACTAAAACTATTTATTTTAAAAATAAATAAAATTTCTTTGGGACTGCTCCACAGCAATTAACGGCCGCAAAGCTTATAACTTATGCCGTTGGATATTGCATGAACGGTCTTAAATAATTTGATTCCAATTAATCAGAGCTTTTCAAAGCAAAAGAACATAGAAGCTATCATGTTTTCGTGATAATTAAAACAAAAGAACACACAGATTCATCGTTTGATAAAATGTATACGTTCTAAACTTCTAGGCCCTTTTATATAAATCAAATGATTGAGAAAATATAAGAGGGGATATTGCTTTGGTCTATAATGATGTCCAGATTATAAAAATCTCGAAATTTTTAATTTATTTTTATAGATTATAACTTTTTTATTATGATCATCAAATGTATTAAGCCACTTTGAAAATTCCAAATCCGGTGGTCCAAATTTTTGTACTGTTTACCGTTGGATTTTGGGATTTTCAAAGTGGCTTAATAAATAGTAAAAAAATTCCAAAAAATGTAAAATTTGGTCTCCAAGCACATTTCAATATTTAGAACATGTTGAACGGTTCGGATGGGTTGTTTGGATTTTCAAAATCCAAAAAGTAGCCCCGAAGCACGGAGGCCTCTATGCTTTGCAAAGCACCGTAGCCTTACTCTATATATATATATATATATATATATATATATATATATATAAGTTGGGCTATGGTGCATTGGAATGTATAGTCTCTCTTATACATTAGATTATAAATCGATGGTTTTGATTTTCAAACAACCGATTCAAACAGTTCAATTTGATATCCATATTAAAATGTGCTTGGTGACCAAATTTTACATTAAATTGTTTGCTAGTTTTTTAGAATTTTTGAAAATCATTCTGAAAAACAATGATTTTCAAAAATTCTAAAAAATAGTAAACAATTTTCAAAAAATATAAAATTTGGTCTCCGAACACATTTTAATATGGAGAACATGTTGAGCCCTTTAGATCGACTGTTTGAACTCCAAATTCAACAATTTCTAGTCCAATATACAAGAGGGGCTATACATTGCAATGCACCATTGTCCAACTCTCTCTCTCTCTCCCTATATATATATATATATATAGAGAGAGAGAGAGAGAGAGAGAGAGAGAGAGAGTAGAACTAGGGTGTTCCCTAAGTGCACCAAGCTTCTTTGTGAACTCAACTCTAAAACCTATCGAATTGGCTTCAAACGATGAATCTAAACCGTTGAAATCCTTCTACCTTACGAGTGATGCGTCTACTTGCAAAAAAATTGAAATTTAAAATTAATTTTGTATAGAGTCAAGTGGTCAAAAGGCGTTAAAAAATGAATGTATTAAAATTAATTTATAAACCTTCTAATTTTGACCACTTGACTTTATACTAAATTAATTTGAAAGTTTAAAATTTTCACATGTAGATACATCACTCGTAAAGTAGAAAGATTTCAACGGTTTGGATTCGTCGTTTGAAGCCAATCCGATAGATTTTAGAGTTAAGTTCACAAAGGGGCTTGGTGAACTTAGGAACACCCTACTTCTACTCTATATATATGTATATATATAGTGAGTGACTAATATCAAAACGTTTGTTCCTAGACCATAGAACAAACGCTTCGGTTTTTACATTTTCAAAGTCCAAATAGTTGATCCAAACCATTAAACATTCAATTTATATTAAAATCTGCTTGGAACCAAATTTTACATTTTTTGTAATTTTTTTACTATTTATTAAGCCAGTTTTAAATTCGTTGTTTTCAATGTTTATTAAAATCAGCGATTTTAAAACTGACTTAATAAATAGTAAAAAAATTACAAAAAATGTAAAATTTGGTCTCCAAACACATTTTAATATAAAGATCACATCTAACGGTTTGAATCGACCATTTGTAATTTGAAAATCAGAAAACCAATTGGTTGCACCACAGCTCCGGAACAAACGTTTTGATATTAGCCAACCTATATATATATATATATATATATATATATATATAGTGGCTAATATCAAAACGTTTGTTCGTAGTCTCCGGTGCAACCAAGTTGTTTTCGGGTTTTCAAAGTCCAAACGGTCGATCCGAACCGTTCAACATGTTCTCTATATTGAAATGTGCTTGGAGACTAAATTTTACATTTTTTTGGAATTTTTTTACTATTTATTAAGCCACTTTGAAAGTTGCTGATCACATGGTCCAGAATTTAGTTGCACTGTTTTTACTGTTCATCCGGATCAGCAATTTTCAAAGTGACTTAATAAATAGTAAAAAAATTTAAAAAAATGTAAAATTTAGTCTCCAAGCACATTTCAATATAGAGAACATGTTGAACGGTTCGGATCGACCGTTTGGACTTTGAAAATCCGAAAACAACTTGGTTGCACCGGGGGCTAGGAACAAACGTTTTGATATTAGCCACTCTATATATATATATAGAGAGAGAGAGAGATGGGCTATTATACATTGCAATGCATAGGCACCCTTGTGCATTGGACCATAAATCACCGATTCAAAGTCCAAATGACCGATCCAAACCGTTCATCTTGTTCTCCATATTAATATGTGCTTGGAGACCAAATTTTACATTTTTTGGAATTTTTTTACTATTTATTAAGCCACTTTGAAAGTTTCTGATCTGGTGGTCCAGAAAATTTTACTGTTTTTTACTGTTCACCATTGGATCAGAAACTTTCAAAGTGGCTTAATAAATAGTAAAAAAATTCCAGAAAATGTAAAATTTGGTCTCCAAGTACATATTAATATGGAGAACAAGATGAACGGTTTGGATCGGTCATTTGGACTTTGAATCGGTGATTTATGGTCCAATGCACAAGGGTGCCTATGCATTGCAATGTATAATAGCCCATCTATATATATATATATATATATATATATATATATATATATATATATATGAGTAGAACTAGGGTGCTCCTAAGCTCACCAAGCCCTTCGTGAGCGCGACTCTAAAACCTATCAAATTGACTTCAAACGACATTTTCAAACCGTTAGATGTTCAATCTATATTAAAATGTGCTTGGAGACCAAATTTTACATTTTTTGGAATTTTTTTACTATTTATTAAGATGGTTTGAAAATCGCTGTTTTTATTAAAATTCGGCACCATTGGAAAACAGCGATTTTCAAACTATCTTAATAAATAGTAAAAAAATTTCAAAAAATGTAAAATTTGGTCTCCAAGCACATTTTAATATAGATTGAACATCTAACGGTTTGGAAATGTCGTTTGAAGTCAATTTGATAGGTTTTAGAGTCGCGCTCACGGAAGGGCTTGGTGAGCTTAGGAGCACCCTAGTTCTACTATATATATATATATATATATATATATAGAGAGAGAGAGAGAGAAGGGTTGGCAAATATCAAAATGTTTGTTCTTGAGCTATGGTGCAAGGTTTTTCTATTTTCAAAGTTCAAACGGTCGATCCGAACAGTTAGATGTGATCTCTATAATAAAATGTGCTTGAAGACCAAATTTTATATTTTTTTTGAATTTTTTTACTATTTATTAAGCCAGTTTTAAAATAGCTGATTTTAATAAACAGTGAAAATTTTCTGTCATTGAAAACAACGATTTTAAAATTGGCTTAATAAATAGTAAAAAAAAAATCAAAAAATGTGAAATTTGGTCTCCAGCACATTTTATGATAAATTGAATGTTGAACGGGTTGGATTGACTGTTTGGACTTCGAAAATGTAAAAACCAAATGCACCATGATTTTGTGCTCCAATATGCTCCACATCATTTATCTCTGTTTTCAAAGTCCGAACAGTCGATCCGAACCGCTTAACATGATCTTCATAATAAAATATGCTTGGAGACCAAATTTTATCTTTTTTTAAACTTTTTTACTATTTTTTAGATAGGTACAAAATCACTATTTTAAAGAGATTCTGGACCATCCGAAAAAGTGATATTGTATATAATTTTATATAAGAAGTTAGTAATTGAGAGTGAGGAAGATTAAAATATATTATTACTATGATAAAATTGATTTATAGATAATGTTTTATATAATTTCATTTAATTAATAATTTACATTCTCTTAGAAAATAATGGACCAATAATTATAATTATAATATTTTTATATTTTAGTATGTTATGTACACGAAGTGTTTACTGTAATATAACTATTTATTTGCAATATTTATGAATTAAATTAATAACTGAATAATAATAATAATTTTATATTTTAGTATCTTATGTGCATGAAGTGTTTAATGTAATATAACTATTTATTTGCAATATTTTTCGAATTAGGTAGTAGATCGTACAAGGGCATTTAATAGCGCCTCTATGGTGCTACTGCTACCTCCTTCGATTCATGGAGAATTCGGATAAAACTGTTCTACCTTCACTGTATATTTTCTTCATTACTGTTCCTCTATTTTTTAAGTTACTAGATTCAGCCTTAGGGTTTCTGACTTTGCTTCCTGTCATTTCTCTCTTTCCTCCTTCCTCCTTCCTCTGTCCTCTGTCCTCTGTCCGTGCGGCTGTGCCTAAATCTGAGATCTCCTTTGTTTTGATTTGATTCCGTGCGGCTGTGCCTAAATCTGAGACCTTTCAAAATATGAATTCTCAAAAAGGAGTATTTATACTTAAACCTTGTCATTTTGATTTGATTCAAGGCTCCTTTTTGATATTTTATACTTTAAAATGTCTCTTCTTATGATTTTCATGATATGTTTGGGGATTATTTTATTGAACTTATGGTCATATCCTCCTTCAGTGAGGTATTTTTCATATTTCATGAAAAATTCAATTATAAATGCTCCATCAAGGAGCATTATTTCTATCAATTCTCTATTAGTAATAATGGACTTTCGATGATAGAAATTTATGATTGTACTAATTATAATTTCTAATTTTTTCCAATAGATTGGAACAAAATTTTCAACAGGGGTGCTAGGGTTTCCAATAGATTTTTTATACCGGATCAAAAAGTCATTCAAGTAGTGAATTTTTGTAGTTTGGAAGCTACTATCTAGCTTTCAGTGAAATATACACAAGCCAATTATTGTTGAATTTAGTTCTTTCTGCAAAATACTCATTTTTTTTACTTGAGATTTTGTAGAGGGAGGTTTTAGACAAGTCTAGAAAGTTGATAATTTCTTTTTCAACTGAGTTTGAGAGTCTATTTGGGGAGCTTGTTGAAGAGGAGAACTAGACTCTGCAATTTAAGAAAGGTAAAAGAAATATATGAAATTTCAATAACAAATTTGAAAAATATACTTTTGTGGTATATAGTTTTCATGATGTTGACTGTATAGGTTTTATGGCTTTATGGATGTATGTTTAACTAGTTCCTGGTGTAAAATTTTGACAAAAGGGTACAATGACAATTTGACAAAAATGTAGGATCTTTGGTGTTTGAAGACAATTATGAGGGCACAAGAGCAAAATCTACTTTGAAGACAATAGGTTTTATGGCATTCTGGTGTAATTTGATAAAAAGGAGCGAAGCTACTTAAGATTTTTGGTACTGTAAAACAAAAGGATCATTAACTATAGTCTATTTTGTTGTTAATCTGTACAAAAATTAGACTTTTTGTACAAATATCAGCAAAGCTACTTGGTCCAGTATTGCAAGGGTCATTAATTTATGTTTAGCAAATTTAAAAAGGGATTTTTCTGAACTCAAGAAATACGGGATAAAAAAAATAGCTAAGCATAGCATTGAGAATATAGAAAAACAAAAATACCATATTTAGTTCTCCACTAGGATTGAGAAGCTTCAAATAACGGATACATAGATTTGGATTTTGGGGGAGACAGTAGCTGTCGTCGCTCTAGATTTGGGGGGTGAAAGCAGCCGTGGCTAGAAATGTGCAAAAGGATATATTAAAAATGGTTTAGGGTTTTACCAATTAGAGAAAAAAATTTAGAATGCCAACTATTGTTCCCCAATTTTTTTCAATATCTCGTCTTAGTACAAGGGGTTTTTTTTTTTTTTTTTACTTAAATTCGTGTTGTTCCTTTTTCGAGGTTTAAAAAAAAAACTCTATACTAGACGAAACCCAAAAAACATTTTTCTAGACGAGCAAATTCATTATCGTTAAATTTAAGGTTGCTTAAGAATATAAATGACTTCCCTAATCAAATAAATTTCAACGAAAATTTTTGTAGGGGAAATTTTGACTCTGTATTGTTCCTATTAAAATATATTAAGGTTGCTTAAGAATATAAATGACTATGTGGCGCATGATAAAGAAAGATGAAATGTTCAAAAAATTGGAACATAATCTATGTTAAAACTAAATTTTGACTTATTTATTGTTCTTATTCTATAACTGTATATTTTGTTCATTGCTGTTCACACTTGCAATTGATCAATTGCGCAGAGTTGAAATGTTACACGGATTTATTTAAAATGACTTAACACAAATTCCAAACATTTACATATTTAATTATTTATAGTTCTTAGATAATTGGTTGTGATTCGTTGACAACAAATTAATTTGATAATTTTAACCATTGTTATTAAAATAAATAAAAAATATAAAAAAATGTAGTTATTGTCAATTTTATAGATTTAATGTGTATTCATGTTATACGATTAAAGTTTTATTTGACATTTCAACAAAGTCAGTAAATATAAATCGTTGTAAATTTCAAATTATTCAGTGAATTTTTCAAAGTTCGATGCAAAAAAAGTTTTTTTTTTTTTAAAGAAATCGTAGTAGATCAAATTCAAAAATATAATTTATTTTTACGATTATAAATTCTTTGTGGAGAATCCCATCATCTGGATAAAACACAAAACCTTATTAAGTGCTAACAAATGTTCTATATTCTTTGGTACCTTGCTGTACTGTAAAAAAGAAATGAAAGAAATAATAAGATTCTATTCCTAAGGGATTGTATAAACCTCAAAAGATGATTTAGAAATTCAAAAAATGAGACAATGGAAAATCCCTTTCTTGCCCTCCTACATTTCTTTGGAATAACTTCTCTCAGTCCCAGAGAAAGTGCTTTCTCTCCTGGCAGCTTGCCTCCCTCTTCCTATTCCAGCAAGCAATTTCTTAATTCCCACTTAATACCATGTACTATAAATTGCCTCAACATAGCTGCTATCAAGCTACACCAAAAAACAATTCCCTTTGAAAATTAAGTCAAATCCCCCTCCACTAAAACACACACACAAAAAAAAAATGGCGGCTTCGATTAGTTTCAAAAGATCAGACAGCATTGCTGATGGCATGCCAGAGGCGTTGAGACAAAGCCGTTATCAGATGAAACGATGCTTTGCACGGTATATTACTGATAGCTCTTACATCAAATTAACTATATGCTATGTTTTCATTGGCCTATGGGGGATAATTTGTTTAATTTTACATGACATCCCAAAGCAAAGTACATGTAAAAATGGCATGATGGATATAAAATACAAATTGCTGTGTTTAATAATTCAAGTATGCAATTTAGGTATATCTCAAAGGGAAAGAGGCTGATGAAGAACCAACAATTGATGGAAGAGCTCGAGAAATCGATGGATGACAAAGTTGAGAAAGACAAATTGATGGAAGGCTTTCTTGGCTACATTATTTGTTCTACACAGGTAAATACACGCCCTTCCGCTCAGTATCTCTGCTTTTAGTTACATATAAGGGTAATGAATCAAAAGAATATGTATTTATCTATATAGGAGATATACTATATCAAAAAAAAAAGATAAGATCTTTTAGTCATCTTGGAACTGATTTTTTCTTTTTTGGGTTCCAAGAATACGTAAACAGCATTGAACTTGAGAAAATAAATAATAAATTGTTATATATTATGAATTTTAGGAAGCCGTGGTACTTCCACCACTCATGGCATTTGCAGTGCGGCCAAACCCGGGAATATGGGAGTATGTCAAGGTTCATGCAGATGATCTCTCGGTTGAAGGAATAACACCATCTGAGTATCTTAAGTTTAAGGAGACACTGTACGATGAAAAATGGTAAGAAAAAAATTAAACAAACATACATCTAGCACAAAACATATATAAAAAAAACCCCGAAAATAACAAAGTGAAATAAAAATTATGGTCATCTTAGTTACATAGATATAGCACATGGACACAAAAGCAACATTTGATGATATCTAAACTCTAAAGGATATATATTATTTTGGAAACAATTATCATCAATGTATTGGTGATCTAATAAATGGATTTGTTTCTCTAATTGACTTCAGCTGTGTTATTTTTGCATCCAACATTACAGGGCAAAGGATGATAATGCCCTTGAAGTTGATTTCGGAGCACTCGATCTGTCAACACCTCATCTCACTTTGCCGTCTTCAATAGGAAATGGACTGCAATTTGTATCTAGATTTATGTCATCTAAGCTAGCAAAGGGGCCCGACAGCATGAAACCCCTATTGGACTACTTGCTTGCACTTAACTACCGTGGCGAAGTTAGTAATAACTAATTATTAAATTACCAGTTTTCTTAACCTGTACAAATGTCATAAAAAAATTTCAATTCTATATAGTTTTTTTGTTGTTGTGAAATTTCACTACCATTTGTATAATACCACTTGGTACTGTCCCAAACTCCTAATCAGTAAGCTACTGTTTGATTTTTATAGAAATTAATGATCAATGATACATTGGATACCGTGAACAAGCTTCAAACTGCATTGCTTCTCGCTGAAGTTTTCGTAAGCGGGCTTACAAGAAATACACCTTTCCAGAAATTTGAGCAGAGGTACTTTTCTATTTTGGATAAGAACTACAAAATCATATCATATCAGCTTTTATCTTATAGAAAATAAGTAAGTTGATGCTATTTTATAAGAGCTGTCAAGCTACACAAAATTAAACCATTAATTCGTAAAATAACACTGTATAAGTTTTTCTTGCTAACACCTGAAAAATACAGATTTCAGGAATGGGGATTAGAGAAGGGATGGGGTGACACTGCCGAGCATGTCAAGGAGACTGTGAATTCCCTCTCTGAAGTTCTACAGGCACCAGATCCAGCCAACCTGGACAAGTTTTTCAGTAGAGTCCCTACTATTTTCAATATTGTCATATTTTCTCCGCACGGTTACTTTGGTCAAGAGAATGTTCTCGGCTTGCCCGACACCGGTGGTCAGGTACAAAAGCATGAAGATTTTGAACTTTACCAATAAAAGCTCTACTTTAGTTCATTTAAATTACTGAAAAAATCCAACTGAAATCTTTTGTCGAACCAGGTGGTGTACATTCTCGATCAAGTAAGAGCATTTGAAGAAGAGATTCTTCAAAGAATCAAGCTTATGGGTCTTTCTATAAAACCGCAAATCCTTGTGGTAAACATCTATCTACCAAAAGAATAGATATATCATATATGCGATTTAGCACTAGTATTTGTTTAACATGCAATCTTATTCTTTTTTCTATAGGTAACAAGGCTGCTACCAGATGCCAAAGGAACTAAATGCAACCAAGAACTTGAACCGATCTTCAGCACAAGCCACTCCCACATCCTTCGCGTACCATTCCGTACTGAGACCGGCGTGCTTCGTCAATGGGTGTCCCGTTTCGACCTATACCCTTACCTGGAGAGATATGCTCAGGTTTGTTAAAACATCTGTTAGTGATGTACATGTTAAATTGTGTGGGCTATGTCTTTAATAACTAACTGATATGTTATGGAATTATAGGATGCAGCCGCTACGATCGTTGACCACATGGAGGGGAAACCCGATTTAATTATTGGTAATTACTCCGACGGTAATTTGGTGGCCTCTCTTGTGTCAACCAAACTTGGAATTACTCAGGTATGAACTTATACACAACAATTTATGAAATACCATATAGGTATAATTCGACAAATTTATGTCCAACAAATAAATAGTTCCATCAAAGAATTTTCAATATAGAAGGAATAATTTTTTATTGTTGTTTTCCTCTTCATTTGGTTATTTATGATTTTAAAAGGTTGTGGACTTCTTCCATAGTATACATCAAGGAGATATTGAATTTATGGTCACTTGATTACCAAACAATTTCTTACCGCAAAGGGGCAACAGGGCAATGGCTAATGACTCACAATTTTTCTATGGAAATAAATAGGGAACAATTGCACATGCTCTGGAGAAAACAAAGTATGAAGATTCTGATGTAACTTGGAAGGAACTTGACCAGAAGTACCATTTCTCGTGCCAATTCACGGCCGACATGATCGCTATGAACACTAGTGATTTCATTATCACCAGCAGTTATCAGGAAATAGCTGGAAGGTTAGTTATATAACTAAAAATTCCAATTAGGACTGGGAAACAAAATGATGGTTTTATTGTGTTATTCACTTCATATAGTTGGCTACCCCTAACTTTATTATAATGTTAACTAATAATGCAGCAAGGACAAGCCAGGTCAATACGAAAGCCACTACGCGTTCACCATGCCAGGTCTTTGCCGGTATGCAACCGGTATCAATGTATTCGACCCGAAATTCAACATTGCTGCACCGGGTGCAGACCAGACCGTGTACTTCCCGTACACACAGAAACAAAAGCGCTTTACAAACTTCCACCCGGAAATCGAGGAGCTTCTCTATAGCAAAGTTGAAAATGACGAGCATGTGTAAGAAAGCTTAATCACAAAAAAAAAAAAAATTGAGCCCCTTATTTTTTTTTAATTAGAATTTACTTCTATTGGCATCAAATTTATTTATAGGAAAAAGAAATAGTAGTAGAACATTTAATTGTATTTTTTTTCCTGGTGCTAATTATCATGTTGTTTGATAAACAGAGGTTATCTGGCTGACAGAAAGAAACCAATAATTTTCTCAATGGCACGTCTCGACACTGTGAAGAATATAACAGGCTTGGTTGAGTGGTACGGCAAAAACAAGCGGCTGAGGGACCTTGTCAACCTGGTAGTTGTGGCTGGGTTATTGGATCCTTCAAAATCAAAAGATAGAGAAGAGATCAAGGAAATCAACAAGATGAGGTCTCTGATTACAAAGTATCAGCTAACGGGTCAGTTCCGATGGATCCGGGCACAGACTGACCGCAACCGCAACAGCGAGCTGTACCGAATCATTGCAGATTCAAAGGGTGCATTTGTTCAGGTATGAATATAGATTAATATTACAAAATCAATAATGATAAAACTGCAAAATATTGGGAATAACCAACCAACCCCCCCCCCCCCCCCCCCCTCCATGTTTATTTTCTTGTCAGCCTGCTTTGTATGAAGCATTTGGGTTGACAGTTATCGAGGCAATGAACTGTGGCCTACCGACCTTTGCAACGAACCAAGGCGGCCCCGCAGAGATCATAGTCGATGGTGTCTCGGGTTTCCATATCAACCCCTTGAACGGCGATGAGTCAAGCAATAAAATCGCAGACTTCTTTGAGAAATGCAGGGATGATCCCGGCTATTGGAATAAGGTTTCCACTGATGGTCTTAAACGCATAATGGAATGGTGCACACTCAACATAACTCATACTATAATTCTTCTCTACAAAATTCTTGTCTCTGTTTAACTACAAACTGATAAATTCTGTCTACTTCATGTGTAGCTATACATGGAAGATATACGCAACTAGAGTGCTAAACATGGGATCGATATACGGTTTTTGGAGGCTGTTGAACAAAGAGGAGAAGCTAGCCAAACAGCGGTATCTCCAACTCTTCTACAATCTCCAGTTCCGCAGATTGGTACATTGAGAAAGTCAATAGAACTCAAGTTTTAGTTTTTTCATGGAATCAAAGTAATTTCCATTACTGATTTATTGCAAATTATTTTCATAGGCAAAAGCAGTGCCAATGCCAATTGATCCAGCTCAACAAGCGGCCGCTGGAACCAGCGCAGCCACTGCTATTACTGTAAATGGAAAACTACCGAAGCAGCCAAAAGAAAGGCAAGTGTGCCCCCTCTTAAAAATTTTTCCGAAGAAAACACCAAAGCAAAGCAAATGACTGATGATAATAAATTTTCTACATGCAGAAGGACGCAATCGCGCCTACAAAGGTAAAATACAACATCTCAAAGTGCAGAAAATTACCATAATTCTACTCAAATTTTAGTTATCTTATCGCTCGATCTGACTCTGAATTTGATTCTTAGTGTTTTTGGGGACCTGCTTGCACCAAAGTTTCGCGTCTCCAAGACAAGAAGGAATGCATCTTGAAGCAAAGAAGAATGTGTACAAAAAATATGTGTCTATGAACTATTATTGGTTCTTGTTATGTTGTTGATTGATTGTGTGTACAGTTGAGAAAAATTCGTGATTGTTCATTTGTAAATGAGAGGACTTGAGGAATTCTTTTATGTTGTTGATTGATTTTAAAGGAGTGATACCTGTTATGTTACTAATGAGTGTTCATTGCTCTAAAAAAATGTTGCTCTATTAGATCTGCAAGGCACGCATTTGTGTCTCCTTTTAAATAATCAAGTCGTCTGAATATCTCCTGTACAAGTGCAAAAGCCTTTTTTGCAAACAAAAAGTTGAAAGCGACTGCCAAGTACAGGAAATCACTTCGTATAACAATACCCGAAATAATGAGCAGCTACAGTTATTTAGCGTCCAAACAAGTACATATGTTTGGTTCCTCCTATTTGCAGCATTTCTAGTAGCATTGTACATATACAAAAAAAATGTTGCTATCTAATTTACGTAGAGGCAATCAAGGGATCCTACCGAAGAAGAATTTTACAAGACAACAAAGCAAGCAAACCACGCAATAAGAGCCTCAGTTAACTAAAGAGTGCTAGCACAGTTTACTGACTTCATATTGGAAAAAAGACATGGTCATCACATCAGCTATGTCTTAATCTCCAACAACAGGATACCTACCACAAAGGACCACCAATCACACCAACTATTAACCTAACAGTCATACATTCAAGTAAAACACACCAGAGTACATACAAAACACACAAATAGTAATTTAGAAAGTAACTTCATTCCAACACATCATAAACAGCCTTATCAGCAATAAAACATGACACGCTTCACGTTATCTTTAAGGGCAGGAAGGGGTCTGACTGGACCAGCCCCAGGGACCCGTGAGGACCTCCCACCAGCAGGTCCCGCACCACGTCCAGGAGGGCCAGAAGGCATGGACCCACTGTCCGACGTCTCTGGCTCCATATAAAACCGTGCTCGGAATGCAGCTAAGTGAGCATAGTACGCTGGTGGAACTGCATGAAAAATTGTACAAGGTGCATGATATGTCAAACAAATCACATATATGAAACTAATGAGTCTGATGGCCGACATGACCCGAACAGTAAATAGGCTTATTTTCTTTTTGTATTGTTACTCACCAATTGAGACAGATCTTGTGCACCTTGCATAGCTGAAACATAAAAAAAAAATTCAGAGACTTTCAAACATTAAATCAAAAAAACTACAATAAAATTGTCATGAAAATATTTGAATTACGTGTAGCAAAGATTGTTTGTCAGGGTTTGCAAGTTATCAGCCGTGAAGTTGTTCTCATCCCACAGGACATGGTAGTGAGCTGGTCGGCTTGTCCCCTGGGGGTAAAATAAAAAAATCAATTAACACAACAGTTTTAAAGTACCATGAATTTAAAACTCTGCATGTGTCATGCAATCCATACTTCACACAAAACTGTGAACAGAAACGTCAGATAGATAGCTGAATATTTCTTGAAAAAGATACAGTAGAGAACTACAAAGAAATGCATCTTCTTTTGGCTGCTAACTATACAAGTTCAATTTAAGAACATATCGTAGAAATTACAACATAGATCAAACCCAGTCAAAGAAAGTCGCTGACCTGGATACCAGCATGGCTGCACAAGTAGAAGTCGAACTCAGTTGGGTGGCAGATTTTTGAATCCACAACAGTGCCTTCAAAATTGCATCACCAAATACAAGTTATTCAAAATGCAAAAGACCATGATGTATTTTGAAAAATAAACATCAATTAATCAATTAAAAAAAATAAAAACACAAGAATCAACTAAAACACCAACCAGGGAGTATATTGCCGCTCCTATCAACTGAATTATGGTCATTGTGGTTATTTGCGAACAACCTAGTATGGTGCCGTTTCTGTACCACCACAAAAGTTACCGGCGGTTGGTAATTTGGCTCAAGAGAAGCACAAGCCTGAAATAAAGCACAAAAAATAAATATAATTTCACATCAATAAAAGAGAAGGTGCACTTTGTGCAAATCTTTTAGTTCTGTTCTTCTGTCTTTTTGTTTTTTCACAAATGTGTTAATTAAAGCTGGTGATGTGCAATGTTTTCACATCACTAAGGTATGGAATCATATCATATCATGAGACTAACCTTATGAATCATATGATACTAATCACAGTGGTGATGTGTACCAACGATTCACTGTTTTCAAGCCCATATGCAAGGATAAGAGGAACACAAACCTTACGAATCGCATCTAGTTCATGCAGTAAAACCTGATAAAATTGGCCTTCGCTCACTCCGTCCCTGCATTTGGGGTAGTGGAGTAGGTAAACATTGTTAAGAGATCATTTTGGAACTTGAACTCAGATAAAATAAATTAAAACTACTTCAAATCTAATAAAAAGTCCTTTGAAAAATTTACCTGTAGAATATAATACGCTGGGGTCTCTGGTTTGTTGCTCTCCTAAAAGATATGAGGAGCTCCCTATAACAAAATTAAGTTTTTGGGTTTCATGTAAGCTAGGCATACAATAATTTCTTTTTTTCAGAAGTAATAAAAAAGTAGCAAAGAATATTTTAATCACCTGATCATTCCACCGCTGATAGCACCTCTTTGTGGGTCTTGATAGACCTTGTACAAATCTTGTATCAGCTCTTGTCGGTGTGCTTGAGCCGAGACCAAGCCTGCATATTTTGTTATCTCTGGCCAATCCTGAGATGCAACAACCTAATTGACAGAAAAAAAAAAAATAATAATATATTAGGCAAAGGGTACCGCATTCAAGCAAGTTGGATCTTATTGTTTGCTTCCAAATTGACCTTAGTTGGATATGCTACTGCCACTGGTGATTGAGACCAAGTTTATAGTTAAATACAAACACAATAACATTTCTGACAGATATCTAAAGAACAAATGAGTTTACAGGGACTGCATAACAAATAAAAGCATTTAAATTTTTTTTCTTACCGCAGCAATAGAAGGGCTTGAATCCTCGCCAGGATGAGGATGGGTGACATCAGCACCGAATATTATGGTGGGCCTGTCACTGACAAGTGGGATCCTCCTCGAGAGGGCATCAACCAGCACAGTATTCCTACCCCCAACCTTTAATCGAATAAACAGAACAAAGAAATGAACTCATTTGATACAAGAAAAGTAAAAGAAGAGACAAGAATTTACAACATTTTTCTATTTGAGACCTTGACATTTATCTTTAATGCAACATTGGCGAGGTATTGTTTACTCATGCGAAACACGTGCTTCGTCAGACAGCACTGTGATACCAACCCAAGATCTGTCTCACATATGCGTTTCAGATCACCTGTTAAATTCAGAAAAGGGAAAGGGAACACTCAGATATTTATACAACAACAACAACAACAAATACCAAGCATTTAGTTCGAAACAAGTTGGGGTATTTTTACTTGTATAAATTTTATGACACTTAATAGTTTCCCTCAAAGAATAGCATTTGCTTCTACAAATGAGTGTCTTTCAAGTAATCTATACAAATGATAGTTAAAACTACTACTTTTTTTCAAATCTCCAGTTAGCAGGTAATTGTACAGCGCTAACAAAAAAAATTATCTTGCCAACAATTGCCCATCTTTACTCAATAATATCTTGCTTGTGACAAGAAAAATTAGAAATATATAAACACAACATATCCTTCTGGAGGAACAGTAAAGGAGCATAGTTTGGCAATCTTGCAAGTAATTAAAATAATTCTTTAAATGTTGTGCGGGAGTATGCAAGATGATTCTTATAGATATGTGACTTTGTAGAAGTTTTTGCAAGGGCACAACATGAAATTAGGCAGAAAAGCAGATAGAAAATACCATAGAGGGAGCCATTGTTGTCAGGCAAAATAGCAATGAGCAAGTCGAGCTCGCGCCTCTCAGGTTGCAACTTGACCACTGCATCATGGTACCGTGCCTTCAGAGCATGTTCCAATTGATCAGGTCGTGCACTCCATGGGGGTAGCACTGGCTCAAGTGCAAAATCCTACGATATTTTCAAGATCAACACAAGAAATATATTAGTGGGATATATCTCATTTCAATAATTACTACTTTTTGTACCTTGTCAATTTTACTTTTCACTTCTTTGTGAAACCTCTTCAACTTATCACTATCAGAGACATTTTGTTTGTTTAGCATCTCACATGGATAGAGGCTTAAACATCAAGACTGGACATAATCCCAAATTAGTGTTTTACCATCTTATACAGGACCAGACAGCACTAATGGCACCTAATATAACTAGCCAGTACATCCAATATAGATTGTGATATAATGGCCCTAATTACTAGTGTGTCCATAATTAGTATTGAAGATCAAGAGCTCTAGCATATTAGTAGGCTAACTATCAAGCCCTGAATGAATTTGTTAATAAAAAAATATATATCTGGAGAGTGAAATTGTGAAAATAGGGGGGAGGGGGGCTTACTATTCCAGAAGTGTGGCACATGACAGCAAGCTCATGACAGAATCCACGAGCGGCTTGCTCTTGTACATTACGTGCAAAGTTGATGCAAATCCAGCTCTTCACTTTCCCGCCACTCCACATTTTCTGTAAATTACAAGCAAAAAAAAAGAGAACATTACCATATGCAAAAGCATATTATCAGTTTCAGCAAACAACAGACAAATAAGATGAGGCACATTTTATCCAATAATATTCAGTATTACCTTATTCATCATATTCCATTGGCCGACTCTTGGTTGGCAATCTTTCTCTCTCCCTGTGTCATTGTATTTGAGCTGCCAGACCAGGATAATAATATTTTTCAATAAGACAAAAGGAGCAGTAAAACTGAAATAAATTAGACTGATGGAGGCCTTTACCATGCATAAATATGCTTTCAACATTTTCTTTTACAAATTCAGTGTTATGACTTAGTAAAACAATAGCTTCTTTTGTCAATTTCAAACGCAGTGCTACATGAGGCCATGATATGCTCAAGATGAATAAGATTTAAGAACATACCTTTGGAGCAGGTAAAATTCTAGCCTCCACCTGCGCCAACCTATCATTGATCTTGATACCAAATTCCTTTGCATAGGGATCATTCTGGTAAGCATTGTGGCGAACCGTCTACCAGCGATAATAAACAAGATTAGTGTAAGCATCCATCGCAATTCATAAGCCCATTTTAAGAAAAGAAAAAACATAGAAGAAAAAAGAGGGAGAGCAGAAGTAAAAATTACCCGCATAATATCCTGTTCTCTATCTAGAGGGCGCTGGCATGTGACTTTAAGCAAGGCAGTTATTTGTCTCTCATTCAGCTTCTTGGTGTACCGCTGTCCCTCCACTATTTTGCACACCTATAGATTTTATTAACCAAAAGCACAAAGAGAGAGACTCAACTCTGCATATTTTTTTAAAAAGAGGGTGAAACCAAGAAAAAGGGAACCTCCTTCATTGGCAAGTAATTTGCTCACCTCCATTGGCAAGTAATTTGCTCTCTGCTGGTTTCCTACTTGCAGGCAAGGAAGGTAAGTGTGCTGAATTATGAACCCATATGTTTCTTGAAAATATTGCACCACCGATTTCATGGTGCCTTGCTCATCTACAGGGAACCTGTTTCACAAGGAAAATGTTATAACTACCATGTAAAAAAGAAAAATGCATACTGTGTTTTATAGATATATATCATTGTGCATACCCAGTACAACTGTGCAAGTACATGCCAGGTGTTTTACTGTTTCATTTTTTGTTTTCTAATTAATTAAAATTGTACAACTTTGCATTAAAAAATGCTTACGTTAGCTCTCTAGTGGCCTGTGCTGTCAACCCAGTTATGCGATACTTCCTCCTCATGTTACCACGGTGAGTAACTTCTACCCTCACACCTCTCAGTGCCTTCTTTATCTGCAATTAATAAAAAAAAAAAGAGTTACAAAAATGTAAATTAGAGAAGTTTCAAACGCAAGTGAAGTTAAGACTTGAGAGTAATCAAAAGTGAGACCTACCTTGACTCGATCAGAGTCAGACAAAGGTCTTCCTTGGATGTCTCTATTCAAAAGTTCGCATACAAATTCAATCACTGGTAACGGCTCAATGAAGGCAGTTGATGACATATCTAACATGGCAAGAATATGTGGCAAGTTATAATACTGCACAAATGACACTACGAAGCAACTATTATAAAAATAATAGATGTATGTTATGTATATACCAATATTAAGCGACAACCCCATCTGAGTAGGCCTTATACTTTGGTAAAACCCTCGCCAGCTCTCCAAACCCTCGCCAAGTGTCTGCCTATTCCCCAAATTAGGAGAATAGAAAGAGCGGCCGATGGATGCAAACCTATAAAGAACCAAAGAATTTCAAAGAACAAACAATTGAAAGAAGCTTGATTTATATTAATACATTACTGGGATTAATCAACTACCTAGTGGTAGGCAACTCTCGCAAGACAATGTCTAGTACTTGCAAAGCATCTTGGGGCGCATCAGCCAGACGGCCAGCTAAGAACAACTCAAGGGGGTGAAGGTCAGTGCGTGCAGCAAGCTTGATCACCACCGAAAAGCTCCTCTGTCTCCTGAAATAAGAATTAAAAATGTGTATATATGAGTCTTTCAATCATACAAAATATGATCATTTACAAACCCCGACGGTATGCCCAATGAAGTGGCATATATACGACCAAATAACAACCAAGCCCTCTATACAATTATAGTTGTTATATTATATGGGCTAAAAAGACCTAGCATCTTTGCACAAGAAAGATGGATGAGCTCAGAAAGTTATGTAAGATCCAACAAGGGTTAATAACAAACATCTAGAAGCACATTGGTGGCGCCTTGGCAGGAACATTAATCTGCGTTGGAGGCAACAAGACCAATATGTGTTCCTACGGGGCCATTAAAACCGTGTGCCCATCCATCCCTAGAACTATTTATCACAAAACTCTCTTGTTCCAACATTCCCCCAACCTACCCCAAGGGTTAATAACAAGAAAGAGAGATGAGCTCAGAAAGTTATGTAAGATCCAACAAGGGTTAATAACAAAAATCTAGAAGCACATTGGTGGCGCCTTGGCAGGAACATTAATCTGCGGTGGAGGCAACAAGACCAATATGTGTTCCTACGGGGCCATTAAAACCGTGTGCCCATCCATCCCTAGAACTATTTATCACAAAACTCTCTTGTTTCCAACATTCCCCCAACCTACCCCAACTTTCTCAAATTCAAAACAGACTATAATGAGAAATCAGGGTAATTCCAAACCAAAACTAGGGATCATCCAATAAGTAGTAGAGGTGCATGGTGTTTCTTTCCGCCCCCCCCCCCTACTGGATAAGGTACGATATGGCTACGATGGTATGCAGTATGAACAATATCTATATAATTCACTTCAAATGAAAATAATAATATTAACAAAATACGGCTGTCAAGAACAATAAGTACCCTGAGGCCGAGCCACTCCCATCATCTTCGTCGATTAATGTAATGTCAAATTGTTTGGACATGAAAGGGAGTGCACCAGCAGTGTACAAGCTCTTGCGGCCATCATAAACCGGGAGGCGGCCTCCCAAGTGTGACTCTTTGTACTGTTTCACCAGATTATGCATCACTGCACGGTTAACGATGCGTGACTCCACTTCCGGAGACATTGACACCTGTTCAGAAATGTAAAATAGCTCACTGACACAGGAAAAGCGAAGATAAGAACAGTAAATACTCAAATGTTGTACTAGTTTTGAAAAGGTTCCAATTTCATCAATTACATTTTGGCTGAATGAGACTGAGTTTAAGGTCAGCAAACCCTAGATTAGGCAACTAAGCAATGGTATGCCATTTTGTAAAACTTAATCCAATCCAGAGTTGGACAACACGATTAAACAACTACATCTCAATCGAGAGTTCATTCAGTATCAATTGAACCCAACTGAGACGCACAACAAGAATATTTTAAAACTGGTGGTGCAAACCCATGGAGAAAGTAAGAAGCTAACATCATAGTGATGAAGATCCTTGTTCGGCAATTCAGCAAAGAAATGGTTTGCTTTGACAACACATTTTATGCCAATACTGCCCTTCCCAGGCCGCAGAGGAAACCTCATAGACTTGCTCGAAGCAACTGGAACAATTGGGCCCGCTACAGGAGCGGGTGGGCCCAACGGCTGGACAGCTTGGCTTGAGCTGGCCTCGCCTTGAACAGACATCTGTGTAAACTGTTCAACCACTTGAGCCGTAGGAGATGGAGCATCTGTGCAACAAGTAAAGTTCTTATGAGTTTTAGGCAAAGAAGAATTCAATAATTAATTATGTTCTTAAACTTATGAGTAGTTAGTCCAACCCCCAGCCACAATCAAATTTTTGCTTTTGTCCCTGATATAACTTTATCAAAGTTATATCAAATATTTGGGGACAGTTTCAACTCCTCACCCCCACCCCAACAGAAATTTACAGAAAAAGAAGAGAAAGGGAAATGGAAAATCGCCTATGTTGTTATCATATCCCCGTCCCAACCACTTACCACAGCCAAAAAGAAATTATCCATTTCAACCCATAAATTGAAATTAGCAAAATGTACCTTACACCATTGATCTCGGTGCCTCGATTCAACTAAAAACCCTAAAAAGTTTCTCATACATTTTGGAAGTCCTAGGGCTAGACCCAACCCGAACTACAAGGAAAATTACTTCAACAAATTTGCAATTAGATCCAAAAGGTACCTAAAAATACCACCTACAATACTGACCTGTGGCCTCGAGGGGCAACTGTAGAGGCGGAGACGGAGCCGGCGTTGCTTGGTGCAGCTCGGGAGCCTTCTGGCTCATGGGACCCACATGGTAGGGGCGGGGCCCCCTTCCAGCTGCCACATCAGCCCTGTAAAATTCCTGCTGTTGCTGCTGAGGCTGAACCTGCTGAGGAGGACGTACCCATCCCCTGCCCCCTCTGCCACCTGCTCCTTGCTGATATGGAGCCCGACCTCTGGGAGACTGCTGTGGGGCCCCACGCCCCCTTCCCCTCCTACCACCGCCAGTGTCAGACATGCTTCAAGACTGGAAACAGAAAAATGAAATGGATCATGTGGGGTCGATAAATAGAAAACGGAACTAAAGAAAGAAAGTGTTTGGACACTTCTGGGGGAGAGATGCACCTCAATTAAACAATACAGGTTTTGAGGATTAGTAATTAAAAAAAGTACTGGTTTTGCATTAAAAATTTCTGGCTTCAGATCTATGTACTATTAAACAAACCAAAACTACTGTGCACAAAGAATTTTGTAATTATTAAAACAAATTATTAATTATTATCTAGAGAAAGTGCTAACATTTACTCAAAGTCTAACAAGGGCATCTTAGTTTTGTAAAATCAACAATTTAACATATTAAACAATAAACATTCTAATTTTTTAATTATGCATTACATGACCTCTTACTTAGCAAGCATGACGTTATTAAGGTGCAATATCATCATTCTAGGCACAATATCATAAACTTTATTTTAAGTATGTCCAATTGCAAAAGGTCCGACCCATTTCCTAGAGGAAAATCAGAAAGGAAATCTATGCTTCTACAATGTTTTTCCTGGCCTTTGCAGATATGTTTATAAGACATTTTGCTACCTGGTAACTGATTTTTATGATGCTGTACATGTTCTTTTATATTCAGTTTTGCTAGAGAAATTTTGAAAAAATTTACGCAATTGAAGACTTGATGGAGTTATATAATGCAATAAATAGACTGTACCGAAATTGTGTCATCAGCAAAACTTTGTCACAATTCATTTATTTACTTTTATATGCATGATTTTGTTATTATTTTAATTAATTACTTCATCATAACTAAATATGAACGGCAATAAAACCCCAGGTAATCTAGAAAACAATCTGAATCAATTAATCAAAAGCCACTACTGATGATTATTAAAAAAAAAAAAAAACCAAACCACCACCCCCCCCCAATTATCGCAAGTCCTCCCCAACACACTCCTAAAAAATGAGAAAGAAAGGGGAAAAAACAAAACAAAAAAAGCATCATGACAAAAAAAAAAGGGAAAAAATTAATAAAATTGCCCTATCACAAGTTTATTCCTCTATCGCTTGGCTAAAATAAAAAAAAATAGCCCAAAAAAAGAGGAATTTTTCTAGATAGCATCCCTTGTTTCCAATTAACTCAGAACAAGCCAATATATAAAGGGAGTTTAATAGTTCACAGACTTAAAAGAAATATTACCGAAGTATTGCCAAATAAAATCCAAAACCACTACTTAAAGTATTTCTTCAAATAAAAAGGAAAATCAAAGTCTCCGAAGATAATAGCCTCTCGTTGAACGCACAGCGACAATACGAAATTAATAAATGAAATTTCCCAAATAAAAACCACCGATAGAGAGAGGAAATTTAAAATTAAAAGGAAGAACCTGCACTAGAAGTGAGAAGCCGATTCGGAGGCGAAATCGCTTTTGCAAAAAACCCTCACTCGGTTGAGATTCTCTGAGAGAGGAAGAGAGAGAAAGCAGTTGGTACGAAAAGAAAAGGAGAGGACTGAGGAGAGTGGTGTGATGGAGAATTGGAGAGAGAGAGTCGGAGTGAAAAAAGACAATCTGAGATAAAATTATAACCCCCACCGGGCGGTGAAGAAACTGCACTTACCTTCTTATTACTGACAGCTGGGACCCACTCGTCAATTCCTCCTGGAGCACGGGAATTTGAATAGTTTCTTGACATTTTGCAATTTCACCCTGCCTTTTTTCTTAATTTATAATTTCTAGTAGTCTCGTTTTTCAAACAGACATTTAATGAAGAATCGTGCCATTTGGGTTCCATGAAAATCAAACTGAATTGGTACAGACAGCGACACTCAAAACTTTTAACGAATAAAGTATTACTTAGTTGAATAATTGTACTATATCAAACTTATCATAAATTTTAATGCAACTTGCTCAGCAGCAGTTATCCACCAACTAGTTGATACATTAATAAACAAAAGGTTATCATAATTAATGAGAGCATGAGAAAGTGCTGGTGTAAGTTTCAACTATCCCGACATTTTATTAATATCCAAAGTTAATTACAAATTAATAAATATACCCAAAATCAGTGGGTATTTCGAAAAATGTCCAAACCGGCCAGATTCTGGTCGATTTCCTCTTTCCCCATAAGCCGGCCAGAATCTGGCATGTTTCCTCAAAAAAAAATTAATATTTTATGTTTAGATTTTATGTTGTACTATTATTGTTATTTTTAAAATTTGGACATTTTCGAAGTTATTTTCTGTTTAGATTTCTATTCAGAATTTGGCCGGTTTGGACATTTTTCGAAATTTCTACTAATTCTGAGTATATTTATTAATTTGTAATTAACTTGGATATTAATAAAAATGTCGGTGATATGGTAGTACACTCCTAAGGTTTACTGGCCAACTATGTTTAAATTTTTTTTCTTATCTACTGTACATTTCCGTAGGGGGTGAGCCAAGATGTTTAGTCAGTGTTTTTGTTTAATAGGGGGTGAGCCAAGATGTTTAGTAGGGTGAGCATAAATTTATAATCTTTTGTATTTTAAGTATATTTTTATATTTTTTTTCTGATAAATGCATATAAATAGAAGAATAATTTTTAAAAAACTTTGAGCCAGAGAAGGAAGTTATGTGACTCCGTCACGGATCAGAATGGAAAAATGATAATGTAAAAACATTAACTAATTACCAGGACTGTATGTAATATCCAAAGGGACCCAAAAAAAATATATATATATATATATAGAGCTAGGCTATGGTGAGTTGTGAAATAAGAGGTCATTTTTACTTCACGCTCATATTTTCATTTTGAAAATTCAAACAACCGATCCGAACCGCTCAACATGTTCTCTATATTGAAATGTGCTTGGAGACTAAATTTTATATTTTTTGGAATTTTTTTACTATTTATTAAGCCACATTGAAAATCGCTGATCCGGTGGTCCAGAAAATTTTACTGTTTTTACTGTTCACAGTGGATCAGCGATTTCAAAGTGGCTTAATAAATAGTAAAAAAATTCCAAAAAATGTAAAATTTAGTCTCCAAGCACATTTCAATATAGAGAACATATTGAGCAGTTCGGATCGGTTGTTTGGATTTTCAAAATGAAAATATAGCGTGAAGTAAAATGACATTTACTTCACAACTCACCATAGTCTATCTCTCTCTCTCTCTCTATATATATATAGAGTGAGGCTATGGTGCTATGCATAGCACGGATGGGGTCCGTGCTACGGCTCAAAATTTGACTTTTTAAAATCCTAATGGTCGATCCAACCGTTCAATGTGATAACCATATGAATATGTACTTGCAAACTAAATTTTATATTTTTTTCAAATTTTTTTACTATTTTTTTAGATAGGTAGAATTTTGATGGTCCAGAATTTTCAGAAAACACTGATTTTTCTACCTATCTAAAAAACTAGTGAAAAAATTTGAAAAAATATAAAATTTAGTTTGCAAGTACATATTTATATGGTTATCACATTGAACGGTTGGATCGACCGTTAGGATTTTGAAAAGTCAAATTTTGAGCCGTAGCACAGACTCCATCCGTGCTATGCATAGCACCGTAGGCTCACTCATATATATATATATATATATATATATATATATATATATATATATATATATATATAGATAGATAGAGTAAGGCTACGGTGCTTTGCAAAGTAAACCACCCCGTTTACTTCGGGCTACTTTTTGGATTTTGAAAATCCAAACAACCGATCCGAACCGTTCAACATGTTCTAAACATTGAAATGTGCTTGGAGACTAAATTTTACATTTTTTGGAATTTTTTTACTATTTATTAAGCCACTTTAAAAATCGCTGATCCGACGGCGAATAGTAAAAAACAGTAAAATTTTCTGGATCACCGGATCAGAAACTTTCAAAGTGGCTTAATTATTAGTAAAAAAATTCCAAAAAATGTAAAATTTGGTCTCCAAGCACATTTCAATGTTTAGAACATGTTGAACGGTTCGGATCGGTTGTTTGGATTTTCAAAATCCAAAAAGTAGCCCGAAATAAACGGGGTGGTTTACTTTGCAAAGCACCGTAGCCTTACTCTATATATATATATATATATATTGTACGGAAATGTACAGTAGATAAGAAAAAAAAATTAAATATAGCTAGCGAGTAAACCTTAGAAGTGTACTACCACATCACCAACATTTTTATTAATATACAAAGTTAATTACAAATTAATAAATATACCCAGAATTAGTGGAAATTTCGAAAAATATCCAAACCGGCAAGATTCTGAACAAAAATCTAAACAGAAAATAATTTCGAAAATGTCCAAATTTCGAAAATAACAATAATAGTACAACATAAAAAAAAATTTAAAATCCGACCAGAATCTGACTGGTTTGGACATTTGTCTAAATACTCACTAATTATGGGTATATTTATTAATTTGTAATTAACTTTGGATATTAATAAAAATGTGGGCAACTATCAAGCACAATCAAATTTAAAAAACTAGCGAGTTATGCTTGAAAAATAAATTAACAACATTGGGTTTGATGTGCAAGAATCAAAACCCTAATTTTCTTTTCTTTTCCCTGTAGCTATGGGGACCACAGAGCGATTTGATTTTTCAGGAAAAAGTACGCCTATTGGAAACTGATTCTTCAATCCCGGCTTTTTCATCACTAAAGAAATTTTATGCTTATGACAGTGGGGTCGCATTAGTCAGATTTAACCACCGGTGTTCTCCCAGTCATGATCCAGGTGCAGCTTGTATGAAACAACTTTTAGGTTAACGACAAAGCACTCCGCTTTGTCCGACCAAACATGAAAACTCGCCACTGGGTCATGGATATTGGCATATTGCCCTGCCTCAGTTCAAAATGGAAAATCACCCACGTAACATATTTACGGCCTTTTACAAAAATGTCTCTTTTATCTGACGTGGCAGGTCTATTCGACCGGCGCCGCGTCGCGTAACTGATTTTCACGCCAAGTTAAAAACCGCGGTGTTGTTTAGGCACGGTACCAAAGATTCTGATAGCATTCGATCGTGGTTCGTGGCTAGAGTCTAATCCAAATAAAAATAAAAAAAGAGTATAGGCTAATCACATGGAAATTTTGGCGCCATAACGGAGCACAGGGAAAGTTTGTGACAAAAATTCGACAATGTAATAGCAAGTACCGACTGTCTTTTTAATGAAATTGCGGAGATATTATGATGATAAAAGTTTGCTTATCCAAAAGAAGAAAATATCTTGCTTTCTCGTTTTGGTAACACTTTATTCTTTACTTAGCATGTTATTTTCTCGTTTTGCCTAAATCATTACACAAAAGCAACATGCTGATGCTGTGTCGTGCAAAAGTGTGAGATTAAAAATGTCATATATTAAATATTATATGATAATTTCCGGCTTTACCCTCCCTTATTTTTTAAATAAAATAATGTGAGATTTAGATTCATTTGACCCAGAAAGAATCACAATCTGTATATATAAATGAACCATTGACTCTGTTATAAGGCATCAATTCAAGGAAATGAAAAAATGAAAAAATATTTATTCCATCTTATTATTTATTAGTTTACATTTCTTTTAGAATTATGAGTGGTTTTCTTTAACCGTACAGCAGTACCAAATACAATTCATTTTTACCTAATGGGTGCACATTTTCACAAAACAATTTTTAATTCATGCCGTACACCGCAATAGAGTCAAAAACAACTCCACGCATAATTGTTGTCATGTATGAATAAAAAATTAGACTGTTAAAATAACCATCATAACATGCCTTTTACCTTTTTAAAAAAAAAAATCTGGTACAAATCATTTTCCAGACATCTTGCCTCTATTTTCATCAATTTTACATTGAAATTTCATCAAAATTGAATCCAAATCATCAAAAACTCTACATTAATATAAGAATATGGAGATTTCATATCCACATTTACTGTCAAAAAAAAAATCTATAACAATATGTTGTCCAAAAAATAGCTCATTGTTGTCGCTTTCATCGTTATTTTGCTCATTGTTGTCCAAACAATAGCTCATTTTGTCTGAAATATGATCTTTCCATACACCAAATTCTAACATATATATGGACAATTCAAGTAGCAATTTTAAATTGAATCAACATGCCAACGGAATGAGCTCATCGAACAAACTTCGGAAATATTATCCGGATTCAATGTCGAGATGGTATAATTTATATTTGCACAGTAGCTTCCTTTTAATTTTGATCAAAAGAATCAAATTCTTTTTTTATCTTTCGTTAAGATACATCAAGGAAAAAAAATAAACATAAATATATAAAATAAAGCTATAAAGATCACGAATTTCGCATAAATATTATTATGTTGTTATTTTGAATGATGAATCTGAACTATAAATATTAGTTTATTTATCGAGCCAAATTTGTTTTTTTAAGAAAGAAACAGGGCAAGCTCTTTAATTTTTCTTAAACTCAACGATGTAGAATTTCAAACCTAAACTTACAATTTTTAGTATGTTTGCATTACAATTTTTTTGTTCAATTATCGTATCAGATTTAAGAGGTTCTAAAAATTTTCTACTTCTCGATCGTTTAAAGACGATTTCAGAAAAAAGAAAATCGAAACATGAATGTTTGATTTGCCAACTTAATCGAGATTGTTAGTTAAAATTTATTATTTAAAATCATTTCTACATTTTTTAACTCAAGTTTAGTATTTTCTTAGTCAAATTTAAAACTAAATTGTCGAAATAAAGATTTAGGAATGAAGTTCAATTAATTTATTGTAAATACAGTTTTTATCAGTGAAATTGTTAATAGACATTTATAATCACTAATTTAAAAAAAAATATCAAAATAAAACATTGAGAAATAATGTATATCATTTTTACAATACACATATCATGACATTTGGACTTTGTATGATTAATGCTAATTAATTTTTCAACTTATTGATTTTTTTTAAGTGAGGTATAAAACCTCATCAATTTCTATTAAAACCGAAATTACAAAATACTATATACCAAATCTTCAGTGTTGACATCTAATTAAGAGCATGTTAGTCAAGTCATATATTTTGTTTTTCGCTGAGTATGGCTAATCTTATTAATTACATGGCGTAGAGGATGCGGGGTTTGCTGTGGAATATTTGTGTTATTTATTTATGAGTTATGAGTTATGAGTATATATGGAAGTATGATAAAGCAAAGATAATAATTAAACAGAGCGAGATGATTGGATGACTGGAGATTCGAGAGTTCGTTACTTGGTATTGCGGCAACCCACATGTTCCTGTTCTCATTTCTCAATGTATCATGCAGTCACCAGTCACCACTACAGACTACAGAGTACAGACTCCAGACTCCAGAGATGTGGATCGATGCATGTGTTTTGCAAATCATCATCCATTACTTTTCCAAATTCAAATTATCCGATCAAAAATACTGCTCCTCATAATATTTTTGTTTCGAATTTGTTTATTCGTTTACAGAACAATGCGTTAAGTTGAACTCTGTCAAATATTAAATATGGAGAAATTAAGGATTGATTGTAGAATTACAGTGAGTCTTGTATTGAATTAAAATTAAAGAAGAAAGAAAGAGAGAGATGAGAGATGAGAGATGGCGCTCTGCTAGTCTGGTCCATGAGATGAGCCCATTGAGTGTGTAATTTGACGGAGACTCAAAGAAAGAGACTGCCTTTAAATCTTTAAATCCTACCTTTTGAATTGATTTGATTTTGACCCCACCAAATTGTACCACTACCCGCCTCAATTTTCAATTCTCCTCCGCTTCAGCCTTCAGCCACGCACTGAGATCACGTTTGTTGGTTGTTGCTATTTAGAAACGGAGAGAAAGGGAAATTTGAAATTCAAACAGGAAGGTATGGAAATTAGTTAATCGGTAGTTGTGGGGACCGCTTACAGTTATGGCAGTTAATTGGGAAGGAATTAAGTGCGGGTACAATGCGGGTACTCAACTGCGGGTACTAAAATAATTATTCTTAAAAAATAGGGGGATTTTAATATACCCCTCAAAAACCTCGAAATTACGTACTTTTCATCTAAAATTAAAAATATCATATTTACCATTCTAAATTTCAAACACTCACAAATTTACAAAATTTATTGACTTTTCTATTAAAATTCATTCAAAATTTATAAAGTATCCATTTTACCCATTATTAAAAAATAAAATGATCCGTTTTCTTACACATACTACATTTTTTTATTTTTTAATAAAGGGTAAAATTAGTACCTTATGAATTTAAAATGAGTTTTAATATAAAATTAATAAATCTGATAAATTTGTGAGGTTTTGAAATTGAGAAGGGTAAATATGATATTATGAATTTTAGAGGGAAACATACGTAATTTTAGCGGTAATATATAAAATCCCCCTTAATAATTATGATAATTAAGTTACTTTAAGTTAAAGTGGTTTAAATTATTTTGTATTTATTTAAAACTTGTTATTTAAGTCATTTGTTAGAAATTCAATTAAGGAGAAGGGAGAAATTGAGAAATATATATATATATATATATATTTTTTTTTACAGCAAGTCCTACAAGCGGAATAATCTAACTCACTTTGATAAGCCTCAATTATATATACATTCGGTTAGGATTTTACCTTTAAAACTGCACCAAATTTCTTGTATTTTAGCTTAGTTCAGTATAGAATGCACCAAAGAACCAAGTTACTGCCTTCGCCTTGTTTAAATTGCAGAAAACAAGCAAAAGGAGCAAAACTGCAGGTGCTCGTGCGGGCCGCAAAAAATAAATACAAGTCGAAAAATAAATTTCAGAATTTATCAAGTTTTCTCCAACCAAGACAGAGAGTTCTGCGGGTGCTCGTGCGGGCCTCAAGAATTTTGTGCGGGTTGCAAAAATCCTTTTTCCTTAGCGATTTCTAGCCATTTTGTGTAGGCCGCCGCAGGAATTTTGTGAAGGCCACACGGGAGGCCACACCAATGCCAATCTTGCCTAATTTCACGATATCTTCTCATATTTATTGCCAGATTTCGGTGGATTGTTTCCCAAGGCACTAAAATAGTTATATATTGGTAGGGAGGCAGCAAGAGAAGAGAACTTTTAACTTAGTTTTTATTCTACACATTTTTTTTATATTTTTTTCTCTTCTCCGCGTGATTGAAGGCGATTAGAGCGAAGGATTGAAGGTTTTCTCGAGCGAGCGAAGGTGAAGATAAGGGGCAGCGAGCAAGGAGATTGGTGTACTCTATTTTCTTTCTTGTTTTTCTCAGTTTTTATCATGTTTACTCTTGTATTTCTCTTGGATATTAGCGCACCCATGAGAGGCTATATTTCCTCTCTAGGGGCTTAGGCTCTAAACACGAACTTGTGTTAAAATCTACCTTACTTGGATAGTTTTCTTTATGATTGTTTGCTTGCATGTTTGTTCTTGTTGATTTTATAATTCATGTGATTGTGTAATTTGTGTGCTTGTTAATTAGCGTCCCGCTTAGGTTTAACCAACTTAAGGTGCTAGGATCAAAGAATTGATGGTACCAAATTATATACATGAATAACCTTAGGATTAAGATTAGAAATGACCAAATCTATTTCTTAATCCAGAACCACAAGGAACAAAGGTTGGATTGAGGTGAATGACTTAATCGTGAAGTCTCATATTTAATTGGGACCCCTAGAATTGAACCGAATATTGGTATGAATGACTTAATCGTGAAATATTGGTATTTAGAGATAAATTAGGTTAACATATGCTTATGGTCTAGATAGCTAGGGTGAATGACTTAATCGTGAAATTCGAATTATCTAGGCACGTCATTAATTCACGAAAGTGATCATTTTTTATATTTAAGGCATAGAAACCCTATAATTGCAAATATGAATTTAGAAACCAATTAAGTGTGGATTTGACCAAGTGATTGTATGCCGATAGCCTCTAGACTTCTATCTTATTGAATCACAAAACTCATTTTATTTGTTTATTTAAATTGCTTTGTTTAGTTAAACTCCCAATCGGGTATTGAACCCACAAAATCAATTTACAACAAACCCTCCCATTTAATTTATTTGCACTGTTTTAGGATTAATTAATTTAGTAAAAATAAATATTTTCCGTTATCTTTGGATCGATACCTTTATTACTACAATGATAGGTTGTATGCTTGCAACTGATCTATTATTGTGTACTAAGATTTATAAATTTAAAAGTGAAAAGTGTATTAAAATTGATCCATATTTCGATACCTAAAATACACAACACACTTGAAGAGTGGTCTAACTTACTCTGTTGTAACTTAATTATTATTCTATTAGCCATTGTAAAATATTGTCTTTTGAAAGTTTAAGAGAAAAATAAATCTTTTGTGGTGCTTTTGGTTTGAGTGGTTGTCATGTGGATCATGAAAAACCACATTAAATTTATAGTCTATTCATAATTATGAACCCATACGATTCGAACAATAATTAATTAGTTATAGTTGGTTAGGCTCTTAAATTTAAATAATAATAAATAGTCTCTTTAATTGACAAGAGATAATAAATAAGATTTTTAACCTTACATTACAAGTCCACTTGTCTTGATAAATAAACATAGTTGTATTGAATATGAAAAAAGATTGTGCGAATGATAATTTACACTTTTCTAATAATGAGGTGCAATTTAAAAAAAAAGGATCTCCGGTTCTATTTAAAATGGAGAAGACTTGCATCAACTCGGCTGCCAAGAGAAAAGGTCCCACACGGCCCGCATTTGGTCACCATCACCTTTAAATTTCTTGCTTTCTTTCGGTTTAGTAACTTTCTTGAGATAAACTGAAATCAAAATTTTCAACTCTTAAAATATTTATGAATAATTTTGGTTGAGTTTTAAATACACCAACTATTTTGATTATGTAATTAGTCATCAGATTCATAATAAATTCTTTCTTTTGTCGAGTCAAATCTTTGTTATCCGCATTGAGATTTGTGTGTATATGATTTCCACAAACTCAATTTTTTTTTTTTTTTAAATCTTTACGGAAGCTGTGAAGTCGTGAGGGGAAATCGAACACCTTTTTTTCAAAAAAAAAAAATTATTATAAACTGCTAGCCTAAGGTAATGTGACTAAATTGATGATGCATCTTTTTTTTTTTTTTTTTTTGTTCCTAATTTCACTTTTTATCTGTCTAAATAAAAATGAAGCCAGGGATGAGGGATGTCAACATTCCAAATGAATCTCATTGAAAGAAGCAAAGCAAATAAATTCCTTTTTCATTAGCTTTTTTTAGAGCACCTCTCTTGCCTTGCCGGGGAAGGAAAAAAAAAAGAAAAAGCTACCTTATCTTATTATTCCATTCATACAATTTCAAGAACACAAGCACGGAGGAAATTCTTTTAGTTAGCTTTATCAGTATCAGTAAAGGTATAAATAAGAATTCTTTTTTATGAACTTATTTATCGGATAAAGACGTGAACAAATTAAAAACTATTTTACGAAATAAAATTAATATGATGCAATATTACAAAATAATTTTTTGAGTTAGGTTATTGTGCTTCATGGAATAAATGTCATTGGAATGTACTTGGAGACCAAATTTTATATTTTTAAATTTTTTTTACTATCTTCATCAAATAGAGGATTATTGTAGATCTTCGTATTTTGTTGATTCTTTTGATTTATTTCCTCTTGACCTAAATCTATTTATCTTCATTCATTTTATTCAGTTTCTCTTCTTGTGAATTTAGTTCTTTTTCAAGTAATTCTTTCTCGAACTTTTTTAGATAGATAAAAGATTTTTATTTTTTAATGGTCCATAATCTTCATAATCGATGGATTTTTTACATATCTAAAAAGCAGTAAAAAAAATTCTAAAAAAATATAAATTTAGGTTTCAAAGGACATTTTAATACGGAAATCATGTTGAATGGTTCTGATCGACTGTTTGAATTCCGAAAATAAAAATATGGACGTAAGGTAAAACATGACATTTAATTCTTGAAGTACATTAGCGAAACTCTAATTTTTAATCATTTAGTTAATATAACATCTACAATGACAGCAAGAAATATTTAATGGGCATTTTATATGGCGATTATTAGTAATTGATTTGTTTGTTATCCGTTAATTTTAACAAATAATGGCAGAAAATTGCTAAGAACAATATAAGACTAATGCTTATCAAAGGCATGTCCTGATAAAAAAAAAAAGAGGTCCGAATAAAATAATTTTCAATAAGTAATGTGTTGACAATTTATTATATTTTGAACTTAATGCATACTTACCAGTTAGGTCAAAATCATTCAATCATTAAGAGTAGATCATCTGCTCAACGAGGTCAATTTGGGTCCGATGTCCATCGGACTCAAAGTGAGTTCGATGACCATCCGATTTGATTTACGATTTGCATCTGCTTTAAAATTCGTGCGCATAATTTTTAAAGCAGATCGGATGGTCCAGAAACCCATCGGACCCAAATTTGAGTTCAATGGACATCGGACCCAACCTGCTCTCCTGCTCAACAGCTCAAGTTTTTATTTAATTTTAATTTTTCATTTGGCAACATTTCTATGATGCTCCATCCATTGATTGATTGATCCATAAAATAGCTTAGGTGCAGCCACTAGGCCATTGTGAGGCCCCCTTTGCAAATTATGCTGTCTGTTCAAACTGTAGGAGGTGATCAGAATAACACACCTTAATTTGAGAGAGGAAGGGGTTCTCATGCTCATCAAACTGAAATTCGTCCGATACTCGACCTCGATATTGGTGCGGACGGTATAAATTTACGGGACAACCGAAATTAGTGTACATTTAAATTTGCTCGTGTGAATCTCAATGCGAATCAGACAATTTCAATCGGACATCGTACATATTTTGATCTGATGTCCATTAAAAAACCGCACAAAGTTGTCATGGAGTTAACAGTTTAATCATTTCTCGATTTACTTTGCAAGTCTGGTCCTGATTTGACCCGTAAAAATCCGTGTATAGTAGAGATAAATCCTATAAATTGGAAATTTTAAAGAAATCAGGAGCGGTTCGATAGGCATCGAATTCACCTAGCTTGTAGCTAGTGAATACCGTACAGACGGTACAGTTGTACAGTGGGTGTACAGCAATCTCATGAAATCCGTATTTCTCTTGAACCAGAGAAATTAATAATGCCGCATTAAATGTGATAATTTCAGCTAGACAAGAATACTAGTTCATCATAATCTCGGTGTACGGTTTGTAGTTGTCTTTCTTCATCTAAAATTCTAAATGCTGTTCATGAAAGTTTGTAGATTTCCCAAATAGCTTTATTTTTTGGATGCACTTCTATTTCTTTCTTCAAAAAAATTACACACTGGTCATGATGTTGCCTTAATTTGGCAGTACGGTTTGCTTTTTTACGTTGCATGTACTAATTAATAGCAAAATTGTCCTTCTTTTTGCTGTAGATAGGTAGGGTCCCAATAATTAAATCAATTGACAAAATTTCAATAGCGGTGTACAGAACAATTTAGGTTATAAAAAGGATAAAAAACAATCCATACCAGAGATTTACTGTAATGTATTTATTGCTTATGAGGAATAATGCAACTGTATAATAAAACTATTTCTAACCGTCTCAGAGAAACAGCGTCACTGCAGTTGAAAGTAAAAATAAATAAACTATTCATATAACAGATCGTTGGAAACCGGAAAACTTGTGAAAATAAATAAATTCTTCAGATTCCTTGCAGACTTGCAGTGCATTTATTTTTGAAGTTTAGTTGCTCCATATAATTCAGTACAAAGAGGCATGGAGGTAATTTGTTTCTGGAAATTGAACCCACACTCTGTACAGTACAGTAATAATTTACTAATTTTGTCTTTCGCTGGCATTTAATGCTCAAAATTAAGTTAAATTAAAATTAAAAAATAAAAAAAAAATAACAAAGGTGCTTCCGTACGGCGCGCCGTGTCCAACGAACTCGAAACTTCTCGAAGCGCGTGATTGGAAGTACAACCGTCCAATCGCAGATTCTTCGGAATCTTTTCCTCGATCGTTGCTAGACCGTTGGATACCTTGACCGGTCTCTCCTAGCCGTTCGTACTATTGGAGGAAAAGATACCCACAGAGAGAGAGGTTCTAGAAGCTGTACCCAACGGCCAATTACAAACAGCCGTGTGTTTGTCGTAAAAAATATTGTGTGCATTTTGACGGGGACTTTATTTGTTCTTCAGGCAAGTACCATGTGATTGGTCTGGAGGAAAGATAGCTCGCACTTGCGCTTTCTAGATGTTCTGCGGCGGATTCTCTATGATTTCTACGCAACCATTGTGGATTTGTCCTCATGCCGTGATTCACTACACGGAGCCTGCAGATTGGATTAAGGAATTTGTCCTGATGCCCTGATTCTTGATTTAAATCGGGGGAATATATTTCTTTTTACGCTTTAGTTAATGCTTTGGAAAAAAAATATTAATGATCCTTGAAAAGTACCGCGTTTTTTTTTTTGGATGGAAATTCAGTGGATGGTTTGGTCGTTTTCAACAACTGATCAAAGTACTTCTGCAAGATACCTTTTCTACAGAGCTTCTAGAAACAGGTAAAATTAATTATTTTGTCAGTGAGGAATGAATTTCATTGCCTAAAAATATGATGCATAAAATCCCAACTATATTGTATGCAACAAGTACAACTTTGAACACATAGACTACAGAGTTCGGACCAATAACTTTCCTTTTTCATTCTATCATTCGGAACATGCAGCGCTTCTGCGCTTGGCATGTGAACATATATCTGCACATGCAAAAATTATGCACCAAAATATTTCATAGTCCTTAAGTTACAACTCACAATGCCTCCTCTTGTAAAGAGGCCTCACATTGTCGTCGTCCTTAGTTTTAACTAATTATTTATTATTCTAGCCCAAATTAGATTTATAATCTAGCGGTCTTAAAGGCCCAATAGGAACAACCAGCTCATCTCATTAGCTCAATGTAATGAAATGTGCAATATGGTTGTCCCAAACAAATATATTAAAAGCATCACTGGATTAAAGAATGACATTCAAAATAGAAGTACAATTCAGTCAATCAAAAAAAATATTTTATTGGTGTCTAATCTGACCTAATTGTTCCATCAAAAATGCTCATCTAACAACACTTGTAAATGTAAAAGAATTGTGTATCGGCTATCATGCAAGAACACTATAATTCAGCTTGATTAGAACCGATCTGGCTGAACAAGATAGCCATATTCATTCCTTGTATCATAGTGGGCATCGCCACTTCATACGGGCACTCTTTTGAGAACCCCAATTTCCCCGATTTTTTCACTTTGTTAATGCACCGCTTGAACTTCTCGTGGCACCATACACTCATCATACCTGAATTTTTTTGCATCGATTTGTTCATCAGAAAATGTTTCAGTTTGTATATCTGCTTATAATCCCAATCTTACAGTTTTTACAGAACTAGGTTCTTCAGAAGGTCCTCTTATTTTACTACAATTCAATTTCAGTATAAAATAAAATTTGAAATTTGAAAAAAAAAAAATATGATGCAGTCAACTAACAGAAAATCAGGATCTGATTTCAATGCCGTACAGCTTTACCAGCATTATTATGGCACAGCCCAGGAGTATTACAGTACAGTTTAAGTGCCGTACTGGTACTATGGTAACGCAATTGGTATTGTACTGGTACCAAGTGGAACAATTCTTCATGCAATAACTGAATTTCAATGATTATTCTGGAATTGCATAAATACATTCTTCTAAGATCTGGTCCAATCAGAGGTCAGAAAAAGAACCTTTTTTCTCAACACATTCGTCATGAATCTTGCAACACGCATCGAGATCGTCGCACGGCTTCTCACCGGGGCATCCTGACCATCCAACCCCACAATATTTCCCATACTTAATTCCCATCGCTATTAATAATTTCAAATTAGAAAAAAAAAAAGACGCAAATCAGATTCGAAACCGAACCCTGAAAATATCAAAGCAGTTAAAAGATCTTTGAATTTATTGCTCGGAGCTTACAATTGCAATCCTCCGCCACGCATGATCGGCTACATTGTACCTGGTAGGGATTCAACGCACAGAGCGCAACACAGTTAGAGACACAGAAAAATGAAAATGGACGTGGGAGACAAGAAAGAAAATGATATGCACAGCTGGGAACAAGCCTGGGGCTGGTGGTCCGGGATGGCTTCGCAACGAGATGCGAGAGGAAGGTGGAGGAGGAGGAGGAGGAGGAGCAGGGGAAGCGACAGGAGGAGGCGCATCTCTCTCTCTCGGTCAATCAAATGATTCAAATCTGATGGCGCTAGTCAGCTACCTGCTATCGGGGCTACAAATCACGTGACAAGGAGAAGCGTGCATTTTGAAAATGGGCAAAGGTCATGTGCGAGTAGCTTGACCAATAGGAGTTCGACAGATGGCGGAGGTCACACTTGGCAGCGTCTCATTTGATGAGCAGCTAGAGGGGTTTCGTGACGACGAGATGCGGAGATCCAACGGTCATTTGACGGAGATCTTTTTTGGTTAATAATTTGGTAATAAGTTGGAAATTCGTGACGGATGTAATTTAGGGGTGTAAACGGAGCGGATAATGCTAATACTAAATCCGTATCCGTCTTTCAATGAGCGGATACGGATACGGATACTAAACGGATATCAAAATTTAAAACCACATCTGCCTTAAACGGATACGGATACGAAGCGGATAATTTACGGATACGGATTCGAATACGAATATAAAACGGATAATTGTCGGATATTGAGTTATATAAACTTTAAAATATAATTAATGATTAATAAAATTTAAATATGAAAATAAATGAATAATTGTAGGTTGATGGAGATATTAATATTGGAAAGATGGGAGATATAAGATATTCATTACATTGATATAATATATAAACAAAATAAAGTAGTAACAAAAGATAGTGTGGTGTAGTGGTTTGTAGCTTGGTTGCTTAGACTCTCACCTCACATGATATGGGTTCGAATCTCCTTGAAGGCAAAATAATTTCTTTTAGTTAGTGGGTCCGAAATTTTTTTTTGGGTTCCGGATAATCCGGATATCCACTCCGTTTAGGTTTTACTATCCGTATCCGTATACACATCTTCTGTGGATAATTGATAATTATCCTTATCCGTATCCGCAATATCCGTATCCGTTTAGATCCGAATACGGATAATATGCGGATTCGGAGTGTGTTGTACTGCTTGACAAATTCGAAAACCATTGAGAAGTGCTGAAAAAATAATAATGTGAATATAGTATGAATACATCCAGCGGAGACTAATGTTTTACATCTGGTTTTATCATCACAAAATAGAAACACCCAATGTACATGCTACTAAAACACAAATCTACTCAACACCAGGATCATTAAAAAGAGGATATGTGAAGAGTAGAAGTGTAGAACTAGGGTGTTCTTAAGTTCACCAAGTCTCTGTGTGAACTCAACTCTAAAATCTATCGAATTGACTTTAAATGATGAATCCGAACTGTTGAAACCCGTCTACCTTATGAGTGATGTGTCTACATGTGAAAATTTTAAATTTTCGAATTAATTTTGTATAGAGTCAAGCTGTCAAAATTAGAAAGCATATAAATTAATTTTAGTGCATTCATTTTTTAAACGTTTTTTGATCACTTTTCTGAAAATATAGAGGGGCCGCTTTTCTGACCATTTTTTGAACTGTTGAAACCCGTCTGATAGGGCCATGTTCCACAGGCCCTTTTACTTGTTCCAAACTGGGCCATGAAAGACTGGGATTCGGACCTTTATAAGGCCATCCCGATGTCATATGAAAAAGCCCAAAGATTCATTAAACTGGGGCCCAACTCGGAGGCCTCAAAAATATATGGCCCGAATATAGGTTAAAGCCAACCGACATACGGGATAGCCGTGGAAAAGGCTAGCTTAATGCCCACGTCCCAGAAACGGCTGGTTTAATGCCCACGTCCCAATAACGGACGACATAACTGCCCACGTTCCCCCATAAACGCCCGAGATGGCGGTTATGGCTGGACTATATAAGACAGTAAGCCCCAGAAAACAGGGGACGCAATTTTCATTAAGAGAGAGATCATACAGGTCAGAGTCCGAATCTCTCATAAACCACCCCGAGTTCTTAGCTCGATCTATACCTCGGCCTGCCATTCCTTGGCAGGACGAATCCAGCTTAGCCCAGATTTCCATACGGCCTCATCTCCCGAGATAGGACGTATCAACCACCGTGGGGCCACGCCTAGCTCAAACGCAGAACTAGATGGCCCGACATACTTGATGGAATTCTATGGGCCTACCGCACTACACCTAGAGAGGCCACACAGCAAACTCCGTATTCTCTGGTGTTTGGCATGGAAGCAGTCACTCCACTCGAAATGATGGAACCATCTCTCCGTACCTTGACATATTCCACTGACAACAACCACAACGCACGCACCGCGGAACTCGACCTCATCACAGAAGGTCGGGAGAAGGCCCGCATCCGCACAATGGAGTATCAACGCCGGGTTAAACGTGCATTTGACAAACACGTGGTACCCCGGGAATTCCAGCCGGGCGATTTGGTACTCAAAACTGTGGAAGCGACTGGCAAACGTGTCAGCAAACTTGCTCCTCAATGGGAAGGTCCCTTTAAGATCATTCGCCCGCGAGGTAAAGGCGCCTATGAATTGGAAGACCCAAGTGATTTCATCCTAACTCGCCCATGGAACACTTGCCATCTCCGTAAATTCTACACTTAATGTATGTCGTTTTTTATATTTTTTAGCCGCGAGATACTCAGGGCGAGATAAGCCTTTTGTTTTCTCCTCATGTATTCACTTAGCCCACGATACAATTTTTGTATGATGCTAAGCATTTATCAATATATATGATATTTTTTACAATTGTGTTTTGTGTATTGGGTCCGAGATATATGAACGAAAGCTAAGGCAACGAAATGTCTTGGTTAAAATCCCGAAATACGCGACATCAATTAATGCAGTCTTAATGGACGATGACTGTAAACCAGTAACATGACTTTTATTATGTCGCGAACATTTATCGAAAACCCCTCGGGGTAACGCATACGTTTGCTCGACGTACATATCCCCCACATTGACCATTTTTGTCAAAAATAAAGAAAAAAAAGGGGGGCATGGCTATATTACCAAGTACACTTTACTTGAAAATCAAAGTATACAACCGAGATATCAAATAAACAAAAAATTCAACCTCGGGCAAAGAAACATACGATTAAAAGAAAGAAGTTACATCTAACTGTTCTGTTAAACCCCCACATCCCGGAGGTATCAAATACTATTACAAAAATTTCTGTTATAACCCCCACAGCTTGTCAAAGAGCGCAATACCATTAGGATTCTTCCGAATTGCGAGGTGGCTTTCATTATTGTATAAAACAGAGAAATAATGAAAGCACAGCCCTATACTTGGGAAATATAGCTTTAACTCGGGCATATAGTCAAACAGGTACTTAAAACTCATAATATAGCACCATGCAGGTGCGGTTAACTGTGCAGGGGCAACGTCGAGATGTCGTAATATCTCGCGTACAAACTTGGATACCCTGATTTTGAAACCACATTTCGGCATCTTCCAATATATGCACATCCCCAGACTCGCGTCATGCGCTCGATCATTTACATTTGGAGCTTTCAGTTTGAGCGCATGTCGCGGATACTCTTCTCTGTAAGCCTCGTCCACGAGATCCTCATAAAATGCGTCAGCATACGCTTTGCATCGGACGACCGCTTTCGGAGAGATACCGGCAGATACCGGAAATATCAAGTCATCCCCATGACCATCTCGGGGCACGATTTCTTTCTTAGCCTTTTTCTTTCTAGGCTTCGAGGATCCGTGCGATGTCCCCGCCTGGGCCACTATGAGTTCGCCACGAGGTGAACTTTCGACATTTTCCTTATTCCCTTCGCCATTCTGCTCCTCACAATCCTCTGGCAAGGCATCAGGGTGAAGAGGAGACATACCAAAAATATTCTTGCCCCTACCTGGGCGGAAAGATTGACGCGATATTGGGGACAACTCTGCTGAAGCACCAGGAGATTGGTCCCGAGATCCTTCATGCTCTTCGGCCATGTCTAAATTTACGGAGAAACATGGTTGGCTTAGGTAACCGTTACTTGTTATTTCTAAAGGTATCATATTTACCGACTTATCACATACAAATCGATTGCACTAGTTAGATCTTTAGTCATTAGGTTGGCAACATCACCATGCCTATGTGGTCATTACATTACTGTTGACCTCGGCAATAATTATACACGTTACTATAAAATTAATCAATACAAAGTCGACTACCGAGATGATGAGGTATTACCTTGTAGTAAGATTCCTTCGTAACTCGGTCTTTTCCCGATGTATGTTCCGACGTTATCTGACAACTCTGAACTCCCTCTGCTATAATCAAGATTATTGATAAATATGGCTCCGAGGTTGAATTGCTCCAAATAAACGATAATGAATGATGACTCGGGCCGGAGTATATATATATAAGGGTCCTCATTTTTCCCGCTCAACACTTGCACGAATTTCGAAACAAGGCCTCGAAACGTCGCGTGGCCACCTTTCATCATGACGACGCCTCGATTCCCGCGCTTCGAGCTCTCGCCGAGCTGAATAATGACAGGTGTCACTCACGGATTGCACCGTACACTCATACCCCTGACTGATTTGATGCCTGATTTGATGGCTGACGGAGGGTAACGGAAGACGAGGCGTCATATAATTAATGCCGGTATACTATAAATATTTCTTCCGTCTCCCTTTAAACAGGACACCCAATAATCACCGCTATCCCTCCCAACTCGGGTTTTAGCACGATGACAGATAACAAGTTCATGATGGACCTAATTAAAAAGGAGAATGTTGCCATTCCATCATTACACCCGTCTCCTCCACGTGAAAATCCCGACGTCAATGCCGAGCAACCCCCAGCTATCCCCGAAGAATCTGCGGATGACCCGTTAGCTTGGGATAGATGCGCCATTTGTCAAACCCGAGAAAATTATCGGCACATGTTCCATTGTGATGGATGCGAAGAAGCTTTTCATCCCGGATGTCTAGCCCGCAGATCACCTCGGAACCATGATGATCCCCGTTTCACATCATTCACTTGCAGGAGATGTCTGGATCAAGAACGCCGGGCTAAACGCTCCCGTCATGAATAGGATTAGCTTTATAAATTATCGCGGGACTAATCCGCCTCTTGTTTTAATTCTATGACAACTTTAAAACTTTACATTTATGTTTATATAGTAAGCTTAGCCGAGGTTACTATCTCGTGCTGTTTTGATTCTTACATGTTTTGCATAAGCATTTTATTACTTAATGCTGTCTAATGCGAGTCAATTTGACCACCTTGGGATTGCAGAAAGCCTGTCATCTCATTAACGAGGCACACTGCCCAATGACATTTATGGCTAGTAGCTGGCGGCTACCTATTTAGGCAATATGGCCCACGCTTATTTATGGCAATATTTACCCTAGCGACTATAAATACCAGAGTCACCATACGGTAAAGGGCACATTTCACTCTTTACCTCTTATCATTTTTCACCTATCTACTTCCGAGATGCCTTTCAAAAGAGTTGCTTCCAAAAACAAAACACCCCTTGATCGTGGTCATAGTTGTGATGTCCAACCATCAAGGCAAGGCCACAACTCACCTCCCCCTAATCCTCGATATTCTCGGGACTCAATACGGGCCCTATCTCGACCTGAGCGATGGACCCTCCTCCAACATTTTCCCGAGAAAGATTTGGATTGGATGCTCGTGAATGAGGACCTCCAAATCGGTGACCTTCTCGACCTCACCCTTGCTAACCACCCTCGTTCACCAAGGAAGACGAGAACAACATTTATAAATTCAATCTCGAGCCCAAGATGCATAGATGCATTATCTGCCGTAACAAAGAAGCCAAGCACGAGATGGTGAAATGTCGAGGGTGCCATGAGTGGAGTTGTTTCACCCACTACGACATCCAAGGTCGGTCAGACCCTCGTCGCCGGTTTTGGAAATGTCCCGGGTGTTTATCACGCCATACCGGAGGTCCAACGTTGTACACCGCCACTGAACCCGAGCTCATGTCGGATAACCTCTTTGAAGATACCGACAATGAGATGGTGTAAGTGTGATTTTCAACTTAAAAAAAAAGGGAAAGCGACATCACACTCGTCTTCTAGCTGAACATGGCCATCACGGTGTATGGAAGGCGTGACATGACAGACATAGCGCCCATGGTGGAAATATTCTTCCAGGCATTATATGATATCATGTCTCATGTTTAGTTTAGTTAGGCGTTGTATGATTTCGATGTTTTACTATATCGAGGCGTTGTATGATTTCGATGTTTTCTTATATTTAGACTTGTTCTGTTATTGAAATATCATTGATTACTTATCATCCCTATATTTCACTTTTTCATTTTTCAACTAACTCGGATACCATTTTCCTTGTCCCATTCTAACTCGGACATCTTCTTGTTTTAAAAAAAAAAAATGGTAAGTATATTGATACCGAGATAGGTATATGATAGCACATTGTCGTTTATAACAAGATATGTACCCGACATATGCCACACCCGAGTTATTATAGCTCGACTAGTATACAACCGTCGGTAATAGAAACCGTTTTTTACGAGTTATTCACCTTCAAGTCGAAAGCATCTCGCCGATGCATTCCGACTTCGGGGGCTAATGATAGGGCCATGTTCCACATGCCCTTTTACTTGTTCCAAACTGGGCCATGAAAGACTGGGATTCGGACCTTTATAAGGCCAACCCGATGTCATATGAAAAAGCCCAAAGATTCATTAAACCGGGGCCCAACTCGGAGGCCTCAAAAATATATGGCCCGAATATAGGTTAAAGCCAACCGACATACGGGATAGCCGTGGAAACGGCTAGCTTAATGCCCACGTCCCAGAAACGGCTGGTTTAATGCCCACGTCCCAATAACGGACGACATAACTGCCCACGTTCCCCCATAAACGCCCGAGATGGCGGTTATGGCTGGACTATATAAGACAGTAAGCCCCAGAAAACAGGTGACGCAATTTTCATTAAGAGAGAGATCATACAGGTCAGAGTCCGAATCTCTCATAAACCACCCCGAGTTCTTAGCTCGATCTATACCTCGGCCTGCCATTCCTTGGCAGGACGAATCCAGCTTAGCCCAGATTTCCATACGGCCTCATCTCCCGAGATAGGACGTATCACCGTCTATCTTATGAGTGGCCGCTTTTCTAAAAATATCTGAAATCAACATGGACCGAATTGCTAATTCGGTCTAAAAAAAAAACAAGCGGACCGAATTGGCAATTCGGTTCTTATATTTTTTTTGTAAAAAAAATAATTAATCATGTTAGTTTGGTAAAAATTATTTTTTTAATTATGTTTTAAAAAAAAAAATCCCTGGTGTTGAGTAGATTTGTGTTTTAGTAGCATGTACATTGGGTGTTTCTATTTTGTGATGATAGATGTACTTGGACTATGTAATATGCTACTGTTTAATGGAAGCCTACGGGCCTTTTCAATCAAAAAAATACAAATTATATATGTTCAACCTGTCAGTAGTTCATTGCGTAATTATTGATTAAGTGAAGCAACAGGGAATCCGAAAACCATTTATGTCCGGGAGACCGTAACGGCGTGACCTACGATTGTACGAAAACCAAATCCCAAATTGACTTTCTTTCCACGTCAGCTCCACTCCATTCACTCCTCTCCTCTCCTCTCCACGCTCTCTCTGCAAATCCATGGCGGCGGCGGCGGCGCAGTGCAACATCTCTCCTTCCACTTCCCGATCCCATTCCATATACCGTCCATCTCCTACACACCTCCGTCTCTCTACCGTCCGATGCTGCGTCTCCCTCCAAACCTCCAGTCTCACCTCCACCACCACCTCACCCGACCCTCCCCCTCATTTCACCTCCCTCTCCGCCTTCGCTCCGGCGACTGTCGCCAATCTCGGCCCCGGTTTTGACTTCCTCGGATGCGCCGTTGACTCCCTTGGCGACACCGTTACCGCCGCAATTGATCCTGCTTCCCCTCCCGGCTCTCTCTCCATCTCCTCGATTACCTCTGACCTTCCCTCTTCATCGAAGCTCTCTCGGGACCCCCACGTGAATTGCGCTGGCATAGCAGCCTTGGCTGTCATGCGGGCCCTCCGAGTCAGATCGGTTGCCATTTCTCTTACTCTCCATAAGGGCCTTCCTTTGGGGTCTGGTCTGGGATCTTCTGCAGCTTCGGCCGCCGCCGCCGCTGTTGCGGTCAATGAGCTGTTCGGTGGGCCACTCTCTCTTTCCGAGCTTGTTCATGCCGGGTACATAATTAAACCAGATGCTCTGTATTTTCTAAATTTTTTTTCTTCTTATGGAAAATTTATTCACACGGTCACATACTGGGGCATGTAATCATACAAAGTATCTGTTTGGACTGTTTGCAGATAACGTGACACCTTAAAAAATTTGTTGAACACTAAGATTTATGCAAGCAAACATAGCAAATTTTCCATGAAATTTTCTTAAAATAACAGTTAATGTTATTCTTAAACATTTTTAATAAACTTGGTGTCCGGCAAATGTGGGGGTACCACTGCGGCTCCAGTTCAAAGAAAAAAAAAAGACATGTAATTACATTTAAAGCAAATTTGTTGTAACGAAGATAATGAAACATTTTGTTCTGCATTCATAACGTAGGCTGGAGTCAGAGAAGAAAGTGAGTGGGTACCATGCTGACAATGTGGGGCCGGCCATCATGGGAGGATTTGTACTGATAAGGAGCTATGAGCCGCTCGAGCTGTTGCGGCTTAATTTCCCCGAGGGGAAGGAATTGGTGTTTGTTCTGGTTAGTCCAGATTTTGAGGCACCAACTAAGAAAATGCGAGCAGCGTTACCGGCTGATGTTAGCATGAAGGATCATGTGAAGAACTCAAGCCAGGTGGCTGCGCTAGTAGCCGCGGTGCTCCAGGCAAGTGAAAGACACTTCCTTTTCTTTTTGTTTCTTGTTTTAGAAAAATCATGGATATGTTATGGCTTGCTGAACAGGTGTTTTGCAATGAATTTTCCTACTGGAGTTGATTACCGAATTTGAAAACTTTTTTCTAATCATAAGGTTGTCAACAGTTTCCTGATATTCGTAGAAAAATCTTTGGTTTGTACTGGTAAGGTGCTGCAGCTTTGGTTAATAGGTCTCTCTTACAATTGGATCAAGTAGACAAATATATGAACAATTAAATTGTTCAAGAGCACATTTGGGAACACACCAACCAAAAGTTGATTGTGTTGTCTTGGCCGACTCAAAAGTCATCTAATGAAAATGCTATCACTGTGTACTAATGAATCTAATTATAATTCCAAGGGAAGAGATGCTTAATATTTCTGTGAATTAATATTTTTACCTTGATCTGAATGTATACTAGAATGCAGGGCATGCTGATCACTTCTAATGTGGTGGGATTTTGATATTAGTAAAATATTTTTGCTTTGTAGGGAGATGTGAGGCTGTTGGGGTCTGCTGTCTCATCAGACGGAATAGTAGAGCCAACGCGGGCCCCACTGATCCCTGGTATGGTGGGCGTAAAAAAGGCAGCGTTGAAGGCAGGGGCCACTGGGTGCACAATAAGCGGCGCGGGTCCCACTGTGGTTGCTTTGACAGACTGCGAGGAAAAAGGGAAGTATATTGGAGAAAGGATGGTGGAGGCCTTCTTAAGCGAAGGTGGATTGAAGGCGAAGGCGACAGTTTCCCAGCTGGACAGAGTTGGAGCTAGGGTTATTGATAAAAATGCACTATAGTCTATTGATACAGTGATGTGTTTTCTCGAGCAGTGGGTGCTTAGGATGATCAAAAGAGAATCGGCAATGCCTTCCTTTTCTTTTCTTTTCCTTTTGTTGGTTGGGTTTTTTGGTTTGAGGAGGAGGGGGTTGCATGGTGGGTGGCAGTGGTGAGGTCGGTGGATAGGCTGCATGGTGGTGGTGAGTACGGAAAAGCTTTCGAAATAAAAAATAAATAATTTGAATTATTGTTTAGCGAGAATTTGGCTAATTAATATGCCTAACAAACACTATTTGCTGACTCGTAATGGTATATGGGTAGAATTTGCCTGAGCTGGAGCTTGCTCTATATTTGAATAATTGTGGGCTTTGTAATTGTATGTGAATGTGATAAGTGAACTCAAAGGACTTTCTTTTCCCATCTCTCAATAAATTGGTACATTCCATCTTGATTTGCTTGATTTGTAGTTTTGGGTAAATAAATTCTGGAATCATGGAGCTTCAAATTTATTTGTACCTTAGGATTCAACTCGACAGGTTATTGCCTCTCCAATGCGATTGATCTTATATTTGCACTTGCATATCATGTACCTTTACCAGTGTCTGTTTTTTTGAAAACCTTCGCAGAGGCTACCTTTACCAGTGTCATGAAAATAGATATTGGATTAGAACAAATTGATTAATGGCGTTTAGTGTTAACTAGGGACTGGGCTTGCGTTTTGCGGTGGATCCAATTTGCCTCGGTCTCCACACATGCTTCTTCAAAGATATAAAAATCTTACAAACCAATGCAGGTGCGTAATTTAATCATATTCTAAACAAAGTTTAGAATTATTCATCAAGTTATTTGCTCTTATATCTCTCAACAAAATGGTTTAGCTAAAGATAAATCTCATCGTCTGTTGGATTTTCCGTGGCTTCATCTCTATAACCTGTATTGGGTTGGTATTCACCTCCATTACTTTATCCAGCAACCCGCTTTGTTTCAACACTGCTGATGAATTACTTCACAAGGTTTTAACCATGCAACTCTAGTTGTGTAGAACAACTAGAGTGTTAAATAATTTTCTTTATTATTTTTATCTAATATGGAATTTGGAATAAAGAAGTGGTAAAAAAATAAATAAATTAAAATACACAAGTTCTCTTAGTTGAAGGGCAATGCTACAAACAAATTTGGAAACACAATTGACATGCACAATTAAAAACGCTAATAATCATTATAAACTAAATCTATATTTGGTTTAGAATGTCCTATAGAGAACCAAAATTTATATCATCTACAATCACTCAGTATGCATGACAAACAAAGTAAAACCAAAAATAATGTATGCATGAAAATAATTAAATTTATTTCATTCATTTTAAGATAAGATCCACATGAAGATAGTAGACCAAACTGTAAGTGCAATTGCTGCCACCAAGTAGGTCCATAAAAAAATCACAGAGCATTCCTCTTGACCAACATCAAACAGTTGAGCCATTGTACCTACAATTTCCATATAATTGCACATAAATAAAGAAAAAAGAAAACGTTGCTTTTCCTGGGCTTAATTTGTTTAACAGAAACCAAAAGGCCCAAATTGACCCAAAAAAGAAAAAGAAAAAAAAAAACCATTTAAAAATTGAGAGGTAAATTATCTGTACTTGGTATGAAACAGAGAAAATTTAAATTAGCTCATAGCATATGATTGTAATGAAAAGATGTGCATACCGATATTCATGGCAGGAGGCAGCGTAAATTGTACCATAAGCACATACTGGTACAGCGGATCTTGAGGCAGGAAACCGACATGAAAGGCCGCCTTTACCACTGCTATTCCAATTATGGGAAGAACTATGTATCGCACGACTACTATCGCCATGATTCCTACCGGATTTATATATGACTTGCGTAGACCTGCATTATAATATTCTTAGAATGATTAAATTAAGAAAAATTAAGATAAGTAATATTACTCGTGTTAGCTTGAAATGCTAAAGATATCCCGAATAAATCAGGGAGGCTGTGCAGTCAATTTGATGTTTATAATGTACCTTGTGTGAGGTTACCTCCGAGGATGAGTGTAATGCATGGTATTGTACCATCTCTGCATTGAAGAATGGATTACTTAGAAATTAAAAGGTATTATTGTTCATAAGAACATGGTAAAATAAAATACTTACCCCAAGAGCTTGATGGAATCTTGAATGACCCGCAAAGGAGCGCCATCTCCTATTATCAGATTCTTGACCCATGGTATTGCACCAACAATAAATCCTATTATCTGAACATGTATAACGAAATTAATTAATCTTTCTTTTACTTGCTAGATTCACCAAAAGGGAAAAATAAATTGTGGTCCTCCGTTGGCAATTGGCTTGTACATTTGCAAAAGTTGGTTATATGCTAGCAAATAGCAACACTACTGGTAGGGTACCAGTACAGTAGTTCTTGTACCAGCACAGTGTTTGCTAGTAAGTTGTAGATTAATTAATTAATTAGAAACATACAGCTGACAAAGTAGGTGGGGCCAATAACTCCTCAATAATTTGGTGAAAGGCATCTTTGAGCCTTTCCCATATGCTTCTCTTGCTACCACTCAAGAAACCACTGGAATAACTGCTTGATAATAGAGGCAATATCTGCAATAAAACATAAATAGTTTTTTTCAACCAAGCCAACTCATGATTAACTATATATATTTTTTCCTTCCAGAGTTGTTTGGCCATTCATACTTCTAATTTCATTTCCAGTAAGTTCTGAAAGAGACTTCTTTCCATTTAGGGCTAATATACAATTATGTGTCATTTTCAAAATTATTAATAACATGCCTTGGTCAATTAGAGTTAGGTTGAATTAAAGATGCAGAGTAACACAAATAGAAAAAAAAAAAAAACAGGTAACACAAATAGAAAAAAAAAAAAAAAAAAAAACTAGATTTTTTTTGTTTTGTTTTTTAACGAGTATATACCAGTTGGCTTGAAACCTTCTCTTCTATTGATTTTTCGGGTTCAGAAAGAGCAGCCTCATGATCAGCATCAATTGCTACATCATCTCTTTCTTCTTCAATAGAATTAATTCGTTCTATTGCCGTAGTATTACTTATTAGTTGCGCCCTATGATATAATTTGGCTGCTCGCTTCATGAGGCTATACGTATGCGTCCAAATATAAAAGCCGCCCAGCTGCATTTGAAATATTAAATCAAATTTTTTTATTAATAAATGGTTGAATTATTTATGTCTTAAAGTTTATCATTAGCAAATAATCTGCAAACATATATCATTTTGCAGGACCTGACCTGGTGTAGCAATAATTTGTCTTCTTTTACACATTTAAGTAAATTGTTGATCACCTTTTACATGGTAGCCAAAGAGAACATTTACATTAAGAACACAGAGACAAAGGTTATTAATTATTTTAGTAGTTAGGAGATGTAGCAATATTGAGTCAAATGTAAAATTCGTTTGGTTAATGTAAATTTACCGCCATAGAGAAAGACGCATAAGATAATCCTCTGGCACGGCACATGCTTTTATCGCTTCCGAATGGATTTCCATCTTCGTCACAAACTGCCGGGATTATGATTACGAGAAGATTACCCAAATTCCCTGAAGTTTATTTTCATACATTTCAGAAGAGATAGTAATTAATTAGTGTGTAAAAAGAGAAATTAAAAAGAAAAAATCAAATATGGTGTAATAATTAGAGACAATGTGAGAGCAATACCAGCAGAACATGAAGCGATTATAAGGCCTCTGAGATGCTTTGGAGGCTTCAAGATCTTAACGGCTATCCATCCTATCATCCCTCCAACTAGAAATATTATCCCAATATTCACCGGCATAAACCACCTAATTTTTAAAATCAAACATGAAAAATATAACTCTTCCTTATTTCAGTCAATAAAAAATACTTGAGTGAGGTGCTGACATGGCCAGACATTTCTAATTGGAAGGTTCAATCAAGGATATCGCCATCGTGAATTCATGTATGTGCCTTTTGCATTATGCTTTGTGTCAAATTTGATTTTCAATTGGCTGATTGATCATAACTGCTCAGTTGTGGCTTAAAAATGAAGATGAACCCCCCCAAAAAAGGATCTATAAATTATAAATCTTGCCTATATATTTAATAATTCCATAAACATACCAAGAGATGACATCCTTGAGAGTGACTGTTTTTGCTAGGTTTGAAAATACTAATGCTGGTGTGAACACTGCATACACAATCTTACAAAGAAAAAAAAAGGAAACTAAAATTAGCTTTGCTCAGTATTACATCTTCATTACAAGAACATGAAAATAATTAAAACTTCTCTGTTATTTTCTGTCTGGGACAAGGAGTGAATTATGAACAAGCAAATATATATAAAGAAAGATGAAGTAACAGGGAAAGAAAACTAGGAAAGAAGAATGCTATCCCTTAATTACAATTTTGAGACAACAAATTCTGGTTCAAAAATTCAATCATCAGAAATTTAAATTTGTAAATATACCTTATTAATATCTTTCCTTGCATTGGGTGTCAGTATATTGGAATGTCCAGTTGCAAGATATGCGCCGAGAAGTCCGATTAGCAGTACTTGCACGATCGGCAGTGATGCAACAATAAGCAGAGATAAGAAACCCATTTTTTCTTATCCTTTTGCCCTTGATATGTCTCTTTATATTGTTAGAATTTCGATCTAATATCGAAGGATCAGCAATGGATCAAGAATAGAACGAGATCGTGAGCCTGAAAGAATTAAAGACAGATAGCTTTTGAATTTTTTTGTTTTTTTTTCTGAAAGCTTAATTATGGAACTGTACATACTACACATTAATAAAAAAATACAAAGGAATTGTTTAAAAGAGCTTTAATTGTTGCTATTTATTAAGGGTTTAAGTAGAACAATAAAAGAAAAGGAAGCTGTTAAGAAAAAAATGGTTTAACAAAAATGGAAAATGAAGGAATAAATGTGAAAATATGACCTTAAATCTTGTATGGTGCTATGCATCAATTGAGAAGGAAAACAGGTATCCATAAGAGACCAAGATGGAATGAATTGAATGGTCCAGAGAGTGAAACAAACAGCATGTTATAAAGAGCAGATTACTAAATTTTTTGTGTAGACCCGGTGCATAATATTCATTTAGTGATCCGGGAAACAAAATCAGGCAAAGAATATTTGTGCTCTTCTAGAAAAGAAGTGGTCAATTTCTTTTGGATAGTAAGGCCAAAATATGCAATTTAATTTAGTAAATGTGATACATGCATTTGATCAGACATGCATAGAACCCATAAGATAAGAGGTTTACAATTTTTCAAATTCAGTTGAACAATTTGAAGTTTTCAACGAGTGAACATGAACTTATTAAGCATATCCTGCTTATTAAGACAAATAATCTTGAATAAATGATGCTTCTTTGTTATTATTCTGTTTTTGGAGCGGACAATGGTATAAACATAATACATAAGGGGTTCAGATTATAAAAATCTCTATGAAATTTATACAATAGTTAAATTATAGATATAAAAAATAAATAAAATACAACTTAATCAATAAATTAAGAAGTCAAATCAAAGTTCTAGAAGACACATATTTGCATCTTGTGTATATGTGCTCTCTTTTGCTACGCTGTTTTTTATTGGTTGCAACGTATGATTATATAAAAAATTTGTGCATATTTTTGAGGTGAGGTTCTTTTCACATGTTACAATTTGTTTATCATGAAGCTCTTCATAAATTTTCTGAAAAATAAAAAAGTATAACTAGGTTATTAGATCGAGATTGTACACATATATAACTGATATGGATGGCGTAGATCGCTCACAATCTAATGTTCTTTTCAGAAAGATTCTCATCTTTATGTATGAATGAGGCATGTTTTAACAATTTTGTTGAGATGTTTTTCTTAATGAGTAGGGTTAAAATGCATCATTGGTTTTGTGCTCCAATCATGCTCTACATATTTTTCTCCGTTTTCAAAGTTCGAACAATCGATTTGAACCGCTCAATATGATCTTCATATTTGGAGACAGAATTTTATATTTTTTGAAATTTTTTTACTATTTTTTTAGATAGATACAAAATCACTGTTTTGGATGATCCATAATCTTCTGAAAACAATGATTTTGTACCTATCTAAAAAAATAGTAAATAAAGTTCCAAAAATATAAATTTTGGTCTCCAAGCACATTTTAATACAAAGATCATGCTAAACGATTTAGATCGACTGTTCGGACTTTGAAAATGAAAATAAGAATGTGAAGCATGATTGGAGCACAAAACCAATAGTTCATTTTAAACCTACTCTTTCTTAATAGAGAGATTTAGATTGCACATTAAATTATGGACCACGTTTAACCAAAAAATAAAACCCAGCTATCAACTTACAATTATATGGCATGCGTACTATTGTATAGATTAGCAAGCCGACGTGAAGATTAGACATGATAATTGAAGTCCAAAAATAAATATGCATAAAATAAAAAATCCGTATGTATTGAGTAAAAGTTGGAGTCTAGTATAATTTTTTTTTATTATTATAAAGATGTGGTAAATATCTTTAAATATCCATCACAAAAAGTTTCTCATTTAAATTTGAAACCTGCATTTTTTTATACATAGAACATTGACTTTTGACACACAAAAAAAATTGTTTCTAAATAAGATTGTATTTGATTAGAGCATGTAGAAACAAATAGATATCTTATTCATTATATATATTTTCAGACATTAATAATTTTAGTAAGACAAATGAAAACAAAAAAAATTAAGGCAGCATAGCTTATATTACTCTAAAATATGGAATAAGTTATTTTTTAATTAATGCTTAAATAATGCTCACAATTTATATTAAAGTTATCATTAATTTTATCATTATTATTATCAAGAGGAGGGATGTAGTTACCACCTCCATTTTTTACATTTTCAAATTCCAAATCGTCTATCCAAACTGTTCAATATAATCTCCACAATAAAATGTGCTTCCAGATCAAATTTTACATTTTTTTGAATTTTTTTACTATTTATTAAGATGGGTACAAAATTCAATGGTCTGAATTTGACTAGTTTTTGTAAAATACTTAATAAATAGTAAAAAAATTCAAAAAAATGTAAAATTTGATCTGGAAGCACATTTTATTGTGGAGATTATATTGAATAGTTTGGATAGACGATTTGGAATTTGAAAATGTAAAAAATGGAGGTGGTAACTTTGTTGTAACTCAAAATTGTGGTAACTAGATCCCTCCTCTATTATCAATATCAATTTTTTTTATAAATATTATGATTGTTATTATTATTATCATATACATATCGTTGTTGTCGTTGTGGTCGTTATTTCTCAATTTATGTTTTGAATTCTTTTCGGTAAATCTTTGGTTTTATATAAAATAGAAAAATCTGCATTTTAAAAGCAGAGCAAAATTACATGCTCAGAAAAAGCAAAGCAAATTTGGGTCCCAAAATAAACACATGTATTTAAAATGTATTCTAGAAATTATTATTGTCTCAACGCCTGTTGTTCATATAATTGATCTCAAAATGCACAAAATGTAAAGCTCTGAACACACCCGCATTCCATTCCGATCGATTTCAACCATAATTTTTGGTTTTCCAAAAGTCAGTTAAAATAAATTTTATATTTCCTGGTACAATCTGAGGTACATTTCTTTCATTTTTTGTTGTTGCAATAATTGTACTATCACTTAATTAATTTGAGGCCCACAAATAATTGTTTCCTACTATAGATCGATCGAGCACGTGTTTATTATGTCATGCGAAGAGACGGTGCTATCAGAAAAATTGAATTTGTTTTCAACATCATAATAGGTAATACATTGCTTTACAATATATTTAATAAATTAATTGCCTGTTGGGTCATCGATCGATAGCATCAAGTAATAACTAATGAAATGAATTTATACTACGATATAACCATGATTAAATTTATAGAAATAATTGAAAGCATTAAGGATGATATTTATTGAGTTAAGTCATTGGTCATGTTTGGTTGTGAAAGAGGGGTAGTAAACCTCTCACTTTACACTTGAATTGTCAAATAATGAGTAAACACGAGAATTAGATGGAGTAAGATCTGAATTAATTCGAAATAAGTTATCCCACCTCTTTTAAACAAATTAGCTTATTTCACACTTACACCGCATATAGGGTCCACTGTCATACACATATTCATTTTTAAATATTTTACTCCTCCAAATAGATTTTAAAAACCACTTAAGCTGTTAAACGAAATGTAAAATATGATTAATAAAACAGAGTAAACAATTTATTTTTTTCTTAAATTTAAGTGGCATCCAAACCTGACCTAAAGAGCAAGCTTAGATTAAATGAGATCACGCAATAAACTGGTTGCCAACCGGATGGTTATAATAATAGAGATCATGAGTTCGAAATTCGGATGGAAACAAATTCTCATTGTAATAATAGAGATATGAAATTTAAAGGCTTGATCTCTATTTTTTCCAATAAAAAAGAAAGTAGCATTAGTGTCTATGTTCTCTTATAATTAGTGCATTATTTGTACAGAGAGCGACAAGAAAGTCATTATTGATGTATGAGAGTTAATGGGAATTTAAGATGAACTTTTAGAACCATGGTATTTTTCAATCATTGATGCCCCGTACTTGCTAAATTATGTTAACCATATTCTATCATTGTAAGAGTAGGGTTAAAATGCTTTATTGGTTTTGTGCCCCATCATACTCCAACATCGTTATCTCTATTTTTAAAGTTTAAATAGTTGATCCGAACCGCTCAATATGATCTTCATATTAAAATATGCTTGGATGATTTTTTTTTATATTTTTCTGAATTTTTTTTGCTAATTTTTAAGATAGATACAAAATCATTGTTTTTAGAAGATTCTGGACCATTCAAAAATAGTGATTTTGTACCTCTCTAAACAATTAGTAAAAAATTCTAAATTTTTTTATCCAAGCACATTTTCATATTAAGATCATGTTGAACGGTTCGGATCGATTATTTTGACTTTTAAAATAGAAACAACAATGTTGGAGTATGATGGGGCACAAAACCAATAGGACATTTTAACCCTACTCTCATTATAATTATAAAATTCTAATCAAGAAAACCTCTAACATCATAAGAAATTAAAAGAATCTTAATATATAATTAGAAAAACCAAAATCGAATTAATTTCTTCCATTTATTCTAAAAAGACCAATTTTTCAATCATTGATTCATATTTTTATTTTAAAATCTAAACAGTCGATCTAATCAGTCTAACATGATCTTCATTCATGTACTTGCAAATCAAATTCTACATTTTTTGGAGTTTTTTTTACTGTTATTTTAGATAAGTAGAAAAAAAACACTTGATTTGAAAATTCTGAACTTATGAAAATCAATGATTTTCTATCTATCTAAAAAAAGTTAGTAAAAATATTCTAAAAATGATAAAATTTGAGTATAAAGGTTATATTTAATAATTTGAATGGACAATTAAATTTTGAAAACAAAAACATAAACTCATAATACGAATAGGGTATAGCTCACTCTTGACGGTATTTTGGTCTTTTTTTTCTGCTGGAAGAAAATCAAACCATAACGAAGGGCCGTGAATTACGGGTCCGGATCCCCTAAAGTAACCCAATCTTTGGGTTTTAGATTGAGACCGTCCGATTCGAATTCGTCGCTCGAGATTGTCTCGGGATTCGAATTCATCGTTGGAATGTATGCGCTCACTTTGGAGATAGATTTTCGCGGATTCGAATCGGATGATCTCGATCCAAAACTCAAAGATTGAGTAACTTCACTGGATCCGAATTCAATCCGTGATATGTGCCTCTATTGATAGGCATTGTAGAGGAACAGTAGCGAAGCTTTGTAATATTAATATATATTATAGATATATATCTTCGTAGCAAGAAGTAGAACCTTTTGGATGTTTCATTTGTTTAAGGCCTTGTTTTATTATACCATATGAATTTTAGTGGCACATAGAGAAATGTCCACATATATAGCTTTCAAAGACAAATTAATAGTTCTGAAAATTTTCAATAATATGAAATATACAATCCTAGATGCATCATGAGAAATCATTGCTTACAATAATTCCTTTTCACTTCAATCAATATTCAATTTAATATGTTCAAATGGGAAAATTAGAATAGATACCCTTCAATTTTGTTTTCTAAAAAAAATACATTAGGTATCCGAGAAAGAAAATTATAAAATAAAAATTCTTCATTTATTTGATCCTACATAAAATAAATCTTTTTGATTTATTCTCCTTATTAAATCAATAATTTGAACTGCTAAATATTACGAACTTATCATCAGTCGTTTCCATAATCGTGCCAAAGAAGCGACAACTTCAATTATTTTGGTTATGTTTTCAAATCTTACATAGAGACAAACACCACTTATAAATTTATTTGTATTTCACACAATCCAGATGATATTATTTCAATTTTAATTTATTTGATGAATTATTTAACAATCCGTATTTTCTGAATTTTTACCTCAACAGTTTTCATATCATATATATATATATAGAGTGATGCTACGGTGCTTTGGGAAGTAAAGAGGGCGTTTTACTTTCCGCTCACATCTTTATTTTCAAAGTTCAAATTGTCAATCCGAACTTCTCAACATGATCTTCATATTGAAATGTATTTGGAGACCAAATTTTACATTTTTTGAAAAAAATTTACTATTCTTTTAGAATTTTTTGAAAAATATTGTTTTTCTGAATTTTTTATTATTATTTTATTTAATGAAAAGCTGTGATTTTCAAAATTTCTAAACAAATAGTAAAAAAATGAGAAAAAATGAAAAATTTGGTCTACAAGCACATTTTAATATAAAGATCATGTTGGAATGTTCGAATTAACTGTTTGAACTTTAAAAATAGATATATGAGCGGGAAGTAAAACACCTTATTTACTTTTCAAAACATGATAGCCTCTATCTATCTATATATATATATATATATATATATATATATATATATATATATATTATATGTGGAGCAGATAGTTGTATGAAAGTTGACATCAATACCACGTCCGGTAGAGAGGGAAAAACGTGCCGTGCCGTGCCGTGCTGTGCCGTGACTAACACGCCGTGACTTTGGTCTCGTGCCGTGCCGTGACCAAGTTAATTTTTCACGTGCCGTGCCGTGCCGTGCCGTGACTAAAATGTCAAGGGGTGGTCACGGCACGCGAATGGTCACGCCACGTGAGTCACGCCGTGCCTAAACGTGCCGTGACCCGCGTGACTCGCGTGACTCGCGTGACCATTTAATCATAATTTAAGTTAATTTATTCAAGATTCACCATTAAATTAATATCTAATGATCCTAATTACACGTGACTCGCGTGACTACGTGCCGTGACTAAATTTTTCACGTGCCGTGCCGTGCCGTGCCAAAATTTCAAAAGATGGTCACGGCACGCGAATGGTCACGGCACGGGACACGCGAGTCACGGCACGCGAATGACACGCGTGCCGTGCCGTTCCGTGCCGTTCCGTGCCGTTACCGTGCCGTTACCGTACCGTTCCGTGACGGAGCCGGCTCCGGCGTGCCATTTTTCCCACTCTACACGTCCCCATTAGTCGGTTGAGACGTTGAGAATGGAGAGCAATCATTAAAAAAGTACAAACAGAAAATAGTAACAATGAAAAGGAAACAAATATCCTTCAATTGCTTAGTTAGGGGTGTATTAAAATTTAGATATAATTTTCTATGTACCTTTCATAATTTATTAATTTGTACGGTTTTTTATTTATTTCTAGAGACTTAGATTTTCTTATTTATTCCTTAACTCTAACTCTTGTATTAATTTTATTTTAACTTGTCCAACCCATCCAACCCATCTAACCCATCTTTGTGTTTTATCGGGCTATGATGTGGTCGGGTTGGGTATGGATTTAAATTTTGACTAACCCGTTTATTCGGATTAGATTGTGAATATATATCTTTAAAAATCTGTCTTAATTGAATTAAGATCCATCTGTATCAATATTAAACCCTGTATTAATTTCTTAAATATTTATATGTTCAATTAGTCAATAAAATGTGAAAAAATCACTTATATAACGTGATTATTTTAACTTAAAATATTGTGTTGATTGCTCTCGATATTCCTAAACATTTTTTTTCTATATAACATGACCGGCCCATTAATTGTCAAATCTATATAATCGAACCGGGTTAAAATTTCTAACGGAATCCATTAACCCGGTCACAGTCTGCTATTGCTGCATAGAGAATAAGAAAATCCTTTTCCGTATTGTAAGCTGGTATGCCTCTCAAAAAGAGAAAAAAAAAAAGAAAAAGAAATTCCCAAGTCATGATTGATCCACCTCTTCCTTTCTCTACTATCTACTAGCTAGTGTCCTTTTTTCCTTTCTCAATGAATCCGGTAACAATATATAATGTACTTGACATTAATTATTTCTTCTAGTTCTAGGTTATGTATGAGGTGTTACATTTGAAGGATGAGAAACGGGATTTTCTGGAGCACAGTAAACTTGGTCTTTTTATGATTATTTTTTTCAAACTATTTGCTGTAATTAAAGAAAGATTTGTTGTACCAAAATATATAATACTGGTATGAACTTGCTGAATTCAACCTATTATATATTTTCTGTGCAGATGTATTAGCATCGACTGGTCATTAATTAGAATAACGTAAATTCATAACATTTGATTATTCTAATACACATTTCTGAAATTTATGTACCATTAAAATTAAATCCTTTTCCGTATCAAAAATCAACATACACAAATTTGATATACAAAACAAAAAATCGGTTCTCAGTACATATCTGATTTCTTAGTACGTATCCAAATCTAGGCTATTCCTAGATGACGGCTACACAATAAACAGGGCCTGAGCTGGTGAAAGGGGCGCGCAGGACCAAAGGCAGTAGCAGCAAGGTCAGAGACGACAGCCGTATTTCTAAATCACTGAGTGACATTGGTAAATAAAAGGATTCTCCAACAATGAGGTGCCGAGTGATGATAAGTCGGGTAATGGCTCCGATCGATAAGACTAAGAAAGTTGATGCGTTGCAGATGCGTCATGCACGGATGCTGATAGATGTGTGGTGCCTCTTCTACTCTAGCAACACAAGCAACAAGAAATTATTTGATTTACTTCAAAATCTTTAATAAGAAAATTGTAAGAAATTAATATTCTCCAAAACAAATAACAAATTATGCTATCGTTCTTAATGTTATTTGTTCATGATAATCAGTTTCAATTGTATAACAAATAAGCTTATATATAAATTGGTTTGGAAGTAAAGATTTGAAAACAATAATGAACACATGAATGTTTCATAAAAAAATGTATTTTTTTTTGTTAAAAAATAAAAAGACGATAAATGTATGAAAAATGAATGTTTCTAAAAAAAGATATTTTGAAAGTGCAAGGATATCTAAGAAATTAGCCGTGCAATCAGGGAAGGGAACAGGTACTGTGGGATCGAGGGAGTAGGTAGGTAACAGATGGAATGAAATCGGTACGTACATGCTCCTGCAGCTGCTTTGATTGATAGCCAATTAGCCATATATAGCCTTGAAAAACTAATAATTGTCCTTTATTAATTATAGTTTAATCAGGCGACAAGAGCGTTTGAGCTCATTAATTCTATGCCGTGATGGAGGTTACGAACATTGATCTGCCCACGAGGCACGAGCTGAGTTGAAGCTTCATGATAGTCCGACTCAACTGGGCTCGATCAGCTCATTTCCAATTCCATGTACATTTAATTTAACATTTAAGCAATTAAGCTGAATCAATGCAATAGGAATAGGGGGTCCTACTCCCACAGCCAACTTTGGCGCAGGACAAGGTGCAGCATTGAATGATTTGAATCAACCACAGAAATTAGCAACAGCTAGAAACCCCCTAATTAATGAGTTGTTTGTTTGTTTGTTTGTGCATGTTCACTTCCTGTCAAAATTACTTAATTAATATTGAGGTTGAGGCCATGCATGTGTTTGGATAGTAGAGACTAGTGACTAGAGACTAGAGAACAGTCCTGAGATTTCTATTCTTCGATTTGCTAGAAATTTCATTTGATCGATGATCACTTAAATCTCTCTAATTTTTTTTTTTTTTTTTTTGTGTTCTAAAGAAAGCCAGCATGACACAATTAGGACTTCATATCTGGCCTCTTTTTTCTTCCTCTTTCATCCGGCATTCATCTTTCTTCTCATTAATGAATTTAAACAGTATACATTTTTAATTGTACCTCACAACTTTCCGTTAAATATAATTAATTAGATTAAATATACAAATTCTTTTCTATTACATAATTTAATTTGATTATATATACAAACTTATCATTTTTTTATTTATTAGTGTTTTTTTTTTTCTGCTATCCTTTGTTCTTATCGTTCATAGATAGATAGATAGATAGATATATATATATATATATATATTTTTTAAACCTTGGCAGCGGCTGTCAAGTATATATCGTTCATAGATATTGAAACGCGAATTTTTTTGTTTGTTTATTAATTTTCAAAGGGAAGGTCAAGAGACCAATGACAGAATCAAGTAATCAAGTAATTAAATAAAAAGATGTTTATTAACAAAAAGATGTGATTTATGTTGAGGAAATTAACACCATTAAACTCATAAATTAGATGAAAGGTGGATGCCATGCGCAATTAGAGATTGACTAAAATCCTCTCCACATGTGGATGCCATGTGTCAATTAGAAATTGGCTAAAATCATTGATGAGCAAGATTTTCCTCCTCACTCATTTTAGAGCTATTATTTATTTAATTTTTGAGATTCTCGTTAAAGACAATTATATATTGTTAAAAAATCTAATTTATTTCTTCACCGGCCGCAAGGAATGAAAAGCTATAACAACTTGTTCTTGTTAAATTTGCCGACATCATTAGTGAATCATATCTCTAATGAGCTGGTCCCAAGCTAGTGTACCTGCATAAGAAACAAAGAGGATGAGAGTGTTAGATCTTGAATTGAGAATATAGTTTTATTGGGTAAATGAAGATGGAAATTTAAAGATTCCTGTGTACAAGGGATTTGAAAACAAGCTATTCAACTAAATTACTACTCTGATTTAACCTTACATTCCTTTTCTCCCTTCTGAGTCAATGAATATCAAATCCTTTGTACTCATAGTTCTGTCCAATTCTGAAATGATATCTGGATAGGGAATTGCTCTTTAGCTACCACTTACCCCTTCCTATATGACTTGTGTAGTAATCCAAATATTACATTACAAGAAGTCATATCCTCTCAGGGCTTGGCTTGGGTATTGTGTTTACCAGAACATTAACAGGGGTCAAAAAATTTGAATGGCAGGAAATGCTTAATATCATTCATACCTTTTCTTCAGGAGAAACACAAGATCATATCACATTAATGTGGAAACACAGTGGAAAATTTATTGTGAAATCCCTATATCAGTTTCTTAGATTTAAAATTAAATGCATTAGAATTGTGGACCCTCAAAATTCCTTCCAAAATTAGAGTGCTTATGTGGTTACTACATAGAAACAAAATTCTTACCAGAGATAATTTGAGTAATAAAGGGTGGACAGGTAACCAGAAGTGTCATTTTTGATGAATATGTTGATCATCTCTTTTTACTTTGTCCTAAAGCTAGACAAGTTCTCTTTTGGCTGGGTCATTGTCAAAATTTCATAACAGATTGGCATAGTTTACAAGATTTATTTAAGTTTGGTTTTGCCTTATCTTATGGTACCAAAAAATTCTTCCTAATCACTATCAGTGCTTTTGCTTGGGTTACGTGGAATTTGAGAAATAATATTTGCTTCAATCACTCTCATCCAGAACAATTGAGAAATAATATTTTGCCTTATCTTATCTTTGTGACTTTTTTCATACTGTGCCCCAGTTATTGTTGGAAGAGTAAAAAATTTACATTACTTAAAATATAACTAAATCATAAGTCCAACACATACGATGATGATGAAGATGAATCTATATACTTGAGATCTTGTCTGCTGTTTCCTTGTCAATTTTTGCAGCAAAGCCATTAATGTGCTTTGTATAAGAGTAAAATATAGCATCTTGTGCTGCTTTCAGGCTGCATTTCAAAAATTTGCAAACAATAGCTGCTAAATTAAGCAACCCATTTTCTCATATTGACAAAGATTATGCATATATTTTTTTGTTTAAATTTTAATGCATATGGATGTATTGCTTACGTTCCCAAAATCGATCCCAAGAGCTCGAAGTGAGATTTGGCTACTATTGTTTGTTGTCATACCCAGCTGCTCTTAGCCACCAACCTTAAAAAAAAAAAAATACCCAGCTGCTACCAGCAAGGAGACGCGGTGGTTCGTCAAGATACACAATGTATGGTATGGCTACATCACAAATTAAGATGTGTAATGAAATGGTTAAGTTTGATGATATACATTTTCTTTTGAATTATGAAGAAAGGGAGGCTTTAAGTCTGTACCACTTTATTAGCAGCTATGGCATTTTCTTTCAAAAGGAATAATGAGAGCAAAGCAACCCAGAAAATATTTATGCTATTGCTCGTTTTAGAGTTTTTTTGTTTTGTTTTTTTTTGTTGAGATTCTCGTTGAAGGCAGTTATATATTGTTAAAACATCTATTTCATTTCTTTCCCGCAACGAATGAAAATTTATATCAAGTTGTTCTTGTCAAATTTGCCGACATTATTAGTGAATCATTAATGAACAATGAAATGTTAACTGTTGTCATGGCCATGGATCACTTAATCGCTCTTTGTTCCTATAAAACGTGTATAACGACTATGCCTTTTTTTTGTGATTTTCTTTTTTGTTTTTAAGGTCAGAGGGCAAGAAGCCCACTAACTTGTGTTAATTATAAATGAGAAAAATATTTACAAAGATTTAATTTGTGCCAGGTAACTGCCTCGCACACCGCATATATGGAATTAACAATATTCTTTATTTTTATTTATAAAAATAAAAATTAATACAACTTAAAAGTGCATCCTTAGCTTTGTTTTCCTCCCTCTTCAACAGAAACAGCCTTTTAAGTTGATATGTTAATGCTCTCTGAGTTGGAAATGGAACAGATGAGAGATGTATGTAAAAGACCCAACAACTTTTCAGAACATAGAACATGAACCCCACAATAAAACTTCATCACTACAATGCTTTAGATCACAATAATGCCATCCATCTCATCTTTTCATACAATGCCACTGCCAACAGAGTTTGGTTTGGTTGTCCTCTCAATAATAAGTTAACATTTAGAAGTACATCAGAAATGTTACTTCTACTAATGAAGATTCAAACTAAATAATATATACTGTTGGTAATAGGAGTTTTACGTGTCAACAAGCTTCCCATATTATTATATGCTTAATTTCAAGAAATATGGATCTGCTATCATTATTGTAATGATAACTTTCCATGGTAGGTCCCAGCAACACTCAATAAAAATTATCAATCTAACCCCAGAACCAGCGAATAATTACCATCTTAAATCAGAAATATACACCCTTAAAAAAAATATACCGACCAATAAAAAAATTATTGAGTTAAAATATAGGTGAAACCAAATGGGCCCCAGGAGAAATGGAGGCCCAAAATTGCTTAACAAAAATCGTTATACGAACCACCAATGATGTTTTGCAACTCCCTGAAACTAAAATTTTCCAATGATGGAGATAATACGGCTCCCAGTGAAAAAGAAAAAGAAAAAAAACTTAAGAAAAACAAATGGCCCAATAAAAGCTTTTTGGAGCACCAATTTCACATTTAAACTTGCACGAGGACTTTATTATACGTAAATTTCAGAAACAAAATACTTTTGCCATCACAGAAATGCTTTATTTTTAGAAGTAGAACTTCCGACCTCAACAATTATATTTCACAAATTAACTAAAGTTGTTTCCTGACATGCAAACAAAGGCAATAACGCCTTGAACCCAGTAAACATATCAGATTGCAAAGGGCATATTAAATACTGAAAGCTAGAAAGACTTCATCAGATGTACTCTAATTGCTGAAGCTTAAAAGTAACAGCATCAAGCTCCCCATTCAATTGACCAATCTTGTCCATTAGAACCTTTCTTGTGTTCTACAATCAAGTTTACAATTTAAAATTAAGTGAAAAGAAGGTATCCATGAAGATAACAACTGACTTGAGAAATAAAAAAGAAAAATTGCATGCCTAAAGCTGTAAAGCATCTGTACTTGGGCTCCTATATACAACCTAAGAAACCATCAACACAGCTCAACATAGATTATGTGAATACAAGATTGAAATCAATTCAACTTTTGTAATTGTTAATATCAGTTTCAAACTTTCAATAGTCATAATCTTTTATTGGTGAATGGAAAGATGTCTTCTTCTCTATCTTTTTTTCTTTCTTTTTTACGTCCTTTCCTATAATAGTTTATGCAAGATTTTTACCTAAGATTTTGTTTAACGAGCCCATAAGATTAATAACTCATTATGCACATACCAGCAAGGTACAGTGTACTTTTAGATACAGTAATGATACAAAATTGGGTCAGCAAAAAATGGGGATAGAAGTTACCTCCAGATCCTTTTCCTCATCATACATAAATTTAGGCAGTTTCTTGAGTAGCTGCCTCTTTTCTCCAACCACGGCTCTGCTTATCTGGATTTAAAATTTTACAAACCCAATCACAATTGAAGTTAAGAGAATAACTCAAATGAGAAACAGGCACTTTTAGGGAGGCAACAGAAAAGGCTTCACTGCTTGCTAGTATATTAACATAAGGCTAGATTACAGAAAACTTCCTTAATTTTTTTCTATCATGATCAATTTAGTGACATAAGCCTCAACACATGTTCACTTTCCAACACAATCAGCATTAATTAAAATGAAAATAACTGTGATAATCCCCCACGCCAGCTTGATTTAAGGAGAATTGTGATTTGCAAACTTCTTCTAGAAGGAAGAAAAACAAATATATTCTTTCTTCTAGAAGAATATAAAGTTAAGTGTTCGTACAATTATCACAACAAATATTACACAATCTGATATTTGTAGCACATATTAAGTGTTCATACAATTATCACAACAAATAGTACACAACTGTGATAATCCCTCAAAACAAATATATTCTTCTTTCTTAATTGCCTGTTCATTGTAATATCTGAACTGTAAATATGTATCAGGGAAACTATCAAACCACTGTTAAGGGCTTTCCCCGCGTATTCTAAAAAGTTTGTTGTGATTTTGGGTAATATATCATTAAAACATAACTTGATAATAGTTACTACCATATATGCACGTCTTCTGCTCATGCAACATAGTTCTATTTTTGAAGCAAAAACAACTCCACAAGCAAAGCCACATAGAATCTTCCTCTGGTAATTATTTCCAGATTTTTGTGGTTTCCTTTTATAATTTAAGGAGGACCACAGTACGGTTAAGGGCTAAATTGCATTCAACCAAGCATATAAAAATGTGCTTAGAAGTACTGAACTGTGATTTAACATACCACCTACTAACAGATGGATATTATCAATCCAATCTGAAGTCTGGAGAGGTATGTATGACATGTTACATTTCAACAAGGCAAGAAAAAGGTAAATATTATTATTTACCTGAGGAGCATAGACACAACCAAGAGCTCCTATGATAAGCCCACCTAGTATGAAACCTCCAACAAACATGCCGGCACTATCTAGCGGATCAGATTGCCTGTTTCAGTACCACATAAGCGGATCAGATTGCCTCCAACAAGGTAAGGATGCTTATACAGGTACCAGTGAATATCAAAACGATTATGTAGTTGTAAGACATGCATTCTCAAATTGGGTTCTTTACAAAAGCCAGGACCAAAAGAACTTTCATGAAGTGTTCTTCTCACCCCCAAATGGAAATTATTTAATTTAAACAGGGAATTGAATATGAAAAAGAAATATATAGTTGAATTACAGTTACGCCATATTGACGGAAACTCAACTACCAAATACACATACCAGCCATAATAATGCAAGTCCCCACTATGAATATCATTTTACGGTACCTGTATGATGTTGCTTGGATGGTGGTTGGCTTTCTCATCCCAACGTTCCCTTTCCCTCTGAATGATACATTAGCGGGCCCACATTTCAGAGGATGAAAGGGTTTGGAAGACGAACCTGACACGAGATATCCAAGAAAGGGGATGAGATTCAAGGATATGGTTCTATTTGCATACCAGGTGAAATGACAACCAATTAACAATCACTGAAATGATTATAAAAGTATCTATCATTTTTCTAGCGTACCCATCAAAATTAGTCGTACAGGATTTGAGAAAACTCCACTCAAATTAGACATACTAATCCAGTTCTGGAAATCAAAATCTATTTCGTACAATTAGTAGATCTACTGAGCTGCGCCTGAACAATCAGACTCAAATTGAGTTCGATTTATTCATTCGCCAGGAATTGGGAAAGAAAAATCGAACTTTCTACTCGATGCGCATTTAAATCCAAAATATACAGCAAAACCAGCTAAATGGGATATATCCATAGAGAAATAAGAGTAGTTGAGAAAATTACCAAAGGAACCAGCGGAGAAGTGGAGCGCCACGGCCGATTTGGAGATCGTCGCCATGGGATCAGGTCGTTGCACAGTGAGAAGTGAGGAGGAGCTGGGAAGGAGACGCTTATCAGTTTAATTTTTTTTAATTATCCTTTTTCTATATCTCATTTTTTCTGAAGACAAAAAATTTCGATATTATTGAGGCAAAATTCGATCCGACCCAGGGTCAGAATATTGGGCTTTTTAATATGAGCCTCTGCCCTCTGGTTTAATTATTGGGCCGGATATAAGAATTTATATATAAATGGGCCGTTTCGATTTTGAATTGTTTCTTTGTTTCTTGTGGGATGAAGTGTTTACACGGGTGAAAATGGATCGATCGGATAATGGTAAAACTAATCCGTTTTTACTTGTCGAATGGATACGGATCGAATATTAAAAAAAATATAGATGCGAATTAGATATTAGATGAATAATTCGGATCGGATATTTATTGAAAAGTATATAAATATTATTAGAAAATATTAAAATTCATAATATTTATTTAATTATAATGATAAATAACATAATTTTTTTATAATATATAAGTAAATTACATGATATATATTTACTATTCGGCTATGAATAATTAAAATTTAAAACTATATCTATATCCGTATGGATATTCGGATATCGGATATCTGTATCTATTATTTTAATGCAAATTAGATATTATCCACTCCGTTTTCACCACTGTTGCGTTTATGTTTTTTATTTTATTTTAATGTTTCCAATATAAAATGATATTATAAAAAAAAAATTAGTAACTTTTAACACCAGCTTAATGTGAGAGGATTAATAAAATTATTATGAGGCTAAAAAGCTCGTACTTTTTATACACTTCTCTTCTCATTTAGACGAATTTAAATCTGCTGCGAGATTCATGAATAGTACCCCTGAAATTTTTGAAATCCCGAATCCATTCGTCCAATTTTTTTTGTGCACGTATCTCGAAATAGTTCGACTGGTGGATTCAAAATTTCAGGGTTACTGTTTACAGTCTTGAATTTCAGCAATTTGAATCCTATTTAGACGGTTATGTTTGATATGTCTAAGGTGGAACAAAATACTTAAAACAATAGGAGATGCTAGCTTTAGGAAAAGCAATGCTCAAAAGCGGTGCGATAAGAAAAGCGATCCGTGGCTATCGGGAAAGGAAAAAAAGCCAGGACGCCTCTGTCGCTCCTATCTCCTCAAAGGGTGTCGGATTGAAGTAATAGATCAGTTGCAGGTGTCTTCTCCTCTTCGGCGATGGAAGGGCGAGTGGTTTCCCGTCTATGTACAGTAGGTATACCTTCTGTTTTTAGTTTGATGTTTGTGTGCTGTTTTGTGCTGCTTTATGCCTCTTCCTCAGCCTTTATTTTTCTCTTTCTGTTTAGAGGTGACTGTCCTTGACTGGTTGATTTAGTTCCCAGTCTGGTTTGATTCAGTGCCTTCTCAAGCTGATGGGTGACTGTCCTGGTCCGGTCGATTCAGTTCCCAGTCTGATTTGGATTCAGTGCCTTCTCGGCTGTGATATGCGTACAAAGGAAACCATCACTAGACTCCTATCACTCTAATCAAGCAAGAATGATCAAATTTGCGTCCACTGGATGCACATACTCCTATGTGTTTTTAGTTTTGTTTAGTTGTATGTTTTCACAGACACTCGTTGTCTAATCTTATGTAACAATTACTTTGTAATTTTTTCTATCAATGCAATTGCCTACTGATTTTCAACCAAAAAATATACTTAAAACAATGCAACTGATTCTGTATTCCTCACCAGAAAATTTTTGTACGGATTTATCGTATTGTTTTTCATTTAACGTAAGTTTAACGTTTTAAAAAAAATTATTAGTGTTAAAAAGTTATTGAATTTTTAACAAATATCTTATTTAATGGCCAACCAGTCTAATTTCTTGTAAGAATCCAATTCACAAAATTATAGTTTCTTGAAAGTTTCAATTAAAATGTTAAAACATATAAATTTCTATCAATCATCCTGATTTTTTAGTTTAAGAAAAAATAAATCTCTAAGAAAATAATAGGTGAAATTCGATATTTAGGAAGGCCGAATTTGAAATACCGATCTTAATGTACTTTTTCAGACTCAATCGTTTAAATAAAATATTATTTTAGGCTCATATTCAAAATATTGGCGCTAATATTAATTTCGGTGGATCACACGGAAAAAAAGGTTTAATTTGGATCATTGGTTTATTTTCTTGTCTAATTTTTTTTTATTGAAAAGGCTCAGTACACTTCAGCATATTTTAAATGTTATTTTAAAAAATTGAACGTGTAATTTCTCTATAGAAAGACAGGACTCGTGTCACTGCACTAAGCCGCGACTCTCCTTGTCTAATTTTTGAATGGTATTTTTATGCACCTTTTGTATGATTATGTTTCATGCACTTTAGTTTAGTAATATTTGTTGTCAATATATTGTACTAGTATGCTTATGCATGATTGCATTGTAATAAATGCCAGGCTTTAATTAATGACTTTCAAGTGATTATGTATCATGTAACTGATTTCTACAACTTCTGATGTGCTACGACAAAAAAGAGAGAATAATCGAAAATTCAAATTTCGGCTTTTTTGAATCATGAATGTCATCTTCTTCTTTTTTTTTTTTTGGAATTTAATTTTAATTTTTTTTAAAGAAAAAACAGGAGTTAATGCAGTATCTAACCGTTAGATGCATCATGCATGTGACGATTCGTGTTAGCTTCGAGTCCTGTTTTGTTCGGTTCTGAAAAGAATACTACGGTTCAGATTGCATAGTTCGTCGTGTAGTGAGTTATAAAGTGATGTACATGGGTCAAGAAGAAGGCGGTATAGTTGGCTATTCTCCGAAACGCCACAACGGAAAGCAGCCAATTATAAAAGCTGGAGAACCGGAGAAAACACAAGCCGTTGTGTTAGTTAATTTCTTTCTCAATCATTTATGCGACGCAAACATTGTGTCCATTTATGCAATATGCATTCGCTGGCTGGCTCAAATTATCTCAAAGTCTAAACCAGATCTCACCGATCAGCTTTATTAGAATTCAAAAGATCTAACAAAGTGTGCGCTTCTGACACTTTTTTTTTTTTTTAATTTTGTTATACACATATCAGTACCCAATTTAGATTTTTTAAATTTCCAAAACATATTTCAACAACTCTACTGGATTTATTTTATAGAAGAAACACACACTCTAATCGAATCTCAAGAAGTCAATTTTTGCTTGTATTTTTCTTTAGGTATTAGACGGTCATTTCGAAAACATCCGTATAATTAATGCTTACACAAATACAACTGATTTAATAGAATGACTGATTTATAAAAACTTGCAATTCTGTTTATCAAAATTGTTACAAAAATAGTGTCAGAAAATTTCTAAAATTTGACTTGGTTTAATCACTAGGTTCTGACATTAGTATATAAACAAATTAAAATAGGCTTAAGCTAACAAAGTATGTAAGCTTAATATAATAAAGTCTTAAATCTACTTCAAACATTAAAGTTAAACAAATGTTTTTAATTTGCTTCATGAGTCAAACATTTTCATAAGATATTCGTACTTATTAAAAATGAGCACATCAAAATTAATTTAATTTTCAAAATATTTATGAAAAAATTAAAAGAAATAAAGTTTGGAATGTAAATATTTAACCTGTGAAATAGATCAAACAGAAAATTAAAAACATTGTATGGAAGGGACTTTCCAAAATCTCTCATACTATTTTGAGCAAAATGCTCCTGAAAGTCTCAAGCTAAATTATTGGAGAAAATGACCCGCTACATGAATGCCTTCAAAAGAAGTATAGAAGAACCTAACCATCTCATCAGTCATCTCAGCTCAGCCATTCTTTCCGACGCGCTCATATCGCTCCTTGCCTCTTACTTCAAAAAAAGAAAAAGAAAAATGTTCAAACAACGAACAAAAAAGTTTCTCGAGAAATTCTCTCGCGCTAAATTTATCTCGACAGCTCAATTCTCAGAACCAGTCATACACCGCTATCTTTCCCTCTTCCCGCCTTATCTCTCTCAACCGCTTTTCTCCTCCGCTCTAAGTCAAAAAGGGGGGAGATCTTTTTGAAAGGTTTTCTGACATTTTTTGGTTCAATCAGAGAAAGCAATGGGGGGAGGTGGAGGTGGTAGTGCTACGAGTCCTATAAGAGAGCTTGATCAGACACCGACATGGGCTGTTGCCTCTGTTTGTATGGTTATTATTCTCATCTCCATTATAATCGAGAAGGCGCTCCACCATCTACAACAGGTAATGTATAAATTGATTTTACTAGAATGGTCACAATCTTTCTGAATTTATTTGCTTTAATATTAAATCCCCATTGGTGTTTGTTCAATTGCCAATTTGCCTGGCATGGTGGCATGTAACTTATGCCCTATGCAATAATATTTTTTGTTTTTTTTAATTAAATGCCGTATTCAATAATTATAATAATATAATTTACAAGTTAAAATTAATGACCATGTATGCCCCGAAAATCAAAATAATGTTTTCATGGGGATTTTAATTCAAAATCAGTGTATTTAAATAATTTCTTCTTGTGCAGATGTTTGAGGCACAAAAGAAGAGGGCTATGGTCGAGGCGTTAGAGAAAGTTAAAGCTGGTAAAATCAACAAAATTCAACCTTTTCAAATTTAATCTCTTCCACAGTTCTATTCCTCCCTTTTCTTTTCTGTGAAATACCTTTCTCCATTCCCTTGCAAAATAAGAAACATCGATCAAACTAGGCTACTTAGTCTTTCAACATTTTTTTGTCCTATAAAAGATTGGTACGAGGTATAGTTCTAGGGTTGCAGCCATGTGTGCACTAGTGATACCTTACCTGGTAAATCGAGAAAACTTTATACATCAGTAGACTTAATGCATGATTCCGTAGAGTTGCCTTATAGAATATAGATTAACAAAATGACACAGCTGGATTAACATATGTTTGGAGTTTTCTAAACTTCACGTGGAATATTCTCTCTCATTTTGTACCACTTAATTGCCACAAGTTCAAAGTCTACCTCTTATTTAAAATAGTAATAGAAAACGAGTCATGTAATCCGATGAGAATTCAATGTATACAGAGTCAAATAATATATTCATCTAGCTCTGCCACAGTGTAACATTTAGTCTGGTAATTTTGTAACAATGAACAAGAAATAAAGCCCCCATGGTTCTGTGGGCAGAATTATCAATTAGAACCTGTGGACACTCTTCATTTAATTAAATAATATTAATTATAGCAACTATAATGAATTGTTATTTGGAGGCAGTTTCCCATGTTTTTATGTTAATTTTGACAGAATTGATGATTCTGGGTTTCATCTCCTTGCTCCTGACATTCGGCCAGAACTACATAATTAAAATATGCATCACTGACAAGGTGGCCGACACAATGCTGCCATGCCGACTCGAGGAAAAGACAATCGAAGAGGAAAAGGAGATACCCAAAGAACATGAAAAATTTGTGCTGGACTCATTTATCGGCTCGAGATTCAACCATGAACGATTCCTTGTGGAGGCCTCTAGTACCCCTCACTGCCCTGCTGTAAGTGCAAGTCTTGCTTATTGTTTAAACAATAATGATAAGAGTGAGGCTCCGGTACATAGCGAGGCTTGGTCCATACTATGGATCAATATCTTCCTTTCCAAAGTCCAAACAATTGATCCTAACCGTTCGACATGATGTCCATATGAAAATGTACTCGCGGACTAAATTTTACATTTTTCACAATTCTTTTACTAATTTTTTAGATAGGTTGAAAATCACTACTTTTGAATGGTCTAGAATCTTTAGATCACGTAAAAAAAATGTGCTTGGAGACCAAATTTCATATTTTTTTAAATTTTTTTACTATTTTTTCAGATAGGTAGAAAATTGCTGTTTTTGAATGAATTCTGGACCATAAAAAATAATGATTTTGAAATATTCTAAAAAATTAGTAAATAATTTAGAAAAAATGTAAAATTTGATCTCCTAGCACATTTTAATATGGAGATCATGTTGAGCGGTTCGGATTGTCACTTTGATATATCAATATAGAAAATATGGACGTGAAGTAAAACAAGACCCTTACTTCGCAACTCACTATAGCTCAACTCTCTCTCTATATATATATATATTATGTTTCCGTGCAGTACAAGCATATCTACTGTAATATTGTCAGGCATGGTGAACATCTGCTAGACCACCAAAAGACCAGGAAACCTTTGACAAAAAAAGGAATAGGAAAAATAAATGAGATGCACCATGAGGAAACACTTAATAATTGAATTAGTATTTTAGTCACCATTTATATTAATTGAGCCAGTTTAGCAATGTTTTGTAGTGTAACCTTGTATATTCTATTTTGCATAATTTTGCAGGGAAGGGTGTCGCTTATATCGATAAATGCAATCCATCAATTACATATATTCATATTTTTCCTGGCGGCTTTTCATGTGCTATATAGTGCTACTACTATGGCTTTGGGTAGAGCTAAGGTAATTAATTTTTTGTTCGCTGAATTTGTTTTGCAATTAATATGCATTACTATTTTTCTATATATTATCAACAAATATATTCTGCTTGCATAGATTCGTGGGTGGAAGGAATGGGAAAAAGAGACATCATCCCTAGATTACGAATTCTCAAATGGTAATTTCCTCGACTAAGTTTATGCAAAAATATGAAAATTGAACACATATTTTTCTTAATTCTTGTTCCCAAATATCTTGTCTTCAGATCCTTCAAGATTTAGGTTTACCCACGAGACTTCTTTTGTGAGGCATCATACCAGTTGGTGGAACTCAATCAGATTTTCCTTTTACTGTGTAAGAAACGTTCCTATGTTGATGTGATCATAAATTCCCCAAAAATCTGTTGCAATGCATGCCCAGTTTTTAATAGTTTAATAGCAACTTTTCCATGAGGTTAAACCCCTCAAAAGTTGGTAGTTATGGAGGAATCAGGAAAAATATAATGTAAATTAGAACCCTTTATTGGGGCTTGTGTTCAAGAAATCTTGGATCATCATAGTGCTGTTGATGTTCGGATTTATTTGGAATCCAATTTTTGAATGCAGGATTTCTAATAAGTTATTTTTATTAATCAAATGCAGGCATGTTTCTTTAGGCAGTTTTTCACATCTGTCAGAAAGGCCGATTACTTGGCCATGCGCCATGGTTTCATCACTGTATGAACGCAACAAAATTTCAATTTTGCAAGATTGTTCCTATTTTCTGGAAATTATTTTATATAGAGTTTTTCTTTATTTGTCAGGTACATTTGGCTCCTGGCAGTAAATTTGATTTCCAGAAATACATAAAAAGATCACTTGAAGATGATTTCAAGGTGGTTGTGGGTATCAGGTATGTGTGTCCACCGTACCAGTTGCAATTGGTACCACTGAAATTGGTACTGATAAGTTCCATTTTGTACTATGTTGGCTAACTAGTTCTCTTTCCTTCTGTTTTTAATTTCTCCTTTTTTAGTCCATTCTTATGGACATCTGCTGTTGTATTTCTTCTTCTCAATGTCAAAGGTGTGCTAATAAAATTAACTTTAGTAGTCTCTATAACATCTAAATATTTTCTTAGCAGAGGAATCTTACTAATATTCTTCAATTAATTTTCTCTGTGCCAGGATGGCAGACATTGAATTGGATGTCCCTGTTTCCTTTAATTGTATGGGATCTCTACAGTGCTCAAACTTGCTCTTTATTTTCGTCAAATTTTGTCACTCTTGTGCCTAACTAGTCGCTTTATTAACAGATTGTACTAGCAGTTGGGACTAAACTACAAGCTATAATTGCACAAATGGCACTTGAGATAAAAGAGAGGCATGCTGTTGTACAAGGAATTCCTCTTGTGCAATTAAGCGACCATCATTTTTGGCTCGGAAAACCCAAATTCATTTTGTTCCTCATCCATTATACTTTATTTCAGGTACTAACTAGAAAAGACTAATTTAAAATGCTAGCTGCTTTTTGAGTTCTGTTTTAATTGCTTTGGTTTTCTTGGTCATGCAGAATGCATTCGAGATTATTCATTTTCTTTGGATATGGGTAAGCCAGTGTCATTGAATTTCTTTATGTTTTTTATTTATTTTCTTTATTGTTTTTTTATTTATTATACGCACCTCCCTTTTTCTGGATTCAAATATACTCTTTCTATGTCGAACAGTACGAGTTCGGGTTGCGATCATGCTTCCACGAGAAATTCACTCTTATAATTATCAGAGTTTGTCTCGGGTAAGCATTTATGGTCCCTTGATCAAAATAATTAAACAGATAAAATAATATATATTGAAATGTGAGGAAAAGGTTAAAATCAAAACTCATACATATCTGTTTGTAAAATTTCAGTGTTGCAGTCCAAATTATATGCAGTTACATTACACTACCTCTCTATGCTCTTGTCTCTCAGGTATGAATGAAGAAATTATTTAGTTTGGTAACCATTATAAACATTATAATATGAAATGGTCCAAACAATAAATTTAATTTTCTATCTTCAGATGGGGTCCCACATGAAGAGATCCATCTTTGATGATCAAACCTCCAAGGCACTGAGAAAATGGCACCACCAAGCTGTGGTAAAAACTAAAGCCACTGGTGGAAACCCTAAAGGCTCATCTAACTCACCAAGCACCAGCCCGCGGGCCACAAGCCCTACACGGCCCTTAGCGGGTAAGCAGATGCAACGCATGCAATCCAAGGCAGCCGACCGAGAAATTCAACTCCAGGTGGCTCCTTCTAGAAGGAGGCATTCTTACAACGAACAAGAGATAACGGATGCGGGTCAGACTGAGGCAGCACCTGTGACTGACTTGCTTACCGGGTCATCACCCCCTCATCAGCAAGGCCCGCAACAACAGCAGAGGCGTGGAGAGGATGACGAGGATTATCAGTTTGTAAAAGTTGATCTTTGATGTTGATTTTCAGATTTAGGTTTGATTTAGAGATATAAATTATTATTTTTGTATTTTTTTCGGGTTAGATTGTTTAGGCCCGATATGTATTTATCCTTTGATGGCTTTATGCTTGCTAGATTTCATTCCTTACTTTTTTTTTCCTTCAAAACGGGAAGACAAGTTCTCCTTTTAACATTAAAAACTTGTAATATAGATGAATTTCTGGAGTTCTACTTGAAATGAAATAGAAAATCATTTTCTTTTTCTTTCTGTTTTCCTTTCTTTGTTGCTGGTTCTAGGTATTAAGGTATATTTTTGTAAACCTTTTTCTTTGTAAAATCAGTATATCACTCTTCATGTTACTCATAATGATACTGACAAGGTGCACTGAACAACTAATCTTATGGTTAAAATTTTATTTCAATTTATTTCAATTAAGTTTGTCAGTTCAGTTAGTTAAGTTGCATTGAACCAAATGAACACTGATCACTATACAAAATTTTCACAACATTAAATATATTTCTGTTCTCGATTTTGAAATGGGAAAATGAGATAACTTGTCATGATACAGATATAAATGAGAATAGATTTTGAGTTTAAGGCACTCCCTCTAAAAAAAAAAAAAGACAACAAAAATAAGAAAACAAAACTTTAAAGCAACCATGTCTCAAAAACAAGTACGCTTAATTCACTGTTGCAACCTTGCAATACCTGAGAACCCTATTTGCATAATTTAAATTACACAGGAATGATACAACAGAAAGTCAACCACAGTTCTAAAATAATTCAAGGTCTTCCATAACACAAATGACTGGCCAAATCACAGATATTGAGAGAAATTTCTTGACATGTATATACAAGTAATTATGAACTTGTTGTATTTTTCATTATTTATCACAATAACGTGCTACTACAAATATAATGAACTTAATTTTAAACATGATGCTGTCTGTAGCCTGATTTATTTTAAATACCAGAGAACGACAAGGAAAAAAAGGGTCCAGAACAAACTGTTTACAAATCAAATTGGGGAACATTTAAGACTTTTTTTTTTTTTGGGAAATTAAAATTTTAATTCCGCAGGAAATAGAATGACAGTTTTTTGGTTTTTTTTACCTTTCAAAAAATAGAAGGAACCGCACCAACAGTACGGTTCCACCAAGTGCAGGTTTCCGAGACCGCATCAATAGTACGGTTCCAGTGTTTTTCTCATGTTAAACCACACCTTAACCACAGAGTTGTCTGATAACTGCTGGGACAACACTATTGGTGCGGTTCCATCAGCCTATCCTTGGTCTATTTTTTGAAGAAAACAAACCAATAATTCCTTTCCCGAAGATTTGATTTTTTATTTTCCAAAAAAAGAAACCAATATTTGATGTTCTATGGACTAGAATGGAAAGTTGGTTATATTGAAGACACCATCTTGCAAATTGACTCAAAAATGATATTCAAAATAGTAGCCTCCATGATTGATTATTTAAATAGTAATATATGATTCCAATTGTCTGTACCACATGGTGGTGGTGAGCATCTCAAGAAAGAATTTTGTTGTACTAAGAACCAAAATCAAGCTGAATTTTTTTAAAAATTTGCTGTATGCTCACCTGAAGGAAATAGGAGATTCTAGCTAGTACAATAATGGGTCAATGGATGCAGAACTAATTGCATTTAATAATATAATTAATGAATGGAATATATTTTCCTCTGCAATTTCGTAATATTTGCACCTTTTTGTTATTCATTTTGCAGGAATATATGAGGATGTATTTTTTTTTTTTTTTAGTTTAAAGTATCTGCACTCTTTCTTAGTATTTACAAGACACTAAAAATAATTGAGTTTTCTTGAAGAATGTGGATCTCAATTTCTCAATTGCAAATGCTCATATAATAGTTACAATACCAATTGCAGAGTTATAAAATGATGATTGATTACACAACTTGTTTTATTTAGTAATTTGGTTGAGTTTGTTATATTAATATTTACAATTGATTTATAAGGGATATTCTATAGATGTAAACATGAAATATATTAAAATATTAAATAAATCTCATAAATTAAAATTGAAGATAGGTTGCAGGGCTAAATACAATTTGACATTGTTAAAATTAGATCCACAATTCATTTTCTATTAGGTGAATAAAGCCCTTTAAATTGTAGTATACAATGTTTATATATAAATATTGATTTATTTGCCTCCATTGTCGGTGCTTAATTATTTATTAAATATTTAAACAATGCTACGTGGGAGCTTTGGATTGCAAAAGGCAAAGTCACTTCATTATATTGTTTTATTAACATTGCCATTTAATTCTAGCACTTGTCATGCAGAGACTTTTTTTTTAAAATAAAAAATAAGGGTCAAACCTTCTAATTTTAAATATTTATATGAAATATTTAAATCGATTTTCAAACTTTAACTTTACACGTGGAGATAATTTATTTTATCATCATCATCAATATATATTATAGTAAAAAAAAAAAATCGTCAATCTGAAAATTATTATAATATAATTCAAGACTTAAAAGTCCGTTTAAGTGGATTTGAAAGCATATTTTGTATAAATGATTATAAACCATATCACCTTTTTTTTTAAATATATATAATTAGAAACCGTATTATTTCTCAAAAATTGCAGAGCTTAATTTTGATAATTTTTCCAAATATATTCATCGGCTTAACTTATTGAGTTAGTTACCTAACGCATAACCTTTTGGGGAAATCTCGTTATAAAATAATGTTATTTTTTTGTTGATTATCTGTTTTTTTTTTTTTCCCACAAAGCAATTGAAACTTTTTTTTATTATTATTATCAGAATCATTATACGTGTCATGTAGTGATGTACATGCCCCAAAAGCGTCTCTTTCTTTCTTTTAAAATACGCCAATCAAATGCCAACTCACAACGTTGAATCAGCAACCGCTGTCAATTTTTTTTTTTCATTTTTATATTTATATTGATTTTTTTTAGTATTTTGAATTAGTTTTAATAGGGGTTGATTCTCATCTCCAAATTTAAAACCTTATTTTATTTCCAACGCAAGTCCTTGTTTTGGTTTCATACAGTACACATACAAAATATATGATTTGTGTGTTGCATGAAGTCAAAACAATAAATCACAAATGCTCATAAAAGGAATTCAATACAATTGCTTTTGAGTGATATCAGATATGATTATTACATTGAATATTCATCAGTTGAATTAACAATTTAAACCGTTAAATAAAAAAAAATCAATAAACCGAATGGTAAAACGATGATACCATTTGTAGCTACTAACAAAAAATTACAGTTATTAACAGCAATTTCAATGAATCAGTCAATCACATAATAAGTAAATAAAATAACAGTTGAAACTAACTAATTTTAGTATCTAATTAGGTGGGATTCAAAGGATCGCAAACATCTCAACATTTTTTTACCTGTAAATTAAATAAATTAAAGTTGTGAATATAATTATATAAAATTAGTCCCTTGTTAGACTGCACCCGATATTTACTTCTCTAAAAAGCAAGCATTGGATCCAAAAATTTGTATGGCATAATTCGGGTAAAGATATTAATAGAGTTAGTTTGACTTCATACAGAGCACGATCAGCAGAGACAAAATGAAAATGTATATAACTGATGCGCTGCTTGAAGTCAAAAGAGCTCTGTCAATATATTTACCAGGATCGCTTGGAAAATGGACTTCTCCATTTCCTGAAAATGGAGAGAGTGAAGAGCGAATTTTAGGCGGAGGCGCATGTTCCCTCCACCGAATATATATGGAATAGCAGAGAACAGATCCCGCCTCTCTCTCTCTCTCTCTCTCTCTCTGGAAAAAGGGATCCAGATTCAAAGGCGAAACTAAACAGTAAGCACCTTTTCTCTTTCTATTCTTTCTTTATTGAACAAAATTCGGATCTTTCGATCGTTTGAAGGTTGTTTGTTCTTTTTCAAACGAGAAATAAGGAAATTTCTCAATTTACAGCTATTGTTCAAATCTTTATTGCTTAATGATTTATTTATTTTTCGTTTGGAAAATATTCCGCCTTATTTATAGCTACGTTACAAGTGTTATTCAATCCAGTTTGGGTTGGCGTTTCTTTTCATCCTTTTTTTTAACATAATTTCAACAAGTTGGCAACCTCAGTGAGGTAGCAGCTGCTCTTATTGAGAAATTCCTTTTCAACTTGTTATTTTCACTCAATCATTTAAGCTTATTGAGAATTGAATTCTTATCTGATTTCTGTTTTTCTTTAGCTTGCTGTTGCAATAGAAATTAAACAATGAGTGGAGCAGTGTTAGTCGCAATTGCGGCATCAATTGGAAATCTGTTGCAGGGCTGGGACAATGCCACCATTGCAGGTGATCTATTTACATGTCAAAATTTCAAGGAGAAATGATGTGTTTCCCCTTAAAAAAAATTCAAAAAGTCTACTGTATGTCCCTGCAAAATGATAACATGCTTCTGTATGCTTGAGAAATATGTCCTTTACTAATTTCTTTACTAAGTACCCAGCTATTCTCAGTCATACCTGCTTTGTCCATTGTCTATGAAAGAGCAAAATGACGAGAATGGAGGATATCTTGGAAACTTTTGTAAGAAAAAGTGGGGAGGCCAGTTCCAAATATACTAAATTATATCAAAATTCATCCCACATTTCAAATCTCAAATTTTGTACATTTGCTCAATTATATAAATTAATCTAATTTCATCCTCTCCAGGAGCTGTCTTATACATTAAAAAGGAATTCAATTTAGAATCCCAACCAACAATTGAGGGATTGATCGTGGCCATGTCTCTAATTGGTGCAACCATAATCACAACCTTTTCTGGCCCTGTATCAGACTCAGTTGGCCGCCGGCCAATGCTAATCATCTCATCAGTTCTCTACTTCCTAAGTGGCCTAATCATGTTCTGGTCTCCTAATGTGTATATTCTTCTCTTGGCACGCCTGATCGACGGGTTTGGTATTGGCCTGGCTGTAACCCTCGTACCAGTTTACATTTCTGAGACAGCCCCTCCAGAGATAAGAGGGTTGCTTAACACTCTACCTCAGTTTACTGGGTCTGGAGGAATGTTCTTCTCATATTGCATGATTTTTGGAATGACGCTTTCGCCCTCGCCAAATTGGAGGGTGATGCTTGGGGTTTTGTCATTGCCATCACTTGTTTATTTCGCGCTGATGTTGTTTTATCTCCCTGAATCGCCAAGGTGGCTTGTGAGTAAAGGCAAGATGAAAGAGGCCAAGGTGGTGTTGCAAAAGTTGCGTGGAAGAGAGGATGTCTCAGGTATATATTAGAGAAAGCTTTTAGGTTTTTTCAGAGAGATCTCTAGCATGTATTCATTTACTTCTTGTTCTTCTCAAAAATAAATATAAAAACAAACAAAACAGAAGGCAGTTTTGAAGTTATACAACCTTATCATATGTATAAATTATAGGGGGCTTCATGCATATTTGCCTTATTAAGATGAATAGAAAAGCTTTGCATAGTGACATACCGAATTTGAATTAAATGCCAATCAACAAGTTTCATGCTTTGGAAAATAGTTTGCAAATGCTTAAATTTGGATTGGGTTCCTGGTTTTTCAAATGCTCGAAATCTCAGAAAAAAAGCAAATGATCCCAAGACTTGGGAGACTTACACTACCATGTGGAAATTTTGCTGACTTCACCAGAACTAACAGAATTTAACTTCCTTATGTTAAACTTCTAGGTGAAATGGCACTTCTTGTGGAAGGTCTAGGCAGTTCTGGTGACACCTCCATCGAAGAGTACCTTGTTGCCCCGGCAACTGACCTCACCGAGAGTGATGGTCCATCAGATAAAGACAAGGTAAAACTGTACGGGCCAGAATCGGGCCTTTCATGGGTGGCCCAGCCCGTAACCGGCGGAAGCGTACTGGGAAGTGTGCTGGGTTCCACCGTGATGTCCCGTGGTGGGTCCATCATTGACACAATGATGGACCCGGTCGTTGCCCTCCTTGGGAGCGTCCATGAAAAAAACCCAGAATCAACCGGCAGCATGCGAGCTGGCAGCAACCTATTCGCACACTTCGGGAGCATGTTCAGTGTGGCAGAGCGCGTGGGCCCTAGGGAGGATAATTGGACCGAGGAGGACCCACATACAACGGATTATGATGACACGAGGTCGTCAGATCATGAAATGACAGAACATGATGAAGAAAGCGGTGATCTGGAAGCACCACTTTTGTCGCAGAGTGAATTGCCGTTAGATCATGACAGTTCCATAGGGGAGGTGCAGGGGGCAATGGGAATAGGAGGGGGGTGGCAGCTGGCATGGAAGGTGTCAGAGAAGGATGGGGTCTACAAGAAGGTGTTTTTGCACCAGGATGAGGTGCCGGCATCAAGGAAGGGATCCATGATGTCAATATCGGGTAGTCAATTGCCTGTGAGTGGGGATTTCGTGCATGCCTCAGCATTGGTTAGTAGTTCAGTGCTGGGTAGCAAGGGATTGGTGATACAAGATGCGATCGGGCCCGCCATGGTCCAGCCGCCAGAGAACACTGCCAAGGGGCCCTTCTGGAAGGAACTCCTCGAGCCTGGGGTCAAGCACGCTTTGTTCACTGGCGTTATGCTTCAAATCCTTCAACAGGTACAGTTTTTGTACCTGCATTAACTCAAATCAACTACTTCAATATATATTGGAATTTGGAAGGGGTTGAATGCATTGACAATGTATAATCCAAACCGTTTGGGATTTAAATTTTCCATATTAATAGAATGAGGCTATGGTACTATGTATAGCGCATATTGGTTCATACTACGGATCAATATTTTCGTTTTCAAAGTCCAAATAGTCGATCTGAACCTTTCAAAGTGATCTCCATGATGACAATGTGCTTATATACTTAAATTTACATTTTCTAGAATTCTTTTACTATTTTTTTATAAAGGTAGAAAATCATTGCTTTTCAAAGGTCTAGAATTTTAGATCAAGTGATTTCCTACCTATCTAAAAAAATAGCGAACAAATTCTAAAAGATGTAAAATACAAGTAATTGTTTATATAAATATCATGTTGAAAGGTTTGGATCGACTGTTTGAATTTTTAAAATGGAGATATTAATCCATAGCATAGACCAATATGCGCTATGCATAGTACTATAGCCCCATTCATATTAATATATTTGTCTGCTCGTTTGTTTATGTTGTGTGCCTTGTGGAAAAAGATTTTAAGTCCTCGTTTTTACAATATTTTTTTTTTGTTGTAAGCTTAATTGAATTGTTTTTTTTTTCTTTGGCAGTTTTCAGGAATAAACGGGGTGTTGTATTACACACCTCAGATTTTGGAGCAAGCAGGAGTTGGGGTTCTCTTATCAAATCTGGGAATCAGCTCAGACTCAGCATCTATTCTCATTAGTGCTCTCACCACCCTCCTTATGTTGCCATGCATTGGTCTTGCCATGCGGCTCATGGATGTCTCTGGACGGAGGTCAAATCTCAAATTTTTTTTTTTTTTTTATATATATCAGTTCTCTTATCTTATCACCAGCTAGATATTTGCATCTATGCATCAGCATAGCAGGGCTTTACTTATTTGTATGCCCCTGCTCAGGATTAATCTATTTATTTATATATAAACGCAGCATTGTCTGTAGTGGTAATGTGAATTAGCAGCAATTAGCAATATCAACTTGTGCTCAAAATTGCGGGGTACATACAGCCACCATTCTTAAATGGTGCAGTGTCATTTTCGTATTAATATATGCTATCTAGCCACTTTAAAGACAATTTACCATAAATTGATGTACTGCCCAAGTTATTCCTGGCTAAAAGCAAATTGAAAACACCTCTAAGCACACAAATAAAAAGAAGTAAACTAGAAGAGAAGAAAACAATTAAGAGGCGGAAACAAAGAGAGAACATACTAATACCAGGCTAAATTGGTCTTGTACCATTCAAGCAAACCCAACCAGAAAAGAACCGAAACTAATACCAGTATGCAGAACGCTAGCAAACATGGTGAGAAACCCTTGCTTTTAGAATGATTAAGAAATAACCATAGTAGGCTGTGCTTTAATATTTACCAAAAAATGAAAAACAGGAGCCTCCTTCTGACAACAATCCCGATCCTGGTCGTATCTCTGATTGTGCTAGTCATCTCCAATGCGGTTCACATGGGCACGGTGCCTCATGCAGTGCTATCTACTGGCAGTGTCATTATCTACTTCTGCACCTTTGTCATGGGTTTCGGGTAAGAAAAAATATTATACATAAAATATATTACTTTTTTTATCAAGATACCGCTGTATTTTGCTGTATTGTTATTATGCCCCAACATTTCTGGTATTCAATTACTAACCAGAAATCACTAAATTGCACCTAACTTTTCATGTTAAGTTTAAATGGTACATGACTGGTTCATATAAATTCAATTTGGTTATAGGAAAATACCTAGAATATGCCCTACTATACATGCATGAAAACTAATAATACTATTTTTATATGTCAGGCCTATACCCAACATCTTATGTGCAGAGATCTTCCCGACCCGTGTGCGTGGTATTTGCATTGCAATTTGTGCTCTTACCTTCTGGATTGGTGATATCATTGTCACTTATTCCCTCCCTGTTATGCTAAATTCCATAGGGCTTGGGGGCGTTTTTGGAATTTACGCCATAGTTTGTTGCTTTGCTTTTGTTTTTGTGATTTTTAGGGTTCCTGAGACCAAGGGTTTGCCCCTTGAGGTTATCATTGAGTTCTTCAATGTCGGTTCCAAGGGTTTGCAAAATGAAGTGATGGAGTGAAGGAGTAAAAAATTAAAAATGGGGTAATGGTTTTTTCTTTTCTTTTTTGGATAATTTGAGGAAATTATGTTCTTTTCCATTGCTTCTGTATAGATGAGATTTCAATTTTGTATTTAGTTTGCCCGATCCTTGTTGTTCTTGACAATATAATTAGATTTGCTACTATTTTTTGTACAATATATACGACTGGTACTGGTACATACATCATTTAGGAATATACAGTGCTAACCAGGTGAATTAAATTATATATAGATAGAAAGCAAATATTTTAATTTGGATTTACAGTGTTAATTAAATCATTTCAAAAGCTTTTGCAAATTCTGAATATTTATACAGTTGTCTTGCTCAGTAGTTAGTTGCTTCAGCAAGCACGAGAAATTAGAAATCTGCCTTATGCTTTCATTATTTTATGTCTTTTGATCTTTTGATAATTGTTTCATATTCCATATTTTTATGAATTATTCTTCATGGCTACCCCTGACCAAATAAAAAGCAGCCCCCCCCCCCCCCCATCTGCAGTCTGAGCCCAAATTTTGGGCCGTCCCTCCTATATGCGGCCCAAATAATAAAATTATTTTTTCAAACAATACGGTACCAATCCAGGCCCACTACTGATTCTCAAAGGTTGTCGGTATTTTGGGAGAAGCAATTATATAACAAAGTTATTGTGTGCATTCATATGTACAAGTTACAACGCTCACTTTATCTAATTGAAAAGATTGGACCTCGCAGAATAATCTTTGGTGCCCTAGTGAAGCATTTTGGAGTTGGGGTAGTCCAATGTGCGGTCGGAGCTGTCTGATTTGCATCAAGATTCATACACAATTATGTATAAATTTCAAAGTTGTATGCGTGAATCTTGATGCGAATCAAATGGCTCTGAGCGGACATCGTACCAAATTAGTTGGGGTGGTCCAACGTGCGGACAAAGCCGTCTGATTTGCATCAAGATTCGTGCACAAGTATGCATAAATCTCGAAGTTGTTTGTGCGAATCTTGATGCAAATCAGATGGTTCTGAACGGGCATCGAACCAAATTTGGTCTGATGCCCCATTCGTATCACCCCAATTCCAAGCATTATACCTCTATATCATTAATTGCACAATTGATCCGCACAAATCTTGAAGTGGTATGTGTGAATCTTGATGCAGAACGGATGGCGCTGACCATATATCAAACCGAATTTGATTTGATGCCCATCGAACCACCCTGGTTCCAAGCAATATACCTCTATATCTTCAATTCATCATATGTAATGCAATTATGGAAAGGTCCCCCATGAAGACTTTAAACTCCCAAACATTCAACCATGCTTCCTTGGTTCCTTTTCTACATGTCAATTGTCAAGGCTACTTTACTTTTCTGGGTTGAATGAGAGAGATCATGGAACTTGGTCCAAACTTGAGCACTTTCAGAGTTGAAAAAGTTTAGCTTTTTTCCTCTTTGCCTGCATGGAAGCTTAGTCCAAAATATTGTGTTGGTACCATCTTTGTTGACATCAAATTAATTTTAAAAGTAGTATGGTCGTTTTCTCTTTTTCTTGAGCGGGTCCAGAGAAAGAGAAATATATATATATATATATATATATATATATATATATATATATCAATATCAGGCAAGCTTAGACCTATGGACTAGGGTAAAGATACTAACAGCATTGTTTTAGTTTCATGCGGTGTACAAATTATCCGCTGCATGAAGCTAATACAATGCTGAAAAATTTTAGCATCAAGCTAACTGACAGTTCTTTAAGGCCTAATTAATTAGGTGTCAAATTTTGCATTCGGAGGAGATTAACACTTAACAGTTTAGGTGCATGGTAGAATGCAATAACAATAAATATAGGTGGTAGAATTGGAAATATTCCTGTATTCTGATATTCTATTTGTGAAGTCCTTATCAAATGAAATGATACCATTTCAATTATTCTCTTACAAGTCACAGTACAACCCCAGTTCAAGGGGAAAAGTGTAAAAAGTTTGCGGTTCAAGGAACAATTTAGTCTAAATTAGCCGCTACCAATTTAAAACGACGCGCTTTTGCATGTGTACCCTACAAATATAACATTTCATTAGCACACATCGCAAATCATATAAATAAATTCAGTCAGTACAGCTTGTGTGTTCTTGAAATAATATCATTTTTTTTGGAGAATATTAACATTTAATTTTTGCACCCAACTGTTTGAATTTCAAAATTCAAAATTGAAGTCTAAGAGCAGACCAAATAACTGTGGGGTATTATTTAACGGTTTAAAGTTTAAACATTAATTATCTAAATGCCATTTAATGAGATATTTCTTTAGAGGATTATTTTAACGTTAGGAGTAAATAAAACGATTAATTAAACAATTTAACAACAAGTTTAATTGTGTTTTCCAAAAGCCGGTTGCAACTAATAGAGGTCAGGCTTCCAAATTTCTATCAGAAATACCATTGTTACAGAAAAAATAATTTAAGTTTCATGACATACTCTAATAAAAAATGTCTTGTTATAATAATGAGATTCCCAACATACTTTTGACAAACAAACAAAATTAAACATATAGTTGGAGCATGTATTAGAGATCCCATTGCATAATAAATTCTCAAGAGCACTACTGCAAATATTACTAAAAGAAGTAACAATTTTGCGGCTAACAAAATAGCTTGATATGCTTCATGCATCCTCTTTTGGAGACAATGGAATTTCTCTCCAGTAAAGAATTTTGGTTTAACTATTTTCTTCTTGTCGGTTTCATAGATAAATTATTACATAAAATAGAAAATTGTTAGTGGTTGATTTATATTTCACCAATAGCATCAATTTATATCACCTTTAACACTGAACTCCAGTTTTGTTAATGATTGATTTATATTTTACCAACCACTGGTGGTTGGTTGGTTGTTTATTTTTATTTTATTTTATTTTATTTTATTTTATTTTGTACATAGTTCACACTTTTAACCAAACATAATTTACATTTTTCAAATAATGAATTAAACAAAATTCCTCAGATGAAAAACCCATTACCCTAAAAGAAAATTGTTGGAATTGACAATTAAAATTAGGAGTCCAAGAATTATTACCAGGTTGATGTATATATATCAGTATATGTCGTGACTAAACATTTATTGACATCTAGTCAGGTTAAAAATTGTCATATAAAATTATATAATTTATGGGTAGTATATATTTTAGTAGAGGATCAAATTAATATTTGCAACTTGGTAGCTTTTTAATTGAGTTTGAAGTTTCATCTCTTATATATATATATATATATATATATATATATATATATATATATATATATATGTCTCAATCAAGGATTCTCTACTAACACTATCTTGAAAAGCTAAGTATCAAGTCAAAGCACTATATAATGTTAGTGAGTAAAGCAATGGTTTAGGATTAAAGAGAATGAAAAATACAATTCTTTCTGAGATTTTAGTGGCTCAACCTATGTATAATTATTTGCAGGAAATCCCCCATTTTTAAACTGCCAAAAACGCCAACAGGATCCGCCTTTTAGCACAGATCGGAACAAAATTAGGTTTTCCAACCCAATACATTAAGTTTTGAATTTTGGTACCATTTTTTCAGCACCAAATTAAATAATATTATTTGGTTGGAAATTTCGTTCCAATTGAATAAAAGATGTCTAATATATACTAAGTATCAAGACCACAAAATAAAAACATAAAAAAAAAATCTACTTTGATTTATTAACTAAATCCTTAAAATAAATTGGTTTGAATGCAATACTGCAAAAAAAAATTAAAAAAAATCACAAAGTTTCTGCCGACATGATAAATTTTTACCCAAAACTGGCACAATATTAGAATCAAGTAACATTGCCTTTTTTTTTTTATAGATGGAAATATATTAACTCCTGAGGCAAGAGAGAATTATCTCAAACCAATGAACCTAGTCATAATATTATTTGCACAAATTAGCCCCATTGACATATATAGGGGGTTATTTCAAACTTTCGTGCATGTCAAGTTTATGTCAATTCATCCACTCTAGTGTTATAATTAAATAGTTGGCTGTGCTCTGAAAATGACTGATCCGAGGGAAGTGCAGTTTGCTCAAAAGATCAAAAGATGGAAGCACAATTCAATTTGTACATAAAAGCGTGTTGCTTAAACATTGCTCATTGTGGCAATGTTAGCTTCTTATATATACAATAGATGATGGGGTTCATTAACAGACTTATCATATGTATGTTAAACAGTATTATTAATAAAACAAGGGCCTATTAGCAAACAATTTGGGATCTTGTATTGTATGATTATATGTTAACAAATTAGTTGCTTTCAAAAGCAACTTTATATCTTGCAAAACTTTAATATTACAATTTAATTTTCAACCTTGCAGTTTACTTTATTATTACATGTAAAATTCTTTTCCTCGGAATCAGGGGCGCCGGTCCGACGAGAATCAGACCAAAATTGATCTAATGTCAGGTCACAACTGTCTGATATGCATCAAGATTCATACAAACAATTTTAAAATCCGTGTGGATCAAGAGTTTCACTTAAGGTCGAACTGAATTCTTTGATGTTCCTTACATTAACATGGCAATTTATAGAGATACTACTACGCGGATCGCCACACCAAGAGTTTCACAGAAGATCAACATGAGGAAAAGCACCCTTGGAAGAAGGGAATTCTTTCCTTTTGTTGTATACTAATACTACAAATAATAAAGATTGTTTTAGAAGCTTGTAAGAAGCTTAACCTCCCACTTAGGATGAAACAAATAACATAAGATTAAATTAGCATATGCTAATTAGCATCTTACCTTGAATCTTCCCCTCAGTGGCAAAGGTCAGATAAGACAAATTTTGTTGTTATTAATTATAATATTAGGATGCAACAAGTGCAAGTTGTTAATTGATTCTTCTTGAGCTACCTACACACTCACTTACCAGATATTATTGTTATAAGAGCCACTAACAAGCGCTATTAGTAAAAGAGCATATTTAATATATATAGTAAACACAAAGAATTAATGTTGGGTCGGGTACTAAATTAGGTAGAGACATGAATGGTAATATTACTTGATTTCTTAAATAATATCATAATTAAATTAGCTCAAGATTCAAAACAAAATATTACTCTTCGGACACAGCTAACGATATTGACAGTGTTGTTTTGACTTTGTACAACTTACAAGTTACAAGTCATGTGTTTTTTCATTTTGACTTTATTGTTTGACACTATCTGAATCGGACTGTTAGGCCTCACTTAACAATATCCAGATGCTTAACTAAAATAGAAAGTTCAAGTAGTGGCCGTTAAACTGTCAAAACTAACACAGATTGACATGCTTTAGTAAATTGGTCATAATCTTCATGCGAGTTTTGATTAAGGTGATTCAAAATTCAATGGAAAGCTTACAAACTATTCTACTACTTTTATATCTGGAGTTTTCTCAAAAACAGAAGGCATCATGGTCAAAAGGAGAACTTGTCAGTTTGAAATTTGTTTGTCATTAATTAGTTAGGTGTGAGTTTTAAGTGTGTTTTTAATAGAGTCAAAAGAGAGTTTGAATTATGTTATTTCAAAATGTGTTTTCACAGTATTCTAGAATTGTCTTGTGATGGTATATAGGAGAGGAGAGTAATAAAGATTATTTTGAGAGTAGAAAAAAATAGTTGAAGTAATATTAATGTTTTAAGTGACTTCTGAGGGGTACTATTACTTAAGGATATAAGAGAAGTTAAACTGAAATGGTAAGAAAGTTTATAAATTAATAAGAATTTTATCATTTGAATTGAGTTTATCTCCTCTTTTGCCTCTTTGAATTGAGCTTGCTATTTCTTTGTTGTTTTTTAGTTATACTATTGCTAGTTCTTGTGATTCTCATCGACCGGACCGTGTCATTGTCTGTGTACTGCATGAAATCAAAACACTGTTGTCAATACGTTTTACCCATAATAACACAACTGCATATTCAAAATCGATTAGTTGATTTCGATATGATATTGAAACGAGATATCTTAATTAATATTTTCGTTAAATAAAAAGATTAATGCTCTATGGAAATAATTGCAGAATAAATCATCAGTTATATATAATTCACTATATTTCTTGGTTTTGTCCTGTCTCGAAAAAAATCTCTCCTTTTTTTTCTATTTTTGCTTGAATGGAATAAAATATTATGTTATTTCTTTTAGCGTGAGATCGATGACAGTCAAAGTGCATGTACCGAATTTTAAACATGCCACTTCCTACTAAGATTTATTATAAACGTGATTTTCTGGAAAAAAAAAATACTTAAATTACCACTGATAAATAAGAAAACATAAATAGCATTGATAAATAAGAGGAAAAGAGAGTATTTACTTTAAAAGAAATCTCCCCTGGTAAACCTAGGTTAATTAGGGTAACTGAGAGGAGAGCAATGCTTTCTTAATTAATTTGCATTTTCTTAAGTTAGTGTTAATCATCTAATCTAGATATAAGTAATTAGTATTTTATGGGAAAAAATATTAAGTTTTATATGAAATAAAATATATAATGGCTATTTAGTGATGCCTTTAAAGATCAAAATTTCAATCCATACACATGATGAATTCCAATTCAATCTGGTCACTTTCACTGTGATATTCTGACATCCTTTTGAATGATCAAATTTGAAATGGAGAGATTTCATGCATTCCCGGACCACAAGTTAATCAACAAGAAAGGTAAAGAAAGGAACTTAAGTGGAGCATCAATCCCTTGTTATTAGCAAGTACTTGCGTAGTGCCACAAAAGAATCTCATTCAAATTGTTTTTAGTACGTACGTGTACCTTTTTTTCATACATGTGTCGGTTTTTGGTCAAATATTATATTTTTTTTTGCCTGGTATAGCATTTTGTTGTCTTAATTAATTACTTGATAGCCCTTTAGAAAAGAAAAAAAAAAAAACGAATTTTTGACAAGTGGGTTAAAAAAGAAATTATGCAGCTGCACCCTTGGAGAACTTTTAATTTGATCGTGTTGCTACATTTTCCACCAATTGCAATGTTCAGAAAACTATGCAATTTAGATGAAATATGTACTAACCAAGATCAAGTTCGGTTATAATATATTCTTCAAAAACCAAAAAGTAAATGACAAAGTAGTATTTACATGATAGAGTAATTGATTGCTTGAACCTAATCTCTAATGTAGCTTATACACAAAATTGAAGTATCAACATTCCAACCAAGTAAAAAAGAAAACAAAAAAAGGGGGAAAAAAAAAGGTGAAATTCAAACAACAACACCAGTGCTAGAGTCTTCAGCATCATTCGATGGTTTAACGGCCGCATCAGCATCAGTCGATGTGCTCTCGCCGCATTTATGGCATCTAGAATGAGGAACAGCAGGGATGACCGGCACGCTGCGGCAGGAAGGGCATGACGGGTGGGTCCCGAGCCATGTGTCGATGCAGGCAACATGAAACCCATGCCCGCAAGGCGGCAAAACCCTAATTCTTTCACCCTCCGCAAACTCACCAAGACAAATCGCACACTCGCCAGATATGGTTGCGGCTTGATCGGTTTGGCATCCACTGGAGAAGGATAGTGTGGGGAGGGACTGGAGAGACTTCTTATTGAGACCTTTCTGCTTGATGGGCTTTGTGGCAGATTGGTGTCTCCGAACAAAGGCGCAACGAACAACGAGGGAGAGGCCGACGACACTGATTAGTGCGCATAAGAGAGCGGCAAGGATCACCACTATGTCGGAGTCGATGGGGAGAGGCGAGGGGGTTGGTGGGGCATTGGTGGATGTGTTAGAGGGAGATGTTGAAGTTGAGGTCTCTAGGAGGAGTCTCATTTTTGGTTACTCACTTACTTGTGTGTGTGTGAGAGAGAGCGAGAGAGAGAGAGAGAGAAAGAGAGAGAGGTCAATTAATTGGTTGGGTTATGGTCTTGGATTTGGATTTGGGGGCATTATATAGGGGAGGAGGAGCAGAGTAAATACAGAGATTGATGTCAACTCTGGTCAAAAGGAGACTAAATTAAATTAATTAAGCAAGCAAGCAAGCGTGTATACTAATACTTAAATAAATGTATAGTTACCGTTACGGTCAGTTTTGTCTGAAGAGGAAGCTCCCCTCCAAACAATATATATAAAAGGTAATTAATTTGTTCTAAACCTCGATCTCTCTTAATTAATTAGCTGTCAAATTGACGAGTGAGGTCGCTGTCAAGCTTAATTACTTTTAATTAGCTGCAGCCTGTAACTGTAAGTGTTTCTTGTAACTGACAAAAGTGATGTACTTTAGCAAAATACCTACATTATATTCTTATTCTTCCGTGCAACCCATTTTCCTTGAAAATAACACTACACAAAAAAGATCTTTGGATTCTTCATGGCAACTTCAACTTCATTATCATCATAAATTCATAATGGTCTTTTATGCACATTTAATTATTTAGTATAATAGGACCAAAATGTTGCTTATTTCTTCTTTGATTTATATTAAGGGGACTGATATATATATAACAATTGGCTTTCAGACAATATATAGATGTGTTGATTATAGGTCATTTACAAAAGTTTATACTATACTTGCATGAAAATAGAGATGGCTTTTATGAATGACATATGATGGTGGATGTAATTCATTAGTAGTTAATTAAGAACTTAAGATAGAGCAAATCTGCCTACCTAATCATCATTTTTACAATCATTCTTACATGATAACAGCGACAACCAACAAAATAGTTAGCACTAAAAAAAAATACATAAATGCCCGTACAATTCAGATAAAATCGGTTATCAAATTTGATGTAATTTGTAAATTATTTGGTTGATGATTAAGTACCGATAAAATTGAATTGGTATTCTTTATATAATTCGATGGATTGACAATTCATTTTCAATTTTTTTTTTAATAAATTTGATAAACAATGAGCATCTAAGCTGGATAATTAAAATATATTAGTAGTTTTTTTAATAAATATTTAATCAGTTGGCATATATGGCTGTTAAATAAATTTATTTTAATAAAATTATAATTGTAATGATACTTAAATTGTATCATTTTCTTTAAAAGATTATCACAGAACACAACACACAAGTCATGTCACATAACAGGCACGCGTACCATACTGTGTCGTGATGTGTCAGCTCAAGATATGAAAACTTTACATCCCCTATTATATTATTAGCACTATACTATACTTGTTAAAAGTTAAATGTTTTATTTCATTAGACCTGCATTGATAGTACGTTCACCGACGACTTTTAATGATTTAGATACTTGCAACATTTATTAATTAGGCCTAAAAATCTACTTTTAGAAAAAGCTTTAGACAGGTATATGAATGTGCCCCAAAACAAAATATTTTGACTTGCCTAACCTGACGACCTTGCTGTAATTTTGCACCTGCCTACGGTTTCTGCCTTTCTGGTTTTGAGTTAGGTACGAGGCATGCATGCCTTTTGAATTTGATGTCTTATCCTTCTTCTTCTTTTTTTTTTTTTTTTTGAGAAGGTTGATGTCTTATCCTTTTATCTATTTTTGAATACAAATTTAATGATCTTATCAAAATTCAAAACTGTGGTTTCTAACTAGGTCAGTTAATCATCAAAAATGTTGTGTAATTTTGATGTACGTGTTCTTATCATAACAGAGTTTAAATAAATCCAAATTGCTGAGGCAGGAGAATAAAATCCAAATTGCTCGTCAGTCATATATATATATATATAGAGTAGAACTAGGGTGCTCCTAAGCTCACCAAGCCCTTCCGTGAGCGCGACTCTAAAATCTATCAAATTGACTTCAAACAACATTTCCAAACCGTTAGATGTTCAATCTATATTAAAATGTGCTTGGAGACCAAATTTTACATTTTTTGGAATTTTTTTACTATTTATTAAGATGGTTTGAAAATCGCTGTTTTCCAATGGTGCAGAATTTTAATAAAAACAGCGATTTTCAAACCATCTTAATAAATAGTAAAAAAATTCCAAAAAATATAAAATTTGGTCTCCAAGCACATTTTAATATAGATTGAACATCTAACGGTTTGAAAATGTCGTTTGAAGTCAATTTGATAGGTTTTAGAGTCGCGCTCACGAAGGGCTTGGTGAGCTTAGGAGCACCCTAGTTCTACTCTATATATATATATATAATTTTTTTTAACTATGTTGTTTGTGCGTTGTATGAAGTCAAACCAGCTCTGTCCGTTATATTACAATATAATCTCGCAAAGCTCTGTCACTAGCTTTTAATTAAATTAAGAAAAAGAAAATGAGCAACAATAATTGACAGTTGGTGGTCCAGTAGAGAGAGAACAGCACTTTGACAGGATAGAATTTGAGAACAGGCACAACTAGCTGACTTTTATCTTGCACAGTAGTGGCACCACACTACCACTCACATGTACACAAATCATTGCAACAAAACCCAATTTCAGAATTATTGCAAATTTGCAATGGCACAAAAACAAAAAACAAGTTGGTGGTACCTATCTATCCATATCTTATATCTTGATCGAAGATCTTTTTTAAGGCAAATGAAACGAGAATACACAAATAGCAACTAGCAAGTGGGTTTAAGAACCACAAAAGCAGCGCCGAGAGGCTACTTCCCATTTTAGATGTCACACTAGCACCTTATGCGGTTATGCCTCTTGTCGTTTGATCCTATGTGCTTCATATATGCGCTCTATTGTGTGGCGAGTTGTTATGGGAGGACTAGTGTAGTGAGATGCTGACATCTATGTGTGCCACACGAAATTATATAGATACGATGTTCCCTCTTCTATTTGTCTGCAATATTTCACCATTGCAGGCCTTTGCAATATAGAAGAATGGTGTTTGTCCAAGCAGTTACTCTGTATAATTTTAATTAGTATGAATTTTATATAAATTTAAATTCTGTTTATAAATCATATTTATAAAAAAGCAGTTACGCAGTGTTACGAAATTGATGGAATAAAATTTTCTCATCGTTAATAGACTTATTTGTAATATTTTTCTGACACTTGTGACTATAAGTCTCACGCTGATATTATAGAATGTCCATCAATTTTCAAAATTAATGGAAGGAAAATAAAAAAAGAGGCGCATTTATGCATTCCCAAATTTTTCCATAGGCATAAATTACACATATGCAATTGATCAACTTAATTATCCAATTAAAAAATTTCTCCCTAATATTTTAACCAGACCTCCGACAACATTGCGATATATGAAATAAGAAAGAGGTGGGTTTATTATGTTTTTGCGATTTTAATGTTCAAATAATCAATTCGAACTGTTCAACATAATATTCATATTAAAATGTGCTTGGAGACCATCTTTTACTATTCTTAAGAATTATTGAAAATCACAATTTCTGAAAAAACAGTCATTTAAAAAAATCTAAAAAAAATAGTAAATAATTTTCAAAAAATAAAATTTGATCTTCAGCATATTTTAATAAAATATGGAGATCATATTGAACGGTTCAAGTCAACTATTTGACTTTAAAATCATGAAATACGAGTGAAAATAAAAATATTGCAGAGATCAAAGTTCTGAGTTCTGACTCTAGCTTGCTCTACTCTAAGAAGTAAAGCAAGGCCGAAACTTTAGAACCATTGAACAGTGTGGAAATCTTGCTTTCTTGGCAGGGTTACAATCATTAACTTTCGCCACTATTCTTATCTCAAGATCATGCCAAAAGAAATTTGAAAAGGTGCTACTGTTTCTTCCCTTTTTCCATCCTCCTACTCAGCATCATCCTTTTTTACGCAGTTATCTCTGTTATCTCTATCCCAGTTGTGTGAGATATTTCCATCACGGCCAATCAAACTAGTCCTGTAAATTAAGGCTTTTAAGTAGGATTCTTTCTCAGATAATGATGATTATTAGTATGTGGATTTTTAGCTACTTCCAAATCATATGAGATAGCATAGCACCATACCTGAAAGGGGAGGTAGCACAGTTGGCTAAGAAAAAGTTATATATCTCTGCTATCCCTATCCCTATCCCAGTTGTGCGAGATATTTCCATCACGGCCAATCAACCTAGCTAGTCTTATAAATTAAGGCTTTTAATTAGGACTGTTTTTCAGATAATATTAATTATTAGTATGTGGGTTTTAGCTACTTCCAAATCATATGAGATAGCACCATACCTGAAAGGGAAGGTAGCACAGTTGGCTAGAAAAAAGTCATAGGACTGTTAGTTATCTAAAAATCAAGAGTTCAATTCCCCTCACAACTTCGTAGTCTCTGCGAATAATTTCCAAAAAAAGAGATAGCACCATAGCTAGTTGAGCAATAATTTCCAAAATTTGTGTACAAACCTAGAATTGAAATTCATGTTTCCAACTTTCCATCTTGAATTTATTAAAAGTCTCATAAGAAGTCAACATGCATATGACCTTAACTTTTTTCGTTTTGTATTTTTGTTTTTTTTTTGTTTTTTTTACATAATAGGTAATTGGCTGATGGCCACATTTTTTTTGTTTTTGTTACATAATAGGTAATTTTGGGCATTTCAGCCTTAGCTATTAAACTAATATTAGCACTTCAACCTAAGTGCCAAAAAAATGGTAAATTTAGTTGATTATGATTTTTGGCAGTCAAGAACATCTCTAAATAAACAAATGGCCAAGGATACATTTGCTTTACCTTTTATTAGCCCAGCTTGAAACTAAATACACTCTTGCTCTTTTATAAACAGCAAAGAACCAAAATTTGATAGGGAGCTGCTTGGTTACACGGCTCAAGCTATGGGCTACCTAACCTATGTGCGGAGCATTAGTGCAGGATGTAGAGAATTATAGTATATGGATTGGGCCTTTGTCAAAGTTTGCATTATTACACATCAATTCGGATGAAGTAGGCCCCAATTATTGCCTGTTTATAATAGAAAATTTTGATATGTTTTCACCCTTTTGTTTTTAGAAAAATAGGAAGGCAGAAATAGAGCCTTTGGGGGTCTGTAAACAGCTTTTCCTCAAATTATACTATGTAAATTTGTCTTTATCCAATTAAACTTTTCTATTGGATAAATAGTAATGATGGTACTATTAATTTCTCAACAAACAATGCGTAGAGTTAGGCCCATACAATAAACTCAACCCTAATCCATGTAACATCAACTCTGTTGAGATAACACTTACAATAATACATTGGTCATGAAATGGAACTGTTTCTCGTACTGGCAGTGCAAGAACTGTAGAAGAATATAATTGCAATACTGTTATGAAACATAAAAAAAGGTAAATCAAAGACCCAACAGAACAAAAAATCTGGACTTGATAAAATAAAAAATAAGTTGAGGGACTAATCTCAGAATATCTTAAAGAAAACAATATCCTAGTAGTTTAGGATACTGCATAAAATAAACTTCTTGTGGGACACAGGCACTGTCAAGTAGACACAAACATCTGATTAAACTGATTGACAACCACATTTAAGGTGCTATCTCTTTATCAAAGAAAAATATACAAAAGGATACCATCTAGAGCTTATTATCAAAACAACAGGGTGTTTTGGAATAGAACATGCCATGTTAAATTTCGAGTTAAAAGAAATAAAAAATGAGAATATGATTCATAACAGGTTACTAGCCTGCTAGACCATACATTAAAAATCATAAATCATATCTCAGGTTCCATTTGCCATCCAAGAATGCATTTATTGTCCAATTATTTTCCCTCACCTGGAAATAAGGCATCTGCAATTTAATCGAACCAATTTTTAGTATATATTAGAAAGATGAGCAAAGAGCATGTTTCTTGGGTACAAAGATCAATGTAAACAATTGAAGCGAGAAAAACTAGTACCTTATGAAGCATCTCATAACCAACTTTAAGCCTCACATCTTGGTTCCTACGAAAATTGAAAATACTCCAAGACAACTCAACTGCCCCCAATTTCTCCTTCTACAATATACAAGAGCAGCAACAAATTTATTATTTTCAGTCCTTAAAAGATGATCAAGTGTTAATGGAGTTAATATTAAATTGGTGCCTTCTAGGGATACAGTGTTGATTTTCTTCTGTACCATAGAATAGTGCTAGTTACTACCAGACTAATACCAGTAAAACTTATTTCATTCCTTCTATTGTAATTTGTATGGTCATTATTTGGGTTTATACATCTTAATAATAACTTTTGACCGAGATTGTGAATTTTATGCCAAATTAAGTAATGATTTCATTTTTACTCTCTTGAAAGGTTGCCTATCTGACATTAATACACAAGTGTTTCCTATGCTCCTAAGTTCCATTACAATTATGTTTGCCACTGCCCGCTTGTTTATTTTATTCAAAAAAGATTCCCAATCTGACATTAATACACAAGTGTTTGCTATGCTCCTAAGTCCCATTACAATTATCTGACATAAATACACAAAGGTTGCCTATCTGACATCTTAATAATACACAAGAATAATTTCGGAATTCATGGAGATATATGGAGAGCCCATATGTAGTGTAGGGAAGATTCACACACTTCTCATTTGCATGGGTTTTGACATAACTTTTGAGGTTTCACAAGCGTAATACAAAACTTTCTTCATAAAAACTAATAACAACTAGAACTATAAATCAATAGAAGGGGGAAAAATGGGTAGGAAACCAGCAATGTGTATTTCGCAATGACTTAGAATCAATTAATCATTTGTTTCGGTGTGTCCTGTGGCCAATAAGATATGGACATGGATTGCACACCATAATGTTTTTCTTTTTTATTGTACCAGTATACAGGAATTGTGGGAAATTGACAGGTACATACCTCTAAAAGATTCTAATTTAGTGGAATTGATTAGAGGGGTTGTGTTATGGTCTTTATGGTTAGAAAGAAACAGGATCATCTTTAGATCAGGGCAATTAAGGAATATAAAGAGTATTGGTGCACAGATTATGTCAACTGCACACTTTTGGTGTAAGAACCAGAACTATGAAGCTTGTTCTGATTTAAATCTTATGTTGCCTTGTGATGTTAAGGACCTGTCAGACGATTTAATTACCAGTACAATGGTGGGATGACAGGATACAATCCCTACGCTTGGGCTAGGGATGATTATGCTTGAAGAAGAGGAAGCTGGCCTTACTACTGCAGCTGAAGACTGATTTTCTATTTCAGTTTTTGTTAGGGTCCTTTATGCTTAATTTCTATAGTTGTCAGATGTATCTCTTTTGTTGGATGTGTGCTATTGAGTACTGCTTAGTTTGATGTTGGTTTGTAGTTTAGGTATTAGCTATATACCTTGCTAGGTTCTAGTTTCTTTTGATGTGTCTGTATTCTGGTACCAGAGAGTGGTACCAGGCTCAAAAACAGTGTATTGTATTGGTTTTCAGTTGAATAGAAATCGGTGGGTATCCCCACTTCTTTAAAAAAAAAAAAATAGAAGGGGCAAAAAAACTCACCACATCATATTCTTGATCAGTAAGCAACAAGCCCTTGATGTTAACTCCCACCAGACCATTTGATGTGAGTGGAAATGACTTCTTTCCCCGCAGTGTGTACCCCAACTGTTTCTTATCGTCATAATGAACCCCTACTCCTATTTTAGCCGACAACTGCACCAAAGTAGTCACGCTACAATAAATTTTCACAATGATAATAAAATCTTGGGCAAATCCCGGCACTACAATTGGAGTGTGTAAAAATTCAGTTACAAAGATAAAAATCAAGAAGATTTGTGCCAGTAATAGCGACCCTAAGTATATACTGGCACATACAGGTAATGACAGGTTAGGTACCAGTACTGTGGTACAAGGTCCTGAAACTTGTGGTAGACAATGAAAGAATGAGAATTTACCTCAGGGAAGTATCCCCTCATGAGCATGGCAAGATAGCTTGGAGCTGCAATGCTAGTATCAATTTCACCATGAGCCTAAAAGACCGCATATCAGTAACTGTTATTAGCACCTAAAGCATGAGATAGTGCCTCAAGTTACATTTTGGGTAGAATTAATTCTACATCAACCCTCAAACAAAACAAGAGTATTAATTTGGAATTACAATAATTTACATTTAAGCAAGAACAAATCTTGAGAGACGATCAGTTCCCCCAAAAGAACTACCCCGAAATTTACATTTTCCAATCCAACTTGCCAGATTTCAGTAGCAGATGCAAAATATCTTTCAAAACTACCAAAAGTTGTGATGTTGTAAGTCGTAATATCAAAAGAAAGCAAGGGAGAAGAAATACAGCGCGAGCGCAAAGATGCAAAGAGAGAAGAGTAACGAGGCGTACCTGAAAGAGGAAGTTAGAACCGAGAGGAAACTTCTCTTTTGCATGGATTCTGAGGCTCTTGGATTCGCCTCCTAATCGCAGAGAAGTCTCCATGTTTCCTCTCCCTCTCCCTCTCCCTCTCTCTCTCCCTGTCACTGTTTGAGCTTTGAACAGTGAAAAAAAGGAGTAAATGGATTCATATCACCTGAGGTACGCCCAATATTGAACTTAAATCTGGTCCGTTCGGTATACATTTGCACGAATCTTCAAGGAATCCGTGCATTACAGGATTGAGCAGGGTTGGTCCGGATTCAAACTCAAACGGTGAGGTAATGCAGAGAATCCGGGGTCGTGAAAAATCGTAGATGAGAGAGAAGAGGCAAAAACCCTCGCAGGATTTACATGTTGAAACTTGAAATAAAAAGGAAGCCCGGCCCATTTAAATCCGGCCCAAATATACTCTTTCATAATTTAGTTATAAACCCGCGCATGAACGGACATAATTACCATTACGAACATAGCAAAGTTGAACAAACAAGGTGGAAGGTGGAAGGTGGTCCTACATTGGACAAGTAGTAGTAGACATGTGGTGGTGTGCATGCCAACTGCCAAGCCAAGGGAAAGAAATATGTGAGGTATACTCATGGATGGCAACAGTCAATTAATTGCTCCAACACATGACTACATGATGTCTATTTGGAATGGAGAATGGTGGAGGATTCAAATGTCTCATGTTTCGTGTTCAAATAGTCGATTCAAAGTAATGAACATAATCTCTATAATTAAAAATATTAAATTAATATTTTTTGGAATTTGTTTGCTATTTTTTTATAGATACAAAATCATTGCTTTTGTTTGGTATTGTTTGGTATCTTTTAATTCTAAATTTATAATTTTGAGGAGGGTTTAATTACTTGATAATAGCTATTTTTACAGTGAATTTTATTGAATAAATAATTAAAATTGAAAATTAAATTTATGGGTATTTTATTGGATATAGATAGTCCAATAATTAAATTTTATACAATTAAGTAATGTTTGAGGATGCATCGAGGATTTCTAAATTCAGACCACTAATTTTTAAATCATTTGATGTGCGGTAAAATATGTATTGAATCTCATAATATTTTATAGACATAATTTGTAAATTATAAAGATCATGCATATAATATTGAATTTTAAAAGTCAAGCTTTATTTTAAAGATCGTCAAAAATTATGAAAATAAAAAATTTGTCTAGTGATCCCGCCAATATAATTATTTTCAATTCGGTGTATGTGTGTTGTAGAATTTGAAAATGAAGGTTGAGAATTTATTTTGAGATCAACCTAACATTTTTTTAGAAGTTAATTAAATATCACGATTTTCTTAGTGATTAAAATTCATTCTAGCTTTATTCAATTTCTATATAGTATACTGTAAACATGTTGCCACATTTGTGAATTATCTATACATAATTTATACACGTGGCATTGTTTCATTCACTGACGAGTCCGAAATAATTTTGTCCCGAACCGAAGTATTAATTTCTCATTTCAAATTATCACAGCTATCTATTCTTTCTTTATCATTATTTAATGTCAGGAGCAATAATGCAGCAGTCCCAGCTCCCGAAATTTTTATTTATACCATTTTAAAAAAATAAATAAACCAAATAACCACGGTTTTCTGACAATTCTAAAACTAGTACGGCCGCAGAATGCCGGAGCGGACCCATATGAGGGTGACCGCAGAATGCCGTAGAGGTCCCTCATATGGGGCCGCTATATGCCGTACAGGTCCCCTGCAGGCCTATATAAGGGGCCGCTGGTTTCGGTTTTCATTTCATTTTTAAGAAGTTTCAATCCCTTCGACCTCGGGTAAGTTTTCTTCTTCTTCTCTAGTTTTAATTTTTAGTGTAGAGTAGTAATTAGGTTTAGATTTAGGGTTTAGGGTTAGGATTTAGGTTTAGGATTTAGATTTAGGATTTAGAATTAGATATTAATTTAGGATTTAGAATTAGAATTGTACCCAAATTTAAATAGAACTGTACCAAAATTTAAATAGAATTGTACCAAAATTTAATTGTACCAAAACATAATTGTACCAAAATTTAAACCGGACTTATACCAAACTCTCATATTTGACCAAAAATTATATAATACAGCATGACATCCAGTAGAGATAGACCATCCTCCAGTAGGGGTACACAGCATGGCCCTATAGCCACGCCGTACGAGATGTCTCAGTACATCGAGACAGCATTGGCAGATGTTCCGGGTATCCGGAGTCGCACCGACAGGGTCAGAGACTTCTTGTGGTACCCGAATGCGGAGCATCGAATTTTAGAGGCTCCCATTGGGGTAAGTTATAAATTTGTCATATTTATTAATTTGTCATTCTGAATTCTTTTTTATGAATGAACTTGATCTGATTATTTAATTAAATGCAGGGTTTGGATGCGGTTACGGTTCATCACAACCGCACTCATCTACGGTACCAGCCGGCGTACGGGGGGGTTTTACGCTCGATGGAATTATACCAGCTATCCCAGATGGCCGAGGAGAATGCTGACGAGGGTTTATCATCCGGCCTCGTTGAGCAATGGCGTCCCGAGACGCACAGCTTTCATCTCCCCCATGCTGAGATGACAGTCACCCTACAGGACGTCAGTTGCCTGTGGGGTATGACTATTATCGGGGAGCCGGTCACGGGCTTCGAGTACGGAGACTTCCGGGCATTGTGCTCGGAGCTGTTGGGGATTTCGCACGAGGATATCCAGAAAGAGAAGAAGAGAGGTGAGAAGACCAAGGTCTCACCCAGCTGTATCAGCTTGGCAAAGCTGCGGGTGAGATTCAAGGATTTTCCGGATCGACCAGATCAGGTATTTGCTTGTACAAGATTTAATTTAAATAATATTAGATTTATTTTCTTGTAAACAATGTTCTAATTTAAATCTATAACAGGTGGTTGTTGACCAACACCTGCGCGCTTACATTTTGGAGATGATCACATGTCGGTTGTTTCCGGATTCGCATGGAGATCAGGTGCGGCTGTGCTACCTCGAGCTTCTGCGCGACCTGTCCACTGCGGGCAGGTTCAACTGGGAAGGTGCCACGCTGACATGCCTATATAGGTAAGAAACACATTCTTATAAAAAATTTCAAATATTATACATCGTAGTGTAGTAACACTGACTTTGTAAATTGTAAAGGGGTCTTAACACAGCCTGCTTGAAGAAGAACAAGACCTTTATTGGACCGTGCATGTTACTACAGCACTGGTCCTACGCACATCTGATTGTTGGACGTCCAGTCCTGGCCAACAAGACAAATGTACCGGAGTGGGGCAAGCCCGAGCCGGACAACTGCCCTGTATTTGCCGCCAAGTACTGTTATCCCAAGATTTGGGGGAGCGATGTCATCAGCAGGAGCGTTTCTGGCGTGCAGAGGTGCCGCTCATATGTTTTCAGGTACCGTAATTTCTTTATGCTAGTTATTTACACAAGCGACTTAATTTAATAAAAACAGTCTAACGTATTAAAATATATAGATCATCGAGCACCATTACCCCGGACGGATCATGAGACAGTTCGGGATGCGCCAGCTTGCTCCGCCCCCGGCACCGATCAGCGAGGAGGTCTGGCGAGGGCTGCACCATCCCAGGGAGACCACTGCAGGCAAGGACTGGGGGATTGCCCGTGCCGATTACGTGTTCGAGGCAAGAGTTGCAGATCCCCCATTGGCCGAGCCCGACCGTCAGATGGATGTCGCGCCAGTGTAAGAAATTTTTTTATTAATTCAAAACTTCAACTATAGCTTTTTGATTGGAATATCTAACATTTGTTGTAATTCGTACAGACCTTACAGAGATTGGTACCAAGATCACGGCGCGTACACCATATTTCTTGAGGGATACATCGCCGACAACCCGCACGAGCGGGTACCTAAGCCGAGGGATCGTAGAGGACGGATCCACGGTATATCCCCGTCGGCACACCTCTCGCAACCACGGTATTTTTAATTTGAAGTTTCAAATTCAAAACTATTAATATTTACAATTGTACAACTTTTTCATAATTTTTTCAATTTTCAGGCATTATATCTTGTCAAGAGTTGCGTCATAGGGGCTACGATGGCCGTCACCAGGGGATGGAAGAGGCTCGGGAAGGTTATCCTCAAGCACAACGTACCCGCAGTGTGCCAGTGTGGGTACAGGGCGCGCCTCGACTCTCTACTGAGGTGCACTGGCTTGGGCGGTGTTGATGCGGTCGACGACATATCTGACGAGCCCGATGTCTATGTCCCCTACACTGGTGATGAGGACGTGTTTGCACCCGTCCATGATGATGAGACGGTCGGTCAGGCGTTCGATCGAGGTGCCGAGTTGATGCGCAGAGCCGCACATGAGGCCATGGGATCCCAGTCTAGGATGCCTGCCGAGGTATAATTTAAATTAAAATACGTAACTGTGATTTTTTTCTTATTCAATACATTATCTAATTTGTAAGTTACTACAGGGTGGACACGAGGAGGACCTGGGCTTCAATATCTCCACTGAGTATGACATAGAGGGAGATGGACTGTATTCCCCGGGTTACAGTCCCACTCAGACAGCACCTCCTGCCTATCAGCCAGGGTATGTTCAGACAGAGCCCATCCCGCCGTTCCCTGGCCAGTCCTCACAGCAGGTACCTCACCCTTCCCTCCACGATGACCCCATTGCCAGACAGGTATTTTTATTCACGCAGGCTGAGTCTGGACAGACCACAGTTTTTGGTCCTGGGGTCCAGCAGACATCCGAGATTGAGGAGGTTCGCCAGGAGCCGGTTCAGTCTACGGATGTCCAGACAGACGACTCTGCATCCTCCGCAGATACTGACGAGACGCCACTCTGCAGGCGGGGTCGGGGGTTTAGGAAGAAGAAGGCGAGGACGGTGTTTAGTCCAGAGCCGTAGATTTTCATTTGTTGTACTGTTAGATGTTTTGTTAGATTCTTATTTGTAGTATTGGTAGATGTTTTGTCAGATACTTATTTATTTCGTTGATTAGTTTCTTGTTTGTTTGATTTTGTTGTTATTTATTTATTTTGTTGATTTCATTATCTCATAGCACACAAAAGGATTTCAAAGAAACCACATATCTAAAATATCGAAAATATTCCAAACGAATACGATACGACCAAAAATCAATTTAAACCACATTCGAAATTAAATAAATAACTCTTAACAAATTACAATTTCGTATTTTTAAAATAAAAAAATAAAGGGACCTCTACGGCATTCTGCGGTCACCCTCATATGGGTCCGCTCCGGCATTCTGCGGCCGTGCTAGTTTTAGAATTGTCAGAAAACTGTGGTTATTTAGTTTATTTATTTTTTTAAAATGGTATAAATAAAAATTTCGGATAATCATAACTCATGCAATAGCACCATGAGATAAAATGGACTGAATGATGTATCTGTCTAGAGAAAATCTCAGCCGTCCATCCAGCAGATTCAACGATTCCAATCATTCTGTTGCCTATGAGATATTATGCATATATTTTATATATCTATTTGTGTACAAGTCTGAACTTAATTATAAATAAACCTATTACACATAAGACCACACAGATTATGCGCATTTCTCCTTTACTCACCACCGAACACTCGGATCTCTTATCTCTTCCTCCGTCTTTTCTCTCTTCGCTCCGTCCCTCTTTTCTCTTTTCTCCTTTCTCCTTTATCGTCGTCATTGAGAAACCTTCACGTCTTTCTCCTTTTGCTTTCCTCTCTTCCTTTCCACCTCTTCTCAAGAATACCCATCTTTCTTTTTTTGCTTTCCTCTCTTATTTCTCTTAAATTCTTTCTGCCGTTTGACCTAACTCCTAAAAATGGAATTTTTGTATTCCTTCGGAAACGGAAAGGGGATGGATTTTTTCAATTTTCTGGATTGAGATTTAACAGAGCAGTTTTCATTTCATGCAGCACATCGACTACAAAATGATTGTACTTCGTGCTCTGCATGAAGTAAAATCTTTACCTATTTCTCTAAACAAACTGAACAAGAACAACTGGATGTGAAAATCATTTGGGTTGTAAAAAAAAGACATGTGAACTAACTCAACAAATTGTTACAAGTCAAGGCTTCTAGCTAGGTCCCTGCATTTTTTCATTTTACATAACTGAGGTCCCCTGCCGGTAACTTGTATCAATGATTTTTTTTTATTTCAAAGCCCTTGGAACTTGTATCAATGATTTGTGTTCAGAAAATGAATAAATGATACATCCCAGCGAATAGCCACCTGTTCAAGGATTCTCGCCTTTTACTCTTGCATCCACCCACACCCAGCCATTGCAATTTTTTTTTAATAAATTAAAAAATCAAATTATCATCAACAATATAGATATTTTTTTCGGTTTCATCAGAATATCTACCGAAATCTTCGGTTCCGGTAGTTTCATGAGCATGTCTTTGTTTAAGAAGAAATTAGCCATGCTATTATCAGTAACGTCATGTCACGTCACATTATGTGTGTCGATTACGTGACGTGACTCGCGTGACGTAACTGTCATTTACCATTTCAGTCACGTCCTACAAATTGACTCGGTCAAGCACATTACGTGGCCAATATTTTCAACATTATTCTTAATTATAATTTATTTTATAATAGTTTCTTATTTTTTTATACATTTTGTTATTATTTTCTTTAAAATAACTTAAATATAAAAATAATAATTACTAGTTACGTCGCGTCATATATAGTCACACTGTGAACTCACATGACGTGGCTGTCTTTTACTATTTTAATTACATTACGTCCCGTTATGTAAAACTAAATTACCTGCTTATATTGAGACTGAACCATTAATTCAATTTCATAAAAAAAACAATCGATTATTTTCTGAATTATTTGACTTTTCAATTTGTAAAATTTAAAAATGGAGCCAGTGAGCTAAGACTTGGCAAGATAACCAGTATTACGTTATAAGGAGTTGTTGATCTGGGGGGCACCGGTGGCTCTTCACTTTACGGTTTGAAATTAACTCCCAGTCGCTTTGGGATTTGGACTGACTGAGAGGGCAGAATTACTGGGCTTTGAGATTTGTGCCAAGTTAAAAACAGTGGTCCAGATAAAGTAATTGTAAAAGATTCCCTATTACAGTACCGGGAGTGACGTGAATTCCACCACCACCACCACCACCGCACCAGAACTTTAATCCGTGAATAATCAACTGATTCAACTTGACGGAATTTAATCCTTTATTTGGAGGAGTACTTCCTGTCAGTAACCCGCAACAGGTCTTGACACAATGTCACCGGCCGTTGGAAATCTTGAATCTTCCAAGGGATCTCTATATTTCGTCTGGGAGAACTGAGAAGTAGAGCAGATGAGAAAAGAAAAGGCACAAATTCGGAGAAATGGTGTCAAAAAGACTTTCGGTGGTCTTATCCTTATCCGATTAAAGTAACAAACGATGACGTGTCAGCAAAATGTACTTCCAAAATGAATATATAGCAATAAAAGTAATAATATCGATATAAGGTAGAGAGCCGATATTTTTATTAAAACCCAAAAAAAAAACAAATTATCAAATCTGCTCCCACCCCAACTTTATTTTTATTTCTACCCTAACCGCCCGTGGGCTGGGCGGTCCACTTTTCCCACCTAACCGCCCAGTAGCTGGGCGGTCCGCTAGTGTTTTTTTTTTTTTTAGAGAGAATATGAATATCAAGATGCTGAATTCTTAACGCTAAAAATTTGATTTTTTTTGTAAATATTAGTTAGATTACTTCTTCTAAGCATATTTATACTAAAATACGCTAAATTACTTGAAATTATGTTAAATTACGTTGAGTTACACTATATTAAGTTAAATTACACTAAATTACATTACATTACGTTAAAATACGGTAAATTACAAAAGAATAGGGAGGATAGTTTTCACTGAAAAGACGAAAAACGACGGCGAAACTTCAAACGGTCATAAAACGGCGCTCGAGTGTCCGATTTCAGCAAATGACCACTTTTCGGAAAGCTTGAGAAAATGCGCATGCGTCCGTGCCAACTATGTTGGATTCCAAAATTCAGAATCGCCAAAAAACAAAGGGAAGAGCCTCAAAACTTGAGTTGAAGTTTCCGATTAAGATTTTCATTTCTATTATTCAATCCAAGTAGCTCAGTAAATTAGTTACATAATGAAATTGTAGAATACCAATTTTTACTATTTTCAGAATTTTTTTACTATTTTTTATGATTCGTGAAAGATGGCACAGAATCGGTCTATTTTAGCGTAATTTTGTGTAGTTTAGCATAATTTACTGTATTTCAGCATAATTAGCGAAGTTATTGTTATTTAGTGTAATTTAAAGTAATTTAGTGTAACTCAACGTAATTTAACATAATTTCAAGTAATTTAGAATACCTTTCCTATGTTCCTATGTTCAAGTAATTTACACTAAATTTAACATAAATTACTCCGAAATACACTAAATTGTAAATTACCTGAACATAGGAACATAGGAAAGGTATTCTAAATTACTTGAAATTACTCGAGCGCGGTTTTATGATCGTTTGAAGTTTCGTCGTCGTTTTTCGCCTTTTTAATGAAGATATATCGTCCCTATTCATATGTAATTTACCGTATTTTAGCGTAATTTAGTGTAATTTAACTTAATATAGTGTAACTCAACGTAATTTAACATAATTCCAAGTAATTTAGCGTATTTTAGTATAAATATGCTTAAAAGAAGTAATCTAACTAATATTTACAAAAAAAAATCGAATTTTTAGCGTTAAGAATTCAGCATCTTGATATTCATATTGTCTCTCTAAAAAAAAAAAAAACACTAGCGGACCGCCCAGCTGCTGGGCGGTCAGGTGAGAAAAGTGGACCGTCCAGCCCACGGGCGGTTAGGGTAGAAATAAAAATAAAGTTGGAGTGGGAGCAGATTTGATAATTTGTTTTTTTTTTGGGGTTTTAATAAAAATATCGGGGTAGAGAGATACCATTGAAATTCTAATTTTCCTTGTATAAAATATGTTCATCTTTTTAACGATCGGCCTAAAAAGGTGACATGCTCTCTTTGTTTTGTTTCACTGGAGAAGAGCAGCACGCATGGGGTAGAGAGAGTAGACAAACGACACAACTCCCGCATTAAATTTTGCCTCAATGCCAAAAGCAAATTGCCACCGAAAATGTTGCTTAAATTACACTCTCTATCCTGTTGCTCAATGGCTCGATATTTTCCAAAATACAGGCTTAAAAGGCACCGACGCCTTTTATCGATAAAGTGGTATTTTTTTCAGGGTCGGAGGGCAAATAGGAATTTCTCCTTTGTCTGTTAGTTGTGAAAACGGCTATCTACATTGTACAACAACGCGGACAGTTCACGCAATTCGGGTTTTGTTTCTTTTTTTGTTTCACTTTGGTCCTTTATTTGGGAATTCGAATAAATTCGAATCGGAGATTCAAAATGACGGAAATGCCCACGAAACGGAGATTCAAAATGTAGGCTTACAGAATTACAGCTCATTTGCTTGAACTATTTTGGGACGGCAAAATTATTTAATTAGAATTACGACTTAATTATCAAATGAATAAATATATAGAATTAATGTGTAGTGACAACAAATTTAACTGGAAGCCGGATTTCTTCTGTTACGGTTATATTCTACTCTTTGCTGAAAGTGGTGGTCGCAAAATATTTCTCCTAACTTGGCTCCCTTATCACATCTCCATCCACTGCCCGATTTTGTTACAATGTTTGTCTGACTCATAATTCATATTAGAAGAGAAAAATATTAGAAGAGGAAGAGAAAAAAGTTTTGTGACTGAGGAGGAGAAGAGCAATACAAGTGTTTGAGACTCTGTCGATGGTCTCTTATTATATATAACTCATGTCAATAGTGTCAGTTTATTTTGCTTTCCTGTGATAACATTGAAAATAGGTAAAGTTTGAAAAACACTGATTTCAAAAATATGTAATCTTTGCGTGGTGTAATTATTAAAGGTGAAATAAATAGTGCATGGAATTATTAAAGGTGAAATAAATAGTGCATTGAATAGTGCATGTAATTATTAAAGGTGTAATTATCAGAGAGGGAGAAGTGACTAATAATTCCGGAATTGTCTATTTTGCTTTCTCCTAGTTTGGCTCCCTTATCGCATCTCCATCCACTGCTCGGTTTTTTTTTTACAACGTTTGCCTGACTCATAATTCATATTAGAAGAGAAAAATATTAGAAGATGAAAGAGGAAAAAAATTTGTGATTGAAGAGGAGAAGAGGAGAAGAGCAATACAAGTGTTTGAGACTCCGTCAATGGTCTCTTATTATATACCACTCTGTCAATAGTGTCAGTCTATTTTGCTTTCTAGTGATAACATTGAAAATAGGTAAAGTTTGAAAAACACTGATTTCAAAAATATATAATCTTTGCATGGTGTAATTATTAAATGTGAAATGAATAGTGTATGGAATAGTGCATGAAATTATTAATAAATAGTGCATGAAATAGTGTATGGAATTATTAAAGGTGAAATAAATAGTGCATTGAATAGTGCATGTAATTATTAAATGTGTAATTATCAGAGAGGGAGAAGTGACTAGTGATTCCGGAATTGTCTCGGCACATAAACAAAATTTCAGCCGATGATATATAACTTTATAAAAGAGAGATTTTTATTTATTTTCTTATTTGCCTTTGATAGAGGAGAAAATGAATTCATATCCTCTGAGGTGACATAATATTTATATTTGGATCATGGACGTCCGATCAGAATCCATGCCATTTCGGCGTGAAGTGGAACGCACGAGACACTTTAGTAGTTGCACAGATTCTAATTGAACGGTCCAGATCCAAACAGAAATATTATGTTACCTTAGGTGATACGAATTCAGAGAAAATAAAAAAGAGCTATAACCACACATCTTTATATATGAATACATGTATTATGTATATATCTCGTTCTATATCTGAATACACGCAATTCGGGTTTTGTTTCTTTTTTTTGTTTCACTTTGGACTTTGGTCCTTTATTTGGGAATTCGAATGGGAGATTCAAAATGACGGAAATGCCCACGAAACGGAGATTCAAAATGTAGGTTTAGAGAATTACAGCTCTTTTGCTTGGACTATCTTGCTTTTATATACACTGCTCAATTAATCAATGTTTTAAAATACAGCTCACCCATCTCCATCTGCTTGTGTAGTACATGACTGCGTGCCTAAAAAGTATACTGGACTCCAGTTTTTAAATCTTCATCATTTAATCAATCTAAAATTATACTACATCTCATTGTATTTCTCATTTCAAACTATGAGCTTAAGAACACCCTAGTTCTACCCGACATTTTTATTAATATCCAAAGTTTAATACAAATTATTATTTATACCCAGAATCGGACCCAATATCGAAAAATGCCCAAACCGGCCAGAAAATGGCCGGCTTACTCCCCCCCTAAGCCGGCTATTTTCTGGCCGGCTTACTCCCCCCTAAGCCAGCTATTTTCTGGCCGGCTTAGTCGTTTTTTTTATTTTTTATAAGAGACATTATGAAGAGAAAAAATAATGAAATCTAACACTGAAAATTTGAATTTTTTTTGTTTAAATTATTTGTTAGATTACTTCTTTTGATTTATAATTAGCATATTTATACTAAAATACACTAGATTACTTGAAATTATGTTAAATTACACTATATTACAATAAATTATGTTGAATTACACTAAATTACGTTAAATTACGCTAAATTACAATAACTTCGCTAATTATGCTGAAATACGGTAAATTACGCTAAAATAGACCGATTATGTGCCATCTTTCACGAATCATAAAAAATAGTAAAAAAATTCCGAAAATAGTAAAAACTGGTATTCTACAAGTTCATTATGTAACTAATTTACTGAGCTACTTGGATTGAATAACAGAAATGAAAATCTTAATCGGAAACTTCAACTCAAGTTTTGAGGCTCTTCCCTTTGTTTTTTGACGATTCTGAATTTTGGAATCTAGCATTGCTAGCACGGACGCATGCGTATTTTCGCAAGCTTTCCGAAAAGTGGTTGATATGTCCATATTTCATCTATTATTTCGACCTATTTTCAGACCAGACCTTATGTTTTCGACCACTAAATTGCATAGTTTACATTGAAAATCAATAGAATATGGTACTGCTGCAGTTTTGTGGTTGATTTGCAGGAAATAGGCGAAAACAAGCAAAGCAGGCAGAGTTCTGACTTCCCCCACGCGACCTGCGTCAGATCCAGAAATTTCAGCACCGAACTTAAAACAGTCATAACTTTTGACTCGTAACTCCGTTTTGAGCGTATGACCACTTTTTGGAAAGCTAGCGAGAAGATCTACAGTCTCACCACGCCTGGTACGGACAGGCCGTACCACCTTGGTACGGGCCGTACATAAAGGCGGCCTGACAGATTCAAATCTTGGCCGAGGCTATTTAAAGCGGGGAACTCTCCAATTTCGACATAGATTCGATTCCAGATCTATTTGAGAGCACAGTAAGAGAGAGAAAGAGAGCTAAGGAGCTGAGAGCAAGAAGGAAGGAAGAGGAAGAGGCGAAACTCGACGGATCTAGTTTCATCCTCTCGATCCCTTCGATCCACGGCTATCTCTATCCCTCTTATTGTATTTTTAGATCAGATCATGTGCTGTGAGTAGTTATTTTAGTTTCTAGGGTTTAGAGATGGATTCTTGATTTGTTTTGACTTTCTTTGACTTGTATCTTGTATGAACTCTTTAGTTTGATTGATTGTGATTTACTTTGATATCTTTTGCTTTGCTTGCTGTGATTGTTGTATGATGTGCCTCTAGGTTTAGATCGAACCTATCAAGGTCGTGTGATCATCTCAATCTCTCATCCAAATCAAATGCTTAGGGTAGAATAGTTCGAATTGAAGCCGAGAGGTTGAATTCTCCTCTAATCGACAGATTAGAGGGTGCCTTAGACCTCAAATCAACCAGCTAGGGTAGATCTGTACCAACACACGAGAGTTGAGGTGTAGAAATCCCTAAAAGGCAATCAATTGCATTCCAACCTAGATCTTGATCCAACAAACGATGGTTGAGGGTTAGGAACCTTAGGTATGGTCAATTGAACCTTTCTAAAGAGTTTAGCACAAGGTACCAGCAAGGAAATGCATTCACTCGAACTGGTAGGTTCTGTTCTGGGAAGCCAGTACGGGTCTTACCAGGGTGGTACGGCCTTGCCTTACCAAGTGAAGTACGGCCTAGCCGTACCACTAGAGGCAGATCAGAGATGAAGTCTGAAACCCTGGAAACGCCTTTTATCCATAATCAAAACACAATTTACATTTCTTCTAGCATTTTATTACATCTTCTTGAATTGTTTGATCTGACCCTTTAGGAAATTAAACACCAAACCAAACCTTTTTCACTTCTAGTTTTTGATTGAGTTTGATAGAATCTAACCTCGCAATTAACCGTTCCTGTGGATCGATACCCGAATATACTACACGATAGGGGTTGTGCACTTGCATCCCTTACTCGTGGAGTGTAAACGCGGTTTTAAAAGGTACGCCCTCAAGCGTACCGAAACTTGCGTTGCGCTTTTGCGCGAACAGTGGTCATTTGCTGAAATAAGACACTCGAGCGCCGTTTTATGACCGTTTGAAGTTTCGTCGTCGTTTTTCACCTTTTCAGTGAAGATATCGTCTCTATTCATATGTAATTTAGCGTAATGTAATGTAATTTAGTGTAATTTAACTTAATATAGTGTAATTCAACATAATTTCAAGTAATTTAGCGTATTTTAGTATAAATATACTAATTATATATCAAAAGGAGTAATCTAACAAATAATTTAAACAAAAAAATTCAAATTTTCAGTGTTAGATTTCATTATTTTTTCTCTTCATAATGTCTCTTATTAAAAAAAAAAAAACGACTAAGCCGGCCATTTTCTGGCCGGCTTGGGCATTTTTCGATATTGGGTCCGATTCTCGGTATAAATAATAATTTGTATTAAACTTTGGATATTAATAAAGATGTCGGTAGTTCTACTATATGTATATATAATTATATATATATAGATAGATAGATGAGGAATGTTCTAATACCTCATGTCTTTCATACCTCATGTCGATCCGAACCGCTTAACATGATATTCATACTAAAATATGCTTGTAGATGAAATTTTATAAATTTATAATTTTTTTACTATTTATTAAGATAGATACAAAATCACTGTTTTCGGATCGTTAAAAAACAATGATAAAAAATAGTAAAAAATTTCCAAAAAATATAAAATTTGATCGCCAAGTATATTTTAATATGGATATCATATTGAGCGGTTCAGATCGACAGTTGGACTTTGAAAATGAAGATATAAAATGTGAGGCATAATGAGGTATGAAAACATTATGTATTGGAACCCTCCTCTCTCTCTCTATATATTTTACATGTACATGCATCACTCATGAAATAGATGGATTTCAACAATTTGAATTCGTTATTTAAAGCCAATCCGATAAACTTTTGAAGTTGTGCTCACCAAACCATCTTAGTAAGCACATCACACACTAACTTTGCTTCTAAATCAATGTGTCCAAATTTTGGATTAATTATAGAAAAGAACCAGGTTAATTTCACTTGTCAACGCGAATCAGTCTTTTGTTTTAGTAGTTAATTAATTAATTAATATTTTCAGTATGAATGATCAGAGGTTGAAAATTCAGTTAGATATGTCCTGTAAATATTCAAAATATGATGTTAATTAGTAGCCGTTTAGACGGAACATGCAGGACTAGAGTTATGGAGCTATTATATATAGTTTAATCACCAACAAACCTTAATTAAAGAGATTTTGTCTCAATCTTGCAAACCCACGCACCCATCATATATTTTAATATTTTATACCTGTTACTGTTACTGTTACATCCTGCATTGCCCCCACACCTAATATTTTATCTCCTAAACTGCACACGACTTGTTATTTTCTAACAATTGTTATGCTTATGATTATGCAACTGACCCAGTTAGTTACATTATGTGAAATCCTATAACCTTCAAATTTAATTAGGAAATTGAAGCCTTGTAAAACTCAATATATATTTTTTGTCCAAAGAGTTTCTGAACAAAGTCGGACTTAAATCGTCTGATCAATGTTAAAATTTACATGAACGGTTTAGATTCACGGGACTATTTAAATTTATTAAGTACTAAATTATTCTCATGAATCTCGATACAGATCGGGCGGTTTGAACTTGACTCTGGATAAAATTTGTCCAAACTCCTCTGCACAAAACCCAACTTTCTTTTTTTTTACCCCCACTTGCCGTTTAAAATATTTCTGGCAGGCAAAATTCCTTTTCAGATGTCGGAAATAAATCTGCTGTTATAATAATAGGAATCTGTTATTATGAAAATCAAGGGCTGAGATCTGAATAACAGTTCCTGAGATATCAATCTACGATAAAATGAAGTCCGCATAAAAACGTCCCTACCGTGTTCACTGGAACACTGGCACACTGCTGCAGCCTCAGTGGCGAAACGGTAATAATACACAATATCCAGCCCAATTTCTCAGCAAAACCTCGGTCTCAGATTCCCTTTCTCCGCTTTAATTCCATCAACTTTGAAATAGCAAAATAGCACTATATTTTCTGGGTAATTTACATATTACCTCCCGTGGCTTAATTAATTTGAAAGAGACTCGGTGCCCACTTCACAGCGAAGAGCGAACGTCATTTTTCTCCACAAAGAAGGTTCTTTATAAATATTCGATAAATAACAGGGTTTGATTTGAGAATTATCCAATTGTAACTTTTAAATAAAACCACACCGCAGCCACATTCTCGTTTTGGTTGCTCAGTCCCCCTCTCTCTCGCTTTAAGCAAAGAGCTGTACCACCTTACTAGTGTGTAGTGTGTACCGCCCCACCCGTGCCTCTTCTTCTTGGCCACCCGATCTAGGGTTTCTCAAGGTAAATAACCCTTTTCTCTCCTCCAGTAAGTTCAGATCGCCATTTCTGAATATTTTGCCTGTTCTGAGAACAATCGCGCAGTTGGTATCATCAGCCCCTTTTAGTTTTGAGGTTTTTGTTCGAACAATTTTTCTTGTTTAATAAGTGAAAACAGTATTTTTGTAAAAATTTTAGAGGGTATTGATCCGATTACGAGGTCTTTTGGGGGCATACGTGCAAGGAATGGAGTTTTTTTGTCTCGGAATTCAGCTGAGATAACAATTTCTTTTTTAACATGTTGCTTTATGAGTCCGTACATGTTGGGGAGCAATCACTATTTTTCTAGGGGAAATATTGCCTAATTATTCTTCCTTTATTTTAAGCTGCTACTAATTTGTGTTGGGTTTTTGGGGGGTTTTAGTTGTGAATTTTGATTTCCATAACTGTATAAACTTTCTCGTTCCTCATTGAAGCTTTGGTCTCTCAGTTTTAGGTTTTGGCTGATCTTAGAGATGGCCTCGTCATCGAGGCAGGGCCCGAAGCCCCAGTCGGGCCCGCAACGCAGGAGCCTTCTCCGTACACAGACTGCCGGTAACCTTGGAGAGTCTATATTTGACAGTGAGGTGGTCCCGTCTTCTCTTGTTGAAATTGCGCCAATTCTACGTGTTGCCAATGAGGTTGAATCGAGTAATCCACGTGTTGCTTATCTCTGTAAGTTTTTATTTTTTTTGTTTCACTTGATTTGTTGTCTTATGGTTCTGTAGTTATATTAGAGATGTGAAAGCAATGCAACAAATTGTAATTTTGTCTATACTATTTTTGGTGCGGTAACTATTGGAAAGGTCAATAATTCAAATTCTAAAATTTCTATTGCTGTGAAAGCAATGCAACAAATTGTAATTTTGTGGTTCTAAAATTATTGGCAGCCTGTATGAGCACGACTGCGCTATCCAATAAGATTAAGAATTTGTTTTGCTTAAAAATTTGGTTCATAGGCATCTTAACTGGATTCTAGTATGTTTTGTACAAATTGTTTGACTGTTGTTATTTTTTTGCTTTTAGTAGCTAGTAGATGCAAGCAAATATAATTGTTCCTTTTCTTTATGGTAGAAAATGAACGCCTAAAATCTCATCTGAACTGTGATGTTCTTCCCTTGAATTTTGTACACCTGTCAATTAACTTAATTGTCTAATGGCCTTTATTCTATGTTGCATGTAATCAAGTAACCTTTTTTTTATAATAATTTTCTCCTATTAAAATATCCACTATTCGATTTAGCCAGAATTTTTTGTTGTGTATTAATATACATATTATAAAGGTGTATCATAAGAAGAAACAGACATGGTGCATTTGCCCCCAAAAGGCACAAAATTAGTCTTAAGACTCCTTGGTTTATAATTACTATTGGGTATTTTACTTGAAGAAGAAAGCATAAGGAGACCCTGCTTCATTTCTCTTATTGAACTGGTTTGTTCGCTTGCTAATTCATTCTTATCGGTAAAATAGGTCGTTTCTATGCCTTTGAGAAGGCTCATAGGCTTGATCCCACGTCAAGTGGCCGTGGTGTTCGACAATTCAAAACTGCACTCCTACAAAGACTGGAAAGGGTAATGATTAAGCACCTTCATCCTGTTCCTAATATTATTCAATGCTGGTATTGTAGTCCTTGAAGGTATTTATTCCTATGAAATTTGAACATTAATTATATATGAATATGTGTCTGTAAATGTTAGGAAAATGACCCAACATTGAAAGGAAGAGTCAAGCAGAGTGATGCACGAGAAATGCAGAGTTTCTACCAGCATTACTACAAGAAATATATCCAAGCTCTTCAAAATGCAGCTGACAAAGCTGATCGGTGAGTTCAGTTGCCTAAGATCCCTTTTTCTCATAAATTCTTAGGCATAAGAAGCTTCTATGATTTTGTCCTAACATATAATACACACCTCTTTCCAGTGCTCAGCTTACTAAAGCCTATCAAACAGCTGCTGTCTTATTTGAGGTCTTAAAGGCTGTCAATCTCACACAATCTCTTGATGTTGATAAATCAGTAAGTGCTTTAGGAACTTCTTTTAATATATTTAGAGGTAAGGTGTAAAGTGAAACTTTCTCTTTTTCACATTTTTCTAATTGTTAGCACTTCCCTGTAGATTCTGGAAACACACAACAAGGTCAAGGAAAAGTCAAAGATTTATGTGCCTTATAATATTCTACCTCTCGACCCTGACAGTGCAAACCAAGCTATCATGCGGTACCCAGAGGTTAGACCAATTCTAAATTTTTTTCGATACAGCACTTGTTTGATATTCTTTCTAGAGAAGTGAGCATTATTTGAGACTCAGTTAAGCAATTGAATAACTCAGTCAATTTCATAAAGTTGTGTTAGTAAACTTATACCCAAACTTCTGTTAGCTAGCTCTGTGTTATTCTTTGGTAGATTCAAGCTTCTGTTTTTGCTCTTCGGAATACACGAGGCTTGCCCTGGCCAAAGGAGCCTGCGAAGGCCAATGAAGATCCTCTCGAGCCAAAAGAGCATGGGAAAAAGCCTAGTGGAGATCTTCTCGACTGGCTTCAAGCCGTGTTTGGATTTCAGGTGACAAATATTGAGAAGCACTTTGTGGGTCTTTTTCTAATGTAACCTTCATACAATTTATATTCGTATAGATATTCCCAGGATGCTGAACTGTAACTTAAAACATGTCTGCAGAAAGATAACGTATCCAATCAAAGGGAGCATCTAATTCTGTTGTTGGCCAATGTTCACATAAGACAGTTGCCCAAGCCTGACCAGCAGCCGAAGGTTTTTTATTTTGAACTTTCAAAATATAATCTGATGACTTTTCTGCATGGTTTAGTCTCTTATTCTAATCAACTTTTTAGTTGGAGGACCGAGCATTAAATGAAGTAATGAAAAAGCTTTTCAAGAACTACAAGAAGTGGTGCAAGCACCTCAATCGCAAAAGTAGTCTATGGTTTGTGCACTGTCTAAATTGCTCATGCTTCTTTTTTACTTATGTCTTGATCTTACCCAGCAGTGGTTAGTATGGTTGAAAGTTGAAACTGATGTAATGTTTTTTTTCTCATCTCTCTTTTTGCAGGTTGCCTACTATTCAACAAGAGGTACAACAGCGCAAACTTCTTTACATGGGTTTGTACCTACTTATTTGGGGTGAGGCGGCCAATTTGAGATTCATGCCTGAGTGTCTCTGCTATATCTACCACCATGTATATCTTCTTATGAGCATTTTTCTTTTCTTTTATCTCTGTTACAATTATGTTGTTGAGTACTTTTGTTTTTTAATTTCCTTGTCAAACAGATGGCGTTTGAATTATATGGGATGTTAGCTGGAAATGTCAGCCCAGTGACTGGAGAGAATATCGAGCCGGCTTATGGAGGTGCTAAAGAAGCCTTTCTAAAGAAAGTTGTAACTCCAATTTACAAAGTTATAGAAAAGGTTACATGTTTATTCTTCTGCTTAGCCGTGCTGTTTTTGTTCCTTTTGTGCTAAAGACTTGTGTGGTCAGTATTTTGAAAGTGGGTATTGTAGGAAGCTGAGAGGAGCAAGACGATCAAATCAAAGCATTCTCATTGGAGAAACTATGATGATTTGAATGAGTATTTCTGGTAATGAACTGGCAAATATTCTCATGATATTAGTATTTCAAAAAGTGAAACGCATTATAGTCAGTCATTTTCTTTCATTTTGTGTCTGTAGAATCACTTTTTGAAGTGATTACTTGTTTTATTCTTTCATTTAACTGTAGGTCAGTTGACTGCTTTCGCTTGGGATGGCCTATGAGAGCTGATGCTGATTTCTTCTGTGATCCTCCCAATATTGTAAACCGTGGCAAAAAAGGGGTAATCTTCTCCGCTAGTTTGGCTTTTAGTTGATGCATTGATGTGCGTAGTTGAGATATCACCTAGTTTTTTAGTTTGGCATTGCTTAATTTTGGGTAATAAAGCATATAAATACAATACTGTTGGAATACGGCCCCATGTACAATCTCACTAAGTCCATAATTGGTATATGTGGAATTATATACAGGTATTGGGTGGTATGATAATTTTGTTTACTCTGCTGTTCCTCACACATTTTTTCTTTTATAATCAGAACCAGAACCTGAACCAGGAAAATAGATCTACTAGAAGTGATCGCTGGATGGGGAAGGTCAATTTTGTGGAGATTCGGTCTTTTTGGCATATCTTCAGAAGTTTTGACAGGATGTGGATCTTTTTTATCCTAAGCTTGCAGGTTTTTTTTTGTTCTGTTCCTTATTTGTGGTTCCATTGAACTAAATGCTGCATCAACTTTGGCTGTTAGCTGTTTGGAAATCTGATTTGTAGATGCTAGTAGTAACATACTTGACCAGTACAGTGCAAACCTAATTTGATCTTTGGTGTTTCTGGGATTTGGAAGTTTATTTTTAGATCCTGGGCTGCACCTGCATATTTTTGTCTCAGTATGCCTATTTTATTTTTATTCTTTTACCCAGGCTATGATTATACTTGCTTGGAATGGTGGGACCCCTAGCGATATCTTTGATAGTGGCGTATTTAAGCAAGTTTTGAGCATATTTATTTCTGCTGCCATTCTAAAGCTAGGCGGAGGTGTGTTGTTTAATGTTTTGTGCATATAAATATAGGAGGATATTGGCTAGATGCTTATTCTTTCTCAAAAAGAAAAAAATAGAGTATATTTGTCTCTCGAAATTTGAGCACGCATACAGTTTCTCTGGTACAATATTGTTAGGTCTAGATTTGGAATCGTAGCAAATCAGTAATCAAGAACCATACCAGGTCCTTGTTGTTTGTTTCTCTCGTAGTTCTTTAGGAATACAAAGTGAACTAACTCATTATTTAAGATGGTTTGATTATCAGGAAAAAGATTCCTTTTGGCAATTGATATCAAGTGTTAAACCAACACAATTAAACCATTAATCTTGTCTATGGCAGCCATGCTTGACATTGTACTCAGCTGGAAGGCGAGAAAAAGCATGTCTCTTGCTGTAAAGCTTAGATATGTACTAAAGCTAATCTCAGCAGCTGCATGGGTTGTGATCCTACCTGTCACATATGCATACTCTTGGGAGAACCCGTCAGGCCTGTCCCGCATGATCAAAGGCTGGCTTGGGAATGGCCAGAGTCAGCAGTCTCTTTACATCTTGGCTGTGGTGGTTTACCTCTCACCAAATATTCTTGCCTCTGTGCTATTTCTGTTTCCTTGTATAAGGAGGATTTTGGAGAGGTCGGAGAACAATCTAATTACCTTCATGATGTGGTGGGCCCAGGTAATTTTGTGTTATATATTTGAATTGGAGTTTTTACACCTACAATATTAACTAGAATTTGGATAACCATTTTGTTGGGTCTACAGTTCGTTGATTGATATGATTTTTTTTCTTTGCAATTCAAACTCAAACTTGCACAGGATTTGTTAATAGCACCTAAAATTTCTCAAATCGGCAACTAACACGTAATGTTTTCATCTAAATTGAATAAAACGCCCAACAATCACGAAAAAATTGCCCCTCAATTCATTACATTAATCCAACCAATATCGTTATCATAGTGGTATACTATTCAATAGCTATGTACTTTAGTAAAACACAATGCAAAGACATGCCATGCGTGTACATATAACTTGGTTGTGTCACTTGTATCAATTTACAGCCTCGCCTGTTTGTTGGAAGAGGAATGCATGAAGGCGCATATTCTCTCTTCAAGTAAGAATATTAAACCAACTACAATCTATTACTTCTCTTTTTTCACTTGCTTACTTTGACATGTAAATTTTTGGAACTTTTAGGTATACAATGTTTTGGATTATTCTGCTAATTACAAAGCTGGCTTTTAGTTACTATGTGGAGGTACATGCACTTCTCCTTCACTTATTTTTTCCTTTTTGTTTGGTACAATCCTAAGACATAATCAATCTCGTCAAAAGAAATATTACTTATGGAGTTGGTTTTTGGAATGCCCAGATTAAGCCCCTTGTGGGTCCTACAAAAGACATCATGAAAGAACCTATTACAACATTTCAGTGGCATGAGTTTTTCCCTCGAGGTAGGTAGCTAACTTCCTTGCCGCTCTTTTCCTTGATAATATAGTAATATACTAGTTCTAATTTATTGCTGTTTGTAGCACATAACAACATTGGAGTTGTCATTGCCTTGTGGTCTCCCATTATGCTGGTATATGCTCTTCTTTTCATATGGTCTTCTTATTAAAAAGTGCTCATATATTTTATTAAATTCTTACATCTGTATTTTAAATTCGGATCTTTTAGGTCTACTTCATGGATACCCAGATATGGTATGCTATTTTCTCCACATTGATTGGTGGTGTTTATGGGGCATTTCGCCGTCTCGGAGAGGTTTGTAAATCCCCTCCCCCGCCGCTCTCTCTCTCTCTCTCTGTTTTTTTTTTTCTTTTTTGAAATGTTGGCAGTAGCTGCCATGCAATTTTGTATTAAAAATTAGAAATTTAGTTTACTTCAGTTTCTATTGTCACCTATGCTGAGTACATCTCTCAATCAGCAGAAACTGCATAACCTAAAAAAAACTGAAAAACATGAAGCCAAATACTACCACTACACCTCAAATAGAAAAATTGAAAGAAAATACAACAGAAACAGTAGAAACTGCACTTCACAAGTTCACATCCACTCAATCCGGATCCTGTATTAAGTTGGTGCCCAACAGTCTCCTTCCCCCCGCGTTACAAAACGTGATCCACATCCTTACATCAACAATTAATATCCGCTCTGCCAGCATTTAGATGTGACCGCATGGCCAGTGAAGATCTTTTCATTTCGCCTCTTCCATATATGCCAGCAAGCACTTGCAAAGAGCGAGCTCCATTCTTTGCTACAGCGAGCATTTGATTCAGTCCATATTTGAACTACTGACGGCTGGATAACCATTACTCTGTACCCCAACCTTGCTGATAATTCGTACCACACTTCCATTGCTACAGGGCACAAGAAAATCAAGTGCAGCACTGACTCACACGGGCAATTCCCACACATAACACAGCCCGAGTCATTTCCCATTTTTCTTCTCTTCATCACTTCTTGAGTTAATATTTTTTCTGTGAGAAGTAGGTATAGAAATATTTTTACAGTAGGCGGGATTATCAAACTCCAGGTATCATGGTTTTGCGCTCTGATTTTTCCCACCCCTATTATTGTTGTATATGCTGACTTTGCCGTGTATACCCCTTCTTTGGTTCCCTTCCACTCTATCTCATCTCTTTGTGGCCGAAAAGTGATTTGTTCCCCTTCCTGCCCTTGTTCATGCAGATTTGATCTAATCGGATCCGCATCTCTTAAAGACAGCCTAGGTTGGACTGGTCTCTGCCTCTCTCTCAATAGACTTGCTAGAGGGGTCCCTCTCTAGGCATCGAACCAATATGATATCCTCCGTCCGTCCCCAATAATCCATGCAGCACAGGAGTTAAACAAAGGCTTTAAAGCCAATTATTTTTTCCAGAAAAAGGACCCTGAAACTGACCAAAACTTCGGTCCCTGTGCATAGTCTCCTGTCCATCGAATCATTGTAATAGTAGTTGTCCATAGGCTGCAGGGGTTGTTGTATGCTCTCCACAACCAGCGCAATAACAGGGCCACATGTTGTATGTTTAGATCCTTCAAACCCATTCCTCCCCACTCAATCGGTAGGGTTACCGTGCTCCAATTGATTAGTGAAACTTTCCTCCCCTACAAGAATGTTCTTCTAACATAATCAATTCTATTTATGACCCATTTTGGCAAACGAAAACAAGTCATAAAATAGATAGGAATAGCCGATAATAGCAACTTAGCCAATTGCAATCTGCCCCCTCTAGAAATTAACTTCCCTTTCCAACCCTCCAATCTGGTCTCTATCTTCTCTACCAATGGCAAGAAATCTTGTTTCTCCGGCGTTTTGACGTTAGCGGCATACCCAAATAAGTTACCGGCAGTGAAGTTTGAGCAAACTCTAACACCACCTTGGCAATTCGGGTCTGTGCTGCCTCCAAATTGAATGGGACAAAATTACTTTTATTGAAATTAATTTGAAGTCCTGACACCTTTGTGAATATTCTCAAGATCAACTTCAAGGTAATCAAGGTCTCTTGGCTTGCATTTGCTATTACTGCGGTATCAGCAAATTGCAACGGTAATATGGAATCCGCTATCTTATTAGACAGCAGTTTTGACAGAGTGGAGTTTGCTCCTAGCACAAATTTCTGGAACACATCTGTAGCTAGGATAAACAACATAGGTAATAACAGATCACCCTGTCGCATTCCACGACCGTGCAACACGAATTCTGTCTCCTCCCCATTTACAAGCACCCTAGACCAGATGTGTATAAAAGGCTTTTAATCCATTCAATCCATCTTAACGGAAAGCCTCGTGCTTCCATTACATTCTCAAGAAATAGCCAGTTAACCGAGTCAAATGCTTTAGGGAAATCGATTTTTGCAAAGACCGCGTCCGTACCCAAGTTTGATATGTGTTGGAGTATTTCTCGAGTAGATATGAAATTCTCCGCAATATGTCTCTCTCTCTCAGAGCTCTGGCTGGCTGGCTGTATTTTTCTATGGAAAATTTCAAGTGGTTCAGATCTGGAAAACATTATGCTGTGGAGAAATCATCACATTTCATCTTGCTTCTAACTTCTTCTCCAGATAAATACTCTAAGCAGGTCTGCCTATTCATTAAGTGGCATATTATGAGTTGGGGGTGCTTTGGATCTTAGAAAGGAATCTACCTTTTTTGTGCTGGATATTTGCTATTTATTCAGTTGCTTTTGGGGGTTACATGTGAAATGGCTTCTCTTGGCCATGATTTTGGGTAAGGGTCTCAAATTAATTGTGTGATATTTCTTTTGACTTGGCAAGTGTAGATTCGGACCTTGGGCATGTTGCGGTCTCGGTTTCAGTCTCTACCACGAGCTTTCAATGCAAAGCTTATTCCAATTGAGAAGACCGATGGTGGAAAGAGGTGGCGGCTTAGAAATCTCACTGGAAAAAATGACGATGTTAGTTTTTTTTCCTTTATATGTGATTTTATAGCAATACCCCAAACAAATACATGTAGTAATAAATGTCAGTTTGAGATTGTAATATTTAATTACTTTGTAAACTTTTTATTCATTAATACAAGTTTTTAGTGGGCATTTTGCCTGCTGACCTTCAAAATAAAATGTCACTTGGTGGTTTTTTTTTTAATTAAGTTAAATCACAAGCAAAGGGAATATACACAAGCATACAAGTGACCTAGGGAGATATTAATATTGCAAGTAATCCATCCTTTCCCATTAAAGAAAAACTGATTATTGGCGAGTACATTAATCAAGAAAAGAAATTGTTTGAGCAGAGTTTCTAATGGATCGCCAAAGTAATGGAACCAGTACCAGTTGGGTTATATATTTTATTCTCACTTCTAAATTTATTTATCAGGTATCTCCTGAGGTTATAAAGAAAGAAACAGCAAGGTTTGCTCAGATTTGGAACGAAATAGTTATGAGCTTCCGGGAAGAAGATCTTATCAATGACAAGTATACTCTCTAGAGCAATCTCCTTGTGTTCTTTGTTATGTTAAAATTTCATAAAAAAAATGTTGATTGAGCATTTATTTGTCTGAATTTGACTGTAGGGAAAGGGATTTGTTACTTGTACCTTACTCGAAGGATCCTGATTTGACTGGCATCATCCAGTGGCCGCCTTTCCTACTTGCTAGCAAGGTTAACACACTGCCCTGCATGCTGATGAAATGAATACAAAAAAACATTACAGAATAACAATAAAGAAAAAAAAAGAAAAATACTGTATGCACACACAATCTCCCACATACAGAGATCTGACCGCTTCTATCATGTTGTGTAGCTCCCAATAGCACTTGACATGGCATCAGACAGTGAGGGAAAAGACCGTGATCTGAAAAAGCGTCTTAAAAATGATCCATACATGCTTTGGGCAATTAAAGAGTGCTATGCATCCTTTGAAAACATCATCAACTGTTTAGTCATCGGACCACATGAAAAAGAGTATGCACACGTACCCTTTATTGCCTTTTATGTGTCAGGTTGGATTCAGACTGCTGGTCATGATCCAACTTGACCTGGTTTAGTACTCCGCTAACTTTTCTAATAGGAGTTCAGGGTTCGAATGTTTGATCCACCGATATTTCCCCATTCAAAATATTTAGATAAGAAAGGGAAAACTGAATGTTGGAGCAAAAGGTTCACTAATTGCATTTTGTATTTGGTATGTGGTTTGCTGCTGCTTGTATTTATTTGAGCCAACCCGATTTAGACCTAGATCAACTCTTTTGGTCAATTTTTTTAATCTATGTTGTTATATTTGACCTGTTGTGGTGCGATCCTAGATACTTGTTAAAAATTAAATTGCTGACCTGAAATTGACCCGACTCATTGCCCCTTTGCCAGACTGGTTTTACTATGTGCATTTGAATTTTTATTTATTATTTAATTAAACCTTTTGTATATTGTGAATTTGCAGTGTCATAGCTAAAATTTTTAAAGAGGTTGATAATCATATCAAGGAGGACACTTTGATCAAGGACCTGCATTTGAAATACCTTCCCATCTTGTACCACAAGTTTGTGAAGTTGCTTGACCTCTTGGTATTAATCTCAGAATTAATTTTTCTAGCTTAAATGATCAAATTCATCTTTTCAGCAGTATTTTCATCTCCCAAATTCATTAATAATCAATGATTTTATCTGTGCTGTGATGTTATATATGAAATAAAAATTTAGAAAGAAAAATTAAGGAAATCTTACTTCCTATATTATATACATCAATACATATTATAAAGAAAACCTAACTCCAATTAGAGAGCTATGGCACAATCAAACCCAAATGAACAAATTTTGAATTGAGTAGCACTCTATAGTGGGGTTTATTACTCATTTTTGTACTTGCTGTTTTATTTCCAAATATTCCTTTTATTGATAACAAGTGAATAATATTATCCATGGCTGTTTTTGTCTCGGGCATGACTATTTGATAAACGTGAAGGAAAGTAGGGGAAATGGCCGATGCTACTGGAAGGATTCCTTTTTGGCTAGTGGGTACTTTAACTGATATTCTTGTTTTAGTAATTGTATGTTTATCAATTCTTTGTTATGGCAGAAAACAAATAACAAAGATGACGTGGGTCAAGTTATTATCCTCTTCCAAGATATGCTTGAGGTGGTCACAAGGGATATCATGGATGATCAACTCCCTGGGTAATTTTTTTGTGTGTTTCACATTTGGTTGTTATAATTATGACTTTGCATTTCTGAGATTATACAAACAAAAGAAGCTGTTGATAAGTTATTCAATGGCTACAGCCTTCTGGATTCACTACAAGGCGGGTCTAATAGAAGGCCCGAGGGAATAACTCCTCTTGACCAGCAAGATCAGCTTTTCACGAAAGCAATCAAGTTTCCTGTTGACAGCACAGATGCTTGGAAAGAAAAGGTGGCTAATTTCTGCTCTCCTTCAGTGAACATAATCATATCTTCACTTCTCAATTCTTACAAATACATATTCGTTCTTTTTTTTCTGTTGAGCGATACAGATCAATAGACTGTACCTATTACTGACTGAGAAGGAATCTGCTATGGATGTGCCGGCAAACTTAGATGCACGGAGGCGAATATCTTTCTTTTCTAATTCACTTTTCATGCATATGCCCTATGCGCCTAAAGTCAGACACATGCTTTCTTTCTCGTAAGTTGCGTAATCTGATTTTATTATTGGTTTTTCTAAATGCCACACAATGTTCTACTTGAAAATTTTGCCCTATGATGAAAACTAAGTACCTGTTCGGCAAGGGCCTCCTTAAGGCTAAAGGAGCCTCCTTTAACTTGCTTAGCCGCTTAATCCTGCCGAACATCAGTTTCTTAGCGCAGACTAAGACAACCTCCTTTAGCCTCCTTTTGCTCGGATCTTAATCCCCTGCCCCTTCCTTAAGGCACCTCCCCCCTTCCTTTAGCTATCTTAATCTGCCCCTTTCCTTTAGCTTACCGAACAGCCCCTCCTTAGCGAAGATTAATATTTAATCTCCCATGTGTTGCAGATTAATATTTAATCTCCACATCTGTTCTTGTGTGCAGTGTCTTAACCCCGTATTATAAGGAAGAAGTACTTTTCTCTCTTAAAGATCTAGAAGATCAAAATGAAGACGGTGTTTCTATCCTCTTCTACTTGCAAAAAATTTACCCCGGTAATTTTTGTTTTTATTCTCAATTCAAACAGCTCTAATCTTTTTTCTTTTCCTTATGTTCTCATACAACGCTATATCTTATTTTCAAGTATCATGTATGCATTTTATTAAACTTTTGTATAGCTTATTATTTTTTTGTTCTTTATAAAGATGAATGGAACAACTTCCTAGAGCGTGTTGAGTGCAAAAGCGAAGAGGATCTACGTGCAAGTGATGACCCCAAGTTGGAAGAGGAGCTTTGCCTGTGGGCTTCTTATAGAGGCCAAACTCTTACTAGGACTGGTAAGTTTTATGCAATGGTATATCATTGTATTTTGTCAATGTGTTGATTTGATTAATTGTTTTCTCTGTTTAATTTTTCCAGTGAGAGGTATGATGTACTACAGGAAAGCTTTGATTCTTCAGGCATTTCTTGACATGGCCAAAGAAGATGGTAACCTTTTCTATATTCTTGGGAAAAAAGACATTCACTTGATACCTTTAAAAATGAAAAAAACAAAATTTGTAAATGGCTTATTTGTCCAACTTAAATTTAGAAAGGCCTCTCCTTTAGAATACTTATTAACTTAAATCTGTACGAACTTTAATTATTATTGGATATTCATTTTTAATCCTTGGAAGGAATTAACATTATTAGTTCATTCCCAATTTTTTCTTGGTGCACGGGTTTGCTTTCTTTCTTTATTGTTTGGTGGTCTGTTATTAAGTCTTCTGTTTATTTGGTTCTTGAATAGGAAAATCAGGAACTTAATAATCACAAGTAGTTCACCTATGACATCGGGGTAGAAACATTAACCTCTTTTAATAACTTGCACAATTGCATTGTTGAATTGATGAACTTTTTGTTCCTTCTCTTTAGATCTAATGGAGGGGTACAAAGCTATTGAGCTGACATCTGAAGAGCACTCCAAAGTGGGTCGGTCTCTAGGGGCCCAGTGTCAGGCTGTGGCTGACTTGAAGTTCACTTATGTTGTTTCATGTCAACAATATGGTATCCAGAAGCGTAGCGGTGATCAGCGGGCACAGGATATTCTGCAACTTATGACCACGTACACCTGCTGTCCCAATATATATTTATGTATACATATATATATAGAGAGAGAGAGAGAGAGAAGGGATCCACTTACAACATTTGTAAGTTGTAACATCTTACAACAATTCGGTTTTGTGATTTTAAAAGTCCAAACAGTCAATCCAAATTGTTCAACATGGTATCTATATTAAAATGTACTTGGAGATAAAATTTTACATTTTTTTGAATTTTTTTACTATTTATTAAGTATTTTATGAAACTTTTGTTTTTCATTGGTCCAGAATTGTCGAAAAACAGCAGTTTTGTAAAATACTTAATAAATAGTAAAAACATTAAAAAAAATGTAAAATTTTATCTCCAAGCACATTTTAATATAGATATCATGTTGAACAGTTTGGATCGACTGTTTGGACTTTTAAAATCGCAAAACCAAATTGTTGTAAGATGTTGTAACTTTCAAAATGTTGTAAGTGGATCCCACCTCATATATATATATATATATATATATATATATATATATATATATATATATATATATAGAGTAAGGCTACGGTGCTTTGCAAAGCATAGAGGCCTCCGTGCTTCGGGGCTACTTTTTGGATTTTGAAAATGCAAACAACCCATCCGAACCGTTCAACATGTTCTAAATATTGAAATGTGCTTGGAGACCAAATTTTACATTTTTTGGAATTTTTTTACTATTTATTAAGCCACTTTGAAAATCCCAAAATCCAACGGTAAACAGTACAAAAATTTGGACCACCGGATTTGGAATTTTCAAAGTGGCTTAATAAATAGTAAAAAAATTCCAAAAAATGTAAAATTTGGTCTCCAAGCACATTTCAATATTTAGAACATGTTGAACGGTTCGGATGGGTTGTTTGGAATTTCAAAATCCAAAAAGTAGCCCCGAAGCACGGAGGCCTCTATGCTTTGCAAAGCACCGTAGCCTTACTCTATATATATATATATATATATATATAGTGCTTGGCTATTCTACTTATATAAGCATATGATGACATATGCTTATAACTCATTTTTTCTTTTTCAAAATCCAAAAAGTCAATTTGAACCGTTAGATGTGATTTCTATATTGAAATGTGCTTGGAGACCAAATTTCACATTTTTCTGAATTTTTTTACTATTTATTAAGCCACTTTGAAAATCGCTGATCCAACGGTGGCTTAACAAAACAGTAAAATCAGAAGCCACCGTTGGATCAGCGATTTTCAAAGTGGCTTAATAAATAGTAAAAAAATTCAGAAAAATGTAAAATTTAGTCTCCAAGCACATTTCAATATAGAGATCACATCTAACGGTTCAAATCGACTTTTTGAATTTTGAAAACGAAAAAATGAGTTATAAGCATATGCCATCATATGCTTATACAAGTAGAATAGCCAACCTCTATATATATATATATATATATTTTTTTTTTTTTCACTTCTTCAGCCCTTGTTGCACATAACAACTAATATATATCATATATGGAAAGTGTTCAAGATTTCTGTATGTAAGATGTGCAATTTTCTTTATCAACTTTTTATATGCAACACCAACTTCTGAACTGTGAAATCAGTGGGATAAAATATATATATTCTATTCAATACTAACAGGGTAACAGTGAGTTCTCTTCTCTATAATAAGCCAGAATAGCACAATGGATTCCTGGATTAACTAAAATGAGCCTGATTTTATGTTTGATATAAGCCTAGTTTTAATACCTCATGTTATTTTGCAAATTGCACAGAGACAGAAAATGTTGGTGTTCATGGTAGATCTGATAATTATTGGGTTTTTTTTTTTTTTTCAAAGGTGAAGTAGTTGGTGGAATCTGTACAGAAATGTTTTAAACCTTTTATTATTTCTTTAAAGAGGCTTATGACCATGTATAAACTATTCTATTATTTTCTCCGGCTAGATATTCTTCGCTCCGTGTTGCTTATATTGATGAGGTGGAGGAGCCAAGTGAGATTGGGTCCAGAAAGATAGAGAAGGCTTATTACTCTTGCCTTGTCAAAGCTGCTAGTTCCAAATCTGACGACTCAGCAGATCCGGTTCAAAATCTCGATCAGGTAAACCATTTCTCTCTCTAGCCATGTATAGTTTTATTGTTTCATTTCCATTTTAGCGTTAACTTTGTTTCCTTTGCAAATGTATATAGGTAATTTATAAAATTAAGCTGCCTGGCCCTGCCATATTGGGCGAAGGAAAGCCTGAAAATCAAAACCATGCTATTATTTTCACAAGAGGTGAAGGTCTTCAGACCATTGATATGAACCAGGTAAACTTTATCCATTTTCCATATCATTTTCTTTTTGTTACCTTTGTTGCCTCGGAGCTGAACTGATAGAGTAAACTATTGGAGCAAAATAGGAGCACTACATGGAGGAGGCATTTAAAATGAGAAATCTTCTGCAAGAATTCCTGAAGATGCATGATGGTGTAAGATACCCCTCGATACTTGGTGTGAGAGAACATATTTTCACTGGAAGGTATAGTTGATTTTCACTGGTGTGAGAGGACTAAACTAATAAATTTGTTGTTGCAGTCTTGCATCTACATAAGCATAGCCTTTATTTAATTGCACTTTTGTTTCATGTGTAGTGTTTCTTCTCTTGCATGGTTTATGTCAAATCAGGAGACTAGTTTTGTGACTATTGGCCAGCGTGTTCTTGCCAATCCTCTTAGGTCTATTTTATGCTTTTTTATTGTTATATCTTCATTCTTGATTCATTTTTCCTTTTTAACATTCAATAATACATGGGAATGTAAACCCAAACAAATGCTTACTGTGCAACTGAATTTTTTTTTATATGTATGGCTTTCTTCTAAATCTTTTTGTATTAATTCACAGGGTTCGGTTTCACTATGGTCACCCTGATGTCTTTGATCGGCTTTTCCACCTAACAAGGGGCGGTATTAGCAAGGCATCAAAGATTATTAATTTGAGCGAGGATATATTTGCTGGTATGCTGTAATATAACCTGTTTTTGTTGTATGGTTGAATGACATATTTTCCCCTCCAACAGACTAATACACATACTTAATTATGCATATGAGCTTTATCTATGCCTTAATTAAGTGTGAGCGTAAGATGCCTCAACTGGTCCACAGTTTAATTATGGCTTAGTTCTCGACGTGCATTATTCAGACTGAAGACAATTATTTGTGTGCTTTATCATAGGTTTTAACTCGACATTGCGGGAAGGGAATGTAACACACCATGAATACATGCAAGTGGGGAAAGGACGTGATGTGGGTCTGAACCAGATCTCGCTTTTTGAAGCAAAAATTGCGAATGGTAATGGTGAGCAGACTCTCAGTCGGGACATCTACCGTCTGGGGCATCGCTTCGATTTCTTCAGGATGCTCTCCTGTTACTTCACCACAGTTGGCTTCTACTTCAGCACCATGGTACAACTCTTATCCTGTCACTTCTACTATGGAAAATATCCGAAGTTTTTGCCCTATTCCCCATTTTTTGTGACTAAAACTTTGGCAGATACAGGTCAGGCAATAGGTTTAACTTTGTGTTCTTATGATGGTATGTGAGGGCCATTTTTTTTATTATTATTATTATTATTATTATTGAGTAGTACTAGGGTGTTCTTAAGCTCACCAAGCCCTTTAGTGAGTTTAGCTCCAAAATTTATCGGATTCACTTCAAACGACGAATCCAAACAGTTGAAATCTATCTACTTCACAAGGGATGCATCTACATGTCAAATTTATAAATTTTCGAATTAATTTAGTATAAAGTCGAGCAGTAAAAAAATGATGAAAAATGAATGTATTAAAATTAACTTATAAACCTTGTTTTTTTTTACCACTTGACTTTATATTAAATTAATTCAAATAATTATAATTTTGCACTGTAAACAAATCACTCGTAAAGTAAATCGGTTTCAACGGTTTAGATTTGTCATTTGAAATCATTCCGGTAGGTTTTGGAGTTCAGCTTGCCAATCCTTTGGTGAGCTTAAGAACACCCTAGTTCTATTCATCATTATTATTATTATTTTGTATTTGTTCCAGCTTTTTTTTTACTTTTTAAATTTAGAAGGAAACTAATCTTAGCGCCTCTCTGAGCAACTTGAAGCAAAATGATAATAATTTTTTTTTTGGTATACTCCTTTTAATGCATGCATTCATGTATGTACTCTCACCTTGGCAGATAACGGTTCTGACTGTCTATGTGTTCCTGTACGGGCGGCTGTACCTGGTGCTGAGTGGTCTAGACAAGGCCCTTGCGACAGGCCGGCGCTTCATCCACAATCAACCCCTCCAAGTTGCACTTGCTTCTCAGTCCTTTGTGCAGCTTGGCATCCTCATGGCCCTCCCCATGATGATGGAGATCGGCCTTGAGCGTGGTTTTCGCACTGCTCTCAGCGACTTCATTCTCATGCAGCTCCAACTTGCCTCTGTCTTCTTCACCTTCTCTCTAGGTATCATTGTTGGGCTTTGTTTCAGTCTTCCATGCATTTTTCCATTTTGCAATTCATATACAATGTTAACTTATTTCTTATTTCATATCCATACAACCAGCATTTTTGGTCAATCCTGTCTGTTGTAGATTCATTCTGCTTTCGTTACCGAGAAGGCATCACGATATCATCTTAATTACACAGCTTTTATATCTAAAAAGGCACACTGAACATCATGTAATATAGTATGGCTTTCATTAGATCATCCTGTGATGATTTGGGCCATCCTTTGCCAGATCGAATGGTCCAGATCAAGCCCGATTCACAGGCTGAATAGGACGGTCTAATGAATCTGTACAATTTTAAAGTATACTGACTCGAATTACAATGGTATAAGTAAACACAACCCTGTTCGAAAAAGAAGAAAAAATTATATCACAACTAAACAAGCACTTCGTTGTTGTTGGATGACACCTTAATGTCTCCAAATTATTTCAGGTACAAAGACTCACTACTATGGCCGTACTCTACTCCATGGTGGTGCTGAGTACCGTGCAACGGGTCGCGGGTTTGTGGTGTTCCATGCCAAATTTGCTGAGAATTACCGCCTATACTCCCGCAGCCATTTTGTCAAGGGAATTGAACTCCTGATTCTCCTTGTGGTGTATGAGATTTTTGGCCAGTCGTACCGAAGTGCAATACCGTACCTCTTTATAACCGCTTCAATGTGGTTCATGGTCGGCACTTGGCTCTTTGCTCCGTTTTTGTTCAACCCATCAGGGTTCGAGTGGCAAAAGATTGTTGATGACTGGGCCGACTGGAACAAGTGGATCAACAACCGAGGTGGTATCGGTGTGCATCCTGATAATAGCTGGGAGTCATGGTGGGAAAAGGAGCATGAGCACTTGAAATACACTGGAAAAAGAGGCACCATTGTTGAAATATTGCTCTCACTTCGGTTCTTCATTTACCAGTATGGTTTAGTGTATCACTTGAACATCACGAAGACCAAGAGTGTGCTGGTAATTCTCTCATCGTTTTTTAATTACCATTTAAAAATTTAACTTGGCTGTTCATGGATTTAAAATGATATTGGAATTTGTTGTAGGTTTATTGTATATCTTGGCTGGTCATCTTTGTAATACTCATGGTCATGAAAGTATGTGGTTTTCTCTTTTAATAATATTCTCCATAGTTGGATATTGTTTAGAAATTCAATGTTTTTTCTGTTTTCTCTAACTTCATTGTTTTGTTGTGCAGACCGTCTCACTCGGCAGGAGGAAATTCAGTGCGGAGTTCCAGTTAGTATTTCGGCTGATTAAAGGGCTAATATTTCTGACATTTCTATCTGTTATGATAATTTTGATAGCCATCCCCCACATGACCCTCCAAGATATCTTTGTGTGCATTCTTGCTTTCCTACCTACTGGTTGGGGTATACTCCAGGTATGTTATTACCTTTTAACTTTTTGCACTTAGTGATTTAAGTGATTTACTCTTGGACTCTAATGGCCAAAAGATAAATAAAAGAGGATGCTTTCATTTATAACTTGTAAATACTGCATTTATCTTCCTCTGTCAGATTGCACAAGCATGCAGGCCAATTCTCGGAAACAAGTCAATATGGGGCTCAGTCAAGGCCTTGGCAAGGGGATATGAAATACTAATGGGTCTCTTATTATTCACCCCCATCGCCTTCTTGGCATGGTTCCCCTTTGTGTCAGAATTTCAGACCCGGATGCTCTTCAACCAGGCCTTCAGCAGAGGTCTCCAAATTTCTCGAATTCTTGGCGGCCATAAGAAGGATCGGGCAAATCGCAACAAGGAGTAATGGGTTTGATTGTGCTGTTGCACATAATTGGAAACCAGGATTGACCTTGGCATTTGGCATTGGTAGGATGCTGTTTGACCAGTGAATTGATATGAGAGGGTATTGATGGCTGATGTTCTACTTGGTTTTCTGTACCCCTATTTTTGTGAACTTGACAGTGTAGTTATTAGTGCCCTGATTATTAAAGGCTTGAAGGATCTAACGTGATCTGCTTTTGTTCAATCTCTATACCCGTTCTTTTGTCGGTGTCAGGCAGATATCCTTTGGGAACGCCCTTTGAAATCCATGGGGATTTTGTAGGGGTGTTTTAGTAAATTTTTGTTCTTATAGGCGGTGTGATGGAAGCTGTTTCATAACAAATACCACATCGTGGACGTGTTGGCGTGTGGGTGATAACTTTTCACTTTTCAGTTGTAATTTCCTAGTTGTGAGTGTCCAGATAAGAAAAAAAGTAGCTCACATCCACCTTACATTGTGGACGGCTTTAGCTGTGAAGAAGAGTGAAGACGATAGGATAGGATCGGATAGCGTCAACAGAATCTATTACCTACTTGAGCATATTCTCCAATTTATTATTTATGCTACCAATCTTCTCCCGAAGTGAATTCACATTTTCAATGTACGATCAATCGCTCGGCTCCTTCCTTTGTATGACAAGATAAGTTCATCAAATTCATTTTTACGAATACTTGTAAAGTATTCATTGTTTATTTTAATAAATATACATCAAACAATAATTATTGAATAGTTGATAACTTACAATTGAAACAAAAAAAAAGCATGTCATATCATAAAAATAAAATATAATAATTATAAGTTTTATCTCATTATTTTAAAAATAAATTATTAATTAAATAAAATTATATAAATATTTTATAAATTAATTTTGCAAATAAACTATGCTAATGTTGGAAATTAATTTAATCATATAAAATGTTGTATAATAGAAATTATATAAAATGTTGAATAAATTAATTTTCTCATAAATTATTAAACAAAAAATATATAAAATATTCCATAAATTAATTAATCATTTTAATAAAAATCATATAATTATAAGTATACAAGTCTGGTTACTATGATATCGGTGTTATTTCAGTCATAGTGACACTGATTTCTAAACCCATCAAATGGGGTTCAACAACGAATCCAAACAATTCAAACCAATTTACATAATGAGTGATGCATCTACATGTAAAAATTTTAACTTCATTTTGTATGAAGTCAAGCGGTAAAAGATGATGAAAAATGAATACATTAATAGAAAATGAATTCAAAAATTTATAGATTTTACATGTAAATGCATCACTCGTAAGGTTGATTAGTTTGAACGATTTAAATCCGTTATTTGAAGCCTATGTTATGAATTTGTTAGTCAATGTCACTACGACTGAAATAAATTATTGTCATAGTAACTAGACTCGTAAATATATAATGTTTACATCATCTATTATTCTACAAGGAGCATATATGAAGTAACTTTTATATGTACTCTTATTTTATCTAATAAACTAACTTTTTATTTATTTATAATTTTATAGTCTTATTCAGCATTTTTTTTTTATTTGTAGCCGCGTTGTCCAATATAATATTATGTATGTTTGGATGAAAGCAGGATTAGCTAAAATAGCGAGCTAATTCTGAATTTAAAAATAACAATAATCTAAAATATTTTAGGAATAGAGAATAGTAGGCTAACTCAAACTATTTCTATTATTCGAAACATTTAACTTTTCATTCAAACATACATTAGCGAAATAATTTTTTCGCTAACTCTCAACCTTTTTGACTTTTCCTTCGTCACTCAAACATGGATTAAGCCAATAAAAAAATTTAGTTGACATGCTCGCATTAAACACTCCAAATTTGTATCCTCAGTATTAACGGAACATGCGTTAATAGATCTGGACCGTCTGATTGGGTGTGAATCTGATTGGCTCCGATCCTAATCAGACGGCCGAGATCCATTAAACTCAAAAGATTTTTTTTTTTTTTTTTTTTAGTTTATTACACGAGATGCGGACTCAAACACTCCGTCCGCACTAGTGGTACTTTGTAGAGCGCCCGATTATTTTTATTCCACGGCATTAAAAAAAGAAAATTAAACATGTACCACTGTTTTCCAAACAGGGCTACAGGTTTATTGTTTTTTTATTAGTGCTATTCAATGCTAGTACACAACACGCTGGCTCCTCGGTGTTACCGTAGATTCCCGCAAACAGAATATTACACATATATTTTATTTTATTTTTGCATTTTTGCATTTTTGCATTACATAATATTACTGATAATTATATAGTGCGCTTCGATTGGATGTGTTAGATAGTTAGATCTGAGATCTGACTTTCTGACTTTCGCCTAATTTGGGGTACACATTTTGACACAGTCCTTACTTAACTCCTTATAGCGGCGCAAGGCCTATAAGAGGATAAAACATTTTCCCTATCTCTTCCTCTCTTTAGTCTTTAGCTTCCTGCCTTGCTTTGGATGTACCAACTACCAACTACCAACTACCAACTATGTATGTATGGACGGATTGGGATTGACCATCTCATCTCTTCCTCTTCCTCTTCCTCTTCCTCTTCCATTGTCAGAACTGGATTATGCTCTCAAAGTTCGGTCGGAGGGTGAAGCAATCAAGTACCTGACTGCATCTGAATTCAGTCGGTCCGGATCTCATTCTACCAGCTCAGGTACCTGACTGGATCTGAATTCAGCAATCTCTGGAGAAAACTAGAGAGCATATCTCATTAGTGTTGTAATAAATCAAAGCATATCCCCTGAATTCAGCCATCTCTGGAGAAAACTAGAGAGAAGATCTGTGTCTTGCTTTGATCTCATGGGTGTTGTAATAAACCAAAGCCATGCTAGATAACATAATTCCATTAATCAAGTCGCTTTGTCCATAATCTAATCTTAGTTTATTTTTTTTATTTTGTTGCAATCATAGTACAAATAATATCCACAATTTCTCGCTTGATTTTTCTTCTTCCTTGGGTCTTGCTTTTCTTTTGATGCTTCCTCTGTTCGTGCATGCTTGTAGATCCAGCAAAGAGGCATCACAGGAGAAATAGCATTCTGTATGTTCGTTCCTGTTTCTTTTTTTTTTCATATGCTTAACTCTTCATGCCTATTGTTTGGCTTCCCCTCAGAATTTTATTATTAAAAATAGCAGAAATTACAAATGAAATTTACAACTTTTTTTAACCATAGGTGCCTAGCTCCTCTTGCCTCCCACTTAAGTTAAATCCACCCCTGCTTCCCTATCATTCTGATTTCCAGTCCAGGGTGCCCCTTATTCCTGTCCTTTCTCCAATTTAGTTCTAGAACTTGTTACAGCTCAACTGGTGATGTCCTTGGCGCTGGCTTCATGAGTTCTTCTGTTGTCCCCTTCTATCTCTGTTTTACAATTTTCCACTTTGTTGGCTATCTTTTACTTAATTCGTTGCATGCTTTATTCTTTCCATCTGTAGTTAATTGTTTGACTTTTGTTTCTGTTTTTGGTGCTTTGAAATTAAAGACATATATCACAAGGCAGTCCGTGGTGTCGACAGCTATCGAATTACCCTCAACACTGTATGTTACCAAAAAAGATGGATACAAATTTACTTCGATATATATTTGATTTTTTATATTACTCTTGATTAGTGGGTGTATAAATGTACTTCTTTAGCTTGTTCATAGGTTCATATTCTCTAGAATATGGTAATATTGGACAATTTCAATAATCGAAATTGCATTATTGCCCTCTTCTTTTCACTTTCACCTTTAGCTTCCAAATCCCAATCCCAGTTGCAATCATCAGTGACACCAATGTTGCAAGGGGAAGGGGAAGCTGGAGAAGGTGGAGAGAAGGAGACACTGGAAGGTGGGTCCCATTTCTACCCACGAGGTGCTTCGTCTTTCCGCAGCATGTTGGCTTTCCATAACCCTCCAACCTCCATCCCTTCCTTCAATCAGCTCCTGGGCTGCTTTGCTTTGCAACTCTTACCCTACCGTTTTTTTTTCCCTCTTCGATCGCTTAATCAGCCAAATGAACCACTCCCGAAGAATATGGGCTTGTGCCCTTTGGAAATCATGTCATGTAGCAACTCGTTTGCCTTCTCGATTTCACCTTTCTTGCACAACCCATCTATTGGAGCGTTCGATGTCGTGACTTGCCGCACTCTTATTGATGGGTTGTGCGAGACAGGACAATTAGACAAGGAAGAGAAATTGCTGCTTACCATGATTTCTGGAGATCATGAACCCAATCGCGTGATTTATACCGCTCTTATAGATGGACTGTGCAAGAAAGGTGAAATTAAGAAGGTTAAAAAGTTGCTGACAAGAGAGATGGGCTGATGTTGGCACTTATACCACTCTTAAGAGTTGCTTGTTTAAAAAGTTCCTACTTCTTCAGTCTTTTGTGAGGTTCTACTGTGTCCTGCTGATTTAGCAAACCACAAAATGTGGCTGGTAGCTGATATGGCTTCAGTTGTTTCAAATATGGTTGTTTTAGAGCTCGCAGGAAGGAAGGGGCAGGGGTCATAGTTGGCATGGTGGGTCCTTTATCTGTGAAGTAGATGGACATATGTTAGCTTAGTTGATCAAAGTTGTGGTTGTTTTGATAATTTATTATTATTATTATTATTATTATTATTTTTTGGCAAAATGCCCTTAGGCATTGTTTTGATAAATTTTAAAATGGGTAATCAATTGAGGACATTTCTAGTCAGATGCTATTGTTGAGATGTAATGCTATTTAGCTGTAGTTCGATGCATGAATTGTAATGTGTTGAAATTGATTTTCCTCTTTTGGTGATGTTTTGAAGGTACTAGTGCTGTGGTTGTTATGTTGGCGGTATGTAAATGTTTTCTTGGCTGATATAATGTTTTTGTTTCGAATATTAGAGATGGAGCTGGTAAGCGGCAACCAGAGAGCTACCCGCAGTACCAATGAGCTCGCTCAATTGGTGGTACCAAGTTATTAATGTGCGCTATCAACAATTGCAAGAAAGAAAACCATCTAAGTAATTGTAGGAGCAACACCTTTTAGTTTGCAGTTCATAATTAACACATTACTGTACGTATCTATTCATGAGATAATTAACCTGAGCTAAGAATTGGTGGTATTAACTTCAAAATTAACAGCGCTAAATGTCATTTAAATGCCAAGGAAGAACCATATAAATGTCCTTTGAAGAGTGAAGTACAAGGACAAGGGTACAGCATCAGTCATCACGCAAAAGTGCAAAAACGAAAAGATAGATGACGAAAGTGCAAAAAGTCCCTCAAGTCCTAAATTGTCAAAAGTACCGGTGACCCGATCGAATTCATATCACCCAAGGTATCTCACTCTTTTGACTTAGAATCCAGTCCGTTCGTTTTATATTATCACGAATCATAAAGGGACACGTGAATTACATGTTCGAGTCGAATTGTGATCGGACGGTCCGTATTTTAATTCAAACGATAAGGTAATGCAGAGGATCCGGACTCGTGAGTCGATCCGTCCTTTCCTTTCCCCTTTGGGCATTGGGTTTAGCGCGGGAAACCCTGAATTCTACCGTCTACCTTTCTTCGGCAAGAAGCAACACACCATTCCGATCGTAACTTAAAGTGAAGCGAGAGAGCGAGTGAGAAATGGCGCCGGTCTCAGTATCAAAACCAAGAGCGAAAAGAGCAAAAACTTCGTTGTCAGTGGTCAACGATGCAAATGCAAATAATCCAGCATCAGTCAGCGCCGCCGCTTCTCTTTTTCCAGCGGTTCAAACGCCGCCGCCGCCGGCTTACCCTAGGCGCAGTCTCCGCTTCTCTACGCCATCGACAAGCCCTAGCAACAACCCTAACCCTAACCATAGCGCTATTTCTGGTCCAGCAAGCACCTTGGCCACAGATGGCGCCTTGGGCCGGGGCAGACCCTCAGTCCAGAAAGAGAGAACTGGGACTGGGACTGGCTCCAAAATGGGGGCAGGAGAGGGCAGGCGCATGACCCTGCGGTCTGGTTCTCAGATCAGAGTCACACCCGAAGGAACCACTTCTAATGCTGAAATAGCCAATTACAACAGCAACAGCACAGTTGCAGTAGCTACTGCAATTGCTCTGGGAAGACCAGGACGGCCTAAGAGACATAACCCAGCTGATCAAGATCTTCATCAACAACAACAGGAAGGAAAAGAAATGGGTGGTGGTGGTGACAATGACAAGGAGGAGGAGATGACGCCGGAGGAAAAGCATCTGAGCTTAAGGTTAAGGTCTAGAACAGGAGGAGACAAGGACAAGGGTAAGGGTAAACTAATCATAGATGAAGAATCCGGGGGCAAAACAAGCAGAGTTGGGATCAGCAGATTCATGGATAAAGGCAAGGCCAGAATGGTTGTTGACAAGGATTCTGAATCTGATTCCGATTATGATTTTATTACTGTGGAGGAGCATGACGGGCAGTTTACATTGGGAGAAGAAGTTGGGCCCGTGCTGCAAGGGACGCCCCCTGCAGCCCGTGCTCCTGGGCCCATGCCACTGCCACGGAGGGAGGCCCAGAGGAGAATGGCCATTGACCTGGCCCCCAAATACGCCTATTTCAGAAATGATGATGAAGCAGCCGACAGCGATGGTGACACTGATGATGAATCCGTCCCTGATGCTGGCGCTCATGACTGGCCAGGCCCGTTTTCTACAGCCATGAAAATTATCGAGGAGCGTGAAGCTATTCTGCGAGCTCGTCAGGAGGCTCATTCATCAAAGGGCCCTCAATCGGCTGTTGTCCCAATTTCATGGACGCCATCGAGAGACAAGAGTACCTTTGCTAGGAAGCCCCCTTCTCTCCAGTCCCTCTGCATCAAGGTTTTGGCTGACAACGCCCATGAGATAGAATCTCTCGAGGCTCTGCCTGATATGGTGAAGAGCATGTTCGTTCCCTTACTGTGCCATTCCCGAAAGATGACTGCTCACCATCTGTCTGAGCTGGTACGAGGCTCCCCAGTGGAGTTGCAATTTAGCGACTGCTCCTGGGCTAGCGATAAGGAATTTGAGGACATTTTTACCCGCTGTGATGCTTCTCAACTCAAGGCAAGCTTTTCCTCAGGTCTTGGGATACTATGTCTTGAAATGCAGTGCATAACATCAATATTATGAGAAAATGTAAATTTATGCCCCCAAGAGTATTTCTAAATTTATTCCCCCAAGAGTCTTAGGATACTATGTCATGAAATGCAGTAAAATAACATCAATATTATGAGAAACTGTAAATTTATGCCCCCAAGAGTATTTCTAAGAAAACCATTTTTCCCTAGTATTTCGGGCTTCTAGTTCCTGCGGCTCAGTAAACAGTTACAGTGTAGGTCAGTGCATTGCAGACCTTTACTATGTTGTCAGGTTTTTTATCAGCTGGAACTGGTAGATGCCAGCCTGTGTTACTCTGACTGCCCTAATGCCTAGTTTAACACATTTTTTTCTTCCTGGCCTATTTGGTGTTTATTTTCATAAAAAAAACACCAGGTAAGTTTGGTGAAATTGATGCTTGTTTGCACCCGTTTGCATGTATAGAAGGTAAATGCACATGTTAGAAGGAGACATGGCCAGCTATGGCAACAGAGTAATAGTCAAAAATGCCAATTAAAAGGAAGAATATCATGCTTAGTAATGATAGATTTTAAAATTAATCCCGCGGGTTGTATTACCATATTTTTTGCAAGCGTCTGTAACAGTTAGTTTTCTTTTATTATATATAAGCCCATTTCTTTTTGTCTTAGTCTAATGCTAAGCTTAGGATGAGCAAGTCCCCAATAATTATTCTGTCATCGTTTGCTACTTGATCAATAAATTCTTCATAAATTTTTCCACAACCTCAACTATACTTGCAAATTTTGTGCTATCCATATTGCCTAGCATTTTGAATTGAATGGAGTGAATTGCTTAATTTGATATTCTACTCATTAGCTTGTTTTAAGTGTTATTGTAATATTATTATTCTAAGGTACCTTCACATCTGAATTTCTTTAATGGAATAGGAATTGCAACTTGACCTATGCGGTCGGTGCTTGCCTGATTACATCCTGCGTGCCAGCTTGGCAAGTGCGCCAAACAGCTTGCCTTCTCTAACAAAGCTGTCTCTCAAGGGCGCCTACAGTCTCTCTGACGATGGATTGGCGGCCATCATTTCATCAGCACCGCTGTTAAGCTCTCTGAACCTGTGCCAGTGTTCTCTCCTCACCTCTGAGGGGATAACTTATCTTGCAGATAACCTGGGCCCAGCACTCAGAGAACTTTATATTGACAACTGCCAGAACGTGTGTGCCATGTCTATCCTACCTTCACTGAAGAAAGCCAATTGCTTGGAGGTGCTATCAATGGCCGGGATTTCATCTGTGTCCAACAAATTTGTAAGAGAGCTTATCCCTGTGTGCGGCTCAACTATTAAGGAACTCAACTTTGCTGGATGCTCGTAAGTGTCTTTACTTTTTAATTTTACATACCTCGTACAACAACAAACTTTTGAGCCGATTTGTACTTTCTGGTATGCTATTGTTACTGAGTTGACAGTGTTCACCTCCTTTTTGTCTTGGTTTGTTGACACTTACTTGCACCATTTGATTGTTTTATTGAGGCTAATTATATTAAATTATTGATGCAGTCTAAAATTATGCACTAAGCATTGATTGAGGTAGTGAGGCTAGTGCCCAACTTAAAGTTTAGTTGATGCTTAGTTTTACAACATTGCTTTTGAGAAGAACCTTGAAATGTGATTAGAAAGACGAGTTTATAACCCACGTTATAAGAACCTTAAGCAACTGACAAGAAGTCATAAATACCGTAAATAATTCATGGATACAGAATCATTTACGTCTTCAGGTATCCTATCGGTTGTCAGGTTATTGTTTAAAGCTGTCTCTTATCTGACAGCTGTATACTGTTTTGCAATCTGGACAAAGGACATAAATTTTTCTTTGTTACAATTGCGATCCTGACAGAAAAGGTACTTCCATATTTCTTCCTTTATATGTATTACACTGTAGTAAACTTAGTACAATTGCAACCTTACACAAAAAGAGAGTTTCTCCTATGCCAACATTCTTCTTTCTTCCTATATTTCTGTTTAGTCCTTTGGTTACTTTTTCAATCCTAATTGCAACCCAGAAAAATTATAGAAAGAAAGCATAAATAGAAAGATCCAAAAACGAAGCAGGAAAGGCAAAATCAACTGTCTGCCTTCCATACATAATAGTATAATACCAATAAGAAAGGGAAATGATAATATCGCTCCAGGAGTGGCCGCCTAATGCTCATCCAGGTGCTTGCACGATATTGAGGCACACTGTACGATTCACTTGCATGGTTCATTATCTCTGGTGCATTAAAATTTTGTACGATTCACTTATCTTGACTAAGAGAAACTGCCAGGAATTGGTAACTTGCTTTTTTACGCACAAATTTTGATGTACTGGAAATTTAGGGTTTTCTGGCAAGCTTTCCGCATCGCATCATTTTGCATAAGTACCCAATTTGACATTCCCGAGGACATTAGTAACTTTTTAATTTTCAAAGCCAGATGTTAATTAGCTGCATCCTTATTGTCCACTCCTTTTTACTTGAGACAGAAAATTGACTGCATCTGCAATTAAAATAATTGGGGAAAACTGTCCACAACTCTTAGTTCTTGATATCCGCAACTTGACCCGGCTGAAGGATGTCGCTCTAGGACACTTAGCGAATGGTTGCAGAGCCATCAATAGACTACTTCTCCGTCGCAGCTCTTTAAGGTTTTCTCCATATATTGATGTTTTCAGTTCCATGCCTTGATTACATATTTGTCTTGACAAAACTTTTAGCGCCTTAAAAGCTGGCATAACTTTACAAAATTTAACCTCATTTAAAGATCGAGCAGATTGTTGAACCTCTTTATTGGTATTATAGACCAGATTGAGTTGTTAATTATTAACAACAAATGACCCAAGTTGGAAAATTGAACTTTTTGCAACCTATTTTTATAACCTGATTAATTCGGTTCAAAATGACAGTGATGAAGCAATTGCTGCTTTTGTGGAGGCATCAGGGACCAAACTCATTGAGCTATCACTAAATAATATTGACAAGGTACCACATTCATTTCCTTTTTTTGTCGTGGTAGTAGTTGTTGTACATTTTCTGTATTATTGAGTATCAAGCACAAGTGTAAACTAATCACTGTGCAATTTGCAAAAAGGAGAATTGCAAAAAGAAAACCTTACACAGTTGAGTAATTACAATACAAAAGAAGCATCTTGCTTTTCGGATTTGCATGAAAAGAGCTGCACACACTGAATTTGTTCAGATGTCTCAGTTACCTGTCTCTTTTTTTTTTTTTTTTTTGTTCTTTCAAAATCTCTTTCCTGGGACAGTTGTACCTCAATTTATGAACATTCAGTCAATGCTATCAGAAACTGGATCAGTTCATCATTTTAAGATTTGGTCATATGTGATTGCACTCAAGGTGGGTCACCAAACGGCAACTGCAATCTCGAGGCGCTGCTGCATGTGCTTACAAAAGCTGGATCTTTCTTTCTGCCGCAGGATGAGCGATCAGGCTCTAGGCCTCGTGGTCGAGAGCTGTTCCTCTTTGAAGACTATCAAGCTCTTTGGCTGCACCCAGGCATTATCCATACTTCCTTTTTCTTTTCATTTTTCCTTTACAATTTTTAGAAACTAACTTTATTTTTCGCTAGTTGGTACGGAACTCCAAAATTGTAGAAACATCTCCATTAAAAACTTTTTGGAATTTCGTATAATATGTATCTTAGTTGAGATATTGATTCTTATATTATTTTGTTATTGTACAGGTTACTGATTTATTTCTGAAAGGCCATTCAAACTCTTCGGTTGAAATTATTGGATTGGGTGGAAACATTTTGGGTGATATTCAGAATCGACATTTCCTTTAGTTTGTTCAGAGATGTTTTATGAATCCCAATTGTATTGTGTGTATAGATACTTGAAAGGTTGGGTTCGGAGCCCCTGTAGAGGATTGTATTTTGGTAGTTTGTTTATATGTGGCTCAAATTTTGCAATGGTTTTAAGATATCCTATGGTATTTCTATGGATGATGATGCTTCTAGCAATTTGCTTATTAGAGCTTAATCAAATTTATGTCTTTTTACTATTTTACTTTGATTTTGCCTTCAATCTTTGCTTCTTCTTGCCTCCTCTCAATCATTCCTCTACATGGTAAAGGGTTTAAAAATAATGAATTGTGCTCTAGAACTAGTCCTTTTTAATATATGAAGGACTGAAGTGCAAAACTGCATATTTTTGTAGACAATTGAGGAATGGGATGTTAGAAAATAATGGAAGAATGATTTTATCATTCACATATTATGTCAAGAAGTTGAATGCCTGTATCATCTAACCAGTCTAATACGCAGAGCGATATCGGAATCGATGATCTGGTTGAAGAAATGTTTGCACAATATTTTCCACCTGAAATCTACTATCCATTGGATGCTGCACCAACATGGCTGACCCCTAAATCCTAATTCATGTTATGTTATTAGAAACGGAAGAATGGCCTCTATGTTTTGTTTATGTCATTCTTTATGTTTGATGGTATGTAAGAGTTGGGTACCAAATTAATGTATGATTGCTAAAGCTAATTTCATTTTATTTTCAAATAATTAGAGTTGTAGGAAAGGCTTTGCTTTTTTTTTTTTTTCACAGGTAGAAATTTGTGGTATTAATTATGATTATTTGGCGATATGTAGGAGACTTGCATTTTACAATGTAATAGGAAAATTGAGAATGCCCAAACAAGTCCTGTTGAATAATACCTATTATGGAACTGAAATGTAGTATAGTCTAATACACAGATGCAACACTTTCTCAAAAAGAAATGAAAAGAAAAAAAACACACACACACACAGATTCAAACTGCCCGTCCTCTCTAAAAAGCTTCATTTAGTCTAATTAGCTCAAGCTCATTATTGGAGAAAATAGATCTAATTTCAACATATTAGGCTTTATTCTTGGGACATGTAATTATTGAAAATAGGTCTGATTTCAACATATTTGCTCAAGCTCAGTATTTTTTTGTAGAAATAGACCGTCCTCTTTAAAGATTGCTGTCGGTTGCATTCTTTTGGACCTGTAATTATTGAAATATAATATATACGAATATAATTTTAGGAACCAAAATAAATAAGATGAGCACTTTTTTGCAATCTGCACTGGATAATAGAGAATTATTGCCAGTGTAAATTTCAACGACCTTTATTTTTGGGCAAATGCCATACTCATACATTGATGGTACGAGATGTATCCATGTAACGGCATTTTGATAAATAATTATGAGAAATTCTTTAAAATTAATATAATTTTGAAAATTCATGCAATATATAATTTCAACATATCTGAAGTAACCTGTATGCAGTATCACAACCTTAATTTTGGAATATGGCCAACTAACTGTTGTAATTTTCAGAGAATTTAGAAGATTGAAGTACCAGACCAAGCTTACTGGTATGATCAAATGAAGTGAAAGAGAAGAAAAAGAGGAAGCATAAAAAGAGAGAAAGAGAAGCAATAAATATTCTTTTATTCCTCAGTCTTATTACTATACAATACACTATTTATAGCGAGTATCAAACAGTTCTAACTGATTAAAGAACAGTCACCTCCAGTCAGACAGCACTTCTCCAGTTGATTTTTTCAAGCAAACTTCAATACAAATACTTGGCAGTGTATCTGAAAAAAGAAGCATGCAGTTATCATTAAATTCAGGAAAAATGAATGGTAGGAGTTGTACAGTAGAAGTGTCTGTACTGCTAGAAAAAACATTAAATTCCGGTCATACCTTTTTTGTAATTTATTTTGGATTTTGATCAACTTGTCGATTTGCGAACGAGGAAAATCATGTTAAATTATGCATAAGATTTGCTATTCCTAATAGTTAGCCCACATCACAAAGTGGTCATTCTAATAGTTATCATCAACCACATCATCAATATAGATGTTTTTTATTCCAAATCATTTACTCATTTTTATAGTATTAATTGAAATGACTAAAGAAACTCCACATTATAATTCGCCACATACAGTTATGTTTTTCGAACAATTGATTCCGTGTCTTCTTTGGAAAGAACAAGAAAAGATACCGTTTATCTAATATACATTTGCTGAAAAAATATATTAATGGTGTTCGTGCTTAACCAGAATCAGTTTGAAGAGAGCAATCATCATGCAACTGGTTTTGCATCATGTAATCTTCAAACTCTCCATTGATTTTGTTATGCGCCCAATTTGTACAAATTAGAAGGTTTACTTTATTTGACAGAACTCTAAATTTAATGCAAGAATTTAATGATTTATGGCTTGATTATCTTTATCTGTCACATTTAGTTTCCTGGCTGCCATATGCTTAAGGCTGCAAACCACTAACCCAACCTGAACTCACCCACATGAGATTTAACAGAATTTTTAATGTGTTGACGAACTTATGTGGGACCCAAAATTGTCAAAAGAAAATGAAATTATATGCTTACCTTGAAGTGGAATTTGATGCTTCGAACCTATATTCTTTACTCATGTGTACTGAGTTGACCAACTCAGCTGCTCCATCTTGATGAATTAAAGATTATAAATATTTATACAAATCAACATTATTAAATTATGCGGGTCAGGCCAGATCAACATAGAATAAAGAAATAATAAAATTACGCCGACCCATACATGCTGATTACAGCATTGCGACAGGTTTTAATACCATTTTGTACAACATTTAGCCTGAAAAACAAAATCAGGAAGAAAAATTATAAACAATTAACCGCATGGAAGAGCAACAGTAGAAACTAATTTGCAGTAACATGCATTACCATGGCAATGACTCCCATATCAAAAGAATCTCAATTGCAAATAAGCCTATATAGAAAGATAAATATGCAAGCTGACTTCTTTTATTTCCTGGTTAGTGGCAACTCTATTATCAACCACTAATTAACAACCATGGTACCAAACTACCAATCATCATACCTTATGGTCTTGATATCATTATATCATCAAGAAATTGTATCCATGCTCCTGTTATGTATGCCCCAACTCTTGCCCACAACAAGACTTGGCTCGCTAATAGATCTAGAAGAGGTGATTTTTAATTTACCCTACAAAAAACATTGTTATTCCGCATGCTATCTCATTGAAACCATGAACATCATGTCAGATATAGAAGTTCCTCCTGAATTCTTTTCAGTGTCACATGACCCTGTTTATCTCAGTGGATGAGTGAGAAAGGGTAATTTAAGCACTTTTAGAAGAAAAAAAGTGAAGAGACGAGAGTTATGAGGAATACATGTCATGATTATTAAAAGCACATGTTTTCCATTTTTGAGTTTAATATAGGATTGACATAATTCAGGGTTATACAAAAAAAATTCCCAATTAAAAGTAGCAACTAACAACTGACTGGCAAAAAAGGGTACTGTTTTGAATACTACAGTGGTTACGGAGTGAGATATTTCAGAGTTACTAAAGTGGTCATTTTATATATTTTCATCACATCTTTGATCAGAGTTACTAGAGACTGATTTGCACATTTTCAGTATGTATTACTACATTCACCGAAATTTTTATATTTACCATTCAAAAAAAAAAAAAAGATAAACCAATAAACCACGATTTCGTGGGAATTCCATTTTTGTCATGGACGTAAGCTGTCGTTGAGGCCACCAAAAGGGTGGCCGCAACCTGCATCGAGCAGGAACCAATACATTTCTCCACCTTTTAGTGGCCTCAACGACAGGCTGTTGGCTGCAATTTGTCGTTGTGTCCATGATAAATAAGGAATTCCCACGAAATCGTGGTTTATTGGTTTTTCTTCTTTTTTTCAATGGTAAATATAAAAATTTCAGCCACATTCAATGATTTAACAGAAATGCAAGGTGGTAACTTGGAACAATGGCTATGCAAAAGGAGCCAACAGCAACAGGTATAGCACCAAATTGGTACAAGATAATTTCATAAATTGCAAATATTTACATTAAGAACTGAGAAGTAATGGTACATACCACAATTGAGGAGTCAGTGCTTGCGTAAATGAAACAGTTGGAGAATTGATGACACGCACAAAGCATAGAGAGCAAAATCGAATTATAAAAGAAGGAAAATGAAAGCAATTCAGTAATTGGAAAACTTGACTAATCGAACGTCAGGCAAGCGAAAAGACGACAAATCTGAAGAACAAAATCTTAAAAAAAAGAGCAGGGCTTAAACTCATAGAAAGCCAAATTAAACCTAAAAGAAAATTCAAGCTGTGAAGTTGGAGAAGATATCAACAAGAAGGAAGAAGAGACGAACAAATTCACCAGAAAATTCAGATCGAATAGCCAGAAAGTTTGAGGGGTAAGAATGTACAGATTGAAACCTCCAACTACGAACTAAACAAATGCGAAAAGAGATGAAAACAACGAAAGGAAAAAAAAACAAATGGCGCACGAGACTTGGATCGAATAGCTGGATATGCATAGGAAAGCAAGAAATGAGAAAAAAATTTGGACCATTTCTCGATTTGTGCGTGTCATCCTTGCGCAGGGGCCATGCTAATCTTCTCTGTATCGTTCCAATTTTATCGGATGTCTCCTAAGAGACAATAGAGCGGACTAGAGTGTCCTATATGCAAACGTCTGTAGTTTTTGTTTCCTTAATGTGGGACTAATTAGTAATTGCGTTTTCCTAGTTCCGGAATGGGGAAAACGCCTACGAAGATTTGTTCTTTACATAAACAGGTTCTATTGAAAAAAATCTGCATATAGACTTATAGAGTCATAGACCATCTGACCATGTACAAATCTGCTGTTGGTATTACTGCGGTTCTCTACAACACAAATTGTAAACCGGGTCCAAGCGAGAAATTATTGCGGGAGCCATTACGAACTGCTAGCAATACGAGGCTCTAATCTTCATTGATTATTATAAATTAGTAATATTAACAATTATTCTATTATAAAAAAAAGGAGTTAAGCTAGCCAACATATATGAGAAGTCTCTTTTTTAACTGCACTGTTACATGGGAAGTAATTTGTTCTGCCTTTGTTATTAATTCTTTCCCTTTTTTCTTTTCATTTTTCTCTCTATTCCTAAAAAAACTGTATCTTGTTACATTTTTTTCTTTTCACATTCTTGGTGTATATGTAGAGACAAAATGGCACGTTTTGGTAATGATGTGAACAGTGACGGAACATATTCAATTGAAAGGGGTTAAGCCACCTTATGAATTGAAAATTTCATTTTTGTCCTTTAATTTTTTAAATTTTTACAAAAAATATTACTGTTAGTCTTCCTCGTAAATTGAAATTATATAACACCTATTCATCTACCTCCTCTATCTAAATTTGTATAATTCATCTCATGTATGTGAAATCATCTTTATATTATATCAGTAGGGTTAAAATGCCCCGTTGTTTCTGTGTTCCATTCACGTTCCATATCCTTGTCTCCGTTTTCAAAATCCAAACAGACAATTCAAACCGGTACAAAATTTTATATTTTTCATCATTTTATTTACTATGTTTTTAGATAGGTGCATAATAATTAAACTTTGGATGTAAATAATTTCCAAAAAATATAAAATTTGATCTCCATAAATATTTTAATATGGAGATCATGTTGAGTGGTTCGAATCGCCTATTTAGATTTTGAAAATGAAAATAAGAATATGAAAGCATGGATGGGGCGTGGCGTGAATTATCACATAGATTAAGATTTTAAGTTCATATTTTGACACCAGCAATATATAATTAACGATTTTACATTCATAAGATCATTATTTTTATATGACTACTTAATTTCTAATAGATTTATATTTTGCCTACTTTTTTACATGAATGAGTGCCACTACAAGAAAAAATCACTTGATCAAAAGATTTTGGACCATCCAAAAATAGTGTAATTGCTGATGAAATTAAATATTTGTACTTAATGTTTTGACCTAAAACAGCAGCATATATATATGTAGTTACCTGATTTTTTTTTTCCATCAGACTGTTTTTTCATCATTTTTTTATTTTATTCTTTCATGTATTAATTGGTTCTTACTTCTCATGTTTATTTCCGATATTAATTGTTATTCTTTCATGTATTAATTGGTTCTTACTTCTCATGTTTATTTCCGATATTAATTGTTATTATGCATATATATATGTTTAATTTTTTATTTCTCAAATTGATTCATCCTTATATTTCTCAGTCTGAGCGGTGATTCTTAAATCTTAATTAATTAATAATTCCGTGCATGTAAGCAAATGCCGAAATTTTTATTTTTAACATTTTAATAAAATTCATTAATAAATTAACCATCGTTTTCGGTCAATTCGAAATTTAACACGGCCGCAGAATGCCGGAGCGGACCCATATGGGGGGTACCGCAGAATGCCGGAGCGGACCCCCATATGGGTCCGCACAATGCCGAAGCGGCCCCAGGGCCGCATAATGCCGGAGCGGTCCCCGGCCTATATATAGGGCCGCAGAATTCCGATTTCATTACATCTCTTTTGAAGTTTGAATCCCTTCGACCTCGGGTAAGTTTTCTTCTTCTCCTCTTGTTTTAATTTTTAGTGTAGAGTAGTAATTAGGTGTAGGTTTAGGGTTTAGGATTAGGATTTAGGTTTAGAGTTTAGATTTAGGATTTAGAATTAGAATTGTACCAAAATTTAATTCGATTGTACCCAAATTTAAATAGAATTGTACCTAAATTTAATTCTAAATTTAATTCGATTGTACCCAAATTTAATTAGAATTGTACCCAAATTTAATTAGATTGTACCCAAATTTAATTCGATTGTAACCAAATTTAATTAGAATTGTACCTAAATTTAATTAGATTGTACCCAAATTTAATTCGATTGTAACCAAATTTAATTAGAATTGTACCTAAATTTAATTAGATTGTACCCAAATTTAATTCGGTTGTAACCAAATTTAATTAGAATTGTATCCAAATTTAATTAGAATTGTACCCAAAGTTAAACCGGACTTTTACCAAACTCTCATATTTGACCAAATATTATCCAATACAGCATGAGTACCAGTAGAGATATACCATCCTCCAGTAGGGGTACACAGCATGCTCCTACAGCCACGCCATACGAGATGTCTCAGTACATCGAGACAGCGTTGGCGGATGTTCCGGGTATCCGGAGTCGCACCGACAGGGTCAGCGACTTCTTGTGGTACCCGAATGCGGAGCATCGGATATTAGAGGCTGCCACTGGGGTAAGTAAATTTGTCATATTTATAAATTTGTCATCTCGAATTTTCGATGAATGAACTTGATCTGATTATTTACTTAAATGCAGGGTTTGGATGCGGTTACGGTTCGTCACAACCGTCAGCATCTACGGTACCAGTCGGCTTACGGGGGGGTTTTACGCTCGATGGGATTGTACCAGATATCCCAGATGGCCGAGGAGAATGCTGACGAGGGCTTATCTTCTGGCCTCGTTGAGCGATGGCGTCCGGAGACGCACAGCTTTCATCTCCCCCATGCTGAGATGACAGTCACCCTACAGGACGTCAGTTGCCTGTGGGGTATGACTATTATTGGGGAGCCGGTCACGAGCGTCGAGTACGGAGATTTTCGTGCATTGTACTTAGAGCTATTGGGTATCCCGCACGAGGATCTCCAGAAAGCGAAGAAGAGAGGTGATAAGACTGTGGTCTCGCCCAGCTGCATCAGCTTGGTAAAGCTGCGGGCGAGATTTCAGGTCTTTCCGGATCGAGCAGATCAGGTATTTGCTTGTACAAGATTTAATTTAAATAGTATTATATTTATTTTCTTGTATGTAATGTTCTAATTTAAATCTTTAACAGGTGGTTATTGATCGATATCTGCGCGCCTATATTTTGGAGATGATCACCTGTCGGTTGTTTCCGGATTCGCATGGAGATCAGGTGCGGCTGTGTTAGTCCAGACGCCACTATGCAGGCGGGGTCGGGGGTTTAGGAAGAAGAAGGCGAGGACGGTGTTTAGTCCAGAGCCGTAGATTGTTAGATGTTTTGTTAGATTGGTAGATTCTTATTTGGAGTATTGGTAGATGTTTTGTCAGATACTTATTTATTTCGTTGATTAGTTTCTTGTTTGTTTGATTTTGTTGTTATTTATTTATTTTGTTTGATTTTGTTGTTATTTATTTATTTTGTTGATTTTATTTTCTCAGAGTACACAAAAGAATTTCAAAGAAACCACATATCTAAAATACCTAAAATATTTCAAACGAACGACCAAAAATACGATACGACCAAAAATCAATTTAAACTGCATTCGAAACTAAATAACACTTAACATATATACAATTTCGTATTTCTAAAATAAAAAATAAAGGGACCGCTCCGGCATTATGCGGCCCTGGGGCCGCTTCGGCATTGTGCGGACCCATATGGGGGTCCGCTCCGGCATTCTGCGGTACCCCCCATATGGGTCCGCTCCGGCATTCTGCGGCCGTGTTAGATTTGAAATTGACCGAAAACGATGGTTAATTTATTAATGAATTTTATTAAAATGTTAAAAATAAAAATTTCGGAAGCAAATGCCCATATATAATTGTTTTATTCCCTTGGTTCTATTTCTAAAAACTTGGGTATAATTAAACTAACTTGTTACAATTTTTGTATGATTTATAGATATAATGTCCGAATATTTATGTGTTAGAATATAATATTTTATTATATTATTGTGGGCTGAATTCGGTAGATTCATGAGCTGAGTTTTAGAGAAATATACACATGTAAAGGAAAAGCAATGAAAATAACAGCTGATCAACACACACAAATTGCATTTCATTCATACACTATCTCATGTAGCAGCTCATCCAAAAATAAAGAGTCAAATATAAAGCCAACAAGAATAACTCATGTATTAGTTGTGCATATAATTTGTTTGAATCACACAAATTTAATGATATGTATAGTATATGTTTAGCTTGGTACTATCGATATATATTAATTTGACAAAATATGAGTTGAATATAAATATGTTTTTTTACACCAAAAATTTAGAAGTAAAAAAAAAGGTCGTATTATATAATAATATCATACATACAATTTTACTATTAATAAATAAGATATTTGAGAAAACCAATAAAATATTAGAAAGACAAGAAAAGAGAAAGGAAGAACATTGGACCAAGATTCACATATTCCAAATATATTAAAATTAACTCTTAAAAATCTAAAAATAAATAAAATATATTTTTGCACTATATTTGAATATTTTTTTCTTACCATTGACTTTACTTTTATTTAAAAAGTTAAGTACACATTGATGTCATTTTTTTTTCTATAACTGGAAATCATGTTTTTTTTCCTTTAAATCTGAAAATTATCATATAATTATTTTTTTAAATAACAAATACTCATAATTACCCTTATAAACTTTAATAACTCAGATCATGAGGATGTAACTTTATCATTTTGTTCATTTTCTGAAAATAATTATACGAAATTTAGATATAATAATATAGGGAGGAGGGATTGTTTGAAAATTATTTATCATAGGCACTATATTTGATGCACGTATTTTAATTAAAAAATAATGAGATTTGATGTGTCTGTTGCCGGTTCAAAATTAACGATTCTTCATACAGTCAAATAATACCCTAGTTTTATAAAACTTGATTGCTAGGCTTTATATGTGGTCAATAACATGCCTGCAATTTTGCTATTTCAAATTTCACCTTATTTGAATTGATTACAAATATTATTGATAAGGTTTGTCAAAATAATCATTTTCAAGCAACATCTCCCTAATATAAAACTCTTGAATTCAATATATGTAATTTGTATATTTACCAGAAAAATGTGAGAGTTGAGACATAACTAAATATTCAAAAGATAATTGAACTCTGAGAAAATTATGATGGTTACAAACTCATATAAGTCCAAGCTGCACCGATTTTAATTTGTTTTAGAATTATTTCTGTTATAATCCGTAAAACTAATTTAGTTAATTAGTCTAATAATTAAGATTTGCGACTAATTAAAACCTAAATTAATTAGTTAGGTTAAATAATTAATCAATTGTTTAAATAAATTTATTAATTAGGTTAAATAGAAATTTAAAACAATAATAACATAACGATAAATTTATTTATGAACTGTCATATAGATATAAATGATTATTCAAACAAATTAGTGTCTTGAGAAATTTCTAATTTAACGAACCGAATTGCGGAGATATCGATGACATCGGAGAATTTCGTATTATATTTCAAACGCGAAGTTAGTTCATCAATTTCGAATCGTTAAATTAATTGATCACGGGAGATTTCAGGTTAACCATATTGATTGTCTGAATTATCTCAACCCTCTGATTTTGATTTATGCACGGATCTTAAAGCCATCCCCTCTATATTTCTTTCTTTGACAACTGGCCCCATTCCCTTTTTCCCTCTGTTGTTTCCTCTTCTCCCTTCGCGCAAGTCAGAGAGGGGTGCCCTTTTCCCTCTTGGTTCGCTGAAACCCTAGGCCCACCCGACCTTCCTTCCACTGAAATGCGGGCTCCCCTCCGTTGCTCTCGCTCTCTCCATTTCTTCCTCCTGGAGAAGAGAGGAACCCCGAGCTTTTCCCTCTCTTTTTACTTCGGTGAGAAGCCATGCCCGCTCTCTCTCCTCTTTGAATGCCGCTGTCCCTTCGTTGCCAGTACTTCGGTACTTTGGGCGACTTTGTCGACCCTTGTCAGACACCTACTCTGAGACCCGTTGCTGTCCCGTCGGACCCGTCTGATTCGCCTATTAGAAGGCTATACTCTCCATTGAACAGGTTTTGCTCTCTCCCTCTCTCTCTATTTCCTCATAAGCTGAGATTTTTGCCTCTCTCTCTATTTTCGCCTTTCCCTCTGTTGCATGCAAAATCCCGAACCCTAGTTGTGACTGTGCTGATTTTGGGATTTCGGTTCCTTGGTGCTTTTCTCTTGTTGCTGGCTGAACCTTGAGGCGTTTCTATCTTGTGACGTTTATCGATTTCGTGGCGGTCGTGAGGCGAGCGAAAGTTGGTACCGGCCAAGTTGCCTTCTGTTGTGATTTGCTTCCTTTACGGGTCAGCCGACCTACGTAGATTCCGACCCGTGGATCGATCCCGCTGAGGCTTGTACAGGAGCAGGCGAGGATTACGTGGGTCCCGGAGACTATTAGCGCGTTCTACCCCTACAGCCATCAGGTGTGGGATATCTGCATTATTCTTTCGTGGCGTACTCTTACCAGTCGACCACTTGACCTGACATTCGCACTTTAAATTTAGTAGATGCATTAGAGCATGTTTATCTTTTCAGAATTGTACTTAGGAATTGCACAAGCCCTTATAAATGGAAAATTTACCGTTTTCTTAGGAGTAGTGTAATTTAATATATATTATATTAGGTTATTAGCTTGTCTTCTTCTCGTAGAAGACAATATATTATTATTATTTTACGTGCATACGCATGCATTGGTGAGGGCTGAGCAGGGCTGAGTGACTTCGTTCCGTCTTGGTGTCACTTGGCATGGGACGGCCCGACAGCCACTGAGCCGAGCATCACTTGATTCTCGGATGGCCTTAGGATTTATATTATATGTATGACTTTGATTATATATATCTTTTCGATTCATTTTACCATTTCGTGCGGGCTGCGCGTCCAGAGGCACGGAGACGATTCGGGAGTTATCCCCCCTACATTAGGAGCTACTTTGCCTAGAACGGGATTCCAAGCCGGGTAGTGTTGGGTAGAATCTTGTGCGAGGTTCCAAGACCGGCGAGTCTTGGGTAGAACCTTGTACGGGGTTCCAGCACCGGTTTGGGTAGAATCCATGTGTGATGTTCCTATTGATCTGGCCGGATGGTAGAGTTCTCTCCTGCTCATGAGGGAAGAGATTAACTTTTTACGACTTGCATTGTGAGATTTCTCCTATTGGATATGTTTGGATGAAGAATCGTCTAGAGTAAGGAAAATACACGAATTTTGGATATAACCATCGGCTAGCGTGCACTTGCCTACGGGTTGAAGTCTTTGGGGCAAAGCTCGATGCTATTAGGCATCAAGTATCTTTGCATCCACTGATCGCAGTCCTTGTGTTATGTCGCATTGAGATATAAATTCAATTTGGATGAATTTGGCACGGCACGGGGTGACAAAATTATCTGTATTATTACTATATCAATTTGTACACACGGTACCTATTGTACTGGACTCCGGTTGAGTATAATATTCCTCCTCATATTTTATTTTGGGAAATTTCATCATGTTGGCATAATAGGATAATCACATCATGTCATCTATTATATGTATATTTTCCTTTGTAGTTATTATGATAGGTTTTAAGTTCCGCAGCATGTGCATTAAAAGTAAACGATTATTGAACTTTACGTAGATTTCAAATTAAAAATGTGTTTTGACTTAAGAGGATCCCTGAAGGGATAATACTGGGTCACATACTGGGCGATCATTCGCTCATCCCCTCCTTTTTATGGATGTGGGCAGGTACAGAGTCTGACGGTCCGCAGCAGGAGGCGTCAGAAGCTGTCCCCGACGGTCACATCGCTTGATATAGATTAGGGACTTTTGTTTAGGATTTTGCGAGTCTGATGTTTTTGTTATATACATTGGACTCGATAGATTATGTATCCCTTTGACTAGTTATGTTTATTTTATTCCGAGGTGGATTGTATGGATGATCTGATGTATCTATTATGTTATGTTTATTTATATTTATGACTTTGACTTGATTATTTTATTATTGCTTCCGCTGTGTTGATTATTGTATTTGTTTAGCCTTGCGTGTTTATTGATTTTTAGACACGAGGCGGGGATTGATCACACCCTAACCCGGAAATCCTGGTTTGGGGTGTGACATCCTTTGGGTGGTATCAGAGCCAGGTTTATCGTAATCCTTCGTACGATAAACCGAATACCATTCAATAAACAAATAGGAAGCAAAGTCATAAATTAATAAACACTAATATATATACATGAGTCAAAGCACTAGATTCGATACTTTAAACCGTATTTCACGTAGACATCGACAAGCGATCTCTTCTCTTTATCATACGACGCCTTTTCGTTCTCTGATTGTATATCCCTATCTCTGTTGCAGTTTCACGATGGATGATCGTCACCGCCAGAGGCGACGTAGGGCTGCATCTCAGCCACCCGAGGCTCATTCCGGGCTCTCGGCTGGTAGCGTATCCCCACGACCTATTGAGGTCCGTCCCCCGTCTGTACATTCTCAGCCTTCTGTGGCACGCGGTCATGGCGCTGCGACCCCATCCCATGGAGGGGCGGGTTCTAGTAGAGCTAGTTCGTCTCGAGCTGGTTCGTCTCATAGTGCTGCAGGTAGACAGCCTTCACCTCCGCCTCCACCGCCACCCCCGGGTGGTTTGGACGCGGGACAGATCCTACAGCAGTTCCTTCAGGGTTTGGCCCAGCTTACGGGTCAGGGAGCTGCCGCGGGTCGCGCTATAGTCGACCCCTTTACTACCGCTCACCGTGAGTTTACACGTCTACACACGCCCCGATTCGACGGGCGTGGCACCTATACTGCAGCCGAGGAGTGGCTTACCTCCGTAGAGGAGACACTTCGTCTCGCTCGGTCTCCTGCGGAGTTCCATACCGAGCTGGCTACGACGCTTTTTGACGGAGATGCCCGTCATTGGTGGACTACACAGCAGCCCCGGTATGGGGACGGTCCTTCTATACCATGGCAGTGGTTTACTGATGTCTTCCGTCGTCGTTTCATGGGTAGGTCACAGCTTCGTGCCCTGAGACAGCAGTTCGAGTCACTTACCCAGGGTGGCCGTACGGTGCGGCAGTACGGCAGCACTTTCATCAGCTTATCGCGCTACGCTCCTGATTTAGTGGCGGATCCACATGACCGGCATCTCCGCTTCATTGAGGGATTACAGCCCGCACTGGCCTGTCACGTGGTCTCGCACGTCGGTACGTCTATTGAGTCCTTGATGGACAGTGCAGAGCTAGTAGAGAGGCTCCAGCACAGGAGTGTCCGACCCCGGACCGACTTTACCGCGTCTGCGGGTCGGGGTAGAGACACATCCTCCCAGCCTATCGTGAGGCAGCCCCAGCCCCAGCCGTTTCGCGGTCAGCCGAGACCGACCATTCCCCGCTCCGGCGCCTGTTTCATTTGCCAGGCCACTGATCATTGGTCGTACGCCTGTCCCCAGCGGGCGGGTGGTAGCCAGTATCCCGACCGAGCCTTCTCAGGAGGTCGGGGACAGTCTGATTTCGGCCGCGGACGTGGGCCGGTGCCACCCCGCAGCGGTGTCGGCAGTTACTCGCAGCGAGGTGGTAGATCTGGATCCGGGTCAGGACGTGGACCTGGCAGTGGCACTCAGACTGGTCGCGACTCCGCGCGCATCCATGCTACCATAGGGGAGGAGATCCCCGCTGACGAGACCCCCGAGGGAGAGCCACTACCGGGACCTCCTCCTACGGGCGCCACGACGCACGACGATGTAGATCTCATCACAGGTACAGTACTTATATCCGGATGCCCAGCCTACGTACTTATCGATACGGGAGCGAGTCACTCGTTCGTAGCCCTAGCTTTCGTGAGTACCCACGAGTGGCCCACCGAGACTAGGACTCGGCCCATGGAGGTACAGACGCCCCTCGGGAGGCAGGTTCTGGTTGACAGGGTCTGTAAGGACCGAAAGGTCCGTATTGCCGATAGGGACTTGGCAGTAGACCTTACGGTTCTTGACATGCGAGATTTTGACGTCCTGCTAGGTCTGGATTGGTTGGCCGCGCACCACGCCATTGTCGACTGCGAGAGACATATCGTACGGTTCGGTCATCCGAACGAGGTGTCCTTTACCTTCAGAGGAAGGAAACCTGGGACCGGGTTTCCTATTATATCGGCACTTCGGGCGACTCACCTGATCACCGCAGGGTGTAGCGCATATCTCGCAGCAGTAGTATTGACGGAGAGCGAGGAGGTAGACATACGCAGCGTACCCATCGTGAGCGAGTACACCGATGTATTTCCGGAGGAGTTACCCGGGATGCCTCCAGATCGCGAGGTTGAGTTCTGTATAGAGCTTCAGCCAGGTACGACACCCATTGCCCGAGCACCTTACCGCATGGCGCCTGCTGAGCTTAGAGAGCTCAAGACGCAGCTCGAGGACCTTCTCGAGAAGGGCTTCATCCGACCGAGCACCTCTCCTTGGGGAGCCCCCGTCCTCTTCGTGAGGAAGAAGGACGGATCCCTTCGCCTATGCATCGACTACCGAGAGTTGAACAAGTGCACGGTGCCGAACCGGTATCCTTTACCACGCATCGATGACTTGTTCGACCAGCTGCAGGGTTCAGAGGTGTATTCGAAGATCGATCTACGATCCGGATATCACCAGATGAGGATTCGGGCGAGCGACGTCCCGAGGACTGCATTCCGGACCCGATACGGGCATTATGAGTTTTGCGTCATGTCCTTTGGACTGACGAACTCACCGGCGTATTTCATGAGCCTCATGCACACGGTGTTTACGGACTTCCTGGACTCATTCGTTGTAGTCTTTATTGACGATATATTGATCTACTCACGGAGTCGGGAGGAGCACGCCACACACTTGCGATTGGTACTAGAGCGACTTAGAGAGCATCGGCTATACGCCAAGTTCTCGAAGTGCGACTTCTGGATTGAGAGAGTTGCGTTCCTTGGACACGTGATATCTAGAGACGGGTTATCAGTGGACCCGCAGAAGATATCCGCCATTACAGATTGGAGGCGACCTGAGAGCGTCACGGAGGTTCGTAGCTTTCTAGGATTGGCCGGCTACTATAGACGATTTGTAAAGGGATTCTCACGACTGTCCCTACCGTTGACGCAGCTACTGCAGAAAGGAGTCAAGTACGAGTGGACTCCTGGGCGCGAGAGTAGCTTCGAGGAGCTCAAGCGCCATCTTGTCTCCGCGCCGGTTCTATCGATGCCTATCTCCGGCGTGGAGTACGCCGTTTATGCTGACGCATCCCGATACGGGTTAGGTTGCGTATTGATGCAGCATGGTCACGTCATCGCATACGCTTCGAGGCAGCTCCGCACGCACGAGCGGAACTACCCCACCCACGACTTAGAGTTGGCGGCCGTGGTCTTCGCATTGAAGATCTGGCGTCATTACCTCTACGGAGACAGGTGTAAGATCTATACTGATCACAAGAGCCTAAAGTACGTCTTCACGCAGAAAGAGCTCAACCTGAGGCAGCGGAGATGGCTCGAACTGATGAAGGACTACGACCTGGAGATATTGTATCATCCGGGAAAGGCCAATGTGGTGGCCGACGCCTTGAGTCGCAAGAGTCAGGTTAACCTGGCTACGATGATTACGCGACAGCACCATCTACTCGAGGATATGAGGCGACTCGACTTGTGGGTTGCTCCGTCCGAGGAGCTGATAGGCGAGACTAGCGATAGTCGCGAGGTAGTAGTAGCTTCCTTAGTAGTACAGCCGACCTTGACGGACGAGATACGACTAGCTCAGAGTAGCGACTTTCGACTTGAGAGGATTCGTGCCACGGTCACATCTGGTCAGCGTACCCCGTTTAGAGTAGACTACGAGGGTGCTTTGAGATTCGGTGACCGATTATGCGTACCAGATACGACATCCCTAAAGGACAGGATCCTTAGGGAGGCACACGACTCGGTCTACGCGATTCATCCTGGCGAGACGAAGATGTACCAAGACCTCAAGGGCTACTACTGGTGGAGGAACATGCGACGGGAGATCGCGAAGTTCGTTGGCAAGTGCCTGACTTGCCAAAAGGTGAAAGCCGATCGACAGCGACCACCAGGACTTCTACAGCCACTTAAGAAATCGGAGCACAAATTCGATATTATCACGATGGACTTCGTGACAGGACTACCTAGGACTAGTTCGAGAGACGACGCGATCTGGGTCATAGTCGACACTTTGACCAAAGTGGCACATTTTATTGCCTTTCGACATGGATTGACGGGAGAGGAAATGGCCCTACTCTATATGAGACATCAGCATAAGTTTCATGGAGTCCCGACTACGATCATATCCGATCGTGATCCTCGTTTCACGTCGCGTTTTTGGAGGAGTTTCCACGAGTCTCTCGGGACCGAGGTAGTATTTAGCACCGCCCATCACCCGCAGACGGATGGCCAGTCAGAGCGTACGATACAGACGTTAGAGGACATGTTACGATCATGCGCGCTTACGATGCAGGGCGACTGGACGGATCATCTGCACATGGCAGAGTTTTCGTACAATAGTAGCTACCACGCGAGTATCGGCATGTCACCATTCGAGGCATTATACGAGCACCGAGTCCGTACTCCCGTATGTTGGGGACCTACCAGTTCCTTCCGCCCTACCGTACCCCAGATGATCGAGGAGTGTACGGATAAGATGCGGATTATCCAAGACCGGCTTAAGACGGCACAAGATCGCCAGCGAAAGTACGCGGACCCAAAGCGCCGAGACTTCAGCATGGAGGTTGGCGAGCACGCACTTTTACGAGTTTCGCCCCGCAAGGGAGTTATGAGGTTCGGAGTCAAGGGCAAATTAGCACCTAGGTACATCGGCCCGTTTATGATTCTCGAGCGAGTCGGTCGCACCGCATACCGACTTGCATTACCTCCATCCCTCGCAGGTGTACACGATGTCTTTCACGTATCCCAGCTTCGACGCTACGTACGGAGTGAGTCACACGTGCTAGATTATGAGCCATTACAGGTCGAGCAGGATTTGACGTACGAGGCACGTCCGATTCGCATCTTAGACGTGCAGGAGATAGAGTTGCGGCGACGCACGATTCGTCGAGTGCTAGTACAGTGGGAGTATCATACTCCGCGTGAGGCGACATGGGAGCTCGAGGACGAGGTGCGAGAGCGCTATCCAGAGCTGTTCGCACCGACCGAGTAGTTTTCGATCGTTCGGGACGAACTTTTTATTAGGGGGGGAGAATGTTATAATCCGTAAAACTAATTTAGTTAATTAGTCTAATAATTAAGATTTGCGACTAATTAAAACCTAAATTAATTAGTTAGGTTAAATAATTAATCAATTGTTTAAATAAATTTATTAATTAGGTTAAATAGAAATTTAAAACAATAATAACATAACGATAAATTTATTTATGAACTGTCATATAGATATAAATGATTATTCAAACAAATTAGTGTCTTGAGAAATTTATAATTTAACGAACCGAATTGCGGAGATATCGATGACATCGGAGAATTTCGTATTATATTTCAAACGCGAAGTTAGTTCATCAATTTCGAATCGTTAAATTAATTGATCACGGGAGATTTCAGGTTAACCATATTGATTGTCTGAATTATCTCAACCCTCTGATTTTGATTTATGCACGGATCTTAAAGCCATCCCCTCTATATTTCTTTCTTTGACAACTGGCCCCATTCCCTTTTTCCCTCTGTTGTTTCCTCTTCTCCCTTCGCGCAAGTCAGAGAGGGGTGCCCTTTTCCCTCTTGGTTCGCTGAAACCCTAGGCCCACCCGACCTTCCTTCCACTGAAATGCGGGCTCCCCTCCGTTGCTCTCGCTCTCTCCATTTCTTCCTCCTGGAGAAGAGAGGAACCCCGAGCTTTTCCCTCTCTTTTTACTTCGGTGAGAAGCCATGCCCGCTCTCTCTCCTCTTTGAATGCCGCTGTCCCTTCGTTGCCAGTACTTCGGTACTTTGGGCGACTTTGTCGACCCTTGTCAGACACCTACTCTGAGACCCGTTGCTGTCCCGTCGGACCCGTCTGATTCGCCTATTAGAAGGCTATACTCTCCATTGAACGGGTTTTGCTCTCTCCCTCTCTCTCTATTTCCTCATAAGCTGAGATTTTTGCCTCTCTCTCTATTTTCGCCTTTCCCTCTGTTGCATGCAAAATCCCGAACCCTAGTTGTGACTGTGCTGATTTTGGGATTTCGGTTCCTTGGTGCTTTTCTCTTGTTGCTGGCTGAACCTTGAGGCGTTTCTATCTTGTGACGTTTATCGATTTCGTGACGGTCGTGAGGCGAGCGAAAGTTGGTACCGGCCAAGTTGCCTTCTGTTGTGATTTGCTTCCTTTACGGGTCAGCCGACCTACGTAGATTCCGACCCGTGGATCGATCCCGCTGAGGCTTGTACAGGAGCAGGCGAGGATTACGTGGGTCCCGGAGACTATTAGCGCGTTCTACCCCTACAGCCATCAGGTGTGGGATATCTGCATTATTCTTTCGTGGCGTACTCTTACCAGTCGACCACTTGACCTGACATTCGCACTTTAAATTTAGTAGATGCATTAGAGCATGTTTATCTTTTCAGAATTGTACTTAGGAATTGCACAAGCCCTTATAAATGGAAAATTTACCGTTTTCTTAGGAGTAGTGTAATTTAATATATATTATATTAGGTTATTAGCTTGTCTTCTTCTCGTAGAAGACAATATATTATTATTATTTTACGTGCATACGCATGCATTGGTGAGGGCTGAGCAGGGCTGAGTGACTTCGTTCCGTCTTGGTGTCACTTGGCATGGGACGGCCCGACAGCCACTGAGCCGAGCATCACTTGATTCTCGGATGGCCTTAGGATTTATATTATATGTATGACTTTGATTATATATATCTTTTCGATTCATTTTACCATTTCGTGCGGGCTGCGCGTCCAGAGGCACGGAGACGATTCGGGAGTTATCCCCCCCTACATTAGGAGCTACTTTGCCTAGAACGGGATTCCAAGCCGGGTAGTGTTGGGTAGAATCTTGTGCGAGGTTCCAAGACCGGCGAGTCTTGGGTAGAACCTTGTACGGGGTTCCAGCACCGGTTTGGGTAGAATCCATGTGTGATGTTCCTATTGATCTGGCCGGATGGTAGAGTTCTCTCCTGCTCATGAGGGAAGAGATTAACTTTTTACGACTTGCATTGTGAGATTTCTCCTATTGGATATGTTTGGATGAAGAATCGTCTAGAGTAAGGAAAATACACGAATTTTGGATATAACCATCGGCTAGCGTGCACTTGCCTACGGGTTGAAGTCTTTGGGGCAAAGCTCGATGCTATTAGGCATCAAGTATCTTTGCATCCACTGATCGCAGTCCTTGTGTTATGTCGCATTGAGATATAAATTCAATTTGGATGAATTTGGCACGGCACGGGGTGACAAAATTATCTGTATTATTACTATATCAATTTGTACACACGGTACCTATTGTACTGGACTCCGGTTGAGTATAATATTCCTCCTCATATTTTATTTTGGGAAATTTCATCATGTTGGCATAATAGGATAATCACATCATGTCATCTATTATATGTATATTTTCCTTTGTAGTTATTATGATAGGTTTTAAGTTCCGCAGCATGTGCATTAAAAGTAAACGATTATTGAACTTTACGTAGATTTCAAATTAAAAATGTGCTTTGACTTAAGAGGATCCCTGAAGGGATAATACTGGGTCACATACTGGGCGATCATTCGCTCATCCCCTCCTTTTTATGGATGTGGGCAGGTACAGAGTCTGACGGTCCGCAGCAGGAGGCGTCAGGAGCTGTCCCCGACGGTCACATCGCTTGATATAGATTAGGGACTTTTGTTTAGGATTTTGCGAGTCTGATGTTTTTGTTATATACATTGGACTCGATAGATTATGTATCCCTTTGACTAGTTATGTTTATTTTATTCCGAGGTGGATTGTATGGATGATCTGATATATCTATTATGTTATGTTTATTTATATTTATGACTTTGACTTGATTATTTTATTATTGCTTCCGCTGTGTTGATTATTGTATTTGTTTAGCCTTGCGTGTTTATTGATTTTTAGACACGAGGCGGGGATTGATCACACCCTAACCCGGAAATCCTGGTTTGGGGTGTGACAATTTCCAACCAAGTAACTTGAGAAATATTACAACATAATGGTTGTTTTCTTCATTTATTTTTTTTGATAAATTTTCTGACTTGCCTTTTTAAATTTAATCTCACTTTATAATTTGCAGGAAATCAAAATTTTAATCAGATTAAAACACGAAAGTATTATAAAAAAATCTTAATCAAGTTCAAAATACAAAAAATATTGCTATGTTTTATTGGAACAAGAATGTAAGTACTGTACTAAATTATTAGAAAGAAATTTAAAATAAAAAAACAATTAGAAGTTAAACAATCCTCATTAATATTTTTTTTTGGGACTAAATGTTAAAAAAAGGAACGTTCCTGCTCGAACTGTTTTGAGTGTTTGTATTCACTTGGGTTATTTAACACCATAAAAACACATAAAGCACTTAATTGTTTATTTGAAAACAATCAGAAGTCTTTTATATATAACTATTTTTCTAAATTTTGCATAATTTGTAATGCAATATCATTTCGCAATGATATTATTTTCTGAAAGACCATGGTACATACATGTGTCATGTTTGTACATGAGGAGTCTACACATAAAAAATCATGCAATTAAGATGAAACATTTTATACACACATAGTCACATAGATATCAAGTTTTATAATTTTATTGATACAAACAGTAGTTATCCTATTATTTTTTTTTTGTAATATAATATAGCTTAAGCACAACTTTTAAGACACATGATGTATTTGATTGTGTTTGATTTTTTTTTTTTTACATTTTTATAATAACTGTACACTTTCAATAAAAACTTTTTTTGACTAATGAAATATTTTGCCATTTTAAAAAAATAAAATTAGGGAGATTTAACTTTTCAAATTCTAATATTCATAAAAAAGATATTTGAATTTCGAACTTGTGATTTTCCACTGCAAAAGACATTGTCTTTTGCCACTAAATTAAAAAATTATTTTCATTTTATTTTTTTTACCCTATAATTTATTCACGAGCAACTTATTAGCAAATCAATTTTTAAATCACGGATCTTGTGATTATTCATACACCTAAAATAACACATTTAGGCATTTCATTCATACAAATGCCTCTCAATTCATGCTTGTTCATTCCTTAGATTATAGTTTTGCAAAAACAAAATTTCTTACATGTTGGACTAAAATTAAGATATTTCAATTTTTTTTTTATGTTTTTTATACAAATCAAGGCACATTGACAACTGTAATTTTTGGTATAGTTATTTAATGTAATTATTACACTGGTGCCATGTGTACTAAGACCAGCTTCTTTTTTACTGTTGTTGTTTAAATGCAAAGAAAGAGGATTCTCCAACTCCAAGTCTCCATCCTTGAAAGATATTTTAAATCATGTCATGTCAATCATTCCATTTGTGTTTCAATTGACAAAATATATCAATTTGGGATTCCCATCCTTTTTTTATTTTATTTAGATGTTGCTTTAAAAGACATCAAATTACCCGATTTGACTAAATAGGTCAATTGATTAAAGAAGTTGAATGTAGAATCTTTTTGTTTTCGTTTTGAGTGAGGCTACGGTGCTATGCATAGCACGGATTGGGTCCGTGCTACGGCTCAAAATTTGACTTTTTAAAATTTTAACGGTCGATCCGAACCGTTCAACATAATTATAAAATAAATATGTACTTGCAAATCAAATTTTACATTTTTTTGAATTTTTTTACTATTTTTTTTAGATATGATGTTTTTGGATGGTCCAGAATGTTCAGATCAAGTGATTTTCGAAAAAATAGTAAAACAAATTCGAAAAAATGTAAAATTTGGTTTGCAAGTACATATTCATTTTATAATCGTGTTGAACGGTTCGGATCGACCGTTAGAATTTTGAAAAGTCAAATTTTGAGCCGTAGCACGGACCCAATCCGTGCTATGCATAGCACCGTAGCCTCACTCTTTGGTTTTTCTATTTGTTTCCAATGTTTTCCAGAGATCAAATTGTTCAACTGAGTAATTATGCGTCTCTTAAAAAAAATATATATATATATATATATATATATATATATATATATATATATATTATTCTAGAGTTTGTCGCATTTTTTAAACATTGATTATGATATAATTTTATCACAACTATTGACATGCCGGAGCTTGATCAGTAAAATAAATAAAAAATCAATTTATATATATCTCTATTTTCAAATACAAAGCAAAATACTTTACAATTATTTCTGAAAAAAAAATGAAGAAAAATTTCCCCCAATTCTTTCTCTATTGTCACCAGTTTTACCACATTATTGTATTTATTGTACTAGCGTTGCACATGTTTATATATACACGGAAATTGATATGCAAACATATCAACTTAAAATACAATGGAGAAATCAAACAACATTTAATTCTCAATACTAATTTTACAGCTTACTAAGAAAAATTTACTACTTCATACTTGATAACATGATTGTAAAGTAGCCTGAGTCCAGTCGAGCTACAAAGCTTGAACTTTAGGGGTGCAAAAAGATCGGATAGTGGTAAAATCATATTTGTATCCATTTTGATATATGTATATATACATAAATATTTTCATAATATTTAGTAATTTATATGGTATTTATCTGTTATTCAGATATGAATAATTAAAATTCAAAATCATATCTGTATCCGTATCCGCATGGATATTCGGATATTGGATATCCGTATTTAATTTTCGGATACAGATACGGATATGGTCGGATAATATCGGACTCGTTTGCACCCCTATGAACCCGGCCATGTCAGCTTCTCCTTACAATGAGTCGAAACAAAAAAAATCAAATTAATTTTTGTTTTGGTAAAAGAAGAATATTTAATATTTACCTCGTCACGTTGTGTTGTGAGTAGCTCAGTAGTAGACTAGTAGGTTGGCTAGAAGGCTACTATACTAGTCTATAACTCATAATTAATGGGTATTAAAAATGGATATCTCCAGTTAGTAATGAACAGGTTCAAAAATTGTTCGGATTCTCTGTTTCATTGCTTCTAAAGAGGTTGTCTGCGTGCACTGAACATAGATCACTCAGAGAACCCATTACAAATATCGCCGCGCATATACGTAACAGACAATGGAGATTCTTTTGTTCCCAGTAAACAACAAAAGATTTAGGAGCGCAGGGCCCGGGATTTCCGCAAATGGTATACGAAGACCAGGTTTATCTGAAAATACCAATCTAAAACGGGAAATCTCTCTGCTTACGGAAACTGACACATTGAATGAAGTCTCACACCATCTTCGCGCCTTTTCCCATTCCCATCTGTAACTTTTCAATATTTCCCCTGTTAAATTTATTTATTACAACTCAAACTCTAGATGGGAATAAAAACTATAATGTAATATGAGAATGATATTAAAGTTATAGCAAATTTGTATACAATTGATTGATCTAAATTTATATATAATAGACATAATTTTTTAATTTTTTTTTTTTTTTAAATTTGTGACTTATTTAAGGATGCACAAGTAGTACATTTAGTTAAGAGTAGAGTTTAAATGCTACAAAGGTTTTTTGCCTCATCATGCCCCAACAACATTATTTCTAATTGCAAAGTTTAAACAGTCGATCCGAACTGCTCGATATGATCTTCGTATTAAAATGTGTTTGGATACAAAATTTTATATTTTTAAAATTTTTTTTGCTATCTTTTAAGATAGGTACAAAGCCACTTGTTTTTAGAAGATTGTGGACCATTCAGAAATAATGATTTTGTACATCTCTAAACAATTAGTAAAAAAATTCTAAAAATTCTAAAATTTGTTATTCAAACACATTTTAGTATGAAGATCATGTTGAAATAGTGTATTGAAAAGGGGCCGGGCCGGGCCGGGTCGGTCCGGTCCAAACCCGCCCGGTCCTCGGGTTGACTCGGGCACGGGTTAGCCCGGGTCAACGGGTTGAGTCGGGTAGGGGGAGTCGGGTTGGGGTCTGACTCGGCCGATCCTAACCCGGTCTAAACCCGGCGGGTTAGGTCGGGTCGGGGGTCGGTCCGATCCGGGTAGGTCCGGTCCGATTTTTTTTTTTTCTGTTTCCAGAGAGGGAGAGAGGGGCAGAGGGCCAGACGTTTATTTTTTTTTTTTGCATTTTTTTTTCTATTTTTTTTATTTGAACTCAATATATTTTTGTTATAACAAAATCAAATTAAGTTAAAACCGAATTTTGTTAAAACCAAATTAGTCTAAAACTAAATTATTCTAAAACCGAGATATACCGAATTAGTTTAAAACCGAATTATTTTTTATCTTTAAAACCGAATTATTTTAAAACAATAGATTTAAAAACAAAAGTTACCCTCCTCCTTTATTCCGGGCTTGGGACCGGCTATGTAAAATAACATAGGCGGAGTTCTAACTTTTTTTTGTTAGTAATTATTCTTTAAAATGAAACAATTGAAATATTTAGAAATTATAATTTAAAAAAATAACAATAAAGATTAAAAGAGGTTAGAATTTTATACCGACACTACCTATCTAGTAGTTGTTGTGCATATACCATAGGTCGCTCTCTTGCTCACCGTCTGAATCCTCGTTAGGCTCAGGTCCCTCGGTACCGCTTTCTTGAGTGTCGACACCGGATGATGACGCTTCCAATCTCATGGCATGTTGCGTACGATTTTCAGCATCAATCCAGTCTTTCAAGCACACAAGTCTCTCGAAAACATGTGCACCCAGCTTACTTCGTTTATCGGTAAGGATCCTGTTCGCCGAGCTAAAACAGGATTCAGAAGGGACGGTTGACACGAGCACGGCAAATATGTCGCGGGCCATCATCGCCAGTGTTGGATAGGCAGTTGCATTCCTCCTCCACTAATCCATGAAGTCAACTCCTTCATTTTCGGTGGTCCCCAAACAGTAGCTCATTAACTCGTTCGTGTTACCTTGGGATCCCGTCGGGTCGTCATCATCCTGAAAATCGCCTAACAATCCAGTACTGCTGTGTGTGGATAGACTATTAAAACAATAGAAAAAATTAGTGGACAAATAATGTAGATATTATAAATAATAAATATTAAAAACATATGTATATTTATATTCATACCTCACGCCACCGGTCGAAGGCGGTTGGTCGGCATTTCTTCTTTCGTAATATACGGCAAACATGTCGTCCAATGCATTTTGTACGTGGGGATCCTCGTCCCTCCAATTTAATTTTAGATTTTTCTTGTAGGCTACGAGTATATTTACCGTGAACTTCTTATTGTATGCCGGATGGAGGCAGTTTGCGAGAACGGTCAAGAGGGGTACCTCTTCCCAATATTTAAGAAATTTTGCCTTCATGGCTGCTACGATCGGATAGAAAGGGGAATCCTCACTATCCCTATCTTTCATATCACGGTACACCTTGAAAATATAGTAGAGATGGTGCAGCAACTCATGTGCCGTCGGTGAGTACGAGCAAGATAATTTCATGGTTGCGGTGAAAAAGGTTCCAAGGAATTGTGCAAGCTGTATTATTCGCTGCCATTCGGGGTCGGTGAGTTCCAAAGCTTGTCCTTCGTTCGTCGATCTCAACATCTCCCCTATAGCAGCCTTGTAAGGAATGCATCGGTGCAGCATCCTGTAGGTGGAATTCCAACGGGTATCTATATCCCAAGGTACCCTCATTTTGCCCAAACCTATTCTTTCGCACAAAGCTGCGAAATTTTGTTGTCTTTCTTGGTTTGAATAAATATGGGCAAGACCTCTCTTGAATTTAATTATCAAGTCCTTTACGGCTTCTACCTTAAGACCATCTTTTACGGTAAGGTTTAGTATATGGCAATCACACTTTTGGTGAAACAGTGCACCATTCATGATTGGGTTTAGGGACCGGATGAAATGATCGATGGACGCTACATTGTTGCTAGCATTATCGAATGAGATAGAAAAAATCTTGTTCCGTAAATCCCTTTTGAGATTATATTCTTGTAAAACCTCAATAATTGAATGGTAAATAATTTGTGCAGTGTGCGGGGATTCTAACACCCGAAAACTTAAAACCCGTTTTTGTAAAATCCAATTCTCATCGATCCAATGACCGGTAATACAAGAGTACCCTAGGCCGTGTTTACCGGCAGTCCATATATCGGAGGTAAGGGAGACATTATAATTTGCATATCCAAATGTAGCTAATAGGTCATTTTTCTTTTGGATAAACTGGTTTTTCATTTCACATACCATTTTTCTATGATGGATTCTCTTATACAATGGTTGAGCACACCCACGAATCACTAGCCGGGCAAAACTACTACAATTACCCATACTAATTGGTTGTTCCTTGTGGGTAATATATCGGGCAAATTCTTCAAGCATTATTTTTTCATCATATCTTTGGTGGGTTCTACTACCATCCGGGTTCATAAGGGTTTGGACTAACCGCGGGTCTGCATTTTCTTGCGGTAGGTCACCCTTTTTTGCATGACCTTCGGCATGTTTCTTAAATGTGGACATACCATTTGCAAGTTTATACTCGTAAATAACTTTGCAACCGCGTACCTTACATTTTAAAGTATGCACAACTCCATTTGGATGAAAGGTCTTTTGATAATACCGCCAAAAATCAGCCTTGTATTCGGGCGCCTTGGTTTTCCTCTTCTTCGGTGGTTCGATGGGAATGAGAGCAACAACTTCGGCTTGGGTTGCGGGGACAACTTTGACTTGAATTTCCGGGACACTTGTTGAGGGACAGCTTCCTATAAGGGCGGTGTATTGAGTCGATCCTGTAGATCCAGTACCTGCTCCATATGAAGGGTTAGAATAATAGTAATTAGGTGGTGGCATTTGGGAGGGATTTTGTGGATAATAGTTAGGATCTTGTTGATGATAAATAGGTGGTGGCATTTGGGAGGGATTTTGTGGATACGGCGGTTGCATTTGTGCGGGATCTTGTGAAAGCCTACTTTCTATTGCGTCCATATTTTGATGGTATCCAGATGGCATAGGGTCGAATAAATCGGCGGAAGCTCTATGCATCCAACTTTCGTCCGCCATTTGTTCTACATATTAAAATTAAATCCATTCAAAATAAATCCGAAATTATCTAACCTATTTAAATGTAAATCTAAATTCAATATAAATTAGATTAAATGTAAATTAAATCTAAATTAAATTCAAATCTAAATTAAATCTAAATTAAACCTAAATTGAATTCAAATCTAAATTAAATTTAAATTAAAGTAAGTAGAAGAAAAAAAAAACAAGGCTCATGAAGAGCCTCTGGCCGAACTTCAAAAGAAAAAGAAAAAGAAAAAGAAAAAGAAAAAGAAAAAGAAAAGAAAAAGAAAAAGAAAAAATAAGTGTAATTCAAATTTAAAAAAAAATAAAGTTTAATTCAAATTTAAAAAATAAAGTCTAATTCAAATTTTAAAAAAAAGTCTAATTCAAATTTTAAAATTTTAAAAAAATAACTCTAATTCAAATTTAAAAGAAATAAATTCAATTCAAATTTAAAAAATAAAGTCTAATTGAAATTTAAAAAATAAGTCTAATTCAAATTTTAAAAAAAGGTCTAATTCAAATTTATAAATTTAAAAAAATAACTCTAATTCAAATTAAAAAAATATATTTAAGAAAAAATAAGTCTAATTCAAATTTGAAAATTTTAGGTCTAGTTCAAAATAAATATAACTTGTTCTAACTTATTTTAAAAATCTATTTTAAAACAACAACTTATAACTCTAACAAAATAAAATATAAATTATTTCTCTAACCTATTTAAAAGTAAAATCCGAATTTCAAATCTAAATTGAATTCAAAAATAAAATATAACTTATTTCTCTAACCTAAATTGAATTCAAATCTAAATTAAATATAAATATAAATTAAATATAAATTAAATTAAATTATAAAAAAAAAACTGCCTTTGCCGAACTTCAAAAGAAAAAGAAAAAAAAAGAAAAAAAATAAGTCTAATTAAAATTTAAAAGAAATAAAGTTTAATTCAAATTTAAAAAATAAAGTCTAATTCAAATTTAAAAAATAAGTCTAATTCAAATTTAAAAAAAGGTCTAATTCAAATTTTAAAATTTTAAAAAAATAAAATATAACATATTTATCTAACAAATCTATTTATCTAACCTATTTATAAATAAAATAACTTATTTTACAAAGTAAAATCTAACCTATTTCAAAATAAAATACAATAATCTAACATATTTAAAAATAAAATTTAAAATCTAACATATTTGAAAATATTCAAATGTAACCTATTAAAAATAAAGATAACATGTTTAAAAATAAATCTAACTATCCAACAAATTCAAAAATAAAAAATAATTAAAAAATCTAACCTATTTAAGATAAATCCGAATTTTAAAAAATAAAATCTAGTCTATTTCAAAATAAAATAACTTATTTTAAAAAATCTAACCTATTTATCTAACCTATTTATAAATAAAATAATTTATTTTAAAAAGTAAAATCTAACCTATTTCAAAATAAAATACAATAATATAACAAATCCAATAATCTAACATATTTAAAAATATATCTAAAATCTAACATATTTGAAAATATTCAAATGTTACCTATTAAAAATAAAGATAACATGTTTAAAAATAAATCTAACTATCCAACAAATTCAAAAGTAAAATATAACTAAAAAATCTAACCTATTTAAGATAAATCCGAATTTTAAAAAATAAAATCTAGTCTATTTCAAAATAAAACAACTTATTTTAAAAAATCTAACCTATTTATCTAACCTATTTATAAATAAAATAACTTATTTTAAAAAGTAAAATCTAACCTATTTCAAAATAAAATACAATAATCTAACATATTTAAAAATATATCTAAAATCTAACATATTTGAAAATATTCAAATGTATCATATTAAAAATAATGATAACATATTTAAAAATAAATCTAACTATCCAACAAATTCAAAAATAAAATATAACTTATTTCTCTAACCTATTTAAAAATAAAATCCGAATTTCAAAAAATAAAATCTAACCTATTTCAAAATAAATCCGAATTTCAAAATAAAATATAATAATCTAACAAATCCAATAATCTAACATATCCAATAATCTAACATATTCAAAAATAAAATCCAATAATCTAACATATTCAAAAATCTAACATATCCAATAAAATATAACATATTCAATAATCTAACATATTCAAAATTTAACAAATAAAATATAACATATTTATCTAACAAATCTATTTATCTAACCTATTTATAAATAAAATCCGAATTTTAAAAAATAAAATCTAACCTATTTCAAAATAAATCCGAATTTTAAAAAATAAAATCTAACTTATTTCAAAATAAATCCGAATTTCAAAAGAAAATATAATAATCTAACAAATTCAAAAATAAAATCCAATAATCTAACATATTCAAAAATAAAATCCAATAATCTAACATATTCAAAAATAAAATCCAATCATCTAACATATTAAAAAATCTAACAAATATAACATTTATTCGAACAAACAAATATAACATTTATTTGAACAAACAAATAAATCTAGCTTATTTATCTAACAAATTTAAAAATAAATCCGAATTTAACAAAGAAAAACTAACAATATCTAAAAATTACTAACAATATCTAACAATTACTAAAAATTACTAACAACTACTAAAAATTATCTAACAATTACTAACAATATCTAAAAATTACTAAAAATTACTAACAATTACTAACAATTACTCAAAATTACTACAAATTTCTAAACATTACAACAATTACTAAAAATTATCTAACAATTCCTAACAATTACTAAATTTACCTATTTAAACTAATTCTAATTATTTAACAATTACTAAAAATAAATCTAACCTTTTAATCTCGCGGAAAAATCTTGCGGGAGGTAGAATGAAAAAAATCCTTCGTAATTCCTCTACTTTCGTCTTTCGTATTCCTTTGTGTATTTGTAGAATGAAATAAATTGCAACTCTTTTTTTTTAAACAATAAAAATAAAATTTGAGAATAATAAAAATATTGAGAGTATGAGAATATGAGATTGAGAGAATGAGAGATTGAGAATAATGAGTGTGAGATGTGAAAATTTATGAAGAATGAGGGTATATTTAAGGTTGTTTTTTTGGGGGGGGGGAATTGTACCGTTAAAAACTCAAAAAAATTTGAATTTTCAGTGGGGGGGTCGGGTTGGCTCAGGTCGGGTCGGGTCCCGCCGGGTTAGACCTGGGTTTTGGGGGGTTAAGTCGGGTTTGACCCGGGTTAGGTCGGGTTAGGTGGGGTTCACCCGGGTTCGGCCGGGTTTGGGGGGGTTCAGTCGAGTTTTGGGTCGGGTTAGGTCGGTTCGGGTCGGGTTTAGGCCGGTCCGGGTCGGGTTCGGGTAGACAGGTTGAAACGGTGGGGGGAGGTTGGGTTTCGCCCAGAAAACCGCATCCGACCCGTTTTAAACCCGACCCATCCCTTTAGGACGGTTCGGGTCGGGTTCATGGTCGGATCCGGGTCCCGGGTTTGCGCGGGTCGGGTTGGACCGGGCGGGTATAATCAATACACTAGGTTGAAAGGCTCGGATCGATTATTTAGACTTTAAAAATAGAGATAATGATGTTGGGACATAATGGGGCACAAAACCAATGGGGCATTTTAACCCTACTCTTTAGTTAAATAATATTAAGCCATTCATAAAATGTTATAATTGATACAAAGATGATGTTATGAATTCCATAAATAATGTAAAAAGAAAACCAAAAGGTTTTTAAAAAAATATTTAATATATTCTTAAGAATTATTTTAACAATTAAATTATATAGAAATTACTAAAAAAATGTTTAAACTGACGAGATTTTATAATGATTTGATAGAAAAGGTTTATTTTACCAGTAATTATTGGCCCAAAATCAACTTTTACCAGTAATTACTCAAATACAAAGTTTATTTTACCAGTAATTACTCATGCACGAAATTAAATTTAGCAGATACTGAGGTATCTCATTGCAAATTTACTTCGGCTCTTTCCGATATTGGGAACCATAAAAACACCGAGTCCGAATTCTCTGAGGTAACAGAATATTTGTGTTTATATCCCGACCGTCCGATCAGAATACAGCTCAATCCAGTGCGAGGTGGAATGCACTGGTACTTTAATATTCGTGCCGTAGTAGATCGGACAGTCTAGATATAAACTCAAAATTTCTGTTACCACAGGTGAATGATTTTCAAATAACTGAAGTGTATTATTGAACTCTCTCAGCTGATCTGATTTATTTCCTTCCATTAATGCCTTTTATTTCTTTACATTTCCCTGCCGTCTCGTCTCTCTCTCTCTCTCTCAATGAATTAGTAGTACATAAAAAAATGGTTCCGGTGGAAGACGCCATGGCTGCTCTCATGGCGGAGCTCGTTCAACCTCTCCTCCCCATAAAAATGGATCATAAACATAAACCTTCCATTTCTCAGCAAGAAGCTGTCGCCAAACAGGTACGATCGAGTAGAGCTTGTTTGTTTAATGAACCGATCTTTTTCTCATTTCATTTTTTGTAAATTTTTCTTCTTGCTCAAGGTACGAGTCGAACTTTGTTCTATTTTCATCAAAATTCAATTAAATAAGCTGAGATTCTTTTTTTTTTTTTTTGGTTCTGTTCTTTTTCTCGTCTTTCATAGAAAACTTGTGTTGTCAAGTAAAAAGTTGGTACCATTTTTTCAAAAAAGGCTGTGAGGTTTTACAAGGAATTATAAAAAAAATGAACATTATTTAAAATACTTACAGTTGCAGTTTTGTTTCTGTTTAAAATTCTTTAGGGGAATTGAAGCTATAAACTGTAGAAAAGCCATGTTTTATTTGATTTGAAGATATTCACCTCAATACAAAATAACAACAAAAGAAAGTGAAAAAAGAACTTATAAATCTCTGTTTTGAAAGGTTTATGTTTCTGTGTCTTTTCTGTGGCTTCAATTGAGTTATCTTTCTGTGTCTTTTCCAATTTTACACTAGTTGTCAGAGAAAATTTCTTCTCTTATCTATTATGCATTAATGCATACTTGAAAAGGGTTGTATGCCTGGTAAAACCCCTCAAAACCATGCCTGGAATTCTGATCACATGTAACAAACTAACAACAACTGTGTGACCTCCATATGGCCACAGAGATCCGGAAACTTGATTCATTGGAGGTGATCAGAATTCCAGATGTAGTTTTGTAAATATATATCAAGTTCGTTTGAAGAGTTCTGTTATTGAGGAGTTATATAACATTCTAGCAATTGCAATTAATTTTTTTTCTCTGGAGTTGCAGATGCATGCGGTTGTACTTCTCTACAATTACTACCACCGGAAGCAGTGCCCGCAATTAGAGTTTCTCTCCTTAGAAACTTTATGCAAGGTGGCTGTTGTTGCCAACAGTCCCCTCCTGTCTTATATGGACAAAACCGCTTTGTGTTCAGAAAATCTCTCTCTGGTGGAGAAATCCATCATGCGTGCTTGCAACATATCAAAGGCATTGTGGGACCATGATACAAGAACGATGGAGACGTGGCCGGTTGAGAAAGTGGCGGTGTTTTTATTTGATGAGAAGAGAGAGAAATGCTTTCTCGAGAGGGACACCTTTGTCAAGGGGGTGTTTTCACTTGTGGAGATAGAGGTAGAGGGGCAGATTTTCACTTGTGAAAACTTCACACTCTCAAAGGTTGAAAGTCGGACTGGTACGTAAAAATTTGTATATACTGTAAAATCTATGTATCAGCTGGTTGATTCATAGAAAATTTTACAAATTATTGTTTTCGTTGTCTAAAATAGGTATCAACCGGGTGAATTTGCGTACTTTGTACAGTCGTCAGACATATTCCCTCAGCAAAGAAAAGTCAAGGGTGATGGTTTTGTTGATGGAATGCTCAAAGCCGCCAACTGTCAGTGAGTTTGTAGAGATCCCCATGAAAGATGTACTCAACAAGTAGTGATCAAAATCTGCCCCTTCTATTTTTTTTAAATTCTACTTGCTTGTATTTGTTTATAAATTTAAGTTCACATTTGAATAACATGATTGGTGCAGTTTGAAAGGTTCAGTTATCACAAGTGGCTCGATACCTGAACTAACGCCAGTTGCTCAATTCTTTCTCTTGCTGCCTTATGCTGATATCATTTCTGACTGGCTGAGGTATGTATTCATACCAGTACTTGGTGAGTTATCTTTCTGTGTAATTGGGACATGGAAAATGAATTATCTATGTATGTTAGCTTGCTACCAATTATAAGTTCTATTTAAAATATGTAAAAGTTTTGGATAAATAAATTTGTTGTTCATTTTTTTTCTTTTTTTTGATGGTTGGTGGCAAATAGCCAGTCAACAATTTGTATTAAGTTGTTTATCTTTTTTCTCAGTAAACCGAAATCAGAGCTAGAAAAGGAGCTTGAAAAGAGAGAGGGGAAACCAACACAGTCAAACAAGACTCCAATGAAGATCAACAATGAGCAAGTTCAAGTAAAAAAGCAACTATCTAACGGATCTCTGAGGGAAAAGGGAAAAAATGAATATGGCAATCCTGACAACAAAAGAGAGCACAACCCCTCTATTACTGTGCCTTGTAACAACTCTTCTGCGAAGAATATGACATCTTTGGCGGGGCCCTCAAACAATTGCTCTCTAAACAATTGCCTTTCTGAGCTTTCTGGCATTGGTACTCTTAGATCAGTAAAGTTAGGAGCGGAAGTTGGTAATAACAGTGGGGAGAATGGTACTGCTAAAGAAATTACCAAAGATGTTAAACAAGAGAATGGTAACACAAGCAAGGTATGTTTATGCTGAAAAATCAATTCTTGCCGATTGGTGTATTTCTTTATTGGTGCCCATAACTGTTGAACTGTAGCCGACCTGAACCAAAGGTAGTACATAAAGAGGTTTATATGTTTTGGTCTTCTGAGTCTTTTTTGACATGCTATTCTTTGGACCTGATCATGCAAATAACATACTGAAATTGTCACGTAAGTTGGGATGACATGCTTTAGTTTATATATATAATGTTGCATGAGAACTTGTCCCTTTTGTTACGCTTTTTTGTTTTTTTTTTCTTCCTATTCAGGAACTAATGACAGTAAACTCAAAGCCATGCACTCGTACAAAAAGGGCAATCATTGAAACCTATGTTAAGCAAGGTATATATAATATTCTTCTACCAGTGTTTGCAAGAAATAAGACAATAATCGAAGAGTGAGGCTATGGTGCTATGCATAGCACCAATGGCTAGTGTACTACGGCTCAATATGGTACTTTTTAAAATCCTAATGGTCGATCCGAACCGTTCAATGTGATATCCATATGAATATGTACTTGCAAACTAAATTTTATATTTTTTTGAATTTTTTTACTATTTTTTTAGATAGGTAGAAAAATCAGTGTTTTCTGAAAATTCTGGACCATCAAAATTCTACCTATCTAAAAAACTAGTAAAAAAATTCGAAAAAATATAAAATTTAATTTGCAAGTACATATTCATATGGTTATCACATTGAACGGTTCGGATCGACCGTTAGGATTTTAAAAAGTATCATATTGAGCCGTAGTACACTAGCCATCCGTGCTATGCATAGCACCATAGCCTCACTCATAATCGAATGTCATAAAACAATCATCTTTTTGCAGAGATAGTTCCATTTGCGATGAAAGATATTCCATCTTGCGTATCTCGTCTGATGAAAATAAGGGATCATTTGGTTAGTGAATTTATTTTACCCATTTTTATATATTCTACCTTGTAATATGTGTTATTTTTCATTAGGTTCCAAATTGTAAGTAGATGTTTCCTTTAATTTAGTTTTTGCATTGCAGTGTGAAAATCAGCGAAAGCTTGAAGATAAGGTTGCTCAGTGTGAGATGGACATTGAGACCGTTAGATGTGGTACACTTGTATAATTATCACTTTTCCCCTTTGTATTCTATAAACAATTTTCTCACTCTTGTGTTAAATCAACAGGCATTTTACAGTCAGATCAGGAATTACAGTGTCAGTTATAATGTCCTTTGATTTTTTTCTTCTACTTTTCTTTCTTTTCCAATTTGAGACTTGTAACTGGGTTAGATTTTTGAGATTGTCATTCTAGAAAACTTACTTTCCCGACCTCATTTCTAAATAATATCTCAGTTTTGTTATTTATTTACTTTTTTTTTTTTTTCAAATATTTGTAGAAGGAGAGATGACATCAGAAGTGGAGAAAATTGTAGAAAGGTGGGAAAACGCAATTTCGAGTGAAGGCCAGCTTGATGCCTCTGATGGATGTCTAAATCCAAACAAAAAGAAGAAATTCAAGCGCAGGAGTTCATGCCAGGTATTTCATTTGGTGAAGCTACTGTTATTTTTGAAAATTGTAATTATCATATATATACTTGTAAATCATATGAAATATTCTAAAACTAATACATGTACCCTTATCTTTTCCATTTTTGTCAAAGAGATGCCAAAACACCTCTTTTTACGGCAGCTCATTCTGTATAAATAAGGGAGAAAAAAAGGAATGATTCCCTGTAAAGAAATTAGGGCGCAACTTTGTTTTTGCACACAACAATACTTTGAGTGGTTGACATTATCCATTTGAATTTTTAAAGGAAACTTCTCGTGACATAGCAAGCTCAAATACTTTCTCTTGCTGTTGCTTTCATCTTAGTTTAATATTTTACATAACTCCATGATTTTTCTAATGTATGTTCCTATGACAAAGAGGTTTACTTATCATTTATATCAAATTTTGCCAGCTACTGGATGACTTCTGTAGGGATAACGAACTGGCATTACCAAGATACCACGTGCATCCAATATCCAATGGTAAGATCAATGGAGTTTTTGTGTGTAAGCATTTTTTTGTATTGGTCTTAAATGGGCCCGGTACCAAGGGCCTATACAGTAAAGAAATCTTGTATAATTTTGGTTTGGTCAGTGCTTATGTAATTATGAGTTACTTTAACTTTGAAATTTTTTATTATTGTAGGATTATACAAGGCAAGTGCAACACTTAAAAGCAAGGGTATTGATTGCATGGTTGAGAGTGACTTGAAGAAGAATCCTCATGAGGCGAGGGAAGTTGCAGCATGGTTTTTGATGCGGAAATTAGATGAAATGGAGGAAGATTAGGGTTTGTTCCTTCATGCCAATGTTTAAGATCTCTCTCAGTTAGATGTATTTACCGGTACCATGTCATGTCAGCATTAATTGCTATGAATCATGGACAATAGATGTGTCATACTTTTTATAGACATGATGCAGATAGTATAGATCATGTTTACAATGTTAGATTAAATTAAGATCTATTTTTGAAAATTGTCAAAATTATTAACGTAAACAATTGATCTCTCTAGTTATGAGTCATTTAATAAATGCTACAGATAAAAAATCGGTGTGGTTATTTCTGGCTAGGTGGGTCCCTGACTCAAGCTTACGCCAATTAGAATTTATCTTATAATTCAATCGGATACGGGCGTTGAAGGAAAGCCCACATAGACTGGGCCTTTTACCAAAAAAAAAACTGAGCCTTTTTACTCCTTTAATTGTAATTTAACTCATATTTCATGGCAATGAAATGGGCATTTAATATGCCTTTTATCAAAAAAAAAAAACTGGGCCTTTTAAGGCTCAAATGCCAGGTGTTCCTCGTAACAAAGATTAAAATAAAAAACATAGATTATGGGAAAAGTTAAAATGTTGAGCCCAATAAAGCATTCCTACTGAAAAGTGGAAACCTTACAAGTTACAAGTCAAGCCAAGTCTCCCTCAAATCATTATTTTATTAACCCACTCACAAGTGTCAAGTCACATCCCTAATTGCTTTATTTGTCGTTTTGGCAAATCCAAAGCCTACTAGTGGTTTCTGTCAGGTAACATAATATTTTTATTTGGATCACGACCGTCCGATTAGAATCCGGACTAGTTTAGTGCAAGAGGAACGCACGGAGCTGCTTAATAATCGTGCATAGTCTGATTGAACGGTTCATATCCAAACATATATATATATATATATATATTTTGTTACCTCAGGTGATACGAATTCAGAGATATACCATCAATCTATTCTGTTGTCATTTGTTCGATGAAATGAAAATCACATTAATATATAAATACATACATACATACATACATATTCCTTTCTTGCTATGAATCATTTTGAGTTCAACTCCTCTTCATTGGATGATGCTGATTCCTGACAGATTTAAACTACTTACTTCCAACTCAATTGAATTAATGGTTGCTAATCTTAGTGTATAATATATATTTGGAAAATTCATTTGTTAGAACTAGACTTTGATAGTTGAGGTAGATTTGTATAAAAACAATAGGATTTGAAATTCACCTTTATATGTTGGATAGTTAGAACCAGATATGAACAGATAAAATTAATTGATTGGATTTGTAGAATAAAGAAATCCCCTTTTAAACTACTTCACTTGGCATACTAAGGATAAACACAAATTTTCTCCCTTGTTAGGTAAGTAGTAAAACATTGACTCCTTTACCTCAAAAAGAGAGAGTATAAAACACAAGGTTCCCTGTCAGTAGGGCCCACACACTCAACTATCCATAGTTGAAGTGTATCCAAAGCAAGATTCGTCTATTATCTTCCTATTTTTTTTTTTTACAAAAAATAAATAAATAACTAGTAAACTTTACCAATGAAAGCAATCAAAAGTTAAAGAAATGGAGAAGAGATGGATTGGAGGAGCAGGGAACGGAGAAAGCAATCAAAAGTTTGAAAAAATAAAAGGCAGCGATGAGGACCGACGGGAGTATTAGTTTCCCAATGAATACTTAATTATAACACCCAGACCCAACACCCAATGACCCAACACCAACCAACCAAGAGGTACAAATTTCTCCTTTCGAAGCAGCTTCGCGATACTGCCTTTGGCATGCTATTCATAATTTATTTTCAAGGGCACACACTTCACACTTCACACTTGACTTGTCCATTGTCCATTGTCCATTGATAAGAAGGAATAATTGCACGCGCTTATTTCAGTGTTTTAATTGCACAGAAGACCTATCTCCGTCCCTTCTCCAGTTAGAAGGTCACTTCTCCAGAGAGAGAGAGAGAGAGATAGAGAGGGGAGATGAGCAGCCAGAATCGATTGCTCAAGATTAATTTTCCCGGGAGAGCTCAAACTCTAAATTCAACAGTACAGGTACACTATCTATGTATTATTTCCTCTTTTAAGTTAGAATTGCTTGCTTCTGTTTTACCCCCTTTTCAACATGATTACTAACAGATCCGATCAACTGATCAAGAGACGAGAAATGATGCTTTATTTCTCTCACAACTTTTCACCAAGTTATGCATATATTGATTTTTGCTTAATTATCAGATAAATTTTAAAAACAAATATGTATTTAATCGTTTTTTATATTTGCATATATTTTATGAAACTATATTATTTTACATAAGTTATACTATAAAAAATAAATAAATAAGGGATAAAAATCCAACCCTTCTAACTTGTTTTTTTTTTTCAAATTGGAAGTTTAGAGAGGAATTGTCCAAAATTAGAAAGTTTGTGGTTGTTTGGTTCAATATAATAGTTTGGATGATGGAGTTATTATTCGAAAAGTAATATATTTCATTCCCTTTTGGTGATTAGCTAAACAAAAAAGAAAATTAATTGGACTCTACTTTAATTTGATCTCCATAGACGCCTATTGACAGTACAGAAAAGGTACCTTTGCATCATGTAATTCAAACATAGAATGAACAAACAAAGTATTAGTAGCATTTGTGGTGCTGTACATAAGATCTCTTTTGCTTTTGGTACTCATGGAATTAAAAACAAACTCATAAATATTTTTTCTTGACCACAATTTATCAATTTTTCTTGTCACTGTTAAATTAATTTCTTTGGTACTACAAATAAAGCATGCACAGAGATGCAAAAACACGGTAATTATAGTTGCAATAATCTACAATAAGAGTACTGAGTTATTTTTTTGTTCATTTTTCTTCAGGAAGGACTTCCTTTTGCAAATCCACGATAAATTTTGAATTAGGGGGCGACTAAATATAAAATAACACTGTTAATAAAGGGAAACATAAACAAGAAAAGTATCCTACAGAGAGATCAGTACTTTGGTAAAAATCTATTAAAGATTCAGAGATGACACAGCATCAGCACATAGCTATCCAAATAAGAACTGATGATCCTCTGGCTTTATCTATCCAGAAAAAACTTGATAAAGTACCTTATCTATCAACAACCGAAAAGAAAGAGATCACCATTTTCCGTGTGCCTTCGCACATTAGAGAGAGAAACAAGAACTTCTATGAGCCACGGGTGGTCTCAATTGGCCCGTACCATAGGGGGCGTAAAGACCTAAAATGTATGGAAAACGAAAAATTGCGGTACGTAGGGAAAATGCTCTATGAAAATCCTGATGTGATCCTGGAAGATTATCTGGAAGTGTTGAGAAAGTTGGAGTCAAGAGCACGAAAATGCTACTATGAGAGCTTTGAGATGGAATCTAACGAGTTTATTGAGATGTTGTTGTATGATGCCTGTTTTATTGTTCAACTGATTGTGAATTGGAGTTTTCCAGATTCTGATATTCTTTCCGAGATCACCTGGAATATTCCTCTCATAAAGAGCGACCTCCTGATGCTCGAGAATCAGATCCCTTTCTTTGTGTTGCAGTGTGTGTTCGACCTTTTTTCAAGCAGAGACAATGATACCTCTAACTTGATTTCTCCTTCCAGTGACGATTCCATGACTTCTGAGTTTGATAAGGCATCTACTCTGAGTGAAGATAGTGAGCCTGAGAAAGCAACACTATTTGATTGCTTAGTTGAGTTTCTGCAGCACAGGGACGAGACCTTCTCGGTATCAGAAGGAGATAACCCTTATTGCCATTTGCTCGATTTCTACTACCAGTGCTACATGCGCACACAAGGGTTCCCCACGAAGCCTAGGAAGAAAATTCTAATTCCGTTCGAAATTCTCGGGCCAAAAATAAAGGTGTTCCCCCTAATTTCCTCTTTTAAAAAGCTAACAATGCGCAGGTGTCGCCTTCCCGAGATTGCGAAGCGTAAACCGCGAATGATTCCCTGTGCAACCGAGCTTCAAGAGGCAGGGATCACTTTCAAGAAGGCCAAAGCAAATAGCATCTTCAGTGTACACTTCTCCAATGGTGTGCTCACGATCCCTTACAGCTCGGTCGAGGAAGCGAGCATGCCACAGATAATGAATCTCATAGCTTTCGAGCAATGCAATGGTGAGAAGTACAAGCCGTTGATGAGCTACGCGGTGTTCATGGATTGCATTGTGAACACGCCAAAGGACGTGTTGATACTACAACAGAATGGAATAATTGAGAATAAGTTGGCCAATGAAAAGGTGGCCGCTGAGTTCTTTAACCAGCTTAGGTATTGCTCTTACCCCGACTATGACAATCACCACCTGGCAGAGCTCTTCAAAAAAGTGAAGAACTATTGCGACTCTCCTTTGCAGAAGCACAGAGCAAAGTTGCACCGAGATTATTTCAGCAACCCATGGTCAATTATATCGTTTATTGCCGCTATTGTGCTTTTGCTCTTAACTTTTTTGCAAACTCTGTATTGTGTTATGGCGTACTACCATCCATCGCATTAGCGGTTAACGCGTGTTGAATGTGGTATGTTTGCAATACAAAATATTTAGTGGTGTTAACTGAGACTGTTATGCAGTGATGAACATTGAATAAATTTGGAATGTAATGAGACTTGTATTTTTCTTGCAAATTTTTTTCTTTTGACTATTTCATACTGCTCCATAACCGGCACAACTGTTCTCTGATAAAGAAATACTTAAAAGTTTGCGCATATAGAATTAATGAAAAGAAAATATCCTACTATACCTATTTGTTTGGTGAACTAAAAGATGTTTAAGAGAAATGGATGTCATGTCATTGTACTTAAAAAAGTTTAAAATTTTGGTTCAGTTGTTATAAAGATAACAATATGGTTGAGTTTAAACTTAAATATTTCACATAATACAATTCATGAGCTAGGTTGGTTGACCACTTACATCACCTACTTCCGGTTCCAGTATATTCTAGCTGTTCCTAATTTGATCTTAATCTTTTAGAGATTTACGAACATAGAAATGCAGCATTCATACAAAGTACCACATATTTTGATCCGAATCTTTCAGATCCGCTGTGTGAGCCGCGATCACTGCAACCGTAATTAAGAATCCTCTCGTAGAGTCTCTGAAATATCACACAGGTACAGGTGAATTCAATATCTAGTAAGAAATTATTTTTTCGATAAAAAATGCGCCGGTGGCCAACCCTTTGTTGTAACAAATAGGACTTAGCAATTTTCCATGCCCTGTTTTAAGAAAAACAGAGATAAGGAAAAGATGAAGATATCAGCAAACCAGAACCAGAAAAGTGTGAGGCTATGGTACTATGCATAGCGCATATTGGCCCGTGCTAAGGACTCAAATATTCAGTTTGAAAGTCTTAATGGTCGATCTGAACTGTTCAACATGGTATCCATATGAATATGTACTTATAAACTAAATTTTACATTTTTTAGAATTTGTTTACTATTTTTTTAGATGGGTAGAAAATCACTTGATCTGAAAATTCTGGACCATCTAGAAAATAATAAAAATTCTAAAAAATGTAAAATTTAGTTTACAAGTACATATTCATATGGAGACCATGTTGAACGGTTCGGATCGACCGTTAGAATTTTGAAAACAAAAATATGGATCCGTAGTACGGACCAATCCGTGCTATGCATAGTACCCATAGCCTCACTCTTTTACTAATACAGCTGTTAGGTTTTATGTACTCCGAACAGTGACAATGGAATATAATAATTCATCCTCTCTTCTACCCTCTTTCTGCCTTTCCTACTACACAAAAACTAATCCAATAGGGATTGCTTTATTAGCATAATTAGGTCCAGCAGGACAAGAGTGTTCAAAATTGCAATCTTTTGTTCCTTTAAACCAGCTGCGAACCACTAAACCTTAATTTTTTTTTCATTTTGTCACAAACAGAATATATATTTTTAAAATAATTTGGTACTGAATTATTTTTTGTAGTTAAAAGTATGAAAAAGGTTTAAAACTTTTATTGCAATTCTAAACAAAAGTATTCCTGGTTAGTGGTAACTCTATTACCAACCACTATTTAACAACCAAGGTACCAATCATCATACCTCATGGTCTCAATATCATTATATCATCAAGAAATTGTATCCATGCTCCTGTTATGTATGTCCCGACCTTGCCTACAACAAGACTTGGCTCCCTTATAGATCTAAAAGAGGTGATTTCTAATTTACCCTACAAAAACATTGTAATTCCGCATGCTATATCATTGAACCCATGAAAACTATGCCAGATATAGAAGTTCGTTCCTCCTGAATTCTTTTCAACATCCATATGACCCGGTTATCTCTCTGTGGATTAGTGAGAAAGGGTAATTTGAGCACTTTTAGGAGAGAAAAAAAATGAAGAGATGAGAGTTAAGAGGAATACATCTCATGATTATTAAGAACACATGTTTTCCATTTATGAGTTTATTATAGGATCAACATAATTCAGGGTTACACAAGAAATTTTTCCAATTAAAAGTAGCAACTAACAACTGACTGGCAAAAAAAGGGTATTGTTTTGCATACCAAAGTGCGGTCATGGAGTGAGATATTTCAGAGTTGCTTTAGTGGTCATTTTGTAATTCCACATTTAAAGTGTGATCACATCTTTGATCAAATTGAACAAAATAAATGGGAGAAACTGATTTGCACATTTAAAGTATGTATTACCACATTTCAATGATTTGGAAATTGGAACAATGGCTATGCAAAAGGAGCCAACAGGTATAGCACCAAATTGCTCCACGATAATTTCATAAATTGCAAATATTTACATTAAGAAAAAACGGAGAAGTAATGGCACATACCGCAATTGAGGAGTCGGTGCTTCCGTAAATGGAACTGTTGGAGAATTGATGACCCGCACAAAGCATAGAGAACAAAATCGAATTAAAAAAATAAGTAAAATGCAAAAGAGGGAAAATAAAAGCAACTCAGTAATTGGAAAACCTGACTAATCCAACATCAGGCAAGCCAAAAGATGACAAATATTGAAGAACAAAACTGAAAAAAAAACAGGGCCCAAAACTCATACAAAGCTAAATGAAACATAAAAGAAAATCGAGCTGGGAAGTTCGAGAAGATATCAACAAAAAGGAAGAAGAGACAAACAAATCAACCAGAAAATTCAGATCGAATAGCCAGAAAGTTAAAAGGGATAAGAATGTACAGATTGAAACCAAACTCCGAGCTAAACAAATTTGAAAAGGCGATGAAAAATGAAAGGAAAAAAAGAAAGGCGCATTGACTTAGATCGAATGGCACAAATGGAAAGCAGCAGCCCAGTAAAGAAAGAAATGAGAAAAATATTTGGACCATTTCTCGATTTGTGCCATTATCGGATGTCTCCGAAGAGACAGCAAGCGATACTAGAGTTTCCTGCATTGGGACAGGTTTCAATAAATTTCCTACAACATTAGCCTGAAAAACAAAATCAGAAAGAAAAATAATAAACAAATAATCACATGGAAGAGCAACAGTAGAAACTAATTCTTATTAACATGCATTACCATGCCCATGAGTCCCATGTCAATTGCAAATAAGCCTATTTAGAAGGATAAATATGCATGCTGACTTCTTTTATTTCCAATTCTAAACAAAAGTATTCCTGGTTAGTGGCAACTCTAGCTATTACCAACCACTAATTAACAACCAAGGTACCAATCATCATACGTTATGGCCTCGATATCATTATATCATCAAGACATTGTATCCATGCACCTGTTATGTATGTCCCAACTCTTGCCTACAACAAGACTTGGCTCGCTAATAGATCCAAACGAGATGAGCGAGAAAGGATAATTTGAGCACTTTCAGAAAGAAAGAAAAAGTGAAGATATGAGAGTTAGGAGAGATACATCTCAAGATTATTAAAAACACATATTTTCCGTTTATGAGTTTAATATAAAATCAACATAATTCAGGGTTCAACAAGAAATTTTCCCAATTAAAAGTAGCAACTAACAACTGACTGGCAAAAAAGGGTACTGTTTTGCATACTAAATAAATGGGAGAGACTGATTTGCACATTTTCAGTATGTATTACCACATTTCAATGAATTAACAGAAATGCAAGGTGATGATTTGGAACAATGGCTATGCAAAAGGAGCCAACAGCAACAGGTATAGCACCAAATTGGTACAAGATAATTTCATAAATTGCAAATATTTACATTAAGAATTGAGAAGTAATGGTATATACCTCAATTGAGGAGTCAGTGCTTCTGTAAATGAAACTGCTGGAGATTTGATGGCACGCACAAAGCATAGAGAGCAAAATCGAATTAAAAAAAAAAAGTAAAATGAAAAAAGAGGGAAAATAAAAGTAATTCAGTAATTGGAAAACCTAACTAATCCAACGCCAGACAAGCCAAAAGATAAAAAATCTGAACAACAAAATCTAAAAAAAAAACAAACTCATACAAAGCCAAATGAAGCATAAGTAGAAGAGACGAACAAATCGATGCGCAAATTCAGATCGATAGGCAGAAAGTTAAGGATACAATGTACAGATTGAAACCTCCAACTACGAACTAAATAAATGCGAAAAGAGATGAAAACAACGGAAGGAAAAAAAAAAATGGCGCACGAGACTTGGATCGAATAGCTGGATATGCATAGGAAAGCAAGAAATGAGAAAAAAATTTGGACCATTTCTCGATTTGTGCGTGTCATCCTTGCGCAGGGGCCATGCTAATCTTCTCTGTATCGTTCCAATTTTATCGGATGTCTCCTAAGAGACAATAGAGCGTACTAGAGTGTCGTATATTAACGCGTCTGTAGTTTTTGTTTCCTTACTGTGGGACTAATTAGATATTGCGTTTTCTTAGTTCCGGAATGAGGAAAACGCCTACGAAGATTTGTTCTTTACATAAACATGGTTCTATTGAAAAAAAATCTGCATATAGACTTATAGAGTCATAGACCATCTGACCATGTACAAATCTGCTGTTGGTATTACTGCGGTTCTCTACAACACAAATTGTAAACCGGGTCCAAGCGAGAAATTATTGCAGGAGCCATTACGAACTGCTAGCAATATGAGGCTCTAATCTTCATTGATTATTATTTATTTGGGCTTTTATGGCCCAACAAATTGCTAGCAATTGTGGCTACGACCTACCTACCTATCAAATTTTATACGACTGGAGCCATTAGCCCATTACCAACTGTAATCTTGATGTGGATTGTGGGCTTGGTGCGAGTTCACAATTTGTCCAAACAACTGTAATCTACGAAGATTTGTCCAAACAACTGGATTCGCGTGACCATTCGCGTGCGAGTTCACAATTTTATACGTGCCGTTCCGTGCCGTTCCGTGCCGTTCCGTGCCGTTCCGTGCCGTTCCGTGCCGTTCCGTGCCGTTCCGTGCCGTTCCGTGCCGTTCCGTGCCGTTCCGTGCCGTTCCGTGCCGTTCCGTGCCGTTCCGTGCCGTTCCGTGCCGTTCCGTGCCGTTCCGTGCCGTTCCGTGCCGTTCCGTGCCGTTCCGTGCCGTTCCGTGCCGTTCCGTGCCGTTCCGTGCCGTGACTCAAATGTCAAGGGGTGGTCACGGCACGCGAATGGTCACGCCGTGCCTAAACGTGCCGTGACTCGCGTGACCATTTAATCATAATTTAAGTTAGTTTATTTAAGATTCACCATTAAAATCAATATCTAATGGTCCTAATTACACGTGACTCGCGTGACTACGTGTCGTGCCGTGCCGTGACTAAATTTTTCACGTGCCGTGACGTGCGGTGCCAAAGTTTCAAAAGATGGACATGGCACGCGAATGGTCACGGCACGGGACACGCGAGTCACGGCACGCGAATGACATGCGTGCCGTGCGCCGTTCCGTGTCGTAACCGTGCCGTTCTGTGACGGAGCCAGCTCCGGCGTGCCATTTTTCCCACTCTATATTTACATATAAAATTTATAAATTTTAGAAATCGTTTTATCTTAATTAGTAATATATTTACATGTAAAATTTATAAATTTTCGAGATCGTCTTATGATATTATATTATGTACATGAGCTTTGTTTGTTATATTTTTGGTTTAAATTATATAAGCCATGATAATCTTTCTTAAAATACTGAGCAATAAAAATCTTGCACTAAATATTGCTCCTGTGCAATTAATATTAGGCAGAAAATGCAACTCTTTCGAACTTGGAAAAATCCTTTTTAAAATGTAACTCAGAAAATTGTGTCCTAATATTGCATTCCTCTTCCATGTATATTGCACCAAATGAGAAAGGCAATTAAATTAAGAAACTTAATCTCTCCTCCATCACCTCTATTTCATCTCTACTCTCTCCTTGATAATTCTATAATTCATACACCAAATCCACCATGAATACTCCTATTCCCTCTTTACCAAGTTCTCCGTGCAAGAGCGGCCATCCTTTTCTTCCCAACTCTCAAAATTAAGAAGACACTTTTTATTATAGTAATTTCATAGATGTACAGAATTTCGTTCATGTTTACTCAGAGGCTCCTCCAATGCCCGGTCTTCCTCTTCCTCCAACTACCAGAAAAACACTTTTTCTCGACCTGGATGACACACTGATTCGCCAAGTAGAGCTGCCCGATCAGTACGACTTTGCTACAAAAACTCACTACATTTTGAAGCGACCCGGCGTGGAGAAGCTGCTCCAGGTTGCCACTGATAATGACTTTGAGATTGTCATCTTTACGGCCGGGGGTAGAGATTATGCTTCCCCTATCATTGACTGGCTCGATCCAAATGTGCTCATCACACACCGGTTGTATCAGGATTCATGCAAAAGAAACATACGAGGGATACCTATTAAGGATCTTACTTTTGACTGGTAGGAGCCTCGATAGGTGCATTATCATTGATGACCTATATATGGCAGCGGGTGCCTCAAAGGGAGAATGTTGTCATGATAAAACCGTTCAAGGGTGGTACGCAGGATTCTCAGTTGACGAGGTTGCTTCGGTTTTTTGAGATCGAGAGCAGATATGAGGATCTTCTGGGATGCAGTGAGCCATGTTAATGTGAGTTTTGGTTTTGGGCGTCTGAATTTGTCAACATGGTTAATTTAATCTTATTCTTTTTGGGCTAGCTAGCTTCCAAATATGGGATATATATGTACTTTTTTTCAACCCAAATTGGTTAGTTATACTTATAATGCAATGCTATATAACCAAACAACAATTAATTGTCGATTATGATTGGAATTTTAGTTTGAGCTGTCTTACAGTTTAAATATTAATATTGATGGGTCATATTTGTTATATCTGCCTTTTTATTTCTTTTGACAGGAATCATTTGAATCATTAATGGAGATGGAAATTATGATGAAGACATTAATTGAAGAGATCAATTGTTGTTAAAATAATTGAGTAGAATAGAATCCATCTTAGCCCTTCATCATAGATCGATAGATTAGGATTGATCAAGCATTAAATGAATAAGAGTAGGTGGTACAGTTGTACTAATAAATACCACAAATAGGTATAGGTAAAATACCCACGGTACCAAAATATAACCGTTGAAACATGTAATATAAATAGAGTAGTATCTCCTCAGATTTCATAATTACAAAAATTCATAGCCTCTTCTCTTTCTCTTTTTCTCTACTGTTGGGTTTGAGTGAATTGTGAGTGGGAAAGTTTAAATATTGATGGATCATATTTGCTTTTCTTTTGACAGGAATAAAAAACATTGAGACCTTTTAACCCTAGCTTGCTTTATTCATAAATAATAACCTCGAATTTATTGGATTTTTTTTTTTTTTTTTTTTTGCATATTTTGATATTGAGTTTATCATTTATCTTGTGTTAGTTGTCCCTCAAGTTGATTTTATTTTATTTCAATAATTAAGCATGTTATACTATTCTATTTCTGTCAAGTTTTCCATGTTCTCATTTAATGACGTGCGAAAAAATGACATGCTTTGTTCTTACTCTTGAAACATAAAGAAATAGGCATATTTAACCTCTGAATTTAATTGAATCATACAGAAATAGACATAAAATGAGCAGGAATGATCATAACATGCTGTTTACATTCTTGAACCGATGACCTCATAAGTCATAATTAATTACCTCCTTTATGATAGCACAATTTAGTTTGAAGCAAAAATGTGAGGGTATTTATTAAGGACAAAAGAGGTAGAAAAGCAAAATAATTTCTCTCACCACTGAGTTAGTAATGTCAAAAAGATTATTTTATTCATTTATCCTATCCGTATAGTATCTGGTAATTAGGTGATCAGAAAATAAATAAAAAGTTATGTTAAGTTAACGGGTAATAGTTGTTTTCACTAATCTAATGAATAAGCTTATTGGGTAAAGGTATAGGTAGAGACTATTTTTATCTGCATTAAGATTTGTGCAAACAGATTTAGAACTTAATAAATTTAAAATAGTTCAATGAATCAAATCGTCTGTGTAAATTTGTGTGAACAGATCGAACGGTTTATATCGTACTTTGGATGTGACATTGTCCAAAGCGCTTTGAACAACAACCCCAGCCAAGAATAAAATAGAAATAAGACTAATTTTATATAGTAACATTGACATCCAGTCACACCTGCACTGAAAATTGCCTCTGTGAAGACAGAAAAGGCAACTCTTCTCTTATTGCAGAATTTAGAAAAGTTCACTTTAAATTTAAAGTTTAAACACTTAGAAAAGTGGAATAACTAAAAATAGTTCTACCGACAAGGAGAGCGCCTTGTGAACTTCAAAAGTAACTGAAATTTTTTTGTTTCCTAATATGGGGTTCATTTTCCTTATATATATTGCACCTAATCAGAATAAGGCAATTAAGGAAACAGAATATATATCTCTCCTCTGCCGCCTCTGCTAATTCATCTCTAGTTCTCTACTCTTTCGCTCATCATCCAATTATTCACAAACCAAATCCACCATGAGATCTCCTATTCGCTCTTTACACTAGTACAAAAAACCTCTACAGCGACGCTTGAAAAACCCCTACACCGACGGTTATGGAAGCGCTAGTAAAGCCGGCGTAAGTATAGGTTACAGCATAGAATATCACAACAAGAATAAGTGACTTTTTGTGAGGGTAAAAAGTGACTTTTCGCGACGGAGTACCATCATAACTGTGCTTTTTCTATTCGCGACGGTACTTTTCGCGACGGAGAACCGTCATAAATGTGTTTTTTCCCTCGCGATAAGTGCCTACTTTGTTGTTGTGTATGTGAGTCATATATGCAACATGCATGTAATGCTATATAATTTAATGTGTCAAAATTATTTAATTATGCAATAAACATGTTATAACATTAATTATTGCATAAATATTACTAATATAATTTTCATTACAAAATATTTTTCTAAAATTAAAGTCAAAATTTAATGTTAATTGCCTAAATTTCACTAATCACATGAATTACTAATTATACTTATTAAATAGAATATGTTCATTCTAATAAATAAGCATTGCAATTTTTCAATGAAACAATTAATTAGTAATTTACTTTGTATTAGGTTTTACATTCCATCATTAACAAACTTATTGCATCTATAACGAACATCTTACCATATATAATTTCAATCCTAAGTAGCTCAGTAAATTAGTTACATAATGAACTTGTAGAATACCAATTTTTACTATTTTCCAAATTTTTTTACTATTTTTTATGATTCAAGAAAGATGACACAAAATCGGTCTACTTTAGCGTAATTTTGGGTAGTTTAGCGTAATTTACCGTATTTCAGCATAATTAGCTAAGTTATTGTAATTTAACGTAATTTAGTGTAATTCAACATAATTTATTGTAATATAGTGTAATTCAACATAATTTCAAGTAATCTAGTGTATTTTAGTATAAATATGCTAATTATAAATCAAAAGAAGTAATCTAACGTATAATTTAAACAAAAAATTCAAATTTTCAGTGTTAGATTTCATTATTTTGCTCTTCATAGTGTCTCTAAAAAAAAAAAGAGTAAACCGGCCATAAATTTACGTTTCAAGAGTTTATATTTCAAGTTCATACATAGAAGATATGAGTCATATAAACAACATGAATGTAATGCTATATAATTTAATGTATTAAAATCATTTAATTAAGCAATAAACATGCTATAAAATTATATATTGCATAAATATCACTAATAAAATTTTCATTACAATTTGGTTGCTGAATGCGAAAAACGCAAAAAAAAAAAAACAGATTAATAGCTGGAGTTAGGTACCTTCACTGACGGTTCAATTGAAAAAACAATCAGTGTAGAGTACTGATACCTCGCATATTTAGTCTATTTTAGGCCTGTTTTAGTACCAGATTCGTGCCATAATTTACCAGAATCATGTGCATCTCATTGTTATATCTTTAGAATTTGGTACTGCTGAGTGTTTGTTTGTTTTCTGCAGGTTTGGAGCAAAACACACGAAGAAATGGCGATTCACATGATGAGGTACGGCCCTTACCAGGCTTGGTACGGGTCGGACCTTACTTAGCCATTTTCAGCTCTTCACGCCTGGTACGGCCAGGCCGTACCAAATTGGTACGGGCCGTACATGAAGGCGTCCTGACAGATTCAAATTTGGGCAGGGGCTATTTAAGGCGGGGAACTCTCCAAATTTCACATCAATTCCATTCCAGATCGATTTGAGAGCACAGTAAGAGAGAGAAAGAGAGCTAAGGAGCTAGGAGCAAGAAGGAAGGAAGAGGAAAGAGGCGAAACTCGACGGATCTAGCTTCCTCCTCTCGATCCCTTCGATCCATGGCTATCTCTCTCCCTTTTATTGTATTTTTAGATATCATCATGTGCTGTGAGTAGTTCTTTTAGTTTCTAGGGTTAGAGATTGATTCTTGATTTGTTTTGACTTTCTTTGACTTGTACTTTGTATGAACTCTTTAGTTTGATTGATTGTGATCTTATTTGCTATCTTTTGCTTTGCTTGCTGTGATTGTTGTATGATGTCCCTTTAGGTTTAGATCGAACCTATCAAGGTCATGTGATCATCTCAATCTCTCATCCAAATCAAATGCTTAGGGTAGAATAGTTCGAATTGAAGCCGAGAGGTTGAATTCTCCTCTAATCGACAGATTAGAGGGTGCCTTAGACCTCCAATCAACCAGCTAGGGTAGATCTGTACCAATACACGAGAGTTGAGGTGTAGAAATCCCTAAAAGGCAATCAATTGCATTCCAACCTAGATCTTGATCCAACAAACGATGGTTGAGGGTTAGGAACCTTAGGTATGGTCAATTGAACCTTTCTAAAGAGTTTAGCACAAGGTACCAGCAAGGAAATGCATTCACTCGAACTGGTAGGTTCTGTTCTGGGAAGCCAGTACGGGTCTTACCAGGGTGGTACGGCCTTGCCTTACCAAGTGAAGTACGGCCTAGCCGTACCAACTTGGTACGGGCCGTACCACTAGAGGCAGATCAGAGATGAAGTCTGAAACCCTGGAAACGCCTTTTATCCATAATCAAAACACAATTTACATTTCTTCTAGCATTTTATTACATTGTTTGAATTGTTTGATCTGACCCTTTAGGAAATTAAACACCAAACCAAACCTTTTTCACTTCTAGTTTTTGATTGAGTTTGATAGAATCTAACCTCGCAATTAACCGTCCCTGTGGATCGATACCCGATTATACTACTCGATAGGGGTTGTGCACTTGCGACCCTTACTCGTGAAGTGTAAACGCGGTTTTAAAAGGTACGCCCTCAAGCGTACCGAAACTTGCGTTGCGTTTCTGCGCGAACAAGTTTTTGGCGCCGTTGCCGGGGACGGTAACCAATTGCCTAGTTAGATTTTACCTTACTTAGTTAATCTAGACTTTATCTTGTATCCTTTATTTTCTTTTATTTTGTTTCTTTTATTTATTTATCTTATTTTATTTTCTCTTTTTCAGGAACACTATGGCGATTACTATCTGAGGAGCTCGAGACACCATGGATCTCATGTACAACATGACGACAGACCAACATTGGTTTGGCCGCGACAATTTTCAAGCTGGAGGAGGCGGCCGATCCAAAGCTGATCAGATCACAGCTCTATATGCTAGAGCTGCAGAGCTAGAGGAGGCCATGATCGCAGCTCTATATGCTAGAGCTGCCGAGCTAGAGGAGGCCATGGAGAAGTATTCAATCAGAATGAGCGTGAGGGCAGCCAGAAACCATCAACCACAGCCATGTGTCATGTGTGGGGACAGGAGACACTCTTACGAGTATTGCCCACTGGCTGATTGGGGTGAGGAACCGGAGCAGGATGGCTATATCAGCAATAACAATTGCAATTTCTACGACCCTGCACCATTTGATGACTCGAACAATTGCGAATTCCAACCCGATCCACCCGAGCCGTACGTTGATCCCGCTGAGATCGAGTTCATACACGAGCAAGGGAAGGTGAACCAGATGCTATGGGAACAGTTGCAAAACATGTCCACACAGCTGGCCGCTCAAAACAAGATGTTGGAGCAGTTGAGTCACATCATCACCTCACGCCAATCTCAACCTGAAAAGCTGCCAGCTCAGCCAGAATGTGAAGGACCAGCCCAGCCAACAGACCAGACCGCACTTGACGCGACCCGCATCATTGAGACACGACCCGCATCTCCACCTGAAGAGCATATGGACGCGACCCGCACGCCACCCGATGCGACCCGCATGCCGTGTTCTGATGACCTGGAGACCAAAGGAAGCGAGTCGGATTGGTCAACATGCGATGCCATTCCACTTGATGCGACCCGCGTCAAGACCCAGACAGAGCGGCTGACTCCTGAGCTCAAGCCTCTTCACCTCAGGTATGAGCTTCTAGACCCAGATAGATGTCGTCATGTGATCATAAGTGCAGATCTTGAACCCGATCGGACTGCTACACTCTTGGAGAAATTTGAAGCACACAAAAGCGCGATCGGGCGCTCGATCAAGAACTTGATGGGAATCTTGCGGATTCTTCTGATGCAAGAGTGTGATCGCATGGTCTGTGTACCTCCGAAGTGGGTGATCCCACCAGTGCCTCCTGATCTATTTCCAATCAAAGCCTGAAGAGAGAAGGTCGAGCTCGAGACCTGAAACGAGCGCTCCTTGGGAGGCAGCCCAAGCCATTTTTACCTGTTTTGCATCTTAGGAACAGATAGACATGCATTTATTCTTCTGCATTGCATCACGAGCGGCTTGAGAAGTCACGAGAAAGAGAAACCAAAAAAAAATTTGAGGTTGGTTCGGCTAGGCCATACCACATTGGTACGGCCTGAAAATTGAAGGGTTGGTACGGCCCGTACCGATTTGGTACGGCCAGGCCGTACCTAGGTCAGGGACGCGAACCGATGCCATAACTGCCGCCTTTTTCTTTTTACACCCCCGAACCCGCACCCCTTCCCTTCCTCTTTCTTCCCAGCCGTACCTCTCTCCTTCTCTCTCCTTCTCTCTTCTCTCTCTTCTCTCCCTCTCCATTTTCCCTCCCTCTCCACTCCATCTACCTCTCCTTCCACCCTAACCGAGCACAAGAAGCACAGGAGCACCGGAGATCAGCGCACCACCAGCACCTCTTCGGTCCGACCCGCACACCTCTTCGGTCCGACCCGCACACCTCTTCGGTCCGACCCGCACACCTCTTCGGTCCGACCCGCACCTCCTTGCTCTCGGTTAGTGCATTTCTTAAATTTTCTTTGTTTTCACCCATTTTTCGTGCATCCCTCTCTTCTTCTCTCGGTTCCACCCTTGATCTGTCAAACCCTAGCTTGGTACGGCCCACCCGTACCAAGTAGGTCCGGCCCGTACCGACCTCTCTGAATTGACACCAAACTGGTACCAGTTGGTGCGGCCCTTACCAGCCAACACCAAAACCCTAAGTTAGGTACGGCCCGTACCAACCCGTGCGGCTAGGCCGTACCTACCTAGGTCAGGCCAGGCCGTACCAACTTGGTCAGACCAGGCCGTACCTACCCAGTCCCACCCTTACCACCCAACGTCACGAACGTCTGCACGCGATGAGTCGACATTCCTCTCGCGCCTCCGCACCCTCTGACGACACCATCCCTTCCATCACTGGCCAGCCAGACGACGTCCCTCCTACCGCCGCCCCCACGTCATCTCATCACTCCCACCGGAGTGCGTCCAGGAGTGGCTCGAGCGCTTCTCGCCACTCCAGGGAGAGTGCAGCCAGGTCTGTCTCTCGCCAGAGTTCTTCACTTCGGGACGCGATGGAGCCCATCTACTACGAGGGTGAGACCACCTCCAGTGGCCATCAGTCCGTCTACCGGAGCCCACAGCAGAGCCCCTCCTACCATCCATCTGCCGATCAGGACCAGGGCTCTGACGAGGCCTCTGACCAGGCCTCCGATCACAGCTCCGATCACAGCTCCGACCACGCCTCTGACTCCATGGGCACCGATACGGCCCTCTCTGATGCCACTCAGCGTGCCGACGCATACGCCGAGCGGTACTTCCTCATTTCGACCCGTCGGCAGCTCAAGAACTTCGAAACCTTGCTGACGAAGACGATCAACAATACGAGGATTGTTGACTTCTCTGCTCTTCAGACACTGGGACTGGAGGATGAGTTCCGCCGCATCACCACCCGGGTCGGGATCACTCCAGCCTTTTGGGAGATCGCCCAGAGGGGATACAAGAAGCTCACCATGGAGTTTCTTTCCTCTCTGGAGCTCAAGTACTCGCGGAACGACAACCCGTTCATCAGGTTCCGCATGCTGAGTGAGACCCACCGAGTATGGCTGTCTGACTTGAGGGAGTGGTTTGGCTTTGAGCTGAACCCGACTACTGATTCCCTCTCTTTCTCTGGGGAGTTGACGCGCGACACCTTCTGGCAGCTGATCTCTGGCGCCCCAGCCGGGTCAGCTTTCAACAAGGAGTACAAGCAGCTCAATGTCCCACATCCAGTCATCCGGGTCCTGCTGCGTATCCTCGGTTGCACCATCTTTGCGCGTGGCGAGACGTTCGCCCGCGCCAATGTTGAGGATCTGCAGCTGGTGGATCATATGCTGCGCCCTGACAGCACTCTCGAGCGGCCCGATCTGATGCTCGCCATGATCCACCACTGGATCGACATCCAGAGACAGCCCAAGCCGGGTGGCACTGTCTACATCTCTGCCTACGTCACTCTGATCGCCGAGCACTTACACCTCCAGATTATCGGCGACGAGGAGTGCAGGAGCTCCCGATCTCTCTCTCTCTCTCAGTTCTGCACCTACAAGTTCATCGAGTCAGCAGCAGGACGCGATGGGCGAGGTGCTTGGGCTTGGCGCATGCCTGACCAGCATACCAGATATGTCATGCCTTTCCCGGTCACTCTCTCCTTCACTGACCGGAGCACTTGGTTTTTCCGCCGTCCGCCCCGCGTGCAGCCTGCCCCTGTAGCCCCACCTCCACCTCCTCCACCACCACCGCAGGGCGATGAGGACATGATCGATGCCACCTCCTCTCCAGTCCAGGCTCCGTTTGAGCCGCTGCATCCTCTCTCCTCATGTGCCACCTTTCCCCAGCCCGGCTCCCCCCTTCTTCGAGCAGGTACATCCTTCACCCTTTGGTGCAGGTACCTCATTCTATGGAGCTGGCCCATCCACCTCCGCCTACGCTGCTGGCCCATCCACCTCCGCCTACGCTGCCGGCCCCTCCACCTCCTACAGTAGACCTGTGTACCCCCCTCCTCTCTCTGAGCCCACCATCCAGGATGTCTACCACCTGATGTACGGCATGCGTCAGGAGCAGGGTGTTGCACTCTATGAGCAGGGTGCTGCCATTCGTGAGCAGGGCGCCATACTCCATGATCTCCAGCGGCGCGTGACTGGGATAGAGGAGCGGTTTAGCGACTAGCTCTGGTACGACCACCCTGAGGACTGATCAGGTTCGCTCTCTTTTCCCCGAGCTTCTTTTATCTCTTTTATCTCATAGTCTTGAAGCATTGAGGACAATGCTCCGGCTAAGCTTGGGGGGATTTGCATTTGCATTTAGGTCATATTTACTTTATCGTTATTTTTCTTACATTTTTTCGTATTTTCGTGCATTGTTAGGTGAAAATTTGCGTGAATTGCTAGAATTGAGAATAACTTTGAAACAATTTGGTTGTGATTAGGATAGACCTGAGTGAATTGGAACTAACCCATGATTGGTTATTGAACTACTTAGGTTGAGATGTTTTTAATAATGGAAAAGATGAAACAAACTTAGAATTGAATCGAACGAGATTATTCGAAAAAACTGAATTGTGCCTTTAGGAATTGAGATTTTCAAATTAAGAAAGTTTGGAATATCCATTGGTATGAATGAATACCAATGGATGTGTGTATTCATGGTGTGAGCAAACCAAAAAAAAAGAAAAGAAAAAGAAAAAGAAAATAAAAAAAAATGAGAAAAAGAAAAAGAGAAAACAAAAGAGAAAAGATGGAGAAAATAAGAGTACTGGCAATAAGCCTCGAATGGGCGCCTTTGAGCTCGTCTCCCAATTAGAAATAAAGAAAGAAAATTTTGCTCATACCAACACACTTCGTTCGCAACTTTCTTACCCTTAAGCTTGATTCAAGCTTGGGGGAGGGCAAATGCAAAGAAAAATCACTTTGAATAAAAGCAATAATTCGGAAAAAGAATGAAATTGATTCGATCAAACCTAGGTAATTAGTCTTTCCATTGTTAGAAGCATCTCAAAATAAGAAGTTCAATTGACTAATTGTTGGAGTGAATCAAGGTTTACAAAGGAATGTTTGAATTACAACCGAATCGATTCTAGAAATTCTTGACTATAGCACACTCACGTAGGTTTTCACATTTAGACTTGTATCTGCATTTAGATTTAGTTTTCCAGCACTTTCACCCGAGTTTGAAACTTTTTGCTTGAGGACAAGCAAAGGTTCAGCTTGGGGGAATTTGATACCTCGCATATTTAGTCTATTTTAGGCCTGTTTTAGTACCAGATTCGTGCCATAATTTACCAGAATCATGTGCATCTCATTGTTATATCTTTAGAATTTGGTACTGCTGAGTGTTTGTTTGTTTTCTGCAGGTTTGGAGCAAAACACACGAAGAAATGGCGATTCACATGATGAGGTACGGCCCTTACCAGGCTTGGTACGGGTCGGACCTTACTTAGCCATTTTCAGCTCTTCACGCCTGGTACGGCCAGGCCGTACCAAATTGGTACGGGCCGTACATGAAGGCGTCCTGACAGATTCAAATTTGGGCAGGGGCTATTTAAGGCGGGGAACTCTCCAAATTTCACATCAATTCCATTCCAGATCGATTTGAGAGCACAGTAAGAGAGAGAAAGAGAGCTAAGGAGCTAGGAGCAAGAAGGAAGGAAGAGGAAAGAGGCGAAACTCGACGGATCTAGCTTCCTCCTCTCGATCCCTTCGATCCATGGCTATCTCTCTCCCTTTTATTGTATTTTTAGATATCATCATGTGCTGTGAGTAGTTCTTTTAGTTTCTAGGGTTAGAGATTGATTCTTGATTTGTTTTGACTTTCTTTGACTTGTACTTTGTATGAACTCTTTAGTTTGATTGATTGTGATCTTATTTGCTATCTTTTGCTTTGCTTGCTGTGATTGTTGTATGATGTCCCTTTAGGTTTAGATCGAACCTATCAAGGTCATGTGATCATCTCAATCTCTCATCCAAATCAAATGCTTAGGGTAGAATAGTTCGAATTGAAGCCGAGAGGTTGAATTCTCCTCTAATCGACAGATTAGAGGGTGCCTTAGACCTCCAATCAACCAGCTAGGGTAGATCTGTACCAATACACGAGAGTTGAGGTGTAGAAATCCCTAAAAGGCAATCAATTGCATTCCAACCTAGATCTTGATCCAACAAACGATGGTTGAGGGTTAGGAACCTTAGGTATGGTCAATTGAACCTTTCTAAAGAGTTTAGCACAAGGTACCAGCAAGGAAATGCATTCACTCGAACTGGTAGGTTCTGTTCTGGGAAGCCAGTACGGGTCTTACCAGGGTGGTACGGCCTTGCCTTACCAAGTGAAGTACGGCCTAGCCGTACCAACTTGGTACGGGCCGTACCACTAGAGGCAGATCAGAGATGAAGTCTGAAACCCTGGAAACGCCTTTTATCCATAATCAAAACACAATTTACATTTCTTCTAGCATTTTATTACATTGTTTGAATTGTTTGATCTGACCCTTTAGGAAATTAAACACCAAACCAAACCTTTTTCACTTCTAGTTTTTGATTGAGTTTGATAGAATCTAACCTCGCAATTAACCGTCCCTGTGGATCGATACCCGATTATACTACTCGATAGGGGTTGTGCACTTGCGACCCTTACTCGTGAAGTGTAAACGCGGTTTTAAAAGGTACGCCCTCAAGCGTACCGAAACTTGCGTTGCGTTTCTGCGCGAACAAGTACCTACACTGACGGTTCTAAAAAACAGTCAATGAAGAGCACCTACACTGACGGTTTTACCACCCGTCAGTGTAGGTACTCTTCACTGACGGTTTTTCGAAATCGTCAGTGTAGGTAGCCAACACTGACGGTTTTGAAAATCGTCAGTGTAGTTATTTAACATTGACGGTTTTGATAACTGTCAGTGTAGGTATGCTACACTGACAGTTTTAAAAAACCGTCAGTGTTGAGTAACTACACTGACGGTTGGAATAAAACCGTCAGTGTAGGTGCTCTTCGCTGGCGGTTTTTATAAAACCGTTAGTGTAGTAACTATACATTGACTGTTATTTAATTGAACCGTCAGTGAAGGATATGAGCAACACTGATGCTTCCGCTAATAAAACGTCAGTGTTGGTAAGCTGCTCAACACCGACTGTTTAGATAACATAACCGTCGGTGATTGAAGGTCAGTGAAGGGCTTTTTTGTACTAGTGTTACCAAGTTCTCCGTGCAAGAGCAGCCCTCCTCCTCTTCCCGACTCTCAAAAGAAGACACTATTTATTAGTGTCTTCAGAACCATAATCCACACAAGTCTAAATCCACCACCCGGTGGTTACGACTTCTCCCGGGATTTGGTAAAAAATGAGAAGACCTCGCCCTTGTATGTTATATTGCGCCCTGGACTCCATGAATTTCTCCATGCTGCCAAGAAAGCATGTTTCGAGATTGTTACATTAATTCACCTGGTGGCCAGAAAAATACGTCTCTCAAATACTAAACCAGATCGACCCGAATGGACAGATAATAACTCATAAGTTGTTTCATAACTACTTTCTCAAGACCGGGAACAGGAAGGCTGTTATGGACCTGACGCTAACAGGAAGGATGAAAGATCGATCTGTGATAATAGACAAAAATCCAAATTTTTGTGTGAAGCAGTGGCGTAATGCCATCAAAGTTAGCCCGTTTACCGGAGATAATAATGATGATGAGTTGTGGAGATTGTTTAGTTTTTTCCAGGCATAGGGAAATTTTATAGATGTACGAAATCTCGTCCATGTTTGTTCGAAGGCTCCTCCAATGCCGGGTCTTCCTCTTCCTCCAACTACCCAAAAAACACTTTTTCTTGACCTGGATGAGACACTGATTCGCCATGTATTCAGCGAACCACCTGATCGGTACGATTTTGTTATAAAGAAATGATAATATAATTTATTGCCCTGCTGTCCATGCCAAATCTCTTTATAACAAATGTTGTGACATTAAAGAAATGATAATATAATTTATCTTCTCAAACAATTAAAATAAACTAAAAAAAAGGTAACAATCGAACAATTAAGAATCGTAGAGATTCAGTCTTTGATCTTGTGTAAGGCAATGCTATCCATGTGGGATGTCACAGGATCGAAATCTGGTTGAAAAATTCTTGTGGATATATAAAGTTAGGAAACTTTTTCCTCATTCTTACTCAAAAAAAGAAGAAAAAAGAAGAAGAAGATACTGTTCAGAATTGTATGATATCATTATGCCTGACTTGAGCAATGATATCTTCCTGACGAGTGACGAAGTTACTCAAGTCACAATAATATATTGTTCCATACATTTCTTTTTCTTTTTTTCATTTTTTAGGTCCAGGGATCAGTTTGAGAAGGAGAGGATTGAGAGGACGGAGGGGAATAGAGGAGTGGCGGAGCTATCTTTACAAATGGATGCTCTAACAGCTGTACTGCCGATGGGCGGTTATCAGGATTCACTCTGACACATTGCGTGATGAAATCCTGTGCTTCTCTTGTCTTGACAGATAATTAGGTATCGGTGGTTGCTCTCCCCTTCCTATCTTGAAGAAAGCATGTGTCTACAGTGTACATATAAAAATGACTAGTAAGTTACATGATGTCTGTTCAGCAGCAGTGTGAATTACTTCAGAAAATAAAAACACAAAACTAAAAACAGAGGGTCAATGAGAAAGAGTGTGCGAAAAGATTGTGCTTACCCATTCAATATTTGGATAAGGAATCTCGCGGGTTAACATTTCAAGTACAGTGCAACCCAAGCTCCAGATGTCTAGCTGCTTCTAGCCCGTAATCTTTTATAGGGTTTATAACCTGAAAATAAAAACGAAGAAGAGAACTCAAATACACAAAAGATTTCTGCATCAGCTCTGACATTTGTTTTTCTTAATTCAAGAAAAGTTAAAGTGGTACAGGAGAATATCTAGTATATATGCATGAAACAAAAATATTTTGCAGAACAGACCCTTCAAATATTTCCCAACTTTTTGAATTCAAAAGGCAAAAAATTACCTCCGGAGCCATCCAATATACACTTCCTTTGACTGACTTCAGGATGTTAATCATGGTCATCTGAGTTTGAATAATTAAATAAAATAATCACGTACTTAACCAACATCATTTATATTTAACAATCAATTGTTCAATACAGATAATCGGCAACATGCTGTAGTTATAAAGTGTCTACAAACCTCTTTTGCTAACCCAAAATCTGCTAGCTTCACAGATCCATTTGCTTCAACCAATATATTAGCACATTTTATATCCCTAAAAACCAAGCATGAAAAGATTGTTCATAACATTCTAAGCGTACAATTTCAGTACAGATCGGAGAAAAATAATGTGCTATTGGGTCTTGCAGGTCTTCTATAGAGTTATGATTTAGTATGGTGCCCACTACCTAAATTAAAAAGCCCCAACCCTACAGGGGATCAAACTAAAGAAATTGAATATAAATCAATTTTTTTTTTTAAAATTGGAACATTTAATAATTTTAATTTTGTTACCTGTGAACTATGTTACTTTCATGAAGATACACCAACCCATATAGTATTTGCCTTGTGTACTCCGATACGTGTGTATCTTGTAGATGGTACTTTTGGTACAATGATGCAAGAGAACCTTGTGTCATCAGTTCTACAAAGATGTACAATTTTGATTCCTCCTGGTATAAAAGCACCAGTTAATTTAAAAATTTCCTCGAACAATGCACCATTGTAAAACATACAAAATAGAAACAATTATCTAAAATTTACCTTGTCGGTTCCATAGTATTTAACTATATTTTCATGCTCAAACTGACTCAGAAAACGAATCTCCTGATATTAGAAAAGCACAGAACATTTTAGGGTTGCAAATTGAGAATATATAAAAAGTCAACTACATATTGTATTTCCATTTGAAATTCAAAATTTTACACCGACCTGTTCCAAATGGGAGATACTTTGCTGAGCATTGATCCCTAGATCAATCAACACCTCTTTAACCGCAAAGAAAAATCCTTCACTGTATAACTATAAAGTGATAAAATACAATGTAAAAAACACAATTAGTGATTGAATCTCTAGTCCACACACCACACTTAAAAGTCATTCCTTTGCTACCAAGCCTATTATTGTCAGCTAAGTAATGTTCACATTAAATTCACCATTAATTGTGTGGAGTTGGTAATAACCCGTATCAGTACTGCGCTCGGACATACTTTCCCAAGCAACTTCATTTATATTATCTAAAGAAGAAAAGTTCAAATACAGACTTACTCGCTAATCCCCTCATAAACTGTGCCAAAGGACCCACCTCCCAGTTCTTGGCCCCTCATCCAAGAAACGATGACCATGGTGTCAGTGGTAGAGCTCAACGCGTAGTCATCATTTACCGTGGACATGGTCTCAGTGGTAGAGCTCAACTCGTAGTCATCATTTACCGTGGACAAAGAGCTTGACAAAATACCCTGTATGCAATGTGGTTTGTACAACCCAGTATAATTTAGAGGATAAATAGATTGCATCCATGACAACATGTAGGTAATAACATCATATGGCATGACTACCAAAAAATGTAATTCCAGAGTAGAATTACTGTTTGATGGCACTCTCATCAATTATCTAACAACAATATTCTAAAATAATATGAACTATGAAGTACCTTGTAGTTTATTCCATGTTGCAAGCACCACTCACTTAACCCGGGGCAATCAGAAACATCAACTTTGCAAGGTTCTGAGGGAAGCAACTCATCACCCAATACTCGCAATTTCCAACAGTTTGAAATCTGCAAACTTCTGAGTGAAGCAAGGTTTGTCAACCCTAACAATGAGCAGCTCCTATACGAACCCACCCCTGCTCTCGTTGTCAATTCAAGAGAAGGTTCCATAAATGAGCATAGGTTGTGACAATTATCGATGGAAAGTTTGACTAAGGATTTCAGCTTTTGTATTCCAGGTATAGATACTAGCTGATGGCACTGAGAAATTTCCAACTCTTCAATTTCTGATGGCAGCAACTCTGCTTTTAAGAATTGCAAACTCTCACATAAGGTAATATTCAAATACTTTAGTTTGCATAGGCTGCCAATCCATTCTGGAAATGTAATGCCACTGTAACCATCTATTTCTAGCTTCTTAAGATTAGAGTGAGGCTGGAGACTATCCATCACCGAAAAACAACTTTGATTCTCAAGAAATATGTCCTGACCAATTTCAATGATCAACACAGGTACACTGTCAAATATGTCCCATCGGATATAATTGCCATTCCAGGATAATATCAAGTGCTCCAAGTTACGCATACTCACAAGGTTAGCACATTTGACATCCATTAAATTGGATAAATTTCTCAATCCACATAGAAAAAGAGTTCCTCCCAGATCGGGAAAATCCTTTAACCATCCTATCGTCTTGCATGTGAGCTCCACCTTTAGTGTTTGAATTCCTACAAATTTGCTTAAGCTAGGTGGTAAATAACTCACACCTGTATAACTGATTTGCAGAGTTTGAATATTTGTAAGGCTCCCCATGTCACTAGGAATCTCTTCAAGTAGGCCGCACCAAATAAGACAGAGTTTCTTCAAAGTCTTTAATTGACAAAGGGACTCGGGCAACGACATGAGGTTACAATCATCAATTATGAGCTCTTCTAGGCTAATTAGATTTCCAATATTTGTTGGCAACTCTTCGAGCTTAGAATTCCAAAGAGTTAGATTTTGCAAGCTGTGAAGGGAGCATATGCATTCTGTTGAATTTATGAGTTTGAGACAGAAATATTGAATGAGAGAAATATTGATTTCATTCTTATATTTCTGTATGTTACACTGTGCTTATATATGCTGGAAGCTAAGTAAAGAGAAAAAGAAAATAACGGTTGCCTATCTGACCCTATACAAAAGTACCAACGGTAACTTTTACAATTACTGTACATGAGAATTGAGTTGCTTTTATTTTTAACTAGTAGCTCTTCTTCTTGTATAACTAAACCCTATGATGAATATCCTTAATGGATCTGAGGGTTATTGAATCCGATTAGTCCCTTTTCTCAACACTCCCCCTCAAGCTAGGGTTGTAGATATCGATTAACCCTAGCTTGCTCGTATTATTGGAGAATGGTTTAGGATCAAGACCTTTGGTAAATATATCCGCTAATTGATCTTCACTTCGTACATAGGGAGTCTCAATTACTTTGGCTTGAATTTTTTCTCGAATAAAATGACAATCCACCTCGATGTGTTTTGTTCTTTCATGGAATACCGGATTGGATGCAATGTGTCGTGCCGCTTGATTATCACAAAACATCTCCATTGGTTCTTGGATTTTAATTCCCATATCCTCAAGGAGTTGTTTGATCCATGTTAATTCACTAGCGGTTGACGCCATGGCACGATACTCCGCCTCGGCACTTGAACGTGCTACTACGTTTTGTTTCTTGCTTTTCCATGTGGCTAAATTTCCGCCTACGAATGTGCAAAAATCGGTCGTTGATTTTCGATCAAAGCTACCGGCCCAATCTGCATCGGAATAGCCACACACTTTGTTAGAATTATTGCATTTAATAAAAATTCCCATACCGGGTGTCCCTTTTAAATACCTTAATATTTTGTTTATAGCCTCTAAATGCGGTGTTCTTGGACTATGCATAAATTTGCTAATTTGGCTAACCGAGTATGATATATCCGGACGGGTTACCGTAAGGTAGATTAATTTTCCTACAAGTCGTTGAAATTGGTTTATATCATCTAATGGCTCACCATCCTCGGTGTTTAGTTTGTATTTACCATCTATTGGTGTGGAAGTTGGTTTACACTCTAATTTTCCGGTTTCCTCCAACGATTCTAGAGTATATTTTCTTTGAGATATCGATAAGCCTTGGCTAGAATATGCTACTTCTATCCCCAAAAAATATTTTAAATAGCCTAAATCTTTGATATCAAATTTTTCTTTCAATTGAAGTTTTATGGCTTTAATGGTCTCTAAATTGTTTCCGGTGATGATAATATCATCTACATATACTAGAACAATAGTGGTATTTTCTTTTTCAATTTTGACAAATAGTGAGTGGTCGGCATTACTAACTTTAAAATTACAAGAGATTAAATGAGAGCTTAATTTTTCATACCATGCTCTAGGAGATTGCTTCAACCCGTAAATTGACTTCTTCAATTTGCAAACTAAGTCACAATTTTGGTTTTTTTCATAACCGGGTGGTAATGACATATATACCTCTTCTTCAAGTGTTCCTTGAAGAAATGCATTTTTAACATCCATTTGGTACAATTTCCACCCTTGGTTTATTGCAACGGAAAATAAAATTCTTACGGTGTTCATTTTAGCAACGGGTGCAAATGTTTCATAGTAATCTATACCGTATGTTTGTGTGTAACCTTTAGCAACCAAGCGAGCCTTGTACCGTTCCACGGTACCATCGCTCTTATATTTAATTTTGTACACCCATTTGCATCCTACGGGTTTTTTATTTTTTCGTAATTGAACGATTACCCAAGTTTCATTTTTTTCAAGAGCTTTTAATTCTTCTTTCATGGCCTTGTTCCATACGGGATTTTCTATGGCATCTTCATATCGGTTTGGTTCTTGTTCTTTTTCAATTGATGTCAAGAAGGTTTTATGGTTGGAAGAGACATTATCATATGTAATAAAATTTTGAATAGGATATTGTACCTTGTATGTTATAAAATCTCTTAGTCTTGTTGAAGGTTGTGTTGTCCGAACGGACCTTCTTATCGGTGTTTCTCCTATAATTTGATCTCCTCTATTTGAGGGGATTTCCTCTATTTCCTCCTCATTTTCATTTTCATTTTCATTTTCGGTTGAAGTTTCAATCCTCATTGGTCTTACATCTTCTATTGATGGATTGAATTGGGGTAGTGTAATTTCCTTGAAAGGCTCTCTAATAAATTCCTCTTGAATTTTTTCTTTGTAATATGGCTCATTTTCTAAAAAAGTTACATCTCTAGAAATATATAATTTTTTCTCCTTGGGATCATAGCATTTATATCCCTTTTTTTGTGATGAATAACCCAAGAAAATGGCCTTAATAGATGTATAATCCAACTTGTCTTGTTTATTTTTATGTACGTAACATGTACAACCAAATATTCTCAAGTGCTCAATATTAAGTTTTCTTTGATAAAGGATTTCTAATGGGCTTTTAAAATTCAAATTAGCACTTGGCAATCTATTTATTAAGTATGTTGCGGTGAGAACGGCATCCGACCAATACGTTTTTGGTACATTATTTTGAAATAAAAGGACTCGAGTCATCTCAAGCAAATGTCTATTTTTCCTTTCGGAAACCCCGTTTTGTTGGGGTGTATAAATACATGTTGTTTGATGTAAAATTCCCTTTTCCTTAAAGAGATTTGAGAAATTTTGGTTTACAAATTCCGTTCCTTTATCGGATCTAAAGGTTTTAATTTTTGCTTCATATTGGTTTTCTATAAAGTTGTAAAAATCTAGAAATTGTAAGAATACTTCACTTTTGTTTTTTAGTAAATATAACCAAGTTGTTTTAGAAAAGTCATCAATAAAAATAACAAAATATGTGTATCCATTAAACGAATTAATTGGAGCGGGACCCCATACATCCGAATGAACCAAATCAAAAGGTTTTTCACTTCTACAACTTGATAAATTAAAAAGTAATCTAGTATGTTTTCCTAGCTTACATGTTTCACAACTACTATTATTTAATTTTGAAAAATTAAAAAGACTCTTTAAAATTTTGTCGGAAGGATGCACAATTCTTCTATGCCAAAGTATACTTGATTCTTCATTTTTGTAGTGTTGAGGTTGAATTTTTCTTCTTTCAAAAAATAAAGTCCATTTTCTAGAAATCCTTCACCAATCAAATTCTTGGTTAATCGATCCTGAAAAATCACATTTTTTATCAAGAAAATAAGTTCGCAATTCAACTCTTTTGTGATTTTACTAATAGACAATAGATTTGATGAGCAATCTTTTATATACAAGACATTTTGGATTATTTTTGAGAAAATAATTATTGAGCCTTCTCCAAGAATTTCCATTCTATCACCATTTGCCACGGTAACAAATTTTTTAGTTTCGTATTTTCTAAATGAGGTCAATAAATTTATGTTACCGGTCATATGGTCAGTTGCACCCGAATCCAATATCCATCTAGAATTTTTTTGAAAAAAGGATAAATTTGAGATGCAAATCATACCAGAAGTTTTTGTATTTTCTTGTTGTTGATTCATTAGAGCAGTGAGCTGCTGAAGCAGCAGCCGCATAGGATCCAGATTAGAGGAGCTGGGGATATCCTTCGGATTCGGACCCGGGTTAGACTTAACCCGTTCGGTCCCTTCATTTGCTTCCTTTGTTTCCGCCAACAGACCCCTCTTCTTCTCAAATCCATCGTAGCCGCCGCCTCTGCTCCGATCTCCTCCCTTTTTGTGCCACTTCGGTCGGAGGTGAGGGTGGAGAAACCAACATGCCTCCTTGCGATGCCCCTCTCTTTTACAGTGCTCACACCTCTCGGCAGTTCGGTCTCCTCTCTCCTCCGCCCGATAACTAGGGTAAGGGTTCGGTCTAACTATGAACCCCTTTGATTCTTGATTTTCTGGTGGTTGAGCCCCCATTACCTCTCTTCTTGTTTCTTCTCCTTGTATCATTGAGGCTACTTCATCCGGAGATGGAAGTTCGGTTAATAGGAGAATTTGAGATCTGACTGTCTCATAAGTCGAGTCGAGACAAGCGAGGAACTGAAAGACCTCATCTTGCTCCTCTCGTTTCTGAATTTCAGCAAGGTCAGTGGTAGGGGGTCGATAAACTCGAATTTCATCTTTTTTCTTTTGGAGGAATCCAAATAAATCCATGGCCGATTGCCCATTTTGTTGTTTTGCTTGTTGGATTTCTCTTTGAATTTGATAGATATGAGCATAATTTTTCTTGTGGCCATATAGTTTTTCGGCTCTCTGCCAAATTTCTAGTGCGGTGTCTTTGTATGAAAGTAAGTCAGCTACCTTCGGTTCCATTGTTGCGAGTAACCAGGTGATCACGGTATGATCGCTTACTTTCCATTTTGCTAGTGCCTTTTTTTCTGGTTCAGTTGGAGGATCGGATTGCTTGGGAGCCTTGCCCTCTGGGTTGATGTGATCACTTTTTTCTCGGCCGCTTAAGGCAAAGATAACTTGTCTTGCCCATAAATGGTAGTTTTTACCATTGAGCATGACACCTGTGAGTTTTTCATGGTTTTGCACCATTGCAAGGTTTGGTGCTGTTTTTCAGTTTCTCTGAATTTTTTCTGGTAGAGAAATAGCACTTCTGTATGCTGGTTTTTCAGTTTGCAGTTGCTGGTACTGCTGCTTGGTTACTTTCTTTGTCTTGAGTCAGGTCTTAGTCCCGCTCTGATACCATGTTGAATTTATGAGTTTGAGACAGAAAGATTGAATGAGAGAAATATTGATTTCATTCTTATATTTCTGTATGTTACACTGTGCTTATATATGCTGGAAGCTAAGTAAAGAGAAAAATAAAATAACGGTTGCCTATCTGACCCTATACAAAAGTACCAACGGTAACTTTTACAATTACTGTACATGAGAATTGAGTTGCTTTTATTTTTAACTAGTAGCTCTTCTTCTTGTATAACTAAACCCTATGATGAATATCCTTAATGGATCTGAGGGTTATTGAATCCGATTAGTCCCTTTTCTCAACACATTCAGGTAGCGTTTTTTAGCACAATTCATTAAGTGAAAGATAACGAAGATGCTTCAAATTACCAACAGAGGAAAGAAATTCTAATTTACAATCACGGGATACCCGTATTTCTAGTGCTCTTAATTTTGGTGCCATTGAAAGGTCAAAAGTACTAAACAAGTTTATAACAGAAGAGACTGTAATAAGTGTGCGCAGAGCAGTTAACTTGTCAGAAGGAATAGGATCTATTAAGTTCACATAATCAGCTACATACAAATGGTACAACACATTAGGAAAAATTGGGAGCTTACTATCCACAATTGAATAGCAACCATTTTCCGAATTAAGTTGTGCTAAATCATGAACAATATCATGCAACTTAAACTTCACAAAATCATTCCTTTCAGATATGCCTTCTGTTTCAAACAAGGACCTCTCATATAGCTGTTGTGCATATTCAAAACCAATTTTTTCTGCACTCTTGTTTCCTTTCGACTCAATCAAACCCTGATACTTCCATAATTTCACCAAATATTCCACATTGTAGCAGTAATTTTTGGGAAACATGGAACAATATAGAAAACAAGGTTTTAAGTGTGTGGGAAGGCGTGAATAGGTTATTTGAAGAGGTGGAAATATCTCATTTTTAACATTAGACTCCCATAGATCACTTTCTAAAATATCTCCCCAACTCTCTTCTTCTGCTTCGTGCCTCAAAAGGCTAGCAATTGACTTCACAGCCAGGGGCAACATTCCACACTTCTTTATTATTTGCATCCCAATTTCTACCAACTTTGGGCTCTTATTATGTTCTTCTCCACCAAATGCATAATGCTCGAACAATTGCCAACATTGTTCAACAGACAAACCACCAAGGTTGAATGTTGGTTTTGTTTGCATGATTCGCGCGACATGATCGTTCCTTGTAGTAACTAGAATTTTTGCAAATGCTGCTGACATAAAAGGAGCCCGAAATGAATCCCAAAGACTCTCTTTCTCATTCCAGACATCATCGAGGACCAAAAGTACCCTTTTCCTACATATCTCCTTTCGAATTTTCTCTTGCAAAGCACTCAAATTTGTAAGATGGCACTCATTTCCTGTTATAGACTCCACTAATTCTTTGGTGAGCCTTTCAACATTGAAATCCTCTGATACACATATCCACCCAACTTTATCAAACCTTTGTCGGATTCTTTGATCATTATAGGCAAGTTGTGCAAGGGTTGTTTTGCCAATGCCCCCCATGCCCACAATTGTCACCACTGAAACAATATCACGTTCTAAGGACAACAAATCAATTAGTTTCTCCTTTTCCCTCTCTCGACCAAAGATATTCGACTCAACTACAAAGTGGCTAGTTGGAACTATTTGCAATTCATTGTTGCAGCGTTTGGGTCCATCTCCCTCTGACAATTGAAGTGCTATCCGATCATTTGCAATCTCATCAAATCTACTCCTTATTTGCTTAATTTGATCGAGCATGCTGTATGGAACCTGGAAAGTTATTATAATTACCTTGAGAGTGTAAGACCTACTATAATGTTCCATGTACATAGATAATACTAGTTATATATTACAGATGTGTGCTAGATATTCACTGTTTGCAATACTTGTTATATTATGGACTCATCATATTTCCCATGGTCAGCCAAATGTCCAGCTGGTACCTTGTACTATATATGGCTCTACGTGAACCTGATAGTAAGACTATTGAGTGAAAAATATTTAATAAGTTACCTGAACTAGCATCATTTTACGAGAATCTGGTGGAGAAGCATCTCTTGACTCAACTTGTGCCCGTAAGACTTCATAGTGGTAGTCACCCAGTACATGCATCCTCTGCATCGTACGCAACTGTCTTGATCTCCTTCAACCAGTGCTTGACTGACGAGTCTGTGATCTCCCTCTGCTCTGCATCGTACAGCGTACCCTTGATCCGCTCCAACATCCTCATCAATTTCTTTAATTCAGCTTCAATTTGGTTGTTTGGATCTACTGGAGGAGAGGAGGAAGAAGACAGAGTTTGTGCAGATGCAACGACAACAGGTAGCAATTTGGCACCCAAAGAGAGAAGGTTGGAAATCACTCCGCCGAGACCCATGGATCTAAAATTGCAAAGTTATCTTCTGTTAGGTTGATATGAAACGATGCATAGAAAAACTAATTAGTGGGGAAGAGGGAGACTCAGAGAAGACTGCGAATAAACGCTCATTAAATAAATGCATTTTTATATACTTTTTATAAGACAAGTGTCCGTCTTCAGTTTTTTTTGTAATTTTTACAAGACAAGAGTCCAGAAGTGTGATATTGATATCATACGACATCAACTTCAAAATTTATTAGATAGACTTCAAACGACGAATCTCAACGGTTCAAACTGATTTATTGTCTGAGTGATACATTGACATGCAAAATTTACTTTTTTCAAGTTATATTAGTACCAAGTTAAGCGGTCAAACATGTTGAAGAATGAATGCATGAAAATTAACTTAAAAACTCCCACATACTTGGTACTAAATAAATTCAAAAAAAATATAAATTTGACATGTAAACGCACAACTAATAAAGTAGAATGTTTAAACGGTTTGGATTCATCGTTCCAAGTCTATCATATAAATATTGGAGTTGGTGTTATATAGGCTGAAATGTACGGATCTCATACTAACCAGATTCTTTTGTAAAGAATGTGCATGTTGAATAAAATAGATAGGAGCCACGAAGAATTTCATTCTTTCTATTTTTCGACATATAACTGTTATTTTTCTACATATTTAATTCTCAATTTAATTTTGAATCAAATATAAATAGTAATATTTTGTCAAATATTTTGTATAAATTTTGTATAAAAAGTAAACATTTCGTATAAATAGTAATACTTTGTAAAAATTTGCAAATCATTGCAAAACACATATCACATGGGCAACGAAAATATCTTCTAACGCGCCTAAGAAATTTCGTAACCTCATACAGTGTGTGGGCCAAAGATTGATTCCTGTACAGTGTGCGGGCCCAGGAAAATATCTGGTGAAGGCGCCAAGAAAATATATATCATCCTAAGAGTTTCTGGGCCTAATAATATTACTAAAAAAAATTGATAGTGAAATGAAGTGACGACAAGATAATAATTAATTGTACCTTGTTTTACCAATTTTAAAAATATGGAAAAGGATAAATTTTGGTCGGATCAAAATAAATTTTTCTTCCAGATATTGGGTCTCTTCAAATGACGATGTTCTCAATTGACTTGGACAGTTATTGTACAACAATTAGATTCAAATCGCAATCTACACTCACTTCACAGTTATTTAACAATGATTTATTTTATTCACAAAATATATTTATTTTACTGACAAAATTAATTTATATTGATAAAATAAAATTCCCAGATTGTCAGAATAAACCAAAATTACTTTTATTTTTACAGTATAGAAAAGGGTCGCTTTTAAAGTTTAACAATTTGATTTCTTGGTTAATTAATGACTATTTTTTATTTCAAAGTTCATGTATCAATTTTGCAATGCTTTTAACAATTTGATTCCAAGATGCTTGTTATCCGTGAGTTTTATAGATTCAATCTCATCTCTTATGGAATCTGTAAGAAAAGAAAACCAAGTAACAAAAATAAAACAAATTGTTTTTAATTGCATTTGTTTTATGTACGGTATAAATAAGTATTTTAAAATACGACCGAGTATCCTGAGCATTTAAAATAAATCACACTTGCGAATGGATATTTCATTCCTTCCCAAGTAATAACTAAAAGAGTAAAGGAACTTTTATAAGCCAATATAATTCAGCTATAAGCTTTAAAAAAATTCAAGATAAGTATGAACTTTTCCTTATGATTAAGAAATATAAGAAAATTAGAAAAAAAATAGAAAAATATATTGGGGCTTGATGAATAACACTGAAATTAGTAAAATCCATCAAAAACATGTGAGGTAAGTAAATTTTCCGATGTCCATTAGTAATTTATTTATGTAGGGTATGTTTGGTTGGGTTAAGAATATGTTATTTTTGGAGTTAGGCTATTCATAATAGCCTATTCGGTGTTTGGTTGGATTAAAATAGCTAGAATAGGAAATTCAAACTTTTTGTCTTATTAGAATAGGCTATTCCTAAGGGTTTTGAGATTTGGCTATTCTAATAGAACAAACAATGGCTATTTTTGATTTGACTATTCTAGCTTTCTTGTTTTCCAACCAAAACATAATATCAAACACGACTTATAGTACATATATGTAATTAAGTTTTTATTGTTAGATCCTGAAAAATTCAATACTTATTCTTAGTAAATTTATATAAATTTTCAAAATATATGAATAATTATAACAGATAATAGAGATTCTAGATAAAAACAACATACTGGCCCAATGAAAAGATTAAAAGTAATAGGTAGACCAACACACTTCAAAATCGATGCCCAAAAAAATTTGCTATTTTCGTCAGCAGCCTGCTGAGCCTGTTTATTGAGTTGCTGACATGTGGGTCCGCAAAATTATTTATTGAAGATATATTTTTGTGATTTATCTCTTAGAAAACTCAATAAAATAGCGGTTTCTTGTTTTAACAGACTTCAATAATAATCATTGATATAGGGACAAGGGATCGATCGACTATTTCTTTACCCCCTCCCCACCCAACAAAAAAAAAATGTGGTTTCTTGTTTGAAGTTTTCGATTTTATATTTGTCAGCAAATAACTTTTTCTATTGTCATGCTTAAGTGTGAATCATATATAAAATTCATATTAATTACATCTGCATGAGAGTTACGCCTTCATTGACATGTAAATTCATGACAAGCCATAACATATCTCTTTGCACCTAGAAGATATAAATTAGTTCTCTTTTATTAATTTTTTAATTAATTATGATATAAAATTATGGTTTAAATATGGGTGGAATGTATTTTCATTAGCTGTACTGGACAACTGTGTGACTATCAGATTTGGCATGGACAAGTTGCTTCAGGTAGCCACTGATTGTGGCTATCAGATTGTCATTATCACTGCCAGTGTTAGAGAATATGCTTCCCCTATAATTGACAGGATCGACCCAAATGGGCTCATCGCACACCGGTTGTATCGGGATTCGTGCAAAAGAAACAAATGTGGGATGTTTATTAAGGATCTTTCTTTGACTGGTAGGAGACTTGATAGGTGTATTATCATTGATGACATCTGGCAGCGGGTGCTGCAAAGGGAGAATGTTGTCAGGATAAAAACGTTCAAGGGTGATATGAAGGATACTGAGCTCAAAAATGTGCTTCATTTTTTTCATGTCGAGAGCAGATATGAGGATCTTCGAGACGCAGTGAGCTATGTCAATAAGTGGTTTGGGCATCAGGATTTGTGAACCTATTTTATTATTATTACTTTTTTTTGGCTAGATTATTAATATGGGATATATGCTTGTAAGTTCTAGCATTGCGAACAATTAGTCCTGGCTTGGTTGTTCAATTCATTTTTTATGTTTTAACTCAATTGTTACACACGCCTGAAAAAAGATGAGTCTGGTCAAAGAGAATGAATGGTTGATTATGTATGTGATTTTATTTAGATTTTATTTTTTTCGTTTAACTTTATTGTATTTGGATTTCTGGTAGTGGACAAATTTGCATTTAATTACCAAATTTAATTACAAGAAGCAATGCTATCTTTTGAAATTCTCTCATCAGTATGAACTATCATGAGTGAATCCGGTGTGAATTTGTACTGAGTGAGGGGTCTTATTGCAATAAAACAAACACTGTCTCATATAGAGATGATTGGAATATAGGCTGCATCCGCCAACGGGTTTTCCTGAAATCCACCAAATTTGCCCGGGTATAACTCGACTCCTTCGATCACACACCACACATTGCAAACGAGCAACTGGTGCAAAGAGCTTTGCGCTGCTCGTGACGGGAATTGCCTGGCAAGGCCTCCAAAATTGTGGTTTTACTGACCATACGTGCTTTTTAAGGGTTGTACAGGACTGGGTACGTAATGTCACTGTGCTGTTATGCTGTGGATGTTTATTTACTGTCGCGTGTTGCAATATCAGCATGAGTGTTTGAACATAACTACCAGGATACAACCTGCCTGATCACTGCTGGTAAAGAAATAGTGCGTACTGGTACACAATAGAATGTGCTGCTGCAGATCATACGTGCTGGTACAGACTAGTATATGTTTAGATAGAAATGTAACTCTGTTCTGATTTGGAAGTATTATAACTTAATCTGAATTGTCTATGTGCTAATCTAATGCATACAACAACTCCTTCCACTTTGTATAGATAAAGATAACAGTGCCAGTACTTGTATATATGGATGCTATAATTTGAGTTGAACTGACCTTAGCGTCCATACATTTAACAGTCATGCTGATACTGAGACCATAACAGTACCTGATATTGTTGTTAAACTAATTTTAGAATTATAAGAGTAGAAATTAGAAAATTAAAAAACATGTGCTACAATCTAATCAATTCCTGTTTCTGTCTATTTGAACTCTTTTTAGCTGCTTCAGCTTCAAAACCAAAAAAGCACAGCCCCTAATTACAATCTCAAATTAAACAAAAAAAGGTATAATTGAAAATTTAAATTTGCTAGTGCTGGTATTACTCTCCAATCCTCTCATGTCCAACGATTTCTACCCACCCCACTTAACTTGATGTTTAAAAAAAAATTGGTCTCAACGATAAGAAAAAAACTTAGTAAGATAGGAGAACATGATTACAATTTTCATGTAAAAGAAAATGAGGAGATAACTACAAAATTGCACTGATTTTTTTATTAATCGAAAATAAAATAAAAAAATATCACGAAAGGGAATAGTTCTACCGGGAAATCGAAATATAGGAAAAAAGATATTGATTATCTCGTCCTCCAGACGGTACAAAATTTTCCGTCTAGATTAATGCCCCGCTAATTCAAATCATTAACCCGCTAAGCAGAAAAAAAAACAAAAAATCCTAGACGGGATAGATTATCCCGTCCAGCACTGTAGCAATATATATATTTTTTGGGGGTTTGATTTCATATACATTTGTTTTAGTTAGATCGCTAATTAAGATCAAGATTAACGGGATGGGATGGTTTATCCCGTTAGCTACAGTGTCTGGACGGGATAAACCATCCCGTTTTTCTTATATTTTGATTTTTCACCAAAACAATCTCCTTTCGTTATATTTTTTTATTTTATTTTCGATTAATAAAAAATTGGCAAAATTGCATGGTCATATATTCATCACCCAAGAGAGATCCATAAAAATCTTGAACTAAAAAGGATGTAAATATTTTATTATTAGTCGCCGTATTTTAATTGAAACATACGGAAATAACCATACAATCTGCAACAAAGGTAACATGTGAATTGGTTTCATTCTTCAACGTTTCACTCGTTTTCTCTAAAAAATAGGCGGCCATATAATTACCTTCCTTTTTTTTATAGCACAGTTTAGTTTGAAGCAAATTATTACCTTCCTATATGATATTATGCACATGAGATTTGTTTGTTATATTTTTTGTTTACATTATATAAGTCATGAAAATATTGCTTATATGCGCCTACAGAGGTTGGTTCTTACATAAACAAGTTTCATTGAAATGTGCCTACAAATTAACCTGAATGTAGGACCCGCGTCGTAACATATTAATCCTACATTCAGTGAAAATAATGAATAAGTGAACACTGTTCGCGCAGAAGCGCAACGCAAGTTTCGGTACGCTTGAGGGCGTACCTTTTAAAACCGCGTTTACACTCCACGAGTAAGGGATGCAAGTGCACAACCCCTATCGTGTAGTATATTCGGGTATCGATCCACATGAACGGTTAATTGCGAGGTTAGATTCTATCAAACTCAATCAAAAACTAGAAGTGAAAAAGGTTTGGTTTGGTGTTTAATTTCCTAAAGGGTCAGATCAAACAATTCAAGAAGATGTAATAAAATGCTAGAAGAAATGTAAATTGTGTTTTGATTATGGATAAAAGGCGTTTCCAGGGTTTCAGACTTCATCTCTGATCTGCCTCTAGTGGTACGGCCCGTACCAAGTTGGTACGGCTAGGCCGTACTTCACTTGGTAAGGCAAGGCCGTACCACCCTGGTAAGACCCGTACTGGCTTCCCAGAACAGAACCTACCAGTTCGAGTGAATGCATTTCCTTGCTGGTACCTTGTGCTAAACTCTTTAGAAAGGTTCAATTGACCATACCTAAGGTTCCTAACCCTCAACCATCGTTTGTTGGATCAAGATCTAGGTTGGAATGCAATTGATTGCCTTTTAGGGATTTCTACACCTCAACTCTCGTGTGTTGGTACAGATCTACCCTAGCTGGTTGATTGGAGGTCTAAGGCACCCTCTAATCTGTCGATTAGAGGAGAATTCAACCTCTCGGCTTCAATTCGAACTATTCTACCCTAAGCATTTGATTTGGATGAGAGATTGAGATGATCACACGACCTTGATAGGTTCGATCTAAACCTAGAGGCACATCATACAACAATCACAGCAAGCAAAGCAAAAGATATCAAAGTAAATCACAATCAATCAAACTAAAGAGTTCATACAAGATACAAGTCAAAGAAAGTCAAAACAAATCAAGAATCCATCTCTAAACCCTAGAAACTAAAATAACTACTCACAGCACATAATCTGATCTAAAAATACAATAAGAGGGATAGAGATAGCCATGGATCGAAGGGATCGAGAGGAGGAAGCTAGATCCGTCGAGTTTCGCCTCTTCCTCTTCCTTCCTTCTTGCTCTCAGCTCCTTAGCTCTCTTTCTCTCTCTTACTGTGCTCTCAAATAGATCTGGAATGGAATAGATCTCGAAATTGGAGAGTTCCCCGCTTTAAATAGCCTCTGCCAAAATTTGAATCTGTCAGGCCGCCTTTATGTACGGCCCGTACCAAAGTGGTACGGCCTGGCCGTACCAGGCGTGAAGAGCTGAAAAATGGCTAAGTCTGGTAAGACCCGTACCAAGCCTGGTAAGGGTCGTACCTCATCATCTGAATCGCCGTTTCTTCGTGTGTTTTGCTCCAAACCTGCAGAAAACAAACAAACACTCAGCAGTACCAAATTCTAAAGATATATCGATGAAATGCACATGATTCTGGTGAATCATGGCACGAATCTGGTACTAAAACAGGCCTAAAATAGACTAAATATGCGAGGTATCAAATTCCCCCAAGCTGAACCTTTGCTTGTCCTCAAGCAAAAAGTTTCAAACTCGGGTAAAAGTGCTGGACAACTAAATCTAAATGCAGATACAAGTCTAAATGTGAAAACCTACGTGAGTCTGCTATAGTCAAGAATTTCTAGAATCGATTCGGTTGTAATTCAAATATCCCTTTATAAACCTTGATTCACTCCACCAATTGGTCAATTGAACTTCTTATTTTGAGATGCTTCTAACAATGGAAAGACTAATTACCTAGGTTTGATCGAAACAATTTCATTCTTTTTCCGAATCAGTGCTTTTATTCAAGGTGATTTTTCTTTTCATTTTCCCTCCCCCAAGCTTGAATCAAGCTTAAGGGTAAGAAAGTTGCGAACGAAGTGTGTTGGTATGAGCAAAATTTTCTTTCTTTATTTCTAATTGGGAGACGAGCTCAAAGGCGCCCATTCGAGGCTTATTGCCAGTACTCTTATGTTCTCCATCTTTTTCATTTCTCTTTTTTTTTTCTTTTCTTTTTGGTTTCTCATACCATGAATACACACATCTATTGGTATTCATTCATACCAATGGATATTCCAAACTTTCTTAATTTGAAAATCCCAATTCCTAAAGGCACAGTTCAGTTTTTTCGAATAATCTCGTTCGATTCAATTCTAAGTTTGTTTCATCTTTTCCATTATTAAAAACATCTCAACCTAAGTAGTTCAATAACCAATCATGGGTTAGTTCCAATTCACTCAGGTCTATCCTAATCACAACCAAATTGTTTCAAAGTTATTCTCAATTCTAGCAATTCACGCAAATCTTCACCTAACAATGCACGAAAATACGAAAAAATGTAAGAAAAATAACGGTAAAGTAAATATGACCTAAATGCAAATGTCATCCCCCCAAGCTTAGCCTGAGCATTGTCCTCAATGCTTCAAGACTATGAGATAAAAGAGATAAAAGAAGCTCGGGGAAAAGAGAGCGAACCTGATCAGTCCTCAGGGTGGTCGTACCAGAGCCAGTCGCTAAACCGCTCCTCTATCCCAGTCACGCGCTGCTGGAGATCATGGAGTATGGCGCCCTGCTCACGAATGGCAGCACCCTGCTCATAGAGTGCAACACCCTGATCCTGACGCATGCCGTACATCAGGTGGTAGACATCCTGGATGGTGGGCTCAGAGAGAGGAGGGGGGTACACAGGTCTACTGAAGGAGGTGGAGGGGCCGGCAGCGTAGGCGGAGGTGGAAGGGCCAGCAGCGTAGGCGGAGGTGGATGGGCCAGCTCCATAGAATGAGGTACCTGCACCAAAGGGTGAAGGATGTACCTGCTCGAAGAAGGGGGGAGCCTGGCTGGGGAAAGGTGGCACATGAGGAGAGAGAGGATGCAGCGGCTCAAACGGAGCTTGGACTGGAGAGGTGGTGGCATCGATCATGTCCTCATCGCCCTGCGGTGGTGGTGGAGGAGGTGGAGGTGGAGGTGGGGCTACAGGGGCAGGCTGCACGCGGGGCGGACGTCGGAAAAACCAAGTGCTCCGGTCAGTGAAGGAGAGAGTGACCGGGAAAGGCATGACATATCTGGTATGCTGGTCAGGCATGCGCCAAGCCCAAGCACCTCGCCCATCGCGTCCTGCTGCTGACTCGATGAACTTGTAGGTGGTGAACTGAGTGAGAGAGAGAGAACGGGAGCTCCTGCACTCCTCGTCGCCGAAGATCTGGAGGTGTAAGCGCTCGGCGATCAGAGTGACGTAGGCAGAGATGTAGACAGTGCCACCCGGCTTGGGCTGCCTCTGGATGTCGATCCAGTGGTGGATCATGGCGAGCATCAGATCGGGCCGCTCGAGAGTGGTGTCAGGGCGCAGCATATGATCCACCAGCTGCAGATCCTCAACATTGGCGCGGGCGAACGTCTCGCCACGCGCAAAGATGGTGCAACCGAGGATACGCAGCAGGACCCGGATGACTGGATGTGGGACATTGAGCTGCTTGTACTCCTTGTTGAAAGCTGACCCGGCTGGGGCGCCAGAGATCAGCTGCCAGAAGGTGTCGCGCATCAACTCCCCAGAGAAAGAGAGGGAATCAGTAGTCGGGTTCGGCTCAAAGCCAAACCACTCCCTCAAGTCAGACAGCCAAACACGGTGGGTCTCACTCAGCAAGCGGAACCTGATGAACGGATTATCGTTCCGCGAGTACTTGAGCTCCAGAGAGGAAAGAAACTCCATGGTGAGCTTCTTGTATCCCCTCTGGGCGATCTCCCAGAAGGCTGGAGTGATCCCGACCCGGGTGGTGATGCGGCGGAACTCATCCTCCAGTCCCAGTGTCTGAAGAGCAGAGAAGTCAACAATCCTCGTATTGTTGATCGTCTTCGTCAGCAAGGTTTCGAAGTTCTTGAGCTGCCGACGGGTCGAAATGAGGAAGTACCGCTCGGCGTATGCGTCGGCACGCTGGGTGGCATCAGAGAGGGCCGTATCGGTGCCCATGGAGTCAGAGGCGTGGTCGGAGCTAGGGTCGGAGCTGTGATCGGAGCCGGGAACGGAGCCATGGGCGGAGGCCTGGTCAGAGGCCTCGTCAGAGCCCTGGTCCTGGTCGGCAGATGGATGGTAGGAGGGGCTCTGCTGTGGGCTCCGGTAGCCTGACTGATGCCCGCTAGAGGTGGTCTCTCCCTCATAGTAGATGGGCTCGATGGCGTCCTGAAGGGAAACAGTCCTGGAGGCACTCTCCTGGGAGTGGCGAGATGCTCGGGAGCCACCCCGAGACGCACTCCGGTGGGAGTGATGAGATGACGTGGGGGCGTCAGCAGGAGGGACGGGGGCCATCGGGCCAGTGGCGGAAGGGATGGTGTCGCCAGAGGATGTGGAGGAGCGAGAGGATTGTCGACGCATTTTCTCTCAGACGTTCGTTTGGATGGTCGACAGGGTAGGTACGGCCTGGTCTAACCTGGTTGGTACGGCCTAGCTGACCTAGGTAGGTACGGCCTAGCTGCACGGGCTGGTACGGACCGTACCTAACTTAGGGTTTTGGTGTTGGCTGGTAAGGGCCGCACCAACTGGTACCAGTGACAGAGAATGGGGTTTGTGCAACCAAGTTGGTGTCAGTTCAGAGGCTGGTACGGGCCGTACCTACTTGGTACGGGTGTACCGTACCAAGCTAGGGTTTGGACTGAAATGTGCAGAACCGAGAGAAGAAGAGAGGAAACGCGAAAAATGGTGAAAGAGACACTAACCGGGAGCAAGACGTGCGAGTCGGACCAGAATGGGCGTGCGGGTCGGACTAGAGAAAGGGTGCGGGTCGGACCGAAGAAGGTCGGAGGCGGTGCGCTGGTGCTCCTGGTGGTTCCGTGTGCTCGGGTGAAGAGAGAATGGGAGGAGAAAGGAGTGGAGAGGGAGAGAAAAGAAAGTGGAGAGGGAGAGAAGAGAGAAGAGAGAAAAGGAGTGAGGTGCGGCTGGGAAGGGGAAGGGGTGCGGGGGGGGTTTAAATGGGAAAAAGGCGGAAGGGAAGGCGTCGGTTCGCGATTCTGACCTAGGTACGGCCTGGCCGTACCAACTTGGTACGGGCCGTACCAACCTTTCAATTTTCAGGCCGTACCAATGTGGTATGACCTAGCCGTACCAACCTCAAAAATTTTCGTTTCTCTTTCTCGTGACTTCTCAAGCCGCTCGTGATGCAATGCAGAAGAATGAATGCATGTCTATCTGTTCCTAAAATGCAAAACAGGTAAAAATGGCTTGGGCTGCCTCCCAAGGAGCGCTCGTTTTAGGTCTCGAGCTCGACCTTCTCTTTTCAGGCTTTGGTTTGAGATGGATCGGAGAGATCCAAGCTCACTCGCAATTCTTGGGGATGGTCAGCAATGTAGTGCTTGAGACGCTGACCATTGACTTTGAAAGTCTGCCCCTCCTTGCTTTCCAATTCCACGGCGCCAAATGGGAACACTGCCCTCACCCGGAATGGACCGGACCACCTGGACTTCAGCTTTCCTGGAAAGAGCCTAAGTCGAGAATTGAACAAGAGGACCAGATCTCCCTCGTGGAACTCACGAGGCATGATGCGCTTGTCATGAACCTGTTTGGTCCTTTCCTTGTAGATTCTCGCGTTCTCGTAGGCATTGAGACGCATCTCCTCTAACTCATGCAAGTCAAGGATGCGTTTCTCTCCAGCTGAGAGCAAGTCCATGTTGATGGCCCGTGTGGCCCAGTATGCCTTGTGCTCAATTTCCACGGGCAAGTGGCAGGACTTTCCGTACACCAGTTTGAAAGGGCTCATCCCAATCGAAGTTTTGAAGGCTGTACGGTAGGCCCAAAGTGCGTCACTCAGCTTGAGCGACCAATCCTTTCTCGTTCGAGCCACGGTCTTTTCCAGGATAGACTTGATCTCCCTGTTGGAAATCTCGGCTTGACCGTTGGCTTGAGGATGGTAGGAAGTGGTCACCTTGTGAGTGACTCCATGGCGACTTAGGAGATTGTCGAACTGGCGGTTGATGAAGTGCTTGCCACCATCGCTGATGACGGCTCTCGGAACTCCAAAGCGAGGGAAGATGGTGTCAGTGAACAATCTTTTCACTGCGTTGGAGTCCGCATTTTTGCACGCTACTGCCTCCACCCACTTGGAGACGTAGTCAACTGCCACCAGGATGTACTCGTTCCCACACGAGGGTGGAAACGGTCCCATGAAATCAATGCCCCAGACATCAAAGATGTCTACCTCTAGAATAGAGTGGAGAGGCATTTAATTCCTCTTGGAGATGTTCCCGGTGCGCTGACACTTGTCACAAGCTGCGACGAAGGTCCTAGCATCTCTGAAAAGTGAAGGCCAGAAGAAGCCGGATTGCAGGACCTTTGAAGCAGTCTTGGAGAATGAAGCGTGTCCTCCGTAGGCTGAGGAGTGGCAGTGCTCAAGAATGGAGCGCGTCTCGTCGTATGGCACACAACGTCTGTAGATGCCATCAACGCCAGTCTTGAAGAGGTAGGGGTCGTCCCAGAAGTAGAACTTGGCGTCCGATCGCAGCTTCTTCTTCTGCTGGTATGACATGGTAGGAGGAAGTACTCCTGAGGCGAGAAAGTTCGCAATGTCTGCATACCAGGGCGCTGACTTGGTGTTCACTCGGTCAGTTGCATGGAACGTCCGATCTTGCACCGCATGAGTCGCGTGCATCGGTGTACCAACCGAGTGGATCTCCTCCATGGCAGAAATCGAATGGAATTGGTCATCAGGGAACGAGTCATCAATTGGCAGGCTACCAGAGCCCTCACCTTCCCAGCGAAGCCGGGACAGATGGTCAGCCACGGTGTTTTCGACTCCTTTCTTGTCCCTGATTTCGATGTCAAACTCCTGCAGGAGGAGAATCCACCTAATCAAGCGAGGTTTGGCATCCTGCTTGCTCAACAGATACTTGAGTGCGGCGTGGTCAGTGTAGATCACTATCTTGGAACCAACCAGATAGGATCTAAACTTGTCGAGAGCGAACACAACAGCCAAAAGCTCCTTTTCGGTTGTTGTGTAGTTCATCTGGGCAGGGTCTAGCACCTTGCTAGCGTAGTAGATAGCACATGGCTTGTTCTCCTTCCGCTGCCCAAGAACCGCTCCCACAGCGTAATCACTCGCATCGCACATCAACTCGAATGGCAAGGTCCAGTCTGGAGGCTGCAGGATGGGTGCTGAGACAAGGGCTTCTTTCAATCGGCAAAACGAATCGACACATTCCTGCGTGAAGATGAAATCAGAGTACTTGATGAGCAGGTTGGTCAATGGTTTCGCGATTTTCGAGAAGTCCTTGATGAATCGGCGGTAGAAGCCAGCGTGTCCCAGAAAGCTTCGCACAGCTTTGACATTTGTTGGGATCTCCAGCTTCTCGATCACCTCCACCTTGGCTTTGTCAACCTCAATTCCTTTGGAGGTCACCACATGTCCAAGGACAACTCCCTCTTGGACCATGAAGTGACATTTCTCCCAGTTCAGGATCAGGTTGACCTCTTCACACTTCTCCAAGATTTTGCAGAGGTTGGCTAGACATGAGTCAAAGCTGGTCCCATAGACAGAGAAGTCGTCCATGAAGACCTCAACCTCTTTCTCGACGAAATCTGAGAAGATAGCCATCATAGCTCTTTGGAAGGTGGCATGTGCATTGCAGAGACCGAATGGCATCCTACGGTATGCGAATGTACCGTAGGGACATGTGAAAGTGGTCTTGTCTTGGTCGTTCCGGTGAATGGGGATCTGAAAGAATCCTGAATACCCGTCAAGGTAGCAAAAATGAGAATGAGTCGCCAGCCTTTCAAGGAGTTGGTCGACAAACGGCAGTGGGAAGTGATCCTTGCGCGTAGCAGCGTTGAGCTTCCTGTAGTCAATACACATGCGGTACCCAGATACCACACGAGTAGGGACTAGCTCATCCTTCTCATTTCTCACCACTGTCGTGCCTCCCTTCTTGGGCACCACGTGAACGGGACTCACCCACTTGCTGTCAGAGATGGGATAGATGATGCCTGCATCCAGGAGTTTGAGAATTTCCTTTTTCACCACCTCTTTCAGGTTGGGGTTGAGTCGCCGCTGGTGCTCCACAGACGGCTTGTGATCATCCTCGAGAAGAATCCGGTGTGAGCAGATGGCTGGGTTGATCCCTTTCAAGTCCTTGATTGAGTACTCAATCGCGCCCTTGTGAAATCTCAACTTCTCCAGAAGTTTGGCGGTTTGATCGGGGTTTAGACTCGCATTGACGATCACAGGACATGATTTTTCTGGATCGAGGAACTCGTATCTGAGATTGGTTGGAAGAGGTTTGAGTTCGGGAGTCGGACGCTCAGGCTGATCGTTGTCACGAGTCGCATCTGGGTGATCTGACTCGTGTGCTGTCGAGACGTCGGCCTTGGCAGGCTCCGCTCCACTCCTCGTCTCAGAGTGTGATGTACGATCCTCCAGATCCTCAGGAATCGCATCTGCTGCACAAATTGACTCGCTCGCCTCGCTTGGCAACTTGGAGAGGAATTCAGCGTCTTGGCGCAGCGAGTTGTTGACTTGTTCAAGAAGGTAGTCCTTGGCCAGATCAGCCAAGCACTCCTCTATCCCGTCAACTCGGAAACATGTCTCAGATCGTGACGGATATCTCATGGCGCGATCGATTTGGAATTTCACCTTTTCTCCTCCAAAGTTCAGAGTCAGGATGCCCTGCTTCACGTCAATTATCGCGCCGGCTGTACTCAGAAAAGGTCGCCCCAAGATGATTGGGACTTCCTTATCTTCTTCCATCTCCATGACGACGAAATCGACGGGCACGAAGAACTTCCCGACTTGAACTAGCAGATCCTCCACCACACCAAGTGGAAGTCGGACTGAAGAATCCGCCAACTGCAGTGTCATCCTTGTAGGCTTGAGCTCCCCCACTCCTATGCGATCATAGATGGTGCGTGGCATGAGACTCACGCTCGCTCCTAGATCACACAGGGCTTTCTTGATTGTAGCCTTCCCAATGGTGCATGGAATGGAAAACTTTCCAGGATCGTCCAATTTGGGGGGTAGCTCGCTTTTCAAAATTGCGCTGCATTGCTCCGTTAGCTTGACTGTCGCGTGCCCCTCTAAGCTTCTCTTGTTGGAAAGGATGTCCTTCAGAAACTTGGCATAGGTGGGCATTTGGGTCAAAGCGTCGGTGAAAGGGATGGTGATCTGCAGCTGCTTGATGACGTTTGCGAAGTTGGCGAATTGCTCATTCAGTCTCGTCTCAGCTAATCTCTGGGGGAATGGAACAGGTGGCCGGTATTGAGGTGGTTTCTCGGCACCTTTCTTCTTCTGACCACCTGACGCTTCGGATGGAGGTTGTGCAGGTCTTGCCGAGCTGGTGCAGTTTGCACTCGCTTGAGGTTGGATGACCTCAGCTCGTTCTGGATTAACCTCCTTCAGTGGAATTGACACAGGGGTCGGGGTCGCGTCAGGTGTCGCGTCAAGGATCGGGTCAACTGTGCCCTCACTTGGCATTGGTGGCTCGTCGTATTGGGTCCCACTTCTCAGAGTGATCGCCTTAGCCTCTTCTCTTGGATTTGGTTCGGGCTGAGCTGGAAGCTTCCCGGGTCGAGAGTGGCTTGAGGTGACTATCTGGCTCAGCTGCTCCAGCAACTTGTTTTGAGCAGCCATTTGATTTTGTTGAGCAGCCATCTGAGTGGACATGCTCTGCATATGTTCCCACATCATCTGATTCATCTTGCCTTGCTCGTGAGTGAAGTTGTTCACTTCGGTAGGCGCAATTGACTTTGAGGGGTCAGAGGGAGCTGCTCGGTTGCCTTGATTGGGAAAGAAAGCGTTCTGGTAGAAGTTCCTATTGCCATTGTTGTTGCTGTTACTGCTGCTCGAAGCTTGGGTTCTCCAATCGTTGTTGTTCGGAGGTGGGTAATTTCCAGTGTTGTTCGTCCGATTGTTCCAGTTGTTGTTGTTGTTGTACTGCGGCCTCTGGAAGCTGTCGTTGTTGAAGGGCGGTCTGAACGAAGAGTTGTTGAAAGGCGCAGGGTTGTTCTGGTTCGACCTCCAGTGCTGCTGTTCAACCTGATCCTTGGAGTAGGATCAGCTGAAGGGAGGTCTCGGGAAGAAGGAAGGCTCGTTGTTGAGAGAGTTAACATGCTCACTCTCCTCGTCTTGTTGCACCAGCGGGCATTGCTCGTATGCGTGCCTCTCGTCTCCGCACATGACGCAGAGTTGAGGTTGCTGTTCGATTGCCTTGACACTAAGCTTGTCCATCGCCCGCTGCATGGCGTCCATCTTGGCGGTGAGAGCCGTGATGTGATCGAGCTCGTACTTGCCACCTCCTTGGCTACCTCCTTGGCCTCCTCGCTGGCGTGACGTGTCGCGGCCGGACCACTGCTGGTTCTGCGCCATGCTGTCGATCAAGTTCATAGCCTCTAAAGGCTCCCTTGACATCAGCGCGCCTCCCGCAACAGCGTCCACGTAAGCACGTGTGCTCTCGTTCAGGCCGTCGTAAAACGTTTGAATTAAAAGCCAGTCGGGTATACCGTGGTGTGGACAAGAGTACTGCATTTCTCTAAACCTTTCCCAAGCCTCATTCAGGGGTTCATCAAAAATCTGCCTAAAACTGGTCAGGTCATGTCTTACCTTGGCTGTCCTCTTGTGAGGGAAAAATCTGGTCAGAAACAATTTGGACAAGTCCTTCCAAGTTCTAACCGAGTCCCTAGGCAAAGATCCCAACCATTTCTTGGCCTTATCCCTAAGAGTGAATGGAAATAAAGCAAGCTTGGTGTAATCAGCATTCTCACCGTTGGTTTTGATGGTCGTGATGCACTCGAGGAAGGTCTGGAGGTGAGCGTGCGGGTCCTCGTGGTCGAGTCCGTGGAAGGTGTTCTGCTGCACCATGTTGACAACCCCCAGATTGAAGTTCGGTTGCTGTCCTGGAATGTGTGGCAGCCGGATTGCACCTCGCACGTCTCCAGCTCTCGGCACGTTGAACTCTCGCAGCGTTCGAGGCATGAAAACATCCTCATCATCGTCCGCCAGACGGCCTTCTTCTTCTCGCCTTTCTCTTTCCCTGGCCTCTGCCTCCATTCTGAGTCGGGCTTCGTCCTCTGCCCCAGCCATCTCTTCAGGTTCAGGTGCCTTGGTACGGGTCGGACCAGATTGGTGCGGCCTGGCCGTGCCTGAATCGGTACGGGTCGGACTAGATTGGTGCGGCCTGGCCGTACCAGAGGGTGGCTGAGCAGTCTCGGCTGAGTCTGGAGGAGTTTGATCGAACAGTGGGCCCTTGCTTCTCAGATTATACTTCAACCTGTATTTTCCTGCAGGGGGGTTCAAAAACCAGTTTTTAGTGATTTTGAATAAGAAAAAGCAAGAAAGATACAAGATAAAATCTAGATTAACTAAGTAAGGTAAAATCTAACTAGGCAATTGGTTACTGTCCCCGGCAACGGCGCCAAAAACTTGTTCGCGCAGAAGCGCAACGCAAGTTTCGGTACGCTTGAGGGCGTACCTTTTAAAACCGCGTTTACACTCCACGAGTAAGGGATGCAAGTGCACAACCCCTATCGTGTAGTATATTCGGGTATCAATCCACAGGAACGGTTAATTGCGAGGTTAGATTCTATCAAACTCAATCAAAAACTAGAAGTGAAAAAGGTTTGGTTTGGTGTTTAATTTCCTAAAGGGTCAGATCAAACAATTCAAGAAGATGTAATAAAATGCTAGAAGAAATGTAAATTGTGTTTTGATTATGGATAAAAGGCGTTTCCAGGGTTTTAGACTTCATCTCTGATCTGCCTCTAGTGGTACGGCCCGTACCAAGTTGGTACGGCTAGGCCGTACTTCACTTGGTAAGGCAAGGCCGTACCACCCTGGTAAGACCCGTACTGGCTTCCCAGAACAGAACCTACCAGTTCGAGTGAATGCATTTCCTTGCTGGTACCTTGTGCTAAACTCTTTAGAAAGGTTCAATTGACCATACCTAAGGTTCCTAACCCTCAACCATCGTTTGTTGGATCAAGATCTAGGTTGGAATGCAATTGATTGCCTTTTAGGGATTTCTACACCTCAACTCTCGTGTGTTGGTACAGATCTACCCTAGCTGGTTGATTGGAGGTCTAAGGCACCCTCTAATCTGTCGATTAGAGGAGAATTCAACCTCTCGGCTTCAATTCGAACTATTCTACCCTAAGCATTTGATTTGGATGAGAGATTGAGATAATCACACGACCTTGATAGGTTCGATCTAAACCTAGAGGCACATCATACAACAATCACAGCAAGCAAAGCAAAAGATATCAAAGTAAATCACAATCAATCAAACTAAAGAGTTCATACAAGATACAAGTCAAAGAAAGTCAAAACAAATCAAGAATCCATCTCTAAACCCTAGAAACTAAAATAACTACTCACAGCACATAATCTGATCTAAAAATACAATAAGAGGGATAGAGATAGCCATGGATCGAAGGGATCGAGAGGAGGAAGCTAGATCCGTCGAGTTTCGCCTCTTCCTCTTCCTTCCTTCTTGCTCTCAGCTCCTTAGCTCTCTTTCTCTCTCTTACTGTGCTCTCAAATAGATCTGGAATGGAATAGATCTCGAAATTGGAGAGTTCCCCGCTTTAAATAGCCTCTGCCAAAATTTGAATCTGTCAGGCCGCCTTTATGTACGGCCCGTACCAAAGTGGTACGGCCTGGCCGTACCAGGCGTGAAGAGCTGAAAAATGGCTAAGTCTGGTAAGACCCGTACCAAGCCTGGTAAGGGTCGTACCTCATCATCTGAATCGCCGTTTCTTCGTGTGTTTTGCTCCAAACCTGCAGAAAACAAACAAACACTCAGCAGTACCAAATTCTAAAGATATATCGATGAAATGCACATGATTCTGGTGAATCATGGCACGAATCTGGTACTAAAACAGGCCTAAAATAGACTAAATATGCGAGGTATCAAACACTAAACTAATAATGCAAGGACAATAAGAGGTAAATAGATAATAGAAGCTCAAAATAGGAAAAAAGAAAGACGAACCTTCTTTGACTGATCGCCAGACCGGACTCCATTCTCTGGCCCTAGTCGGCTATAATTTTTGTCATCTTCACAAAGATCTACATACTGAAAAAATTATTCATAATCTCAAAAAATTGAAAAACAAGTTGAGGTTTATATGTTATTCCTTGGTGGTGGTTTCTTACAAGTTTAGTTTGGGTAAAAATATAAACCGCCAATAAACATCGTTTTAGATTGAAAAATATGCTAACATATTAATTCTACATCCAATGATATATATAATGAGCAATGCTTCAGTAGTATGTATTGAGATGCTATTCATGGTTTGACAAAAAGATGTCTAAGTAACTGGTGGAGAATTTTCTAATTTTTTCTATACTAGTCTTGCTCTAAACCCCTTTCCCTAAAAGAAGAAGTAAAATTATTTTAATTGGCCCTCAAGATATAGGAGTTTGTTAACAAAACAATAATTGGCGGTACAGATAAGTATGCTTTAACTAATTGGTGCTATTTTGTGCTATTTTGACACATGGTTAATGATGCCCTCACAAAAAATATCTAATTCAGCTCGATGAGTTCTGAGAAAATTAAAATTATAATTCAAAATTAAGTTTACTTTGTTGTTTTTTTTCTAATTTCTTGATTTCCTCTAATATCTCAATAATGGTCATTCTTCTAAATTGTTGATTCTAATAAGACTCATTAGTTACTTCAATTAATTATTATTATTATTCAAATTTCAATACATTTTTTATATTGGTTGGGTGTCATAATTGTTTTTATCAATAGACTCTATCAGATTTTAAATTCTAAATAATGTTATACATAAATATTGTTGGATGGTCACACTTTAAACATGAAAAATCAATACTCATGTCATCTCATGGCTAGTTTATGAGTTTACATGAATTTAGTGTGAAATTCATGGAAGTATCTAAAGCTAGTCAGCAAGAAATTTGATACATATAATTTTGATGCATAAAATGATTAGAAATATAAACCTTTAAAAAAAATTAAAATTACATACAACAGGTACAAGCAGGGTAGACACGCTCTCCTCCTCCTTTCTTATATGTGGACCATTAAATCTGATCTCACGGCTTAGGTTGATTCTTGTATTATAATAATATTTTTATCTGCCCATCCTGCTGCCCGAATGAATCTCTTCTTCTGCCTCTTCTCCCTCTTCAATCCTTCTCACCTCCTCACATTATGTGCAAACCAAATTAATAGCCCTCTTCACCTAAATGTACTTCTATATTTAAATTCATTGACATGTTTTGTCCTCACCTAAATGTAGTTTATGCAATTAGGGCTCAATTTAACCAATTTTAATCTTAAGTTGTCCTCATTTTAAATCTTAATAAGGTCTGATATATATATCCAATAAGTCCTCATTTTTCATTCAGATTGACGTGAATACTGAGGTTGGTGTGGTACCGTACCTGATATTCATTTGAAGGAACTCCGGTTGTGTCGATCCCTCTTTAATTGGAAGAGATGCCAAATCCACATCGCTGTGAAAGTTACATAAACTAGCAATGAATATAGTTATTTTTTTATGTTGTTGTTGTTTGAATTGCATGTAAATGTAGTGCTTGATCTTCATTTTGTTGTTGATGTATTGAATTATTATTTCAATTTGTGGTAATAACATTGCTCGTTGTTGATATATAGAATCCTTATTTCAATTTCTTTATATATTGCTTTTTATAAATTTTGTTATGTTCAATTCCTTACCTCTGTCAACATGTAGTTAACTTTTTGTTTTGTTTTTCATAAGCTGAAATTGATTTGCCTATTTTAATTAACTTGTTGATTTAAAAATCATAAATCTATTCTAAATGCAGTGTTTAATGATTCCATACATGTTATATCAATTTTAGAAGATTAATTAACTTGTTGATTTAAAAATCATAAATCTATTCTAAATGCAGTGTTTAATGATTCCATACATGTTATATCAATTTTAGAAGATTACATGTAAAAATATAAAAATTATAAGCTTTTTATTAGAGTAGACTGTTTTGCCCCTAATAACAGTATAACATTGGCTTCTACTTCTCACTATCTGGTGTTGGTACAGTACTAGTGTAGTATTGGTACACTAGTAAACCATTTCTATTTTCCTCTTCTTTTTTATTTTCCTCTTCTTTTCAATCCTAATATAAATAAGGCTCAATAAGTATGAAATTTCATTGCCTCAAATTCTCTTGAACTTTTCTTTTGTTCGTTCATACTGTCCCTGTGCATCTCCATTATGGATTCAAATTCTGAGGAACAATAAGAGGAACAATTGCTAAAAGCACTAATAAAAGTACATATCATAAACTGCATCTAGGATCAAATAGGCAACAATCAGTAATGCCGGATTAAAACAACATATTTTCAGAAGGTATTAATTGTTCAATCAAGAAACTTGGTTGTGTTAATTGTTCACTCAGAAATTAAACATTGAACTCAGGTCTAAGCTTATCAAACATTGAACTCAGCAATTAAACCATCTGCAATTAGTCGATTTCTCCTCTTTTTATGAGGTTATTTCCATTGCTAATCCGATCTATCAATCAAACGACGACGAATTTCAGGGACTAGGGATTCATGAAAGACATGCACGCCAATGCAAATTAATACTTAATCCTGTAACAGTGAGAGACGTAAACTAAATTCTTTTCTTTTAATTTCTTTCCATCAAAACCCAAAGCGGAGTACATATATAACAAATATCAATGTATTCCACCAGCCGAAAAAAAAAACAATTATATGACATATCTAGTAGACAAAAAAAAATATTCCAAGTCATATGACATATGCAGCAGAATGTTACAACGTCAGGTCCAAGGTTCACAGAAAATGTAAAATTGTTTTTCAGAAGGTATCGTCCCATACAATGAATTTGTAAAATCAAAAGGCTAAATCGGAAAGCCACTCAAACGCATCTACATTCATCAAAATTTCACGCTATCAAGGTTCGATCTCTGCAACTCAATTTCTACGTTCAATCTTGTGCTGCCTTTTTTACATCACCGACCTGACTTGGAGCACCGCATGATCATGTATCTTGTGCTGGCATAGTGTTTTATTGTCATTCAACTCTTGTTCAGAAAAGAAGAGTTTGAGTGGACCAACTTGTGGGAGACCAATGATGTGCTTTAGGTGAGATATGGTGTACTGACGTTCATCCATATTTGGACGAGCACATGACCATCTTGCAGCAACAAAATCCTAGTTCGTGGTTATCCACTAGTGTAACTGCGTAAAGCTTCTTATCTATTATGTACCTCATAATGGATTCTTCTATGTAGATATAGATATATACATATATAGTTAATGCCCCTAGAAAATATTAACCATACTTTCAATTTTCAAAGAATATTTAAATTTCAAACTATTTCGTTTAAGTTGCACCAAAGCTCTTTCGGAAGCTGAAATGACTTGCGCCTCTTTTGCTGCCTTTGATTAGCAATAATTGACTTTCCATTCTGAGTTGTGAAATATTCCAGTAGAACTGGAAATCTGTTTCCATTTCGATTAACCGTGCTAAACCTAGTTTAGAATTTCTCCTTGTTTCTTAGATCAATCTGGAAAGTTTTAAATAGATTGAAGTTTCATTGAGAATATTAATATTATAAAACTGGAAATTTCACAAAAGGGGTGGTGGCGCAGTTGGCTAGCGCGTAGGTCTCATAGCTTGTTGAGTAATCCTGAGGTCGAGAGTTCGAGCCTCTCTCACCCCAACAAATTAGAACAGAACAATGAAGACTCTGCATATTGATGATTGGGGTCATCACAACCGTCTGACTCATTATCAGACGACGCTTGCACTACTGAGTTCTGTTCCCTTTTTTTTATTTTCTTAAAATAATGCACATATCGAAATTATTCAAATCTGTAATAACTGCAAAACCAAAACGAGATATTACTTACTAATTACTACATGCTACAATTATATACTTATTAAGTTTTGTTTATATAATTTTTATTTTTATTCTAATATACCTTCACTATTATACTTGCGTTATTGGTTTTTTTTTTTTTTAATATTCATTCCTTTCTATGTTAAGCCTATCATTTAGATGAATTTTGAAATTTAAAAATATTTAATGGTGATATGATCATATCTGTATCTTCCTAATAGAAAACAAAAAAAAAAATTATTTTTAAACTACCCGTTTCATAGGAAAATATATATTACGAATATGAAATGCATCACGCTACTTACTCTTCATGAGTGCAATTAGGTAGTACTAATAACCCGTAGTGCATATTTCACTTGTAAAAGCATTAATGGATGAACAACAATACTACATGAAACTCGTCTGTTACATTTTGTTTTCCAACTGACTGGTGTGATAGGATAATACTCCACAAACGATGAACAAAAATTCAAAAATTCAGAAAATGAAGTTTTTCTGATACAACACACTTCAATTGGATCAATCATCGTAGCTTGTGCAAAGCACATCAATACAATTTCATTCTTCCTCTTTTCATTCAACAAATTCTAAATAAGATATAGTATTTGGGTAAAGCTACTGATAATTAGATGCAGATTCTGATGTCTGGTAAGGCTGGCTTGTCTGAGATGCTTGGTATTGCTGAGGTGGTGCTCTTGGTCTAGCATACTCCGCAAATATAACCCATCCATCAAGAAACTGAAATACAAATTATAAAGTCACTAAGGATAATATGTTAAATTATCAGACCTCTTTAATAGTTTTGAGTCTTTTGCCCACACTTAGCCTGAAATTGGCCCTTGATTGTGCAACTTTGTCCCTAATTTCATTTTACATTACCTCAGAAAGGTGCAATTGAGAAAAAAAGTGAGTATATTATGGTAACACATGCACATTCCAATCTGGAACCAAAACCATGCAGAAATCTTTGTATAATTTACCTGATTTGAACATAAAAAATAACAATTCCAAAAAAAAATGTATACAAGTACCTTTCCATCCATTCCTTTGATGCCATTGGCAGCTCCTTCAAGATTAGCATATTTGACAAAACCAAATCCTCTCGAATAACCCGTTACTCTATCTGTCACGACTTTAGCTACACACACAAAGAAGGCAGTTAATAGAAGATCCTTGAAGGAGCATCGCACCATGCAATAAATGAAAGTTAAATTATAAGAGGTAAATAATACCCAGTTACACAATAAAAAAGTAAAGAATAAATTATAACTGTTCTTTCTCATTCCCTAACTCCTCTAAATTAGAAAAAAACAACAGTGATAATTTGGATATCTTTGAAAAAACGTAGGAGAGTGAAGCTATGGTGATAATACTCATTGCTTAGAGGGCATGGAATTACCTCTTTGATAGGGTTATATATAATTACTATTTGAAGTTAAACACAGTATAAAATTAAACAATAAAACAAATTAAAATATCATAAAGGAAATTACCATCAACAACTTCACCGAATTTTACGAATGCTTCTTTAAGTTTTTCAGTGGTCGTACTTTTGTTAAGACCTGCACCAATGTTTTGGCAACTTTGTCAAAAATCTATATGAAGTAGTTAGATTGAAAATGTAAAATATAAACACTAGCATGTACAGTTGAAGCAATAATCTGACTTCTGCAGTCCCTAAAAAAACTACGAGCAATCAGGTCAGATCTTTCAAAAACAGTGTACAGATGTATTGAATAAAATTCCATCTAACTATCTCAGTCCATTATGCAATTTCTTTTGATATAAATTGTATAATGTACTATGAGATTTTCTATTTCTGAATTCTGATCGCATAAGTTCAATACACGGGATGAAAAAAGTGGACAGTTTAATTGTCTTATCATGGAAAAAAGAAATGGAAAATCTCCACTAAAAAGTAAAATACCTTCCATTTGTCCGTTTCTCCAACATGTGCCTAATATTTAGATATAACAAAAAAAAAAAAAAACAAGAAAGAACACAGGTATACTATAACTGTACGGTACCGGATAAATTTATTACAAACACAGTTACAGCTTAGATGTAAAAAAAATCAAACAGAGAAGTAGAGAGAGGGAGAGAGAGGGAGATAGATCACCGGATACGAACAGATTCGTAGAAGGATCCGCCTGAGGACGGGCGGCGGAGGCGGCGGGAGGTGGGTTGAAGGTGGAGAACACTCGCCGGAATAGTCCTCCCCGCGCCGATGCGACCGCCATCGATTTTAGCTCTGTAGGGTTTTCCGGTTGAGCTGCTCTCTTTCTTGCCCCGAGGCCCGAGCGAAGGTTGTAGGATTTGACTAGGGTTTAGTGAGTCTGGTTTAGTGAGTCTTGCCCCGAGGCCCGAGCGAAGCTGCCTAATATTTTGATCCGAACCCTCGTTACGTGTGTTATGTGCATTTTATTTCGAACCGGTTCGGATTTTGATTAGATGGATCGAATCTTCGTATGATCGTATCGTAGTATTCCAACTCTCGTGTAGTGAGCTTGTATAGTTGTATAAAATGCGGACCCCACTGGAATTCACATCCTCCAGTCCGCATCGTCTGCATTAAGTCAAAAGAGCATTAACGCATCTTGACCGTCTGATTTTAAACGGAGCTAATCCGATCACAGTCTATAACTCAGGAGCTCTTTAATATTAGTGTGGATCTAGTTTACACGGATTTTAAAGCGAATCGGACGGCCCAGATGCATTAACTCAAAAAATTCGGCCCGACTGCTCGCTCAATAGAAAATAAATAATAAATTTATGTTAGGACTCAGATGCTATTAGGTATTTAGGTCAAGTGATACCTTGAAGATATATAACAAAATTTGAGTGAGGCTATGGTACTATGTATAGCATATATTAATATGCGCTATGGACTCAGATTTTCGATTTGAAATTTCTAACGATCAATTCAAATAGTTCAACATGATTCAACATAGTCTCTTATTTTATATAAATATGTACTTGTAAACTAATTCTTTTAGAATTTTTTTATCATTTTTATAGATGGGTAGAAAATCATTTGATTTGAAAATTCAAACCGTTCATATGGAGAAAATAACTGTTTTTGGGTGGTTCGAATTTTCAGATCAAGTGATTTTCTACTCATATAAAAAAATAGTAAAAAAAATTCTAAGAAAATGTAAATTTTAGTTTATAAGTATATATTTATATGGATATCACGTTGAACAGTTTAGATCTACCGTTAAATTTTTTAAAATAAAAATATTAATCCGTAGTACGGACCAATCCGCGCTATGCATAGTCCCATAGCCACACTCACAAAAAAAAAATTAAATAAGCAACAACATTCCTTTTTTACAGTATTTTGACTCTCTAAATAAATTAATGATGATATTAAGTTTTTTCAGTTTTTTTTAATATGAATATGCACCCACCTGATATTTGTCTTAATAAGAACATACAAGTTGTTGCACATCTAAAATACATAAGATAGATTTGTCAGTTTTGATGATTTAGACCACAAATGAAATGAGACTCAAATTTATTAACCACACACAAAAGACACACTGTTAAGTGTTAATTCATCTTATAAGAGTTTTATGCATGATTATTTTTCGATCACAAGTGATGTCTAATTTTATCACACAAAAAACATGAACATACACAATTAACACATTGTAAATCCATTTTAAAAAAAAATTCATACTTAATATTTGTCATACATGTCTCACTTAACACAAATTAAGATATGCACATGGAAAGTACATAAGTTAGACTATATGTCAATTTTGGCGATTTTTATACTTACAGCTACGGCCAAAAATGATTAAAAACATCAATTAACATACGCACAAATGCACAAGAAAATTTCAGATTAAGCACGTAGATGCTCTTATCCATCAACGGCTTTGATTAAAGATGAAATTTCAAATTGAATATCATCCCTCCGATGAAATATTTTAATTCTGTGCATCTTTTTTTTTTTTTACGTGTAGAAGTCTAAATTTATTTAGACACGTACTCGTCACATGCAAAATGTATCATCTTTTTTATTAGTCATGATTTCTTTTTATTTTTTAAATGTCATTTAAGAAATTTTTGAATTGATTGATAATTGATTAGTATGTCTTCATTTCTTTCTATTAATTTATGTTTTTTAAGAAATGTTATTTGTCATTTAATATGTCATTTTATTTGAGATTTTTTTATGAAAATATGTCAAAAAGATAAAAATAATGTTCTTTATTATGTTATTTTAAGAATGTTAATTTAAGAAATGTTATTTGTCATTTAATCTATTTTTTTATAAAAATATGTCATTGTGTATGGATTTTTTTTTTGTTCTCTTATAATATGTTCCCGTTGCAATCAGGGACGGAACTGACTTTGAGTATAGGAGGGCTATCATAATTAAAAAATATTTTAATAAAAACCAAAATCAACATAGCACAAAAAAGTATGATTCTTCACTATTTGCTTTCTTTCACCTTGAAATAAGTGTCACGGATCTTCTTTTAGACATAATTTTACATGGATTCAAATTATATACAAAAATTTTAATAATCTCTTCTAAAATTCCATACACAAATCATTTTTATCATAACTTATTTATTTTTACAAAAACTTAAAAATCTAAAAGACAATTTAATATGAAAATAAAATATTAAAATTAGCCTTTATCTAAAAGTTACAATGAACAACAATTTAATAATTTGTAAATAGTCGATGAATAAAAAAACAAACCTCAATTTCAAAGGAAAATATAACACGTCCTTCACATTAATTTAAATTTCACCTTTATGATTTTGATATTTTCTCTTTCATAAAACTTTTCAATCACTTTCTCTGTTTTTTCTCTCCAATAATTGTCCTTTTTCCGGTAACAATGCTTCCAAAATGCTCAATGAAGACAATACTGTAATAGGCGCGGTTTCATGCATGCATGCGGATATCACCGTGAGTCGCTGCCCTCCCCGGCCCCCGTGGATGACAAGCCATCTACTGTTTTCAGTCTCATGAAGATAGATCATAGATGATCGATCGATGAGGGCATATATGCAGGATCATTGAGTTCGCTGAGATCCAAATCTGAGCATCAAAAAATTTATAGATCTTAATTAATTATTGTCAAATATCTGTTTTAAAAGATTATATATCAAGTACATATATAAAAGAACCGCATTAACATTGATGATCAACTATTTTATTTTTCAAGTATTTGGCACACATCAGATCATAGAGATTGCAATTAATTACAACAATTTTAATTTAATTTTCTTTCGTTTAGAATTAAACGCGCGCATGCATGGTTGTATATATATATATATATATATATATATATATATATATAAGCTACTACAATCCTCGCTGCTTGAGCTTTTTACAGGAAGCTCGAATGGCACTTTGAGGTTTAATAGTGTCAGTCATATACAAACCCAGGGGGGGGCACACGTACGGTGCTAATAATCCTATCTATGGTGGGACTATTGGGGAACGATGTTTCTTAATTTGTCCCGGATTTTAGCCATTTACATCTTTGGATTAGATTTTCTGTGGTGTTACTCTGCGGCGCATCTTGGCGTAAGCTTGAGGTCAGGGACCCACCTAGCCAGCTATGCCTATGCCTACCTCTCAAAAGTAACCACACCCATTTTTTTATCTGTAGCATTTATTAAATGACTCATACTAGAGAGATCAATTCTTTCTCAAAAACTAGAGAGATCAATTGTTTATGTTAATAATTTTGACAATTTTCAAAAATAGATCTTACATTGTAAACATGATCTATACTATCTGCATCATGTCTATAAAAAGTATGATATATCTATTGATCGGTTCGGTTGAATTTTTTAATTTATATTTGATTCGATTTAAATGTTTCAAAATCAAAATGACTGAACCAACTGAACTCTACATGATTCAAATCCATACTTTAGTGTGATCAATAGTTCGCTTCATTTTTTGCTCACTGCTTACATTTTTTGACTTAAAATGAAGAAAGTATTTTATTTAGATATATTATATGAAATTGAACCATGTATGTCATATTAATAACTTATATGTATAATTCATATTTATTAATCTGATTATTAAATGTATTTTTGTATGTATTGAGTTTTGACATTTTAACATTTAATCTCTTACTTCGGTTCAACCAAACAAACCAAATTTTACTTATGTTATTTTAATTCGGTTAACAAATTTAATTCGGTTTGTTTTGATTATATTTTTAAAAACCAAATAAAATTTTGATTTTACTATAATTTTTAAAAATGTAGAACAAAAATCAAAGACTTAAGTATAACTTGAAGGGTTTTGCACAAAAAACTAAAGACTTAAGTATAACTTAAAGGGTTTTGGGTCTCAACAAAAAGAACATGGGTTCGTATCATACAAACCTAGCGTGTCGGAGACGTGTTTGTACAAACCTAGCGTTTCGGGAGTGTATGGAGTATTGAAGATCGTATCAGGAGGTCAAAGATACGCCACGTAAGCCGATACGCCAGCTGGAGCTGATGTATCGGTGCCGTATCAGACGCGTATCGGTATCTGATACATGTCCGAGACGGATACGGACCCTACATTAAAATATCGAGGTAACATAGGTGCCACTACAAGAGAAAATCACTTGATCAAAAGATTTTGGACCATCCAAAAATAGTGATCGTTGATAAAATTAAATATTTGTACTTCATGTTTTGACCTAAAACAGCCGCATATATATATGTAGTTGCCTGATTTTTTTTTTTTTTTTCAATCAGACTGTTTTATTCATCATTTTTTTATTTTATTCTTTCATGTATTAATTGGTTCTTACTTCTCATGTTTATTTCTGATATTAATTGTTATTCTTTCATGTATTAATTGGTTCTTACTTCTCATGTTTATTTCCGATATTAATTGTTATTATGCATATGTTTAATTTTGTATTTCTCAAATTGATTCATCCTTATATTTCTCAGTCTGAGCGGTGATTCTTAATTAAAAATTCCGTGCATGTAAGCGTAAGCAAATGCCCATATATATTTGTTTTATTCCCTTGGTTCTATTTCTGAAAACTTGAGTATAATTAAACTAACTTGTTACAATTTTTGTATGATTTATAGATATAATGTCCCAATATTTGTGTGTTAGAATATAACATTTTATTATATTATTGTGGGCTGAATTCGGTAGGTTCAAGAGCTGAGTTTTAGAGAAATATACACATGTAAAGGAAAAGCAATGAAAATAACAAATCAACACACACAAATTGCATTTCATTCATACACTATCTCATGTAGCAGTTCATGTAAAAATAAAGAGTCAAATATAATGCCAACAAGAATAACTCATGTATTAGTTGTGCATATAATTTGTTTTAATCACACAAATTTGATGATATGTATAGTATATGTTTAGCTTGATACTATCGATATATATATTAATTTGACACGTCTTGTGTCAGGAATTTGAGGACATGACCATCCCCTTTCACTCAAAAAAGATATTCAATTGAAAGGGGTTAAGCCACCTTGTGAATTGAAAATTTCATTTTTGTCCTTTACTTTTTACAAAAAATATTACTGTTAGTCTTCTTCATAAAATGAAATTATATAACACCTATTCATCTAGCTCCTCTATCTCAATTTTATAATTCATCTCATGTATGTGAAATCATCAATATATTATATGAGTAGGGTTAAAATGCCCCGTTATTTCTGTATCCCATTCATGCTCCACATCCTTATCTCTGTTTTCAAAATCCAAACAGGCAATTCAAACCGGTACAAAATTTTATATTTTTCATCATTTATTTACTATGTTTTTAGATAGGTGCAAAATTATTATTTTTTGGATGGTCCAAAAACACTTATTTTGTACCTATCTAAAAAGAGAGTAAATAATTTCCAGAAAATATAAAATTTGATCTCCATGTACATTTTAATATGGAGATTATGTTGAGCGGTTCCGATCACCTATTTAGACTTTGAAAATGAATTTCATAAGAATATGGGGGCATGGATGGGGCGTGGCATGAATTATCACATAGATTAAGGTTTTAAGTTCAAATTTTGACACCAGCTATATAATTAGCGATTTACAATCATAAGATCATTATTTTTATATGACTACTTAATTTCTAATAGATTTATATTTTGCCTACCTTTTTACATGAATGAGTGCCACTATAAGAAAAAATCACTTGATCAAAAGATTTTAGACCATCCAAAAATAGTGTAATTGCTGATGAAATTAAAGAGTCCGGCTACTATACTACTAGTGTCATTTCAAATTAAATAACACCACATCTTAAACCATTGGATCTGCTTTAATATTCGTGTACAAGATAGCTTGGAATGATATTAGTGTCTTGCACGAATATTAAAGCAGATCCAATGGTTTAAGATTTGATGTTATTTAATTTGAAATGACACTAGTGGTATAGTAGCCGGACTCGAAATTAACTATTTGTACTTCTGTTTTGACCTAAAACAGCAGCATATATATATATATATATATATATATATATATATATATATATATATATATATAGAGCTTGGCTACTATGCTTATATAAGCAAAAGCCCACATATGCTTAAATGAGCATTTTTGCGTTTCCAATGTTCAAATGGTCGATCCGACCGTTCATCTTGTTCTCCATATTAATATGTGCTTGGAGACTAAATTTTACATTTTTCTGAATTTTTTTACTATTTATTAAGCCACTTTGAAAGTTTCTGATCTGGTGGTCCAGAATTTTGGAAACACTGTTTTTACTGTTCACCCAGATCAGCAATTTTTAAAGTGGCTTAATAAATAGTAAAAAAATTCAGAAAAATGTAAAATTTAGTCTCCAAGCACATATTAATATGGAGAACAAGATGAACGGTCGGATCGACCATTTGAACATTGGAAACGCAAAAATGAGTTATAAGCATATGTGGGCTTTTGCTTATATAAGCATAGTAGCCAAGCTCTATATATATATATATATATATATATGTAGTTAATTAATAATTACGTGCATGTAAGCAAATGCCCATATAGATTTGTTTTATTTCCTTGGTTCTATTTCTGAAAACTTGGGTATAATTAAACTAACTTGTTACAATTTTTGTATGATTTATAGATATAATGTCCGAATATTTATGTGTTAGAATATAATATTTTATTATATTATTGTGGGCTGAATTCGGTAGGTTCAAGAGCTGATCAGTTTTAGAGAAATATACACATGTAAAAGAAAAGCAATGAAAATAACAGCTGATCAACACACACAAATTGCATTTCATGCATCCACTATCTCATTTAGTCAGTTCATGCAAAAATAAAGAGTCAAATATAATGACAATAAGAATAACTCATGTATTAGTTGTGCATATAATTTGTTTGAATCACACAAATTTAATGATATGTATAGTATATGTTTAGCTTGGTACTATCGATATATATTTGATAAAATATGAGTTGAATATAAATATGTTTTTTTTACACCAAAAACTTAAAGTAAAAAAATAGGTCGTACTATATAATAATATCATATACAATTTTACTATTAATAAATAAGATATTTGAGAAAACCAATAAAATTTGACAAAATTATGAAACTGACTGGAGTTTTGAGAATTCTCTATATGCTGATCGTGGCGACCCACTGATCGAGAAGCCTTCATTTCCCAAACAGTATATGTACGATCATAAGGAGAAGCTGTCGTATGATGTAACCAGCATACCTAGACGACGGGTGGGTTGAAGTGCAATAAATAGTATACTATAACCAGAGTAACTAGACCCAAACTACAGAGCATTTGCTAGTTCATTATTAAACTATATATACCACTATTAGCGAAATGGGGAGGGGCGATGAGAGCGAGAGTGAGGAATCAGAGAGAGAGGGTGAGAGCGACAAAGACATTGTCAGTAGCTGAAGCATTTGATTTGGGATGGAGCGCTGAGCCGCTGAGAGAGGGAGTATTGACTCAGTCAATTCTAAAGGGATGGAGAAAAATAAAGATAACAGAGTCAATTCAGACGTTAAGAGACTTCGAATAATGGGGTCCATGATGTCGGATTAATGGAATCCGTTAAGATATTAAAACTGGTATGTGGACCCTCAGAGACAGAAGATGAAGCCCGACATCAAATGTGTGGCCCCACTGAGGCATTGGATCTAATGCAACAATCATTTTATAAAGGCCGAATGAGCTATTTTATGATCTGTATCTATCTATTTATTACACAATCGAAATAGCATAACAAAGAGAAAGTTTAAAGTTACAGTCGGCGGCGGGCAACAGAAAATTTAATTCCCACTTTTCGTCGACCAAATGAAATTCGATATATAAACAAAAATGATATATGTACTCTTTTTGAGTGTTCCGCTTATATTAAGCAATATCTTTTCAGAGATATTTTTAATCCATGTTATTTTAGGAAACAACACTGATATATGTAAATTATTTTCCTTATATTGTTGTGTTTGCCTAATTCAAATCTCATTTATCCAACTTCATATTTTCCCTTATATTGTTGTGTTTGTCTAATTAAAATCTCATTATCCAACTTCATCATCTTTGTCTTCTTTTAACTATACATAAGAAACAATTTATTTCCTCTTTTCAAATCACAATATCAAATTTGTTGTTTTCTCTGGAAGGTCTAAGATATATATATCATATCCCAGCTAAAGGTTAATTTTAAACCCACTCTTTTTCTATTATATTATTTAATTTGCATATATAATATTGAGAGAAAATTACTAAATGCACATAAAATTACAAAAAAAAAAAATCACAATGGCTCCTTCGTGTTTGGAAATAATTACAAAAAAATATCACAATATATAATTGTATACTGGTGTCTCCTATGTTTTTGGAAATAATTACATAACAGCGCGCTAGCAATGGTCAATATTGTTACAACCCAAATTAACGGATATCAACACAATTAATTAATAGATGCCCACACGTGCTGCATTCACAAAGCAATTAAATGATAAGATAAACCTCCTCCCAAAAGTAATATTACACGCTAGCTAGTAGCTAGATTATATATTAGCTTATCACAAATTGGAAAGTAATAAACAAATAATAAAATTAAGTGAATTAAGTTCATGAAGCAAAGTAGGTTCCATATATATATATATATATAGAGAGAAAGATGGGCTACGGTGCTTTGCAAAGTAAAACATCATTTTACTTCGGATCATATTTTTATTTTGAAAATCCAAACAACCGATCTGAACTGTTTAACATGTTCTAAATATTGAAATGTGCTTGGATATTAAATTTTACATTTGTTGGAATTTTTTTACTATTTATTAAGCCACTTTGATAATCACTGATCCACTGTGAACAGTAAAAAACAGTAAAAATTTCTGGATCACCGGATCAGTGATTTTCAAAGTGGCTTAATAAATAGTAAACAAATTCCAAAAAATGTAAAATTTAGTTTTCAATATTTAAACATGTTGAACGGTTCGGATCGGTTGATTGGATTTTCAAAATGAAAATATGACCCGAAGTAAAGATGGTGTTTTACTTCGCAAAGCACCGTAGCCCATCTATATATATATATATATATATATATATATATAGAGAGAGAGAGAGAGTGGCTAAGATCAAAGTGGTATGACCAAGGCCTTTGGTGCTACCAAGTCGTTTTTGGATTTTCAAAGTCCAAACGGTCGATCTAAACCGTTAGATGTGATCTCTATATTAAAATCTGCTTGGAGACCAAATTTTACATTTTTTGGAATTTTTTTACTATTTTTAAGCCACTTTGAAAATTGCTGATCACATAGTCCAGAATTTGGTTGCACTGTTTTTATTGTTCACCCGGATCTTCCATTTTCAATGTGGCTTAAAAAATAGTAAAAAAATTCCAAAAAATGTAAAATTTGGTCTCCAAGCAGATTTTAATATAGATTGAACATCTAACGATTTGGATGGACTATTTGAACTTTAAAATTGCAAAAACTAATTGGTAGCACCAAGGCCTTGGTCATACCACTTTGACCTTAGCCACTCTCTCTCTCTCTCTCTCTCTCTCTATATATATATATATAAAAGAGTCCGGCTACTATAACACTAGTGTCATTCCAAACTAAGTAACACCACATATTAAACCATTGGATCTACTTTAATATTCGTGCACAAGATAGGGCTGGAATGACACTAGTATCTTGCACGAATATTAAAGTAGATCCAATGGTTTAAGATGTGGTGTTATTTAGTTTGAAATGACACTAGTGTTATAGTAGCCGGACTCTATATAAAATCTGGCTAATATGCTACGCGTATATAAGGGCTCTTCCGTGCTACGGCTCACTTTTTGAGTTTTCAAAATCCTAACGGTCGATCTGAACCGTTCAACATGATCTCCATATGAATATGTACTTGCAAACCAAATTTTACATTTTTTAGAATTTTTTTACTATTTATTAATCCACTTTGAAAATCACTGATCCAATGGTCCAGAAAAGTTTACTGTTGTGTACAAATTAGTGTTTTTTCAAAGTGGCTTAATAAATAGTAAAAAAATTCTAAAAAATGTAAAATTTGGTTTACAGGTACATATTCATATGGAGATCATGTTGAACGGTTCGGATCGACCGTTAGGATTTTGAAAACTCAAAAAGTGAGCCGTAGCACGGAGGGCCCTTATATACGCGTAGCACCGTAGCATTGTCCTATATATATATATATATATATATATATATATATATATATATATATATATATATAGGGATGGGCTATGGTGCATTGCAATGCATAGGCCCCTCCGTGCATTGGACTAAAATCGTTGGATTCAAAGTCCAAATGACCGATCCGAACCGTTCATCTTGTTCTCCATATTAATATGTGCTTGGAGACCAAATTTTACATTTTTTGGAATTTTTTTGCTATTTATTAAGCTACTTTGAAAATTGCTGATCCGGGTGAACAGTAAAAACAGTGCAACTAAATTCTGGACCATGTGATCAGACTTTTTCAAAGTGGCTTAATAAATAGCAAAAAAATTCCAAAAAATGTAAAATTTGGTCTCCAAACACATATTAATATGGAGAACAAGATGAACGGTTCGGATCGGTCATTTGGACTTTGAATCCAACGATTTTAGTCCAATGCACGGAGGGGCCTATGCATTGCAATGCACCATAGCCCATCCCTATATATATATATATATATATATATAGAGAGAGAATGGCTAATATACAAACGTTTGTTCCTGGGTTCAGGAACAATCGATTTGGTTCTCCGATTTTCAAAGTCCAAACAGTCGATCCAAACCGTTAGATATTAAATCTATATTAAAATGTGCTTGGAGACCAAATTTTACATTTTTTGGAATTTTTTTACTATTTATTAAGCTGGTTTGAAAGCCGCTGTTTTTCAATGCTGCAGAAATTTAATAAAAACAGCGGTTTTCAAACCAGCTTAATAAATAGTAAAAAAATTCCAAAAAATATAAAATTTGGTCTCCAAGCATATTTTAATATAGATTGAATATCTAATGGTTTGGATTGACTGTTTGGACTTTGAAAATCGGAAAACCAAATCGTTTGTTCCTGAGCCCAGGAACAAACGTTTGTATATTAGCCATTCTCTCTCTCTCTCTCTCTATATATATATATATAGAGAGAGAGAGAGAGAGAGAGAGTGGCTAAGATCAAAGTGGTATGACCAAGGCCTTTGGTGCTACCAAGTCGTTTTTGGATTTTCAAAGTCCAAACGGTCGATCTAAACCGTTAGTGGTATAACCAAGGCCTTGGTGCTACCAATTAGTTTTTGTAATTTTTAAGTTCAAATAGTCGATTCAAACCGTTAGATGTTCACTCTATATTAAAATATGCTTGGAGACCAAATTTCACATTTTTTGGAATTTTTTTACTATTTTTTAAGCCACTTTGAAAATGGCAGATCCGGGTGAACAGTAAAAACAGTGCAACCAAATTCTGGACTATGTGATCAGTAATTTTCAAAGTGGCTTAAAAAATAGTAAAAAATTCCAAAAAATGTAAAATTTGGTCTCCAAGCAGATTTTAATATAGAGATCACATCTAACGGTTTAGATCGACCGTTTGGACTTTGAAAATCCAAAAACGACTTGGTAGCACCAAAGGCCTTGGTCATACCACTTTGATCTTAGCCACACACACTCTCTCTCTATATATATATATAATTAATTAAGTAGCCTGGGGTTACCATCCTACTTGGTACCACATTTATATATAACTCACTGGTAGGTACGGAAATAATTTAATTTAGAGGATGGATTTCATATTAAAATAATTGAAGGTCTTATTACCCCGATATTTTTATTAAAACCTCCAAAAAAAAACAAATTATCAAATCTGCTCCCACCCCAACTTTATTTTTATTTCTACCCCAACCGCCCGTGGGCTGGGCGGTCCACTACCCTTATCAGACCGCCCAGCAGCTGGGTGGTCCGCTATAAAACCCTATAAAAGAGCCTTTTCTCTCTCCTGAGCAACACAGTGTTCATTCCAATCCCAGAAATTTTCCAGAACCGATCGAATGAGAGATGAGAGAGCCGTCAGAGGCGATTTTGAGGCGATTGTTCACAGTAATCTGTGCACAGTAATCCTGCACAGTAATCCCAGCACAGTAATCCCAGCACAGTAATCCCAGCACAGTAATCCCAGCACAGTAATCCCAGCACAGTAATTCCCAGCACAGTGTTTCCAGCACAGTGTTTCCAGAACAGTGTTTCCAGAACAGTGTTTCCAGCACAGAAATATGTTGGTTGCACTGTATGTGGGCGGGAAGTTTACCCGGGGTGCGGAGGGAGCACAGTACACCAAGGAAGCAGCTACGGCTTTGAGGTAAATGAAAATACCTCATTTGTTGAACTGAAGGGAATAGTGTATGAAAAAATTGGTGTGAACCCCAACCGGTGTGATATAGATTTAGCTACCCGGATTAACACAGTAAGTGGTGGTAGACCTTACTATACCAGGTTTCCAATAACTGATGAGTCGGTATGGATGAGTGTTTACAACACTTTTCAGACACAGGGGGTAATGGTAATGGACTTATATTCCAGGAGAGTTCAGCGTGAACCCGGGGTTGGAACATCTAGGGAAAATAGAGGTTATGATCACTCGGGTTATGACAACCCGCGTCACTCGAGTTATGACAGCTCGAGTTATGATCACTCGGGTTATGACAACTCGAGTCGTGAGCACTCGGGGTATGACAACCCCCGCCACTCTAGTTATGACAACCCCCGCCACTATAGTTATGACAACCCCCACCCCTCGAGGTATGACAACCCCCGCCACTCGTGTTATGAACCACCCGTATCACCCGTTTATGAGAATTTTGTACCTGATTTTACCACCGATCTACCACCACCACCACCACCACCTCCTCCTGAAACCCCAATCCAACCCAGATTTCTATCTGTACCACCATCAATACCTTTAGTGTCACCCGTTGCTACCCGGAGATACCTTGACCTTGATGCTGAGCTCGATGCCGTACCACAAGGAAATTTGGAAACAGGTGACGAATGGGAAGGGGATTGGGATTCTGATCACCTGTCAGAAGATGATGGAGATTATTTACCTAAGGAAGACAGATTTCCGATTAGAGGTCGGACAGATAGGCATCCGTGCCCCACATTCAACGATACCACTGCTTTTGAAGAGGCAGACATCTCATTTTTTGGGCCGCGTGTCAGGTACAGTCAAGAGCTTGCTCCGCAGCAGGTTTACACCAACATAGATGAACTTGTGAAGAAAATACATGAGGTCCATGTTCACGGTAACTGGGAGTGCATAACTGAAAAAAGGGACCGAAGAAGGTTAGTAATTGTTTGTAAAGACGAAGAGCATTGCCACTTCCGTCTCTATGCAACCCCTGTGGGTAAGGGCGAGGCATGGATTATTAAGAAGTGTGAACCACCTCACACATGCAAGGCTGCGTCATCAAGGAAAGACCATGCAAATCTTACGGCTTCACTTATTGCCGATGTAATTGAGAATGACGTTAAGGATGACCCATCGATGAGCCTTAAGGAGGTCGCTAGACATGTCAGACGCGTTTACAAGCATGTCGTCCCAAAATACAACAGGTTGTGGAGAGGGCGTGAACTTGCGATTTGCCGAATGTTCGGTAGCTGGCATGGTTCATACAACTTGCTTGCACCATTGCTGCAGGCCATAGTAAGTACAAATCCCGGCACTGTCTTTGAATGTTGGAATATAGGCGTACGGGATGTCGACAACGCGGTGCAATTCAAGGCCATATCATGGGCGTTCGGTCCATGTATTCAAGCTGTGCCATACATTAGACCGGTCATCAGTGTGGATGCATGCTTCCTGTCTGGCCGTTACGACGGGAGACTGCTGATCGCATGTGCATATGATGCTGAAAACCAGTTGTTGCCTTTGGCCTTTGCAATTGTTGAGAAGGAGGACGGGGAAAACTGGGGATTTTTCATGAGGTTCGTAAGAAGACAAGTGGTTGGCGACCGGTTCTTTTGTGTCATATCAGACCAGCACAAAGGAATCAAATATGTTTTTGACCGCCCAGATTTCGGGTGGTCGACAGCGAACGGCGAATGTGTGCAGAGGCTGTGTATGCAACATGTTACAGACAACCTACACAAGAACTGCGGATCTGGAAAATGGGTTGCAGATACATTCAGAATTGGTGCCAAGAAGAAGAAGCCGAGAAGGGTGGAAGAGATGTTTAAAGATTTTGCCAAGGTATGTATATTTTCACAGACTTATATTTCCTGAATTATTTAATCAAACGTTTTCTCAAGTGAATTTTTTTTTTGCAGTACTGTCCAAAGGCAAATTTGTACTTACTCAAGGTGGGAAAAAATAATCCCGCCGATCTGACTGAGCCACCTCGATATGAGAAGATATTGCAAGCCCGTGATGGAGGTTTCCGATGGGGAATTATGACCACAAATGGGTCTGAGTCCTTGAATGATGTTTTCAAGCAGAGCCGGCAGTTGCCCGTGGCAGCAATTGTGGATGACACCTTCTACAAGTTAAATGCATGGTTTGTTGCACGGCGTGTTAAAGCAACTGAATTACTGTCCAGGTATGTATATTTTTATTCAGATATTTTGCCAAGGTATGTATGTTTTTATTTGTTGACTTATATTTTCTGAATTACTGTCCAGGAATCAAACGTTTTCAACAAGGGTGGAGGGAAAACTAAGGAAACATAGGGAGAAAGGTGCAGCTATGAGAGTTGTCCCGTACGGGGATAACCAATTGGAATTCGAAGTGCACTGTCCAGATGAGTTTGCTCCAACCGGCCGTAGACCGGATGGGACTATGGAGTTTGTGAAAATGATGTTCAAGTATGTTGTTATTTTTGCACCTGACAATACTGTAACATGCACTTGCCAAGGAATCCAGTTGGCCCACATACCTTGTTCTCATGTTATGGCGGTGTGCCGGGAGAGAAACTTCTCTGAGGATGATTATGTCGCAGACATGTACCGTACCGAGTACCTTGTGAGTACTTGGGGTGCATCTTTCCATCCTTATCCCAACCAGTATCAGTGGCCGCCCTATGTTGGTGATAAAGTCTGTCCCGCAAGCGGGTGGATCAGAAAAGGAAGAAGACCCCACAAGCGTCAAGTAATGAACATGGACGAGATGGAAGGTAGGCGAATGGGACATCAGGCCCGCCGTTCAACAACTGACAGGCAGCGAGCAGGTACGGTTGATTCCTTTTATTTACTTATATTTTTTTTATACACCAACATATTTTATTTGTTTACTTATATTTTGTTTTGATTTTATTTCAACTGGAATGCAATGCAGATGCCATTAACGAAGCCAACGAAAGAGAAAATGCTAGAGTTGTTGCTGAGGCTACCGGTAGTAGCCACCGCAGGGGTGAAAGCTCAGGAACCGGTAGTAGCCGCCGCACTCATGAAAGCCCAGGAACCGGTAGTAGCCATGGAGAGACATCCGGTAGTGCCGTAGAACCAGCTGCACCCAGACCCAGACGTCGTATTTTGAGTTTGTTCGGCCGTCGTCGCTGATTACCAAGTTTTGTTAAATTATGTTATGAACTATTTTAGATGTATATTGTGAACTATTCTAATTGGTAGTTTGTGAACTATGCAATTTTTTATTTGCCTCGATTATTTTATATGCTTCATTTTTGTTATTTTTATTACTTAAGTACGTATACAAAAAGTAACAACATAAAATATAAACAAACACAAAACTAATGAAATAAAGTCTGCGACATAAATTTCTAAAAATTCTACAACATAAATTCCTAAAAAATCTACTTCTTACAACGAGCCTTGAAAGTGCATGGAACAAAGTCATCATCAGAGTTTGCCTGATCTGGATCAGTCACAGCAGACGAAGTGGTAGCCTTACCAGTACACGGAACAAACTTATCGTCCGATGCTGGAGGCTCTGGATCAACTTTCTTCTTTTTCAAACCAAAGCCGTACGGGTTTTCCACAAAGTCATCGTCTGAAATTTCATACCGACCACGTCGTCTATTCCATTCCCCCATCTTACATGTCACACAATTCCGGGGATCACGGCATACGGGCCAGTTGTTCTTTTCTCCCTCGTTTTTACCTCGATCACTAATAGATCCTCCTCTCGCTACGCCACGATCTCGGTTGCTCGCTTTCTTACCTCGTTTGTTACTGTCCATACCTCAAAATCGCCTCAAAATCGCCTGACAGCTCTCTCTTTCGGTTCTGGAAATTTGTGGGATTGAGGAATGAACACTGTGCTCATCAGGAGAGAGAAAAGGCTCTTTTATAGGGTTTTATAGCGGACCGCCCAGCTGCTGGGCGGTCTGATAAGGGTAGTGGACCGCCCGCCTGCTGGGCGGTCAGGTCCAGAAAGTGGACCGCCCAGCCCACGGGCGGTTGGGGTAGAAATACAAATAAAGTTGGAGTGGGAGCAGATTTGATAATTTGTTTTTTTTTTGGGGTTTTAATAAAAATATCGGATTATTACCTCGATTGTACTCTCTCTACAATTTCTTCTTCTTCCTCCTTTCTCTAGTTATTAATTTATTATATATAGAATATGAATAGAATATACAAGGGTTTAATTTGACGTGGGTATTTTTTACGAGAAATAAGGTTTGGTCGATTTAAGGATATCAGTGAGTTTTGGTGATATTACGATCACAAATGAGGCCAAAACTTATTAATAACATGAACATATATATACACACACCACCAATGCACCGGAAAAAATATTTTAGAAGAATATTATGAATAATATTTATTGCATATGTTTAATTCAGCTCGGATAAATTTATACACGTAAAAGGCATAAATTAGGGCTACTATGTGAGTTTTGATGATATACGACAACAAATGAGGCCTAAATATATAGATAAAAACGTAAAACAACCCCAAATGCACTATAAATTCGGCATATTTATATGCATAAAATTTGTCATGCATGTATGTGTGTATTTCAAATGTACATCTTACTAAAAAAAATTCACATGATTTATTTAAGGATATTATTATTGCATGATGTTCAAGGCAATCCATGCCAGTTCCTGTGTAGAGGTTAATGAGGTAGCTAATTAATTAGATGGATCAGGAAGTAGTATTATTAATTGTTGCTTAATAATAAAGATGCTAAACTCTAGTTATGTATCTTTTCTGTTCTAGTTTTAAATTTTTAGTAGTTCAACTGGATATCAATTAATCTAGTACGTTTAACATATATAAATGGTTGTTTTAGTATATGGTAAGGCCTCTGTAAATTTCTGCTACTAATTAATTAATGTTAACAAGAAAATAAGAAATTCTTCATTTCAATTTTCAAGACCATATTTGCTATTTTAGAAGAATTTATTTGTCTTAATTTATTTGTCTTAATTTATTTCGTGTTTCATGCTTTATAGAAAAAGTAACTATATATATATATATATATATATAGAAAATCTAATATAATTAAGAATGGTAAAATAAAATAACTAGCTGTAATTAATCTATAGAACCGTGAGTTTAGTGCAGTGGCATGAGTCCTTGTCTCTCTACGAAGAGACGCAGATTCAATTCTCAATAATAGCATTTAAAAAGATGCTGTAATTAATATATGTACCGGAGTTCTTTTTCGCTTTTATTTTAATTATTGAGACTTTGAGTCATTAATTTTTTTTTTATGATGATAATCATCTTGTAATTTTTTAGATGCTCTCTATATTTATATATAAACACAATATATGTAGACAGTAGTACTACGTACAGTGTGAGGCTAGCTATAACATGAGGAGAGCTCAAATGCCCCATTGCTTCATGCCCCAATCGTACTCTAACATCTTTATCTTCAATTTTAAAGTTCAAACAAAAGATCTGAACCGCTCAATATTATATCCATGTTAAAATATGCTTAGATCAAATTATATATTTTTTGGAACTTTTTTACTATTTTTTAAAATAGGTACAAAATCACTGTTTTTCAGGAAATTGTGGACCATCTAAAAACAGTAATTTTGTACCTATCTTAAAATTTATATATATATATATATATATATATATATATATATATATATATATATATATATATGAGATTGGCTAATGTGCTAACGTTATAACTTCGGCCGAAGTTATAACGAGTCGTTTTTGCAATTTCAAAATCCAAACAACCGATCCGAACCGTTCAACATGTTCTCTATATTGAAATGTGCTTGGAGACCAAATTTTACATTTTTTGGAATTTTTTTACTATTTATTAAGCCACTTTGAAAATACTGATCCGGTGGTCCAGAAAATTTTGCTGTTTTTTACTATTCACAGCAGATCTGCGATTTTCAAAGTGGCTTAATAAATAGTAAAAAAATTCCAAAAAATGTAAAATTTGGTCTCCAAGCACATTTCAATATTTAGAAAAAGTTGAACGGTTCGGATCGGTTGTTTGGATTTTAAAAACTAATAAACGACTCGTTATAACTTCGGCCGAAGTTATAACGTTAGCACATTAGCCAATCTCATATATATATATATATATATATATATATATATATATATATAGTCCGGTTGATGTTACAGCTTCAGTTATTGACATTTAAAGGTTCGAATAACTAATTAGCTGGGCAGTAAATCAGATGTTGTATTTTAGATTTTATTTACTATTTTTACGATAGGGAGAAGAACATATATCCTTATTTAACGGTATAGAATTTTCTTTATCAATATTTTTTTTTCTATCTGAAAAAATTATTAAAAGAAACTCTTAAAAGAAAGAAAATTAAAATTGGCATCGCCCAACATTTAGATGTGTAGATTGAATTAAATGGTTCAGACCTATCATTTGAATCTCGGAAATAGAGATTTAGACTTCAGAGCAAGGACGACAATATATTGTTCAAATATAGAGTATATATTTTATGAAAATCTTCAAAAAATACTATAATTTTATTTATAAAGATAAATAGATCTATAAATATATTTATAATTTATGTGTAATATTATATATATGCTAAATTATTAAATATATTATGGAAACCTTATACACAAACCTCTTCTAATGAAAAATGGAAATGACTAATTCATTAATTGAATTTCTATGCCCTTTTAACTCAGTAGTTAATATCATATATAGTAAGGTATAAATCATCAATTGAAATCTGCTATTAATTTCATAAGATTACATCATTTTCAGCCGTAATGCATATATATATATAGATTGGCTAATGTGCTAACGTTATAACTTCGGCCGAAGTTATAACGAGTCGTTTTTGCAATTTCAAAATCCAAACAACCGATCCGAACCGTTCAACATGTTCTCTATATTGAAATGTGCTTGGAGACCAAATTTTACATTTTTTGGAATTTGTTTACTATTTATTAAGCCACTTTGAAAATACTGATCCGGTGGTCCAGAAAATTTTGCTGTTTTTTACTATTCACAGCAGATCTGCGATTTTCAAAGTGGCTTAATAAATAGTAAAAAAATTCCAAAAAATGTAAAATTTAGTCTCCAAGCACATTTCAATATTTAGAAAAAGTTGAACGGTTCGGATCGGTTGTTTGAATTTTAAAAACTAATAAACGACTCGTTATAACTTCGGCCGAAGTTATAACGTTAGCACATTAGCCAATCTCTCTATATATATATATAGAGTACCGTACGTAGCCTCACTGATAAACAATATATTTGAACTAATCTTTATATCACAATACAGATCAAATTTGGAGTTTTCAATTTGTTATAATCCGTTATGAGTGAGGCTATGGTGCTATGCATAGCAAGGATGGCTAGTGTACTACGGCTCAATATGGTACTTTTTAAAATCCTAACGGTTGATCCAACCGTTCAATGTGATAACCATATGAATATACACTTACAAACTAAATTTTATATTTTTTCGAATTTTTTTACTATTTTTTTAGATAGGTAGAATTTTGATGGTCCAGAATTTTCAGAAAACACTGATTTTTCTACCTATCTAAAAAAATAGTAAAAAAATTCGAAAAAATATAAAATTTAGTTTGCAAGTACATATTCATATGATTATCACATTGAACGGTTAGATCGACCGTTAGGATTTTAAAAAGTACCATATTGAGCCGTAGTACACTAACCATCCTTGCTATGCATAGCAGCATAGGCTCACTCATCCGTTATTTTGAAACCGTGGAGATAAGCCTTTTCGATATGTATCAATTAAACAACACCGGTAAGATACAAGTAGGCCCGGACCTCTGACTGCTGTGATCAAAATATCAAGGGGTTCATGTATATGAAATGAAATGTACTAGCGATTGCTAGAATGGAAAAAACATGTTGTGTCGTGTCGTGTTGTGATCAAGTTAATTTTTCACATGTCGTGCCGTCCTGTGATCAAAATATCAAGGGGTGGTTACGGCATGCGAATGATTACACCACGTGAGTCATGTTGTGTCTAAACGTTCCGTGACTAAACATGACTCGCGTGACCATTTGATCATAATTTAGGTTAGTTTATGCAAGATTCACCATTTGGTCAAGATCTAACGGTCCTAATTACATGTGACTCGCGTAACCACATGCCGTGTTGTGGGTGACTAGATCTTTCGTGTGATGTGCCGTGCCAAATTTTCAAAAGATGGTCACGATACAGAACACGTGAGTCACGACACATAACCGACACACGTGCCGTGCCATTCCGTACTGTTCCGTGATAGAGCCAGCTCTGTTGTGTCATTTTTCTCACTCTAGTGATGGCTTCATATAAATTGAGCATGTATATCATATAGTGAATTATTAATGCACGCTGATTGCCGAAATTTTTATTTTTAGCATATCAAAACTGCCAACCATGTGCACATACATATTTAAATTTGTCAGATTTATATCATTTATTGAAAATTTTATATAAATTTACAGATTTAAGTAAGAATTTAAAGATAATCTATTAAAAAAATGTGAACTTTAAGTAGATTTAAATTTGTTCACATTTAGTATCAATTCTATATGAATAAACCATGTACAAAAAAAGAAAGAAAAAGAAAATAAAAAAAAATCAACGAGGGATAGATCCAGAGTTCCAGTTCCATCAGATCAACAGCCTAGATTTCCTTCATTTCTCCAGCAAAAATATATATATTATATATAAACCCGTTTTTTTTAATATTCAAAATTAATACAAAATAACAGAATTGTCCAGCCTTGCTGAAGATTTTTAAAAATGTCCAGGCTGCCGAAAATTTGGCCGACCCGAGTTTTTTTTTTTCTGTGAAATAGTTGATAATTTAACATTTTGATTGTGTGATCTCCTTGACATACTGCAATGCAGTTTTGAACGGGTAATTAATTTAATAGGAAAAACAAGCCTAAATGAAGGTTAATTTAACGTATTATGCATTAGTTGATAATTCAACATTTTGTTGTTGCTAATTTAACGTATTCTGCATTTCAAAGGATGGAGTTATGTTTAGATTTTGAGTCCAATGTGAGTTGTGTTTAATTATGTTTTGATTTAAAAATACTAGTGTGAGTTACGTTTAATTATGACAAAAAAATCTACAAATAAAATATAAATACTACCATAAAGTAGCAAATATTAAAAAAAAAAAAATAAGATAATTCAAACATAAAATATCAAATATAATATACCAAAATATATATACCACAAAACAATCTAATTAAAACTGCCATAAAAAACTATGCTCAGTGGCGACGACCACCAGAGGGGACCATTGCGGTGTTGGCACTCCCCTGTTAGCTCTGTCGGGTAGTCCCTGCTAGCTTCACTGATCAGGTGTAACAGCCTCGGCCTCGACCTCGACCTCTCTGCTCATCCATACTGCGGTATCCCAAACATTCTCATCCTCACCCCTAGTGACTGGCGGCGTGTAGAAAAGATGGATTTTGCCCTCAGTCACATAGTCAGCCTGAGTCTGTGACCTGCTACCACTGGCCTCTGCATCGTGTAACGTAAAGGGACACTGGAATTCAACGGAAATCAAATGAACACACTTTTTATTTTTGTTCTGATGTAAAACATGAATATTCTTACATTAAATTTAGAAAATTGCGAAGTTCGATTTTTATTTTATTTTTATTTTTGTTTTAAACTCTTTTATAAATTCTAAAATCATTGGATTCACAACAAAGGACAAGTATTATCCTTATGCTTGCTGCTTTTGAATTATACTCGTATATTATACGACACGCAAACTTTAAATTTTGTTAATTTCTTTTAAATGAAATAAGTCTAGCCCCTATTAATAATTTCATTGAATTTGTCAAATTATTTTGAAACTCTAAATTTCTAATTAGGTTTCAAAATTAACGGAGCGTTCTGAGGATTAAGCCAATTGATTTCATTGAATTTGTCAAATTACTTTGAAACCATCTATTTTAAAGCAACAGCTGAAAAAAAATCGCACCACAAAAAATATTGATTTATATTTTAATCAAACAGTCAGTATTAAATAGCAGAAAAAAAAAATTTCACACCGATCAAGGCTGCATAATTCCAGTTTTGAGCAGATTATTCTCTGAGGCCAAAAGATTCTACGTTCCATTTATATAAAAAAGTGTAGAGTTGTCTGTTTTCGTGGGACCGGGACCGATATCCCTTCGAGAGATAGAGAAACTCACCTTGGCAGCCGCTGCCAAGTTTTTCAAAAAAAAAAGAGAGATAGAGAGATCCTTAAATGGGGGACGTTCTAAAGAAAAAGGGGCCACAGGGAGCCCATCTAGCGGCGGGTAGATTGGGGCAATTCCAAACCGGGGGGGGGGGGGGGGGGGGGGGATTTATGAGGTAAGAGTTAAATATGGCCGATGCACTACTCTAGCATCAGGATGTGGGCTAAACACAAATGTGGTAATTCAAGAAATTGAAGAAGACAACATGGAGCGACAGACCCAATGCTCTGCCCAACAGAATGATGCCCAAAATGAGGAAGGTGCTGCCAACCATGCTAAGGAAGACACACAGGATTTTGATGCACGTTTTGACACTGAGGATGAGTTCTCTGAGAACTTGGATCAGAACTGAGTCCAGTCGGTCAACCCCGACAGCTCGAAATGTGTTTTTGTAGTTCAAATAGTTTTAAATGAATTTTAAGAAAATTAAGATTTTGTCGTGGAATGTAAGGGGCGTGTTTCAAATTACCGAAATGAGTGATCAAGAGATTGGATAAAATTAGACGAGACTTTCTCTGGATGAGAGCATAATGTACAAAAAAAGGGATCTCCCTTATGGCATGGGAAGTGGTTTGTCTGCCAAAGGAATGAGGGGGGGGGGGGGGGGGTTTGGGCATCCCCCAATTAGAATTGCGAAATATTGCACTACTTCTAAGGTGGTGGTGGAAGGCATATGAAGAACCGGACACGTTATGGACCAGGATAATCACAAAGCTAAGGTGGCAAGGAAGATATACGGACGGACCAAACTTTTGGTCAGTGACTAGCTCATTTTTTTAGCGCCATTTAACGGCCATCAAACCATATTTCCACTCATCCACTTTGTATGTGATTGGAGACGGCACCTCAATTTCTTTTTGGTTCGATAATTGGAGCGGCACATCACTGGCAGGGGGATTTCGAGATAACAAGGCCATCATAACCTTCTATATCACTAGCAGATGCAACCCCCATCACTGACATACTGATACCCGAGTCTCTCCAGCCACCGATCCAGCTTAATAAAGGTGAGGATAGCCTGATCTGGCACTGGGAACAGAGGCACGTATTCAGCAAAGTCCATTTACGATATGTTGAGTAGTGGGGGGAAAACAAGATGGGAGTTTCAAGAGCTCTGGACATGTAGTGCAACTTCAACTGTTAAGATTTTCTACTTCTTACTGTTGAATGTAAAAGTTTTAACACATGATGTGATGTTTACAAGAAGCATGCCCTGTGAACGTCATTGTGTCGTATGTCAGAACTGTCCAACATAATCAATTCTACATCTCTTCTTCTTATGCCCTTTTGCAATACATGTTTGGTACCTCTTGTCTCTAAGATTAGTACCAAATCATGAAACCCAAAACCACAGTTCACTAAATATGAGAATCCTCAAGAGACAGAGAGGTGCAGGCCAGGTCTGCAACTCTCAATGAACGGGCAACACGATTCTGTTGCGCATGCTGGCATCTTTGGAAAATGAGAAATGAAATCGTTTTTGGAGGGAGAAGAATGCCAGCACATCAACTGATGGAAATAATTGAGGAGGATACAAAACTATGGTTGAGATGGGTCTAGTTTTGTCTCCGAATAGCTTTATTATAGTTATCTTTTCTCCTTTTTGCTTTTGCTTTATTTTCATCTCCTTAGTTTTTAATTGGGCATGTACTGTTGTATATGAGGTGTTATATTAGAGCACAAAATAGATGTTTTTTTTTAAGATGTACTGATACTCTTGTAAGACAATTACTTATTTTTTCATTAATACAAACCTTTGGCAGCTACTGCCAAGCTTTAAAAAAAAAAAAGATAGAGAGAGATAGAGATAGAATGGGGTCCATAGAGGCCAGAGGGGACATCTGCACAAGTCAGTCTGTAGAGAGAGAGGAAGCTGTTTGATCTCCGCTTCAAACAAACAAATATTTATCAGTAATGAGTAAAGACCGGTTCACTTGCGACATCCAGTTTTCCACTACTGGATACCATTTGCCTATCACGCATTACAACATTACAAAGCATATCTTTTTGTTTGTGAATCATTCTTCAAATCTTCTTATTCTCTCCGTCTCTCTCTATCTCTCTTACTTCACATCCTCGCAAAGAACAGAGCACCATGAAAAAATACTTTTCTATGATTTTGCCTCCAAACTTCAATCAGACCATTTCTTCGTTGAGTCGCAACCGTGATCCTAATAGAGTATTTTCGTTCTTCAATCATCTCAAAAAAACTGAAGGAACCAAATGCGATGAATACACTTATGGAATGATGATTAATCAGAGTGTGAAGACAAATAACCTCAACCTAGCGTTTTGTTTTCTCGGAAGGGTTTTTGTTGAGTATTTTAGGTATAGTGTTTTTATACTCTTTTTGCCTTTAATATATATAAACCTTCGTACTCAATGAATAGGTTAGTTTCAAGCGCACAACCTATCGATTGTAGTATTTAGGTGTCGATCCGCAGGGAGATAGGGAAATACCAATTTCTAATAAAGAAAACTACTTCTAAAATTAAACAATAAAAGTAAAAAGGGGGGGTTTGTTCTAAAATCCGAAGGTTGGGTTCAATACCCGAAAGAGAGGAGTTTCAAACAATAAATTTAAATAAAATAAAGGAAATAAGGATTGGTTTGTTTTCAAGTTTGAGGAGATCTAGGGGCATTCGGTCTACAATTCCTTGCTAATTCTATTTATTCGGTTTGTTTGAATTTATGTTTGATTTGATGAGGTTTCTAACCTATGTTAGCCTTTGGAACAAATATTAATACAAATACTTTGGGTGGATGGATTAATGTTCCTCGAATTCTAGGGCTGTCACTAACCTAGAGGGATATTTAAGTCACATGCTTCAAAGTATATATCGATATTTGTTCTAAGGTGTCCTAATTAGGATTTGACTTCACCGTTAAGTCATTCACCAAACTATAACCTTAATTTCTATAGTTTTGGGTTGGATATCAAAGTACGGTCGCTTCTAATCCAAATCCTAAGGTATGTATTTATGATTTCAATAAGTACTCTCCTTACCTTGACCAATGCTAAGAATTTAATAAACTTAAAGCGGAAAGACACGATCAACGCGATTTCAAGCTACTTCAATTTCAATAAACCCTAACCAGGTGAACTAAAATTCAAGTACTAATGAAATTCATAAATAATAAATCACAGAAATTAACAATCAAATCCGATAAAACAATCATAATAAAAACAAATATCCGAATAAGCTAGAATTAAACAAGTTCATGCATTGACCTAAACCCCTAGAAAGAGAACTACTCTCTCTTGGAGAGATCCATAACAAAGTTTGGCAAAAACAATAAGAAATGAAATAAAGAAATGATTACACCCTTTCTTAGATCAAAAACCTTGATCTTGCCGACTCCTTGCTTGAATCTTCTTCTTCTCCTTCCTTGAAAAGCTTCGAGAATTTCTGCAGGATCTCTCTCTCTCAACTTGTGGAAAATGGATATGTAAAATAATGGATGATGAGAGAGATGAAATTCTTCTTCTTTTATAGCCAAAGGTCTTGCCCAATTTAGAGGCTAGAAGTGGAGTTAGTGGTGCACTCCTCAGACTGCCATGTCTATTTTTGGCCTTCTAAAACGTGTCCCTGATGTGCCAGAAATAGAAAACCTCTTGAAAATGCGAATTTCTGGCTGTCTGCGAGTCCAGTGCGTCCGCACTGGTGGTGAGTGCGGGTGGTCTGGGTCGCACTGGCTCCAACTCTCATTTGTTCCAAGTTCCCGTTTCTGGATTTTCTGCAAATTTCCCTGAGTGCGTCCGTACTGGATCTTAGTGCGTCCGCACTGGCCTTGAAAATTTCTGTTTTCGGAAGAATCTGAAGATATAAAAAATCGGCTAAGTAGTGAGTGCGGATGACCCCACTCGCACTGGAGTTGAGTGCGTCCGCACTGCGCTCGGACTTTTTGTCTGTGAGGTTCTGCGATGCTGGAAAATCAGCTAAGTGCTGAGTGCGTCCGCACTGGGAGATTTTTCTTCATTTTGCACTGTTTCCTGCATTGAAATACCGAGCGAACGCAGTAACTTGATTCTTGGTGTATTATATTCACTTTATATTCAAAATACAAGATATTTGGTGTTATTTTATGATAAAAACTAGATCGACAGTGTATATAATTTACAACTATCAGTTTTTAAAGGTCTCAGATCTGACACAAGAATTTTCAATTCGATACTAGAAGATATGTGTTCTCTAGATAGGATTGATTATGGGCATTATGATGGACAAAATGTCTAAGGAGGGTTGTAGTCCCAATGTGGTATCCTATTACATTATCATGAAATGACTTTGCTCAAAGGGCAACACGCGTTTAGCCCATCAATTGTTTTTCTTAATGGTGAAACACGGTGGGGATTGGAAACCAAGTGTGTATACATATAACACCTTGATAAACGCATTATGCAATTGGAATGAAATTGGCAAGTCATGTAGCTTGTTTGACCATATGAAATCCTCAGGTGTTTTGTCCAACATCGTAACATACAACACTTTGATTAAATGGAACTGCAAAAACGACAAACTGAAAGAGGCAATCAAGTTGTTAGATTACATGATTTGGTTAGTTTTTCTACCATTATAAATGAGCTGTTTAATAGAGGTGATATGGACGGGGCAAAAACATTACTTGGTAAAATGATTTCCATAGACATGGAGCCCGACATCGTGACATACAATAGTTTATAAATGAGTTTTGCAGAAAGAATGAACATGGGAAAGCAAATGAGGTGATGTATAACCTCATTTCTAAGGGGCTCAAACCCAATTTAGTTACCTACTCTTCAGTGGTAGACTGTATGTGCAAGTTAGGTGATCTCAAGGGGGTAGAGAATATAATGCATATCATGAATTTGAAAGGGCTGGAACCCAATGTCGTGATGTATTCCTCAATTGTTGGTGGGTTGTGTAAGTTGGGTAAAATCAGGGCAACAGAGGAGTTTGTTGATATGATAATCTTCAAAGGAGTCGAGCCTAATGTCGTGACATACAACACGCTTATAAAAGGGTTGTGCAAACACAGTGATATTGCAAAGGCCGAGACTGTAGTCCAAAGAATGATTGCCAAGGGGTTTGAGCCAGATCTTGTTACATATTCCCACCTTGTAGATGGCATGTGCAAGAAATGTTACATTGAGGAGGCACAAGAGGTGATCAATACCATGAATTCCAAAGGCCCAAAGCCTAATGTAGTGATTTACAATAGTGTCCTAGGTGAAATATTTAAGAAAGGGTGAAATTATAAGCATTTGATACAGAGTATGAAATGTGAAAGGTATGAGCCTGACGAGGTGACATATAACATTTGCATAGATGGGTTGTGCAAGAAAGATAGCGTTGAGAAGGCAAAGGAGTTGATTCATATTATGATGTGCGAAGGACCAAAGCGTGGTGTCAGGGATTATAACAGTCTTATTGATAGGCTGTGCTCAAAGGGCAACACTCGTTTAGCCCTTCAATTGTTTTTCTTAATGGTGAAACACGGTGGGGATTGGAAACCAATTGTGTATACATATAACACCCTGATAAACGCATTATGCAATTGGAATGAAATTGGCAATTCATGTAACTTGTTTGACCATATGAAATCCTCAGGTGTTTTGTCCAACATCGTAACATACAACACTTTGATTAAATGGAACTGCAAAAACGACGAACTGAAAGAAGCAATCGAGTAGCTGGATTACATTATTTGGTTAGTTTTTCTACCATTATAAATGAGCTGTTTAATAGAGGTGATATGGACGGGGAACAAACATTACTTGGTCAAAAGATTTCCATAGACCTGGAGCCTGACATCGTGACAAACAATAGTCTTATAAATGATTTTTGCAGAAAGAATGAACATGGGAAAGCAAATGAGGTGATGTATAACCTCATTTCTAAGGGGCTCAAACCCAATTTAGTTACCTACTTTTCAGTGGTAGACTGTATGTGCAAGCTAGGTGATCTCAAGGGGGTAGAAAATATAATGCATATCATGAATTTGAAAGGGCTGGAACCCAATGTCGTCATGTATTCCTCAATTGTTGGTGGGTTGTGTAAGTTGGGTAAAATCAGGGCAACAAAGGAGTTTGTTGATATGATGATCTTCAAAGGAGTCGAGCCTAATGTCGTGACATACAACACGCTTATAAAAGGGTTGTGCAAACACAGTGATATTGGAAAGGCCGAGACTGTAGTCCAAAGAATGATTGCCAAAGGGTTTGAGCCAGATCTTGTTACATATTCCCACCTTTTAGATGGCATGTGCAAGAAATGTTACATTGAGAAGGCACAAAAGGTGATTAATACCATGAATTCCAAAGGCCCAAAGCCTAATGTAGTGATTTACAATAGTGTCTTAGGTGGAATATTTAAGAAAGGCTGAAATTATAAAAGCAGAGCATTTGATACAGAGTATGAAATGTGAAAGGTATGAGACTGACGAGGTGACATATAACATTTGTATAGATGGGTTGTGCAAGAATGATAGCGTTGAGAAGGCAAAGGAGTTGATTCATATTATGATGTGCGAAGGACCAAAGCCTGGTGTCAGGGATTATAACGGTCTTATTGATAGGCTGTGCTCAAAAGACAACACGCGTTTAGCCCTTCAATTGTTTTTCTTAATGGTGAAACACGGTGGGGATTGGAAACCAAGTGTGTATACGTATAACACCTTGATAAACACATTATGCAATTGGAATGAAATTGGCAAGTCATGTAGCTTGTTTGACCATATGAAATCCTCAGGTGTTTTGTCCAACATCGTAAAAAACAACACTTTGATTAAATGAAAATGTAAAAACGACGAACTGAAAGAGGCAATCAAGTTGTTAGATTACATGATTTGGCTAGTTTTTCTACCATTATAAATGAGCTGTTTAATAGAGGTGATATGGGCGGGGCACAAACATTACTTGGTAAAATGATTTCCATAGACATGGAGCCCGACATCGTGACATACAATAGTTTATAAATGGGTTTTGCAGAAAGAATGAACATGGGAAAGCAAATGAGGTGATGTATAACCTCATTTCTAAGGGGCTCAAACCCAATTTAGTTACCTACTCTTCAGTGGTAGACTGTATGTGCATGTTAGGTGATCTCAAGGAGGTAGAGAATATAATGCATATAATGAATTTGAAAGAGCTGGAACCCAATGTCGTAATGTATTCCTCAATTGTTAGTGGGTTGTGTAAGTTGGGTAAAATCAGGGCAACAGAGGAGTTTGTTGATATGATGATCTTCAAAGGAGTCGAGCCTAATGTCGTGACATACAACACCCTTATAAAAGGGTTGTGCAAAAACAGTGATATTGTAAAGGACGAGACAGTAGTCCAAAGAATAATTGCCAAAAGGTTTGAACCAGATCTTGTTACATATTCCCACCTTGTAGATGGCATGTGCAAGAAATGTTACATTGAGGAGGCACAAGAGGTGATCAATACCATGAATTCCAAAGGCCCAAAGCCTAATGTAGTAATTTACAATAGTGTCCTAGGTGAAATATTTAAGAAAGGGTGAAATTATAAAAGCAGAGCATTTGATACGGAGTATGAAATGTGAAAGGTATGAGCCTGACGAGGTGACATATAACATTTGCATAGATGGGTTGTGCAAGAAAGATAGCGTTGAGAAGGCAAAGGAGTTGATTCATATTATGATGTGCGAAGGACCAAAGCGTGGTGTCAGGGATTATAACGGTCTTATTGATAGGCTGTGCTCAAAAGACAACACGCGTTTAGCCCTTCAATTGTTTTTCTTAATGGTGAAACACGGTGGGGATTGGAAACCAAGTGTGTATACATATAACACCTTGATAAACGCATTATGCAATTGGAATGAAATTGGCAAGTCATGTAGCTTGTTTGACCATATGAAATCCTCAGGTGTTTTGTCCAACATCGTAAAAAACAACACTTTGATTAAATGAAAATGTAAAAACGACGAACTGAAAGAGGCAATCAAGTTGTTAGATTACATGATTTGGTTAGTTTTTCTACCATTATAAATGAGCTGTTTAATAGAGGTGATATGTGCGGGGCACAAACATTACTTGGTAAAATGATTTCCATAGACATGGAGCCCGACATCGTGACATACAATAGTTTATAAATGGGTTTTGCAGAAAGAATGAACATGGGAAAGCAAATGAGGTGATGTATAACCTCATTTCTAAGGGGCTCAAACCCAATTTAGTTACCTACTCTTCAGTGGTAGACTGTATGTGCAGGCTAGGTGATCTCAATGGGGTAGAGAATATAATGCATATCATGAATTTGAAAGGGCTGGAACCCAATGTCGTAATGTATTCCTCAATGGTTGGTGGGTTGTGTAAGTTGGGTAAAATCAGGGCAACAGAGGAGTTTGTTGATATGATGATCTTCAAAGGAGTCGAGCCTAATGTCGTGACATACAACACGCTTATAAAAGGGTTGTGCAAACACAGTGATATTGCAAAGGCCGAGACTGTAGTCCAAAGAATGATTGCCAAGGGGTTTGAGCCAGATCTTGTTACATATTCCCACCTTGTAGATGGCATGTGCAAGAAATGTTACATTGAGGAGGCACAAGAGGTGATCAATACCATGAATTCCAAAGGCCCAAAGCCTAATGTAGTGATTTACAATAGTGTCCTAGGTGAAATATTTAAGAAAGGGTGAAATTATAAAAGCAGAGCATTTGATACAGAGTATGAAATGTGAAAGGTATGAGCCTGACGAGGTGACATATAACATTTGCATAGATGGGTTGTGCAAGAAAGATAGCGTTGAGAAGGCAAAGGAGTTGATTCATATTATGATGTGCGAAGGACCAAAGCGTGGTGTCAGGGATTATAACAGTCTTATTGATAGGCTGTGCTCAAAGGGCAACACTCGTTTAGCCCTTCAATTGTTTTTCTTAATGGTGAAACACGGTGGGGATTGGAAACCAATTGTGTATACATATAACACCCTGATAAACGCATTATGCAATTGGAATGAAATTGGCAATTCATGTAACTTGTTTGACCATATGAAATCCTCAGGTGTTTTGTCCAACATCGTAACATACAACACTTTGATTAAATGGAACTGCAAAAACGACGAACTGAAAGAAGCAATCGAGTAGCTGGATTACATTATTTGGTTAGTTTTTCTACCATTATAAATGAGCTGTTTTGTCACACCCCAGGACAACCCGCCGCGCATTTATGCGCCAGGCGTTAAGCACATCACATACATTATCAATAACACAACCAAATAAGCCACTATATTAAAAATAAACAAGGTTCATAAACAAACAAAGGGGAAAATATGTCAGACATGGCTAGTCAAACAGTCACCGCCATGTCTGCATCATATATGATTCATACAAACATAAATTAAAAACAAATAGTGGCTACTCTTAATAGTTTCCGCTAAATTTTCTCACTCACGGCCTTCCTCCATGTCTCCTTCTTCATTTCCTGGAACCCACATAAAAGTGGAAACAAAACGGGTGAGAGATCGAACTATCTCTCAGTGCGGGATTTAGTTCCAGCCCGGTGTTTTTACAAATGAATGCAATTAATACTCAAACAGCAGTTAATTTAAACTAAACCCCAATTTCCCATAAATTTCAGATATGCAACTTGTAAATAAATTTAAAAACGCAATTCCTGGTTTTCTTTTCTTTAAACAAACTTTTCGTAACCTAGATCGCCACACACGGACGATCCGGCCCCTTTCTATTCTGTTCACTTTTAAACTTTTGAAATTCCACACTCTGGGAATCATGCCCGTACATGAAACCCGGCGAATCGCCACGCAAGGACGACCCGTTCAATCACACTCTAGATGGGCCATTCGGGGACCCATCCGGCGAACCGCCGCGAATTTGGCGACCCGTTCTGTTCTGTTCTGTTCTGTTCTGTTCACATTTCACACTCTGGGGGTCTGTCACACACGGACAGCCTGATTTTCGAAAACACATGCAGGACCGCCACACAGGGACGGCCCCAATTTAAAACAGTTCATTAAAACTTTCCTTGTTCACATTCACACTATCCTGTCAGTTCAAATCAATGCATCCAACAAGTTCCTAACATGCAATTCTACACAAAACGAAAGAGAATTCGACATTCTCAACATGCAGTTCATCTACCAGATTGGGAAAAAGGATTACCTACCTTAATCCACGCATTTCTTATTATTTGTAAAAAGACCAGGAAACCCGCACCTGTATTCTCAGTGATCTCGCGTGTGTCGGAATCTCGTGTATTCTCGGCGTCTCCTAGAACCTCGCGGTTTGCTCCTAAGTTTATAGACGCTTGATTAGGTTCTTAATTCTATTCGTATTTAATTCAATTGTCATCTAAACATTTTAAATAAAGTCCTTAAATGGGTTAATGGGTTTCGGTTTCGGGTTAATGGATGTATGGATTTCGGCTAGGGTTAGGGTTTCGACTGAGTAGGTACGGCCTGGTCTGACCTAGTTGGTACGGCCTGGTCTGACCTAGTTGGTACGGCCTGGTCGGACCTAGGTAGGTACGGCCTAGCCGAACGGCCTGGTACGGACCGTACCAAATTTTAGGGTTTTGGGTTTTTGGCCGGCCAAGGGAAAAGAGAAAGAAAGTCGGCCAACAAAGGGAAAAGGAGGGGGGAAAAACCAGAGGGTTGCGGCTAGGGTTTTCCTTCGGGTCAGCGGCAGCCAAGGGACAAGAGAGGCGGTAGAGAGAGAGGAAGGGATGGGGTTCGGTTGGGTAGAGAGGGAGGGCGGCGGCAAGGAAGGAGGGCAGCGGCGAAGAGGGCAGCGGCCAGGGTGGAGTTCGGCTTGGCCTTGTGGCCGGCGGCAGCCAAAGAGGGAGAGGGGGCGAAAACAAATAAAAAGAGAGAAAGAGAGAAAGAGAGGGAGAGAAGGAAAACTTACAGAAATTGAAATGAAGGGTTGGCTGTGGGAAGAGAGAGGAGCGGGGTAGATTAAATGGGTGAGGATCGGGCTGAATTTAGATTATGCTCTTCTAAATTGAGTTTGCTAAAAAGGCTATGACTTCTATTAATATAATTTGATTAAAATGACACGTTATTTCCTCTCAACTTTTATCGTTTACTATATATTTATTCCTATAAATTGTTGATTTACTGACTTAATTAATTTTTATATTTTTCTAAATTGGATTCTGTAGAAATTTAATCATGCCATTATTTCGAAGCGTTACATCCTCCCCCCCTTGGAAATCCTGTTCAGTCCCCTGAACAGTCTCGGCGTCTATGTCTTCGAACCATTCTGGGTATGTGGCACGCATCGTTTCCTCCATTTCCCAAGTTGCTTCTCGGCTGGAGTGCCGTCCCCATTGTACTAATACCCGTTTAATGGTTTTACGCCGGAGAATTATTTCCTTGGTGTCCAGTATTCTCATGGGTCGTTCTTCATACACTAAAGTTTCATCTAACCCCAGATTTGAAAAGTCGAGGATGTGGGAGGGATCTCGGATATATTTTCGTAGTTGCGATACGTGAAAGACTGGATGTACTTTATCGAGAGTTTGGAGGTAGCGCCAGTTCGTATGCAAGTGGTCCGATTCTTCTGAGAATTTCAAATGGCCCCACATATCTAGGACTCAGTTTTCCTGTTACGCCAAATCGTCTCACTCCCCTCCTTGGAGAGACCTTCAACCAAACATGATCCCCGGTTTCGAACTCTAGTGATCGTCTCCTCAAGTCTGTATACTTTTTCTGTCTGTCTCGAGCAGTGTCTAATCGGTTTAGAATCAGTTGAGTTCTATCTGTGCAGTCTTTTACCATTTCTGGCCCTGTTGGCAGTTGTTCCCCGTTGTTTCCCCACCACAAGGGGGTCTTCCATTCGTGGGAGAGGGTATTTGTTTTTGATCGTGACCTTGTTTAACTCTCGGTAGTCGATGCACAGTCTCATACTACCGTCCTTCTTCCTGACGAATAGTACCGGTGCGCCCCACGGCGATGTGCTTGGTCGTATGAATCCCAGTTCTAAGAGCTCTTCTAACTGAACCTTCAGTTCCTTAAGTTCCGCCGGTGCCATCCGGTACGGGGCCTTAGAGATTGGACGGGTACCAGGGAGTAAGTCTATGTGAAATTCAATTTCCCGATCCGGGGGTATTCCTGGTAACTCCTCCGGGAATACATCGGTATACTCCGAGACTATAGGTACGGACGTTATCTCGGGTTTTTTTTTTTTTTTTTTTTTTTTTTTTTTTTTTTTTTTTTTTTTTTTTTTTGTCTCGAGTTGCATTATGGTGACTATAAAGGCGGGACTACCGCTATTGATAAGTCTTCTTGCTTGATTGGCAGATATTGTCAGGGTTCCGCCTCCTCGTTTCTTGAGTCGGACAGAGAGGTTATGGAGACCTGGCCTGTTAATGACCATCCTCCCTTTCAGGCAGTCAACCGTCACACCGTTTCGAGTGAGCCACTCAAGACCCAACATTAAATCATAGAGATCCGTCTTAGAGACTATGGGGTTTATCGGGAATTCCCTCCCCGCTATTTGGAGTTTCAACCCTACGCTTCGAAGTTCTGGGGTGATATATTGTACGGCAGGGGTACTTATATTCAACACCTTACCAGAGTCTCGAGTTGGTACACCGTTTTTTTTTTTTTTTTTTTTTTTTTTTTTTTTTTCTACCCACTCCTTTGCTATAACTGAACGACTATAACCAGTGTCTATAAGTACGAAAACAGGAATTCCAGTTAGTTCAAACATACCAGTCAGAAGATCAGTGGACACGTCTTCTCCTTCGTACTCTTCGATAGTCGGTGTTCCTCCCATCTCACAGTTGTACTGCTCATGAGCATGCATCCCCACCCTTTGGTTTCCTTGGTTCCCGCTGCGGTTATTATTGGAAGGATTGTAGCCACCGGTCCCTCTGCCAAGTGGTGCTCGTGCGGGTGGACCCGTATTTCCCACTTGCTGCCCGGAATAACCTCGCGGAGCTGGGCAGTCCTTGATGAAGTGTCCCGGTTTGTTACACCGGTGACACACCCCCAAACGGAAGCTGCATTGATCAGGTGAATGGTTGCGGCCACAGTAGTTGCACAGGGGTGTTGGATTAGACTGGTAATTAGGTCGGTTATCCCCGTAATTGTTTCCGTTAGGGGCCGGTCTCATAGGTTCATCTATCTTGGGTCGCATGTTCCTCGATCCCCCGGCTTGGCTGATGCGCCCGTCATAAGACTCCGCGGTGCTTGCTCTTAACATTAAATCCGATAGTTGGTTGGTTCCCGGAATGTCAATGATCTGAGCAAGACGGGGGTTTAGTCCCCCGAGGTATTGTTGTCTGAGGCGAAATTCATCTCTTACGATATCGGGTGCATACCTCATTAGGTTCTCAAACTTGGAGTTATACTCCACCACTAAGCTGTTCCCCTGTTTCAAGCTTGTAAACCGTTGTCGGAGTGCCTCTCTTGACATGGTGTCCATATAGCGGCGTTCGAACTGCCTTTCGAACTCAGTCCACCCCTTCGCATCAGCAGTTTCGCCCCACCCACGTTTCACCTCTTGCCACCAGAATCGAGCATGACCCTCCAGCAATTGAGTAGCTAGCTCTACTCGGTGTTCCTCAGGGGCTCTCAAGATTTGAAGTTTATCCTTGATATTTGCGACCCAGTTCTCTGCTGCGGCAAAGTCACCTGTCCCATCGAAGGTCGGGGGGCGCAATGAGGTGAACGATCGGTAGTATTCAAAGAACGTGTCGGCCTCTCTAGGCTGTCGCTGATCATATTCCATGGCTACCCTGGTTACCCGCTCTAGTCCCTGCAGTAGAGCATTCAGCTGGGGGTTCTCGAGTGGAATCCTAGTGTCGCCATCTGCACCGCTCGTGGTTGAGTTAGTCCTGGTTCCTTTCGCCATCTCCAACTTCGCTGCGCAAAGGGTGCTTGATGTGAGTTTTTTTTTTTTTTGGAAGGAATTTAGGATTTCGAATCGAACTTTAATTTTCTTTAGATTATAATTGCTCTTCCACACTATGTTCGAGCCCTGCGAAGGAACGGCGTCTTCCGGTATTCTTCACTCTGAATCCGCTAGCCTCCACTACGTGTGGCGAGATGACGGAGTAAGGACAATTTACGGAGATTGCAGTATTGACAGTGATTCCGGACAAGTCGACCCATCCGACCATTTCCTTGACCTTTGCGGTGGCTGAGAACGCCCGTAGCCAAGTGGGCTGTCCGTTAAATCGATTTGCCATCTAGGAAAAGAATCTATTTTGCTTATCTTCTACGAAATTTACTTGGTTCAATAATCCAAGGAGAGTATGTTTGTTATTTTTCGAAATAAGTTGTACCGTTACTACAAAGGCATAATCCGTCACCAAATATATACATTTGTTACTAATGGTACGCTCGGTCCACATGGTTTGGTCTATGACTTAAACGCCGCATCCTATTACTAACGCTCTCTTAGCGGAAGTTTATTGATATTGTATGTGCTGGCTCTGATACCAACTTAGTTGTCACACCCCAGGACAACCCGCCGCGCATTTATGCGCCAGGCGTTAAGCACATCACATACATTATCAATAACACAACCAAATAAGCCACTATATTAAAAATAAACAAGGTTCATAAACAAACAAAGGGGAAAATATGTCAGACATGGCTAGTCAAACAGTCACCGCCATGTCTGCATCATATATGATTCATACAAACATAAATTAAAAACAAATAGTGGCTACTCTTAATAGTTTCCGCTAAATTTTCTCACTCACGGCCTTCCTCCATGTCTCCTTCTTCATTTCCTGGAACCCACATAAAAGTGGAAACAAAACGGGTGAGAGATCGAACTATCTCTCAGTGCGGGATTTAGTTCCAGCCCGGTGTTTTTACAAATGAATGCAATTAATACTCAAACAGCAGTTAATTTAAACTAAACCCCAATTTCCCATAAATTTCAGATATGCAACTTGTAAATAAATTTAAAAACGCAATTCCTGGTTTTCTTTTCTTTAAACAAACTTTTCGTAACCTAGATCGCCACACACGGACGATCCGGCCCCTTTCTATTCTGTTCACTTTTAAACTTTTGAAATTCCACACTCTGGGAATCATGCCCGTACATGAAACCCGGCGAATCGCCACGCAAGGACGACCCGTTCAATCACACTCTAGATGGGCCATTCGGGGACCCATCCGGCGAACCGCCGCGAATTTGGCGACCCGTTCTGTTCTGTTCTGTTCTGTTCTGTTCACATTTCACACTCTGGGGGTCTGTCACACACGGACAGCCTGATTTTCGAAAACACATGCAGGACCGCCACACAGGGACGGCCCCAATTTAAAACAGTTCATTAAAACTTTCCTTGTTCACATTCACACTATCCTGTCAGTTCAAATCAATGCATCCAACAAGTTCCTAACATGCAATTCTACACAAAACGAAAGAGAATTCGACATTCTCAACATGCAGTTCATCTACCAGATTGGGAAAAAGGATTACCTACCTTAATCCACGCATTTCTTATTATTTGTAAAAAGACCAGGAAACCCGCACCTGTATTCTCAGTGATCTCGCGTGTGTCGGAATCTCGTGTATTCTCGGCGTCTCCTAGAACCTCGCGGTTTGCTCCTAAGTTTATAGACGCTTGATTAGGTTCTTAATTCTATTCGTATTTAATTCAATTGTCATCTAAACATTTTAAATAAAGTCCTTAAATGGGTTAATGGGTTTCGGTTTCGGGTTAATGGATGTATGGATTTCGGCTAGGGTTAGGGTTTCGACTGAGTAGGTACGGCCTGGTCTGACCTAGTTGGTACGGCCTGGTCTGACCTAGTTGGTACGGCCTGGTCGGACCTAGGTAGGTACGGCCTAGCCGAACGGCCTGGTACGGACCGTACCAAATTTTAGGGTTTTGGGTTTTTGGCCGGCCAAGGGAAAAGAGAAAGAAAGTCGGCCAACAAAGGGAAAAGGAGGGGGGAAAAACCAGAGGGTTGCGGCTAGGGTTTTCCTTCGGGTCAGCGGCAGCCAAGGGACAAGAGAGGCGGTAGAGAGAGAGGAAGGGATGGGGTTCGGTTGGGTAGAGAGGGAGGGCGGCGGCAAGGAAGGAGGGCAGCGGCGAAGAGGGCAGCGGCCAGGGTGGAGTTCGGCTTGGCCTTGTGGCCGGCGGCAGCCAAAGAGGGAGAGGGGGCGAAAACAAATAAAAAGAGAGAAAGAGAGAAAGAGAGGGAGAGAAGGAAAACTTACAGAAATTGAAATGAAGGGTTGGCTGTGGGAAGAGAGAGGAGCGGGGTAGATTAAATGGGTGAGGATCGGGCTGAATTTAGATTATGCTCTTCTAAATTGAGTTTGCTAAAAAGGCTATGACTTCTATTAATATAATTTGATTAAAATGACACGTTATTTCCTCTCAACTTTTATCGTTTACTATATATTTATTCCTATAAATTGTTGATTTACTGACTTAATTAATTTTTATATTTTTCTAAATTGGATTCTGTAGAAATTTAATCATGCCATTATTTCGAAGCGTTACATGTTTAATAGAGGTGATATGGACGGGGAACAAACATTACTTGGTCAAATGATTTCCATAGACCTGGAGCCTGACATCGTGACAAACAATAGTCTTATAAATGATTTTTGCAGAAAGAATGAACATGGGAAAGCAAATGAGGTGATGTATAACCTCATTTCTAAGGGGCTCAAACCCAATTTAGTTACCTACTTTTCAGTGGTAGACTGTATGTGCAAGCTAGGTGATCTCAAGGGGGTAGAAAATATAATGCATATCATGAATTTGAAAGGGCTGGAACCCAATGTCGTCATGTATTCCTCAATTGTTGGTGGGTTGTGTAAGTTGGGTAAAATCAGGGCAACAAAGGAGTTTGTTGATATGATGATCTTCAAAGGAGTCGAGCCTAATGTCGTGATATACAACACGCTTATAAAAGGGTTGTGCAAACACAGTGAGAAAGGCCGAGACTGTAGTCCAAAGAATGATTGCCAAAGGGTTTGAGCCAGATCTTGTTACATATTCCCACCTTTTAGATGGCATGTGCAAGAAATGTTACATTGAGGAGGCACAAAAGGTGATTAATACCATGAATTCCAAAGGCCCAAAGCCTAATGTAGTGATTTACAATAGTGTCCTAGGTGGAATATTTAAGAAAGGATGAAATTATAAAAGGAGAGCATTTGATACAGAGTATGAAATGTGAAAGGTATGAGACTGACGAGGTGACATATAACATTTGTATAGATGGGTTGTGCAAGAATGATAGCGTTGAGATGGCAAAGGACTTGATTCATATTATGATGTGCGAAGGACCAAAGCCTGGTGTCAGGGATTATAACGGTCTTATTGATAGGCTGTGCTCAAAAGACAACACGCGTTTAGCCCTTCAATTGTTTTTCTTAATGGTGAAACACGGTGGGGATTGGAAACCAAGTGTGTACACATATAACACCTTGATAAACGCATTATGCAATTGGAATGAAATTGGCAAGTCATGTAGCTTGTTTGACCATATGAAATCCTCACGTGTTTTGTCCAACATCGTAAAAAACAACACTTTGATTAAATGAAAATGTAAAAACGACGAACTGAAAGAGGCAATCAAGTTGTTAGATTAAATGATTTGGTTAGTTTTTCTACCATTATAAATGAGCTGTTTAATAGAGGTGATATGGACGGGGCACAAACATTACTTGGTAAAATGATTTCCATAGACATGGAGCCCGACATCGTGACATACAATAGTTTATAAATGGGTTTTGCAGAAAGAATGAACATGGGAAAGCAAATGAGGTGATGTATAACCTCATTTCTAAGGGGCTCAAACCCAATTTAGTTACCTACTCTTCAGTGGTAGACTGTATGTGCAAGTTAGGTGATCTCAAGGAGGTAGAGAATATAATGCATATCATGAATTTGAAAGAGCTGGAACCCAATGTCGTAATGTATTCCTCAATTGTTGGTGGGTTGTGTAAGTTGGGTAAAATCAGGGCAACAGAGGAGTTTGTTGATATGATGATCTTCAAAGGAGTCGAGCCTAATGTCGTGACATACAACACCCTTATAAAAGGGTTGTGCAAAAACAGTGATATTGCAAAGGCCGAGACTGTAGTCCAAAGAATGATTGCCAAGGGGTTTGAGCCAGATCTTGTTACATATTCCCACCTTTTAGATGGCATGTGCAAGAAATGTTACATTGAGGAGGCACAAGAGGTGATCAATACCATGAATTCCAAAGGCCCAAAGCCTAATGTAGTGATTTACAATAGTGTCCGAGGTGGAATATTTAAGAAAGGATGAAATTATAAAAGAAGAGCATTTGATACAGAGTATGAAATGTGAAGGGTATGAGCCTGACGACGTGACATATAACATTTGCATAGATGGGTTGTGCAAGAATGATAGCGTTGAGAAGGCAAATGAGTTGATTCATATTATGATGTGCGAATGACCAAAGACTGGTGTCAGGGATTATAACGGTCTTATTGATAGGCTGTGCTCAAAAGACAACACGCGTTTAGCCCTTCAATTGTTTTTCTTAATGGTGAAACACGGTAGGGATTGGAAACCAAGTGTGTATACATATAACACCTTGATAAACGCATGATGCAATTGGAATGAAATTGGCAAGTCATTTAGCTTGTTTGACCATATGAAATCCTCAGGTGGTTTGTCCAACATCGTAAAAAACAACACTTTGATTAAATGAAAATGCAAAAACGACGAACTGAAAGAGGCAATCAAGTTGTTAGATTACATGATTTGGTTAGTTTTTCTACCATTATAAATGAGCTGTTTAATAGAGGTGATATCGACGGGTCACAAACATTACTTGGTAAAATGATTTCCATAGACATGGAGCCCGACATCGTGACATACAATAGTTTATAAATGGGTTTTGCAGAAAGAATGAACATGGGAAAGCAAATGAGGTGATGTATAACCTCATTTCTAAGGGGCTCAATTCCAATTTAGTTACCTACTCTTCAGTGGTAGACTGTATGTGCAGGCTAGGTGATCTCAAGGGGGTAGAGAATATAATGCATATCATGAATTTGAAAGGGCTGGAACCCAATGTCGTAATGTATTCCTCAATTGTTGGTGGGTTGTGTAAGTTGGGTAAAATCAGGGCAACAGAGGAGTTTGTTGATATGATGATCTTCAAAGGAGTCGAGCCTAATGTCGTGACATACAACACGCTTATAAAAGGGTTGTGCAAACACAGTGATATTGCAAAGGCCGAGACTGTAGTCCAAAGAATGATTGCCAAAGGGTTTGAGCCAGATCTTGTTACATATTCCCACCTTGTAGATGGCATGTGCAAGAAATGTTACATTGAGGAGGCACAAGAGGTGATCAATACCATGAATTTCAAAGGCCCAAAGCCTAATGTAGTGATTTACAATAGTATCTCAGGTGGAATATTTAACAAAGGGTGAAATTATAAAAGCAGAGCATTTGATACAGAGTATGAAATGTGAAAGGTATGAGCCTGACGACGTGACATATAACATTTGCATAGATGGGTTGTGCAAGAATGATAGCGTTGAGAAGGCAAATGAGTTGATTCATATTATGATGTGCGAATGACCAAAGCCTGGTGTCAGGAATTGTAACAGTCTTATTGATAGGCTGTGCTCAAAAGACAACACGCGTTTAGCCCTTCAATTGTTTTTCTTAATGGTGAAACACGGTAGGGATTGGAAACCAAGTGTGTATACATATAACACCTTGATAAACGCATGATGCAATTGGAATGAAATTGGCAAGTCATGTAGCTTGTTTGACCATATGAAATTCTCAGGTGTTTTGTCCAACATCGTAACATACAACACTTTGATTAAATGGAACTGCAAAAACGACAAACTGAAAGAGGCAATCAAGTTGTTAGATTACATGATTTGGTTAGTTTTTCTACCATTATAAATGAGCTGTTTAATAGAGGTGATATGGACGGGGCACAAACATTACTTGGTAAAATGATTTCCATAGACATGGAGCCCGACATCGTGACATACAATAGTTTATAAATGAGTTTTGCAGAAAGAATGAACATGAGAAAGCAAACAAGGTGATGTATAACCTCATTTCTAAGGGGCTCAAACCCAATTTAGTTACCTACTCTTCAGTGGTAGACTGTATGAGCAAGTTAGGTGATCTCAAGGAGGTAGAGAATATAATGCATATCATGAATTTGAAAGGGCTGGAACCAAATGTCGTACTGTATTCCTCAATTGTTGGTGGGTTGTGTAAGTTGGGTAAAATCAGGGCAACAGAGGAGTTTGTTGATATGATGATCTTCAAAGGAGTCGAGCCTAATGTCGTGACATACAACACGCTTATAAAAGGGTTGTGCAAACACAGTGATATTGCAAAGGCCGAGACTGTAGTCCAAAGAATAATTGCCAAGGGGTTTGAGCCAGATCTTGTTACATATTCCCACCTTTTAGATGGCATGTGCAAGAAATGTTACATTGAGGAGGCACAAGAGGTGATCAATACCATGAATTCCAAAGGCCCAAAGCCTAATGTAGTGATTTACAATAGTGTCCGAGGTGGAATATTTAAGAAAGGGTGAAATTATAAAACCAGAGCATTTGATACAGAGTATGAAATGTGAAAGGTATGAGCCTGACGACGTGACATATAACATTTGCATAGATGGGTTGTGCAAGAATGATAGCGTTGAGAAGGCAAATGAGTTGATTCATATTATGATGTGCGAATGACCAAAGCCTGTTGTCAGGAATTGTAACAGTCTTATTGATAGGCTGTGCTCAAAGGACAACACGCGTTTAGCTCTTCAATTGTTTTTCTTAATGGTGAAACACGGTGGGGATTGGAAACCAAGTGTGTATACATATAACACCTTGATAAACGCATTATGCAATTGGAATGAAATTGGCAAGTCATGTAGCTTGTTTGACCATATGAAATCCTCAGGTGTTTTGTCCAACATCGTAACATACAACACTTTGATTAAATGAAACTGCAAAAACGACGAACTGAAAGAAGCAATCAAGTTGTTAGATTACATGATTTGGTTAGTTTTTCTACCATTATAAATGAACTGTTTAATAGAGGTGATATGGACGGGGCGCATACATTACTTGGTAAAATGATTTCCATAGACCTGGAGCCCGACATCGTGACATACAATAGTCTTATATATGGGTTTTGCAGAAAGAATTTACATGGGAAAGCAAATGAGGTGATGTATCACCTCATTTCTAAGGGGCTCAAACCCAATTTAGTTACCTACTCTTCAGTGGTAGACTGTATGTGCAGGCTAGGTGATCTCAAGGGGGTAGAGAATATAATGCATATCATGAATTTGAAAGGGCTGGAACCCAATGTCGTAATGTATTCCTCAATTGTTGGTGGGTTGTGTAAGTTGGGTAAAATCAGGGCAACAGAGGAGTTTGTTGATATGATGATCTTCAAAGGAGTCGAGCCTAATGTCGTGACATACATCGCGCTTATAAAAAGGTTGTGCAAACACAGTGATATTGCAAAGGCCGAGACTGTAGTCCAAAGAATGATTGCCAAAGGGTTTGAGCCAGATCTTGTTACATATTCCCACCTTGTAGATGGCATGTGCAAGAAATGTTACATTGAGGAGGCACAAGAGGTGATCAATACCATGAATTCCAAAGGCCCAAAGCCTAATGTAGTGATTTACAATAGTGTCCTAGGTGGAATATTTAAGAAATGGTGAAATTATAAAACCAGAGCATTTGATACAGAGTATGAAATGTGAAAGGTATGAGCCTGACGACGTGACATATAACATTTGCATAGATGGGTTGTGCAAGAATGATAGCGTTGAGAAGGCAAAGGAGTTGATTCATATTATGATGTGCGAATGACCAAAGACTGGTGTCAGGGATTATAACAGTCTTATTGATAGGCTGTGCTCAAACGGCAACACGCGTTTTGCCCTACAATTGTTTTTCTTAATGTTGAAACACGGTGGGGATTGGAAACCAAGTGTGTATACATATAACACCTTGATAAACGCATTATGCAATTAGAATGAAATTGGCAAGTCATGTAGCTTGTTTGACCATATGAAATCCTCAGGTGTTTTGTCCAACATCGTAACATACAACACTTTGATTAAATGGAACTGCAAAAACGACTAACTGAAAGAAGCAATCAAGTTGTTAGATTACATGATTTGGTAAGTTTTCTACCATTATAAATGAACTATTTAATAGAGGTGATATGGACGGGGAACAAACATTACTTGGTAAAATAATTACCATAGACCTGGAGCCCGACATCGTGACATACAATAGTCTTATATATGGATTTTGCAGAAAGAATGAACATGGGAAAGCAAATGAGGTGATGTATAACCTCATTTCTAAGGGGCTCACTCCCAATTTAGTTACCTACTCTTCAGTGGTAGACTGTATGTGCAGGCTAGGTGATCTCAAGGGGGTAGAGAATATAATGCATATCATGAATTTGAAAGGGCTGGAACCCAATGTCGTAATGTATTCCACAATTGTTGGTGGGTTGTGTATGTTGGGTAAAATCAGGGCAACAGAGGAGTTTGTTGATATGATGATCTTCAAAGGAGTCGAGCCTAATGTCGTGACATACATCGCGCTTATAAAAAGGTTGTGCAAACACAGTGATATTGCAAAGGCCGAGACTGTAGTCCAAAGAATGATTGCCAAAGGGTTTGAGCCAGATCTTGTTACATATTCCCACCTTGTAGATGGCATGTGCAAGAAATGTTACATTGAGGAGGCACAAGAGGTGATCAATACCATGAATTCCAAAGGCCCAAAGCCTAATGTAGTGATTTACAATAGTGTCCTAGGTGGAATATTTAAGAAATGGTGAAATTATAAAACCAGAGCATTTGATACAGAGTATGAAATGTGAAAGGTATGAGCCTGACGACGTGACATATAACATTTGCATAGATGGGTTGTGCAAGAATGATAGCGTTGAGAAGGCAAATGAGTTGATTCATATTATGATGTGCGAATGACCAAAGCCTGGTGTCAGGAATTGTAACAGTGTTATTGATAGGCTGTGCTCAAAGGACAACACGCGTTTAGCTCTTCAATTGTTTTTCTTAATGGTGAAACACGGTGGGGATTGGAAACCAAGTGTGTATACATATAACACCTTGATAAACGCATTATGCAATTGGAATGAAATTGGCAAGTCATGTAGCTTGTTTGACCATATGAAATCCTCAGGTGTCTTGACCAACATCGTAACATACAACACTTTGATTAAATGAAACTGCAAAAACGACGAACTGAAAGAAGCAATCATGTTGTTAGATTACATGATTTGATTAGTTTTTCTACCATTATAAATGAACTGTTTAATAGAGGTGATATGGACGGGGCGCATACATTACTTGGTAAAATGATTTCCATAGACCTGGAGCCCGACATCGTGACATACAATAGTCTTATATATGGGTTTTGCAGAAAGAATGAACATAGGAAAGCAAATGAGGTGATGTATAACCTCATTTCTAAGGGGCTCAAACCCAATTTAGTTACCTACTCTTCAGTGGTAGGCTGTATGTGCAGGCTAGGTAATCTCAAGGGGGTAGAGAATATAATGCATATCATGAATTTGAAAGGACTGGAACCCAATGTCGTAATGTATTCCTCAATTGTTGGTGGGTTGTGTAAGTTTGGTAAAATCAGGGCAACAGAGGAGTTTGTTGATATGATGATCTTCAAAGGAGTCAAGCCTAAAGTCGTGACATACAACACGCTTATAAAAGGGTTGTGCAAACACAATGATATTGCAAAGGCCGAGACTATAGTCCAAAGAATGATTGCCAAGGGGTTTGAGCCAGATCTTGTTACATATTCCCACCTTGTAGATGACATGTGCAAGAAATGTTGCATTGAGAAGGCACAAGAGGTGATCAATACCATGAATTTCAAAGGCCCAAAGCCTAATGTAGTGATTTACAATAGTATCTCAGGTGGAATATTTAAGAAAGGGAGAAATTATAAAAGTAGGGCATTTGATACAGAGTATGAAATGTGAAAGGTATGAGCCTGACGTGGTGACATATATTATTTGCGTAGATAGGTTGCGCAAGAATGATAGCGTTGAGAAGGCAAAGGAGTTGATTCATATTATGATGTGCGAATGACCAAAGCCTGGTGTCAGGGATTATAACAGTCTTATTGATAGGCTGTGCTCAAAGGACAACACGCGTTTAGCCCTTTAATTGTTTTTCTTAATGGTGAAACACGGTGGGGATTGGAAATCAAGTGTGTATACATATAACACCCTCATAAACGCATTATGCAATTGGAATGAAATTGGCAAGTCATGTAGCTTGTTTGACCATATGAAATCCTCAGGTGTTTTGTACAACATCGTAACATACAACACTTTGATTAAATGGAACTGCAAAAACGACTAACTGAAAGAAGCAATCAAGTTGTTAGATTACATGATTTGGTTAGTTTTCTACCATTATAAATGAGGGCTTTAATAGAGGTGATATGGACGGGGAACAAACATTACTTGGTAAAATAATTTCCATAGACCTGGAGCGTGACATCGTGACATACAATAGTCTTAGACTGTATGTGGTGATGTATAACCTCATTTCTAAGGGGCTCAAACCCAATTTAGTTACCTACTCTTCAGTGGTAGACTGTATGTGCATGCTAAGTGATCTCAAGGGGGTAGAGAATATAATGCATATCATGAATTTGAAAGGGCTGGAACCCAATGTCGTAATGTATTCCTCAATTGTTGGTGGGTTGTGTAAGTTGGGTAAAATCAGGGCAACAGAGGAGTTGTTGATATGATGATCTTCAAAGGAGTCGAGCCTAATGTCGTGACATACAGCACGCTTATAAAAGGGTTGTGCAAACACAGTGATATTGCAAAGGCCGAGACTGTAGTCCAAAGAATGATTGCCAAAGGGTTTGAGCCAGATCTTGTTACATATTCCCATCTTGTAGATGGCATGCGCAAGAAATGTTACCTTGAGGAGGCACAAGAGGTGATCAAAACCATGAATTCCAAAGGCCCAAAGCCTAATGTAGTGATTTACAATAGTGTCCTAGGTGGAATATTTAAGAAATGGTGAAATTATAAAAGCAGAGCATTTGATACAGAGTATGAAACGTGAAAGGTATGAGCCTGACGAGGTGACATATAACATTTGCATAGATGGGTTGTGCAAGAATGATAGCGTTGAGAAGGCAAATGAGTTGATTCATATTATGATGTGCGAATGACCAAAGCCTGGTGTCAGGAATTCTAACAGTCTTATTGATAGGCTGTGCTCAAAGGACAACACGCGTTTAGCCCTTCAATTGTTTTTCTTAATGGTGAAACACGGTGGGGATTGGAAACGAAGTGTGTATACATATAACACCTTGATAAACGCATTATGCAATTGGAATGAAATTGGCATGTCATGTAGCTTGTTTGACCATATGAATTCCTCAGGTGTTTTGTCCAACATCGTAACATACAACACTATGATTAAATGAAACTGCAAAAACGATGAACTGAAAGAAGCAATCAAGTTGTTAGATTACATGATTTGGTTAGTTTTTCTACCATTATAATTGAACTATTTAATAGAGGTGCTATGGACGGGGCGCATACATTACTTGGTAAAATGATTTCCATAGACCTGGAGCCCGACATCATGACATACAATAGTCTTATATATGTGATTTGCAGAAAGAATGAACATGGGAAAGCAAATGAGGTGATGTATAACCTCATTTCTAAGGGGCTCAAACCCAATTTAGTTACCTACTCTTCAGTGGTAGACTGTATGTGCAGGCTAGGTGATCTCAATGGGGTAGAGAATATAATGCATATCATGAATTTGAAAGGGCTGGAACCCAATGTCGTAATGTATTCCTCAATTGTTGGTGGGTTGTGTAAGTTGGGTAAAATCAGGGCAACAGAGGAGTTTGTTGATATGATGATCTTCAAAGGAGTCGAGCCTAATGTCGTGACATACAGCACGCTTATAAAAGGGTTGTGCAAACACAGTGATATTGCAAAGGCCGAGACTGTAGTCCAAAGAATGATTGCCAAAGGGTTTGAGCCAGATCTTGTTACATATTCCCATCATGTAGATGGCATGTGCAAGAAATGGTACCTTGATGAGGCACAAGAGGTGATCAATACCATGAATTCCAAAGGCCCAAAGCCTAATGTAGTGATTTACAATAGTGTCCTAGGTGGAATATTTAAGAAAGGGTGAAATTATAAAAGCAGAGCATTTGATACAGATTATGAAATGTGAAAGGTATGAGCCTGACGAGGTGACATATAACATTTGCATAGATGGGTTGTGAAAAAATGATAGCGTTGAGAAGGCAAATGAGTTGATTCATATTATGATGTGCGAATGACCAAAGCCTGGTGTCAGGAATTATAACAGTCTTATTGATAGGCTGTGCTCAAAGGACAACACGCGTTTAGCCCTTCAATTGTTTTTCTTAATGGTGAAACACAGTGGGGATTGGAAACCAAGTGTGTATACATATAACAACTTGATAAACGCATTATGCAATTGGAATGAAATTGGCAAGTCATCTAGCTTGTTTGACCATATGAAATACTCAGGTGTTTTGTCCAACATCGTAACGTACAACACTTTGATTAAATGAAACTGCAAAAACGACGAACTGAAAGAAGCAATCAAGTTGTTAGATTACATGATTTGGTTAGTTTTTCTACCATTATAAATGAGCTGTTTAATAGAGGTGATATGGACAGGGCGCATACATTACTTGGTAATATGATTTCCATAGACCTGGAGCCCGACATCGTGACATACGATAGTCTTATATATGGGTTTTGCAGAAAGAATGAAAATGGGAAAGCAAATGAGGTGATGTATAACCTCATTTCTAAGGGGCTCAAACGCAATTTAGTTACCTACTCTTCAGTGGTAGACTGTATGTGCAAGCTAGGTGATCTCAAGGGGGTAGAGAATATAATGCATATCACGAATTTGAAAGGGCTGGAACCCAATGTCGTAATGTATTCCTCAATTGTTGGTGGGTTGTGTAAGTTGGGTAAAATCAGGGCAACAGAGGAGTTTGTTGATATGATGATCTTCAAAGGAGTCGAGCCTAATGTCGTGACATACAACACGCTTATAAAAGGGTTGTGCAAACACAGTGATATTGCAAAGACCGAGACTGTAGTCCAAAGAATTATTGCCAAGGGGTTTAAGCCAGATCTTGTTACATATTCCCACCTTGTAAATGGGATGTGCAAGAAATGTTACATTGAGGAGGCACAAAAGGTGATCAATACCATGAATTTCAAAGGCCCAAAGCCTAATGTAGTGATTTACAATAGTATCTCAGGTGGAATATTTAACAAAGGGTGAAATTATAAAAGCAGAGCATTTGATACAGAGTATGAAATGTGAAAGGTATGAGCCTGACGAGGTGACATATAATATTTGCGTAGATAGGTTGCGCAAGAATGATAGCGTTGAGAAGGCAAAGGAGTTGATTCATATTATGATGTGCGAATGACCAAAGCTTGGTGTCAGGGATTATAACAGTCTTATTGATAGGCTGTGCTCAAAGGACAACACGCGTTTAGCCCTGTAATTGTTTTTCTTAATGGTGAAACACGGTGGGGATTGGAAACCAAGTGTGTATACATATAACACCCTGATAAACGCATTATGCAATTGGAATGAAATTGGCAAGTCATGTAGCTTGTTTGACCATATGAAATCCTCAGGTGTTTTACCCAACATCGTAACATACAACACTTTGAGTACATGGAACTGCAAAAACGACTAACTGAAAGAAGCAATCAAGTTGTTTGATTACATGATTTGGTTAGTTTTTCTACCATTATAAATGAACTGTTTAATAGAGGTGATATGGACGGGGCGCATACATTACTTGGTAAAATGATTTCCATAGACCTGGAGCCCGACATCGTGACATACGATAGTCTTATATATGGGTTTTGCAGAAAGAATGAACATGGGAAAGCAAATGAGGTGATGTATAACCTCATTTCTAAGGGGCTCAAACCCAATTTAGTTACCTACTCTTCAGTGGTAGACTGTATGTGCAGGCTAGGTGATCTCAAGGGGGTAGAGAATATAATGCATATCATGAATTTGAAAGGGCTGGAACCCAATGTCGTAATGTATTCCTCAATTGTTGGTGGGTTGTGTAATTTGGGTAAAATCAGGGCAGCAGAGGAGTTGTTGATATGATGATCTTCAAAGGAGTCGAGCCTAATGTCGTGACATACAACACGCTTATAAAAGGGTTGTGCAAACACAGTGATATTGCAAAGGCCGAGACTGTAGTCCAAAGAATGATTGCCAAAGGGTTTGAGCCAGATCTTGTTACATATTCCCACCTTGTAGATGGCATGTGCAAGAAATGTTACCTTGAGGTGGCACAAGAGGTGATCAATAGCATGAATTCCAAAGGGCCAAAGCATAATGTAGTGATTTACAATAGTGTCTCAGGTGGAATATTTAAGAAGGGTGAAATTATAAAAGCAGAGCATTTGATACAGAGTATGAAATGATGTGCGAATGACCAAAGCCTGGTGTCAGGGATTACATTGATGTAATCGAGAGCTAAGCCGCAATGCAAAATCAAGTTAACATCGATCGGCAACAAAGAGAAGAGGAGGAGCCCCCTTTTAATGCATATAGGGAGGCAGGCACATCGGCAGCTAGAGCCGAGTCTTCCGGGGCGGCACCATCTGATGCCCCTACCGCCGAGTACGATCAGTTCATCCAAATGGTAGATTGGATGAACTCCAACTTTAATGAGCTCAACCTGACAACAACCGAAACTACCCGGAAGATGGAGCAAAATATCTCAACAATTCACCAAGAGGTTGGTGAAATCAGGAACAGCATGGAGGAGATCCGGAGGAGCATCGACGAGAGCAGGCGCGAGACCCAGCAGACGCGCTACATGGCACAGCAGTATTATCAGTATGCTCTCGACTCCGGATTCGAGTATCAGCCACCACCCTATGGACTCTTCGACCCATCATTCTACGAGGAGATCCAGCGCCCACCACCACCTCCACCACCTCAGGATTGAGGTGCAGTGAGTTGTATCTTTTTCCGGTCTTTTTACTTTACTACTTTCTTTATTTTTATCTCTCGAGCATTGGGGACAATGCTCAATTTTATTCGGGGGGTAGGAGGGAAATTGACCATGTATCTTTAAATTTTTTGCAATTTAAATTCTTAGGTGCTAGTAGTTTTACTCAATTTTTGACTAGGGTTAGAGGCTTTACCGAAAATCCTAGAATGATTAGATTGAGCTTTTTAGCTAGCTTGCATTTTTATTTTTTAGGAGTACGTTAATCAAATATGAATTGTTTTAAAATTGAATTAGACTAAGGTTTAGACAATTAGCCATGATATCAAAAATTCAGAATTTTAAAAATAATTAGTGATCTCAAAGTGAACAATTAATTGCTAACCATGAGTGTTGACCAAAAATCGCAAACCCTAGAATTTTTGTTGTTGAGTAATTTATTTTTGCAAAAGTCTTTTAAGCTTGATAGTGTTTTAGAATACTCATTTATTATAGATAGACCTCTAGCAAAACTATGCAATAATTCTTTGTATGAATGAATACTTGGAATTGTGTGTAATCATGGTGCTTGTGACACAAAAATATTTTATTTTATTTTTTCAGAAAAATACAAAAATACAAAAAAATCAGAAATAAGAAAAATAAAAAATAAAAAATAAAAAATAAAAAATAGAAAAATTCAGGAAAAGAAAAAAAATAGAATAAAAGATGGAGGATAAAAAGAGTACGGGTGCCTACACAAGACTGGTTACCAATAGGCTCGAGAAAACCTCCCAAATTTTAAATTCTTGTATATATTTAATTTTTCAAAAAATAGTCACAAGTACCAACACACTTAGTTGTCATACTTTGCTCCAATTAATTGAGAAGGAAAATCAAAATTTATATCATTAGAATTCTTATTGATTGGAAGGGATCCATTTATAATCAAAGGGGAAATTAATACTCTCAAATTTAAGGATATTTGTGGAACAAATTGTTAAATGATAATTTTTCTAGGGTAAGCATAATGAGGTCAATCATGGGGTGAATAAATTGTTCAAGGGAGAGGTCATGAATATTTTTAAAGTCCTAGATTTTTATTGTCATGCCAATTGTACCAAACCTAAGCCCTAATTTAATTTTTAACAAGACCTTGAGATTGTATGGTTTAACCTAGACCGGATCTTTGACCAGCTGGGATGTCATTGCTTGAGGACAAGCAACAATTCAAGTTGGGAGGCGTGATCAGAGTCAAAATAATGATGATTTACGTAGGGTTTTGGCTTAGGTTTTACATATTTTCTCACACTTATGTTTAATTAATTAGATAAAAAGGCTACTGTCACCCTTCTTTATGTTTTATTGTAGAAAACAGGTTTTGGGACTATTTTACACCAAATGGAGCTAGAATTGGGTCAATCGGATCAGCGACGCTCATCGACTAAGTCCCTGTTACAGCCAGTATTGACTAATACGGACCAAGCCTAACACAGACCAGAAGATAGCGCTGGAAGCATTAAACCCTAACTGTCAAGGTCCTAATACGGACCGTATCACTTGATACGGTCCGTATCCGAAGGCGACCCTTAGGGAATAACTGCCGACAGCTGTTTCCAGATCAGTTTCTTAGCCCCTACTCAACCTCCAGACGTCCCTCCACTCCTATATAAGGCCCCTGGGCAGAAGGAATAGTTATCTTTGTAATTAGGGCTAGATTTGATTAAAGTGAGAAGAGAGGAGTGCTTGTAACAATGCCGTTCCGCGGCTAAGTTCATTTTCTTAGGGCTAGGCAGTAAACCTTGTTACTCTTGATGTTTTGATATATATATTTCTATTGATTATGATTTCTTGTTGTTGAAACAAAATGCTTTTGTGATTTACTATCTCTTCATCTAACTTCAATGATCTAGTTTGAGTCCGTTAGGGTAGTGACAGTACTTCAATGGTAAGAGAAACTATTTGTATGAATTAGCCTCGTTGAGATCGATTTGTTTTATGTGAAGAAAACCTTAGCGGGGAAACCATAAACCAGACCAACAAAACGCGTACCAAATTCCATCACTTGCGTAAAGTAAATCGCAGTGATCTGTGTAGTAATTTGAGGTATTTGAGAGATCAGACATTTGCGTAAGGTAAATCGCAGTGTCCTATGTAGAATCTCGGTGAAAGATCTGTCATTCTTGCGTAACATAAATCACAGTGACCTATGTGGTGTCTTTCATTAAACAACAACAGGAAATCAGACGCAACAGGAATATATTGTCAAGGCGGATTGAGTAGCAATGGTGTGCCGAAACCCTATGAATTCTCATCTCTATCTTTATTTTAATTACTTTTAATTGCTTCCTAATTTACATTGATCAAAACAACATCTCTCAATTTTCAGATTTCATCTAGCCCTTCGAAAAAATTGTGATTCGATCGCTCAAAGCATTGAACCAATATTCCCTGTGGATCGACCTCGAATATACTACTCGATAGGATTGTGCGCTTGCAGTCCGAACCGATAGCATTTCCGAGTTTATAAATATTAAAAGAAACATTGCTCTATTTTGAGTGATCAATATAATATTGAGCGGTTCAGATCTTTTGTTTGAACTTTAAAATTGAAGATAAAGATGTTGGAGTACGATTGGGGCATGAAGCAATGGGGCATTTGAGTTCTCCTCATGTTATAGCTAGCCTCACACTGTACGTAGTACTACTCTCTACATATATTGTGTTTATATATAAATATAGAGAGCATCTAAAAAATTACAAGATAATTATCATCATAAGAAAAATTTTAATGACTCAAAGTCTCAATAATTAAAATGAAAGCGAAAAAGAACTCCGGTACATATATTAATTACAGCATCTTTTTAAATGCTATTATTGAGAATTGAATCTGCGTCTCTTCGTAGAGAGACAAGGACTCATACCACTGCACTGAACTCACGGTTCTATAGATTAATTACAGTTATTTTATTTTACCATTGTTAATTATATTAGATTTTCTTTATATATATATATAGTTACTTTTCTATAAAGCATGAAACACGAAATAAATGAAGACAAAGGCCGAGACTAAAGTCCAAAGAATGATTGCCAAAGGTTTGAGCCGGATCTTGTTACATATTCCCACCTTGTAGATGGCATGTGCAAGAAATGTTACATTGAGGAGGCACAAGAGGTCATCAATACCATGAATTCCAAAGGGCCAAAGTCTAATGTAGTGATTTACAATAGTGTCTCAGGTGGAATATTTAACAAGGGAGAAAATTATAAAAGCAGAGCATTTGATACAGAGTATGAAATGTGAAAGGTATGAGCCTGACGGGGTGACATATAACATTTGCATAGATGGGTTGTGCAAGAATGATAGCGTTGAGAGGGCAAAGGAGTTGATTCATATTATGATGTGCGAATGACCAAAGACTGGTGTCAGGGATTATAACAGTCTTATTGATAGGCTGTGCTCAAAGGGCAACACGCGTTTAGCCCTTCAATTGTTTTTCTTAATGGTGACACACGGTGGGGATTGGAAACCAAGTGTGTATACATATAACACCCTGATAAACACATTATGCAATTGGAATGAAATTGGCAAGTCATGTAGCTTGTTTGACCATATGAAATCCTCAGGTGTTTTGTCCAACATCGTAACATACAACACTTTGATTTAATGGAACTGCAAAAACAACTAACTGAAAGAAGCAATCAAGTTGTTAGATTATATGATTTGGTTAGTTTTTCTACCATTATAAATGAGCTGTTTAATAGAGGTGATATGGACGGGGAAAAAACATTATTTGGTAAAATGATTTCCATAGACCTGGAGCCTGACATCGTGACATACAATAGTCTTATAAATGAGTTTTGCAGAAAGAATGAACATGGGAAAGCAAATGAGGTGATGTATAACCTCATTTCTAAGGGGCTCAAACTCAATTAAGTTACCTACTCTTCAGTGGTAGACTGTATGTGCAGGCTAAGTGATCTCAAGGGGCTAGAGAATATAATGCATATCATGAATTTGAAAGGGCTGGAACCCAATGTCGTAATGTGTTCCTCAATTGTTGGTGGGTTGTGTAGGTTGGGTAAAATCAGGGCAACAGAGGAGTTTGTTGATATGATGATCTTCAAAGGAGTCGAGCCTAATGTCGTGACATACAACACGCTTATAAAAGGGCTGTGCAAACACAGTGATATTGCAAAGGCCGAGATTGTAGTCCAAAGAATGATTGTCAAGGGGTTTGAGCCAGATCTTGTTACATATTCCCACCTTGTAGATGGCATGTGCAAGAAATGTTACATTGAGGAGGCACAAGAGGTGATCAATACCATGAATTTCAAAGGCCCAAAGCCTAATGTAGTGATTTACAATAGTGTCTCAGGTGGAATATTTAAGAAGGGTGAAATTATAAAAGCAGAGCATTTGATACAGAGTATGAAATGTGAAAGGTATGAGCCTGACGGGGTGACATATACCATTTGCATAGATGGGTTGTGCAAGAATGATAGCGTTGAGAGGGCAAAGGAGTTGATTCATATTATGATGTGCGAATGACCAAAGACTGGTGTCAGGAATTATAACAGTCTTATTGATAGGCTGTGCTCAAAGGGCAACACGCGTTTAGCCCTTCAATTGTTTTTCTTAATGGTGAAACACGGTGGGGATTGGAAAACAAGTGTGTATACATATAACACCCTGATAAACGCATCATGCAATTGGAATGAAATTGGCAAGTCATGTAGCTTGTTTGACCATATGAAATCCTCAGGTGTTTTGTCCAACATCGTAACATACAACACTTTGATTAAATGGAACTGCAAAAAAGACTAACTGAAAGAAGCAATCAAGTTGTTAGATTACATGATTTGGTTAGTTTTTCTACCATTATAAATGAGCTGTTTAATAGAGGTGATATGGACGGGGAACAAACATTACTTGATAAAATGATTTCCATAGACCTGGAGCCTGACATCGTGACATACAATAGTCTTATAAATGAGTTTTGCAGGAAGAATGAACCTGGCAAAGCAAATGAGGTGATGTATAACCTCATTTCTAAGGGGCTCAAACCCAATTTAGTTACCTACTCTTCAGTGGTAGACTGTATGTGCAAGCTAAGTGATCTCAAGGGGGTAGAGAATATAATGCATATCGTGAATTTGAAAGGGCTGGAACCCAATGTCGTAATGTGTTGCTCAATTGTTGGTGGGTTGTGGGCCAAAGCCTAATGTAGTGATTTACAATAGTGTCTCAGGTGGAATATTTAAGAAGGGTGAAATTATAAAAGCAGAACATTTGATACAGAGTATGAAATGTGAAAGGTATGAGCCTGACGAGGTGACATATAACATTTGCATAGATGGGTTGTGCAAGAATGATAGCGTTGAGAAGGCAAAGGAGTTGATTCATATTATGATGTGCGAATGACCAAAGCCTGGTGTCAGGAATTATAACAGTCTTATTGATAGGCTGTGCTCAAAGGACAACACGCGTTTAGCCCTTCAATTGTTTTTCTTAATGGTGAAACATGGTGGGGATTGGAAACCAAGTGTGTATACATATAACACCTTGATAAACGCATTATGCAATTGGAATGAAATTGGCTAGTCATGTAGCTTGTTTGACCATATGAAATCCTCAGGTTTTTTGTCCAACATCGTAACATACAACACTTTGATTAAATGAAACTGCAAAAACGACGAACTGAAAGAAGCAATCAAGTTGTTTGATTACATGATTTGGTTAGTTTTTCTACCATTATAAATGAACTGTTTAATACAGGTGATATGGACGGGGCGCATACATTACTTGGTAATATGATTTCCATAGACCTGGAGCCCGACATCGTGACATACGATAGTCTTATATATGGGTTTTGCAGAAAGAATGAACATGGGAAAGCAAATGAGGTGATGTATAACCTCATTTCTAAAGGGCTCAAACCCAACTTAGTTACCTACTCTTCAGTGGTAGACTGTATGTGCAGGCTAAGTGATCTGAAGGGGGTAGAGAATATAATGCATATCATGAATTTGAAAGGGCTGGAACCCAATGTCGTAATGTATTCCTCAATTGTTGGTGGGTTGTGTAAGTTGGATAAAATCAGGGCAAGAGAGGAGTTGTTGATATGATGATCTTCAAAGGAGTCGATCCTAATGTCGTGACATACAGCACGCTTATAAAAGGGTTGTGCAAACACAGTGATATTGCAAAGGCCAAGACTGTAGTCCAAAGAATGATTGCCAAAGGGTTTGAGCCAGATCTTGTTACATATTCCCATCTTGTAGATGGCATGTGCAAGAAATGTTACCTTGAGGAGGCACAAGAGGTGATCAATACCATGAATTCCAAAGGCCCAAAGCCTAATGTAGTGATTTACAATAGTGTCCTAGGTGGAATATTTAAGAAAGGGTGAAATTATAAAGGCAGAGCATTTGATACAGAGTATGAAATGTGAAAGGTATGAGCCTGACGAGGTGACATATAACATTTGCATAGATGGGTTGTGCAAGAATGATAGCATTGAGAAGGCAAATGAGTTGATTCATATTATGATGTGAGAATGACCAAAGCCTGGTGTCAGGAATTATAACAGTCTTATTGATAGGCTGTGCTCAAAGGACAACACGCGTTTAGCCCTTCAATTGTTTTTCTTAATGGTGAAACATGGTGGGGATTGGAAACCAAGTGTGTATACATATAACACCTTGATAAACGCATTATGTAATTGGAATGAAATTGGCAAGTCATGTAGCTTGTTTGACCATATGAAATCCTCAGGTTTTTTGTCCAACATCGTAACATACAAAACTTTGATTAAATGAAACTGCAAAAACGACGAACTGAAAGAAGTAATCAAGTTGTTTGATTACATGATTTGGTTAGTTTTTCTACCATTATAAATGAACTGTTTAATAGAGGTGATATGGACGGGGCGCATACATTACTTGGTAAAATGATTTCCATAGACCTGGAGCCCGACATCGTGACATACGATAGTCTTATATATGGGTTTTGCAGAAAGAATGAACATGGGAAAGCAAATGAGGTGATGTATAACCTCATTTCTAAGGGGCTCAAACCCAATTTAGTTACCTACTCTTCAGTGGTAGACTGTATGTGCAGGCTAAGTGATCTGAAGGGGGTAGAGAATATAATGCATATCATGAATTTGAAAGGGCTGGAACCCAATGTCGTAATGTATTCCTCAATTGTTGGTGGGTTGTGTAATTTGGGTAAAATCAGGGCAGCAGAGGAGTTGTTGATATGATGATCTTCAAAGGAGTCGAGCCTAATGTCGTGACATACAACACGCTTATAAAAGGGTTGTGCAAACACAGTGATATTGCAAAGGCCGAGACTGTAGTCCCAAGAATGATTGCCAAAGGGTTTGAGCCAGATCTTGTTACATATTCCCACCTTGTAGATGGCATGTGCAAGAAATGTTACCTTGAGGAGGCACAAGAGGTGATCAATAGCATGAATTCCAAAGGGCCAAAGCATAATGTAGTGATTTACAATAGTGTCTCAGGTGGAATATTTAAGAAGGGTGAAATTATAAAAGCAGAGCATTTGATACAGAGTATGAAATGATGTGCGAATGACCAAAGCCTGGTGTCAGGGATTACATTGATGTAATCGAGAGCTAAGCCGCAATGCAAAATCAAGTTAACATCGATCGGCAACAAAGAGAAGAGGAGGAGCCCCCTTTTAATGCATATAGGGAGGCAGGCACATCGGCAGCTAGAGCCGAGTCTTCCGGGGCGGCACCATCTGATGCCCCTACCGCCGAGTACGATCAGTTCATCCAAATGGTAGATTGGATGAACTCCAACTTTAATGAGCTCAACCTGACAACAACCGAAACTACCCGGAAGATGGAGCAAAATATCTCAACAATTCACCAAGAGGTTGGTGAAATCAGGAACAGCATGGAGGAGATCCGGAGGAGCATCGACGAGAGCAGGCGCGAGACCCAGCAGACGCGCTACATGGCACAGCAGTATTATCAGTATGCTCTCGACTCCGGATTCGAGTATCAGCCACCACCCTATGGACTCTTCGACCCATCATTCTACGAGGAGATCCAGCGCCCACCACCACCTCCACCACCTCAGGATTGAGGTGCAGTGAGTTGTATCTTTTTCCGGTCTTTTTACTTTACTACTTTCTTTATTTTTATCTCTCGAGCATTGGGGACAATGCTCAATTTTATTCGGGGGGTAGGAGGGAAATTGACCATGTATCTTTAAATTTTTTGCAATTTAAATTCTTAGGTGCTAGTAGTTTTACTCAATTTTTGACTAGGGTTAGAGGCTTTACCGAAAATCCTAGAATGATTAGATTGAGCTTTTTAGCTAGCTTGCATTTTTATTTTTTAGGAGTACGTTAATCAAATATGAATTGTTTTAAAATTGAATTAGACTAAGGTTTAGACAATTAGCCATGATATCAAAAATTCAGAATTTTAAAAATAATTAGTGATCTCAAAGTGAACAATTAATTGCTAACCATGAGTGTTGACCAAAAATCGCAAACCCTAGAATTTTTGTTGTTGAGTAATTTATTTTTGCAAAAGTCTTTTAAGCTTGATAGTGTTTTAGAATACTCATTTATTATAGATAGACCTCTAGCAAAACTATGCAATAATTCTTTGTATGAATGAATACTTGGAATTGTGTGTAATCATGGTGCTTGTGACACAAAAATATTTTATTTTATTTTTTCAGAAAAATACAAAAATACAAAAAAATCAGAAATAAGAAAAATAAAAAATAAAAAATAAAAAATAAAAAATAGAAAAATTCAGGAAAAGAAAAAAAATAGAATAAAAGATGGAGGATAAAAAGAGTACGGGTGCCTACACAAGACTGGTTACCAATAGGCTCGAGAAAACCTCCCAAATTTTAAATTCTTGTATATATTTAATTTTTCAAAAAATAGTCACAAGTACCAACACACTTAGTTGTCATACTTTGCTCCAATTAATTGAGAAGGAAAATCAAAATTTATATCATTAGAATTCTTATTGATTGGAAGGGATCCATTTATAATCAAAGGGGAAATTAATACTCTCAAATTTAAGGATATTTGTGGAACAAATTGTTAAATGATAATTTTTCTAGGGTAAGCATAATGAGGTCAATCATGGGGTGAATAAATTGTTCAAGGGAGAGGTCATGAATATTTTTAAAGTCCTAGATTTTTATTGTCATGCCAATTGTACCAAACCTAAGCCCTAATTTAATTTTTAACAAGACCTTGAGATTGTATGGTTTAACCTAGACCGGATCTTTGACCAGCTGGGATGTCATTGCTTGAGGACAAGCAACAATTCAAGTTGGGAGGCGTGATCAGAGTCAAAATAATGATGATTTACGTAGGGTTTTGGCTTAGGTTTTACATATTTTCTCACACTTATGTTTAATTAATTAGATAAAAAGGCTACTGTCACCCTTCTTTATGTTTTATTGTAGAAAACAGGTTTTGGGACTATTTTACACCAAATGGAGCTAGAATTGGGTCAATCGGATCAGCGACGCTCATCGACTAAGTCCCTGTTACAGCCAGTATTGACTAATACGGACCAAGCCTAACACAGACCAGAAGATAGCGCTGGAAGCATTAAACCCTAACTGTCAAGGTCCTAATACGGACCGTATCACTTGATACGGTCCGTATCCGAAGGCGACCCTTAGGGAATAACTGCCGACAGCTGTTTCCAGATCAGTTTCTTAGCCCCTACTCAACCTCCAGACGTCCCTCCACTCCTATATAAGGCCCCTGGGCAGAAGGAATAGTTATCTTTGTAATTAGGGCTAGATTTGATTAAAGTGAGAAGAGAGGAGTGCTTGTAACAATGCCGTTCCGCGGCTAAGTTCATTTTCTTAGGGCTAGGCAGTAAACCTTGTTACTCTTGATGTTTTGATATATATATTTCTATTGATTATGATTTCTTGTTGTTGAAACAAAATGCTTTTGTGATTTACTATCTCTTCATCTAACTTCAATGATCTAGTTTGAGTCCGTTAGGGTAGTGACAGTACTTCAATGGTAAGAGAAACTATTTGTATGAATTAGCCTCGTTGAGATCGATTTGTTTTATGTGAAGAAAACCTTAGCGGGGAAACCATAAACCAGACCAACAAAACGCGTACCAAATTCCATCACTTGCGTAAAGTAAATCGCAGTGATCTGTGTAGTAATTTGAGGTATTTGAGAGATCAGACATTTGCGTAAGGTAAATCGCAGTGTCCTATGTAGAATCTCGGTGAAAGATCTGTCATTCTTGCGTAACATAAATCACAGTGACCTATGTGGTGTCTTTCATTAAACAACAACAGGAAATCAGACGCAACAGGAATATATTGTCAAGGCGGATTGAGTAGCAATGGTGTGCCGAAACCCTATGAATTCTCATCTCTATCTTTATTTTAATTACTTTTAATTGCTTCCTAATTTACATTGATCAAAACAACATCTCTCAATTTTCAGATTTCATCTAGCCTTTCGAAAAAATTGTGATTCGATCGCTCAAAGCATTGAACCAATATTCCCTGTGGATCGACCTCGAATATACTACTCGATAGGATTGTGCGCTTGCAGTCCGAACCGATAGCATTTCCGAGTTTATAAATATTAAAAGAAACATTACTCTATTTTGAGTGATCAATATAATATTGAGCGGTTCAGATCTTTTGTTTGAACTTTAAAATTGAAGATAAAGATGTTGGAGTACGATTGGGGCATGAAGCAATGGGGCATTTGAGTTCTCCTCATGTTATAGCTAGCCTCACACTGTACGTAGTACTACTGTCTACATATATTGTGTTTATATATAAATATAGAGAGCATCTAAAAAATTACAAGATAATTATCATCATAAGAAAAATTTTAATGACTCAAAGTCTCAATAATTAAAATGAAAGCGAAAAAGAACTCCGGTACATATATTAATTACAGCATCTTTTTAAATGCTATTATTGAGAATTGAATTTGCGTCTCTTCGTAGAGAGACAAGGACTCATACCACTGCACTAAACTCACGGTTCTATAGATTAATTACAGTTATTTTATTTTACCATTCTTAATTATATTAGATTTTCTTTATATATATATATATAGTTACTTTTCTATAAAGCATGAAAGACGAAATAAATGAAGACAAAGGCCGAGACTAAAGTCCAAAGAATGATTGCCAAAGGTTTGAGCCGGATCTTGTTACATATTCCCACCTTGTAGATGGCATGTGCAAGAAATGTTACATTGAGGAGGCACAAGAGGTCATCAATACCATGAATTCCAAAGGGCCAAAGTCTAATGTAGTGATTTACAATATTGTCTCAGGTGGAATATTTAACAAGGGAGAAAATTATAAAAGCAGAGCATTTGATACAGAGTATGAAATGTGAAAGGTATGAGCCTGACGGGGTGACATATAACATTTGCATAGATGGGTTGTGCAAGAATGATAGCGTTGAGAGGGCAAAGGAGTTGATTCATATTATGATGTGCGAAGGACCAAAGACTGGTGTCAGGGATTATAACAGTCTTATTGATAGGCTGTGCTCAAAGGGCAACACGCGTTTAGCCCTTCAATTGTTTTTCTTAATGGTGACACACGGTGGGGATTGGAAACCAAGTGTGTATACATATAACACCCTGATAAACACATTATGCAATTGGAATGAAATTGGCAAGTCATGTAGCTTGTTTGACCATATGAAATCCTCAGGTGTTTTGTCCAACATCGTAACATACAACACTTTGATTTAATGGAACTGCAAAAACAACTAACTGAAAGAAGCAATCAAGTTGTTAGATTATATGATTTGGTTAGTTTTTCTACCATTATAAATGAGTTGTTTAATAGAGGTGATATGGACGGGGAAAAAACATTACTTGGTAAAATGATTTCCATAGACCTGGAGCCTGACATCGTGACATACAATAGTCTTATAAATGAGTTTTGCAGAAACAATGAACATGGGAAAGCAAATGAGGTGATGTATAACCTCATTTCTAAGGGGCTCAAACTCAATTTAGTTACCTACTCTTCAGTGGTAGACTGTATGTGCAGGCTAAGTGATCTCAAGGGGCTAGAGAATATAATGCATATCATGAATTTGAAAGGGCTGGAACCCAATGTCGTAATGTGTTCCTCAATTGTTGGTGGGTTGTGTAAGTTGGGTAAAATCAGGGCAACAGAGGAGTTTGTTGATATGATGATCTTAAAGGAGTCGAGCCTAATGTCGTGACATACAACACGCTTATCAAAGGGTTGTGCAAACACAGTGACATTGCAAAGGCCGAGACTGTAGTCCAAAGAATGATTGCCAAAGGGTTTGAGCCAGATCTTGTTACATATTCTCACCTTGTAGATGGCATGTGCAAGAATGTTACATTGAGGAGGCACAAGATGTGATCAATACCATGTATTCCAAAGTGCCAAAGCCTAATGTAGTGATTTACAATAGTGTCTCAGGTGGAATATTTAAGAAGGGTGAAATTATAAAAGCAGAGCATTTGATACAGAGTATGAAATGTGAAAGGTATGAGCCTGACGGGGTGACATATAACATTTGCATAGATGGGTTGTGCAAGAATGATAGCGTTGAGAGGGCAAAGGAGTTGATTCGTATTATGATGTGCGAACGACCAAAGCCTGGTGTCAGGGATTATAACAGTCTTATTGATAGGCTGTGCTCAAAGGGCAACACGCGTTTAGCCCTTCAATTGTTTTTCTTAATGGTGAAACACGGTGGGGATTGGAAAACAAGTGTGTATACATATAACACCCTGATAAACGCATTATGCAATTGGAATGAAATTGGCAAGTCATGTAGCTTGTTTGACCATATGAAATCCTCAGGTGTTTTGTCCAACATCGTAACATACAACACTTTGATTAAATGGAACTGCAAAAACGACTAACTGAAAGAAGCAATCAAGTTGTTAGATTACATGATTTGGTTAGTTTTTCTACCATTATAAATGAGCTGTTTAATAGAGGTGATATGGACGGGGAACAAACATTACTTGATAAAATGATTTCCATAGACCTGGAGCCTGACATCGTGACATACAATAGTCTTATAAATGAGTTTTGCAGGAAGAATGAACCTGGGAAAGCAAATGAGGTGATGTATAACCTCATTTCTAAGGGGCTCAAACCCAATTTAGTTACCTACTCTTCAGTGGTAGACTGTATGTGCAAGCTAAGTGATCTCAAGGGGGTAGAGAATATAATGCATATCGTGAATTTGAAAGGGCTGGAACCCAATGCCGTAATGTGTTCCTCAATTGTTGGTGGGTTGTGTAAGTTGGGTAAAATCAGGGCAACAGAGGAGTTTGTTGATATGATGATCTTCAAAGGAGTCGAGCCTAATGTCGTGACATACAACACGCTTATCAAAGGGTTGTGCAAACACAGTGATATTGCAAAGGCCGAGACTGTAGTCCAAAGAATTATTGCCAAAGGGTTTGAGCCAGATCTTGTTACATATTCCCACCTTGTAGATGGCATGTGCAAGAAATGTTACATTGAGGAGGCACAAGAGGTGATCAATACCATGAATTCCAAAGGGCCAAAGCCTAATGTAGTGATTTACAATAGTGTATCAGGTGGAATATTTAAGAAGGCTGAAATTATAAAAGCAGAGTATTTGATACTGAGTATGAAATGTGAAAGGTATGAGCCTGACGGGGTGACATATAACATTTGCATAGATGGGTTGTGCAAGAATGATAGCGTTGAGAAGGCAAATGAGTTGATTCATATTATGATGTGCGAATGACCAAAGCCTGGTGTCCGGGATTATAACAGTCTTATTGATAGGATGTGCTCAAAGGACAACACGCGTTTAGCCCTTCAATTGTTTTTCTAATGGTGAAACACGGTGGGGATTGGAAACCAAGTGTGTATACATATAACACCCTGATAAACGCCTTATGCAATTGGAATGAAATTGGCAAGTCATGTATCTTGTTTGACCATATGAAATCCTCAGGTGTTTTGTCCAACATCGTAACATACAACACTTTGATTAAATGGAACTGCAAAAACGACTAACTGAAAGAAGCAATCAAGTTGTTAGATTACATGATTTGGTTAGTTTTTCTACCATTATAAATGAGCTGTTTAATAGAGGTGATATAGACGGGGAACAAACATTACTTGGTAAAATGATTTCCATAGACCTGGAGCCTGACATTGTGACATACAATTGTCTTATAAATGAGTTTTCCAGAAAGAATGAACATGGGAAAGCAAATGAGGTGATGTATAACTTCATTTCTAAGGGGCTGAAACCCAATTTAGTTACCTACTCTTCAGTGGTAGACTGTATGTGCAAGCTAAGTGTCACACCCCGAGACAACCTGCCACGTATTGCTACGTAAGGCATATGCACATCACATACATTATCCATAACAATATAAATAAAGCCACATTTATTTCGTAAAAAAAAAAGTTTTAACAAACGATCACGACAGACATGGCTAGTAACACAACACTGCCATTCCTGCTCAATGTATTATTGAATCATGAAAATAAGACTAAACAACATGTGGCAATTTATCAATCATAAGCTTTTCTGCTTGGTCTCACTCTTGTACTTGCTCGAATCCTTCCTCTTCGTTATCTGGAACCCACATAAAAGTGGAGCGGGTGAGAGATCGAACCTTCTCTCAGTGCGGGATTTAGTTCCAGCCCAGAGCTTATAAAACCTTTACTTATTCCCACAAATTTGAATATACATAATTAAAATGTGTATGCTTCTTCTAAAGCAATGCCTATCTTATCATTACTTACTACTTTCATTTACTTTTAAAATTCTATTAATCTATTTCGTGTGCCTCACTAGACGGTGAATTCATATGCCGCTAGGTCTTGGCGGTGATAGGACCGCTTCCGCCTACAATCACGTCCGTGACAGGACCGCTTGCGCCTACAATCACGAACGCGACAGGACCGCGTCAGCCTACAATCACATCCGTGACAGGACCGCTTTCGCCTACAGTCACGTTAACGAGGGATCCAGTCGAACACTAGACCCAATGTATACATCCCAATATGCAAGCATATCGTCCCCTGTTCAGTTTCCTTGTTCGTTCATGTCACGTACTTTTATTCAATCACAATTCATGCCATGCTCAACACATCATATTCATGCAAGTCCATTGGTCAATGTATGAATCATATCCTTTCATGCAATTTATTTATGTACTACTCAAGTCATACGAATAGTTCGAAAAACAACATGCATAATTCCAACTAATGCCATAATAATAAACAGTTGAATGACAATAGGCAAGTAAGATAGTTTTATAAAGTCTAGGAAACCCGCACCTGATATCTGAGTGAATCCATGATCATCTCTTACATCGTTTAAATCTTTAAACGTGGAATCTAAAACATAAACATACATTTAATTAATAATGTTTGAATCCAATTTTCGTTTCCTAAAACCCTTAGTACTATATGTCATTAATCCTAGTTTACTATTTAAGAAAATTATCAAGGATCTTAATTTGACTGTTTCGATTAATCACATATTAGATATTGTACTTTTTTTTTAATTAAAAATTCTGACAAATTAAATTCGGCTTAAAATACTTTCATATCTGATCTCTGTTTAGTATTACGAGAATGAAAGAAATTATAAATAAAATAATTGATTTGTTTTTGGTACCTTAATCCCTAACATAACCGAAAGTTTGATCAGATATAAATTTAAGAATATCCAATTAAATAAACAGAATAAATTTTAGATCTTATAATAACTAAGAAAATTATATTAATAAACAAAGATTTCAGATTATATTATAATTTCAAAGAAAATAATATTTAATAATAAAGAAATTTCCAGATTTTTAATAAATTTAAAGAAATTACTATTTATCAAATTTATGATCTCGAATAAATACTAAACTCAACACATTAAAAAGAAAGTTTTCAGATTTTAAATATTATTTCTGAAATTCTTAAAAATAAAGAAATTTTCATATTATAATTAGATGTACTTCTGAGTTCTTATAATCTAAGAATAAAATTTATTCTAATTAACGTATCCTAGTCAATCAATTTATGAAATAAAATAATGAAAATTACTAGTACCTTTAGTGCAGAGATTTCCAAACGCAAGGGAGGACAATTCTTCTTGACAAAATAAAAGAGTGTAGTTTGGGTTCTTTGGATGGTTGTGAAGTAAGAACGAGGGAGAATGGAAGATAATCAAATAGATTAATCGGATAATTAGATGGGATTGTGTTGATCATTTTTCTGAATTTATTGGATTGTTTTGTGTCTTAGTCATGGGTTAATCGAAATGCACAAGACATGATTCATCAAAATATATAATAAGAAAGGGGAGGCGGCAGTGACAAATAAATGGACCAAAATTACTTTCTCCATTGAACACCGATAATAAAGGAAAATATATAATTGCAGCAATTAATTATCATTTATATTTTGGAAAGAATCTTTTGACATTGCATACTTGGCATTTTTCTTATTGGAGAGAGAGTTTATTTAGAGGAGAATTAAGGACCAGATGATTCCGTCTCAGATTAAAACTTAAATATATTTTCATTTGATCGAATAATTAATCTCAATTTTACTAAGTGTAAAGTTTAATGAGACAAAAATTAACAATGAAGTAATATTCAGTCATTATGAAATTTTACGTTTTATCTACAATTTTAATAGATAATATAAAAAAAACATACGATCAAATATTCATGCTTTTAGAGAAAGAAATAAAAATAACTACTCTATTATTTTATTTCTTTTGTTTTTATATAAATGATTATATTGATTTAGAAGCTTTATTTTATTTTAATGTCCATTCTTTAAATTACGCGGTGTTACACTAAGTGATCTCAAGGGCGTAGAGAATATAATGCATATCATGAATTTGAAAGGGTTGGAACCCAATGTCGTAATGTGTTCCTCAATTGTTGGTGGGTTGTGTAAGTTGGGTAAAATCAGGGCAACAGAGGAGTTTGTTGATATGATGATCTTCAAAGGAGTCGAGCCTAATGTTGTGACATACAACACGCTTATAAAAGGGTTGTGCAAACACAGTGATATTGCAAAGGCCGAGACTGTAGTCCAAAGAATGATTGCCAAAGGGTTTGAGCCAGATCTTGTTACATATTCCCACCTTGTAGATGGCATGTGCAAGAAATGTTACATTGAGGAGGCACAAGAGGTGATCAATACCATGAATTCCAAAGGGCCAAAGCCTAATGTAGTGATTTACAATAGTGTCTCAGGTGGAATATTTAAGAAGGGTGAAATTATAAAAGCAGAACATTTGATACAGAGTATGAAATGTGAAAGGTATGAGCCTGACGGGGTGACATATAACATTTGCATAGATGGGTTGTGCAAGAATGATAGCGTTGAGAAGGCAAAGGAGTTGATTCATATTATGATGTGTGTTCAACACAGAAGTGTATGCACAAAGTTTCAGTATAGCAAGCTATACCTTTTAACCTTGGTACACCTTTCGATTCGGATTGCAAGTGTACAATCCTATCGAGCAGTATAATCAGTTATCGATCCACAAGACGGTTGAAAATAGATTGGACTCTACTTAGATCATAAAAACTCTAGAAGTTCTGCAAAGGTTGTTTTTGGTTGTTTAAATTCCTAACAGTTCAATGAAAATAGTTAAAACAGTAAAGTGGCTTTGTAATTAATAAAAAGGGGTTCCTAGGGTTTCAGATTTCGTCTCAGCTTTGCCTCTAAGTGCCCGGTCCGTGCACTCTCATGCACGGGCCGTGTGTAATGTGCACGGGCCATGTACTTTCATACACGGTCCGTGTGGCCCTCGAGTTGATACAGCAGCTACTGGTTTCTGTATTGATTTCTTGTGCATGGTTAATTTGGTCGTACCTAAGTCAATACTCCTCAACTCTCGTTTATTGGCTTAATTGCTCGGTACGAAACTCAATTTATACCTTCTTAGGGTTCTTAAACTTCAACTCTCGTTTATTGGTTTAATTATCCTAAGTTATTTGTTGGTTTACTAAAGATAACATCGATCTCTCGATACGAGGAAAACTTCGCCTTTCGGCTACCGCTTGGTTTCACCTCTCGGTTCACAAACCTATCTCAAATATTTAGTTTGGTCGAATGAATATCAAAGCCTTGAAATACCATCTAGATGTGTCCATGCATCTAACGATAAACTAATCAATTCAAACAAGTTCGATCTAAGCAATAAAATACTACACAACAAACAAGTACAAAATCCAATACAAATTCCAATAGCTATCAAGTAAAACAAAGCATTCAACTACATCTTAACCCTAGAAACTGAAAAGTCTACTCAAACATAGTTCTAAAACAGATAAAAGAGATAAAGATAATAGAGTTCATGAGAGAAATGATAAAACTCGAAGAAGTCCGAAGAATCGTCGCAAAACTCTCGTTTTCCTTCTTTTCTTCCTCTCCAAGCCGAGCCGTCCTCTCCTAAACCCTAGCCTCCCTTCTCAGATCCAGAATGAGCTCTCTCTTGGCCAGAGAGGTACTTTAATGCCCTCGATTCGCGACCTTCCCCAGCTGGCACCAATTTCCAACTTTGGATTATGTTTCCAGAAATGCCATGCACGGACCATATGCAAGGGTGCAAGGACCGTGTGCCTGTGTCTCTGGCTCAGATTGTAGATCTTCTCGCAAGCTTTCTGAAAAGTGGTCATACACTCAAAACGAAGTTACGAGTCAAAATATATGACTGTTTTAAGTTCAGGTGCTAAAATTTCAGCATCATATACAGGTCGTGTGGATTGTGTCCTGGTCGTGTCTGTGGTCGGGCATAGGGTTGCACGGTCTGCATAAGAAGGTACACGGACCGTATATAAACCTTCAGAATCCAGATTCTTCCTTTGTTTCGTCCGTTTCCTGCAAAATAAGAAATAAAAGCGCAGCAGTACCACATCCTATAGATATTCAGTGAAATAAACACGACTTAAGAGTTTTGGGCATAGATTTTAACACAAAGTAGGGTCGGAATATGGACAAAATAGAGGGACATCAAATCCCTCCAAGCTGAAATCTTGCTTGTCCTCAAGCAAAAATCCCAACCTAGGCATCGGGTCGGTCTTTGGACTTACCTAAATGCAAAATTCCTAAATGCGACAAATTTACATGATCTTGCTATTGTTAAAAACCCGGATAATCTTCTTGGATGGCATTTGGACTTCTCTTGATCAATTTTGATTCACCCCACAATTTGATTAATCAAACTTCATATTCCGGAATGCCTTAGTATTCGCAAAAACTAATCATTTGAATTCATCAATATTTCATTCCTTTACCGAAATTATGCCCTCATTTGTGGTGATTTTTCTTTTTTTGCCCCCCCCAAGCTTGAAACAAGCTTAGGTTAGAAAGTCATGGATCTCATGTGTTGATATCATGCAAAATTCCGTTTTTCTTTTGTTTGTTGCTTTTAGTTTCATGACACTTTAATCTTTATCCTTAGTACAAAATCGGCTAGTTATAGGTGGTTAACCATACCCAACCGTTTTAATTCAAAAGTGCTTTGCATGCTCTTGGTTCAACCCTTCCATGACACGAGCTCACACTTTGTGATGTAAAACTCGGCCACTTTATTGGGAAAACTAGAGGAGCAGAGTATCAAAGACTCATTACCATAAGTAAGCGGAGTCTTTATTTATTCTTTTCAACAAATTTTCACAATGATAACATGAATACACACATCCAAAGGTATTCTTTCATACCGACGGATATCCCAATCTTTCTATTGTTAAAAATCTCCAATTTCCTATTTTAAAAGGCACAATTCAGTTTCCAAAATGCTTTTTCAATAGAATTCAATCTTTCATTTTTTTTTAAATCTCAAAACATCCCATCTTATGCAATTCTTTTATCAAATATGAGGTTATTTCAAATTTATCAAGTTCATCAAAATTACAACCAAATTTTTTTCGCAAAAGTCCCTAACTCTAGCAATCACACAAATTTATCACCTAAAAATGCAAAAATTTTGAAAAATAAACATGTCTAAATGCAGATACAGTTTTCTTCTATTCCACCCCCCAAGCTTGAATGAAGCATTGTCCTCAATGCTTGAATTTACACAAGGAAAAAGTAAATAGAAGAAAATATGGAAACTTACTAGATGGTGAGCGAGGGATGAGGCGGGGGCGCCTCACTGGTTGGTGGGAGGTGGATCGGGTGGCACTGGGGGGATCACCCACTTCTGAGGTACACGGGCCACGCGATCAAACTCTTGCATCAGAAGAATCCACAAGATTTCTTTCGAGTCCTTGATCGATCACCCGATCGCACCTTTGTGAGGTTTCAATTTCTCTAAGAGCGTAGCAGTCTGATCAGGTTTAAGATCTGCACTTATGATCACATGACAAGATTTATCTGGGTCCAGGAACTTATACCTGAGGTTAGCTGGCAGAGGCTTGAGCTCAGGAGTCGACTGCTTTGTCTGGGCTGTTTCACGATCCGTGTGAGATATGTCCAGTCCGTGTGAGGTTCCCGTGTGAGCTTTGTGCGCCCCGCGTGCCATCTCCAGCTCCTCTGGCTGTAGTGCACGGTCCATGCAAGATGCATGTGGTCCGTGTGTCAGTTCCCCCAGGTTGTCAGCCCCTTTCTGCACGGTCCGTGTAGATTCTGTATGGTCTGTGTTCTTAGTAGTCTCGTTGATCTCGGTTGGTCGTGTGGGCTTTGCACGGTCAGGATGCTCAGTTTCTGCAACAGGTGGGGTCTGCACGGTCCGTGTAGATTCTGCACGGTCCGTGTTCTTGGCAGTTGAGTCAATGGGCATGACAGGTCCCTGGTAATGAGGAGGTTGACTAGAGTCAGCTTGGTGACTCATTCGTGTCTTTATCACCTTGCTTTGAGCGGCCAACTGGGCACTGATCGCTTGCATCTGCTCGAACATCATCTGATTTATCTTCCCTTGCTCGTGCATGAAGTCGCTCACAGCGGGATCAATGTACGGCTCGGGTGGATCGGATTGAAATGCGTGATTGTTTGAGTTATTGCATGGTGCATTGTTGTAGAAATTGCGATTGTTGTTGCTGAGATAGTTGACCTGCTCGGGTTCCTCATCCCATTCCGCTAGTGGGCAATACTCGTAAGAGTGCCTCCTGTCCCCACACATGACACATGGCTGTGGTTGATGGTTACTAACTGCCTTCACGCTCATTTGAATTAAAGCCTTCTGCTGGCCTCCTCCAGCTCAGCAGCTCTAGCAGATAGAGCTGTGATCTGATCAACTTTGGATCGGCCGCCTCTTCCAGCTCAAGAACTGTCGCGGCCAAACCACTGTTGGTTTGTCGCCATGTTGTACATTAGATCCATGGTGTCTTGAGCTCCTCAGATGGTAATCGCCCTTGAGTTTGACTGCACGGACCGTGTGTCTGTTGCACGGACCATGTACAGAAGCGGTTGTACAGGAACAAGCTTATTCCTGTAGAGAGAAAAATAAAAGAAAAAAGATACAAGTTAAAATCTAGAATTTTACAAAAATAAGCAAAATCCAAAAAAATTCAATGCCGTCCCCGGCAACGGCGCCAAAAACTTGTTCAACACGGAAGTGTATGCACAAAGTTTCAGTATAGCAAGCTATACCTTTTAACCTTGGTACACCTTTCGATTCGGATTGCAAGTGTACAATCCTATCGAGCAGTATAATCAGGTATCGATCCACAGGACGGTTGAAAATAGATTGGACTCTACTTAGATCATAAAAACTCTAGAAGTTCTACAAAGGTTGTTTTTGGTTGTTTAAATTCCTAACAGCTCAATGAAAAGAGTTAAAACAGTAAAGTGGCTTTGTAATTAATAAAAAGGGGTTCCTAGGGTTTCAGATTTCGTCTCAGCTTTGCCTCTAAGTGCCCGGTCCGTGCACTCTCATGCACGGGCCGTGTACTTTCATACACGGTCCGTGTGGCCCTCGAGTTGATACAGCAGCTACTGGTTTCTGTACTGATTTCTTGTGCAAGGTTAATTTGGCCGTACCTAAGTCAATACTCCTCAACTCTCGTTTATTGGCTTAATTGCTCGGTACGAAACTCAATTTATACCTTCTTAGGGTTCTTAAACTTCAACTCTCGTTTATTGGTTTAATTATCCTAAGTTATTTGTTGGTTTACTAAAGATAACCTCGATCTCTCGATACGAGGAAAACTTCGTCTTTCGGCTACCGCTTGGTTTCACCTCTCGGTTCACAAACCTATCTCAAATATTTAGTTTGGTCGAATGAATATCAAAGCCTTGAAATACCATCTAGATGTGGCCATGCATCTAACGATAAACTAATCAATTCAAACAAGTTCGATCTAAACAATAAAATACTACACAACAAACAAGCACAAAATCCAATACAAATTCCAATAGCTATCAAGTAAAACAAAGCATTCAACTACATCTTAACCCTAGAAACTGAAAAGTCTACTCAAACATAGTTCTAAAACAGATAAAAGAGATAAAGATAATAGAGTTCATGAGGGAAATGATAAAACTCGAAGAAGTCCGAAGAATCGTCACAAAACTCTCGTTTTCCTCCTTTTCTTCCTCTCCAAGCCGAGCCGTCCTCCAACATCGTATAATACAACACTTTGATTAAATATAACTACAAAAATGACTAACTGAAAGAAGCAATCAAGTTGTTAGATTACATGATTTGGTTAGTTTTTCTACCATTATAAATGAGCTGTTTAATAGAAGTGATATGGACGGGGAACAAACATTACTTGGTAAAAAGATTTCCATAGACCTGGAGCCTGACATCGTGATATACAATAGTCTTATAAATGAGTTTTGCAGAAAGAATGAACATGGGAAAGCAAATGAGGTGATCTATAACCTCATTTCTAAGGGGCTCAAACCCAATTTAGTTACCTACTCTTCAGTGATAGACTGTATGTGCAAGCTAAGTGATCTCCAGGGGGTAGAGAATATAATGCATATCATGAATTTGAAAGGGTTGGAACCCAATGTCGTAATGTGTTCCTCAATTGTTGGTAGTTTGTGTAAGTTGGGTAAAATCAGGGCAATAGAGGAGTTTGTTGATATGATTATCTTCAAAGGAGTCGAGCCTAATGTCGTGACATACAACACGCTTATAAAATGGTTGTGCCAACACAGTGATATTGCAAAGGCCGAGACTGTAGTCCAAAGAATGATTGCCAAAGGGTTTGAGCCAGATCTTGTTACATATTCCCAACTTGTAGATGGCATGTGCAAGAAATGTTACAGTGAGGAGGCACAAAAGGTGATCAATACCATGAATTCCAAAGGGCCAAAGCCTAATGTAGTGATTTACAATAGTGTCTCAGGTGGAATATTTAAGAAGGGTGAAATTATAAAAGCAGAGCATTTGATACAGAGTATGAAATGTGAAAGGTATGAGCCTGACGGGGTGACATATAACATTTGCATAGATGGCTTATGCAAGAATGATAGCGTTGAGAAGGCAAATGAGTTGATTCATATTATGATGTGCGAATGACCAAAGCCTGGTGTCAGGAATTATAACAGTCTTATTGATAGGCTGTGCTCAAAGGGCAACACGCGTTTAGCCCTTCAATTGTTTTTCTTAATGGTGAAACACGGTGGGGATTGGAAACCAAGTGTATATACATATAACACCCTGATAAACGCATTATGCAATTGGAATGAAATTGGCAAGTCATGTAGCTTGTTTGACCATATGAAATCCTCAGGTGTTTTGTCCAACATCGTAACATACAACACTTTGATTAAATGGAACTGCAAAAATGACTAACTGAAAGAAGCAATCAAGTTGTTAGATTACATGATTTGGTTAGTTTTTCTACTATTATAAATGAGCTGTTTAATAGAGGTGATATGGACGGGGAACAAGCATTACTTGGTAAAATGATTTCCATAGATCTAGAGCCTGACATCATGACATACAATAGTCTTATAAATGAGTTTTGCAGAAAGAATGAACATGGGAAAGCAAATGAGGTGATGTATAACCTCATTTCTAAGGGGCTCAAACCCAATTTAGTTACCTACTATTCAGTGGTAGACTGTATGTGCAAGCTAAGTGATCTCAAAGGGGTAGAGAATATAATGCATATCATGAATTTGAAAGGGCTGGAACCCAATGTCGTAATGTATTCCTCAATTGTTGGTGGGTTGTGTATGTTGGGTAAAATCAGGGCAACAGAGGAGTTTGTTGATATGATGATCTTCAAAGGAGTCGAGCCTAATGTCGTGACATACAACACGCTTATAAAAGGGTTGTGCAAACACAGTGATATTGCAAAGGCCGAGACTGTAGTCCAAAGAATGATTGCCAAGGGGTTTGAGCCAGATCTTGTTACATATTCCCACCTTGTAGATGGTATGTGCAAGAAATGTTACATTGAGGAGGCACAAGAGGTGATCAATACCATGAATTCCAAAGGCCCAAAGCCTAATGTAGTGATTTACAATAGTGTCCTAGATGGAATATTTAAGAAAGGGTGAAATTATAAAAGCAGAGCATTTGATACAGAGTATGAAATGTGAAAGGTATGAGCCTGACGAGGTGACATATAACATTTGCATAGATGGGTTGTGCAAGAATGATAGTGTTGAGAAGGCAAATGAGTTGATTCATATTATGATGTGCGAAGGACCAAAGCCTGGTGTCAGGGATTTTAGCAGCCTTATTGATAGGTTGTGCTCAAAGAGCACCCACCCGATCTGATAGCACCTCTAATAGAACAACCCCCCCCCCCACCCCCACCCCCCCCCCCTCTTTTAGGATTTGTATTTTGTTGTCAATTTGTACTTGGCACAAATCTCAAAACGGACACCTTTGTTTAAATAGACACCGAATTTCAATTGCTCGGCTTAGATTTAATGATAGCTAATATTACTCGGTCAGGTACATGAGAGGATACGGGTCCTCTCTTTTAATCTTCTGAATCGGTCTGTACTGGAATTTTGGTTTCGTTATTTAGAGGATTCTTATTTTAGCCAATTTATGGGCGTTATTGAAACTCTTTTAACTGTAATTAAAAAGTCATCTACCTTTGCTTAATTTTCGACTTAATCGGCATTGCCCTTTGGTGCGTATAACTTAATTATGCCATTTTTTAAATTTATAATTTAATGATTGCAAGAATTAAATAAGACTTCACAGTTCACATCAATAAGGATTCCCTCTTTGCGGGCATATAATCCACCAGATGAGTCTTCTTCATCGTATATAATTAATGGGCCTCAAACTTGCTCAAATCATTCCAGGCCGAATCAATCTGACTACAATTCCAGATTGATTCCGAATCCGTTATTATCTAAGATACCGCTCAATCCACTTCACTTGTGACTTGTGTGTGCGCATGATGGACTTTTTCATAGAATCATTAATCATATATGCAGCAAATTATAATTGTACACGTAATCCAATAAAACAAAATAATATGACGTTTTCGATCGAATTATGAAAACTCTGGTCTTAATTATACTGAATCTAATTAATGAAACCAACTATATATTTAATGGAAGTCAAATCTTGAACTCAACCTCTTATTGAGAAAGTTTCTAACTCTCAATAATCACTTGAGAAAGTTTTGAGGTTAGATAAAAATCTTGATTATTTGCTACAAAAAGATTAAGAAAGTTTCAAATTTTTATTCATCTGCTCCCGAAAATTATTGTCTATTACACTGTAATTTTGCATGCTTCTTTGTTACGGTAGTACCGACATTTGGATTAATTATCAACGATTATCATAAAAAATATAACTTTAAAAAGGAACACAAAATTTTCAATAATTACTATATAATATGTTTTCTTTCCTCTTCAATTTAAGCACTTGTTTATCATGAACTATTCTTTGCAATGTTTAAAATAATAGGGACTAATTTGCAATGTTTAAAAGATATTTATTCTTCTTTTGCTTCTCTTCTGTCTGCCTCGTATCAGAAATAAATTACAAAACATATGTACTCTCCAAACCGTGACTGAAATTAACTGGCACGATACTGCTAGGGCCTAGGGACGACATTAACATTTTTTTAAATAATATCTATATTATATTTGAATTATACTTTTTAATAATATTTTGACTTAATCTTCATTTTAACGAATTTGTACTGACAAAACAAAATTTATATAAATTATTCTTAATATGTAAAAGAGAAATGATTTTGTCCCCGCATGTTAGTCCCCTAATCGTCCCCCTGTTGGTAACTACCGATATTAATCATTAATTAACCGTCATTACCACTGGATCATCATGTGCTAACTACTAAGGGCAACGGAATTTTAAAAAAATTGACAAGAAAAGTACTAAAGGATCATCATGTGTGACTGAAATCAAATCAAAATCAAATTTCCAAATCAATAAGCATCATACATTTTGTTTCTTGTCTCTAAACAAGAAAGGAAGATCCTTGAGATGTAGGGTTGAAGATCCTTCACCTCTTTGTCGATGCTAATGGTGGTTGATGCCTTGCAACGCCTTGCACCAAGTTGAGACTCCAAAGTAGAAGTCATCCACGGTAGCCACCAAGAAATTTATTAGAAACCAAAGTTTTCTCTTGCTAAAAATTAGTAATTTGGTCACTCTTTAATTCCTATCATCTAAGAGAACTAGATCTTGAGTTTAGGTTTTGTGGGTTCTCAACACATGAGAGATCAAAGAAGAGAGACAAAATTTTGGCTCTCTAATGAAAAAGATGAATGAATGAATAATCCTAGGCAGTAGGGACCCTTTTAAATAGTCTTCCTACTATTTACAAGCAGTCTCCTACGTGCTAGAAGTTATTTCCACGATTTCCTTGATCAACAAGTTTCAGAAAACCCGATTCTGACCGATATAACAATTTATACGGATCTGTATGCGGTTGGTGAGAAACGCATGTGATATGTACAAGTTATTATTTTTACATTAAATTGTAGACCTTCTTGCAAGCTTTCCAAAAAGTGGTAGAACACTAAAAACAAAGTTACGGTTGATGAGCTACGCCCGTTTTAAGTTATGTTCACAGAAATCGTGGTAAAATACAGAACTCTTTGCAGCCCACAAAAACTCATTTTTGTGGCTCACAAAGGTTCTTCCATTTGATCTATTTCTGATATTTGGATTTCATTAAACCATTTAATTGAATCCGAAACATCATATAATTATCTCTACAATTATTTATCTCATATTTCAATAGAGAAACCAATTTATTAGTCATGTCACACATGTCAAATAAATCAAGTTGTTTTTCTAATTAATTCCTTATTGGCGTGACCCTATGAGATCTATGTCATTTGGCAATAGAATTTAAAACTCCTTTTGATTCCATAAATTACAAGCGACATCTAGCAATATGCATTGTAATTATCCAAAAGACACAAATAATAAGTATTTGCTATTTCACGATCCCTAAGGCAACAATTGCCTCGTGTCAATTCCATGTCTCATGATATCATGAATAGATTCAAGGTAGGAATGTGTTATCCTTGCAAAGCTACTTGTTTCTTGATTCTGAAATAATTCAGTAATTATGATTAACTCCTTAATCATATGTACACATACTTGTATTATTTCATCAAGAGGCCCAATGATATCATCACTCATTTTCACGAGGGACATTGGTATTCTTGATGATTACTATCTCTCCACACAAGAGACACATATTGAAATAGAATCTGTATGGTCGCCAGTTACGGACAACGTTGGATAATACTCACGAATACGCATTCTCATGTTAAAGAAACAACCATCTCATACCTTAGAATTTCAGACACAAATAAACATTAATGACACAAACACAATCCATATTTAATGTTTTATTTTGGTCACGTCCAATCCCTTGATCTCCATCAAGTATCCATTTGATTAGATTGACAACTCCTTGTCATATGATCTACAGAACATGATCATCATCTAATCCAAATGCTAATCTTATACCGGTAATTAATGTTTCTTGTTAATTATCAAGACTGGGGACACTTTAGAGTATTTATTAACTCCCTGTATAGATTTCCACAATTTCAAGTCATCAACCTGAATGATCTATAAGTAATGAAATACTCAAGGAACAAAATGATAAACAAATCATCTAATTACATGAACAAAACTTAGAATACAATCATCATATGATTGGCTCTAGATCACAACATTAACACATTTCTCTCAGGCGATCTCGCACACCTCTCTCCGACGATCTCGCACCTTTCTCTGAGGCAATCTCCATGTTGTACTCTTAGGCGATCTCAGGCGCTTTCTTCTATCAGTCGATCTTAGGCAATTTTCAGTTGATTTAGGTTCTCATCCCTCAGGCAATCTCTCTTGCTACGCTCAGGTAATGTTTCTCTCTTTCATTCTTTGATCATCGATTTTCTTTCTCTGTCATTTAAATTATCGATTTATGTTTTCTTCTTTCAGTCGATCTCAGACGATTTCCAGTTGATTTAGGTTCTCATCCATCAGGTATTAAAACTCAGGTATGAATATTTTATAGTAATGTTATAAGTAGCTGACTCCTTTTTATGTTGTTTTTTTGATGAATTTGATCTTTTAATTTGAGAAGATGATGATCTGATATGAATATTTCATAGATCTAGTATGAACATGTGATTGTATTTATGTGAATTATTGATATGTTTCATATGAAAACTTGATAGTTTTTGTCATGAATTCTTGTTTTATTTTATAAGAATATATGATATTGTTGATATGAATATTTGATATGTTATGGTTTATATGATATGAATAATTGATAAATCTGGCATGAATAACTGTTTATTTAGATGTGTATACTTTACCAATAGATTGTTACTTTGGATATGAATAATTGAGCTGTTTGATATGAAAACTTGATTTTATGCATGTCATATGGTAGGTATAATACCAGAACTGTTTTGTAAATACTTTTTACATGAATCATCCATAATTGATCTATTTGATATGAATACCTGTTATTATTGTTCATTAATTTTTTTGTTTTTTCTTATTTTGTTTTTTTTAAATACCAGAATGAATTTTGATCTGAATGAAAAGTGTGGTGATGAATTGTGGATAGAAAATACAAATGGAGAAATTGATGAAGTTGATATCTATCGACATTTTGAAGAGCAGCACCGTGCTAATGAAACGATGAATGATGATGTTAGTGTCAGAGATAATATATATGGGTGGGATTTGAATGTTGAAGCTCTCTGATAGGTGTATTTTATATACACCGTCGATCTAGTTTTTATCATAAAATAACACCAAATATCTTGTATTTTGGATATAAAGCGAATATAATACACCAAGAATCAAGTTACTGCGTTCGCTCGATGTTTCAATGCAGGAAACAGTGCAAAATGAAGAAAAACCGCCCAGTGCGGACGCACTGGGTACTTAGCCAATTTTCCAGCGTCGCAGACCTCACAGATGAAAAGTCTGAGCGTAATGCGGACGCATTCACTACTTAGCCGATTTTTGCAACTTCCAGAATTTCCAGAAAAAAACAGAAGTTCAAGGCCAGTGCGGACGCACTCACATCCAGTGCGGACGCACTCAGTACTTGACCGATTTTTGAGTTCTTCATATTCCTTGGAAAACAGAAAACTAAATGTCAGTGCGGACGCACTAATATCCAGTGCGGACGCACTCAGGAAATTTTGCAGAAAATCCAGAAAAGGAAACTTGGAACCAAAGAAGATTTGGAGTCGGTGCGACCCAGACCACCCGCACTCAACTCCAGTGCGGACGCACTGGACTCGCAGACAGCCAGAAATTCGCATTTTCAAGAGGTTATCTATTCTTGGCTTCCAAGGAACACGTTTTAGAAGGCCAAAAATAGCCATGGCAGTCTGAGGAGTGCACCCACTAACTCCACTTCTATCCTCTAAATTGGGCAAGGCCTTTGGCTATAAAAGGAGAAGAATTTCGTCTCTCTATCATCCATTATTATACCCATTTTCCACATATTGAGAGAGAGAGATCCTGCAGAAATTCTCGAAGGCTTTTCAAGGAAGGAGAAGAAGAAGATTCAAGCAAGGAGACGGCAAGATCGAGGTTTTTGATTTAAGAAAGGGTGTAATCATTTCTTTATCTCATTTCTTATTGTTTTTGCCAATCTTTGTTATGGACCTCTCCAAGAGAGAGTAGTTCTCTTTCTAGGGGTTTAGGTCAATGCATGAACTTGTTTAATTCTAGATTATTCGGATCTTTGTTTTTATTATGATTGTGTTATCGGATTTGATTGTTAATTTCTGTGATTTATTCTTTATGAATTTCATTAGTACTCGTTCCTTTGAGTTCACCTGGTTAGGGTTTATTGAATTGAAGTAGTTTTGAAATCGCGTTGATCGTGTTTTTCACCTTTAAATTTATTAAATTCCGACATTGGTCATGAGGAGACTACTAATTGAAACCATAAAGACACACCTTAGGATTGGGTTAGAAGCGACCGTACTTTGATATCCAATCCGGAACTATAGAAATTAAGGTTAGGATTTTGGTGAAGGACCGAAAGGAGAAGGCAAATCCTAATTAGGACACCTTAGAACAAATATCGATATATGCTTTGAAGCATGTGATTAAATATCCCTCTAGGTTAGTGACAGCCCTAGAATTCGAGGCACATTAATCCATCCACCCAAAGTAGTTGTATTAATATTTGTTCCAAAGGCTAACATAGGTTAGAAACCTCATCAAATCAAACATGAATTCAAACAAACCGAATAAATAGAATTAGCAAGGAATTGTAGACCGAATACCCCTAGATCTCCTTAAACTTGAAAACAAACCAATCTTTCTTTATTTTATTTACATTTATTGTTTGAAACTCCTCTTTTTCGGGTATTGAACCCAACCTTAGGATTTTAGAACAAAACCCCCCCACTTTACTTTTATTATTTTGTTTTAATAGTAGTTTTATTTAATTGAAAATTGGTATTTCCCTATCTCCCTGCGGATCGACACCTAAATACTACAATTGATAGGTTGTGCGCTTGCAACTAACCTATTCATTGAGTACGAAGGTTTTATAAATATTAAAGGCAAAAGAGTACAAAATTATTATATCTAAAATACTCAACACTCTCGATGAATTGAATGCAATAGAAAATGAAATTATCAATGTTAATGGAAGGGTAGAGGGTCAAGTTGAATCAGAAGATGTGATAAGTGATGGAGATGATGAATTTCATGACTCAAGCCCACCTGCTGTTGATGATTGGTTTGAAACACTTGAAGAGGCTTGCCAATACTATGAACTTTTTGGAAAGTAGTCTGATTTTGGGGTTTTCAAAATATCAAATCACAAGAATAAAGACCTGAGCTAGTACTATACATTAACATGCAACAAGTGTAAGAAGCCTAAAAAAAAGTAACTAGGGTCGTATCCCAAAGAGGAGGGCTTGTGTAGGGATAGTCGTCGAAGTTTATCTGGAGCACGACCATGTTTTACAATCCGAATCAGCCTTTCTAATATTGAGTTACCGATATATCCCAAAGAGATTACATGATTTATTGGATTTTCACGAAGAACAAGGTTTGGCTGTGTCTGTTAATATAAATTTGGTAATAAAAGGTGCTGGTGGAATCTAAGGTGTCCTTTTTACAAAAAAAGATGCACGAAATCATATAAATAAATACAGGAGAAACAAATTACAAGCACTTGAAGGAAACGACTGTCATTTGATATTTGAGTACTTTCAAAACAAGTAAAAAATTTATGATAAATTTTTTTATGCTTACAATTATATAAGAGAGTCATTTATGGAACATCTTTTGGTCTGTTGGTCGAAGTCGTACAGCTTATAAGTATTTTCACAACGTTATTGTTTAGGATGCAAAATAAGAGTAGAACTAGGGTGCTCTCGAGTTCACCAAGCCCTTGGTGAACTCAAGTCCAAAACTCATCGGATCGACTTCAAACGACGAATCCGACCATTGAAACCCGTCTACCTTACGAGTAATGCGTCTACATGCAAAAATTTTAAAATTTGAAATTAATTTTGCATAGAGTCGAGTGGTCAAAAAACGTCAAAAAATGAATGCATTAAAATTAATTTATTAACCTTCTAATTTTGACCACTTGACTCTATGCAAAATTAATTTCAAAATTTAAAATTTTTGCATGTAGACGCATCACTCGTAAGATAAACGGGTTTCAACAGTCGGATTCGTCATTTGAAGCCGATCCGATAAGTTTTGGACTTGAGTTCACCGAGAACTTGGTGAACTCGAGAGCACCCTAGTTCTACTCATATTTTATATATGGCAAACATATGTATATAATGCTCGATGGGTTTTGCACCGTTCATTTCAGTGCTGTCTCCTCGTCAGTCTTTAGATTATTTCGGTCTCTTTTATTTACGCGTCTAAACCCTCCGCCACGAACTCTTCCCTTAAAAACTTGCGCCTTCTTTCTCCCCTCCGCCTCTTCCTGTCCTCTCCCTTCTCTTTCTCCTTCCTCCGCCGCTTCTCCTCCCCTTTTCCTTCCTCTCCTTCTCTTCTCTCCGCCGATAAGCACGAGAAACAACGAGAAATAATTACCAATGCGAGTTCTCTCCTATAATAACGCCACCATCGCACTGTCTTTCTTCAACCTCGTCGCAACTTTCTTCTTCCTCCTGTGCGACCACGCCTCGCTCTACAACCGCTACCTCTCGGCCTCCTCCCGCCGCCTCAGCTCTGGTCAGATTTCAGTTTCCTCTTTCCTCTTTTCTTTTTGCAAGAAAACTACTAATCAAGGTCTTGCAAGGTCTTGCTCTTACGCCAGTATGTTGGCTGGTAATTTTTTTTTTTGAAGGTCAGATGGCCAGTAGCCATCTTGACAATTTTGTATTAATAGAAAAAAAAAAAGTCTTTTTTTTTTTTTTTTTTTTTTTTTTTTTTTGCGTGTTACAAGGCCCGTAGGCCAAAAAAAAAAAAAAAAGTCTTTACATCCTACACATTCACACAAGTAATTAATTTTAATACTGACTTGCTGAAGACATGTTGATCCTTGCATATCAAATGCTCTACGTCATGCTTAGGAGAGTAGTGACTTATTGTTCTTTGATGTGAAAGGCTCCATAATCCATTTTTTTCTTTGCACATGTCAAGCCTGATAGTTAGGTCTCAGGGTTCATCATGCCAACCATCTTGTCTCAATCCTTCGACCAGCTGGTTGATACTCGATAATACTGGTACTGAACCTTCTACTGTACCAGAAGGCACAACCATAATATCTTAGCTCGTATTAATTTGGTCAATCTTTCAAAAGCATCATACTTAATTTTGTTGACCGTCAGACAACAATTCAAACTACATCTACACACACACACAAAAAAAAAATTAACTATTGGTTGTTATATAATTGAATACTTTTATAGGTTTCCAAAGTTGGTACAATGGATATGTGACAGACAAGTGTTTTGACAGGACATGATTAAATTGAACATGTAAAGATGTGTGATATGGATTTGTGGCTCACTTTCCCTCTTTGACCATGCAACATTTCCAACCAAGCAATCTTTCAGGTTCTCTTTTCTAACTTATTGTAATTATTTTTCTAATCTTATCACTACTATGCTAATTTTGTTCCAGCTAATCTGACAACACCAGTAGTATAGTATACCAGTAGAGGATATATAGGTTTATTTTTTTATGTTTGGGTTTGTATTTTTACTTTCACAGTAAGATGAACCAGACCATTCTTGTTAGTTTTAAAATGTCTTAGATGAGAAAGTGATTGACCTTGTCAAATTATAAAATGACAAATAATAACTTGATACTTTTATTAATAGTTTCCTTGTAAGGCATAACTATGATCAATTTCAAATTAAAAAAGAAGGGCAAATCTAATAAGTACTGTCCTGCATCAGAGTGGTTCTGATTTATTGTATAATTTTGTTAGATAAGGAGACTAGAAGGTTTAGCTGGTCAAATACTAGCTCCTACATTAATATATGTTTGTAATTAGTTGGTCCATCATGTTCAATTGTTATGGCCCACTAATTGGGGCATATGCCATTAGGAAATCCTATGTCATGATTTATATAACCATTTCAATACCGAATAAGTTTTTGCACTAAACACTTATCATTAGAGGTATGATAATTGAAGTTAGCCTGCATGCTTAATTTCACAAGCTCTGATAAAAGTTGAGGTGTGTTAGTCAGAACTGGAAATTAGAGAGAAATTAATCTTAAATTTGTAAAAAGTTGGAGAACAATTTTAGGAACATTTGATTGGAATATAGTTTGGTTAATGATTTCACTCGTCCAGGGCAAATTGCCCAGGTCTCACCCAGTACGCTGGCAAGAATATTGATGTCCAAAAAAGGGTGAACCTTGTACCTTGGAAGAGTGAACCCTGCAAGAATTTTATAGTGAAAAAAGGGTGAATCCAGTATAGGGTGAGAGATAGGCAATTTTTCACTAATAATAGTTGGCAACACTAATATAGTTTTAGTTCAAAATGTTTATTTAATTGAGCTATGTATCAACTGGTCTGACTCTGATTCCCTTTTCATTTTTGGAACCTTAAATATTAAATGATGACTATTTTGAATGTCCATAGAAAAAAATATTAATCAATATTATACTGCTATGACAGATCCAATAATTAACACCTGCTATTACTAAGATGATTTTTACTTTATTGTTAAAAAGCAATGACATTTTAACATTATATATAAGTTTAATGTACTGTTAGAAATCAAACCAGTGCTCTAGGCTGTTAAGCTCCTTTATTAGCAACGGAATTTCTGGTTTTCTTTATTTGTTTGAGTAGTTGACTTGTGCTCTGAAATAAAAAATATTTGGGATTTGGGTCAACTTGTTTTGATATCAGACCTTTATTTTTGGGTCAATTAGGGTTCTTCTTTGACCTTGTTTCATAGTAGGTATTGGGTAGGTCTTGATTGATATCCTCTTGAACAATTTCTTCTCCATGTAAAGGAAACTGTTGGTTAATTTCCATCATTTTTTTGGCCTTATTGTGGAATTGTAGACTTTAAGAAAAAACGTGTTAAAAAATTCCTTAATTTGTATACAAGGAAAGTGTTACTAAAGATAATTCTATATTGTCTACCTTTTTTCCTTTTGAATTTATTAATTGAAGGTAAAGTCAACTCATTATTTATTCTGTAATATTGTGAGTCAATACAAGCGTTTGAAGAAATTCAAACTTTGAGTTCTAAATTTACAGAGAAAAATACATGAAAATAAATTGAAAGTAAAAATGAAATGCAATATAAGCCAATAAAGCTGTTTTAAAATTGTAATCGTGATGATGATATTAGTATTTGATGAAATCTGACCCAACACAGAATTGCCTAACCACAACTTACCCAACTGCTGATGCTATTTAAACTAATTTTGTAATTTTGGATGAAAGAAATTCAACTAAACTTTAACCAGACACTTAAAACCGACAGACGTCACAGACCGCCAATAGATTTGACAGAAACATGAAATAACCTGACTGGCTCTAAATGTGAAATTGACTCTGCCTAGCATGACCAGATTGAACCCCAGACTGCTTCCAACCCAACCCCACCAAAAAATCAGAAGATAATATAGTATGATATATAAATAATAAATAAATAAAAAGGAAACTTGTTTGAAGCATGAAGCAGATCTATTTAATAGAATAACCTAACACCTGACCTACACTTAAATTAACCCAATGATTGATTGGTTTGAAATTAAATAATGATACAAGGTAATGAACTTAGAGCCTTGGACTGAACTTGAAAATCTGTTCCAAATTGAAGAACTAGCCTGACCTTGTTGAACTCATGTAACCCAACTGGACCTGAATTTGATACAAGGTAATGAACCCAACTGGTTGATACAAGGTAATGAACCCAACTGTTCCAAATTGAATTTGACAGATGATGTACTATTTATCTTACTATTCATGATTATTTAGTCAATATACTTTATTATTCAATGAAAATGCTTGAGTCTGCATTGTTTATGTTTTATGATTCAATTTAGTTGTACGGGCTTCTCCGAACTGCATGCGAATTGCACGGGCTTTTCTGAACTGATCTTAAGGTGTACGGGCTGAGTCCGAGCTGGGCTGAGTTCTAGCGGGCTTTGCAGACTTCATAAAAGGGCTCATTAGCGGGCCATTGGTATGATAACAACCAAACTCAGAACACCCTTCTTCCTTTCCGATGCCTCTCGCTTTTCCACATATTTACTCGCATGTACTCTTTCCACATGGGCACGAGGTCACTCTGCAGATGCTTACACGGCAAAAGGCTTGTTCGATCCCAAGACGTACCATTCAGACCTCATATCTTACCACCTCAGAAATGGCAGACTGTGGAATCCCCATAAGGTGCTCGATGAAATGCCCCATAGTAATATCTTCACATTAAACCGCCTGCTCTCTGGGTATTCAAAAAATGGCTGTGTCAAGGAGGCAAGAGATTTATTTGATTCGATGAAAGACCGGAATGTTATATCATGGACAATCATGATTGGCATGCTTTCCAATGCAGGATGCTTGAATGAAGCTTTTAGCCTTTTCCGAGAGATGCTGCATACAGGAATGGCACCTGACTATGTTACAATTGTGCAGGTACTCAGCTTGTGCACTGACCCGAAAGCATCAGTTCGTGCCTTGCTAATTCATAACCAGATCGTCAAATTGGGTTTTGGGTGCAGCCTCACTATATCGAACACACTAATTGATGCATATTGCAAATGTGGCCTTATTGGATTGGCTTGTGCTGTTTTTGAGGGGATGGAAAAGAGAGACTCAGTCACATTGAATGCATTGTTGTCAGGTTATTTTAAGGAAGGCGATTGTCAAAATGCTCTAGTTTTATTTATACATATGCTTAAATCGGGTCTGAGACCAACTCAATTCACATTTTCAAGCCTTCTGAACTGTGCTACTGGGTTAGCTGATCCAGGTGTTGGGACACAGATACACGGCCAAGTCATAAAATCCAATTTCACATGGGATGTATATGTTAACAACTCCCTGCTAGATTTCTACTCCAAAATTAATTATTTACATGACACCAGAAAACTGTTTGATGAAATGCTTGAGAAAGATAATGTCACTTACAATGTGATGATTTCTACCTATTCAAGGAGTGGTCTCACAAAAGACGCATTGGAGCTTTTTCGGGAAATGCAGTTGCTGGGTTTTGACTGCAGTGACTACCCTTACCCGTGCTTGCTTAGTATTGCAGGATCTCATGCAAATTATGAAATGGGAAGGCAAATGCATGCGCTAGTGGTTCAACTTGGGATGACATCAAGTAACCTTACAAGCAATGCACTTATTGACATGTACTCAAGATGCAGGGATTTGACTTGTGCAGACTTGATTTTCAAGCAGAATTCAGATAAAAGCACCACCTCATGGACAGCACTTATTACGGGTTGTGTGCAAAATGGCTTGTGTGAAGAGGCACTGAAACTTTTCAGTGAGATGAGAAAGACAGGTCTAGACCCTGACCCGGTGACTTTTTGTAGTGTTCTGAAGGCCTGTTCTGGCCTTGCACTAATTTCTCCGGGAGAGCAACTGCATTCATGCATATTAAGGTCTGGTTACCTCTCAAGTGTTTTTGCTGGAAGTGCTCTTGTTGATGCGTATGCGAAATGTGGTCTTCTAGAGGATGCAAAAAAAATGTTTGATGAAATGACCGACAGAAACATAGTTTCATGGACTGCCTTGATTTGTGCTTATGCACAAAACGGAAAGGGAAGAAAAGCAATGGAAATGTTTGAAAGGATGGTCACATCAGGCTTGAAACCCGAATCTGTTAGCTTCTTGAGTGTTCTCACTGCATGTAGCCATTCAGGTATGGTGGAAGAAGGGTTACATTATTTCAACTCTATGACAAGAGTATACAATTTGACCCCTAGGAAAGACCATTATGCATGTATGGTTGACATGTTGGGCCGGGTTGGCTGTTTTGATAAGGTGGAACTGTTATTGGGTCAGATTCCGTTCGAGCCTGACCCGATTATCTGGAGTTCTATTCTCAACTCATGTAAGATCCATGGGTATTATGAGTTGGGAAAACTGGCAGCTGATAAGTTATTTTCCATAGGAACTCAAGATGCTGGCCATTGTGTATTAATGTCAAATATTTATGCTAAGCACGGTAAATGGGCTGAGGTTGCCAGGATAAAAAAATTGATGAGAGATAGAGGCATGGTAAAAGTACCTGGTTATAGTTGGGTAGAGATAAACCGGCAAGTATATACATTTTCATCAAACGACATGAAAAATCCGAGAATTGGCGAAATTAAGGCTTATTTAGATAAACTAAGTATAGAAATGGAAAGAGAAGGGTACAAGGCTGATTTGACAAGCGATCTACATTTTGTGGGAGATGAGACTAAGGTCAAGTCATTGAGGTATCACAGCGAGAGATTAGCAATTGCATTTGCATTGATGGAAACAAAGGATGGCACGGTAATTAGGGTTATGAAAAACTTAAGGACCTGTGTTGATTGCCATGCCGCAATTAAGGTCATATCGAAGCTTGTGAGGAGAGAAATAGTTGTGAGGGACTCCAGTCGGTTTCACCATATCAAAGACGGGGTTTGCTCATGTGGGGATCTCTGGTGAGATATATTAACTTTAGTTCTTTTATTCATTCAGCCTTTAAACATACGAGACAAGGTAATAGCTCTGTTTTCAGTGGATGGAAGCGATAACCATATCTAGGTCACTATTATCCAAAGAATAAAAAAGATTCAGCAAAGCAGGGAAACTAAGTTCGAAGCTCATTTGTTGAGGATAAAAAAAAGATTCACTTGGGCCTCGTTTGCTATATTCTAGCGCTATTCCTAATAACTGGTACCTGTTCGGCTCAAGGGCTTAGGCCTCCTTAAGAGTCCTTAACCTCGTAATCTGATAATTTTGATAAATTTTCTTTTTTTGTTGTGGTTTCTGTTACCTTTACTACTGTTGTTTTAGTTTTAAAAAAAAATCATTACTTTGACTTTATTAGTTGGTATACTTAGTATTGGTATGAATACTTCATACATATGTTATTTGTAATCAATGTGAGAACTTGATAAACTGTGATGAATATTTCATAATTAATGTGAATTTTTGGTATGTTTGACATAATTTGTTTGTTTCTCAATTGTTGTAAATATTTTTGAATTTTTAATTTATGTGTCAAGTATGATATGTCACTCGTATTATTTGTTGGTGTTAATCACTGGTACAATAAAACCCTAATCAAACACTTCATTTTTCAAATTCATAATTACCCCATTAAATTTTTTTGTTCGCTGTTGTTGAAGACCAATATGGTGAAAAGGAAAGTACAGGACCAACTTAGTTTATTGTTGCCCTTTTTTGGATTTAAAACTTAATTCTTAATTTCCCCAATCAAATCCATATTATACAGTTTATGAATCATACCTTAATTAGTACCTTACTATGCTAATCAATTTCTTTCGAAATTTGCTATTGTCTATTTGTGCTTCTTAGGAAATGATTTGGATTTTGGTATCAATTTCATAAATGTCCTCTTAGCATTAATATTTTTTTTTATATGTAAAAGAATATTTGTTATAAACTTCAGATTTAATTGAAACATTTGTTGTTCATTTTTATTATCCTGACTTTTTGTTTATTTTGATTGAAATTGTACTTTGTGTTATGTGATTTTTTTTTTCTCTTTTTGTAATTATATATGTTCGCCTACCTCTGGCAAAATTTCGGACTACGCCATTGTCTGTGTTATAAAATTAAAATCTGTATTACTCCCGTAAGATGTTTAACTTATAAATATTAGATATGCCAAATAATTTCAAATCATGTGAAATGCAGTGGCACTGAGCCACTGACTAATCGGACCGGTCGAGTCACATTCATTCAAAATTTCAAATATACATATGATAGAGATAGACTTATTGTCACATATAAGACTGTAGAATCCGAGATCCAGTTATAAATAGCGGATATTTTCTACATTAGTTATTATTAGTTTCAACAATCTTAATTGAATAATTAATTTTATTGATATTATCTCATAAAAAAAAAGATAATTGAGCTGACTATATTTTTGTCCAGAGTAAAACATGTCTTAATAAATAAAGTTTTGGCACTTGGGTTTGTAATTTATCATGAATAGGTACCAGATTATAGTAGACCAGTACCAATAGAGATGTTAGATAGCAAAAGTGGTAATAGGTACCAGCACATTAAAACAATATCATCAGTATAATGAAAGACAGACAGAAAATTCAAAGTTCAAAGAAGCAACTCCGTTGCCTACCTAACTTCATCTTTCTTGCTGAGTCCATCTATCAGAGAGTTACAAGTTAAAAGTCAAAATGAAAATCATGTCATGCAACAGCTAATTTGCCTCGTCCATTCCACCTTTCTTGCACAACCCATCTATAAGAGTGTTATGAGTCACGACATTAGGCTCGAGTCCTTTTGAAATCATGCTATGCAGCACCTCCTTTGCCTTTGCAATTTCGCCTTTTTTGCAAAACCCATCTATAAGAGTGTCGTAAGTCACGACATCAGGCTCCTTACCTCTGCAAATCATACTATCTAGCACCACCTTTGCCATGTCAATTTCACCTTCCTCGCACAACCAAACTATAATATCATTATATGTCCAGCCATTCTTATCGCGCCATATGGAAATCAGGTCAAACACCAACTCCATTGTCTTGTGCTTTTCACCTATCATGAACAACCCTAATATAAGAGGAAAGTAAGTAAAGTAATTAGGCTCGAGCCCTTTCGAAGGCATGCTATGCAGCATCTTCTCTGCCCACCTTTGTTGCACAGTCCATTTATAAGATTGTTGTAAGTCATGACATTAGGCTCGATCCCTTTGGAAATCATGCTATCCATGACCTCCTCGGCCTTCTCAATTTCGCCTTTCTTGCACAGCCCATCTATAAGAGTGTTGCAAGTCACGACATTAGGCTTGAGCCCTTTGGAAATCATGCTATGTAGAACCTCATCTGCCTTCTCAAGTTCACCTTTCTGTTGGATTTAGAGACGTCTAAATACAATAATTAAGTTGGACATGCGTGTATTATAATTATGTCTCATACTGTCACAAATATTAATGCCAAAATAAGTGATTAATTAAGGAATGGCATTGTACGTATTTTAATAAGGATTTGGATCCGAAAACGTATAGAAATAAGATTTAAATTAATTATAATTGTTAATGGACCGATTATAATTAATTTAATTAATACACATATTATTTTAGGTTAAAATAAATTTTAAAGTATCAATTATGAATCTTCATGATTTTACGAAAATTTAGAAACAAATTTCGGACAAAACGGAGTTCGTATGAATTTTCGGAATTATTCAGAATTTGCTACTGTACCGAATGCTACTGTACCGCGTGCTACAGTGTCGGTTGCTACAGTTTTATTTGGAATAAAATCTGAAAATTTGTAATTGATATTTTTAGGAGAAGGAAATTAACCTGAAAATAGGAAAACTAACTCATTAGGGTTAGTTATGACCAAAATAGAATGCCATGAGAGCTAATTTTGATCAGATCGATGTGTATATAAAGGCTGGGTTTCCATGGCTGCAATCATCACCAATTTTGCTGCTCCATTACAGAAAATATACTCTGTTCTTTGTATTCGGAAAGTTCAGAAAAGAGGGTGTGATTGCGAAGCCCTGGAAGAGCCCAAAAGCCAAACGAGTCAAGTTCTAGGAGCTCTCAAGTCAAGACAAGGATCTCAATCAACCTAGAGCCAAGGATATTGTCCGATTGACAATAAGGAGGCCTTTTGAAGATGGATAGTAAGTTCCGCTGCACATTTACTTTATTTTCTTGCATAGGATCATAGGGTTTTAGATTTTAAAGTAATTAGGAAAACTCGTACCCCCAACACTTTCTTGCATAGCCCATCTACAAGAGTGGAATAAGTCACGACATCAAGCTCGAGCCCTTTGGAAATCATGCTATCCAGCACCTCATTGGCCTTTGCAATTTCACCTTTCTTGCACAACCCATCTATAAGAGTGTTATAAGTTGCGACATCTTGTCCTGTTCTCAGAATAAAGTCTCTTGAGTATTGGATTGAACATCACGGCCTCAGCTCTGTGACCTTGTTTGAGAAGCCGTCCGAGAAAAGAAAAGGCTAGGTTGAGCCGGTTCGTCTGGGCACAATATCTGATCATGGCCATAACCCCATACGTGTAATCATCAGAACTGAACTGATTTCTTCCTTTCGGTTTAATTAATTGTTTGAAGAGGCGAAAAATGATGGGGTCAGTTTTGTGAACTTGGGCGGGGCCAGAGCTGTGAGCCAAGGGGGCCAGCAGATGCCTGAAGGAAATGAAGGCAAAGCGCCAACCTTTCATTGTCGCCTTCTCTCAGGACAGGCTCTCTCACAGCCTCCTCCTCCTTCTGGGTAGAATTGTTGAAGTCTTTGGAAAGTTTAATTACAATATATTTTATATCAATATTTATTATATATTTCTGTAATTATTACCAAACATGTCGGAGACACGGTACAATTTTCTATGATTTCATGTATATTTAGTAATTTTCCTTAAATTATATATACGCGGAAACAAAATAATAGAAAAAATGAGTTTGGATTTAAAATTAAGGGGGAATTTCACATATACCCCTCAAAAACTTCAAAATTATGTATTTCTCCCTCTAAACTTTGAAATTACGTATTTCCTCTCTAAATTTCAAAAACTCACAAATTTACCTATTTTATTATTTTTTATATTAAAACTCATTCTAAATTTATAGAATACCCATTTTACCCTCATTAAAAGCATAAAAAGTCCATCAGACTCAAATTTGAATATGAAGAGTTCCTCTACCGTCCGATCCACGCACATCGCATTAAGATCTGTGCGTGTAGCTTCAATATATATGTATGTGTTGGCTTTAAGATTCGTGCTAATCTAGTGCGCACAAATTTTAAAGCAATTTCAATCCGCAATCATCGCATTAAGATATGTGCACGTCACTTCAATATATATTCGTGTGTTCGCTTCAAGATTCGTGCTGATCTAGCGTGCATATATCTTAAAGCAGTTCGGATAGTAGAGGAACCTTCATATTCAAATTTGAGTATGATGGGCATTTTATATTTTTAATAAAGAGTAAAATGGGTATTTTATAAATTTAGAATGAGTTTTAATATAAAATACAATAAAATGGATAAATTTGTGAGTTTTTGAAATTTAGAGAGGGAAATACGTAATTTCAAACTTTAGAGGGGGGAATACGTAATTTTGAAATTTTTGAGGGATATACGTGCAATCCCCCCCTAAAATTAACCTTTAGCTACGATATGATACCTTCCAGCAAAAATGGTAAACTCGTCACAAAAATTATATTGTAATTTGAAAAGAAAAGAAAAAGTAGTTTCTTATATAAAGGCAAAGACAGAAGATAATAGAAGATGACAAATATAAGGAAAGTAATTTAGCAAGAAATAGTTAGTGTTATATGCAATCTTCTAATTATTTTGTTTGACTAATTTGTAAAACATAGATTGTATTTAACGATTTCATTGTACGAGTGAGTTTGCAAGTTTAAGAACATTATAATTGCAAGATTAAAGTTGAAAAACCAATGAAATTAATAAGACTTTACGAAGATCAAGACTATAGATTGTAATATCAATTAGATAAGTAAAGTAAATTTGAGATTGTTGATTTCAGGAACTATCCGTTCGGTACGGAAGCAAACTGTTCAGTACGAAATGTATTGAATGGTACCAGATAGATACGGATATGAAGCGTTGCAATACGGAAAAATTATTTCGTTTGACAAACTGTTCGGAACAGAAAGTTTTGTATCAAGTCAGAGACTTTCCAATATAACATGTTCTGTTCTGAACGGACCATCCGTACTGTACGCTACTTGAGTAACACAAAATTGAGGAAAATACACTACCCGTTCAGTACAGACCTAAACGTACTGAACAGAAAGGGTAAAGTTTAAAAAAGGCGAAAAACTCTAACTGCAACACATTTGAAATATCCGTTCGAACGGAAGTTTTACAGTATGAACGGATCAGTTCAAATACCTAGATCTAGAGCTCTCTTTATAAATAGAGTAAATACTCTTACTCCAGTTTCAAGCAAGCTGCTTTTAAATTTCAAATAATACTAATTTTGTGTTCTTGAGAGTTTCATTCTTTGAGAGAGTTAAAACTTCAATACTCTTTTGATAATCTCAAATTCACTTGACTAATCTTCTCTAGATTTAGTTAGAGTGTTGGTTCTTGTTCGATAGTGTAGAGATATACTTTAGTGCTCCCTTTCTATAGCCGAGTGACTTCCTTCCTTCCTTGTAGGGCATTATAGGGCTCGCTAGCTCGAGCGTTTCCGCTCACATATAAACATAGTTGTGTGACGATCTTCTGCGTATGACTCTCCATCTCGAGCTTCTAGGCTTAACTTTGTACACGAATTAGGTCGTGACTTCCAACCATTATTGGGCTCATGTGTCACGAGTTGTATCATTTCTTTTTGAGTAATAAGAATGGGGCACCGACAAAGTTGCTCTACCCCGGAGACGTAGACATTTTACGCCGAACTCCGTTATCATCCCACGTGTCAAATTTCTCTAACTCTACTCTATTTACTTTATTTGTACACGCTTGCTTGTTGATTGATTGACTTGTTAATTTAGATGGTTAAACCGAAAAACGTCAAAGAGTTTTTAAGACTACATATTCACCCCCCCCCCCCCCCTCTATGTGCTGTTAGGGACAATAGAGTGACTGTTTAATGCCTTTTGGATTAAATTTATTGTTGTTTAATGTTTAATGCTATCATAATTTACGGTTTAATGAGAATTGTATGACTATATTGTATTTTTATTTGGAGAAATTTATTTATCATTATTTGCATTCAACATTTTATTGAATATGTAATTCTTCATGTGTTAATATTCATCACGTTGTAGTGCATTAAATTTGTTATGGAACTGTGTTATGTACTTCCAATTTCTTAATTCCTTTTTTTGTGCAGGTTATGTATGTAGTTTTTATTTAGATGTTTTTTTTCCGGGGCATAAATGAAATTTTATGATAGAATTTTCTTTTTTAAGAAAATTTTTTCAATTCATTGACAAAGATCAAATGAACTTGTCTCCAAAATTTTGGCCTATATTAAGGTGTTCACATGGTATGGCGCAGTATCAAAATTCAACAAAGATTATAAGAATCATTTCTTATAATTATTATATTTTAATGAAGAGGTGCTTCTATTCTAATTGCTGAAAGTGCCAAACACACTTAAAACAGAGAAAAAAAAAAGTGATCAATTCTTAATTCCACAATTTCTCGATTCCTTTGCTATTCCTCCCGTCATTTTTATTAATATCCAAAGTTAATTACAAATTAATAAATATACCTATGTTAGCTGAGTTTTTTTTAAATGCCCAAACTGGCCATTTAATGGCCGGTTCCCTTTTTTTCTTAACTGGCATTACATGGCCGGACCAGGATTTTTGTTGTTGTTGTTGTTTTAGGGCTTATGGTTTATCTATTCTACCAAAGTTAATTAATAAATATGTGGTGTGCATTTTTTGTTATGTAGTATTTTCTGTTTAGATTTTCTGTTGTAGTATGCATGTTGTTATTTTTATTTTGTTGTTTGTCAATTCGAACTCTCCGAATTTAGTTTAGTATAATTAGCATAATTTAGTTTAATTTAGTATAATCCTGATAATTTATTTTATTTTATTTTAGTATAATTTAGCGTAATTTAGTTTAATTTAGTATAAGTTAGTGACAAAAAATGATTAAAAAAATATATAAATAGTACCATAAAAGCACACATAAAAAAGAACCAAAATATAAGATAATTCAAACATAAAACACCAAACATAGTATATCAAATATAAATAGTACAAAACAATCTTACTAAATTCTAGAGGGGGCCATCGATTGGGCGGATGTCCCCTATTCTCTCGGTCGGGGTAGTCCGAACCATGGTCTCGGGAAGGCTATCTCTCTCAGTATAATGATATCAGCCTCGGCCTCTTTGTCATTTAATGGCCGGTTGAGAAAAAAAAAGAACCAGCCATTAAATAACCAATTTGGACATCTAAAAAAAAAAAAATCAAATATAATTAATAATTTCTATTTAAGTTTGGATATTATTAAAAATGTCGGCTATTCCTCATTTCCTCCCCCTCACCGAACAGTCCCCTCATTTCCTCCCCTCTCGTACTCTTTTCCCTTCCGTCAACACTCCACCGCCATCTCCACCCCGCGATTTTCGACTGCTGCGACTCCAGGGTAAGATTTTCTTCCTATTGTTCCTGAAAAATTGTTCATTTTAATCGGAACGTCTCTCGAGGGGATTCCATGGGTATGCCTTTTTTGACGGGGTTTCATACTTTTGCTCATACAATCGGAACTCCATCTCTGAAGAAATAAAAAAACCTATCTAAGCATGCCATTTGTAAACTAGTTCCCCCTCGATTGCTCTTCATTTCGTTCAATTTATCCCCTTGCTCTTACTTAAGTTATGCATTACTCCACAGCGGTTTCATTTGTGCTGTTTTGGTTATTTTCTTCCTGGTTGTTGGCTCTTTTATCGCATACGTAGGTTATTTTCTAATGTCTGATTTCCTTCTGCGGCATTATGGACTAATGGTATTTTTATCAGGACATATGTCTATCAGCACATTCTGTTTAGTGCAATGTTCGTCGCCGGCTAACCATTCACTGGTTTTCTTGCCTGTCTTTTCCTGTACAGAGGTAAAGTACTACCTTTCTTTTTTCTCAAGCCTGTTGTTGTTTTATTTTATTTTTTCCAAAGTGACTTAGCAGCTCACTGATTTTATTACTGTATCAATAACAGTGCTTTTGGTAGTGAGACAGTGTGCTACATTGACTTTTTGTTGTTGGTAGTAACACAGCTATATCCATCTCTTTCTACACCGAGGCGTGAGTACCACACTGTTTGAATTAAATTTCCTTTTGTTTTCTATATTTTTCAGAACGAGATTGATATAGCTGTGAAGCAGAGAGAATTGGGTGCACCAATTGGAAATACGCTGTTTGGAAAAACTGTATATCTTAACTCTTCATTCTACTTATTTGTTTGTGTAGTGGTGATATAATCTTTCCTATAAGATACTATATTGTGAATTTCAGGTATTTATTTGGGGTTTGGGGCTATTGGTGTTGACCTTGCAAAGAGATTGCCATTTGGAGTAAAGATTCTTGCAACTAAGAGAAAATGACCTTCAGATGGTACATGAAGCTCATTAATTGCATCAGTCATTTAAATCATGTTCTCTGTTCTCTCTATTTTTACACATTAATGCCCTATTTTTGTTTTTTTCAGAATTAAGTTGTGATTTTGATCAAATTGTGGGTTTGGTTGATAAAAAGAGCACACCTGAGAATATGTATGAATTTGCATGAGAGGCTGAGATAGTTGTGACCTGCTTGTTTTATCTACGCTTCAAACCAAGTCTGTTCATTCGCTTATTTCTCTCGTATTTTCGTGTTTGTTCTGACCCAACATGATTTTTCAAAAAAGTTTCGAACTTTGTTATTCGTATGCACAGATATCTGAAATCAGAATCGTTATTTGGTCAATTGGGCTTCTAAAGATCTCACCTTTTCTGAAAATAATCCAACAAAAGAATACATTCTCCCGATTTTTCTCATCTGGTGCAGCAGCAGTGCTCCTTGATTACTCAAGTGGTGAAGAGAAACAGACCTTTGTTCCTCCCAAAAAGAAAAAGACTTGTCCCTTGGTTTCCACTCAAGTCTGCAATAATTTACGCAATCTAAGAACAAATCCTTCTGTTGCACTTGCCTATTTTAAAGACTGTGAAAACCATGGCTTTTGCCATGACATATCCACTTACACTGCCATAACATTTGTCCTCTTCAATTCAAACCAAAAATCAAACCTAGTCTCGTTATTTTCCAATCTCATCTCATTAAACACCAATCCGGCTCTCCAATTTTCATCCCTTTTCTCTTCCCTTCAATCAAGTGGAGGGCCAGGCTTGGTTTCTTTCACTCTCGATGCCCTTTTGGAGGCATACTGCACCTGTAAAAGGGCCCCACAACCAGAAGAAGTTGTGAATGTGTTTGTTCATTTAGGTAAGCAAGGGTTTCTCCCAACTGTCAGCTCTTGCAATTTTCTCTTGAATTTTCTCGCTGATGCTGGCGATGTACGAACCCTGAATAGTCTTTTTGAGCACATGATAGAATTCGGCATAAACCCAGATACCTACTCCTTCACAATTCTGATAAAATCCTTTATAAATGCTAACCAACCCTGTAAGGCAGTTCAAGTTTTACAAGCAATGATCAGAGGAGGGATGCAGGTTAGCCCTTCAGAATTTAACACAGTGATTCACGGATTTTGCAAAGAATCGAAATTAGAAGAGGCTGAGGAGCTTCTACGAACTATGTCTCAGAAAAATGTGCCACCAGATCATTACACGTATTTTCACTTAATTAGTGCCTATTTTGTAAAGGGGAAATTACAAAAAGCTTTGCATCTCTACGTTGAGATGATCTCAAGAGGCATTGGACCCACATCTGTTATTGCTACACATATTCTACAAATCTTCCGCAAACTCGGCATGAACAGTGAGGCAGTAACACATTTCAAGGAACTTAAGGAATCAGGGATGGAGCTAGATAAGGTTTTGTACAGCATAGCCATAGATGTGCATTGTCGGATGGGTTTGATGAGAGAGGCCATGGGGTTGATCCAAGAGATGAGAATTAATGGGCTGGCCCCTGATACAGTCACTTACACCTGCTTGATCGCAGGTTTCTGCCACAAGAGAGAGATTGTCAATGCCCAGAAGACCTTAGCTGAAATGCTCAAGTGGGGCTTGAAGCCTGATTATATCAGTTACAATGTTCTCTTAAGTGGGCTTTGTAGGAATGGTTTGGTCAATGCGGTGTATGACCTTCTAGAAAAAATGTCTGTACAAGGGTTTGAGCCAAGTATAGACACATACTGTTTGGTTATAGAGGGCTTTTGTATAGGAAACCGGGTTGATGACGCTGAAGTGATGTTTAAATCAGTAGAGCAGAGTATTGATGGAATAAATCGGACCCGTGTTTTTAGTTCTATGGTATCAGGCTACTTGTGCCAAGGCTACACGGCACGTGCACATGAACTATTTCTAAGGTTTTCTCAACAAGGTAATCTAATAGATAAAAGGTCGTGTGGTAAGTTAGTAGTTGAGCTCTGTAATGAAGGCAATGTAGGGTCTGCTTGTAATGTGGTTAATGTGATGTTTAGGGAGCACCAGGTAGTACTTGACGAGTTCTCCTATGGGAAATTAATCGCAGCTTTTTGTGAGAGGGGAGACTTAAGTGGGGCCAACTTTTGGTATGAGAATATGATGAAAAATGGAGTTCAGTTGAATGTGTTCATATACACAACTTTGATGAATTCTTATTGCAGGGTGGGGAGAGTAGAAGATGCATGGAAATTGTATTATGAAATGCTATGTGCAGGTGTGCATCCTGATGTGGTATCATTTACTGTTCTTTTGGATAGCTTTTTTAAAGAAAAGACAAAAGTCAAGAGGAAAGAAAAGCTATGGAAAAATCTTAATGAGGGCATGGAAAAATATAAAATCGAGCTTGATGTGATCTGTTACACGGTCTTGATTGATGGACAGTGTAAGATGGGGTATTTGAACCATGCACAGCAGCTGTTTGAAGAAATGCTTAGCAAAAATTTGAGGCCTGATGGGCCTGCATACACTGCTCTGATAAATGGTTATTGTAGCCAGGGCAAAATTGAAAAAGCTCAAGCACTCTTTCAGGAAATGGTTGATTCTGGGCTCAGGCCTGATCCAGTTGCTTTCTCAGTTCTGGACAAAGTAGAGAGATGCAGAGAGGTAATTTTTTTTATATTTCTATTATTATTTTAAGCCCTGAAAAAGAAAGGAACCAAGAAAAAATAATGAGTAAATGTATAATTTTTTGTTCAGACTGATGTTGAATTCAGTATGTATCAGTTACTAAAATCGGATATTAATGTTTGTTTTGGATCTTGCAGAATTGCTACAAAGGATTTTAAGTGCTCAAATGCTCATTGATTCAAGAAACCCCTCGATGCTTGGTGGATGATGGTGTAACATACCCTCGTTACTTGGTGTGAGAGAACATATTTTCATTGGAAGGTTTACTTGGTCTCATACTTTCTTTTACTTGAAGATTTAATAAAATAAATTTGTCATTGCACTCTTTGCACCTGTGCTTGTAGAATGCATGTGGACTGTTTGTGGAAATGAAACGTGTTGGTATAAAGCCTGATGTGGTGGTTTATAGTGTTCTTATAGATGGTCATTTCAACAAAGTTTTCGAAACCTGCTGGTCAGAAATAGCCAGGGAAAGGAGAAATTTTGAGATATGGGTTAAGTCTGAAAAGCTGATTGAGCGCATGCTGGAGGATGGGATTGAACCTGATGTGGCATGTTACACTGTCGTGATTTATGGGATGTGTAAGATGGAACATTTGCATCGTGCACAAGAGTTATTTGATAAATTGCTGGAGAACGGCTTGAAGCCTCATGTGCCGGTATACACGGCTCTAATAAATGGGTATTGTAGGCGAGGCAAAATTGAATAGGCTCAGAATCTCTTCCAGAAAATGGTTGATTCTGGCCTCAGGCCAGATCCGCTTGCTCAGTTAGTCATGGATAAAGGATTGCTTCGTTATAGTGAGATGAAAAAGGGTAATGATGGTTATTATATTTTAAATTTATTTGTTTATTTTTGAAGACTCAGTTAGGCGGTAGTAAGGGAGGAAAAATGGAAAGGAAGTACCTCAATGAAGAAAAAAAAATGTACAACTTGAGATCAGACCAGCTGTGCACCAAATCATGTATTTATTTACAAAGCTTAGCTTTGTTTTCAATCTTGCAGAGTCGACGGAATGCCTTAAAAACTACTGAATTGCTAATTGTCTCAAGGTGATTCAATTGGATATCACAGCAAATCTGATTAATGGAGGCTGGGACTGATTCTTCTTGTTAAAAGGTTTGTGTTTATTTTTATTTAATATATATATATTTTTAGTTTAATATATATTCTTGTTAAAAGGTTTGTGAATGTATGCTTAATTTGTCATTTTTCTTTGGAATTATTTCTCACTATTTAATTCTAGTAGGTTGTTTACCGGCTCAAGCAACAAATTTGCATTCATGCAGCACACTCCACACCTTGCAAGCAGTTAAATTTTTTGGTAACAATTTGACTTGTCCTTATCTTTGTGTTTTACTTAAAGATCGTGTTCCTGAGGCAGTAACTCATCATTAAAGTGTTTTACTTGTGTCGTTAGCTGAAGAGATACCTTTTCTGCTTGATACTTTGTTGATCTTGCAGTTGTCTTTGAAAAAAGTCAGAGGCCCACTTTTCATCGAAGAGTTTACTAAAACGAACCTATTTATATTTGTTCAAATTCTACTCCTTTCATGTTTATATTATTAGTAAACTTTCCTTTTTTATTCCAGATGTGTGGCCAAGAGAAGTCTGTATGAAATGAATAATGAGACAAGCTGAATAAAAGCATTTGATCAAGATTGACTGTTATTATGTTTTGGAGGGGGGGGGGGGGGCGCGCAAATCCGGGTTGAGATTCGCAAGGACGGTTTTGATTCACGGGTAAGTTTAGATTCGTGCGGATCTAAGCTTGGCGGCACGAATCTCAATAAGGATCGGAGGGGTATACCCTCTACTCCCTATGATAACCCACTTCTTTTCTTTTAATCACTTTTGGGTTGTATTTATGTATATAATTTGTCACAGTTTGGTATATCCCTTGTACTTGATATGTGGAGAAGTGACATTTCATATTTTTTGCGTAAAAAAATTATACAAATTTCTTTCCTTGAATGCTTACAGAATTGGTCTCTTTTAGTTGGTTGTTATGATGCTCCTCAGATCATATGACATTGTTCACTGATTGCACATTTCTTTATAGTAAAAGAGAATTAACGAAAAAAATAGATTAGTTTTGAGTAATTACGTTGAAAAATTTATCATCTTTGTTGGTTGTTATGACGAAGTGAAGAATTGGTAGAGAGGGTTTGGTACATTTTCATTATTCTTTATTTTTTTTTCTTCTATTAGCTACTTGTCGGTTCATGTTTCCAAAAAAGAGCGAAGCATTCGGGTGTATCGTCTATGTTTATGCTAAGTTTGAACCTTTTTGCCAACAACTTGCTCTACTTTTACAACTTGATAAATGAATGCTACAAATAATAAAATTCTGTTGCACATCCAACTCGATTACTTGCTTCATTGCTTCCGCCACACAATGTCCCAATACCTATTTTTTTAATCTCCAATACTTGCTTGTCTGTGCCGAGTTGTGAGTAGATCCCATACTCTTTGATTTGATAATTGATGGGCTTGCATTAAGATGCGTGCACTCCGCTTTAAAATTCATATATGACGTGTGAATCAAAAGAGAAATATTGTGTTATGTTAGCTTACACCTGAGAGTAGGTCCGATGCCCATCGGACCTACTCTGGTTCGATGGATTTAATCACCGTCAATTTGATTTAAGATTCGTGCGAAACGCTTTAAACTTCGTGCGCGTCTGTTTCAATTTTCGTGCGCTTTAAACTTCGTGAGGTCTGAGGTGATAGATACGAATTGAGGGAGCCCTTCTGTTCTCCGTCCCGAGTCGACGATGGCTTTATGAGCTCATCTAAACCATCCAATTGTCAAAACTCAAAACTCAAAAGACAGACAACCGCCTCTCTCTCTCTCTCTCGCTAAAGAAACTGCTATTAAATCTTGAAAACGAAATAACGCCGACTCCGACCTCCGACCTCCGACCATCTTCACCCACAATACCACATCTCTCTCTCTCCTCAGTTCGCAACTGCTCCCTCCATGGATCCATCGCAAATCCCTAACCACCATCCTTTCCACAACCCTAGACCGCGCTCTAATTGGAAAAAGAACAAATCCAATAAGCACTCAGGCATGCCCATGGCCATGGCCCCTCCGCCTCCCGATGGATCCTACTCCTACTATCCCCCATCGCTCCACGACCTTCAGATCCAAAACCACCTCAAATCTCGCCGATTCTACAAGAAGAAATACCCTAACCCTAGATTCGCGCCTTACGCGCCTCGCAACACTACCTCCTTTATAATTCGTGCTAAGAAATCAGGCGGGATCGCATCTCTCATCTCGCCATCTCCAGCCACGCCAGCTATTTTACCCACTCCCACTTTTTCACCTACTCGTGAGCGTTTGGTTGATATGGCAAAGGAGGAATGGGGGGTTGATGGGTATGGGTCCATGAGCGGCCTTATTCGCTTGAGAACTCCAAAAGAAGCTGACGATGAGGTAGATGGATCGAGTGATTCAAGTGAGAGTGACGTTGAAGAGCATGTGGAGGTGGAGAGGAGGCTGGATCATGACCTCAGCAGGTTCGAAATGATTTATCCTGCGGGGACTGATGAGGTACCACATGGTGAAGGTGACCAAGCTGAGGCACGAGTGGCCAGGCTAGAAGAGGAGAACTTGACTTTGAGAGAGAGACTGTTTTTGGTGGAAACAGAGATGGGAGAGATTAGGAAACGGCTAGAAGATCTTGAGAAAAGGTTTGGAAGGGGGAATGGTGTGGATGGTAGTAATGGAGTTGAGGAGATTCTGAGTGGAGGGGATGTGGATGGAAGATATGAAGGGGAAGAGAATGTTAACTGCAAGGATGTCAATGGAATTAATGGAGAGGAAGGGAATGTGAATAGAGGGGATGCCAATGGAGATAATGTTGAGGAAGGGAATGTGAACCCAGATGATATCAATGGAGGTAAAGGAGTGGAAGATATTGGGAATCGAGAGAATGCCAGCGGAGATAATGGAATGGATTTGAGCCCGGTGAGAAGTGCTGGGACTCCTGAGCAAGTTTGAGTTTACTAGCATAGTAAGTCTGACCGACAGTTACATTTTTTGCCCTTAGAAAAATTGTAATGCGTAGAGAAATGAAGTCTAGAAAGGTTAAGTATGGCTTCCATATGAAATAATGACTTTCGTATCAAGTAGCTATTAGAATTGTAAATGCCTATGGTTCTCTTTTGTCTTGTTGGCATGTAGTTGTCAATTGGTAAATTTCATTTTCTACGTAACTCAAGATCTTGCAAAGTTCTTTGTAACAGGTTGAGGGGTAAATGAGAACATGAATATGCAAAGTCATTAGTTTGCACTTCTTCATATACATTAGATCATTAAAAATCTTTTGGTGTATATATATTTCTCTATTGCATGTTAAGAATTATTTCCTTTTTTTTGGAACAGTGTTGAATGTTAGATGGATTTGATGGTATGAAAAATGCTTTTGTTTCGTAGTTAGATACTAAGATGATTTGTGAACATATTTTGCAATTCGAAAGTCCTGCGTGTTGCTATAAATTTTCATTCAAAGTTCTTGCTGCACACACAATATTGATAATTGAAATACTTACATTTCTGTATGTCTAACTGTTGCTGTAACATACATCTATAAATGCATGTGTGTAAATTTGGAACAAATGTGAAATTTAGAGTCTTGTGTGAAATTATGTACAAGAATGTATCTTTAAAAGTGTTGCAGTTGTAAATAAACTTTAAATGACCCAAGTTACAATTTCTATAGTTTGTCTGTTGCTTCCCTATAAAGCGGAACGCATTTTTTAATTTTGTTTGTTTGTTTGAAATCAAGAATATTGTTCTAGAAACAGAAAGACCCTTGACCTAAAAAAAGCTAGTCAAATTTGATTACCAACAGGCCATGCTGCAGAGACCTATTCAAGGCATAAATTCGTACAACATAGTATGCATAAAGCCATAAATGCTTTCTTGTGTTTACCTATTTTAAAATAATCATGCTGTTAGGCCTACTGGTGAACTCTATTCATATACGCGTAATGGCTGGATGCAAAGACATACCTACCTTAAAATAGAAGCTCAATTGTAGGAATATATCACTTTCTGACTGATTATGCATGTTAAACCACTTGTACCTTCAGCTAACTCACAGTGGTGCAAACTGACATCATATAATCTAAAGATGTTCCTCACTGTACCTTTAGCTATCGTTTTACCTTTTTAATAACATGCATGCATGGTCTTTCATTCTGACTTACCACTGTTGTTTCCCCAAGAGTTCTACTGTCAATAAATCCAAGATTGAAGAGGAGATGTGAGTCAGATTACTGTGTTTCAGTACTCATGATCAATTTCCTGTGCCAGAATTATACCTGCATAAAAGTTTCTTGTTGTAAGAAACAGTAGACTTGGAAAGGATAGTAACAAAATGACCGCATTGGAGTTATCTAGAGGGGTTATGCAGTCACACCAAGTATTATGTTGTTCACCATTGTCTTGCATAGACAAGGTTAAAGCCATTCTTCTTTCTGATATGAATTTGCCTTTTTTTGAGGGTATGGATGCAAAGATGTCCTTTCTATCTAGGTAGCTGGATTGCGGTCTTTGTTGTGGCTGGATCATGTCAGTTCCACCGATGATCTGAATACTGTAGTTTGACCGGATAGAACTGGGCACCAGTTCCAATACCTATTAGATTATTGGTGTAATTTCATGCTTAACTGTCAGATGTCAGGAATAATAAGAATAATAATAAGAATAAAATGGAATAGTCATGGTATGCATTTGAGAAGAACTGTGCATGACTTGTTATTTTGTACTACATTTGTGGTGCTGATACTCTCTTCTAATCTGCAATGTAAAATTTACAGGGGCGATCTTGTTGGTGCCAGTACTGCATCTAATGGTGTGGTAGAGCCACATATGATACGGCACAATCTAAATCCATAAACCTCAATTGCATAATTTTATGGCCTGGATGAGCTGTATCCTGTATGATCGTGGCATTGGTCATCATTGGAGAATTTTCTTCCATTACTGTTACCAATCAGACCCCTCTATTGAGTCTGGAACTGTTAGTATTAGTATTGCTACAGTCATGCTATGCCAGTTAAAGAGAGAAGCACTAAGCGAGTACAATAAGGAGAATGTTTGAAATTGCTGAAAGAGTGTCTCATTACTAGAACAGTTAGCAAAAATTCCATTACTGTTACCAATCAGACCCCTCTATTCATCTTTGTTGATTGATTTTTTTTTTTTTTTTTTGTTTCCAATTTCTCTGCAATTTAGTAAGAAGGAAGGAAGGAAGGAAGGAAGAAAGAGGAAGAATGGAGACTGGAGAGAGAGAGAGAGGATAGATGTACAGGAGAATAGAAAGGAAGATGAGTCCGCATCTTATGCATTAACGCATTGTTTGAGTTTAATTTCGGACCGTCTGATCATTATTCGAACCAATCTGGCCCCTTTAAAATTCATGCTAATATAGAGAAAGGATGAGATCTAAACTCAGACGGTGTTTTAATGCTGAAGATATGAATTCAGGGGAAATTAGAGACGAATTTGTTATTTTATTTTTCTCATTTTATGACAAGAGTATAATGGTGATGATTATTCAATTTGATTCATGATAATGATCTGTTTAATGTAGTTAATGGAGAAAAATAAAAATAAAAAGTAAAATTTAAATGGATAAATAACAATTTTTGTAAATTTGATTGATAAATATCTGATGACGAAAGTTTTAATGCCGTGATTTTTATTAAGAGTAAGGCTAGGAAGCTACCGGTAGTTAAGACATCTATTTGCTACCCCTTTTTTCAACGTTGGATTAGCTTTGAAATTCGTGCTGCCGAAAGAAGATGAAAAAAATAACGGCAGCACGAATTTCAAAGCTAATCCAACGTTGAAAAAAGGGGTAGCAAATAGATGTCTTAACTACCGGTAGCTTCCTAGCCTTACTCTTTTATTAATATTCAAAGTTTTAGAAAATATTAATTATACCTAACTTAGCTAGGTATTTTTAAAAATGTCCAAACCGGCTATTTAATGGCCGGTCCACTTTTTTTCTCAACCGGCCATTAAATGGCAGGTTCTCAAACTTTTTTTTTTTTTTGCTGTTTAACTGATTTTTATTAGCATACAATTAAATGGTCATTAAATCAAATAATTTTTTAACTGTTTAAATAGTCATTAAATGGTCATTAATACATGCGTACGTGCAATCTACAAATTAAGCAAAACCAAACAATTTATTATATTAAAAAAAATGAACAAGGCAGGGAGGCATGGAGGCAATTAGGACCAATGTTGTTAAATGCGGTTTTGTTCATGCATGCGGAAAGTCATTGCATACCGCATATGCGGTATGCGGCCGCATATGCAGATTTTCATGCAGACTTACATATGCAAATTTTAAAATGAGAATTCAGATGTATATTCATATGTGTATATTTTATACTACATATGTAGTATATGAGAAACTTCACTTAAACATATATATATATATATATATATATATATATATAATTTATATATAGCTCCTCATATGTAGTATTTATATTCATATGAAAATCCAGCCAGCGCATGTTTACAAGTATAATAAATAAATACTCAACAGTTGCTTTAATTCGAAAATAACTAGTAGGCTATAAATGCAGCTACTTTAATTCGAAGTCTTTTATAGCCAATAGCCAATAATTGATCATAAATTCAGCTGCTTAAATCATTCGGCCCAAATTAGTAATAAAATAATACAAACACTGAATTCACGTGAATTTCACCCAAAGCGTCCGTCTGACGTCTGGAGTAACCGGTATAATAGCACTTCTTTAGTCCCAACCCTTAAAAATAAAAGAAGCTTCATGGACTATGGGAAGCTTCACTTAACTGGACTTGTGTCCGGATGAGTATAAAGAATTGGGTCCGGGTTTTACTGCATATCCGATTTTTTTTTTATTAATAAATGTTTGATCATAACTTGAATTTTTTTTAATTAATTAAAATAAACATTCGTATGTATTGCATGATATAATGCAGTATGTATGCGGTCTGTATGGACTGCATATGTGGTTGTATATGCAAAACCGCATATATGAGACTGCATGAAGTTTCGACTGCATAAGCATATGCGGCCGCATATGCAGTTCATGCAGCCGTAGTTAACAACACTGATTAGGACTATAATCACTGACGCCTGTCCGGCCGCAAATCGCGCTAACAAATTTATTATCTCAATTAACATCCCAACAACCAAATTTGAAATTCCAATGGCAGGCAGGCAGCAAAGGCCAAAGCTCTGTCTCTCCAGTCTCCATTGCTCATCCGACGCATCCCCAAATTAATTAATTAATTATATTTTATTTTTTCAATTTCGTTATTTATTTATTCTTTAACATTAATTTTCTAATCGTATATATTACTTTCGACAAAATTAATAACGTTAATTTTTGTTTGCATATTGTTGCGTCAAACCTATTAATATTTGACAAATGCATAGCGCGGATTATTAAATACAAAATTATGTCAATTGTGACCTTTTCATTTTTAACATAAATTTCGCAGGACATCTTAATTAATTTGTGGTGCACCGTGCATGTATTAACTGACATTTTTATTAATATCCAAAGTTAATTACAAATTAATAAATATATCCATAACTCCTGGGTTTTTCGAAAAATGCCCAAACCGGCCAAAATCTGGCCGGTTTTTTTTTTTTTTTTTTTTGAGACACTATGAAGAGTAAGATAATGAAATCTAACACTAAAGATTCGAATTTTTTGTTTAAATTATTTGTTAGATTACTTCTTTTGATGTATAATTAGCATATTTATACTAAAATACTCTAAATTACTTGAAATTATGTTGAATTACACTATATTATATTAAATTACTCTAAATTATGTTAAATTACTCTAAAATATGGTACATTCCGGTAATTTCAAACGGCCATAAAATGTCGCTCGAGTGTCCGATTTCAACATAATTTAGAGTAATTTAACATGGATGATATCTTTACTCAAGTAATTTCAAACGGCCATAAAATGTCGTTTGTCGTTTTTCGTTGTCGTTTGAATATGGATGATATCTTTACTGAGAAGACGAAAAACGACAACGAAACTTCAAACGGCCATAAAATGTCGCTCGAGTGTCCGATTTCAACAAATGACCACTTTTCGGAAAGCTTACGAAAATACGCATGCGTCAGTGCCCATGATGCCGGTTTTCAAAATTCAAAATTGCCAAAAAATAAAGGGAAGAGCCTCAAAACTTGAGTTGAAGTTTCCGATTAAGATTTTCATTTCTATTATTCAATCTAAGTAGCTCAGTAAATTAGTTATATAGTGAACTTATAGAATACTAATTTTTACTATTTTTAGAATTTTTTTACTATTTTTTATGATTTATGAAAGATGGCACAAAATCGGCCTAATTTAGCCTAATTTTGCGTAGTTTAGCGTAATTTACCGTATTTCATTATAATTAGCGAAATTAGTGTAATTTAGCGTAATTCAACATAAGTTAGCGTAATTTAATGTAATATAGTGTAATTCAAAAGAAGTAATATAGTGTATTTTAGTATAAATAATTTAACATAATTTAGCGTAATTCAACATAATTTCAAGTAATATAGTGTATTTTAGTATAAATATGCTAATTATAAATCAAAAGAAGTAATCTAACAAATAATTTAAACAAAAAATTCGAATTTTCAGTGTTAGATTTCATTATCTTGCTCTTCATAGTGTCTTTAAAAAAAAAAGGAAAAAAAAGGAAGAAACCTGTCAGATTCTGGCAGGTTTGGGCATTTTTCGAAAAACCCAGGGATTATGGGTATATTTATTAATTTTTAATTAACTTTGGATATTAATAAAAATATCGGATGTATTAATGACCATTTAAATAACAAAAAAACTATTTGATTTAATGACCTAATAAAGACCATTTAAACATAAAAAATAATTTGAGAATGGCCGGTTGAGAAAAAAAATGGACCGACCATTAAATGACCGATTTGGACATTTTTAAAAATACCCAGCTAAGCTGGGTATAATTAATATTTTCTAATTAACTTTGGATATTAATAAAAATAATGGGTTTTAATGGGTATAAAAATAATTTTCTCGCAATTTAACAGTTTAAATTATGATATTAATTTTCTCGTAATTTCGGATCCGCCGCCAGATTTTTTCTGTAAGAGACGGGAGAAGAGAGGATAGCACCACCAGGCCCCCATAGAGGCATAGACAGAGCCCGAGAGTTTCCGACTCGAACCCTAATTATTGATCCCTCCTTGCGCGTCTTGCTATCGTCGTCTTCGCTGAAACCCTAATTCCTCTTCCCGCTAAACCCTACCCTTTTCTTCCTCCAGCAGCCAGGAGAGCTCACTAGTGACCGACCCAGGAGGAGCAAAAACCATCCACGCCTCGTTCCTTTCTTTCTTTCTTTCTTTCTTTCTTTCATTATGGCTCTCTCCGACCGAGACACTCACACCCGCCACAGAAGAGATCGAGAGAAAGATAGGAGGAGAAGGGATTCGGGTTCAGAGTCGGATGTTGAACCTGAGGGGAAATCTCGCCATACAAAAGAGAGAGAAAAAGAGACAAGGCCAAGGGATCTGGATTCGGCTTCCGCTTCGGATTCAGAACCCAATGGCAAATCTCGCCACCAGAGAGATAAAGAGAAGGAGAAAAGAAGGGATCCAAATTTAGCTTCAGGTTCAGATCCGGAAGCCAACGGGAAATCTCGCCACAGAAGAGATAAGGAGAAAGAGAGGAGAAGGGATAGAGATTCGGGTTCAGGTTCAGAGTCTGATTTAGACACCAAGAGGAATTCTCACCATGGAAGGGACAAGAGAAGAGAATCAAACGGGAAAGATAGAGACATAGAAAAAGAAGCTGAGTCTGAGACAGATTCTGACAGGAAATCACGCAAGAGGAGAGATAGAGATTCAAAAAGAAATGAAAGAGAAAAAGAAAGAGAACCAGAGAGACATAGGGAGAGAAAAAGAGACAGAGACAGAGATAGAGAAAGAGAAAGGGAGAGGGACAGAGAAACGGAGAGAAGAAGGCGTCACAGAGACCGGGAAAATAGCCCAAGGCGTAGAGACTATGAAAGGTAAATGTATAAATTTGTTTATTTCTAGTTAACACAAATTCAGAATATTCATGATGAATATGATATTAATCTTAGGATGTATTAAATGGTTCAATAGTGGACAGACCTACCTTGTTGCTATTTAGTTGGTTAGCTCAGCAAAGAAAAAGTTGTTCCATAAGAGTAGAAAATGGTTTGTTATATTAGAGTAGAAAATGATTTGTGCCATGAGAACCAAAGCACCCCAATCCCAGATAACCATTTTCTCATCAAATAATGTGTCTAAATACCTTTCTATAGTTCTTGAGATAATACCAGTTCAATTCAACAATGCTGTTTTTACATCTATGCTGTACCCTTTATTTGATTCAGGAATACAAGTTGTTTCTACATTATTGAATGCTTACTCATATCCATATATTATATTGTCCATCTCAAAAACTCTCCTTTGGTCATGGCAGGGACTCTGACAGAAACAAACGAAAAGAAAGGGAACAACAAGCTGAAGAAATCCTGTCACCGCCACCCCCTCCCCCGCCGATTCCCGAGGCAATACCAGCTGCTCTCACTGGCAGGACTGGTGGCATCTACATCCCACCCCACCGCATGGCACAAATGATGCGTGATGTTGATGACAAATCAAGCGAGCCCTACCAGCGGCTCAGCTGGGATGCTCTGAGAAAGAGCATCAACGGTCTGGTCAACAAGGTCAATGCCACCAACATCAAGAACATCATACCAGAGCTCTTCGCAGAGAACCTTATCAGGGGACGAGGGCTGTTTTGCAGATCCTGCATGAAGTCCCAGCTTGCATCTCCAGGTTTTACCGATGTCTTCTCAGCGCTTGTGGCAGTGGTGAATACCAAATTTCCTGAAGTGGGAAAGCTGTTGCTTACCAGGATTGTTCTGCAGCTGAAGAGGGCCTACAAGAGAAATGATAAGGTAAGCAATTTAATTACATTTATTACTGTCGTTTACCTTCTGGGGAGATTATTGTATGAATTCTAAATGTGTTTTTCATCATCCCTCGTGTTTTGTACATTGTTTGACTTAGTGGCTGTTACGATTAGTTTGTTAGTAATGAAATGCATATTCTTTTTTCCTTTTGTTTCTATTATTGTATAAGCGACGTCTTTAATCGTAGCAATAAGATTTATGCATGCCTAGTTGGTCTATGATTGATTACTTATGTATTTTTTAATTAAAATTCATGAAGCCTCAACTCTTGGCTGCGACAAAGTTCATAGCACACTTGGTGAACCAGCTGGTGGCACATGAGATCATTGCACTTGAGCTTCTAACCGTGCTCTTGGAAAATCCAACTGATGATAGTGTTGAGGTAGATTGTTTGAAACCCATTCTTTTTGTCTGAATATAATTTTAAAACAATAATTGATCCGAAGAAGTGGTACCATTCTCATTCAACGTGGGTATGGTAAGGCTTGGACTAGTTTGGTTTCAACAACAAACATGTTCAAACTAGTTTGGTAGATAGTCCTTAATATTAGATGGGCCCTGATAAGGCCATAATGTAATAGCATATCTGATTTTGTTAATATTCAGGTAGCAGTGGGTTTTGTGAAGGAATGCGGAGCGTTGCTTCAAGACATCACTCCTCTTGGCCTTCATGGTGAGACTTTGAATTCCAAAATAAAATTTTGTTAGCTTGTGTTTCTGAATCAATGAATATGTTTTGGGAACTTCGTACAACACCAGTAAATTTTTCTCTGGCTTTCAAATTTAGATTATGTCGTTTGTATTAGGTGGTGTCTCTTATGGGACTCGTAAGTTGTAACATTGTGATCCACGAAGAAAAATGCTAAAAGAAATACTGAGAACTTTACTTCCTTTCCAAACAATGTAGTTGCATTAAATTGGTTTGGTTTTGGTTAATATTGGAGGTGTTTTTGAGAGGTATTTACTTCCTTCTCTTATTGTAGGTGTTTTTGAGAGGTTTCGTGGCATCTTGCACGAGGGAGAAATCGACAAGCGTGTTCAGTTCCTAATTGAAGGCCTTTTTGCAATCAGAAAGGCTAAGTTTCAGGTACTGTCAAACATTTTGTAACCTTTAACTTCTGATTTTTATTTCTATACTAGATTGTCTGATTTTTATTCTGGAACACATCATGCTTTCTTATTGGTATGATCTCCTGTTTGCCGTGTCTCATATTGTCTTCTCTCAAGGATTCGTGCAAGAATTGGAGGCCTAATTTAGGCAATAAACATCAAAGGTGACCAAATTACTGTACTTGTTCAAAGGAAGAGCGAAAGATATGAGGCTAACCAATAGTTATTGAAGGAGATTGACTTGTATCCTGTTTTTTTTTTGTGTTTTCAATCTAAAAGTCAATTTTGCGGGTCTAGTATGGTGTAGTATATACAACTACCTGTCATCATATATATATATATATATTAGATTATTATTTTTTAATTAAAACTCAGAAAGATGCCTTGTGGTGCTGTTGTCTTGAACATGCAGGGGTTTCCAGCTATTCGTCCAGATCTTGATCTTGTAGAACAGGAGGACCAGATCACACATGAGATATCACTTGATGATGAAGACTTGGATCCTGAGACTAACCTTGGTAATATAATAATTTTATTTCTTGTTTTAGTGTATGTAATTGTACAGTTTCACACCCCCCAATCTAATTGAGGTCACTTTATTTTTTACTACAACAATTGCTTAATTGTACTGCGGTATTGGTGATCAAGTAGTATGCCAGGGCCAAGTTCTCCACTAAATCAAGGGTTTTTTTAGAACAACGAAATGGAAGGCTAAAATAATGTTGTCTGACATAATATTATTTTTCTGTTCACTTAATATTATGTAATTTTTTACTGCAGATGTGTTCAAGGCAAACCCGAATTACCCGGAGGACGAGAAAGCTTACGAAAACCTGAAGAGGAGTATTCTTGGTGACGAGTCATCAGAAGACGAGGCAGGGTCAGATGAAGATGGTGATGAGGATGATGATGATGATGAGGAGACTGACGAGGACGACGAAGAAGAAGAGAGGATGAAGATTAAAGATGAGACTGAGACCAATCTCGTCAATCTCAGAAGAACAATTTATTTGACTATCATGTCGAGTGTTGATTTTGAGGAGGCAGGACACAAGCTTTTGAAGATCAAGCTTGAGCCTGGGCAGGAGGTAAGAGATCTCTCCTTTGATTTAATATTTTGGAATTTGCTTTTGGTAGTTTTTTTGTGCCCATCTGTATTCTTAGATATTATTAGATATAATCGAGTCTTCTTATCTCCAAAATAAGGAAATATCCACATATTTTTTAAGGAAGGTACAAACTAAGCATAGGAGGCAGTTTACACTTCTGAGGGTACTGGATATGGTTATTTGATGTTCGCCATGTCTTGGAGTAGAACTAGGGTGTTCTTAAGTTCACCAAGTCACTTTATGAACTCAACTCTAAAGCCTATCAGATTGGCTTCAAATGACGAATCCGAACCGTTGAAATCCATCTACCTTACGAGTGATGCATCCACATGCGAAAATTTTAAACTTTCGAATTAGTTTAATATAAAGTCAAGCGGTCAAAATTAGAAGGTTTATACATTAATTTTAGTGCATTCATTTATATAATGTTTTTTTACCACTTGAGTCGATACAAAATTAATTTGAAAATTTAAAATTTTGCACATGTAGATTCATCACTCGTAACGTAGATGGGTTTCAATGGTTCTGATTCATCAATTGAAACCAATCCAATAGGTTTTAGATTTGAGTTAACAAAGATGCTTGATGAACTTGAGAACACCCTAGTTCTACTCGGATAACTTGGATTTTATGTTACAAAAATAGCAAGTATTGTCCCTTCCCTTCTGTCTAGTTTTGGAACCGTGGTTTAATTTATGTTCTTACTGAATCTTCTTGTCTGGTGAGCACCGCTACTGGTATACTTTAAAACCTTGTCATGCTTACTACACATGATAACTAATGAAATAAGAAAGAGTGAGTCTATGGTACTATGCATAGCACCGATTAGTCTGTACTACGGAGTTATATTTTCATTTTGAAAATTCTAATGGTCGATCCGAACCGTTCAACGTTATCTCCACATGAATAATTACTTGTAGACTAAATTTTATATTTTTTTGAATTTTTTTACTATATTTTAAGATAGGTAGAAAATCACTTGATCTGAAAATTCTGGACCATCCAAAAACAGTGATTTTCTACCTATTTAAAAAAACAGTAAACAAATTCTAAAAAGTAAAAAATTTAGCCCACAAGTATATTCTCATATGGAAATCATGTTTAACGGTTTGGATCGACCGTTAGAATTTTGAAAACGAAAATATTAATCCGTAGTACGGACCAATCCGTGCTATGCATAGTATCATAGACTCACTCAATAAGAAATAAAAGAACCTTACCGTATGTTGCATTTTTTACTTTAAAATGACAGATGGAGCTGTGTATCATGATGCTTGAGTGCTGCAGCCAGGAGAGAACATACCTGCGTTACTACGGGCTCCTGGGACAGCGGTTCTGTATGATAAACAAAGTCCATCAAGAGAACTTTGAAAAGTGCTTCGTGCAGCAGTATTCCATGATTCACCGGCTGGAAACAAACAAGCTGCGAAATGTGGCCAAGTTCTTTGCTCATTTGTTGGGAACAGATGCTCTCCCCTGGCATGTGCTTGCTTACATTCGCCTTACAGAAGAGGATACCACGTCATCCTCTAGAATCTTTATCAAGATTCTTTTCCAGGTATATGCTCAGTCTGCTAGATTTCATAATGTTGTTTACTGTCAGTCCTCGTGGTTTTGACTAATACAAGTATAGACAATTTCCCTATTTTCTCCTTCCAGTTTGATTGTGGTTGTTTGTTGTTCTTATATCAAGGTTCGCCACTAATCAGGGCTGTATACTCTTCAATGGATTCCTCAAAACTAGAATTAAGACGAAATTTCACTAGTGTTTGATTGCCATAACCCATATTTCAGAAGCAGCCAAGGGTAATCTTGGAATAATCATGCCTTGTTTTATTTCTTACAGGAATTGTCAGAGCATTTGGGCATACGGCTTCTGAATGAGCGACTGAATGACCCCACAATGCAGGAATCATTTGATTCGATCTTCCCAAAAGATAACCCCAAGAATACACGGTTCGCCATCAATTTCTTCACATCCATTGGTTTGGGAGGCATCACTGAGAGCCTGAGAGAGTATCTCAAGAACATGCCCCGGCTCATAATGCAGCAGAAGCCTGCATCTGATTCGGAGGATGAGTCCGGGTCAAGTTCGGATGACTCTAGTGGGTCTAACTCAAGTTCTGGATCAGAGTCAGAGTCAGAGAGTGAGAGTGATAGTGAGAGTGAACGGAAGAGCAAGAAGAGAAGGAAGAAGAATTAGGAACAAGGATTCAGGTCGTATAGACAACTTAATGCATGCCATGGGTTAAAAAGGTAATGAGACTTGTGGATTGATTTCAGAACAGACTATCTTGTAATGAAAGGTTGTTTATGTACTGTTCAAGGTCAACCATCTCGGCCTTCTGTTATGTATGGTATGACAGCTGATTAAATCTTTTATTATGTAGCCATTTAAGCCACAGAACTCCTCAGATGAAATCTAGAAGGACAAAAATTTGGCATTTCATTACCGGCTGAACTGAAACTGCCCTTGGTAGTATATGCATTTATTATGTATACTAGTATCTAAACCGAAAACTGCTATGCATGGTGTGGTGGATTAGTCCCTTTTTTATTGGTTTCCTTTCTGGTGTGTGCAGCTTATTGAAGATCATGGTAAGAAGGTGGATGCTCTGCGATATAGTGTTTTATGGCCTCTACTGCCTTGTGTATTATCTCAGCATCACTAGTCTTTTTTTGGATGAGTCAGAGAGACTAGAAGTTAAATTTAATTTGTTATTTTAAGTTCCACAGTTGACCTTGTGGGGATTGTAAATAGTATTGGAGTAATAGTCTGAAGTTGACTGTTATCTAGGGAGTTGCACAAATTTTACCACCTCTTTCAATTAATTTTTCCTTTTCCCAGTTGGATGTTGCTTGGGTTGTGGAAAATGATGTATCTATCACTGTAAGCTTTTAGGTAAGTTGAATCAACCTGTACTGGTTTTGATAACCAAATTTGTTAGAATTGGTGCTTGCTACAAGATGTATCGAACTTTTTTTTTAACATTGTAGTATTAAATGCTAGTAAAATAAAAAATGGAACATGTGTTCATTAAATGATGTCCATCCTTGATAAGATCGCTGCAAAAGTTATATTACCAATTACTAGCATTCTTTCTCACTGTAAAAAGCTTCCAGCTGGTTCATTTTTTCATCTATAATTAAGCACGCTTGCCAAATGGTTCCTAAATTGAAAAATTGCAGAACAGCCCCTGCTTCACGTGAAAGTAAAATCCCACCATAGTTTATATTTAACATTGCAAATACTGATGTAATCATGTAAAAATATCCTTGGTGCAGTTCTCCATGTAATTTTTTTCGTCTTCTGTTTCCTTGCACAGTTATGCATAAAGCAAACAAAAAAATAAAATAAAAATAAATAAAATAGAAGTAAAAGAAGGAACTGATCCAAGGACTCTGCGACAGTTTGACACCCAACTCGAGTATTCGAAATGAGATTCATTTTCGGCCTTGCTCTTATATTTTTGGGAGTCAAATACCTGGGCAACCAGTAAATACAGTGCTATGCTGGGTGGGCCACGGTAAGTTGCTCTGACTGAGATACAAAATGATTCTAATTGCTTCTTAGATGGCTCATGGGCAGATAGTTGGAGCGGGGGAATTGGGGTTGTGGTGTGGCACAAAGAAGAGATAGATGATTTTATACAAATCAAAGGCAGTGAAAGGTTTATAAGAGTCGGTACAGATTGTAATAGGGCTGGGGATTGAGGTCTGCTCATTTCACTCTGATTCTTGGGAACTGGTCAACATTTGCTCGAGTTCACAGGCTCACAGCCGCCTATAAATGCAGAATGGACAGCGTTTGAGGAAATCCTTGCAAGTTTGGTATTTGATGCAGGATTACAAATCTTTCTTGTGTTTTCATAAACAGAGAAGCCAGAATGATATGGCGGATAATTTGGTCACACCTTCCCTTGTTTTATTTCCTAAGGTAGATGGGGAATATTGGACGACAGTGCTAATGTAATATGGTCGATTTGGAGGGTAGAAACGCAAGGGCCTATTCAGGAGATCCACCAACCTATGAAAAATTCAAGTTCTATATGTCCCAGATCTCAAAGGAAACGTTACTGGCATCAACCTTGGGGAAGAATGGTCAAACTGGAGAATCTTGATGCAAAATAGGAACTTCAGTTGCGAATTGATACCAAGGAACCAAAATGATTTGCCAGATTATTTGGCAAAGAAAGGGAAGCTTCAAAACTGGAATTATGAGGGGTGCACTTTTCTACTTTTCAGGGATTAGAATGAATATGTAATGCGGTCCTGGTAAATTTTCATGGGTTCTGGTAATTTTCAGGGATTATGATAAATTTTCAGGGGTTCTGGTAAAATTTCAGGGGATCTGGTATAATTCGGGGATTCTGGTAAATTAGCTTAAATGCTTAGATATGTACCCCACTGTGTGCCTACGGGCATCTGATAACAAAAAAAAAAAAAACCCATCAAATTTCAATCACACCTTCACACTTTATGACAGCATATATACAAAAGCATATATTGAAATTAACCCAATTGTCATAAGTTTCACAGAACACTTGCGCTGCCTCTATACATATATAGTTCCGAAAATGTTGAAGCTCTTTTTGCCAACAGAGTCACTGTAAATACTCCACCCTTTTATTTAAGTGCAATTATACCCTGCATCTGCATTCATATCACAATGCATATGCAGCCTCATATCTCATCATACTTTTTTTGTTCTCTAGAAAAGTGTTCTTTCAGCTCTTCCTGGGTTTTTTTACCAGTATGATCTGATATTTACCATAGTATAGAAATATGTAGGTAAATGGGTTCTCATTGAAAGTAAAAAAAGTAGGAATCATATTAAACGTGTAGTTACAATGCATAAATATACTAAAGCTGCCAATCTAAATTAATTAGTAACAATACTAAAATTAGTTTAACAACAATATCAGGTACTGTTGTGGTCTTAGTAACAACATGACTCTTAAATGCAGGGGCTCAAAGGTTGGTTCAACTGAAAATATAGATCCATATATACAAGTACTGGCACTGTTATCTATACAAAGTGGAAGGAGCTGTATGCATTAGATTAGCGAATAGACAATTCAGATTAAGTTATAATACATTCAAGTTGGAACAGAGTTACATTTCTATCTAAATCTATACTTGTCTGTAACAGAAAGTATGATCTACAGAGGCACATTCCAGTCTGTAGCAGCACATTCTAATGTGTACCAGTACGCACTATTTCTGTGCCAGTAGTGACCACTGATCAGGCAGATTTTATGCTGGTGGTTATGTTAAAAAGGAAACATCAGCAGTATAACAAGAACAATGACATCCTTTATGCATTAAGACCCCTGACTCATTACAAAAATGCACAGTTCACTATATATTCATATTGAATTCCCTCGTGATGGTTAGTACTGATAAGAGAATTTCGAAATATAGCATTGCTTCTTGCAACTTAAATTTTGTAAAAAGAAAATTTGCTCACTATCAGAATTCCAAAAACAATAAAGTTTAAAAAATAAAATCTAAATGAAATCACATACATAATTAACCATTCCCTCCTTTTGACCAGACACATCTTTCTTCAGGCATGTGTAACAGATGAGTTAAAACATAAAAAAAAAATTGAATAATCAAGCCATAATTAACTGTTGGAAATGCTAGAACTTACAAGCATCTATCCCATATTAATAATCTAGCCAATAATAAATAAATAATAATAAGAAAATAGGTTCACAAATCCAGATGCCCAAACCACTTATTAATTTAGCTCACGCGATAAACACTATTTACCTTGATACGGATACAAAATAACTTTTATCTGCATTTTTATTAACATGGCCCACTGCATCTCGAAGATCCTCATAACTGTTCTCGATCTCAAAAAACCGAAGCAACCTCGTGAGCTCAGAATCCTGCGTACCACCCTTGAACGGTTTTATCATGACAACATTCTCCCATTGCGGAACCCGCTGCCACAGGCCATCGATGATAATGCACCTATCAAGACTCCTACCAGTCAAAGCAAGATCCTTAATAGGTATTCCTTGTTTGTTTCTTTTGCACGAATCCCGATACAACCGGTGTGCAATGAGCCCATTTGGGTCGAGCCAGTCGATGACAGGGGAAGCATAATCTCTAGCCCCGGCCGTAAAGATGACAATCTCAAAGTCATTATCAGTGGCCACCTGGAGCAGCTTGTCCACGCCGGGTCGCTTCATAATGTGGTGAGTTTTTGTAGCAAAGTCGTACTGATCAGGTGGCTCTACTTGGCGAATCAGTGTGTCGTCCAGGTCGAGAAAAAGTGTTTTTCGGGTAGTTGGAGGAAGAGGAAGAGCCGGCATTGGAGGAGAACTTGGTAAAGAGGGAATAGTAGTATTCATGGTGCATTTGGTTTGTGAATAATAGAATTATATAAGGAACTATTAATTATAGGGAAGAGTAGAGATGAAGTAGAGGCAACGGAGGAGAGAATAAGTTTCTTTAATTGCCTTGCTGATTTGGTGCAATATAAAAGCAAGAGGAATGCAAATCAGGAAACAATTTTTTTTGAGTTTATATTTGGCAAGTAGAGCCTCTCTTTCCTTGTCCATAGAACTATTAATTACACTCGCGTTTAAAGAGAACTTTTCTAAATATAAAAGACTTGTATTTTCTGTCTAATTTAGCACAGGAGCAATTTTTAGAGCAAGATTTTCATTGCTCGGTATTTTTATAAGCAAGATTTCCATGGCTTATATAATTTAAACCAAAAATATAACAAACAAATCTCATGTGCATAATATCATATAGGAAGGTAATAATTTGCTTCAAACTAAACTGTGCTATAAAAAAAAGGAAGGTAATATATGGCCGTCTATTTTTTAGAGAAAACGAGGGAAACGTTGAAGAATGAAACCAATTCACATGTTACCTTTGTTGCAGATTTTATGCTTATTTCCGTATGTTTCAATTAAAATACGGCGACTAATAACAAAATATTTACATCCTTTTTAGTTCAAGATTTTTATGGATCTGTCTTGGGTGATGAATATATGACCATGCAATTTTGCCGATTTTTTATTAATCGAAAATAAAATAAAATAAATATCACGAAAGGAGATTGTTTTGGTGAAAAATCAAAATATAAGAAAAACGGGATTGTTTATCCCGTCCAGACACTGTAGCTGACGGGATAAACCATCCCGTCCCGTTAATCTTGATCTTAATTAGTGATCTAACTAATAAAAAAATGGACGGGATAGACCATCTCGTCCATCACTGTAGCAATTTTTTTTTCATTCTCATATATGAAATCAAACCCCAAATAATATATATATTGCTACAGTGCTGGACGGGATAATCTATCCCGTCCAGGATTTTTTGTTTTTTTTTCTACTTAGCGGGGTTAATGATTTGAATTAGCAGCATAACAGCACAGTGACATTACGTACCCAGCCCTGTACAACCCTTAAAAAGCACGTATGGTCAATAAAACCACAATTTTGGAGGCCTTGCCAGGCAATTACCGTCACGAGCAGTGCAAAGCTCTTTGCACCAGTTGCTCATTTGCAATGTGTGGTGTGTGATCGAAGGAGTCGAGTTATACCCGTGCAAATTTGGTGGATTTCAGGAAAACCCGTTGGCGGATGCAGCCTATATTCCAATCATCTCTATATGAGACAGTGTTTGTTTTTATGCAATAAGACCCCTCACTCAGTACAATTGTGATTCAAAACTTAATTAATTTCATTTCTCTATTGGGTATATATACCCGTTTACATATAGGTCCCTATACTCTTCTCTAATTGCACTTTTATCAAATGACCCCTGATACAATTATAAATCTCAACACTCCCCCTCAAGATGGGCGAAAGATATCCACTAAGCCCATCTTGTTACAACCTCTAGCTAAGTCTAACGAATTGAGTCCTTTCGTCAGACAATCTGTTGCATGGTCTTTGGTTGAAACATGACCTAACTCCAGTAGTCCACTGTTTAACTTTTCCTTGATGAAGAACCTATCGATCTCGATATGCTTGGTTCTATCATGTTGCACTGGATTGTTGGCAATACTGATGGTTGACTTGTTGTCGCACCACAACTTCATTTTGTCTCCTTGATTCATCTTTAGCTCCACCAACATACTCTTCAACCACAACAACTCTGCAACTCCCAAGGCCATAGCTCGGTACTCTGCTTCTGCTGTCGATCTTGCCACCAAAGACTGCTTCTTGCTCTTCCAAGAGACCAAGTTGCCTCCTACAAAGATGCAGTAACCTGAGGTGGACCTCCTATCATCGGCACAACTAGCCCAATCAGAGTCACAGTAGCCCTCAATGCTCACATGACCATTCTTCCTGAATATCAGTCCTTTTCCAGGGGCACTCTTTAAATACCTCAAGATCTGGTACACCGCGTCCATATGACCCTTCCTCGGATCATGCATGTAGCGACTCATCACACTCACTGCAAAAGAGATGTCGGGACGCGTGTGACTCAGATAGATCAACCTGCCTACCAATCTCTGGTACCTCTCACGATCAACTGGCTCTTCGGCCTCTGCACTCAGCTTGAACCTTTGGTCGATCGGTGCCACTGCAGGTTTGCACCCCAACATACCTGTCTCTGTGAGGAGATCTAGTGCGTACTTTCTCTGAGAAAGAACAATCCCCTCTGCTTCTCGAGCTATCTCGATCCCAAGGAAGTATCGAAGCAAGCCGAGATCTTTCACCTCGAACTCTTTGCCCAGTCTCACCTTGAGCTGAGCAATCTCCTTCTCATCATCTCCTGTGACGATCATGTCATCCACATATACTGCAAGCATAGTAATGTGGCCCCCATTTCGTCGAAAGAACACAGTGTGGTCGGCGTTGATCTGCTGGTATCCCATACCTATCATAGCTCTCCTGAACCTGTCGAACCAAGCTCGAGGAGACTGCTTTAACCCATACAGAGACTTCTTCAATCTGCAGACCTTGCCAACTGTCTGATCTGTGCCAAATCCTGGTGGTATATCCATGTACACCTCCTCCACTAGATCCCCATGAAGAAATGCATTCTTCACATCGAGTTGGTGTAGTTTCCACCCACCATTCACTGCCAGAGAGATCAAAGTCCGGACGGTGCTCATTTTAGCTACAGGTGCAAAAGTCTCATCATAGTCGATGCCATATGTCTGACTGTACCCTTTTGCCACCAAGCGTGCCTTGTAGCTCTCGACCTGCCCGTCTGGGTTTTGCTTCACAGTGAAGACCCACTTGCATCCAACTTCCCTTTTCCCAGCTGGTAGTGGCACTAACTCCCATGTGCGGTTCTTGTCGAGTGCCCTCAGTTCTTCGTGCATGGCTGCCTTCCACTTTGGGTCCCCTTTTGCTACCTGCCAACACTTGGGTATATAGACAATGTCCAAAGATGTAATGAATGCTCCATATTCAGGTGATATGTTAGAGTAATTCATAGACTAGTCAATTTCATGTGGAAAGCCAAAACGATCAGGAGGATTTCCCGCATTACTGCGAGAGGTCCTCCTTAATGTCTGTGTGGGAGAGAGAGGAAACATATCACCTGAGTTTGTGGTGTCTGGTGTAGGTGTCTCAGGAGTCGGAGAAGGCCGGGACAAGGAACTTGGCACGAGTGGTGTAGACATAGGTACATTCACCTTTCTCCTCCTCTGGTACACCCTCAACTCCCCCTGAGCCTGAGTTTCTCCTTCTCCTCCCTCTTCTACTCCTTCTACCTCACTTTCCTCTTTTTCTTGCGGCCCATCCTCAGCCGATTCTTTTCTCAAAACAGGAGGACTCTCTAATTGAATCAGTCTCTCACCCTCACTTTTCTCCCCCTCTCGCCCTATTTCTCCACTATCTGGCGAGTTACCAAAGGGTGAGGTCACTCTCAAGGGGTAGTATGGCTCAGACTCGCGGAAAGTCACATCCATACTGACAAACACCCGCTTCTCTACTGGGCTCCAACACATGTACCCCTTCTGAGTTGGAGAGTAACCTACAAAGACACATTTGACTGCTCTAGGGTCCAGCTTTCCCACTGTTGGTCTGTTGTCTTTTACGAAACACACACAACCAAACACTTTCAAAGGGAGAACTCCTCCATTATCACCCTTTAACATCTCACAAGAGGACTTCCAATCCAATATCCTCGAGGGCAGCCTGTTGATCAGCTGAGCAGCTGTCAAGACCGCTTGCCCCCATAAGTGTTTCGGGACATTCATCGATATCATCATACACTAGGCTACCTCTAAAAGGTGTCTGTTCTTCCTCTCTGCGACCCCATTCTGTGCCGGTGTATATGGACATGTAGTCTGATGCTGTATCCCCTGTGCAGACAAGTACTCCCCAAACGCCCTGTTGGTGTACTCTGTCCCATTATCAGATCTCAATACCTTCACTATTGCACCGTATTGAGTCTGAATCGCCTTGTGGAAGTCTTTGAAGCAAGTGAGCACATCACTCTTATTTTTCATCAAATACAGCCAAGTAACACGAGAAAAACAATCAATAAAAGTCACAAAATATCTATAACTATTAATTATATTTGCCGGACAAGGCCCCCATACATCAGAGTGAATAAGATCAAAGACACCAGAACTCCTATTTCTAGAGCTACGATAAGAGCTTCTGGTGTGTTTTCCTAACTCACAAGCCTCACAGACTAACTTTTCTTTATTTGCCATTTCATACAATGAAGGGTACAACAGACTTAAAACAGTAAATGAAGTATGCCCCATACGCTGATGATGCCGTAGTAACACCTCCTCTACAGTCATCCCAGAACCTCCTACTCCTGCCCTCTCTACTAAGGATGTCAGCGCTGAATCTATCCCCTCTCTATCCATGTACCACAATCCTCTATGCCAAGTGCCAGGTCCAAGTCTCCGGCCCGTCCCTTTCTCCTTGAAGATCACCTTGGGAATATCAAAAGAAACAACACAATTGAGTTGGAGGATAATAGCACTGATAGACAATAGATTCACTGGAAATGAGGGAGCATGCAATACATTGGACAAAGCCACTAAATCGGTACATTTAACCGTACCCTTACCAACCACAGGCTGGGTTGTGCCATCCGCTGTCTGAATACTTTCTGGAGGGCTCAAGTGAGTATAAGAAGAGAACTCACTAGAAGCCCCTGTCACATGTCGAGATGCACCAGAATCTATGATCCATTCTAGTGCTCTGGTGGGAGGTCTAGAGGCAAGAACATGTGCAATACCTGTGGCGGAATAAGCAGAAGAAGAAAAATTACTCCTGGTGTCAGATGTGGATGTCTCGTCTGACATGCTCCTCTTTCCCCCATCACCTACCATTCTCTGCTTTCTCTTCAGCATCTCGAAGAGCTCATGCTTCTCCTCAGTGAAGCTTGTCTCCTCCTCCTCCGGTGGATCTACCATCAGATGTGCCCGGTAGCCTCCACCTCTACCTCCTCTACGGCCCCCACGTCCACGGCCACGACCTCCAGACTGTCCTCGCCCACCTGTCTCTCTCTCCTTATATGGCTTAGGACAAGCCTTGCTCAGGTGCCCCACTTCTCCACAGTTTTAGCACTTGCGAGTCTCCCCCTGAACCCCTGTCATACCTGAGTTCGAGACTGTCAAGGCTGAACGCATCCCCGCACTTCCACTAGTTTCGGAGTGCAACTTCATGTGACTCTCCTCCTGCATCATAGCCGCAATTGCCTCGTCCAGTGGGGGGATCTTCGCTTGATCAAGGAGCACTGATCTCCTCTGATCGAATGCTTGGTTGAGATGTTTCAAGAACCGCATAGTCCTTCCTTGATGAAAGCTCTCATCTTTCTTGCATTCCGGATCATTGCAACTTTTCCTCGGTGAGAAGTGGTCATAGTCTGCCCATAGTCTCTCTAGATCTACGGCATACTCCTGGATCGTCCTATCTCCCTGAACCACCTCATTTATCTGGTTCTGAATCTGGAATACTCGCATATTGTTCTCTGTTCCCGCATAGGTCCTCTTCAGTTTGGCCCATATATCCGGCACACTCTGGAGGCCATCAACTGTCACAGAGATCGATTGTACCATCGAGTTGAGCAACCAGGTACACAGTAGCGCATGTGTGGATCTCCAATCCTCCCGCTCAGCTGTGTTCTGTGTTGGCTCACTCTTCTCCCCTGTCAACCATCCGTCGAGGCGCTTACCCTGAAGTGCCCATATGATCCGTCGTGACCAGCTCAGATAAGTCCCTGGTCCATCAAGTTTTATGTCCACTGGTGGGAGATCCAACTTCGTCTGTGTTTGGCCCGATGTCGAGGTATTTGCTCCCTTAGAGTCTCTCAAGAGCTGAACCAATGTCTTCACATCCTCTGGCTCTAGCTTTTCGATAAGCTTCTCCATTGGTCACTCACGAGGATCCAAGTCTATACGTGACTTCCTTCCTCTTCTTGATCCGACCCGATCTCGATCTTCTTCACTCGATCACACACGATCGCACAAGTTACAATTTTTTTTTCTCACGACTCACAAAATTCAGTAAAATTCATTCTCTGAAATTACTGTTCACCTAGGTACTGTAGCACGCGGATCCTTCACTGTTCACGGATACTGTTCACGCGAACCCGTTACTGTTCGCTCAAACTGGACACCATTTTTTCCAGTCTCTTCCTGGGCCGAACTGCACCCATCAACTCTCTACCCTCCGCTTACACCGAGAGAGAGAGAGAGAGGCGCCATTGACGATCGCCCTCTGGAGCCATGGTGCACGTCAGTTTCTATCGCAACTATGGGAAGACCTTCAAGAAGCCGCGCCGTCCTTACGAGAAGGAGCGTCTAGACGCGGAGCTTAAGCTACGGACCTCTTCTACAGGGTTGGCGTAGGCAGAGCTTGGTTTTTCCGCGTAACCCTAGATCAGACGAGATGGAAAAAATGGAGCGGACAGAGGCGGCTGGCTCTGATACCAAATTGTGATTCAAAACTTAATTAATTTCATTTCTCTGTTGGGTATATATACCCGTTTACATATAGGTCCCTATACTCTTCTCTAATTGCACTTTTATCAAATGACCCCTGATACAATTATAAATCTCAACAAGTACAAATTCACACCGGATTCACTCATGATAGTTCATACTGATGAGAGAATTTCAAAAGATAGCATTGCTTCTGGTAACTTAAATTTGGTAATTAAATGCAAATTTGTCCACTACCAGAAATCCAAATACAATAAAGTTAAACGAAAAAAATAAAATCTAAATAAAATCACATACATAATCAGCCATTCATTCTGTTTGACCAGACTCATCTTTTTTCAGGCGTGTGTAACAATTGAGTTAAAACATAAAAAATGAATTGAAAAACCAAGCTAGGACTAATTGTTCGCAATGCTAGAACTTACAAGCATATATCCCATATTAATAATCTAGCCAAAAAAAGTAATAATAATAAAATAGGTTCACAAATCCTGATGCCCAAACCACTTATTGACATAGCTCACTGCGTCTCGAAGATCCTCATATCTGCTCTCGACATGAAAAAAATGAAGCACATTTTTGAGCTCAGTATCCTTCATATCACCCTTGAACGGTTTTATCCTGACAACATTCTCCCTTTGCAGCACCCGCTGCCAGATGTCATCGATGATAATACACCTATCAAGTCTCCTACCAGTCAAAGAAAGATCCTTAATAAACATCCCACGTTTGTTTCTTTTGCACGAATCCCGATACAACCGGTGTGCGATGAGCCCATTTGGATCGATCCTGTCAATTATAGGGGAAGCATATTCTCTAACACTGGCAGTGATAATGACAATCTGATAGCCACAATCAGTGGCTACCTGAAGCAACTTGTCCATGCCAAATCTCTTTATAACATAGCACATTTCGGTAGCAAAGTCGTACCGATCAGGCGGCTCACCAAATATATGCCTATTTCTTTATTTTTACATAGATACTACTCTATTTATATTACATGTTTCAACGGTTATATTTTGGTACCGTGGGTATTATACCTATACCTATTTGTGGTATTTATTAGTACAACTGTACCACGGTACCACCTACTCTTATTCATTTAATGCTTGATCAATCCTAATCTATCGATCTATGATGAAGGGCTAAGATGGATTCTATTCTACTCAATTATTTTAACAACAATTGATCTCTTCAATTAATGTCTTCATCATAATTTCCATCTCCATTAATGATTCAAATGATTCCTGTCAAAAGAAATAAAAAGGCAGATATAACAAATATGACCCATCAATATTTAAACTGTTAGACAGCTCAAACTAAAATTCCAATCATAATCGACAATTGTTGTTTGGTTATATATATAGCATTGCATTATAAGTATAACTAACCAATTTGGGTTGAAAAAAAGTACATATCCCATATTTGGAAGCTATCTAGCCCAAAAAGAATAAGAGTAAATTAACCATGTTGACAAATTCAGACGCCCAAAACCAAAACTCACATTAACATGGCTCACTGCATCCCGAAGATCCTCATATCTGCTCTCGATCTCAAAAAACCGAAGCAACCTCGTCAGCTCAGAATCCTGCGTACCACCCTTGAACGGTTTTATCATGACAACATTCTCCCTTTGAGGCACCCGCTGCCATTGGTCATCGATCATAATGCACCTATCGAGGCTCCTACCAGTCAAAGTAAGATTCTTAATAGGTATCCCTCGTATGTTTCTTTTGCATGAATCCCGATACAACCGGTGTGTGATGAGCACATTTGGATCGAGCCAGTCAATGATAGGGGAAGCATAATCTCTACCCCCGGCCGTAAAGATGACAATCTCAAAGTCATTATCAGTGGCAACCTGGAGCAGCTTCTCCACGCCGGGTCGCTTCATAATGTAGTGAGTTTTTGTAGCAAAGTCGTACTGATTGGGCAGCTCTACTTGGCGAATCAGTGTGTCGTCCAGGTCGAGAAAAAGTGTTTTTCGGGTAGTTGGAGGAAGAGGGAGACCGGGCATTGGAGGAGCCTCTGAGTAAACATGGACGAAATTTCGTACATGTATGAAATTAGTAATAAAAAGTGTCTTCTTTTGAGAGTTGGGAAGAAAAGGATGGCCGCTCTTGCACGGAGAACTTGGTAAAGAGGGAATAGGAGTATTCATGGTGGATTTGGTTTATGAATTATAGAATTATCAAGGAGAGATTAAGTTTCTTAATTTAATTGCCTTTCTGATTTGGTGCAATATATAAGGAAGAGGAATGCAAATTAGGACACAATTTTTTGAGTTACATTTTAAAAAGGATTTTTCTTCTAAGTTCGAAAGAGTTGCATTTTCTGCCTAATATTAATTGCACAGGAGCAATATTTAGTGCAAGATTTTCATTGCTCAGTATTTTAAGAAAGATTATCATGGCTTATATAATTTAAACCAAAAATATAACAAACAAAGCTCATGTACATAATATCATAAGACGATTTCGAAAATTTATAAATTTTACATGTAAATATATTACTAATTAAGATAAAATATTTCTAAAATTTATAAATTTTATATGTAAATACATTACAGTGTTACTAGTGAAGATGATTATGTGGCCATCAAAAAGGAAGGTAATTATTAGGTCATCCGTTTTTAAGAGAACTAGAGAAACGTTCAAGAATGAAACATTTTTTTGTTTAATTTAAGCTTATTAGGGATGTTCTTTTTTGTGTGAAGCTGAAGCAGCTAAAAAGAGTTCAAATAGAGTACAGAAACATGAATTGATTCAAAACTGTACAACATATTTTCTTCTCTTATAATTCCAAAACATGGTATCCAATAAATTACTCCTTCCAAAATTATAATTTTTTATTTATAGAAATTATTAAAAAAGGAAAAAAAGAAGAAGAAATAGAAATAGTATCCAGTTGTTTGGAGAAATTGTGAACTCGCACCAAGCCCACAATCCACATCAAGATTACAGTTGGTAATGGGCTAATGGCTCCAGTCGTATAAAATTTGATAGGTAGGTGGGTCGTAACCGCAATTGCTAGCAAATTGTTGGTCCATAAAAGCCCAAATAAATAATATTCAATGTAGAGCCTCATATTGCTGGGAGTAGCTTGGGTCCGATGCCCATCGGACCCAAAGTGGGTTTGATGGGCTCTATGACCGTCCGATCTGCTTTAATATCCGTGCGCACGTAAATTAAAGAAGCTGCGAAAGTTCTGGCGTGAATCTTAAAGCAGATCGGACGGTCATAGAGCCCATCGGACCCAAGCTGCTCCCCATATTGCTAGCAGTTCGTAATGGCTCTTGAAATAATTTCTCGCTTGGACCCGGTTTACAATTTGTGTTGTAGAGAACCGCAGTAATACCAACAGCAGATTTGTACATGGTCAGATGGTCTATGACTCTATACGCAGATTTTTTTCAACAGAACCTGTTTATGTAAAAGAACAAATCTTCGTAGGCGTTTTCCCCATTCCGGAACTAGGAAAACGCAATTACTAATTAGTCCCACAGTAAGGAAACAAAAACTACAGACGCGTTCATATAGGACACTCTAGTACACTCTATAGTCTCTTCGGAGACATCCGATAAAATTGGAACGATACAGAGAAGATTAGCATGGCCCCTTGCGCCTTGCGCAAGGATGACACGCACAAATCGAGAAATGGTCCAAATTTTTTTTCTTATTTCTTGTTTTACTATGCATATCAGCTATTCGATCCAAGTCCCGTGCGCCATTTTTTTTTCCTTTCGTTGTTTTCATCTCTTTTCGCATTTGTTTAGTTCGTAGTTGGAGGTTTCAATCTGTACATTGTATCCTTAACTTTCTGCCTATCGATCTGAATTTGCGCATCGATTTGTTCGTCTCTTCTACTTATGCTTCATTTGGCTTTGTATGATTTTGTTTTTTTTTTAGATTATGTTGTTCAGATTTGTTATCTTTTGGCTTGTCTGACGTTGGATTAGTTAGGTTTTCCAATTACTGAATTACTATTATTTTCCCTCTTTTTTCATTTTACTTTTTTTTTTAGTTCGATTTTGCTCTCTATGCTTTGTGCGTGTCATCAAATCTCCAGCAGTTTCATTTACGGAAGCACTGACTCCTCAATTACGGTATTTACCATTACTTCTCAGTTCTTAATGTAAATATTTGCAATTTATGAAATTATCTTGTACCAATTTGGTGCTATACCTGTTGCTGTTGGCTCCTTTTGCATAGCCATTGTTCCAAATCATCACCTTGCAGTTCTGTTAATTCATTGAAATGTGGTAATACATACTGAAAATGTGCAAATCAGTCTCTCCCATTTATTCAGTATGCAAAACAGTACCCTTTTTTGCCAGTCAGTTGTTAGTTGCTACTTTTAATTGGGAAAATTTCTTGTTGAACCCTGAATTATGTTGATTTTATATTAAACTCATAAATGGAAAATATGTGTTTTTAATAATCATGAGATGTATTCCTCCTAACTCTCATCTCTTCCCTTTTTTTTCTTTTCTGAAAGTGCTCAAATTGCCCTTTCTCGCTCATCTGGTTTAGATATATTAGCGAGCCTAGTCTTGTTGTAGGCAAGAGTTGGTTCATACATAACAGGAGCATGGATACAATTTCTTGATGATATAATGATATCAAGACCATAAGGTATGATGATTGGTACCTTTTTCTTGTTAATTAGTGGTTAATAATAGAGTTTCCACTAACCAGGAATACTTTTGTTTAGAATTGGAAATAAAAGAAGTCAGCATGCATATTTATCCTTCTAAATAGGCTTATTTGCAATTGACATGGGACTCATGGGCATGGTAATGCATGTTAATAAGAATTAGTTTCTACTGTTGCTCTTCCATGTGATTATTTGTTTATTATGTTTCTTTCTGATTTTGTTTTTCAGGCCAAATGTTGTAGGAAATTTATTGAAACCTGTCCCAATGTAGGAAACTCTAGTATCGCTTGCTGTCTCTTCTGAGACATCCGATAATGGCACAAATCGAGAAATGGTCCAAATTTTTTTCTCATTTCTTTCTTTACTGGGTTACTGCTTTCCATTTGTGCCATTCGATCTAAGTCGATCCGATAATGGCACAAGCTCGGAGTTGGTTTCAATCTGTACATTCTTATCCCTTTAACTTTCTGGCTATTCGATCTGAATTTGCTGGTCGATTTGTTCGTTTCTTCTTCCTTTTTGTTGATATCTTCTCGAACTTCCCAGCTCGATTTTTCTTTTATGTTTCATTTAGCTTTGTATGAGTTTTGGGCCCTGTTTTTTTTTCAGTTTTGTTCTTCATATTTGTCATCTTTTGGCTTGCCTGGTGTTGGATTAGTCAGGTTTTCCAATTACTGAGTTGCTTTTATTTTCCCTCTTTTTCATTTTACTTATTTTTTAATTCGATTTTGTTCTCTATGCTTTGTGCGGGTCATCAATTCTCCAACAGTTACATTTACGGAAGCACCGACTCCTCAATTGCGGTATGTGCCATTACTTCTCCGTTTTTTCTTAATGTAAATATTTGCAATTTATGAAATTATCGTGCAGCAATTTGGTGCTATACCTGTTGGCTCCTTTTGCATAGCCATTGTTCCAATTTCCAAATCATTGAAATGTGGTAATACATACTTTAAATGTGCAAATCAGTTTCTCCCATTTATTTTGTTCAATTTGATCAAAGATGTGATCACACTTTAAATGTGGAATTACAAAATGACCACTAAAGCAATCTCACTCCATGACCACACTTTGGTATGCAAAACAATACCCTTTTTTTGCCAGTCAGTTGTTAGTTGCTACTTTTAATTGGAAAAATTTCTTGTGTAACCCTGAATTATGTTGATCCTATAATAAACTCATAAATGGAAAACATGTGTTATTAATAATCATGAGATGTATTCCTCTTAACTCTCATCTCTTCATTTTTTTTCTCTCCTAAAAGTGCTCAAATTACCCTTTCTCACTAATCCACAGAGAGATTACCGGGTCATGTGGATGTTGAAAAGAATTCAGGAGGAACGAACTTCTATATCTGGCATAGTTTTCATGGGTTCAATGATATAGCATGCGGAATTACAATGTTTTTGTAGGGTAAATTAGAAATCACCTCTTTTAGATCTATAAGGGAGCCAAGTCTTGTTGTAGGCAAGGTCGGGACATACATAACAGGAGCATGGATACAATTTCTTGATGATATAGTGATATCGAGACCATGAGGTATGATGATTGGTACCTTGGTTGTTAAATAGTGGTTGGTAATAGAGTAACCATAACCAGGAATACTTTTGTTTAGAATTGCAACAAAAGTTTTAAACCTTTTTCATACTTTTAACTAAAAAAAATAATTCAGTACCAAATTATTTTAAAAATATATATTCTGTTTTGTGACAAAATGGAAAAAAAATGAAGGTTTAGTGGTGCACAGCTAGTTTGAAGGAACAAAAGATTGCAATTTTGAACACTCTTGTCCTGCTGGACCTAAATATGTGGTACTTCGTATGAATGCTGCATTTCTATGTTCGTAAATCTCTAAAAGATTCAGATAAAATTAGGAACAGCTAGAATATACTGGAACCGGAAGTAGGTGATGTAAGTGGTCAACCAACCTAGCTCATGAATTGTATTATGTGAAATATTAAGTTTAAACTCAAGCATATTGTATCTTTATAGCAACTGAACCAAAATTTTAAACTTTTTCAAGTACAATGACATGACATCCATTTCTCTTAAACATCTTTTAGTTCACCAAACAAATAGGTATAGTAGGATATTTTCTTTTCATTAATTCTATATGCACAAACTTTTAAGTATTTCTTTACCAGAGAACAGTTGTGCCGGTTATGGAGCAGTATGAAATAGTCAAAAGAAAAAAATTTGCAAGAAAAATACAAGTCTCATTACATTCCAAATTTATTCAATGTTCATCACTGCATAACAGTCTCAGTTAACACCACTAAATATTTTCTATTGCAAACATACCACATTCAACACGCGTTAACCGCTAATGCGATGGATGGTAGTACGCCATAACACAATACAGAGTTTGCAAAAAAGTTAAGAGCAAAAGCACAATAGCGGCAATAAACGATATAATTGACCATGGGTTGCTGAAATAATCTCGGTGCAACTTTGCTCTGTGCTTCTGCAAAGGAGAGTCGCAATAGTTCTTCACTTTTTTGAAGAGCTCTGCCAGGTGGTGATTGTCATAGTCGGGGTAAGAGCAATACCTAAGCTGGTTAAAGAACTCAGCGGCCACCTTTTCATTGGCCAACTTATTCTCAATTATTCCATTCTGTTGTAGTATCAACACGTCTTTTGGCGTGTTCACAATGCAATCCATGAACACCGCGTAGCTCGTCAACGGCTTGTACTTCTCACCATTGCATTGCTCGAAAGCTATGAGATTCATTATCTGTGGCATGCTCGCTTCCTCGACCGAGCTGTAAGGGATCGTGAGCACACCATTGGAGAAGTGTACACTGAAGATGCTATTTGCTTTGGCCTTCTTGAAAGTGATCCCTGCCTCTTGAAGCTCGGTTGCACAGGGAATCATTCGCGGTTTACGCTTCGCAATCTCGGGAAGGCGACGCCTGCGCATTGTTAGCTTTTTAAAAGAGGAAATTAGAGGGAACACCTTTATTTTTGGCCCGAGAATTTCGAACGGAATTAGAATTTTCTTCCTAGGCTTCGTGGGGAACCCTTGTGTGCGCATGTAGCACTGGTAGTAGAAATCGAGCAAATGGCAATAAGGGTTATCTCCTTCTGATACCGAGAAGGTCTCGTCCCTGTGCTGCAGAAACTCAACTAAGCAATCAAATAGTGTTGCTTTCTCAGGCTCACTATCTTCACTCAGAGTAGATGCCTTATCAAACTCAGAAGTCATGGAATCGTCACTGGAAGGAGAAATCAAGTTAGAGGTATCATTGTCTCTGCTTGAAAAAAGGTCGAACACAAGCTGCAACACAAAGAAAGGGATCTGATTCTCGAGCATCAGGAGGTCGCTCTTTATGAGAGGAATATTCCAGGTGATCTCGGAAATAATATCAGAATCTGGAAAACTCCAATTCACAATCAGTTGAACAATAAAACAGGCATCATACAATAGCATCTCAATAAACTCGTTAGATTCCATCTCAAAGCTCTCATAGTAGCATTTTCGTGCTCTTGACTCCAACTCTCTCAACACTTCCAGATAATCTTCCAGGGTCACATCAAGATTTTCATAGAGCATTTTCCCTACATACTGCAATTTTTCGTTTTCCATACATTTTAGGTCTTTACGCCCCCTATGGTACGGGCCGATTGAGACCACCCGTGGCTCATAGAAGTTCTTGTTTCTCTCTCTAATGTGCGAAGGCACACGGAAAATGGTGATCTCTTTCTTTTCGGTTGTTGATTGATAAGGTACTTTATCAAGTTTTTTCTGGATAGATAAAGCCAGAGGATCATCAGTTCTTATTTGGATAGCTATGTGCTGATGCTGTGTCATCTCTGAATCTTTATAGATTTTTACCAGAGTATTGATCTCTCTGTAGGATACTTTTCTTGTTTATGTTTCCCTTTATTAACAGAGTTATTTGATATTTAGTCGCCCCCTAATTCAAAATTCATCGTGGATTTGCAAAAGGAAGTCCTTCCTGAAGAAAAATGAACAAAAAAAATAACTCAGTACTCTTATTTTAGATTATTGCAACTATAATTACCGTGTTTTTGCATCTCTGTGCATGCTTTATTTGTAGTACCAAAGAAATTAATTTAACAGTGACAAGAAAAATTGATAAATTGTGGTCAAGAAAAAATATTTATGAGTTTGTTTTTAATTCCATGAGTACCAAAAGCAAAAGAGTTCTTATGTACAGCACCACAAATGCTACTAATACTTTGTTTGTTCATTCTATGTTTGAATTACATGATGCAAAGGTACCTTTTCTGTACTGTCAATAGGCGTCTATGGAGACCAAATTAAAGTAGAGTCCAATTAATTTTCTTTTTTGTTTAGCTAATCACCAAAAGGGAATGAATATATTACTTTTCGAATAATAACTCCATCATCCAAACTATTATATTGAACCAAACAACCACAAACTTTCTAATTTTGGACAATTCCTCTCTAAACTTCCAATTTGAAAAAAAAAAAACAAGTAGAAGGGTTGGATTTTTATCCCTTATTTATTTATTTTTTATAGTATAACTTATGTAAAATAATATTGTTTCATAAAATATATGCAAAAATAAAAAACGATTAAATATATATTTATTTTAAAAATTTGTCTGATAATTAAGCAAAAATCAATGCATAACTTGGTGAAGGATTCGGATCAGCTGAAATTCCGAAACCAATGAACAGTAATTCTGAAATCCATGCAATCCGAATCCAGCAATCGAATTTTTTCCGAGAACGCATCTCGAAACAGCAAGTTTTTTTTTGCACACATCTCGAAACAGTTCGATGACTAGATTCGGATTGCAGGGATTTCAGAATTACTATTACCGGTCTCGGATTTCAGCAGATGCGCTTCCCTTGGTGAAAAGTTGTGAGAGAAATAAAGCATCATTTCTCGTCTCTTGATCAGTTGATCTGATCTGTTATTAATCATGTTGAAAAGGGGGTAAAACAGAAGCAAGCAATTCTAACTTAAAAGAGGAAATAATATATAGATAGTGTACCTGTACTGTTGGATTTAGAGTTTGAGCTCTCCCGGGAAAATTAATCTTGAGCAATCGATTCTTGCTCCTCATCTCCTCTCTCTCTCTCTCTCTCTCTCTCTCTCTCACAGTCTCACGCTCGCTCTTTTTATATATAGTTATATAGACGTATAGTTATAGTGTGGTGAAGTGACCTTGTAACTGGAGAAGTGCTGTTCTGTGCAATTAGAACACTGAAATGGGATGGGCCCAGAATAAGCGCGTGCAATATTCCTTCTTATCAATGGACAATGGACAATGGTGAAGTCAGTATCGCGAAGCTGCTTCGAAAGTGTGAAGTGTGAAGTGTGAAGTGTGTGCCCTTGAAAATAAATTATGAATAGCATGCCAAAGGCAGTATCGCGAAGCTGCTTCGAAAGGAGAAATTTGTACCTCTTGGTGTTATAATTAAGTATTACTTGGGAAACTAATACTCCGGTCGGTGCGGATCGCTGCCTTTTATTTTTTCAAACTTTTGATTGCTTTCTCCGTTCCCTACTCCTCCAATCCATCTCTTCTCCATTTCTTTAACTTTTTTTTTTATTATTCTTTTTCATTTTCTAATTTATTTTTCTTATTTTTAAATTATTACATGTATTTTAAAGTTCATATGACTCTATTATCTCACAATTATTCATTTCGTATTCGTTGATTATCTGCTCCATATATTTATCCGTTTAAGACAGATCTAGTTTTAAATTTTGATATTCACTTATTATCCGTGTTCATATTCGTATCCACTCATTGAAAGACGAATACAAATTTAGTATTAACATTATTTGCTCCTCTCCTAATAAGTGATCTATATACTTCAAACCAAAGATGAGGAAAATCTTTAATTGTGACAAACATAATAAGAAAATTTATGAATAATTTACAAATAATTCGGATTCAATACATTTTCGAATAAAATAGATGAATTTCAACATTATTCTATTTTTTTTTTCATTGACAAATTATATCCAAATTATTCTCCAAAAATATTTGAAGAAATTTTTTTCTCTAAAACATCATAATTTTGTATATACTTGTAAGCATTTAACAATTATTTCCGAATAATATTGATATTAGATCCGTATTGCTAAATTTATGACAAGAAATTCTCCTACCCACCCACCCGGCCATCACAAATCAAGTAGGTGCCTAGTGAAAAAAGGTAAAGTTTACTAGCTATTTATTTATTTATTTTTTGTAAAAAAAAAGGAAGATAATAGACGAATCTGGCTTTGGAATTGGATACACTTCAACTATGGATAGTTGAGTTGCCGTGATTTTTTATTTTTACCTAAAAAAAAATATATTTTAATATAAATAACCACGTTTTTAAAAGAATTTTATTTCTACCCAAACCGCAAATAATATTTGCGGTTTGAATTAACAATTCAAACCGCAAAGAATATATGCGGTTTGAATTAATAATTCAAACCGCAAATATTATTAGCGGCTTGAATTGTTAATTCAAACCGCAAATATTACATGCGGCTTGAATCTTTTTTTTTTTTTTGAAAACTATAACTACGGGGGAGAGCTCCGTAGAAGAGAGAGAGAAAACAGAGAGGAAGAAGAGGAAGAGAGGAGAGGAGAGGAGAGGAGGAAGAGGAAGAGGAAGAGGAGAGGAGGTCTGAAGGAAGGAGGAGGAGACGGAGAAGTTTGTCAAGTCAGGTAATTTTTTTTACATACGTATTTACTGTTAATTACATACGTATTTTTTTTTACATACGTATTTACTGTTAATTACTGTTCACATACGTATTTACTGTTAATTACTGTTCATTAATGTTTATTTACTGTTCATGTACTGTGTATGTACGTATTTACTGTTCAATATTGTTCATATACGACTATTCACAACTGTTCACAATTGAAATCAGTAAACTGACCAAATATTTGTCATTTATGAATGTAGTTTATTGGCCATGTCTATTGCAATTTCAATACATTTTGGAGGAAAGTTCATAACTGACCAGTATGGAGTACGTTACTCCAAACCTGCAGCAAATACGTATTGGGTTGATGAAAATTTCTCATTTGAGCAGTTGCAATCGCTTATTTATGAAGCGAGCGGCTACAATAGGAATCGTTGGGAATTACAAATTCAGGCCCGAATGGTCCACGCAGGAAAGTATGTCAAAATCACATTGGGAGATAACGGGGCATTGAGAGGTCTAATAGCGCAGGTTTTGAGGTCTGGCGAATCATTACTGGAAGTTTTTGCACGCAGAATTCCCAAAGAATCAGGGGCCGGAAGTTCAGGCCAAAATTCGGTTGCACAAAATTATCAAGAAGATAATGAACCACACACTCCTTTTATCGTAATGCCTGGACCAGAACCGGAACCAGAAATATACAATAATTCACCCCAATCTCCACCTTTTGTCCCACCACGAGTACAATCTCCACCTTTTATCCCACCTATATCCGTGTATGAAGGTCCTTTATCCTTACCTGGGCCTGAACCAAATCCTCACCCCAGACCGCCACCAGTACAGGAAGATCCAAACGAGTCGGAATTTGAATTTATGAACGAGGTACCGGAGGAGAATCTGCAAACTGGGGATGAATTGGGGGAAATAGACTGTGACATTAATGATGAAGGAGATGAAGAAGATGAAGAAGATGAAGAAGAATACACACAGCCCACTGTGAGGCAAAATAGAGAGAATATGCCGTTAAGTGGCCGTTCTGAGACTCACCCTTTTGTAAACTTCAATGACACATCTGCTTTTCGAGAAGCAGATGTTTCTTACTATGGTCGTCGGGTTGAATACAGGAGTGAGCTCGCAAAAGGCCAATACTTCGTAAGTAAAAAGCAACTGACGAAAAAGATCAGAGAGTACCATGTTGACAAGAACAAGGAGACATATACGAAGAGAAGTGACACATCCCGGCTGAAAATTAGATGCAGCACTCCGGGTTGTCGTTTCAAACTGAAAGCAAGAGCAACAAATGCTGGAGATACATGGATGATAACTGAGCAAGACACGCCTCACACATGCGAATCTGAGTACACCAGGTCGGACCATGCACAACTCACGGCATCAATTATCGCAGATATCATCGAGAGCAGCATTAAGGAAGACCCCACTATGAGCCTCCGGAGTGTGGCACACTGCGTGAGGGTTAGGTTTAGCAGTATAACCCCGAAGTACAACAAACTTTGGAGAGGTCGTGAGATTGCAGTAGCCCGGCAATTTGGGAGTTGGGAAAAGTCGTACAATTTTATGAAACTATTGCTTATCGGGATATGTTACACGAATCCCGGCTCAAAATATCAATTTCTAACAAGTCCGAGCATCGATAAAAATACAGGACTAGTCAAACAAGGTGTTCAGGAATTCAGGGCCGTGGCATGGGCTTACGGACCATGCATTACCGCATTTGATTACTTAAGACCGGTGATCAGTATAGATGCAGCCTTCCTTTCTGGGCGGTATGAGGGCAGACTTTTGATGGCACTCATATCGCGTGCCTTGATGTAGTACTCCAAGTGATGCTCACTCCAATCTCTATCCCAGTGATTACCGTGTCTTATCCTGTAATTCACATGTTAGTTGCAATTTAAAGCCAAGAACTAATGTTAAGTACAAAAATGCTAAAAATAACATAACTTACCCGTGTAGCCTCATGATCACAGATCTCGGGACGTCTGGATCTGCGGGGATGAGTGGAGGAAAATCAAACTGACGGAGCACCCGGTCTGGATAGTGGTGCTCCACTATCCAGAAGCACACCAGCGGTCCCCTGTAGAGCCACATCTCATGATCATCCGCTACAATCTGCAGCAGCCTCCCCTCAGTGTATAGCTCATGGTACGGAGTCCAGGTCACCTGCGTCTCACCCAGACTCTGAATCTGAGATCGGACCAACCTGATACCTATTGGCTTTCCGTGAGGGTTGTCCTTGTACAAGTGATGTCCGTACCATTTTATGCCAAATGCCGGTCGATTTCCATTATCGGGCTCTCCCCATGGATCCTCGTTCGGCTGAGGTACCCCCACCGGTAGCCGTGACCACGACCAATGCTGCAGAAGCAGTATTGGCCCGTAGATTTGCTTAGTTTTCCGCTATATTTTGAAGAATACTAGCCGTCAGGGATAAGTTAAATAATTAAAATAAGACAACAAGTGCATGACAAGGTAGATAATTAAAATAAGACATAAATAGCATATTGACCTTGCAACCGTGGCACAAGTTGGAGTAGAGATGTGCTAGGACAGCCCCACCCAAGTTGTACCTGCCGCTCGACGGCTGAAGGTCTCGCAGCAGCTCTAGATACATCATCGGGATGGTATCACCATTTGAATCAGCAAACATGACAGAACCAAATAGGTCCATCACGAATCCCCGTGTGTATCTGTAATATCAAAATTATAGAGCAACTCATTTTTCCGCATGAAACAGAGTACAAAATAAATGTAATACAAATAGTTTGTATGAGTACCTCTGAATCTCGAGCTGAGTGGAATCACTACCTAGGCCTCCCGCAAACATAGCTCGCAGCTTCGTCTTGTCCAGACTGTACTTGGACTTCTCCCCATTGCTGCGTATATCTGGCTCCGCTCCCAACAACTCTGCGAGCATGTAATTAATCGTGATGTCATCTGGATCTGTGGGGTCAGATATGCCACCAACGGGCACGCCCTGGATAGGCAGACCCCATAAAGCACTAACGTCCTGGAGAGTCACTGTCATCTCTCCAAAAGGTAAGTGGAACGTGTGCGTCTCGGGGCGTCATCGCTCCACTAGTCCTGCAATGAGGGACGCGTTAATGGACTTAGTCTCCGACTGTAGAATATCGACCAAATGTTGCACCCCCAAATTTTGCAGATACGACTCCATAAGCGAGTAGTACTGCATGTCAGAATACCGACTCCTGGCGTTTATAATTGCCTCACTCTGCGTTCAAAAAAGTAAACAACATGAAAACCTAAAAATACAAAAATTCAACAAAATACAAACTTAAAAAAAAAAGTAATCAAGTACCTCTTTAGATGCCTCTGAGACTCGGTGCTCATCGTGAGGCATCCATAATAAAGGACTAAAATGATCCTTGATGTCAGTGGGAATGGGCTCATCAACCGGGTCGGCTGCGGGTGGTCTCCTAGGTCGTCCCCTAGCCATCCTACGTTAAAAAAAAGTCATGCCCTAATTAGTTCAACCAAAATAAAAAATATATAAAGCTATATATCAAGCAATTTCCATCAATTTTCAAGTCTATATATCATTCTATCAATTTTATTATAAAAAAAAATCTAACCAAAACTGTGGGGTTTGAATTATTAATGAAAATGATAATATATTCAAACAACAAAAATTCTACATGCATGGCCAGCCCAACAGTAACAGAGGCCCAAAACCCAAATTTTCAAATTAATATACATATAGGCCGGCCCATTATTTAAATCACAGCAATTTGCAAGTTAGCCCCTGTATTTTAATTACATCACTTAAGGGCCTAAATTTTACACAATTACCCTCAAATTCAATTTATTCACATTTTGGTCCTGTCAGTTCAAAAACCAGTACAGAACAGAACCGCAAAAGCACACAGCAAAACTGGTCACAAGGCAAGGCAAATCAGCCATACGCACAGATCAGATCACAGCCCCAAAATTCAAGCAATTAAACATCACACATACCAGATAGAACAGGGAAGGCAAAGGGGCAACACGCAAGTGCTGTATACCAGAAGAAAGAAAAAGGCACAGCAGCAAAACAGCAAACCAGCACCAAACTGGTACAACACAGAACCAAAAGAACCGCCAAGCACCCAACTCCCAATTCGATTGAGTCGAGAAAAATCAACAATCTCACCCTCAATCGATCAACCCCCGAATTCATCACAAAAATTCATCGAAACGCCGAGAAAATCAACAACTCGTGCGAGCCGATCGATTAGTCAAAATATATGACAATGCCTCACCAAGCACACATTCCACAAAATAAAAGAAGTGCTTGAATATTTACCCGTAAAGGCGATCTTGGATCTGGCGGAGAGGCGAAGCAGACAGAGGGAGAAGAAGGGATCGCGTGGCGTGGGATATAGGCGTTTCAAGCCGCAAATAATATTTGCGGTTTGAATTATTAATTCAAACCGCATATATTCTTTGCGGTTTGAATTGTTAATTCAAACCGCAAATATTATTTGCGGTTTGGGTAGAAATAATTTTTTTTTAAAAACGTGGTTATTTATATTAAAATATATTTTTTTTTGGGTAAAAATAAAAATCACGGGTTGAGTTGGGTTAAATCGGTCTAAAAGTGTGGGCCCTACTGACAGGGACTTGTGAGTGGGTTTGGGCCCTACTGACCTCAGAGGTTCTGTCAGAAACCACTAGTAGGCTTTGGATTTGGCAAAACGACAAATAAAGCAATTAGGGGTGTGACTTGTGAGTTGTGAGTGGGTTAATAAAATAATGATTTCAGGGAGAATTCGACTAGGCTTGACTTGTAATGTAAGGTTTCCACTTTTCAGTACGAATGCTTTATTGGGCTCAACATTTTAACTTTTCCCATAATCTATTAATTAATCTTTGTTACGAGGAACACCTGGCATTTGAGCCTTAAAAGGCCCAGTCTATGTGGGCTTTCCTTCAACGCCCGTATCCGATTGAATTATAATCTCATCTCCATCTCTTGATTCTCTTCACATATCCCTTTCTCTATCGAGTCTCATTCTTCATTTCACGCACTACTCATCTCCGATCTGCTTTAATATCCGTGCGCACGTAAATTAAAGAAGCTGCGAAATTTCTGGCGTGAATCTTAAAGCAGATCGGACGGTCATAGAGCCCATCGGACCCAAGCTGCTCCCCATACTGCTAGCAGTTCGTAATGGCTCCTGAAATAATTTCTCGCTTGGACCCGGTTTACGATTTGTGTTGTAGAGAACCGCAGTAATACCAACAGCAGATTTGTACATGGTCAGATGGTCTACGACTCTATATTAGTGTATTGAAAAGGGGCCGGGTCGGGTCGGTCCGGTCCAAACCCGCCCGGTCCCCGGGTTGACTCGGGCATGGGTTAGCCCGGGTCAACGGGTTGAGTCAGGTAGGGGGGGTCGGGTTGGGGTCTGACTCGGCCGATCCTAACCCGGTCTAAACCCGGCGGGTTAGGTCGGGGCGGGGGTCGGTCCGGTCCAGGTAGGTCTGGTCTGGTTTTTTTTTTTTTTTTTCCGATTTCTGTTTTTTTTTTTCTGTTTCCAGAGAGCCAGAGAGGGGCAGAGGGCCAGAGGCAGAGACGTTTATTTTTATTTTTTTGCATTTTTTTTTCTTTTTTTTTATTTGAACTCAATATATTTTTGTTATAACAAAATCAAATTAAGTTAAAACCGAATTTTGTTAAAACCAAATTAGTCTAAAACCAAATTATTCTAAAACCGAGATATACCGAATTAGTTTAAAACCGAATTATTTTTTATCTTTAAAACCAAATTATTTTAAAACAATAGATTTAAAAACAAAAGTTACCCTCCTCCTTTATTCCGGACTTGGAACCGGCTATGTAAAATAACATAGGCGGAGTTCTAACTTTTTTTTTTGTTAGTAATTATTCTTTAAAATGAAACAATTGAAATATTTAGAAATTATAATTTAAAAAAATAACAATAAAGATTAAAAGAGGTTAGAATTTTATACCGACACTACCTATCTAGTAGTTGTTGTGCATATACCATAGGTCGCCGCTCTCTTGCTCACCGTCCGAATCCTCGTTAGGCTCAGGTCCCTCGGTACCGCTTTCTTGAGTGTCGACACCGGATGATGACGCTTCCAATCTCATGGCATGTTGCGTGCGATTTTCAACATCAATCCAGTCCTTCAAGCACACAAGTCTCTCGAAAACATGTGCACCCAGCTTACTTCGTTTATCGGTAAGGATCCTGTTCGCCGAGCTAAAACAGGATTCAGAAGGGACGGTTGACACGGGCACGGCAAATATGTCACGGGCCATCATCGCCAGTGTTGGATAGGCAGTTGCATTCCTCCTCCACCAATCCATGAAGTCAACTCCTTCATTTTCGGTGGTCCCCAAACAGTAGCTCATTAACTCGTTTGTGTTACCTTGGGATCCCGTCGGGTCGTCATCATCCTGAAAATCGCCTAACAATCCAGTACTGCTTTGTGTGGATAGACTATTAAAACAATAGAAAAAATTAGTGGACAAATAATGTAGATATTATAAATAATAAATATTAAAAACATATGTATATTTATATTCATACCTCACGCCACCGGTCGAAGGCGGTTGGTCGGCATTTCTTCTTTCGTAATATATGGCAAACATGTCGTCCAATGCCTTTTGTACGCGGGGATCCTCGTCCCTCCAATTTAATTTTAGATTTTTCTTGTAGGCTACGAGTATTTTTACCGTGAACTTCTTCTTGTATGCCGGATGGAGGCAGTTTGCGAGAACGGTCAAGAGGGGTACCTCTTCCCAATATTTAAGAAATTTTGCCTTCATGGCTGCTACGATCGGATGGAAAGGGGAATCCTCACTATCCCTATCTTCCATATCACGGTACACCTTGGAAATATAGTAGAGATGGTGCAGCAACTCATGTGCCGTCGGTGAGTACGAGCAAGATAATTTCACGGTTGCGGTGGTTCCAAGGAATTGTGCAAGCTGTATTATTCGCTGCCATTCGGGGTCGGTGAGTTCCAAAGCTTGTCCTTCGTTCGTCGATCTCAACATCTCCCCTATAGCCGCCTTGTAAGGAATGCATCGGTGCAGCATCCTGTAGGTGGAATTCCAACGGGTATCTATATCCCAAGGTACCCTCATTTTGCCCAAACCTATTCTTTCGCACAAAGCTGCGAAATTTTGTTTTCTTTCTTGGTTTGAATAAATATGGGCAAGACCTCCCTTGAATTTAATTATCAAGTCCTTTACGGCTTCTACCTTAAGACCATCTTTTACGGTAAGATTTAGTATATGGCAAGCACACTTTTGGTGAAACAGTGCATCATTCATGATTGGGTTTAGGAACCGGATGAAATGATCAATGGACGCTACATTGTTGCTAGCATTATCGAATGAAATAGAAAAAATCTTGTTCCGTAAATCCCTTTTGAGATTATATTATTGTAAAACCTCAATAATTGAATGGTAAATAATTTGTGCAGTGTGCGGGGATTCTAACACCCGAAAACTTAAAACCCGTTTTTGTAAAATCCAATTCTCATCGATCCAATGACCGGTAATATAATAGTACCCTAGGCCGTGTTTACCGGCAGTCCATATATCGGAGGTAAGGGAGACATTATAATTTGCATATCCAAATGTAGCTAATAGGTCGTTTTTCTTTTGGATAAACTGGTTTTTCATTTCACGTACCATTTTTCTATGATGGATTCTCTTATACAATGGTTGAGCACACCCCCGAATTACAAGCCGGGCAAAACTACTACAATTACCCATACTAATTGGTTGTTCCTTGTGGGCAATATATCGGGCAAATTCTTCAAGCATTATTTTTTCATCATATCTTTGGTGGGTTCTACTACCATCCGGGTTCATAAGGGTTTGGACTAATGATATCTCGCAAACTTATCTATATTTCGACCTTCAAATTGTATCAAACTTGTGTTTTAAATCATTAATTCAGTTGTATTTCATTGAATATCTTTAGAATGTGGTACTGCTGCAAGTTTGTTCTTATTTTGCAGGATTCGGGCGAAATCGAGGAGAAAATCTGGAATCAAGAAGTCTCTACACGGGCCGTGTCACATTCCACACGGGCCGTGTCAACCTCGACTCGACCGCTGATCCGACCACATACAACTGCTGACTCGACCACTTAAGGAACACAAGTCACACGGGCCGGACAAGATTTGACACGGCCCGTGTCAAGCAAATCCGGAAACAGATCCAGAAATCTGGAAAGAAGGCTATTGATGGAAGGTCGACCAAAGGAGCATATAATCGGGATTTCTCTCCAGGAAAGGGAATTCTGGAACAGGAGAGCAAGTTCTAGGGTTCATCTTTGGCGGCTAAGCTTGGAGGCGAAGTTGAGAAGCGAAAGACGCGAGTTTTCGATTGATCTTCTTTGCTTTTTGGGTTTTGTCATGATCAACTCTATCTCTATTTGTATTTGCTGTTTTAGAACTATGAGTGAGTAATTTACTTTGTTTCTAGGGTTTTGATGTAATCGAATGTTTTGTCTTGCATGCTAGTTATTGAATCTTTGTATTGAAATTTGTGTTTGATTGATTGTGTAGTATTTTAATTGCTTAGATTGTAGTGTTTGACTTATATTGGTTTGTTACTAGATGAATGGCCACATCTAGAAAGCATTAGAACCCTTTAACGTCTTTCAACCAACCTAAGTACATGAGGTAGGATTTGTGATCCGGGAGGTGAAACCAAGTAGTAACCGGAAGGTGAAAATTACTCTCTATCGGCGGATAGGAGTTACCTTTAGTATACCAATCAAGAAACTAGGTAGTAGGGACCAATACACGAAAGTTGAGGTCTAGAACCCGACGAGGGCATATATTGCAGTTTCCGTACCAAGTTAATGAACCAACAAACGGGAGTTGAGGTCCAGAGACATTAGGTCCGGTCAGTAGAACCCTACACAAAGGAACGATACAAAGAAACAATAGCTGCTGCATTAACCCGAGGCTGACACGGACCGTGTAGCAAAATGACACGGCCCGTGTAAACTGATACGGCCCGTGTAGGAAATGACACGGCCCGGACAGGATAGTCAGAGGGCAAAACTGAGATGAAGTCTTAACCCTGGGAACGCTTTTTATTATTGTTTAAAACCAGTTTAATCTTCTTTATTCCACTTTATTACTGTCTTAAAATCTGTAGGAAACTTAAACAACCAAAATCAACCTTTTCCAACTTCTAGTTTTTAATTAATCTAAGTAGAGTCCGGTTAACACTTGAACCGTCCCTGTGATCGATACCCGACGATATACTACGCGGTAGGATTGTATACTTGCAGTCTGAACCAGAAGTGTATTAAAGGTTAAAAGGTACAGCTTGCTGTACTGAAACTTTGTACTATACCTTTGTGGTGGTAACAAGTTTTTGGCGCCGTTGCCGGGGACGGCATCATTTATTTTTCTGGATTTTTGCTTATTTTAATTAATCTAGATTTTAATTTGTATCTTTTCTTTTATTTCTTTTCTCTCTTACAGGAACACGCTGGCTCACAATCCACCTCCTCCGGTCGATTACCAGCTGAGGAGCAGAGGGCCAGTACCTGACGCGGGCCGCACAGAATCTCACACGGCCCGTACAGCCCTTCCAGGAACCACTATCCCTGCACAGCCACCACCTGACACGGCCCGTACAGAAGAGACACGGTCCGTGCACTCGGAGCCTGACAGGAACATGAGTCAGAATGGAGAGGAAAGAGAAGAGGGGCCGCAAGGCGACCGCGACTCTGATGATGACGCAGCCGACTTCATCCCGAGAACTCTGAAGGAGTTCAATGTACCGAGATCTGGGGATGTGAGAGGAGCGATCAGACTTCCAAGAATAGTGGGGCAACAACCGAACTTCAATCCGGGAGTTGTCAACATTGTTCAACAGAACACCTTTCATGGCTTGGATCACGAGGATCCACATGCACATCTCCAAACTTTTCTTGAATGTTGCACCACCATTAAGACCAATGGGGCAACATCTGATTATATTAGACTTGCATTGTTTCCTTTCACACTTAGGGACAAGGCAAAGAAATGGTTGGGGTCATTACCAAGGGACTCAATAAACACTTGGAGGGAACTGTCTAAAATGTTTTTGACCAGATTTTTCCCCCACAAAAGAACTGCTAAGGTAAGAACCCAACTAACCAGCTTTAGGCAAAGGTCTGATGAACCCCTAAACGAGGCATGGGAAAGGTTTAGGGAGTTACAGTATTCTTGTCCACATCATGGTATACCAGACTGGTTATTGATTCAGACTTTTTATGATGGTTTGACAGAGAGTACTCGCACATCTGTTGATGCTGTTGCAGGTGGAGCCTTAATGGAGAGAGAGCCTCAAGAAGCAATGAATTTGATCGACAGCATGGCCCAAAACCAGCAGTGGTCCGGCCGCGACAATTCCAGACCTGGAGGAGGCGGCCGATTTGAAGTCGATAATATCACAGCTCTCACAGCCAAGATGGAAGCCATGCAGAGGACTATCGACAAGATGAGTGTCAAGTCTGTTGGAAACCATCAGTCACAGCCAGAATCTTGTGCCATGTGTGGTGAGGGGCATTCCTACGAGCACTGTCCATTGGCGCAAAGGGATGATGAGGAAACTGAGCAAGTCAACTCTCTCAACAGTGAGCCATCCTATTTTCCAAAACCTCCTTTCAACCGAACCTATTCCAAAGATCCGGTTGAGCAACAGAATTGGAGGTGGAAACAGAACAACTCTGCGCCATACAACAATGCTCCCAACCCCTCTTTCAACAACAATTTCAACAATTCTTCGAGCAGCAACAACAACCGCAACTTCTACCACAATGCCAATTTCAACAACAACCGCCCACCTCATTCCGTTCCACCCAAACCGTACGTGCCTCCTCATGCGACCGATTTCACACACGAGCAGGGGAAGATGAACCAGATGGTGTGGGAACATATGCAGAGCATGTCCACTCAGATGGCTGCTCAGAACAAGTTGTTGGAGCAGTTAAGTCACATTGTCACAACAAGCCATCCACAACCTGGTAAGCTCCCCAGCCAACCAGAGGTAAACCCGAGAGGGGAGGCTAAGGCAATCACCCTGCGAAGTGGGACCAACTATGAAGGTCCAGCCATGCCTACTGAACCACCAGCTAAAGCTGACACGGACCGTGTCAATCTCACACGGCCCGTACAGACCCCACAGACTGAGGAAAACCCACCAACAATCTCTGAGACAACAGTGGACACGGCCCGTACAAATCTCACACGGCCCGTGTCACCCCCTGAAGAAGGAAATCCTGGCCGTGTCGAATTGACTCGACCGGCAACCGACACAGAAAACCCAGTGGGCACGGACCGTGTCAATCCTACACGGGCCGTGCAGAAGGAAACTGAAGGTCAGAAAAAGAAGGAGACCTACAAACCGCCACCATACCGACCACCTGTCCCATTTCCACAGAGACTAGCTGAGACCAAATTGAACGAGCAATTCGCTAAATTCATCGATGTTCTCAAACAATTGCACATCACTATCCCATTCACCGAGGCCTTGACCCAAATGCCCACCTATGCTAAGTTCTTGAAAGACATCCTATCCAACAAACGAAGCTTGGGGGGGCACGAGACGGTGAGGCTGACTGAACAGTGTAGTGCCATTCTGAGAAGCGAATTACCACCCAAACTGGAAGACCCTGGTAAGTTCTCTATTCCTTGCACTATAGGGAAAGCCACGATCAGGAAAGCTCTATGCGACTTGGGAGCTAGCGTGAGTCTCATGCCACGCACCATCTATGATCGAATTGGGGTAGGTGAGCTCAAACCTACACGAATGACTCTTCAGCTAGCGGACTCATCGGTAAGACTACCACTTGGCATAGTGGAAGATGTACCGGTTCAGGTTGGTAAGTTTTATGTTCCTGCTGATTTTGTTGTAATGGAAATGGAGGAAGATAAGGAAGTCCCCATTATTCTGGGACGACCTTTTCTAAGAACTGCAGGTGCCATAATTGATGTGAAGGATGGAACGCTGACCTTGAACATTGGAAAGGAGAAGGTGCGATTCCAGATTGACCGTGCAATGAAGTACCCGTCGAGAGACGAATCTTGCTTCAGAATTGATGTGATTGAGGAATGTCTGACGGATTTGAGCGAGGACTACTTTCTTGAGCAAGTAAACAGCTCACTAAGGTATTATTCTGACTTTTTATCTGAGTTGCAGGTCGAAACAAGTGAGTTAGAATCAGTATGTGCAGCAGAGGCAAAAACAGACCTGCCAGGAAAATCTGGACACGACCCGGATCAATTCAACACGGGCCGTGCAGAGGAGTCCAAGCAGCTGGAAACAATCCCACACGGGCCGGACAAAATCGACACGGACCGTGTCAAGGCCCCAACAGAGCAGCAAGCACTTGAACTCAAGCCTCTACCAGCCAATCTCAGGTATGAATTCCTTGGCCCAGATGAGTCTTGTCCTGTTATTGTGAATGCAGATCTGAACCCCGATCAAACCGCCAAACTCTTGGAGAAGCTGAAAGTCCACAAAGGTGCAATCGGGTATTCAATCAAGGACTTGAAGGGGATCAGCCCATCTGTCTGCTCGCACAGAATCCTACTGGAAGATGGCCACAAACCGTCTGTCGAACATCAGCGACGGCTCAACCCGAATTTAAGGGAGGTAGTAAAGAAAGAAATTTTAAAACTTCTTGATGCAGGTATTATCTACCCTATTTCTGACAGTCAGTGGGTGAGTCCTGTCCATGTGGTCCCAAAGAAGGGGGGAGCAACAGTGGTAAAGAATGAGAAGAACGAATTGGTCCAAACACGGGTTGTGAGTGGTTATAGGATGTGCATAGATTACAGAAAACTTAATGCCGCCACACGCAAAGATCACTTTCCATTACCATTTGTTGACCAACTCCTTGAAAGGCTTGCTAATCATTCTTATTTCTGTTATCTTGATGGTTATTCTGGTTTCTTTCAAATACCCATCCACCCACAAGACCAAGAAAAGACCACCTTTACCTGTCCCTATGGTACATATGCATATCGTAGGATGCCTTTTGGTCTTTGTAATGCGCCAGCAACCTTTCAACGGGCCATGATGGCCATCTTTTCTGACTTCATTGAGAATGAAGTTGAGATTTTTATGGATGATTTTTCTGTATATGGTGTTTGTTTTGATTCATGTTTGTCTAACCTTTGCAAGATTTTGCAGAAGTGTGAAGAAGTGAATTTGATTTTAAATTGGGAGAAGTGTCACTTCATGGTCCAAGAAGGCGTTGTTCTAGGACATGTTGTGACTTCCAAGGGCATTGAGGTTGACAAGGCCAAAATTGAAGTGATTGAGAAGCTCGAGGTCCCAACGAACGTCAAAGGAGTTCGAAGTTTCTTAGGCCACGCGGGATTTTATCGCCGCTTCATTAAAGATTTCTCTAAAATTGCTAAGCCTCTAACCAATTTACTTGTAAAGGATTCTGACTTTGATTTCACTGATGATTGTGTTAGATCTTTTTACAGTTTGAAAGAAGCTCTCATTTCTGCACCCATCTTGCAACCACCTGATTGGTCCTTGCCATTCGAGCTGATGTGTGATGCGAGCGATTATGCTGTAGGGGCTGTTCTTGGGCAAAGGAAAGACAAGAAGCCATGTGCCATCTACTATGCTAGCAAGGTGCTAGACCCAGCCCAAATGAACTACACAACAACTGAGAAGGAGCTCCTCGCCATTGTGTTCGCCCTTGATAAGTTCAGATCATACTTGGTTGGCTCAAAGATCATTGTCTACACGGACCACGCCGCACTCAGGTATTTGCTAACTAAACAAGATGCAAAACCTCGTTTGATTAGATGGATTCTTCTCTTGCAGGAATTTGACATTGAAATCAGGGACAAGAAGGGGGTTGAAAATACTGTGGCTGACCATCTATCCCGGCTTCGCTGGGAAGATGAGGGGTCTGCCAACTTGCCGATCAATGATTCGTTCCCCGATGAGCAACTTCTTTCAGTTTCAGCCAACATTGACACGGCCCGTACCACGTTTGACACGGCCCGTATCAACACCCAGTCAGTGCCTTGGTATGCAGATATCGCCAACTTTCTTGCTTCTGGAGTCTTCCCAGCCTCCGCGACTTACCAACAGAGGAAGAAACTTCGATCCGATGCCAGGTATTACTTTTGGGATGAACCTTTTCTTTTCAAAGTAGGTATTGAAGGCATCTTCCGGCGTTGTGTACCACACGAAGAGACACACTCCATTCTCGAGCACTGCCACTCATCCGTCTATGGAGGGCATGCATCATTCTACAAGACAGCAGCAAAGGTATTGCAATCTGGTTTCTATTGGCCTTCTATTTTCAGGGATGCAAGGACTTTTGTTTTGGCTTGTGACAAGTGTCAACGGACCGGGAACATTACCAAGCGCAATGAGATGCCTCTCAACCCCATTCTTGAGGTGGAGATCTTTGATGTGTGGGGTATTGACTTCATGGGACCGTTCCCATCATCATGTGGGAATGAGTACATCCTGGTTGCAGTGGATTACGTGTCCAAATGGGTAGAAGCGGTGGCATGTCGAAAGGCAGACTCAAATGCAGTGAAGAGGCTTTTCACTCATACCATCTTTCCTCGCTTTGGAGTGCCAAGGGCGGTTATCAGTGACGGAGGCAAGCACTTCATCAACCGCCAGTTCGACAATCTTTTGAGCCGTCATGGGGTGACACACAAGGTAACAACTTCCTATCACCCTCAATCTAATGGACAAGCTGAAATTTCTAACAGGGAAATAAAGTCCATCTTGGAGAAAACTGTTGCGAGGACACGAAAGGATTGGTCACTCAAGCTCGATGATGCACTCTGGGCATACCGAACTGCTTTCAAAACACCAATTGGGATGAGCCCTTTCAAGCTGGTGTACGGAAAACCATGCCATTTACCTGTAGAGATTGAGCACAAAGCATTTTGGGCCATGCGCACCATCAACATGGACATGCTTGCAGCTGGAGAAAAGCGCGTCCTTGACTTACATGAGTTGGAGGAAATGCGCCTCAATGCTTACGAGAATGCAAGAATTTACAAGGAGAGAACCAAGCGAGCTCATGACAAGCGCATTGCACCTCGCGAATTCAAGGTAGGTGATCTCGTACTCTTGTTTAATTCTAGACTAAGACTTTTTCCAGGTAAGCTAAAATCTAGATGGTCTGGCCCGTTTCAAGTAAAGAGAGTTTACCCTTTTGGAGTGATTGAACTTTGGAATAATGAGAGAGGAACTTTTCAAGTCAATGGTCAACGTCTCAAGCACTACATAGCTGACCATTTCCAGAATGAGAACTTCACTCAGGATCTCTCGAATCCTCCTCCAGTTGAACCTTGAAGAAAGAAGGTCAAGCTCGAGACCTAAAACAAGCGCTTTTTGGGAGGCAACCCAAACCCCTTTTTAATTTTCTTGCATTTTAGGTTTAGTTAATATCTTGTTTCTGCATATTTTCGTTTTTCACTTATGAAGAGTTTAGGAGATCCTATAGTGCAGCACCCAAGTCCACACTTCACACGGCCCGTACAAAAACCGACACGGCCCGTGTCAATCCGAACCGACGCCTATGCAAAATCGCGCAAGTTCCATCCCCTCTCTTTAAATCGACCGATCTACTTCACACGGGCGGATATCTCTCTCTCTCTCCCTTACTTCTACAGTGCACCCGACCGCCGATCCGACCGTCCAAGCCGTCGTGTAGCCGCCGCCGCCCATTTCTGCCTCGATCGTCACAGCACCCTCTCCCTCTCTCGAGACCATTTCGCCACTCTCTGCCTCGTCGACCACCACCACCCCCAGTCTTCTCTCCCGACGACGCGCTCCAGGTAAGTGTCTCTTCCCCTTCCCCTTCTCTATTTCAGGCCGGCAGCTCTCTCTCTCTCTCGACAGCGCACCTCTCGATTCTCCACTCCCGCCGTCTTTTCTGTCCGGCCGAAACCCTAACCTGACACGGCCCGTGTCAATCTTACTCGACCCGTGTCAACCTTGTCCGACCCGAGTCCAAAACCACTCGACCCGTGTCAATCATAACCTGAGCCATACAATGAACCGTGAGCGCCGATCCAAACATGCCCAGGACCGTCGGCAGCTGCGTCCCCGCCCACCACCACCACCCGCACGCACTCCCTCCCCAACTGAGTCCAACCCTACCTCTTCTCATCACTCCTACACACACTCTGGGTCTAGCTCACATCACTCTGAGCACTATGACTCCGATGTCTCCCACCACCTCTCTGGGGAGTACACTGATAGGGCGGACGACCACCAGACAGAGTCCTTTCGCATTCCCACCCGCCGCATGTTCGAGCACTACGAGTACTTGAGCCGGAAGAAGTTTGACAACACACGCACGGTTGACTTCACCACCCTCCGTGCATTTGGAATTGAGGACGATTTCAACCTTTTGACTGGTAGGGTTGGCTTCACACCCGCTTTCTGGGCCATCGACCACCCTGCCTACCAGAAACTCACACTTGAGTTTCTCTCCTCACTCCAGCTCAAGGAGGACAACCAGGGCGGCCACACCCGCATCTACATCAAGTTCCTCCTCCAAGGTCAACCCCACCGTGTCCCGCTTATCCAGCTCCGCGAGTGGTTTGGTTTCCACCCAGAACCCCAGACTGACTCCTTTGAGTTCCATGCAGATCTGGACAGAGACCGTTTCTGGAATTTGATCTCAGGCTTGACAGTAGGCTCCGTTCACAACAAGGAATTCAAGGGCCTCAACATTCCTCACCCCTCTCTTCGCTGCTTACAGCGCATCCTGGCTGTCACTTTCTTTGCACGGGGCGAGACAGTCGCCCGTGCCAATGTTAAGGATTTCAAGCTTATGGATTACATGCTCCGACCAGATGGCGAGCTCGAGCGGCCAGACCTGATGCTCATCATGATCCACCATTGGCTTGACCTTCAGCGCTCCACGAGGTCCGGGGGCTCCATCACCATTGGTGGCTACGTCACTCACATTGCTGACCAGCTAGGCGTACAGGTCACAGGTGACACACTCTGCAAAGGCCCTCGTCCCATGGATCCCGAGGCCTTCCGTTTAGCGGCTTTTATCAGGATCGACACGCACTGGGGTCGCCGCATGGGCTACCGTTGGCGCATGCCAGACGGCATTACCGAGTACAAGTTACCTGTCCACGCTCCTCTCTCCTTTGAGGACAGGTCTACTTGGATTTTCACTGGACCACGTGATGCCCACGCACCCCCACACCCACCTCCTCCTCCCGTTGTCGATGAGCCTATGCCGGATGCTCCCGCCTACACTCGGCGGCGGCGGCGCGTCTCTTCTTCTGCACCCACCTCTCAGCAGGTGCCTGCCTCTTCTTCTGCACCCACCTCTCAGCAGGTGCCTGCCTCTTCTTCTGCACCCACCTCTCAGCCCGCAGACCACTCCATTCAGGACTTATACCGCCTCATGTCTGACATGAGGACCACTCAGCTTGACATGCGGGCGACTCAGATCCAGCATGATGACACCCTCTATGACATTCAGTGTCAGCTGACGGACTACCACCACCGACTCGGCGAGGTTCAGGATGAGCTGCGTGATTGGCGCTTCTATGATGAGTATGGGTACTACCCCGCACCACCCCCACCACAGGACTGATCAGGTATGTTTTCTTTTCCCCTAGCTTTACATTTTCTTTCTATCTGTCTTGAAGCATTGAGGACAATGCTCGGACTTAGCTTGGGGGGAGAACTTTGCACTTAGGATTTTTCTTTTCACTTTTAGCTCATGTTTACATTTTCTTGCATTTTCTTGCATTTTAGGTGAAAATTTGCGCGAATTGCTAGAATTAGGAGCCCTTACGAAATTTTTTGAGTTGTAATTAGGATAACCTTGAGAAATTGGAAATAACCCCACAATTGACGAGAAAATTGAATAGGATGAGATATTTTGAGCATTTGAAAGAATGAAAGCCAAAGTCTATCGAAAAACCATTCTGAAACTAAACTGTGCCTTTTTAAATAGGGAAATGGGATTTTAAATTAAAGAAAGATTGGGATATCTATTGGTATGAAAGAATACCATTGGATGTGTGTATTCATGATGTATGCGAAAACGATGTATAACAAAATGATGAATTAAAATGAAAAGATGGAGAATATAAGAGTACTGGCAATAAGTCCTGTTGGGCGCCTTTGAGCTCGTCTCCCAAACTTAGAAAAGAAAGGAACTTTTGCATACATCAACACACGAAGTCCGCGACTTTCTAACCTAAGCTTGTTCCAAGCTTGGGGGAGTAAAAAGGAAAAAATCACCGCAAATGAGGGCATAGTTTCAGTATAAGAATGAAAGATTGATCGATTTAAGCAACCAGTTTTGGCAAATAATTGAAGCATCTCAAAATATGAAATTTGATTAGTCAATTTGTGAGGTGAATCAAAGTTTATCAAGTAAATCCAAATTGTCATTCAAAAGGATTCTCAAGGTTCTTAACAATAGCAAGCTCACGTAAACTTTTCGCACTTAGAGTTTAATTTGCATTTAGGTAATCCAAAGACCGACCCGATTCCTAAGTTGGGATTTTTGCTTGAGGACAAGCAAGATTTCAGCTTGGGGGAATTTGATATCTCGCAAACTTATCTATATTTCGACCTTCAAATTGTATCAAACTTGTGTTTTAAATCATTAATTCAGTTGTATTTCATTGAATATCTTTAGAATGTGGTACTGCTGCAAGTTTGTTCTTATTTTGCAGGATTCGGGCGAAATCGAGGAGAAAATCTGGAATCAAGAAGTCTCTACACGGGCCGTGTCACATTCCACACGGGCCGTGTCAACCTCGACTCGACCGCTGATCCGACCACATACAACTGCTGACTCGACCACTTAAGGAACACAAGTCACACGGGCCGGACAAGATTTGACACGGCCCGTGTCAAGCAAATCCGGAAACAGATCCAGAAATCTGGAAAGAAGGCTATTGATGGAAGGTCGACCAAAGGAGCATATAATCGGGATTTCTCTCCAGGAAAGGGAATTCTGGAACAGGAGAGCAAGTTCTAGGGTTCATCTTTGGCGGCTAAGCTTGGAGGCGAAGTTGAGAAGCGAAAGACGCGAGTTTTCGATTGATCTTCTTTGCTTTTTGGGTTTTGTCATGATCAACTCTATCTCTATTTGTATTTGCTGTTTTAGAACTATGAGTGAGTAATTTACTTTGTTTCTAGGGTTTTGATGTAATCGAATGTTTTGTCTTGCATGCTAGTTATTGAATCTTTGTATTGAAATTTGTGTTTGATTGATTGTGTAGTATTTTAATTGCTTAGATTGTAGTGTTTGACTTATATTGGTTTGTTACTAGATGAATGGCCACATCTAGAAAGCATTAGAACCCTTTAACGTCTTTCAACCAACCTAAGTACATGAGGTAGGATTTGTGATCCGGGAGGTGAAACCAAGTAGTAACCGGAAGGTGAAAGTTACTCTCTATCGGCGGATAGGAGTTACCTTTAGTATACCAATCAAGAAACTAGGTAGTAGGGACCAATACACGAAAGTTGAGGTCTAGAACCCGACGAGGGCATATATTGCAGTTTCCGTACCAAGTTAATGAACCAACAAACGGGAGTTGAGGTCCAGAGACATTAGGTCCGGTCAGTAGAACCCTACACAAAGGAACGATACAAAGAAACAATAGCTGCTGCATTAACCCGAGGCTGACACGGACCGTGTAGCAAAATGACACGGCCCGTGTAAACTGATACGGCCCGTGTAGGAAATGACACGGCCCGGACAGGATAGTCAGAGGGCAAAACTGAGATGAAGTCTTAACCCTGGGAACGCTTTTTATTATTGTTTAAAACCAGTTTAATCTTCTTTATTCCACTTTATTACTGTCTTAAAATCTGTAGGAAACTTAAACAACCAAAATCAACCTTTTCCAACTTCTAGTTTTTAATTAATCTAAGTAGAGTCCGGTTAACACTTGAACCGTCCCTGTGATCGATACCCGACGATATACTACGCGGTAGGATTGTATACTTGCAGTCTGAACCAGAAGTGTATTAAAGGTTAAAAGGTACAGCTTGCTGTACTGAAACTTTGTACTATACCTTTGTGGTGGTAACAACTAACCGCGGGTCCGCATTTTCTTGCGGTATCTCACCCTTTTTCGCATGACCATCGGCATGTTTCTTAAATGTGGACATACTATTTGCAAGTTTATACTCGTAAATAACCTTGCAACTGCGTACCTTACATTTTAGAGTATGGACAACTCCACTCGCATGAAAGGTCTTTTGATAATACCGCCACCAATCAGCCTTGTATTCGGGCACCTTGGTTTTCCTCTTCTTCGGTGGTTCGATGAGAGCAACAACTTCGGCTTGGGTTGCGGGGGCAACTTCGACTTGAATTTTCGGGACACTTGTCGAGGGACCGCTTCCTATAGGGGCGGTGTATTGAGTCGATCCTGTAGAAGCAGTACCTGCTCCATATGAAGGGTTAGAATAATAGTAATTAGGTGGTGGCATTTGGGAGGGATTTTGTGGATAATAGTTAGGATCTTGTTGATGATAAATATGTGGTGGCATTTGGGAGGGATTTTGTGGATACGGCGGTTGCATTTGTGCGGGATTTTGTGGAAAAAGATGTGGTTCTTGTGGAAACCTACTTTCTATTGCGTCCATATTTTGTTGGTATCCAGGTGGCGTAGGGTCGAATAAATCGGCGGAAGCTCTATGTATCCATTCTTTCGACATTTGTTCTACATATTAAAATTAAATCGATTCAAAATAAATCCGAAATAAATCTAAATACAATAATCTAACCTATTTAAATGTAAATCTAAATTCAATATAATCTAACATTAAATGTAAATTAAATCTAAAATTGAATTCAAATCTAAATTAAATATAAATTAAAGTAAGTAAAAAAAAAAAAAAAACAAGGCTCATAGCCTCATAAGCCTCTGCCGAACTTCAAAAGAAAAGGAAAAAGGAAAAAAAAAAAAAGGGCAGTGAAGCCTCTCTGCCTCTGCCTCCTGCCGAAATTCATCAGAAAAAAAAAAATTTCTGGCGGTCTGGCCTCTGCCTTTGCCAAATTCAAAAGAAAAAGAAAAAGAAAAAACAAATCTAATTCAAATTTAAAAATATATTTTTAAAACAATAAATCTAATTCAAATTCAAAAAATATGTCTAATTCAAATTTTAAAAAAAGGTCTAATTCAAATTTAAAAATTAAAAAAAAATAATTCAAATTAAAAAAATATATTTAAGAAAAAATAAGTCTAATTCAAATTTTAAAATTCTAAGTCTAACAAGAATTTAAAAAATAAAATCTAACATATTCAAATCTATTAAAAAAATAAATCTATTTATCTAACCTATTTATAAATAAAATCCGAATTTTAAAAAGTAAAATCTAACCTATTTAAAAATAAAATACAATAATCTAATATATTCCAATAATGAATAATCTAATATATTCCAATAATCAAACATATTTAAAAATAAATCTAAAATCTAACATATTTCAAAATATTCAAATGTAACCTATTACAAACTAAATATAACATATTCAAAAATAAATATAACTATCCAACAAATTCAAAAATAAAATATAACTTATTTAAAAATAACATATTTAAGATAAATCCGAATTTTAAAAAATAAAATCTAATCTATTTCAAAATAAATCCGAATTTCAAAATAAAATATAATAATCTAACAATTCCAATAATCTAACATATCATATAATCTAACATATTCAAAAATAAAATCCAATAATCCACCATATTCAAAAATCTAACATATCCAATAATCTAATATATTCAAATCTTATTATCTAACATATTCAAAATTTAAAAAATAAAATATAACATATTTATCTAACAAATCTATTTATCTAACCTATTTATAAAAAAAATCCGAATTTTAAAAAGTAAAATCTAACCTATTTCAAAATAAAATCCAATAATCAAACATATTTAAAAATAAATCTAAAATCTAACATATTTCAAAATATTCAAATGTAACCTATTAAAAATAAAGATAACATGTTTAAAAATAAATCTAACTATCCAACAAATTCAAAAATAAAATATAACTTATTTCTCTAACCTATTTCAAAATAAATCCGAATTTAAAAAAATAAAATCTAACCTATTTCAAAATAAATCCGAATTTCAAAATAAAATATAATAATCTAACCAATTCAAAAATAAAATCCAATAATCTAACATATTCAAAAATAAAATCCAATAATCTAACATATCCAACAATCTAATATATTCAAATCTTATTATCTAACATATTCAAAGTTTAAAAAATAAAATATAACATATTTATCTAACAAATCTATTTATCTAACCTATTTATAAATAAAATCCGAATTTAAAAAAAAAATCTAACCTATTTCAAAATAAATCCGAATTTAAAAAAATAAAATCCAACCTATTTCAAAATAAATCCGAATTTCAAAATAAATATAATAATCTAACAAATCCAATAATCTAACATATTCAATAATCTAACATATTCAAAAATAAAATCCAATAATCTAACATATTCAAAAATCTAACAAATATAACATTTATTTGAACAAACAAATATAACATTTATTTGAACAAACAAATAAATCTAGCTTATTTATCTAACAAATTTAAAAATAAATCCGAATTTAACAAAGAAAAACTAACAATATCTAACAATTTCTAAAAATTACTAACAACTACTAAAAATTATCTAACAATTACTAACAATATCTAAAAATTACTAAAAATTACTAACAATTACTCAAAATTACTACAAATTTCTAAACATTACTAACAATTGTTAAAAATTATCTAACAATTCCTAACAATTACTAAATTAACCTATTTAAACTAATTCTAATTATTTAACAGTTACTAAAAATAAATCTAACCTTTTAATCTCGCGGAAAAATCTTGCGGGAGGTAGAATGAAAAAAATCCTTCGTAATTCCTCTACTTTCGTCTTTCGTATTCCTTTGCGTATTTGTACAATGAAATAAATTGCAACTCTTTTTTTTTAAACAATAAAAATAAATTTTGAGAATAATAAAAATATTGAGAGTATGAGAATATGAGATTGAGAGAATGAGAGATTGAGAATAATGAGTATGAGATGTGAAAATTTATGAAGAATGGGGGTATATTTAAGGGTGTTTTTTTTTTGGGGGGGGGAATTGTACCGTTAAAAACTCAAAAAAATTTGAATTTTCGGTGGGGGGTCGGGTTGGCTCGGGTCGGGTCCCGCCGGGTTAGACCCGGGTTTTGGGGGGTTAGGTCGGGTTTGACCCCGGTTAGGGTCGGGTTCACCCGGGTTCGGCCGGATTTGGGGGGTTCAGTCGGGTTTTGGGTCGGGTTAGGTCGGTTCGGGTCGGGTTTAGGCCGGTCCGGGTCGGGTTCGGGTAGACGGGTTGAAACGGTGGGGGGAGGTCGGGTTTCGCCCATAAAACCGCATCCGACCCGTTTTAAACCCGACCCATCCCTTTAGGACGGTTCGGGTCGGGTTCATGGTCGGATCCGGGTCGGTCTGGGTCCCGGGTTTGCGCGGGTCGGGTTGGACCGGGCGGGTATAATCAATACACTACTCTATATGCAGATTTTTTTCAACAGAACCTGTTTATGTAAAAGAACAAATCTTCGTAGGCGTTTTCCCCATTCCGGAACTAGGAAAACGCAATTATTAATTAGTCCCACAGTAAGGAAACAAAAACTACAGACGCGTTCATATAGGACACTCTAGTACGCTCTATTCTCTTCGGAGACATCCGATAAAATTGGAACGATACAGAGAAGATTAGCATGGCCCCTGCGCAAGGATGACACGCACAAATCGAGAAATGGTCCAAATTTTTTTTCTCATTTCTTGTTTTACTGAACTACTGCTTTCCCTTTTTGCATATCTTTTCATATTTGTTTAGCTCGTAGTTAGTTTCAATCTGTACAAGTTTTGTCCCTTTAACTTTCTGGCTATTCAATTTGAATTTGTTCGTCTCTTCTTCCTTGTTGATATCTTCTCGAACTGCACAGTTTGATCCCTGGGTTTTTTTGTCATCTTTTCGCTTGCCTGACGTTCGATTAGCCAGGTTTTCCGATTACTGAATTGCTTCTTCTTCTTCTTCTTTTTTCTCTCTCTTTTTGCATTTTCCTTTTTTTTTTTTTAATTCGATTTTGCTCTCTATGCTTTGTGCGTGTCATCAATTCTCCGACAGTTTCATTTACGCAAGCACTGACTCCTCAATTGCGGTATGTGCCATTACTTGTCCGTTCTTTCTTAACAATTTATGAAATTTTCGTGTAGCAATTTGGTGCTATACCTGTTGCTGTTAGCTCCTTTTGTATAGCGATTGTTCCAAATCATCACCTTGCGTTTCTGTTAATTCATTGAAATGTGGTAGTACATGTACATACTGAAAATGTGCAAATCAGTCTCTCCCATTTATTTTGTTCAATTTGATCAAAGATGTGATGGAATTACAAAATGACCACTAAAGTAACTCTGAAATATCTCTCTCAGTTGATTCTATATTAAACTCATAAATGAAAAGCATGCGTTCTTAATACTCTTGAGATGTATCTCTCCTAACTCTCATATCTTCACTTTTTCTTTCTTTCTTTCTGAAAGTGCTCAAATTATCCTTTCTCGCTCATCTCGTTTGGATCTATTAGCGAGCCAAGTCTTGTTGTAGGCAAGAGTTGGGACATACATAACAGGTGCATGGATACAATGTCTTGATGATATAATGATATCGAGACCATAACGTATGGTGATTGGTACCTTGGTTGTTAATTAGTGGTTGGTAATAGCTAGAGTTGCCACTAACCAGGAGTACTTTTGTTTAGAATTGGAAATAAAAGAAGCCAGCATGCATATTTATCCTTCTAAATAGGCTTATTTGCAATTGACATGGGACTGATCATTGGCTTGTTAATGCATGTTAATAAAAATTAGTTTCTACTGTTGCTCTTCCAAGCGATTATTTGTTTATTATTTTTCTTTCTGATTTGGTTTTTCAGGCTAACTGTTGTAGGAAATTTATTGAAACCTGTCCCAATGCAGTAATCAGCCTGTATGGGTAATTCTTTTATACATGTTGATCTTGCCTAAACCGCATAATTTAAATATGTTAATTTGTGTAATTATTTATAATCTTTAATCTATCAAGATGGAGCAGCTGAGTTGGTCAACTCAGTACAAGAGTTAAGATATAGGGTTGGTGTTAGTGTTACTGATTAAAGTTAGTTACAGACAACTGTACTTGCTGTTAGGTTGTTACAGCAGTTAGTTAGAGTAGTTACAGATTGTTAAGCATTCTTCATATTGCCTATATAAGGCCTTCTCTGTAAATGTAAAGTCACAGAAAATACAATCAATAAAACACTATTCTACTTTCTCTTCTCTTCAATTATTCACAGTTGGAAGCATCAAATTCCACGTCAAGGTAAACATATAATTTCATTTTCTTTAGAGCAAATATGTTGAAATACTAGCTTGTGCAAATATGTTGAATTCAGAGCTATTTTCTACAAAAATACTAGACTGAGCAAATAAGACTTAATGAAGCTTTAGAGAGGATGGGCTGTTTGCATCTGTATTTTTTTTTTGGAAAAAGTGTTGCAACAGATTCTAACCCTTTATAACTGAGGGCTCTTCGATCAACTACACTGTCACTATCTCAATTCATAACAACATCACAAAATTAAAGGTAATTAGACTACTACAATTCAGTTGCATTATAGAATGCATGGTAGCACGGAATGAATCTGTACCCTTTATTTGATTCAGGAATACAAGTTTTTTCTTCATTATTGAATGCTTACCCATATTTCTATATTATATTGTCCATCTCAGAAAACTCTCCTTTGGTTATGGAAGGGACTCTGACAGAAACAAACGAGAAGAAAGGGAACAACAAGCTGAAGAAAACCTGCCACCGCCATCCCCTCCCCCGCCGATTCCCAAGGCAATACCGGCTGCTCTCACTGGCAGGACTGGTGGCATCTACATCCCAGGTTCCCACCCCACCGCATGGCACAAATGATGCGTGATGTCGATGATAAGTTGAGCGAGCCCTACCGGCGGCTCAGCTGGGATGCTCTGAGAAAGAGCATCAACGGTCTGGTCAACAAGGTCAATGCCCCCAAGGGTAATCTTGGAATAATCATGCCTTGTTTTATTTCTTACAGGAATTGTCAGAGCATTTGGGCATACGGTTTCTGAATGACCCCACAATGCAGGATTCATTCGAGTCGATCTTCCCAAAAGATGGTTCCAAGAATACATGGTTCGCCATCAATTCACATCCATTGTGCAGGCATCACCGAGAGTCTGAGAGAGTATCTCATGAACATGCCCCATCTCATAATGCAGCAGAAGCCTGCATCCGAGTTGGAGGATGAATCCGGGTCAAGTTCGGATGACTCCAGCGGGTCTAACTCGAGTTCTGGGTCAGAGTCAGAGTCAGAGAATGAGAGTGAACAGAAGAGCAAGAACTCCTCCGATCAAACCTTGTATTTTGTAGCCATTTAAGCCACAGAACTCCGATCAAACAAAAAGGACAAAATTTGCCAGTTCATTATTGACTGGACTGAAACTGCCCTTGGTTGTGTATGCATATATTATGTATACCTGTATCTAAAGCCAGAACTGCAATGCATGGTGTGGTAGATTAGTCCTTTTTTTATTGGTTTACTTTCTGGTGTTCAGCTTGTTGAAGATCATGGTGAGAAGGTGGACGTTCTCTGATGTAGTGTTGTATGACAACCTCTACTGCTTAGGATGTATTATCTCAGCATCACTGTTACCTTTTTTTTTTTTTTCTTGATGAGTCAGAGACGAGAAGTTAAATTAGTTTGTTATTTTAAGTTCCACAGTTGATCTTGTGGGGATTGTAAATAGTATTGGAATAATAGACTGAAGTTGACTGTTGTCTAGAGAGTTGCCCAAATTTTACCTCTTTAATTAATTTTTCCCATTTCCAGTTGGTTTCTGCTTGGGTTGTTGGAAAAGATGCATCACTGTTAGCTTCCCAGGTAAGTAAAATCAACCTGTACTGGTTTTGATTTTTTATATTTTGATAACCAAATCTGTTAGAATTGGTGCTTGCTGCAAGATGTATGGAACATTTATTAACATTGTAGTTTTATATGATTTGATGACCTCTTTAAAGTTCTATTTATGAATTCCTTAATTGAATTGGTAAACTTGGAGTAAAAAATGGAACGTGTGTTCATTAATGATGCATAATTTCAGTGTTGTTTAATATTGGATGCTTTCTGTTAGGCAACTAAGATTGTTTACAAAGTATTCGCTTATGAAAAATAAATCAATCCTAATTTGGTACTCTAGAAATGAGATTCATTTTGGGCCTTGTTCTTTTATCAGTTGTCACTTCGTCCAATAACATTAATTAGCCTTCATACTTTATGACAGCATGTAAACAAACATCTATTGAAACCCTATTGTCATATATAGGATTCACAAAACACTTGCTATGCTGCCTCTCCTCTATACATCTCCAATGTCAAGAAGCTCTTTTTACCAAACGAGTCGCAGAAATAGTCCACCCTTTTTATTTCAGTGCAATTATATATCGTACCTTGCATCTGCAACATCATATTTATTGATGCTTATTTTGTTCTCTAGAAAAGTCTTCTTTCGTCACTGGCAAGGTTTCAAAAAAAAAAAAAAAAGTCTTCTTTCTTCCTGGGAGATGCTTATTTTATTATCTACACTAGGAGAAAGATAAAAATATACAGCTCTATTTAAAATTTAAAATTTAAAATTACTTAAATTCCTGTTAGCCAGGTTTAATGATATAGTATATTGCACGAATGGAAGAAAAACGAAAAAAAAAAATTGTGGTCAAACTAAAACCTATTTTGAGCCGTAATTCTTAATAAAAACTATCCCTTGTAATACACTGTAAATAGTAACCCCTAAATTTAAACAAAAAAAAGCCAATTTTAATGCTTCCCATGGCTGCAACGAAACGAATTTATAAAAATAGGGAAAAATAAACACAACTGAACAACCAACGACCAAATGAAAGAGAGAACGAGGAAATAAAAAGCTACCTATAATCTATTTGAACAGTCAAATCTTGTATTCCCAAATCATTATACAATCCGTTGACATGTTGAAGGATTGGGTCTTCATTGACTCCATTCTTCACCTAATCAAAAGAACAATGAAAAAATAAATAATTGGGATGATAATGTGGGCATGTAAATCATAGATTCACTGGTCTTAATACCACATTGAGGACTTCTAGCATAGGTGGACCGGCAAGCAGTAAAATAATGATCCTTAGCTTATCAACTTGTACCAATAAATCCGTTAAGGTATGGTATGTATCAGCTGAGCACCAAAACTGTTTCTTTTCTTTATTTTATTTTTTTATTAGGAGTTAACATTCATTGAGAATATTGGGAGTTGATATTCAATGAATCAAAGAATTAAGAAAATCATTGGCACCCTTTTATTGGTACAAATATCATAATTTGTAATGGTACCTGAACAGAGATAGAGCCAATGGAATAACCAGGTACCAGTTCCCAGAAACGTGCTTGTGATACCTCCAATACCTCTTCAAGACCTGCAATCTGAGGAATTATTTTTAGTATTAATAATCTAATAGTGCAAAAAAGAAACCAACAATTCTATGAGTTGTGCACTACTTTTAATAGAACTGTAAACAAGAATTGTGCATTCTTCAAACCAACTATCTAATGATCCTATAAATAACCAAAAGTTATGGGGCATAATAACTTGGAGGCAAAATAGTATAGTAGTATGTTTATTCTTTTACTTGTAGTTCCGAATTCAGAAATTATGCTTTAACACCAATAAACTAAGTTGTAGATTCTTATGAGTATAACAGAAAATTCAAATTCCCAACTTAAGAATGCACTTGCAGTATTTTGTCAAAGGTAAATTTACCTGTCTTGAACATTTGTTGAAAGCAGAAGGGTGAATATTTGAAGGAGCTATTTGCAATAAAATGCTACCAGTTGCCTTAAAAAGCGGCAACACCAGCATGAAAACTGCTACAGAAACAATTCCCAAGCACAGCACCTCTGCATTCTCAACCCTATAAATTCAAATTTTTAGATGGGCAATCAGACTTTCAGAATTTAAAGAATGAGAGAAAAAGTAGTCAGTGATGTTACCCCAAGGTCAGAAACCAAGATGCCAGGATCAAACCTGCACTGATAAAAGTTTAAAAGAGCTAGATGAGAATCAGAACACAGCCTTGTATTATGAAGACAATTTTGTGATGTTTGGCTTCTAACGGAAAAATTTAGCCATTAATGACTATTACTCGTTGAAATATCTACCAGCTTATTGTCATAAACAAAGAAACCTCAGCAAACTTAATTTGGAGGTAAAACCCAATATAAGCATAATTTAATGAAATTCCTTTAATAAAGCAGAATTGGGTTGGTAGCGAACCAGCAGTCCAGAACGGGTCTCAGGCATTGTACCATGATATGCAATACAAATTTTGGGGATTATTATGCAAAACCCAGATTTTGGAACCTTGTTACAGATAAATTAAAAAAAAAATCTGGAAAATAAACAGAAAATAAAGATTTCATTATATAAAACAGCCACCTCCTTATTGAATCAGCAAGGACATGTAGGCAGACAGAGTGATAATTCATATCTTCAGGCTTCCAATAAACTGTTCCAAATTTAAAGTAAAATTTAGTGCATGACACAAGTACTTTGACACCTGACAGAAATAAATTCTGAAAATGATACCAATATGATATAGAAAAAGATGGTACCAATATTCACTCGAGCATAGCTCCGAAAGAACCAAACACCAAGCAAATTTACCAAGAGGTTTGTCACAGCCGACACAATCAGGTAATGCCTAGAGATTGTACATATCTATCAGGATTAATAATCACTGATTAAAGATGACAACAAAAACAGGAAGTTCCAAAAATGGGCCCCAAGTTTTTATTTGTTCTGTTAAGCTGCTGGGCTAATCCTATTCATTTATATGGGCCCTTCAGTTAGTTAGAAGAACCACATAAGAGATGACAAAAATTATACATACGTCCTAATTAAAAAGGTAACATAACACACAGAAAGTTTCACAGATCAGATGCCACTAGCCTACAGATTGCTAAATCATAAAATGGTGCATTTAGGAATATATTAAAGAGAGGTCCTCTCTGAGGAGGTATTTGTCTGTTTAGTGCTGGACTGTCTATAGCAGCAACTAATAGCAAGGTTCAATTGAAAAAGAATTGTTTACAGGGCCCAAATTGAACAAAAGCAAACACAAGCTCTAAGTATATTGAAATTTCCAATAATAAATTGTATAAAGCTGGAGCTGTAAGCATTACTTGTGCTCAGATTCATCTTGCATGAAGGCATGGAGAGCTTCAACAGCCAGTGAGAATGACAAAAAAAGAAGAAACAGCTGTCTACATGGGCGTTAAACATAGCCCCTAGGTTAATATTTTAGCCATTTCTTATAAAAGCATTTTATGAAAAAATTTAGCATTGTTAAATAGGTGATTATATAAGTGGGAAGAGCTTACAGCATTAGTAAAGGCGGCCAAAACTTCTAATCTCTTATACCTACAAAAGCCAGTCTTAATAGTTCAACTTTGTCGATCAAAAATATTAATTTTGCAAATATGCATGGTATTAAAATACTGTACTTGGACATGAATTTCGCAGGTAAGCATTGGTATTGCAAAGGACTGAAAGAGGTGCTGCTGAGTCAGTGTCCCTTGAAACTGAAAAGGTATATTTTTGGTTCAATTGTGCCATACTCTAATGCTAGGGGATCAATCTAGCATCAACTAGAAAATCTTAACAACAGAGATTAAACAAAACAGAAAAACATATTCAGAATTCGATTAGAGTAGACGTACTAACCCGTAGGTGTAGGTTTCGTCGGGCTTCCTTCTAGACATGGCCATGGCGAATAGAGAAAACGTAAGAATCCCACAACCAAATGTTAAATGAAATGCATCTGATACTAAGCCTGAAATGAAAGATTGCAATCATTCAGGTGAGGTGAGGTTCCAAATTCCATTGCCTCCAGATAACAAGTAGTTGGAAGAATGAGAAATTACATCATAATTGAATGGAAATGTCCTAAAAATCAGCCTACTTTGTAAAGTACTTAATTGAAATCAGCCTAGCTATAGCCTATAGCTAGTGTAGGCTTGAGCTCTTGAAAGTTGAGAAAATAGCAAATTATTTGAAATTAAGCAGTGACTGACCTACACGAGCAGTAAACAAGCCGATTAAGAGCTCAATCATAGAATAGGCGACATTAAGAGAGATCATAAGCGCCAGGCGCCTGATGGGACGGCTGCCGTTGGCCACAGCCCTTAGAGCCGATAGCATGAGAAGGATGGACGTGGAGTCCTTGGAATGGGAGCGAGTGAAGGAGTGGGAGCGCTGCACCTGCATCAGAGGGTTGGGGGAGGGGGAGGGGGAAAGGAAGGAAGGTTGGCGCGAGAAGGCGAGGCGGCGGTCCCCATCTGGGAATTGGTAGCTGAACGAAGAAGGATCCTTGTCGTCCTTCTTCTGTTGCATCCCCATTTCTGTATTACCTCTTCCGTCCTGTTCTGTGCTGTTCTGTTCTGTTCAGTTCAGTTCCCCTTTTGAGATTTGATTAATCTCTCTCTGTTTTATACTTTTATGTGCTTGAGAAATATGTGCGAGTATTTCATTTCTCAAGGTAAATTAGGACCGGAGTTGAGTGGAGTTGATTGCGAGGGGGGTGGATGGGAGACTGAATCCAAGACCGACAGCCGAGACTCGACACTCGAGAGGGGGATGGCCGTCCGATCTCATCAAGATTCGTGAAAATTATCGCTGCTGCTTGATGAAGAGAAAAAAGTTGTTGACGGGATGATGCGATTCGGATTTTCTAAAGAATCAGATGTCGATCCTCTCTTTCGGGAACCGTCCACTCTAATTTGGTAATTTTACAGAATTACCCTGCTATTTAAAAAATTCAAACTCTTATGGCAAAAACAAGAAGATGCACTCAACTATATTATATTATATTGATTCTTAGATTATCGGTGAACAGTGAATTTAACTGACCTACAATTGTTGGATTTGCATCCTACGGTCTTTCTGTACCAAAAATTATAGGTACAGCTGTTTAATATTTTTTTTCTAGGATCTGAAATGTTTAGTTTAATGTCTGCAGTTTTTTTTTTTTTTAATTATGTGATTGATTGGGGATGTTTTCCTGTGTGGTTCACGTACAAGTTTCTTTTGCGCTAAATCTTCAAATAATATCATAATCATATTAGAGGTGTAAACGGAGCGGATTCGGAGCGGATAATGCTAATACTAAATCCGTATCTGTCTTTCAATGAGCGGATATGGATACGGATACGGATAATAAACGGATATCAAAACTCAAAACCATATCCGCCTTAACCGAATACGGATACGGAGCGGATAATCTCTGAATACGGATACGGAACGGATAATTGTCGGATATTGAGTCATATATATTTTAAGATACAAATACCAATTAATAAAATTCAAATATGAAATCCTTTCAGCATATAACACGTTCGATTTACAAAATACAAAAGATATAAGATCCGGATCTCTACTAAAAATTAGTCCCACAAGTGAAAAAATATAAAAGTGAGACATCATATATAAAAATCGCTTTGGATACGGATACAGATATATGCGGATATCCGCTCCGTTTAGAGGTATAGAAATTTATCCGTTTCCGTATCCGTGTATTTTGACTATGTTCAATATATATCCGTTAAGTATCCGCTCCGTTTAAAACAGATACCGATAATAACCGGATACGGAGCGGATTCGGACCGGATAATCCGGATCCGTTTACACCCCTAATCATAAACGGTTGGTTTGTATTAAAAAAAGAATTATTTTCTATGTATTTTCAACACATTTTTTTTTATTTACCTCTCAAAACTTAAATTTATCTCATTTATCCCTCAAGACTTGCAATTGTTTTTTATTTCCATCACTTAACCAATTCTAAATTATCTCTAATTTAATTATAAAAACCCTTGATTTATCTTTGAATTAAGAAAAGAAGAAGAGAATTGTCCTTTTCTTTTCTTTTTTTCCTAATAATAATCTTTATTTTTTTCTTGCCCTCTGAGGCTCTGACCTATCATGTTTTTGCGGATATTCTCTTAATTAAATTTGAAGAGGTCTTTCAATTCCAATTTGTGAAGACCATTTACTAGCACTTAACAAGAAGAGTGGTTCTCGAATTCACATCACCTCAGGTTACCTGACTGAGTACAATTAAAATAGATGGTCTAGAATTATCCTTTTAACTTGACACGAATCACAAAGCACAATTAATACTGGTCCCCTGTGCTATCCCGAATAGGCACCGGCTGAGAGTAAATTTGGGCCGTCCCTTGCAATTGTCTTGAGTCAGGTACCAGGGAGGATACGGATCCGTGGTTCTCTCTCTCACTGTTTAGTGAGAACGGAGTAGGTCCGATGCCCATCGGACCTACTTTTATGTTCAATGAGCATGATGACCGTCCGATCTTTGTGCGCACGAAAATTAAAACAGACTCGCACGAAGTTTAAAGCGTTCTGCACGAATCTTAAAGCAAATCGACGGTGATTAAATCCATCGAACCAGAGTAGGTCCGATGGGCATCGGATTGGACCTACTCTCAAGTGCTGTTTAATTATCTCTTCAAAGGACGCAATGAGAGAAATAAGATGTCGAAATTGGTTTTTTTGTCTAAGAGCGAAAGTCGGAAGAAAAGAGCAAGGAGAGAGAAAAGATAAGAATTTGATTTTCCATGAAATCACTTTATATTATTTGTATTTTTTACCCACCAATAAATCTGGTCCAGTTTTACCAATTGCCCCTTATAATTATATCCCCAGACTAAAGATACTCCAAACCTTATTAGCCAAGATATTGAACCAAGTAATTAATAAACTCTTTCAATAAGCTTTATCCAGACCTATCAACTAATTAAGGATGCAAAATCAAGGAATTATGGGAAGGTCCTCCCCAACAAAGTCATTCGCAAGTTGGCGAGGAAAGGCGGCGCCAAGCATCCCAGTGGGTTGTGCTATGACGAGACCCGTGGCGTGCTAAAGGAGTATCTGGAGGAGATGATCCTGATTATCGAAAAGATAGTCAAGGGAGATGTTAAACGACTCGATCAGGGCGCTGTGACTGCCAAGGACGTGTTTCACGCAGAACTGAATTACATTACATGATAAGTTGCATTAAAAAACGTGAGGCCTTTGCAAAGGAACGATCGGAGCCCAAATCTAGCTAGGGCTCTTTAGTCTTTACCTTACAGGATCACCGCCTGTGTAAATATGGTCTGCTGGTATGGTCTCGTACTCTCTTTTCTAAGATGTCCGGGTCTGGTTTATGGCGTAGGATGGTCCATTGTGCCTGGTGGTGTGGATTCGTACTCTCTTTTCTGAGATGTCCGGGTCTGGTATATATCGTGTGGTTGTCTGTTGCAAAATTTGGTGGTTTGACTGTGGCGCGGGGGATGTCGGGTGGTGATCAGTCGAATCTTGACTGGCTTGTGGGTTGCCCTAGTCAGATATTGCAGATCTTGACTCATGACTTATGGGTTGCACTAGTCGGATCTTGTGAATCTTGACTGGCTTACCGGTTGGAATTGGATGGATGGGTGAGTCAGTCTGTCTGTCAGTCTGGTCTATTATCTTGGTGTGTATGGTCCCGTGTCTGTGATGTCTGGGTCTATGGCGTATGGTGGTCCTGTGTCTGTGACGTCCGGGTCTATGGTGTATGATGCTTCCGTGTCTGTGCTCTGGTCTATGGCGTATTGTGGTCTATTATGTCTGGTCTTCTGGTCCCATTTCTCTTACGGTGATCTGTTGTGTTGTGTTGTGTTTGGTGTGTAGGTTACGTTTATGAACTGATTATTGAAAAACAGAACTGTTTGAACTTTTATTATTGTAAAAACTGCTTATGGATTCAGTTCTGATAAGGGATTCTGTTTCTCAACTTTCTTGCGGTATAATCTCAATACCTCTGCTTCAATCTCTTAAGTTTATTCTTATATATTTTGTCACTATACTAACATATTTTTCAAGTTTTTAACTCCGCCTGTGTAACAAAGTGATTGGTGCGCAGCTGGTCTCAAGCCCAGAATCAAGGAGGAGAGGTAACTTGAATAGAAAAGAAAAAATCCCACATAGAAAACATAACTGTCATGCACTGTTTGGGTTGTCTTGTGGGTTTTGTCTGTGAGTATCTTGGTTGGTTTTGGGTTGTCGGGTTCGGGTCTAGGTCATAGTGATCCCTTTTTACTTGAGTGATCAGGACTTGTTATTTTGCAATGTCAAGACTGTTATGGCATAGCGAATAAAATGAAAATTTTGATCTCTAAATACTTATTTGCATCTATTATTTTGTTCTGATGTCTTTTTTATTTTTTTGTTTTTAGCTGGATTGCCTTTTTCACTTGTAACAATAATTGATAATACGCTGTTGTTTCAAAAAGTTTCATACATTCATTGCTTGACCACTTTACTTGAAAGTAATATATTTTTATGTTGTTCATTATGTTAGTTAAAAAGCTGGCATGTAACTTGGTGGAACGTGATTGCCTCGGGCGGGTGCAGTTCTCGCCTGAATTCTGATTTCTGAGCATTTTATTCCCTTTAACTACATAACAGCGCAGGTGGATTACTGAACGATCATTAAGAGTGTTCAATGCTAGAAAGTTAAATGATTTTGCAGGAAAATAGATTTCGACACTAATCAGAATGCAGCTGTGCCAAACATCCTAAGAGTGGTAACTGGTAAGGCCCATGTTCCAACAAGAGGTTATTTCAACTAACACAATAAAAAGAATAATATTCGTTACTATTTTGCCTGGTTAAAATGTGGAGGTACTATTATCAGGTAAAGCAATGAAATTTTATTTAACCCCCAAATAAGAAATGCAATAGACATTTCATGTTCTTGTTTAATTTATTTAGAAAACGTAACTCCCTAGTTCTTTTTCTTTTCTTTTCTTTTGTGAGCCATTGAAAAAGTAAAAAGGAAGCTAAATTATCTGTAATTTACCTAAATAATAAAAAATTTCAATCTAAATTTTATGGAAAGGAAGTTACTCTTGCATAAATACAACTACAATGATGGTACACAGATCAATTAATATAGAAGCATTGTTCTGTCCTGTCTATGATAAATGATAAAACAATCTCCATTTCCTGTTGTGTTCTTTAGTCTCGGCTCTGCCTTCTCTACCTGTACTTAACCTATCAGTAGTACTTTAGATGCTTCTAGCACCAAATTTAGATGTAGTTTAGACTCCTGTCTATGATACATTAATTATCATGCATCATTTTTCCAAATCTCACAGAATTTGGAGTGGTTAACCTATAGCCAAGGATTCTGGTTTCATACAGGTTACAGTCGGTACATGAACCCACTGGTATCAATATGAACTGGTACAGGCAGTTCAATTAGATAATGCTTGATTGTCCTTGATGCTGCATTTAGCAAAACTAAAATGTAAAATTTCAGAGTTGGATGACAGTAGAGGTGTTGATGCATTGACCAGGCTGGCATGCTAAGGTTTTCAGCTGAATCCAGATGAAAACCAAACAGCTATATCTATTGTCCCACTGGGGCTATCACACGTACACAAGCTAATTTGCTCACGCCAAAGTATTCTTTAGGTAAAATTACCTCTTCGTCCCAGTCGGTTCTGGCAGTTTTAATACTGAGTATAATGGTTTGCACTAATACTCCAATAACAACTCCAATAAAGCCAATCAAGTAACATGAAATGATGTTTACATATGCAGCAAAGTCTTGCCAACCTCCACAGCAACACCTATAATGCTAACACTTCTTAATAATGGCGATGTATTATTATGCAATTGCATATTCAAGTCACGACAAGACCAGAACTTTCCTACATCAGGTTAGAAATGCGAAATGATTTTTTTTTTTTTTTCATTTAATTCAAAATTGAAGTTTCTTTCCATGAACAGAATCCTGACATTGCACGTACCCCAGAAGAGTGCGTGTTGATCAAAAGGGGCGGGGGGCATGGATTTCACTACGAAACCAAAAATTAATTGTTTTCCCCATAAGTATATAAATAACATACCATATAGAGATGGCGCCCAGGGAGATTTCAGGATTGCGAAGGTAACCATGCCACTGAGTAGAGCATGGACAATTTGACTTATTTGAGCAAATAGAAGATCGAGCACGAACAATTAATTTGCCATCTTGGATCTTAATAGTTGGCACTGCACTAGATATTTCGCCATTATGGTACCAGCACCTAAATGAATATTTTTTTCTTGACGTGATATTAATAAAAATAACACTCAAAGGCAAATTAAGTTGAATTAATAAGAAGTAAAACCTGGAGGCTGGAGCAAGAAAAACAGTTTATTAATTTGATCATGCAGTTAATTTGTCGCTAAGGCTGAGGTCATATATATATATATATATATATATATATATATATATATATATATATATATATATATATATATATATATATATATATATATATATATATATATATGGGCCTGAAAGACGCTCGATCGATTGGTAGCTTAATTTACTTTTTCTTTGGGCTCTGCCATGCATCGGATCTTAATTACTTAATTAAATCAAACAAAACAATGAGGTGATGGGCCTTCTTCGTGAGGATTTATGAGGATGTTTAATTAATTAATCTTAATTATTTAATTTATTACTAAAAATTAAGCTATCAACGATGCTGCACGATCTTTCATTCTTAATTTCCTCACCATTTCCTAATTAACTAACAACTGGTGCATATATAATTTTGAAAAATTAATTATTTAATGCACAAATATGGAACCAATTATCATTTACATTAATTAATTCTACAGATCAAATTAATGTATCCTCCAAGGAGATCTAGATCTAGAGGAGATAGCTAGGGAACAACTGGGGGGCAGTATCACTTTATCAGTAGGAGATCGAGTTATTGACCAATGCTGGAACTGCCCTTGTCTTTGGCCTTGCCCTTGTCTTTGTCAATAAATCTAAAATTCATCCACTTAATATAATTGTAGCAGCTTTTCTAATGAATATTAATTTGGCATTTAAAAACAACAGACATATATATATATATAGAGTATGGCTAAGTTGCTGCCGGCAGCATTTCGGCGAGATGCTGCCGGGGGTATTTCGGCCATTCTGGTGTTCAAACAACAAATTTTTTTATATAGATATTCAATCTATATTAAAATCTACTTGGAGACCAAATTTTACATTTTTTGGAATTTTTTTACTATTTATTAAGCCACTTTGAAAATTGCTGATCCGGGTGAACAGTAAAAACAGTCTGGACCATATGTCTGAAATTTTCAAAGTGGCTTAATAAATAGTAAAAAAATTCCAAAAAAATGTAAAATTTGGTCTCCAAGTAGATTTTAATATTTAGAACACATTGAACGGTTCGGATTTTCTGTTTGAACACCAGAATGACCGAAATGCCCCCGGCAGCACCTCGCCGAAATGCTGCTGGCAGCAACTTAGCCATACTCTATATATATATATATATATATATATATATATAATTTGTTTCATCTTTCTTCATGTTTCTCGTACGTATGATATCCATATATCCTCATTCTTCCATCATGCATGTTTCGCATGTATTAATTGCTGATTGCTCATGTATCTTCGAAACAATAATAATTTGCTCTACAGTTTCTATTACTTATGTGTTGTTTCAAACTCGTCATAATTTCCGGACCTCCATTTTGGACTAAATTTTTTTTATATATATGTTTTTTTACAAATTTTTCATTATAAAAGAAATTGCCCTGCTGCGAAGCACGGCGATGAACTCTAGCTCTTTTAGAATTAGAAAGTAGTGGTTAGATTGCAACATGTGGAAAGAGTACATGCGAGTAAATATGTGGAAAAGCGAGAGGCATCGGAAAGGAAGAAGGGTGTTCTGAGTTTGGTTGTTATCATACCAATGGCCTGCTAATGAACCCGTTTATGAAGTCTCCAAAGCCCGCTCGGACTCAGCCCGTACACCTTTAGATCAGTTCAGAAAAGCCCGTCCAATTCGCATGCAGTTCGGAGAAGCCCGTACAACTAAATTGAATCATAAAACATAAAACAATGCAGACTCAAGCATTTTCAAATTAATACAAATAATATTAAATATACAAGCCATGCATTAACAAATTAATACAAATAATATTAAATATTAATGAATGTATGGGTCAACTGGTTGGTGCAACTCATTCGGTGCATTCAGTGTTATGGATCAAGTTAGTTTTGCCTGATTAATGTTTTTAGATTATAAAGAAAAATACACAAATAATATAATTTTATTTTATAATTTATTTCTTAACATTGATTGAAACTCATACTGGTACAAGAATTACGAACATTACAACATCTTTCAAATAAAAATCAAGACCAGTTACCAAATTAAAATAAATTATATTGCATTTACATCTTACATTCAAGTCTCTCGACTTTATCTATATTCCTATTTTACGGATAGGTCCTAAACTATATACAAAATACCAACAGTACGTAACTGATGGAGTTTGTAACTTTGTAAAAAAATATCAATGTGTATATATATATATATATATATATATATGATGGCACTTTTTGTTTATGTTATTTGATATTATGTTGTATGTCAATATTGAATTGTTATACGATATTTGATATTAGATTCGAATCGATTTATTATATATGTTATTAGAAAAGTAATTATTTGATATTAGATTTGAATTGAGTTATTATTTGAAATAGATGAAGATTAGGAGTAGGGAATACGTTGAAAGATACAATTTACAGTTTTTTAATTTGTAAAATTGTACTTGTACGGTATATATATTCATCCAATCGATCAGACGGAACCGTACAGTAACAAACACAGGTAAAAAACAACCTGACCTGACAGAATATACATGTACTGTCACTGATGAACCAATAATATATGTTGTCAAAAAAAGAAAATAATACATGTTGACCAGAGTTGGCCATGTCAGAAACGTTCATATAACCAAAGCAAAGCGAATGTCAACGTTCCGACTCCGGACTCTGTGATCATTTTACTTGGAGAGTTGGAGTACTACAGAAATTAAATATTAGAGTAAAGATGTAGTTCCCCCACTCCAGTCCCCTAAACGTCCTCCCATTATAACTAACTTTTTCAATCATTGAACCACCTTGAAAAACGTGTAAAACGTGTAAAAGTTGAACCCAGTTTTTTTCTTTAAATACTTGATGATTATATATGAATATTTGATAAATTAGGTATGAACACTTTCCATTTTGTATGAATATTTTCCATATTTGAATCCAGTTTTTTAGATTTAAATACTTGATATCTTAAGTATGAATACTTGATGAATTATATATAAATATTTGATATGTTAGGTATGAATACTTTTCATTTTGTATGAATACTTTTCATATTTGAATATTTGATACCTCGAAAAACGTGTAAAAGTATGTCATCATGGATCTCATTTGAAAGAGAAAAAAAAAATAGAAAACGTTCGTATTTTTAGATTTGCAAAATTCATCATAGATCGTCCCAAAAATTGGTTAGAATCAATGGAGAAAAAAAAAACTACCTTAAAAAACGTGTAAAAGATGAGTAGTATTGTGTCCAGTTTTTAAAGTAAATACTTGATATCTTAGATATGAATACTTGATGAATTATATATGAATACTTGATATCTTAGGTATTTATACTTTCAATTTTGTATGTGAATTAATTTAATCAATGAATGTAACACTGGTGGTATGATTCACGTGACTTTTCAGTAGACTAAATGGGAGAACTATTAGTCGATCCCTAAATATTATGCCTTCAAAAAGAGTCTTAACATAATTTTACTGCCATGTCGGTGTCGCCTACGTGACATAAAGTAACAATAGACTATTACAGAAACAACCATTACGAATCAAAAGGAGCCTAAGCGCAAGCAGGTACCCGTTTCTTTTCAGATCGCACAAGAACTGGTCAATATAATGTATCGCAGTCAAAGCCAAAATAACATCAGACAATTCAGCAAAAACCTAATTTGCAAATATAACACCCAAAAGCTGAATCATATGAACCAATAGACCTTTGAATCTGCAGTTAGAAATTGAACCCAGAAACTGAACCTAGATACAAAGAGAGATATACAGGCCGAACAATATCACAGCCAACTTTAGCCATCATCTCTCACAGTAGTCATCCATTTATAGCTCTAATGAATTTTCTTCACCCATTTCTTTCCCAGACAGACAATATCAAAATGAAAAAGAAAAAAGATAACTACAATACTAGAGGAAGCTACCAACTTCTTAATTGGCCCCACCACTGTTCCACCTACTTCATCAAATCATTTAATCATCGTCTTCCTCCTCCTGCCATAAAGCAACAGTTTAAAACATTTTAGACTGTTATAAACATACTTTCATGTCATCAAACTGAAGCATCATATTATAACCATGTTCTAACCATATTCCAGACTCAACTGTATTGACAAAATTATTACCATTTTAGTAAACACAGAACACAGTGCTGACAATTACAGTTCATATTTACAGCCATGTCAATTCAAAAAAATAGAATATGTTCTAGTACACTTGAATAGATAGTTCAAACTTGTTCTATATTATCTATTTTGGTGCCTTGATTAAAAGGAAACTCTTAAAAAAAAAAATGCAAGAGATGAATCAGTACCTCATCATCCTCATCATCATCTTCATCATCATCATCTTCATCATGTATCTCCGATTTTGACTTGTCAGATTCCTCATCATCATCAGCAGGCTTCTCCTTGGGCTCAGCCTGTTGTTCAATTAGAAGAATAATAAGCAATAATATTTATATTTAAGTTGTTCAAATATAGGTCATATTCCTATAATTAATTATCACCTGCTTCTTGTTGTAGGCGTTGATCTTGTTGTTGTACTCTGACTTGAGTTTGTTAGCCTTGGCAACATAAGGAGCTTTTTCCTGTTTCCAGTAAATCGAAATTGCACTTATTAGTTTACCAAAATAAGAAAGGACATGGTTTAATATTGGAATAAAGGAAAAACTTTAATAGATTGGAAATTTAATAGTACCGCTTCAGACAAGGTTTTCCACTTCTCACCGCCAGCCTTTCCAACCTTAATTCAATCATTTAAGCAAAACAGATTAAATTTTAGTCATTGGAGAAACGATCTACAATTGATCGACTTGAAACATAGAGGTTCAGATTGGTGAATAACACTTACAACAGATACTGATCTGTTGTTAGGATTCTTCTCTTTGAAAGTCTTCCTGAATTCCTCCCTGATATTAAAATAAAAGAGAAACAAAAAACAAGTAGATCCTGTCAAAATCTCAATTGATAGATATATCAATTAGAACGCGGTCAAAAATAGTAGATGGATTGAGACCGATCTAAGAAACTTACATGAAGACGAAGAAGGCGCTAGGAGGCCTTTTAGGCTTGTTCGGGTCCTTCGCAGCCTTTCCCTTCTTGATGGGCTTAGGCTTCGCGACTGCCTTCTTCTTCAAAGATAACCTTGACGAATAGAATGAAATTGAAAAATCAGTTCAAACTCTATCAGATCCGATCTCAGATCCAAAGGAAACGATAAAAATCGAGCAATAACGAAATTCATTAAACTCACTTGGCATCGACTTTCTTTCCCTTCTCAGCACGCGTTCCCTTCATCGCGACTGACTTGAGAAACAAGATCAGATCGGTCAGAAACGACGCAAAATACAAAAAATGAGGTAAGAAAATGGGGATAAGTAACCCTGCCTGAGCCTGACCTTTAGTTAGGGTTTGGTGTGAAGAGAGAAAGAGAGAGAGATAGATGAGGGCGGTGTTGTTGGAGAGTGGAAGAGCGAGAGGGGAAGAAATAAGAAGCCATAGAGAGGCGGATTTGAAATCATAATTTGGGGACAGGGAGGTAAAACGAAACGATAGCCTCTCTTAGGCGGGATTCGTCGAAAAAGTAAGTATACCACGTCAGCGATCCGTGTGATCGCCTTTCTCTACGTGCGCGAGTCTATTCCTGGAACAAACGCTGGGCAAGAGATATCACTCTCTGACAGGGGGGGTCCAATTAAATTTCTGTGCAGCGGGGCCCGCGGGTCAGAGGGAGGGTATGTGTTGAAAGAGTTTGTACCAAGCATTGAGCTGAGCATTTGAGCATTTGAGGGGGTGTGTTTTCCTTTCCTCTTGTGCTTTTTTCTGTATTGCGTTGTAGTTTATAGAACCTCTTTGCGTCCGCGGATATTTATATTATATTTATTAATTATTTATTAAAAGAGAGAGATAGGGTCGACGGCAAAAAAATATCTAATTTGCACGTGCGCCGCGCGCGCCCCTTCCGCTAAACATAACATGCCCCATTCTGGTTCACCCTCTCCAGTAATAAAAACTGGAGATCTCCATTTTCTTCAGATGTTCGCTTCCTGTTGCAGAAAAAGAGTTGTGATTTGAAGAAATGTGAAGCTTCAATTAGTTATTATCGAAAATATGAAATGGGGAGAATGTGAAAACGAAAACAATGATGTTGTCCACGTAAAAAAAGTTGAGATGCTCCTCTACGTTACTATTCGTCAGATGCAGATCGGACGGAGCAGATATGATATTGCAAACACTTCCAAACCCTTCAAAGATTATTTACCTATATAAAATAAAATAAAATAGATTAGGCCCTACAACATTTGCCTTTAAATCATAAATAAATTGACAACTGGGATTAGGAGAATCATGATGGAGTAATTTGACTAAGTTAATTTGACAATATTCAAAGTTTTTTAGGAGAATTTTCAATTTTGCTTTGCCTCCTCTTTCATTATCATGCGATTCATGCGCAATGCCTTTTTAGGAGTGTAGATGAATTAGTTAGTATTTACCAAGGTAGAGACCAAAGGATGCTAAATTGCTAAGCACCCTTCATAAATTTAAAGCTTTTTAAAAGTTAAATATAAAAGTTATTAATAATAGTCTCTGTAGAATAAAATTATGTGATACTTATTTATCAAATTTAAATATAATATTATGTTTTATTTAATTATCGAATTTAAATAGAATATTATGTTTTATTTGATTATCCTGTGTAAACAATAATAAAGGGAAATTATCTAACCCATAATATAACAAACTCTGACTAAACATTAATTGATTGTAAGCATCGTCTATATCCATTAATCCACATAACAAAATAAAATATGTTTAATAAAGCAATGTCTATCATTTCTCCATAATATTTTCCTACTGTAATTCAAGTTTTTGTCCAAGTTTGTCTAATTTAATTTTGTCTTTACTGCAACAAAAAGAAAATCTCAAAAGCATCTTAGATGTTAAGCGCAACATTAAATATTTTTTCTTAATTTTCAAAGACACTGTTATTGAAAAGGCGTTCGTATCACATTCACATCACACAACCCAACCTGTACTTTTATTTCTATCGACACCAAATATTATTCCTCTATGAGCTACAGCTACCTATAAATGTCACCAAAACTAACTACGAAGAGTATTTTTTTATTCATAGAAATTAATAAAATAAGATGACAAAAATAAAAAAACTGTTTGATTTACAATATTTTTAGAATGATCGAATGAATGGCCCCCATCCAAAAATGTGATCATTCGTTCCAATTCTAAGTATTTTTTTATTCATTCGGCACAACTTAACATAGATCATTGATAGAAAAAAATATTAAAACTTAAGATCGGGATCATTCGAACCAATGATCCCGATCCAAAAACTATGGATCAGATTGATTCCGATCTTTCTAGAAAAGTTGCAAACCAACCACTCTTTCTATTTATGTACTTCTTATTTTATTAATTTCTATGATAAAAATTTATCTATGAAGATATGCTAAGAAACGAATATTACTTCTATAGAATTTATACCTCTAAATTTATAATTAAGAATATTCATTTTATTATGAGTGAGGTTATGGTAATATTGATGAATTGTGCAATAATCTACTTGTCTATTTGACAAAATTTGCAAAACATATATTTATTGAATTTTACAGTTTATTGTCTTGAGATATTGTGCAGGTTCATGACGATATAAATTGCTAAATATACATCAAGGATGCATGATTAATTGCTATACTAATCAAGGATGAGTCATGAAGAACTAAACATTGGACTTAGAAGCATCAACTTAAGATTAGGTTTAGATATCTGTAAAATTGGTAAAGTAAGCTTGAGATTGAGGTAATTTGCACAAACCGTTACAACGGAATAATTCATAGGCCGAAATCCACAGCCAAATTGATTTAATTCTTTGCAACGCTTAAATAGGCATTGTAACGGAATAAATCAATTTCGGACTCCAAATTTTTCAGAGAGCTTCTGTTGTGACAACCGTTGTAGCGTCAGGGTTTCCCAGCCAGTCAAACCTGCTATCTGGGGTTAACATTGCAACGGTTGATGTCAGATACCTTATTTTGTTTCTTTCTCTATAAATAGAAGCAAAATCTAGATTTGGATTATCCCTCTAGCCACCCCCAATTGTAATAATTCGAATTCTTTTCAGATCTAGAAAAAACCATTGTTGCTTGTGCACACAACTTTAATATTCATACAACAATCTCAATCATACTCAACCACAATCAATCTTGTGTAAGAAGTAGAGTAATCATTGAGTGAATATCTTATTTGTTCATACATTTGAGCCTTTAGTGCTCGTCTGGCATTTCCGTGCTCGGGCCGAGTGATTTTCCAAGCTTTGTAAGAGATCACCGGTTTCACCTTGTACTCTTTTTTCATTGGGTAAAGAAAAGTGCGCCATTTTGAAGGTCACGAGCCCTGGAGACTTAGGCGTTTGTTCCGAACTCCATAAATAACTCTCGTTTCAAGTGTCTCTTAACTCTTCTATTTATTTTACGCACACTTACTTAGTTTAAAGTTATTCTAGTTTCCGCCAAAGAATAACTCAAACACGCGGTAGTTAAAAGAACTTAGTTTTAATTTTTAAAAGACCCCATATTCACCCCCCTCTAGATGTCTTAGAGACCAACAAATATGCATATCACGGATCGGTTGTTCATTTTTTATTCCTAACCTCTTCCAGAGACAATCTAGTTATTTTCTTGTGTTTCGGTGATTATCTGGTATATGATCAGTTAGTTGTTCATTCCCCTCTAATTAATATAAATATAATCCTAAATGAAGTTGGGAAGGAGATGGATGTTTGATGTAAGAGTTTGTATCATTCCAAGTTGTAAGCCCACACATTGGAAGAGGTGGCATCATCTTTGTGGGCCTCAACAGATCCAGAAAGCCCAAATTCTAGAAAAGGACAAGAATATTCTTGTGGCCTACCATTACCGATCTCTCTATCTTCTCCTCTCAAACTCGCGCATTCCAAGTAACAACGAGTGTCTCTACTCTCTAGCATAGCATGTCGTCCTTGCTTATGATCGATTGGTTGTCAATCGACCTGAGACTGAGAGTCCAGGTAGGTAATCTCTCCTCTCTCTTCCCCCCCCACACCCACACCCACACCCACACCCACACCCACACCCACACCCACTATTAATCTATTATTGATTAGGCCATTTTTTTCGGAGAAAAGACTTTTTTCTTTTCCTAAATTGATGAATGATCAATCAGTCCCTTTTTAAGTTACTAATGCTATTCCTTTTTGACTATTTATTTGTTCAGATATAAGAAAATGAGAACATTTCATGAGTAGCTACCAGAATAATTGCTTTACTTCAATTTAGCATGAGTGGTCTAGGAAAAGATATGAATACAGCTCAAAATTAGCGATTATTTAACTAATAGATTGGCGCATCACTGACCTAAATAAGCTTCCTCAAAGAGTTATCTCATAAACCCAAAATGATTGTTTTAGTTAAATTAATTTTGTATGCTTTATGCTAATATATATATCATAAACTAAGGGGCGTGTTTTGAAAATGACCTCATTTTGCTTACCTAGGATCCCTTAAAAAATACTGAGCAGTATGTGCATGTGCTAGGAAAGGTACATTTTCATTTTCATTTTCTTGCTTGTTGTCAGCATATTCTATCTACTTGCATTTTTCATGAAAAAATTATACTAACCATTAAGGTTGAGTGGTTGACCAACTTGGCTGTGAAGTTTAGACTTTAGACTGATACTAGCATTACTAACGTACTCAGATTGCCTGTGTCAACAATTACTGTCTCGAATCTAAACTGGTTGGGTGTCCTACCTCAATGTCCTGCTTATGTCAGTATATTAACAGTCAGTATATGAACAGTGCTGTATCAAACCGGACCATCAGTAATGTGCTAATATTATATGAAAATCTATCCATCTGGCTTGTGAACTGTTAAATTGTAAAGCTGTTACTTGAGATGACAAGATTATGGAAATATAAATTTTAAAGACGATACTTGCTGGTACGTCATGTCTTTGTTGTATTGTAGGTGGACGGGCGAGAGAAGGGTGACAGAAACCAGCCTGTGATCCTTGTTAGACGATTTCTCATCTCAAATGAGCTTTCTCGTTTCATTAGAGTGCGAAAATTTCTGACAGAACGAAGCAAATGGTTCCTGCAACCATTTGCTTCGGTTATTTGCTTCGTTCTGTCAAAATAGCAGCATCCTTGCTTATTTTCCAGTGGTATATATTTTTTATGCTTTATAAGGCGTACATTTATTTTTCTTTGATTTTGTATTCTTTCAAGAATGTTGACTTTGGTAAACTCGCATCTCCTGAAAATAATAGATTGCACAACTTCCCCCTTTGTAGGCTGAGAAAATAAAAGATTGAGAAAAGAAGTGGCGAAGCAAACAAGTGAGGCTGTAGATGAGGCCACAAGAACATTCACCCAAATGATGCTGACTGGTTTTAAGGATCTCCTGCAAATCCTAGGAGAGTATGACAGCAGCAGCTGTGTGCAAGCGGTACAACATGAAGCTCAGAAAAAGCAGGGCAACAACAAAAAGTAGACGTAGAGAGGCAGCTGCAACAGTATCAGGAGGCACAAGACAAGATACTAATAGAGGTAGCAGCTCTAGTGAAGCAGAGCTTTCTTTGGGCAAAAGACTGGAATGTTTGAATCTTCATTTCTGTGAGAAAAAGTAGTATTTTCTAGTATTATTGATGTAATATTTGTAAAGGTTCCTATGCTTTGTATTTAATTGTTTCTGATGTGATATTGTATCAGTATATGTACCTGTTGCTGGGTGTGCATTAATTCCATTTGGATTTAGTATTTAATCATTTTTTCTTTATTGTCTGGTCTTTTTCGAATTTACCAAGTAGTTCGTACTAATTTTTATTATAAATGGGTATATCATCAAACTAAACTAATTATATATGCTCCTGTGTTAGAATATAGATTGGGATATGAGGTCACATTTAAGAGAGCTGAGTAGGTCCGATGGGCATCAAATTTATTGTTGGGTTCGACGTGTTCCAAAACCATCTAATTCACTTTAAGATATGTGCATACTATTAGTAAAGCGGATCGGATGGTCTTTGAGCTCATCACACTTAAAATAGGTCTGATGCCTATCGGACCTACTATGCTCTACACATTTAAATAGGTTTTCCCTGAGTCTTCACTTTTATAGAGTAGAACTAGAGTGTCTTCCAAGCTCACCAAAATTTTTGTGAGGTTAATTTCAAAGTCTAAGAATTCAAACGATGAATTCACTCGTGAAATCACATGTTGACTCTTGACATTGCCTGTGAATGATGTGAGCACATTGACATTGATAGAGAAAGAATGTTTCTTATGATGACAAATAACTAACTAATTAATTTGATAAAAAAAACTAGATGTCTTTGGATAAATTTTTGCTCCAAGCCATCTAGAATTTGATTGATACACATGCAATTTGAAAAATGAAGAATACATCTATAATTTAAAATTTTCAATTCAAAAAGTACTTTCTAAAATATAAAATTTATAGATATACATAAAAGTTGATGTACAGTAGAACTAAACTTTGGGAAAAAAAATTGGGAGGAGAATTTGGTGCTCTTTTCCAATTCTCCTAATTAGAATTAATTTTTTTGAGGAGATAATTAGAATTAATTAATAGTTTAGTTTTGTAAATATTGATCGTTAAAATAACTGCTAGATACAACTTTCTTCGTTTGGTAATACTCCTTCAAACAAGAAGAGAGAAAATTCCAAATAGATAAGATTTTTGCACCCAATACTAGGCTATAAAAGCAGGACCAAAAACAGAGCTCTGCAGTCCTGTTCAATTCTCCCTCACTAAAACACACAATCAAGGTGTAGAGAGAGAGAGAGAGAGAGAGAGAGAGAGTGAGATGGGTTACAAATGTTTCTGGTTTGCTTTGATCTCATTCTTCCTTTTGAAAGAAAATGCCATAGCTACTGATAAAGTGGTACAGAGTTTAAAGCATCCCCTTCTTCATTAATCTCTCCATAAAAGAAAAATGTATATTATCAAACTTAACCATTTCATTTCACACATTAATTTCTGATGTAGCCATACATTGTGTATCTTGGCGAACCGCCACGTCTTCTTGCTGGTAGCAACCGGGCATTACATTATGCAAGAGTTGCCAAATCTCACTCTAAGCTCTTGGGATCGATTTTGGGAAGGTAGCAATACATCCATACATTAAAATTTGAGAAAAAAAAATGCATAATCTTTGTTAATATTAGAAAATGGGTTTCTTAATTTAGCAGTTGATGTTTGCAAAATTTTAATATGCAGCCTGAAAGCAGCAAAAAATGCGATATTTTACTCGTATACACAGCACATTAATGGCTTTGCTGCGACAATTGAAGAGGAAACAGCAAACAAGATATCAAGTATATCTTTCTCCATCCTCGTCGCTTATTCCTTCATTTTAATGGTTAATTAAACCGTTTAATTTGTTAGTTTTTTCTTTGATGTGGAGGGTTGCCGAATTACATTTCCTCTCAGTTATTCATTATTCTTTTTTCATTGAAATTTTCCATCATTTTGGAGATGATCAATGTAAAAAGCCAGTTAGTCAAGTCCCCTGGTTCACCTTACACTGGTAATGTATACCTGCATGAGTTAAGATGCTTTACAATATTTTCATATTGCTTTATTATATAACTAACTAAGCGGATCACTTTATTTGACACGATAGGCATGTTGGGAAAAGTCAATATATATAGAGGAGAGTTCAAATGTCTCTATTTTTCATGCCTCCACCGTGCCTCCATTTTTAAAAACTTTAATAACTCAAAATTTAAAACTAAAAAGTCAAAATAAAACCGTTGGATATGATCTACATCATTTTATCTATGCACGTGTAAAAAATTATGACATTTCAATTTTGTTTTGGTTGTCATCAAGAGCTCGTAAAAAACGTACTAATGTGAATAATTTCTAGACGTTGATTTTTCAACTTATTGATTCACATAAAAACAAAATCAAAATGTGATAATTTTTTATGAGCACATAGATAAAATGATGTAGATCATATCCAACTGATTTATTTTGACTTTTAAGTTTTAAATTTTAAGTTATTAAAGTTTTTAAAAATAGAGGCATGGTGGAGGCACAAAAAATGGAGGCATTTGAACCCTCCTTATATATATATATACAAGAATCTATATATTGTAAAATACCAGCAGATAGTATTTTCCAAGTTTAGTATGAGCAACTATTCAATATTTAAAAGAGAAGTCAAAATTCACATCTAGTGACATTTTTCTTAATCTCAAACAAACGAAATATATTTGTATACAAAAGTATCAAGGCATAAAATGCCATGTTAGGCACATTAAAGTAATACTTTCAGTGGAAGTATTAATTATCAAAAAATGCCATCTGCTTTTTACTTTTCTAGCTAGATGCCAAGATTTTTGAGTCTTTTTTAAATTCTCCGTGACTTTAGAAAAAAAAAAAATAGTCAGAACAGTGATACTAAATTCCATGTAAAGGATATCTCTTTTCAGGACACAAGATAAAACAACCCCAGTAATATATTAAAAACAGTAATTACAGGAAAATAAATAAACAGAAAATAACACCAGAATTGCATAATTTGTTGCAGAGTTACCAGGGGTGGTATCAGTGTTTCCAAGCAGAGCATACGAGCTTCATACTACTAGATCATGGCAATTTCTAGGTCTAGAAAGTGATGGAAATGTCGATTCAAATTCCCTCTGGAGCAAAGCAGGGTATTGTAAAGACACTATTATTGGAAATATTGATACAGGTACCAGTTACATTCCTTTATCCTTTTTCGTGTAATTGTTCGGCAATATTAAATATAATTGGATAATGATATGCTCAGCAGTAATTACTAATTTTAAATTCTATATACTAATGAGCATAGTATTATTTAGGTTAATGTGTTGATGAGTGTCAATGGGTACGATTCGGATCGGGCGAAGTATTTTTATATCCATGTCTATTAAGTTAATGAAAAAAAAATCTTACCCATATTCTTACATAACAAGCTAATTTTTTTTTACCGGTACCTGTCTTATAGAATACAATATGAGTTGGATAAATGAATAAAATGGTGCCATTGATATCCCTATTTGGGCTTTCAGTAAAATAATTTTCAAAATAAGAAAAAAAAAATGAATAATGATATGGAGTCATGGAATAATTATTTTTTTATGGCTCTAAAGCGATAAATGAATGTATACAACTAATACGGCTTATGAAAATTTGAAAAAGTACAAAACCTTAAAGGTGTTTAAGATGTCTCATGAGAATTTGTATCGATCAACTGTTGGAAAATGAATTAAAAAAAAACACATTTAGAATTATATCATATATACTTTTGGATTGTGAATAAAACTATACCATATCTCATCCCATATGAATATATATATATATATATAGAGATGAGCTATGCTACTCCATGGAGTAAAACGCATTTGTACTTCACGTCGTATTTTTATTTTGAAAGTCCAAACGACCGATCCGAACCGCTCAACATGATCTCCATATTGAAATGTGCTTAGAGACCAAATTTTACATTTTTTAAATTTTTTTTACTATTTAGTAAGCCACTTTGAAAATCTGAAAATCCGGGTGAACAGTAAAAAACAGTAAAAAATTCTGGACTGCCGGATCAGTGATTTTCAAAGTGGCTTAATAAATAGTAAAAAAATTCTAAAAAATGTAAAATTTGGTCTCCAAGTACATTTCAATATGGAGATCATGTTGAGCGGTTCGGATCGGTCGTTTGGACTTTCAAAATAAAAATATAGCGGCGTGGAGCACCAACGCGTTTTACTCCATGGAGTAGCATAGCTCATCTCTCTCTCTCTCTCTCTATATATATATATATATATATATATATATAGTGCTTGGCTATTATGCTTATATAAGCATATGCCCACATATGCTTAAATGAGCATTTTTGCGTTTCCAATGTTCAAATGGTCGATCCGACTGTTCATCTTGTTCTCCATATTAATATGTGCTTGGAGACCAAATTTTACATTTTTCTGAATTTTTTTACTATTTATGAAGCCACTTTGAAAGTTTCTGATCTGGTGGTCCAGAATTTTGGAAACACTGTTTTTACTGTTCACCCAGATCAGCAATTTTCAAAGTGGCTTAATAAATAGTAAAAAAATTCAGAAAAATGTAAAATTTGGTCTCCAAGCACATATTAATATAGAGAACAAGATGAACGGTCGGATCGATCATTTGAACATTGGAAACGCAAAAATGAGTTATAAGCATATGTGGGCATATGCTTATATAAGCATAGTAGCCAGCCCCTATATAAATATATATATATATATATATATATATATATAGAGAGAGAGAGAGATGGGCTATTGTGCTTCGCGAAGTAAATGGGGGGTTTACTTCGGATCATATTTTCATTTTTGAAAATTCAAACAACCGATTCGAACCGTTCAATATGTTCTAAATATTGAAATGTGCTTGGAGACTAAATTTTACATTTTTTGGAATTTGTTTACTATTTATTAAGCCACTTTGAAAATCGCTGATCCGGTGGTCCAGAAATTTTTACTGTTTTTACTGTTCACAGTGGATCAGCGTTTTTCAGAGTGGCTTAATAAATAGTAAAAAAATTCCAAAAAATGAAAATTTAGTCTCCAAGCACATTTCAATATTTAGAACATGTTGAACGGTTCGGATCGGTTGTTTGGATTTTCAAAATGAAAATATGGCCCAAAGTAAAGATGGGGTTTTACTTTGCAAAGCACGATAGTCCATCTCTCTCTCTATATATATAGATAGAGATATATATATATATATATATATATATATAGGAGGGTTCCAATGCACCCACTTTTTTATCTCCTTTATTTGTATTTTCAAAGTCCGAACAATCGATCTGAACCGCTCAACATGATCTTCACAATAAATTATGCTTGGAGACCAAATTTTATATTTTTTAGAATTTTTGTACTATTTTTTAAGATCTGTACAAAATCATTGTTTTAAGGAGATTCTGGACCATCCGATAAAGTGATTTTGTATCTATCTTAAAAAATAGTAAAAAAATTCTAAAAAATATAAAATTTGGTCTTCAAACATATTTATTATGAAGGTCATGTTGATCGGTTCGGATCATCTGTTCGGACTTTGAAAATAGAGAAAAGATTGTGTGCATTGGGAGCATAGAAAAGATGGTGCATTGGAACCCTCCTCATATATATATATATATATATATATAGGGGCTGGCTACTATGCTTATATAAGCATATGCCCACATATGCTTATAACTCATTTTTGCGTTTTCAATGTTCAAATGGTCGATCCGACCGTTCATCTTGTTCTCCATATTAATATGTGCTTGGAGACCAAATTTTACATTTTTCTGAATTTTTTTACTATTTATTAAGCCACTTTGAAAATTGCTGATCTGGGTGAACAGTAAAAACAGTGTTTCCAAAATTCTGGACCATATGATCAGCAATTTTCAAAGTGGCTTAATAAATAGTAAAAAAATTCAGAAAAATGTAAAATTTGGTCTCCAAGCACATATTAATATGGAGAACAAGATGAACGGTCGGATCGACCATTTGAACATTGGAAACGCAAAAATGCTCATTTAAGCATATGTGGGCATATGCTTATATAAGCATAATAGCCAAGCAATATATATATATATATATATATATATATAGACTATGGTGAGTTGTGAAGTAAAACAACGTTTTAGTTGTTTTACTTCACGCCATATTTTCATTTTGAAAATCCAAACAATCGATCAGAACCGCTCAATATGTTCTCTATATTGAAATGTGCTTGGAGACTAAATTTTACATTTTTTGGAATTTTTTTACTATTTATTAAGCCACTTTGAAATCGCTGATCCGCTGTGAATAGTAAAAAACAGTAAAAATTTCTAGACCACCGGATCAACGATTTTCAAAGTGGCTTAATAAATAGTAAAAAAATTCCCGAAAAATGTAAAGTTTAGTCTCCAAGCACATTTCAATATAGAGAACATGTTGAGCGGTTCGGATTAGTTGTTTGGATTTTCAAAATGAAAATATGAGCGTGAAGTAAAAATAATCTCTTACTTCACAACTCACCATAGCTCAGCTATATATATATATATATATATATATATATATATATATATATATATATATATAGATAGGCTATGGTGAGTTGTGAAGTTAAACGTTGTTTTTACTTCACATCATATTTTCATTTTGAAAATTCAAACAACCGATCCGAATCGCTCAACATGTTCTCTATATTGAAATGTGCTTGGAGACTAAATTTTACATTTTTTGGAATTTTTTTACTATTTATTAAGCCACTTTGAAATCACTGATCCACTGTGAACAGTAAAAAACAGTAAAATTTTCTGGGCCACCGGATCAGTGATTTTCAAAGTGGTTTAGTAAATAGTAAAAAAATTCAAAAAAATGTAAAATTTAGTCTCCAAGCACATTTCAATATAGAGAACATGTTGAGTGGTCGGATCGGTTGTATGAATTTTCAAAATGAAAATATGAGCGTGAAGTAAAAATGACCTCTTACTTCACAACTCACCATAGCCCAGCTCTCTCTCTCTCTATATATATATATATTTATATATATATATATTTATATAATTTTATTTTCTTATAATTACTCTATAAAAATGGGTACAAAATAATCTTTATGTGTACAATAATTTATGTTAAGCTAACGAAAAAACTTATTCATATTCATAACTGATAAGCTAACAAAGAAAATTGTTACCCATATCCGTCTTATCAATCGAATATGATATATATTATCCCCAAAAAATCGACCCCGACCACACCAGGCGACTTCCGACCCATTAGCCTCATCCATGATGTGCAGAAGATTTTATCCAAGGTACTCGCGAACCGCCTTCAACCACACATGCCGGCCTTAATTTCTGACACGTAGACGGGATTCCAAAGGAATAGGCAAATTACAGAAAGCTACGTATACGTCCAGCAGGTACTGCACTATACTAGACAAGAGAGGACCCCCCTCGGGCTCCTCAAACTTGATATTAGGAAGGCTTTCGACACCGTCAGCTGGGATTTTACAACCAAGGTAATGGAAAAACTCGGGTTTCCAACATCATGGATTGCATGGATACAAAATTCTGTCTTCCAAGGGACATCGCAGGTTTTGATCAATAGCCTATTGGGGAAAAAAATCATTTTACGCTGAGGAGTCCGTCAAGGAGACCCACTGTCGCCGTCCCTTTTCATTATAGCCATGGATTTCCTTGCCCGATACCTGCAGAAGCTCACCCAGACCGGAGCAATCCGACTACCAGTACCAGACATGAAACCCTGCCTCCTTTACGCTGATGATGCTTTACTTTTCTTCAAACCGGATACCAACCAAGCGCGTGCGATAAAGATAGCCCTCCTCGTATTTCAGAAAGTGTCGGGTTTAGAAATTAACTTGCAAAAATCAGAGGTGCTGCTCACCAATGTACAGCAAGACCGACAAAGAACTAGCTGAAGTCTTCGGATGTGCGTTGGCAATCTTTCCATTCATTTACTTGGGATTACCTTTGTCAGATAAGAAATTGCCAAAATCTTCATATTTGCCCTTATTGAGCAAGTTCAACACCCGTCTAGCGGGATGGGCGGCACGATTCCTCTCCATAGCTGGCCGACTTGTCCTCGTAAACTCGGTCCTGTCTTCTTTACCCGTCTACTTCATGTCGGTTTTGAAACTACCGCAATGGGTCATAGCCGAAATTGACAAAATCCGAAGGAGATTTCTCTGGCATGGTGCTTCCGATCAACAAAGGGGCTATAACCTGGCAAAATGGAATGTCTTATGCCAACCTAAATCAATTGGTGGCTGGGGCATAATGGACTTAGAAACATTCAATGGCAATGGCTATGGCATCACCCAGATCACAGATTCTGGAAGCCCCTCTTTACACAGACAGCAGCAATACAGGAGGGCTTACCGCTGGTACCGACTCTCATGGCAACTAGCAAACCGACACTCAACCTTTTCATCAATCAAGTAAAGTGGACACCGCACGGCAGCAAACAAATCCAGTTCTGGAGTCATGATTGGGGGAAAGGCATCATGAAAACGACCTTACCAAACCTCTTCACTTTCACACTAAACAGTGCCATTACGTTATGCCAAATGGCCGATGCTGTAACAGCACGGGCTGATGGGGTGGAGTGCCTCTTCCGCCCAAACCTTTCAACCGAGGCTCAGGACGAACTGCAATTACTGTGCCAAATGGTGGCCAACACTACGGTACGAGGAGCACGACATGACGAGGTAGTTTGGAGACCAACCAAAAGCGGCACTTTCACGGTCCGATCAGCATACAGCTTACTCAAGGGCGAGCCGAGAGTCAGAATGGAAGTCTCCAGAATATGGCACGTCAAAGCACCGCCGCGAATGCTCATTTTCGCGTGGTTGGCGATCCAAAATAAAATTCTTACACATGACAATCTACAAAAGCGAGGCTGGGAAATTGTGACCAGGTGCTCCCTGTGCAAGGAGGCAGCCGAGACAGGTACACATATCTTTGAAGACTGCACATATACACGCCACCTGTATCAACAGCTGACGAACACCGCACCTGATGTGCGATGGCCAAACAAACCGACAATATGCATAACTGACAAGGAGAAGGCGGGCTGTACAAACGCGCAACAGAAAACCGCCATGCTGATAAGGCAATTTGTAGTATGGAGGGAAGGTTGTGCTCGCTGCTTCACGGACAAAAGCAAAGACACGGGTGAGCTGTTGCAGGAAGTGCTATGGCACCTCCAACTCTATCAAACACAATGCACATAGCAGCCACAACGGGGGCAACCCTCAACAGGAGGTCTGGACAGGACAGTACATTGCCGACTCACAGCAAACCATGGGTTACCGGCGACCCTCAAACACTGGTAAACCTATGGATAGGTACTGATGACAAGAGGCTGGCAGCGGGACACAAATGAAAAAAGGGGGTCCTATCTGCAAAATTACCACCTTCTGACATATTGCCCCAAAATCTTCACTTCGGATTTTATCGGTTTTTACTTTCATTTTATTATGGTTTTCAACTTCAAATGTTTAGTTAGGTTTCTTCTGCTTCCAATTTTCATTTGATACCAAAGGGCTCAGCTGTTTGAGCTCAAACATTTCTTGTCTTTATTTGCTTTACAAAACTCTTGTAATCTTCAATTTCATTAATGAAATCAAATATGGGCTCGACCCGTATTTTTTCTCAAAAAGAATATGATATATATTGGATAAACAGACAAAAGGGTGCAATTGACACCCCTATACAACATGCATAATAGAAAACCCAACAATTGCCATCCTAACTGCATCCATATGCAACCAAACTAATATAACCATCAAACAGAAAATTCAAAAAAGACAATTAAGAACAGTTTAATCACCAAACAAACCTTTATCCATAGTCTCTTCTTCAATCTTCTCCCCTCCACTAATTATCTCAGATCCAATCTGCTGTTTCAGCCACCTAACTCTTCATGTCCACATATGAAATATATAAGTTCAAACTAATGCATCATTAGTTGTATTTTCTTGTCTCTCTATCCCCTGTGATAGGGATCTTGTACCAGAAACAAGTTTACTCAGGCAATATTACAAACAACTGTTGTGCAGCAAACAGATCCCTACCTGTACTGGTACATGCATGCAGAGGTCACCACCAATTTCAGCAAGAAATTCGATTAAAGGCAACGAAGAAAAAAAGAAACAAATTCTTAAACCATAGGCATCTTTATGCTTACAAACTATACACACACGTCTTAAACTTATTATACAAGTTGTAAAAGGAAGATATTATACCAAAAGAAGTAAACAAAGAGAGCTGACTCAATAAAAGCTTGTACCAGCCTATGTATTTCTCTTTTACTCTCTCTCTCTGCTCTCTCTTTTCATTATAGAGCTTGCTGGAGAAAATATCAAAAGAGTTCCAAATATCCCTCTTTTACATAGTAGACCCTGTACTTAATAGAAATATTGATATGGCCCTCTCTACTAAAATAACTCAAAAATAGCCCAAATTGGTTGGACTGAAATGAGAATAGACCCAACACCCTGAAATATTCTGCTATTCCTTTCCGTTCATAATTAAACGCCATAATAAAGCTGCCAACAAAGTTTGAACAAAAACTAGCTAATTGGTCACTTGGCCGAGATAAACAAGCACTTTAGACAATATCTATATCCTGAGCATTAATTTTTATGTTATAACTATAATTATATGCATTATAATACCTTAATTCTGTCACATAACTACACCGAGAAAATAGATGATTAACATTTTTGGCATCAGTACAGAAAATGCAATTTGGAGAACCTCTTCATTGCTCCTTTTCCCTATATTCTATTATTGAGTGTAAGGCATAAAAAATGCTGAAATTTCAAAGACACTTTTAAAATTCATCAATGTATCCTTGAAATCCCAATGCAAATTGCACTGTCATCTTCCACATTATATTCAAATTCCCTTTATTTCATACCTTAGCCACTGACAGAATAATTCTGTTCAGTTTTTGCATAAAGGAAACTGGTTTGCATAAATCATGTCAAAAATCATGCCAAAAAATTAATACGCCCCCATCAATTCAAAATTACTATATCATAAACTAGAGACATATATCCTGCCAAAAAGGAGATATTGTACCAGCTTTTGAATTAGAATAATTATATCTTAGAACTCCTTCCACATCTCTAAATAGTCTTTATATAATTTTCAGAACCATTTAGTTATAAAGTAGAGCATGTTAATTTGTTCTAAGTACCCTCCACCCTGGGACGGACTCAGTAAGGGCCCGGGGGGCATACCCGATTAGCTAATGGGTTTGAATCCGATTCGCTATTTCCTCGTCCCCCTCCTCCCTTGATGAAAATTCTGGATCCGCCCCTGCCTCCACCTCTTATCTATATTACTTTTTAAGACAAACAATATAGCATCTTACTAAGTATGACGTAGTTAAATATATACTTATTTTGTTAACAAGTTATTATGAGGACGGATTAGTTTTGATAAAATAGCACTTAGTTTATATAACTTTATATGAATGGAGAGAGCTGGATATTACTATTATTATTATTATTAGATTTATTTATATTATCTTTTACATCAACAATATTAGTTTCTATATTAATCATTTTTAGCATTTTTTTTTCTTACTTTTGAAATCAGTGGACCGATTTATTTTTTGTGCGCTGGTATATTTGTAGGTGCACTACAAAAGACTGGCACTTTTCACGAGGATAAAAAATGACTTTTCGCGACGGAGTACCGTCATAAACGTGCTTTTTCTATTCGCGACGGTACTTTTCGCGACGGAGTCTCGTCATAAATGTGTTTTCTCTCTCGCGAAAAGTGCCTACTTTGTTGTTGTGGTGTATGGCCAGAATCAAAAAGCTTTGCAGATGATGGAATGGCTGATGTCCCAAGTGAGTGGAAAGGAATTTGCCAGAATGAGTTTGATGCCACCTTCACTTGTAACAAGTCGATCTCTCTCTCTTTCAAAATATTTAAATTGTCCGTGAAGTTTCTTGTATTCGGGGATCCATTTAAATTTCCATATTTTGTTCCAAGTTGGGTATGTTTTGTCTTGGCATCTTGTTCTGTAAGCAAAATTTTTATGCCCTCAAACTGTTCAAATGAAAAAAAAAGAACAAAAATGTTCAAATGAAAAAAAAAACAGAGTAAATAAACATCAAGAACACAACATTTTTCGCTCGGTTGTAAAAAATATGGGGCTGATTTTGTCATGCGCATTTTACTACAATGACATCAATTTTTTAGAGTATAGATCAGGTTTCAGTTGGGATTCAAATAGGACGTTGAAAAAGAATCATTTGAAGACCGTTTTAGTTCCTGTACAGTGTATGTAACGGCTTGCTATAGCTGTATATATACACGGTATAACCTTGACGAGGATGATCATACATGTTTTTCTGCAGGAAGTTGATTGGTGCGAGATACTTTAATAAGGGATATGAGGCATATGTGGGGGCACCACTAAACATATCCTTTCAGACACCTCGCGACACATATGGCCATGGGACTCATACTCTTTCAACAGCTGGTGGAACATTTGTGGCCAATGCGAGCTTCTTTGGCTATATATGGCAGCGGCACAGCTAAAGGGGGTTCGCCCCATGCTCGTGTCGCAGCTTACAAGGTTTGTTAGTTTTGTTTCATTGTTCACATCATACTTGGACAAAGATAAAGTACTGAAAAAAATGGAAACAAGCATATCTTCCTAATGCTTCTGTATATGCTTATGTTTGCTACTTTGCTCTTACCAATATAGGTATGCTGGCCTGGATGTTTTGATGCCGACATCCTTGCAGCTTTTGATGCAGCTATCTCTGATGGTGTTCATGTCGTGTCTGTGTCGGTGGGTGGGAGACCAAGGGATTATTTCAATGACGGGATTGCCATTGGGTCATTTCATGCAGTCAAGAACGGCATAAAAGTTGTTTGCTCGGCCGGTAACTCAGGCCCTACAGCTGGAACGGTTTCAAATTTGGCACCTTGGATATTCACAGTGGCAGCTAGCACATTGGATCGGGAGTTCCCTGCCTATCTGTCTTTTGGCAACACAACCCTAAAGGTAATTTGAAATATATATGTCTATTCATATTTTAATTCCATTATTGTTGAGAAATAGAGCTGTTATTGTGCCTTTTGTGTTTAATAGAAACTCTACATATATATGGACTAGTACCATGGTTAATAGAAACATGGTAATAGGGATACATTTATATTTTACATAATATATGGACTGTTTTGTAACTTTGAAACATTGTAATAGAAATAGACGAGGAGTCAGAGAGTAAAGTTAACTCGGAACCCTCTTTTTCTAAATCTCTCGTTCTTTCTTTCTTGCTTCCTAAAACCCTAGAAATCAACATGGTATCAGAGCCTACGATCCAACCCGATTGAACTTCGTTTCTTCCCCCAAGTAAGTAGAGAATAGATTATTTACCTCAGTAAGTGATCACTCAAAAGAGAGCAATGTTTCTTTTAATATTTATAAACTCGGAAATGCTATCGGTTCGGACTGCAAGCACACAATCCTTATTGAGTAGTATATACGAGGTCGATCCACAGAGAATATTGGTTCAGTGCTTCGAGCGATCGAATCACAACCTTTCGAAAGGCTAGACGAAATCTGAAATTTGAGATGTTTGTTGATCAATGTAAATTAGGAAACAATTAAAAGTAATTAAAATAAAGATAGAGATGAGAATTCCTAGGGTTTCGGCACACCATTGCTACTCAATCTGTCTTGACAATATATTCCTGTTGCGTCTGATTTCCTGTTGTTGTCTCATGAAAGATAACCACATAGGTCATTGCATTTATGTTACGCAAGAATGACAGATCTTTCATCGAGACTCTACAGAGGACACTGCGATTTTCCTTACGCAAATGACTGGTCTCTAAACACCCCAAATTACTACACAGATCACTGCGATTTTCCTTACGCAAGTGATAGAATTTGGTACGCGTTTTGTTGGTCTGGTTTATGGTTTTCCCTCTAAGGTTTTCTTCACATAAACCTAATAGATCTCAACGAGGCTAATTCATACAAATAGTTTCTCTTGCCATTAAAGCACTGTCACTACCCTAATGAACTCAAACTTGATCATTGAAATTAGATGAAGAGATTAATAAATCACAAAAGCATTTTGATACAACAACAAAAAATCATAATCAACAGAAATATATTAATCAAAACATCAAGAGTAACAAGGTTTACTGCCTAGTCCTAAGAAAAGGAACTTAGCCGCGGAACGGCATGGTTACAAGCACTCCTCTCTTCTCTCTTTAATCAAATCTAACCCTAATTACAAAGATGATTTATTCTTCTGCCCAGGAGCCTTATATAGGAGTGGAGGGACGTCTGGAGGTTGATTGGAGGCTAAGAAACCGATCTGGAAACAGCTGTCGGTAGTTATTCCCCAAGAGGCGCCTTCTGATACGGACCGTATCAAGGTAATATGGTCCGTATTGAGACCTTGACGGTTAGGGTTTAGTGCTTCCAGCGCTATCTTCTGGTCTGTGCTATGTCTGGTCCGTATCAGGTAATACGGACCGTAACCAAGACTTAGTCGATAAGCGTCGCTGATCCGATTGACCTGATTCTAGCTCCATTTGATGTAAAATAGTCCCAAAACCTGTTTTCTGCAATAAAACATAAAGAAGGGTGACAGTAGCTTTTTTTTCTAATTAATTAAACATAAGTGTGAGAAAATATGCAAAACCTAAGCCAAAATCCTACGTAAATCATCGTTATTTTGACTCTGATCAGTAAGAGAGAAATCGCTGTAAGAAGAGAAGAAATCGCAAAAAAAAAACAAAAAAATATGGTGAAGTCTCTAGTTGCTGTCGCTGGGATTTAAGGATTGTTGGAAGTGTAGTGAAGTGAAGTTGCTGGTTGCTCCAAAGAAGAGGCCCGCCTGGAGAAGAGTGACACAAACCGAAATTTCTCCAAGAAAAGAGTACGATTGCCCAAAAGAGGCAGAAATTGCTCTAAGGAGGCTGAATCGCTGATTGAAACTGCTCCAAGAGAAGCAGAGTCGCGACAGATATCGGTGTGTTTACTTTGTTCAGGTTGTGCACATACAATCACAAAGGTAATATTCTCTAAATTTGTTGAACTGAGAAGATGAGCGATAACCCCGGTCGGACCACCGGTATTGAGATTGGGTCTGGAACCAGTACCAATTCTGCCCAGGTTGTATACCATGGAGATCTGACATCTATTAAATTTAATGGATCAAATTATTTGGACTGGTCAAGAGCTGTGATCATAACATTAGGAGGACGTAGACTCCTTGGATATGTTAATGGAGAGATAAAGGCACCATCTGAAGGAGATGCAAAGTATTCTGACTGGAGGGCAACCGATTATGGTGTTATGGCTGCCATAAACAATACTATCAGGTAATCTAGGAATGTATAGACCCGAGACTCTTGAACAAATTCATTGAATTTTGTGATGTCTTCTGCATGAACCATCGGATTAGGACGACAGTAATCAATCTCACGCCATAACCCTTGCAATTCGTGATAGTACTCTTCTATGGTTCTACCCGACTGTTTGAGCCTAGTTACTCTTTTTTTCAGATTGTACACCTGAGCCTTGTCATTTCCATCATAGAATGTAGTGGCTACTGCATCCCATACTTTTTTTGCAGTTGGATACTGAATAAAGATATTCTGTAGTTTTTGTTCTAGAGAATTGATCAACCACCCCTTTACTACAGCATCATCGATATCCCATCTTAAAAATAGTGGATCAGTTGGTAATGGTGAAGGAGGATTGCCGCTGATGTGTTTCATTTTATCACGGCCCTTCACATACATCAGCACTGCTTGGGACCAAAGGGTATAATTCATGTCATTCAGTTTTATGGAAATTGGGTTCGGGTGTATTGGCGCCTCTACTACTGGTGCAGCCGGTGGTAGGTTATTCTTTTGTGGTTGCTGTAAAGACATGATCTGGTTTTGTTGCATGGTCACGAGTTGGGTTAATTTTTCTAGAAGTGTAGCGGTATTTGCTGCTGCTCCTTCTTCTGAGGTTTTTCCGGGATTGTCTGAGGTAATTCCAGACATGGTTTTTTTTGTTGACAAGGGTTTTGGTTTTAAGAAAGAAAAGAAAAGAAATTGCCAGAGAGGAATAGAGACAGAAGGGAGATCCCTTTTTTGTTACCTCACAGGATTGAACATGTGCTCTGATACCATGATTAAAATAGAAAAGCTATGTAAAAACACCAGACTCCCTGAAATCCCTTCCCTCCCTTCATTTTATTGATTCAATAATTTGTGATAATAATCTTTACAGGGAAGACCTCCTTTATATAGGAAGGTCTATCAGCTTGCGCATCAAGGCAGCCACAACTATTTCTATAATCAAGAAATCCACCTGCCTTATTCTCATTTACATAATCAGCCTAATTATTTCTATATCTTACTCAAGTATATATTACAAAAGATATTATACTAGATTCCCTGAAGATATTCATTTCTTTCTTTCCTTGTGCACCATCTTCCATCTTGGTTCATTTTGGTTCTTCTGTGGCACTTCAACACCTCTTGCAATGTAAAGACTAAAAGTCTTGATGTAAAACCATGGATTAATAAAAGGCCGATTACTTGGAGCTCGAATTCAGTTTCTTTGTTTGCTGTTCTTCTGCCTTTTTCTTCTTCTTTTTTTGACTATTTTATTCTCCTTTTGCGTCTTTGGTTTCTTTCATCTATTCTAAAGCTTTGTTAATAATTGAGAGGATTCTGGATTGTGGCTTTGATCATAGACACGTATCTAGTATTCCTTTTAAAATAGTCATCTTTTCTCTAAAAGTTGCTACCTAATAAAGTAAGATGAGGCAAATATACAACTAAAATAGTTGATGAGTCTAAAGCCAGTGATTCTTTAAAAATAATATATAAAATATGCATGCTTATGTTTATTGCTATCTTTATACGTTATTCTGCGACTTCAAAAAAACATATAAATCTGTTCTCATGTTCATGAGTTGTTCTTTTATGGTTATCTTTATTAAATGATAAAATTATATTTTAGTCTAAGAAATAAAATAAAAATAGGGAAGTACCGAGATTTGATGTTTTGTTGCATCTCTTGAAACTTTAATATTTTTATTTTATTTCAAATGACTGAAGTAAAAATATACATATTAAAAATAAGCTTCATCTCTTGTCTATTATTTTCCTTAAAACAAAACTAGATTTGTATTTTGGTTTGATAAATAGAATGGAAATGGATAAATGATAGGATTTCAATGCTTTACTGCATTTCCTAAATATTTTTGTCACGTTAAGAAAATTTTATAATAAAATTTCAATCATTTGTTTATTTAGAATGTTTAAAACGGAATCGAAATTTGATCGACGAGCGAGGAATGGGAAATTAAAACACGTTAAATGGGTTTATATTGAATTTTAAAATTATTCGGACCATTGATTCATCCTAGCACGAATCGCGAAGCACCCTCTTTGATAAACCCTAACCCCTCCCTCTTCTCCCTTGTGTGTGGCCGGCCAAAGAGAAAGAAAGAGAAAGAAAGAGAAAGAGAGAGAGAGAGAAGAAAAGAGAGGGAGAGCTCCGAAATCCCGTCGGATCGCGCCACCGTCCGGGAAATCGAGGTTGAAACCGAGAAGGCAGCTGTAGATCTCTCCTAGCCATTCCGTCGGTAATTTTTCTTTTCCCTTCTTCGTTTGAAAATCCGAGATTTCTCGAATCCGCGGGTTGTTCGTTTTAAACCCGAGATTAGTGTTAGAATTGATCGAACTCTAACTCCTTTGAGCTTCTCATCTCTCGTTTACCAATTTTCTCCGTGATTTCGTCTCCCATTTTGGATTTCCCATTCTAGGATTTTGATACCAAATCCCGAATTGAAACGCGGCATTGATTGATTAGGTTAGTCCGACCGACTAGACTTGTCCTCGGTAGGGTTATCTCTTGATCGGGAAAGGTTAGAACGTGTAATGGTTAAATCGAGGTTTCGACCAAATTAGGGTTACACCAACCGGCCAATCGAATTGATGCGTAAACCAGAATAGCGAACCAGTACAGGAATGAGACCTAATTGAGATGGTATACGTGGAATGTAGGTGTAGGCTCGGTTGAGCAAAGGTTTGCGGGGCATTCTGAGGCGCCTGATCTGTAGTCACGCGGTACGCCTATTGCCAGCAGGTGCGGGATTCTTGGACTTGTTTGATAATTTATATTCATGAATTAAAGTGCTTCCAATTGTCATGTTGAACTGCTTGATTGATTGCATAATCGAATTGTTTGAATCATATGCATAACCGTATTAAATTAGAACTGATATGTACTGAAATCGCCTTATTGCGGGCCGCAACAACTCCTATTACGGGCCGCAATCAACAGCGTAGCTCAAAATATAGACTGACTGACTCTCTGAATACTTTGTTGCGGGCCGCAATAAATTCATTGCGGGCCGCAATGAACGTAGCAGAATGAAATACTCTCTGGTTGAGAATGGAGTAATTTGTTGCGGGCCGCAACCACAGCCATTGCGGGCCACAATAAGGGCCTGGAAAATGCCAATAAGAGTTGGAAATTTTCGGGTAATTAAGTTGCGAGCTGCAATAACCCCATTTCAGTCCTAAATGAATATCATAGTTGTATTTGCATGTTGAATGGTATATCGTTTGTTTGTGTTCTTTTGTTTTGGGAACTACGGTCGAAAGTCCCCAATAATTTATGACTATCTAGGATGGTCGGTATCGTTTAGAAATCAACGCTGGGCGATGACTCGAAACCATGTGCGCATATGAGGATAATTAATCACTGCTGGGCAGTGATTGATTAAGATCAGTCAATGCTGGGCAATGACTGATCGTGACGGAGACTTTGGGTGACTGTGAGGAAACGATGAAATGGTGTCATATCCAGTCTGGGACAGGAATGACAGTTTGGTTTGACGTGTTGCGAATGGACGATTCTGAGCTTATTGCATACGAATTTTTTTTTTATCTGATTATGAACCAGACCTTAGTTAATGGTTAAGCCAAAGCACTGCGGATGGGTGTCAGATAAAGGGTCCAGCTAGTGGGCCATCTGTAGGTGTCAGTGACACTGCAGATGTGGGTTGGATAAAGGGTCCAGCTCGGTGGGACATCCGTAGGTGCTACCAGCTGTAATAAACTGAGTTAAGCCAAAAACGTGCGTGTTTGAGATTCATCTTGGAAATTCCGTAACTTGTGTTTCATTTGGTAAATGGTTGTCGATCATATGCACTTGCTTTATTTATGAATATGCATATGTCTGAACTGCTTTTGTATGGTTTCATTTCTGAATATAGATTTTGATTGCAAGTCCAATAATCTAAACTGTGGCAAATTTTGCACTGAGAATTTGTTCTCACCCCCACTCTTGGGTTACTTTACAGGATTTGAGGCGTCGGGTTCTGGAGAGGCACGCGAGTTGTAGACCCTCGGTAGTTGCCTCTGTATGGCCGAATCTACCTTTTTGTTGTATAGTTTAGGGTTAGACCTGATGGTTAGTATCTGTACGAGATACTTTTATTGTATTATACTTTGACTAGACCGTGTACCATTATATATGGATTTATGTATATATATACATAGGGATGTGCTTGATAGTAGTTAATTATGCATATTTGGATTTAACGGGTAATCGCCTTGTAAACATACACGGCGTTGTATGTTTACGGCAGGGAACTGTTGCGAACCGTGGCTGCAGGGTGTGACAATTTTGATATTTTCATTTTATTTTGTAAAACTAGAATATAAATAAACATAAACTCTGCCTTCTTTTTCCTATTTCTTCTTTTCTTTTTCTTTTCCTTTTTCTTTTCTGTTGCAAGGAGGAAGGACAAAAAAATATAGTAAATACACATAAACACAAAAAGAATACATATACATATAATAAAAAAGACATATCTACATTTTTTTTAAATAAAATATCTGTTGTAACTAGCAATCAGCCAATTAATCTTCTTCGGATAAAATTCGCTCTTGGGTCAACCACCGTCACCGGATTTTCAAGATTGTCAAGACTTGGCTTCTCGGCCCAATCCTCTTCGGCTTGTCTCTCCTCATGGCTCTATCGTCTGTACTGGCAGACATGGAGTCCTCTATGCAGCGGTTTCTTGATTGTGCGAAGCATCTATGTGTCTCAACCCGCTCCACCTTGCCTTTACCGATCCCGCCTCTTCAATCCCATATCTCTCCGACAGGGGAAATATCGCTCACTGGAGGTACTTTAGATCCCCAGTTCTCGCTCCTCTCCGCCTCCAGTTCACTCCCTCAACTCTCTGCTGGTAGGACCTTAGTGATAAATGGACTTAGCACCCCCTCCAGTTTGACTTTGCCCCACTCACTTCCACCTACGTCTGCTGCTGGGCCCTCCTCTTCACCACCTGGAGACGCATTTTCCCAATGGCGTCCTTTCGGATCCAATATCCCATGATCTTTTGCGACGACCGCGGCTCTTGCACCTCCTCCATCTTCAGTAGTTCACACAGCGCGTACCACAGCTGATCCGAAGCTTCCCGATACTTCTAGGGTTCCCGCTGAGTCTCGTCTTCATTCTAAGCTCCTCTCTCTCACTTCTCTTTCTAAAAAAGGCTCTTTAGTTTGTTTTCGTTGCGGCGATTTGGGTCATCTGGCTCATTCTTGTCGCAACGCGGTGGTTTGCTTTGCTTGCAACCGCCTTGGCCATAGATCTCACACTTGTAAGGCTATCACTATGCTGCCTTCCACTTCTCGTCCATCTCTTACTGAGGAGATGAAATCTCTTGGTAACTCTTTACTAGTGATGCGATTTACTAGTACGACGGCAGTCAAAGACTTTGATTTGATCCTCCGTCGTGATGTAGTGATTAAAGACTCTTATCATAAAGGTGCTGATTTTATTCGTTCTTGTTTGACAGAACATTTTCCAGTGCCAAATTTTCACTGGAAAGCCGTTCTTCTCACCGATGACTGTTTTGTAATCACCCCGCCTGACCCGTCTTGGAGACAAATCGCTTTAGAAGAGGGTCGGGTCCTGTTAGGTGATATTGTTTTTCCACTGGAGGCTTTTGATCCGATTAAGTACGATGGAGGCTGGGAGCCTCTCACTTTCTGGATAAAATTTTTTGGTCTACCTTCGGCTTTATCCCGAGGTCCTGAGTTTGAACGCCTCATCAGTGATATGGGGGGTTTTATGCTACAAGTAGATCCCCTTTCACGCAGTAGAGATATCATGAAATATTTGAGACTTAAGATAGGGGTTTCTGCCAGATCTGATATTCCTCCCTGTCGCAAAATCTTGTTCACTGGTCCCGATGGCATATCTCGATATCACTGGATTCAGTTTATTATTGAAGGAGAAGGTAGGGCTACATCTGTCCAACAAAGACCTTTATGGCAGCAAAGGAAGCCTACTGGTGCTCCTCCTCATTTTCCAACTCAACCACGAGCCCTGCCTTCTTCCTCTAAACCTCTGGTTACTCCCCCTTCACCTTTGCCCATTTTGCATAACACTCCTTCTCAGTCTCCTATAAAGTCTCGGCCCAAAACAGTACCAGTATCTATTGATACTCCTACTACTTTAGAGGACTCAACTACTGCTAACCGCTTCACCACTTTATGCGATTTATCTGATACTCTGCCAGTATCGGCTACTGCTGCTACTAGCTTTGTCTTGGATTATGATCCATGGTCTGAGACAGTATCCTCCCCTCCCCCCCTCCCCTTTTGGATTCTAAAGATCCAAATGATGCTGCCGTTTGTAATGCTTATGAAAAGAAAAGAAAAGGCAAATCCCCTATTAAAGAGCCTCGTAACAACCTTCGGGTCAAACTGAATCAATTGGCTGGGGCAAAAGAAGTGGTCCCTGGTGAGGGAGCCAAGCCTTCTGCCAAGTCTGCTAAGGCCAATACAGGTACTCAGTTTCTTTTAGAACAATTTCCTTATGCTTCTCTCTCTGATTTGGATCTAGTTAAGTTGTATGACATTAGTGGCTTTAAATTAGGTGAAACTCTAGATGAAAGTATTCAGATTGTTAAATCCTTGAGAGCTTTATCTAAGCCTCGTTTTGAGGAAGTTCTTTTAAAATGTACACCTACTGGTCAGATCCCTGACTCAGTGCTCAATCAGGACTTAGTGGATCGTGATACAGTAGAGATTAATGAGACATCTGAATCTCACAGCTTTAGGGATATATACTAAGCTTAATGGTTAAATTACTTAATTGGAATGTTAGGGGCTTAGGTTTAGCTGTTAAAAGAAGATATTTAAGTGATTTGATTAAGGATAATAATATTGATGTGGTTTGTATTCAAGAAACAAAAAAAGAAATTTTTGCTGATAGAACCTTAAGGGCTTTAAGCTTTAATGTTACTTAATGGATTGTCAAACCATCTGTTGGAGCCTCAGGAGGTTTACTTTTAGGTTATAATGAGTCTTTCCTCTCCCTGATTGCATCTTATGTTAGAGATCACTCTATTACTGTTCATTTCAAAAATAAGATTGATAATTTTGAATGGTGTTTTACAACAGTTTATGGACCTTTATCTACTAATTCTAGGAGACACTTTCTACTTGAATTAGCTGATATTGGTAATTTAGGAATAGATGCTTGGCTTATTATGGGAGATTTTAATATGATACGGCGTCGATCTGAAAGATCTGGACCTACTTTCAATCATGTTATTAGTAGTCGTTTTAACTCTTTCATTAGAGATAATGAATTAATGGAACTCTCTTTAACTGATAGAAAATTTACATGGGCTAGATCTTTAACTTCTCAATCACAGGCTTTATTAGATAGATGTCTTTGCACTAATTCTTGGAATTCACACTTTACTTTAGCTAAACTATCATCTCTTCCCAGAGCATACTCTGATCATAATCCCTTGATTTTAGATACTCAAGCTGTACTTTTTCTAAGTCTAAAACAATTAAATTTGATAAAACTTGGCTAGCTGTTGATGGCTTTTATGATTTAGTCACTTCTTGGTGGTCTACCATTACTTTAACATCTAATCTAGGTCTTAGTTGGAAATTAAGAATGCAATTTTTAAGGAAAAAATTAAGAGGTTGGAGTTCTAATGTTAGAGGAGAAACAAAGAGGATGAAGTCTAATCTTTTAGCTAGCATTGGTTCCTTTGAACAGCAATTAGATGATAACTGTCTCACAAATCATGATTTAGATAATTGGATTTCAAGTCAAAATGAGCTACACAAATTATATTTAGAGGAGGAACAATATTGGCAACAAAGGTCCAAACTTAAATGGTTTCTAGAAGGTGATCTCAACACCAAATTTTTCATGTAGTAGCCTCAACTAGGAAAAAGAAAAATGCTATTGGTAGTCTAGAAATTGATGGTAACTTAGTTTTTGATCAAGCTATCATCCACAAACATATTACTGATTTTTATAAAAGTCTCATGGGATCTTCTTCTCCCAGAATCATTACTTTACAACAGAATCTGTGGTTGAATTCTGAAATTTTAAATAGTGCCCAGTGTGCATTTTTAGAATATCCTTTTACATTAGAGGAAATTAAAACTGTAGTATTTTCTTGTAACCCTACCAAAGCACCTGGACCAGATGGTATGTCTTTTCAGTTTTACCAATCTTTTTGGGACATAATCAAAGATGACTTACTTAGGTTATTTACTGCATTCTATAATAATACTTTAGATGTTTCTAAATTTAATCTTGCAGCTATTTGTTTAATACCAAAAAAGGAAGATGCAATCACTGTTAAAAATTTTAGACCAATTAGTCTTATTAATTGTAGTTACAAATTAATTACTAAACTATTAGCTGATAGATTGGCTACAGTCATGGACTCTCTGATAGATTCTTCTCAAACTGCTTACATTAAAGGTAGATTAATTTTAGATAATGTGGTATGTGCCCATGAAATCCTCCACCAAATGAAAGTTAAGAAACTCAAAGGAGTCTTGTTTAAATTAGACTTTGAGAAAGCCTTTGATCATGTTAATTGGGACTTTCTGTTAGAGATACTCCAAGCAAGGGGGTTTGGAAGAAAATTTATCAATTGGATTAAGCTGACTTTAGAAGGCAGCAGAACTTGTGTTAATTTAAATGGTTCTTTAGGTCCTTATTTTCCCTGTAAAAGAGGAGTGAGACAAGGTGATCCTTTGTCTCCTTTTCTTTTCATTCTAGTTACTGATGCACTTAATAAAATCCTTACTAGAGCTAATAGAGGTGGTTTTGTAGATGGTTTGGGTAACTTTCCCAACTTAGGCAATGTACTGAACTTACATTTTACAGATGATACCCTTCTTTTCCTCAAAGCTGAGAATGTACTCTTGAGCAATATTAAATGGCTACTTGTAGCTTTTGAAAATGCTTCAGGTCTCAAAATCAATTATGAGAAAAGTGAGATGTATCCTCTTAATTTAACTGAGTTAGAAAGTAATTCCTTAGCCTCAGTGTTAGGATGTAAAGTAGCTAATTTACCTTTAACTTACTTAGGTGTTCCTATCCACAATAAAGCCTTAACATATTGTAGGGCGCAGAAAGTTGCACAGCTGGTATGGAAGGTGTGTGCATATGTATTTAAAAATGCCTCAGGGTTCAATGCTCTCATTTATCAAAACATGGAGGAGAAACATCGAACTTGAAACATTCGTTTCTTTCTTTCTACAATTCCTTCTGGTTCACCCTTGACAGACCTACTGTTCATAATCAGCCCATCGAGAGAGTTTAATGATTGTGGGGACGTTTAACTCCCAGCGGGCGCAAGCCCCCGCTGTTAATTACATCAGATGACCCTTCCAAGCCATGCTGAACACCTCGTCCATTCCGGGATTTGGGGCCTATTTGTTGTGAATTGAATAAAGGGGCAAAAAAGGGACTCATGTATTGACTTTGGGTTTGATTTAGTTGGTTCACTTTGTTTGAACATGTGTGTGGGTGTGTATGATTTTGCATTAAAAATGATGTTTATTGCTTCTTGAAATAGGGATTTGGATATTTGAAAAGTATATATGTACTATTTGTTTATATTTGATTTATGACATGTTTATGTACATTTTCATTAATTAATTACATTATATTAAGAAATAAAATCATTTAATTTTGAAGAAAGAGTATTTTGGTCATTTCAGGATTTGGCTGATGCTAGAACATGTTCAATTTTGATTTAGAAACATGTAAGATTTAATTTGGGTTCATTTGGAGGTGATTTAATTCAATTTAGACTTAAAATGAAAAAGTTATGCTTAAAAAGGACTGAGAAGGGCCTATTTGTAAAGTTCTATATTTTCTCAGGGGCCTCTTTATAAAGCTGAAAGGGCTTTGGGATTTGCATTGGGCCTTCAAGATCTGTGCTGAGGGCCTCTCGTTACTGCTGCCTTCATGTTATTCATGGTTTCGACTTGATTCTTTTGCGAATCGGGATTGTAGAAAGGCTCCTATCAGATTTCGACACCGCTTTAAGTCAACAGCAACGACTCCTTTTTCATGGGATTTGATCGTATGATACATTGATTTTAACCTGCAAGCATGAAATATTAGATTTGGAGGGCATATGGGAAATTTACCACATTTTTATATATTTATTTGGCATTCATCTCAAGGGTGTGCATTTATCTTTTTGCATGTGCAGTTCTACCAATTTGATTGATATTTGAGGCTTGATATCTTTCAATTCTCCTGGAGGTTTTGGATGAAACTTCACAGTCATGTTCTATGACATCAAGACTATGAGTCAGCCAATTTTCATGATTTTTCATGATGTTTAGTCATGCCAATCAATGGTGCAAAAAAAAACGACCTGAGCAGCAATTTTACACATTTTTACAATTTTCTGGATTTTGTCTTTTTCATTGTGATTTATCCACTTGGCCATTTTAGGAGTTCTTTATATGGATTTAAAGCTTGACAGGTAATCTATCAAAGGGTCAAGTATCAGATTTTTCAGTCATGGAAGGCTATGACGAACAGTAAAGTGAAGTTGTGACCGTATGACAATTCATTTACTGGTTTTTTCCTTGTTCTTTTGCAGGAAATTGGATTTTTGTATCACAGGTTTGAAGCCTTTAAAGCTTAACATTGAATGATTCGGTTCCATGGTTTCAAAGAGGGATTAACAGAGAGCAGTTCAAGAGTGAGTTTGAGACATTTGCATTTATACCCTTCATTTTATGAATTTTCAAAGAGGGGTACTTGTCAATATTTTCTGCAGTACAGTTCATGAAGCTGAGGGTTCAAATCTCATCTTAATACTCAATTATTTTTCCATGAGTACTTGATTTAAGTGTACAGATGCCTTCTTTATATTGTTAGGCAGTCATTGTCCAGATTTCACATTTTTATCAATTTTATTTCTATTTTTCCACTGTAATTTTCTAGCAAAAGGGCATCAGTTTTTTTATTTGCTGCTATTAACTTGCGACTTTTGCTATGAGCAATCGGCTACATGAAATTTTGATTTCTTTATGTGGAAATGTTCATCTTGGTCTCTACTACATGCATGATTTATTTAGTGACCTCATGATTTTTCTACAGTGTGCTGGTAAGGGGTTTTAATACCACGGTTTTCGGTACCAGCAGCAGAAAGGAAGAAGCAGAATTTTGAAAAGCTGAACTTTGGAAGATCATCCTGAGAAATTGGCTGAACCAAATTTGATGTTCTTTATATGAATATTCTCAGGAAATTATACTCTACATTCTGGTAAAATTGCATGGACTTTGGAGCTTCCTAGCCATAGCAGAATGGAGTTTAAACACAGGGGTAAGCTGGGAAACAGTGCTGGAATTTTGCTGGTTTTTCATATTTCGAAGACTGAACTTCAGAAAATCATAGAAAATTCATAAAAAATGCTATAAATGTAAAATTTGGATCTAAATTGTGTGTTTTGAAGTCCTCTATCTGACTGTGCAATTTATTTTTCATTTTGGTCCTCGTACCAGTCTGTACTGGCTGTTTTACCAGAACATGTCAATTTTACTGTTTTGAGGGTTTTCTTTGCATCAACCACATTTGCATGGTGTTTTGTTACTAAGTTTGGTTTGATACCGTACCAGAAACAAAGGAAAGAAGATCAAAGTTTCAAAAGTTCATTTAATCAAGAGGTTTGAATATCAAAAGGATGTCAAAGTATAATTTTTGCAAGAAGACCTTTGGTTTTTGTTGAAATCATGATTTAAGTGTTTTTTTATCTTGATTAGAGGACAAATCATTGAGATTTCATTAGGTTAAAGATGTAAATGACATGGAACAAGTTCAACTTGTTGTCTATTTACACTTTGAACCTTCTATCTCTCACTATTTGCACAATGATTAATTTAACTTCCTTATAAAGTGTAGTTTAATACACCTTGGTAATCTTTCATACAAGGAAGCTAAATATCCTTCAATTGTGCAATATAGACCTCATTTAGTAGGAATAAACAAGGGAGCTATCCAGCTCAACCTTTATTTACCCTTTCATTACTTTTATGTATATATTTTTTTTATTCTTTAATCCTCTTAAATAAAACAAATAAATAGTTTAGGTATGAATGGAGCTATCCAGCTCAACAAACATACCCTCTTCAATTTATTTGCTTTAAAAGGAGAATTAAAGAGTTTTGAAAGAAAATAAAAGAAAAATCGAAAATTAAAAGGGAGAGAAGGAAAAGAAAGAGGAAAAATTCATATTTTTATTGTTTATATTCATTTTTAAGAATCATTGGTTTTGAAATCAACTATATAGTTGTTACTTGCCTCTTCTATTGTTATTCTTTTATTTTAAACTTTTTTAATATAATATTTGATTATTATATAAAATGAGCTCATTTATTTATATGATTTCATGCTTCTAAACTCATTCATATGAATTAGAAACACTCAATCCTCATCAAACCCGAAATTAAAAGAAAGGAGAAAAGGAAGAGATTAACAAATAAAAGCTCCAATTGCATAAAAGGGAAAGAAAGAAAATCTCGAAGCAAGAACATCTTTTTATTTCTTCATGATTAACATACATGAACATCAAGCTCCATTGAGCTTTTACATTGCAAAATCCTAATCTCTACCTATTTCTATTTTTAATTTTGGTAGAGGAGGAAGAGGTTTCGGCCTTGTAGGTGTGCTGAAAATTTCGGTCTTGTAGAGGTTATATGTTGTGTTTGGTATATGTTGTATATGTGGGTTGTCTCTCTATTGTGTATATTGTATATCTTGTATATCCTCTTCTTCTTCAAATGAGGGGTTTATATAGGCTATGGCAAGGGGTAGAGCCTAGGGTTTAGAGGAGCCTTGTTGGCATGATCCCCATCACTCATTTGCATTAACTCTCATCCAAAGGTTTAGATGCATCCAAGTGACATGCTTATCCCTCAAGCTTGAAGAGAATATTCTTGGCATTTTAGCATCTTCATTGGTCATGTGACATGTGTCAATGGGAGTAAAAATATCTAGATCATATTCTAGAATATATTCTTCCCTCCTATTTTGGCATCTTCATTGGTAGTGTGACATGTGTCCATGAGAATAAAAATATCTAGATCATATTCTAGAATATATTCTTCCCTCCCATTTTGGCATCTTCATTTGTAATGTGACATATGTCCATGAGAACAAAATATCTAGAACATCTTCATTCTTTTGGGCCAATTAAATTGCACTAGGCCATTTGAGCCAATATATCATTTTTAATCTTTTCGGCCTACTAAATTAATTCGGCCATCAATAATTCGGTCCAGCAACTATTGCCTTTTTAATCATTCTTTAATCAATTGAATATGGCTCAGTTGGATTATTTGACTTCGGCCTTGACCAATTCATTCAAGTCAAAGCTTATTCATTCATTTTAATCCAAACCATACGTATATTTCCAAAATCTCATGTTTTTAATGAGCATGCCCATTCCTCTCCATTTACATCACCAATGGACGCCTCCTTTGCATTAACCCTCATCCAAAGGTTTAGATGCCTCCAAGTGTCATGCTTATCCCTCAAGCTTGAAGAGAATATTCTTGGCATTTTAGCATCTTCATTGGTCATGTGACATGTGTCCCTAGGAGCAAAATATCTAGAGCATATTCTAGAATATATTTTTCCCTCCCATCTTGGCATCTTCAATGGCCATGTGACATGTGTCCATGGGAGCAAAATATCTAGAGCATATTCTAGAATATATTCTTCCCTCCTATTTTGGCATCTTCATTGGTAGTGTGACATGTGTCAATGGGAATAAAAATATCTAGATCATATTCTAGAATATATTCTTCCCTCCCATTTTGGCATCTTCATTGGTAAAGTGACATGTGTCCATGAGAATAAAATATCTAGAGTATATTCTATCCTCTCAAATTGGGCCATGCAACAATTGGGCTAGCCTATTTAATTTCGGCCAACTTTAACAACCCAATTCATTTAATCCATTGAGCTTAGTAATTATTTCTTACCAATATCATGGTTCGGCCATTTAATTAATTTTATTTTTTCTGACTTTTTTAGGGTCAAACACATATATAGATTGGCAATTATTGATTGATAAGATAGAAAAGAGACTTCAAAGCTGGAAAGGCTCTTTATTATCATTAGGTGGCATAGTTACACTTTTAAAATCTGTTCTTTCTGCCATTCCTTTATATTGGTTGTCTATTTACATAATGCCTGCTAAAATTAGACATAAAATTGATAAAATAAGAGGGAAATTTTTACGGCATAGGGGAAATTCCACTAGAAAAAAATACTCTTTAGTGGCCTGGGATATTGTTTGTAAAAGTAAAGATCAAGGTGGTTTAGGCATCTTAGATCTTCAATTAATGAACAAGGCACTATTAGCAAAATGGTGGATTAGATTTTTAGATAATTCTGTCCAAGGCAGATGGAAAGACATTCTTCATAGTAAATATGGTCATAGAACTACCCTTACTGTCTGTTCTCCTTTTTGGAAATCCATTCTTAAAGACTATGTACTTATTAATCTAGGACTCAATAAGGAAATAGGTAATGGTTAGTCAACATCATTTTGGTTAGACAGGTGGTGTACAGAACATGCCTTACAACATTTATATCCTAATTTATTTTCTATTGTCTCTCAAAGATTTATCTCAGTGGCTGAGGTTTTTTGCTCATTCTCCTATGCAACTGTCTTTCAAAAGACAGCTAATTGGTATCTATCTTGTAGAATGGTTAGATTTACAACACAAATTTTTACATTTCACTTTATCCAATCATGTTGAAGATAGATTGATCTGGAGATGGTCTAATGATGATAATTTTACTGTTCATTCTTTTTATAAGTGGTTAGAATATGGAGGTATGCCTAATCAAGAGTATATAACTATTTGGAAATCACATATTCTTTGAAGATTAAAATCTTTTTATGGCTAGTAAGAAGAGATAAAATTCTTACTAAGACCAACTTAGCAATAAGAGGATGGCCAGGTGATACAACTTGTGTGTTCTGTGATCAACCAGAAAGCACTAACCATCTATTTATTCATTGCTCTTACATTAAATTAATTTGGAATTGGATAGCTTCTTACAATACTTTTACCTTTGATTGTGTTTCTATAGAGGATTTATGGTTGCTTGATGCAGCTATTCCTTTAAAAGACAGATTATTAGTTGAATTATTAAGAGCAGTTGTTCTTTGGGTAATCTGGAATGAAAGGAACATGGTGTGTTTTAATGATACTCACCCTATCTCTATCAAAGCAATAGGTGCTAAGATTATCTCTTTAGCTACTTTCTGGTGTAAATTCAAATTAGAAAATTCTTTACTTAAATTAAACCTAATGCTTCCTTTTGATGTTAAGGACCTCCCAGATCTTATTCTGGAGGAAGAAATCAGCAGCCCGGACACTTCCCAGGTAGTGGATCTTCTACTTTCACTAAACAGGGAGAGTTCCGAGGACATCTCTACTCGGGATTTTGGAGCTGGCAGCCTCCAAAATCAAATGTCTGGCGCCGAGTTGAGTGATGGGGATGATATCAATTGGGAGGAATTAGCTTAAATCTTTTGTTATAGTTATATAGATGCAGTTCTGCAGGTTATTGGATATTTAGTTCAGTAGCTGCTGTATTTCACTTGTTTCTGGCATTCTGTAGCTTGTTTTGGTTAGTTAGATATGTGCTCAGTGCTGCTTATTTTGTTCTTGCTTATGTAAATAGTGATGTAAGTGACTTATGTCTTGCATTTGGTACCTATTTTAGGTACCAAACAGGTTCATATGATTTCTAATGAAATCGATGGAATTATCCACTATTCTTCAAAAATATACATATAATAAAAAGGGAATTTTATATCATAAGAAATATAAAAGGAGAAAGATATTGAAAGTTGATGTTTAACTACATCCTTTGAATATCAACTTCTTATATAGTTCTTTTAATATAAAATCAACTAAAAAGTGCAAAACAAATTAAAAAGAATTTAAATAAAATTAAATAGTATATTAGGGATTGATATTTAACTACATCTCCCTATTTATGCTATTTTTGGACTTTTCAAGGACTTTAATGCATAAAAGAGAAATAAGACAAATGATATATGAAAGATTGATGTTTCACTACATCTCTTTCTATATTATGAGTTTTATTGATCTTTAAAGGGCCTAGATGCATAATTAGTGAAGGAGAGAACAAATGAGAAGAGGGAAACTTTAATCCCAATGAAATAATGCTCAAGGATCTTTCATGCAATTATGTAAATGACCTTGGACCTATATGCAAATTCGAAATGGTGTTGGTAAGTGACATATTGTGATACCAATGCCTCTTTGATTTTTTTTTATGATCAAACCTTGATGCAATGACTTAGATATAGTCTAATTGAACCAAACACCATGTGGTACCAGTGTACAGTACCAGTTATATCCAATAAAGGCTATACTGGTACAGCAAAAGCATCAAAATGTCCCAAATGACCTGCTGGTACTGATCAGCCAGTGCTGGCTGATCTGAAAACCAAATTCAAATTCTGTTTGAACAGTTAGATAGAGGATGAAAATACAATCATTTTAGACTCAAACTTTGCATTTTTCTGATTTTTCTATTATTTTCTAGCAATTTTCAAATTTGGGTTTCAGAAAATAAAAAAAACTGCTGCTGCTGCATATTTACTTGCATGCCCCTCTATCCATTTCTTCTCTTAAAAATAGAAATAAAAAGCATAAAATCTTCAAACTTCACACATTCGTTGTTGATATATTGCACTACAAGAATAGCATGAAAATCATATATGTCACTAACAAAATTCATGAGAAATAAGATCAAAAGTGATGTGAACTCCATGTTATTTCCAAACCCGAAACCCAATAGCATGTTCATACCCAATTCAAACTCAAAACCAAAAACTTCAAACCCGAAACCCAAACCTAAAGATCATATCTGAAATTAACACCCTTTTCAATCCTGATGCTTCTTCAGAGACCTTCAAACTACAAAATCTCAGTTTCAAACCTATGCACCAACACCAAACCGAGACCTCCAAACCCAAATGGCTTCCAAACCTCCAGAAATGAGAAATTAAGCTTGCATAGAGCTTCGACATACTCCAACAACACTAAATGAAAGAACAATTGAAGAACAACAACAACGATAGTATGAAAATCGGATTCAAAACCTCAACTGGTACCGGGAAACCGAGTTCAGCCGTACCACTACCTCCGATAACCGACAACCGCCGACAATGCATCTAATGAACTCACCTTCTCAAGGCGACTACAATGGTGCTACCCTTCAACCTGGTCGTGACCAGAAAACTCGCCGGAGCAACAACCGGGTCAAACCCTAAGTTGGGTTTCATATCCGATTAATGTTTCACTTGCACGACTCTTGAAGCAACCCTAGCCATTTGATATCGGCGCCAAAAAAGAATTCAAAACATAAAACCGAATCTTTATAAAAGAAGAAGATCCGAAGGCTCTGTGCCAAAATCCAATAACCCGGCGATCTACTGCTGCCTAGGACCCACCTATCGGGTTTGAATGAAAATCCCTTAAACCTCAAAGCTTTAGTACATATCTCAAAAGCTCAGCTGCCGAATCCCAAAGCCCATAATCCAAATTCATTGATATGCACAAATCATAAAGTCAAATTCAAATCTAAAAATCCCCTGCACACATCTTAAAGGCCCATAACACCGATCCTAAAGCTCACTTCAATCCTATAGCCCAGAAACATCTGAAAAGGGATATTTATGAAAAGACCCTTCTGACAAAGTTTATTCATGAAGCAGTCCCTGGATATTCATAAATAAGTCCCTGATCATATAAAAATCTTCTCAAATAATTCCCTGGAAACCCGATTTCCACTCCAGACCCTGTAAAAAGCCCAAATCATAAATTCCAATTCCCCCCAGCTTCACAAATAAGTCCCCGGAAGAATATAAAGTTTTACAAAATGCCCTTCTCAGCCCTTATTAGACATAACTTCTTCATTTCAAATCCAAATCAACTCAAATCAATTCCAAATGAACCCAAATCAAATCCTTCATGTCCCTAAATCAAAATCAAGCATAACCAAACATCATACAACCTGCCAAATGACCAAAATGTCCTTTTCTCCATTTTTCTCACATTTGAATCATTTTCTCTTAAAATAAAATATAAATAAAGCACAAATATATTTTTAAATACAAATATATTTCTAAAAATAAATAAAAGAGTATAGTAAATAATATTCATTGCAACATCAATTAAATGCATTTACCAATATCCAAAATAATGAGAATTAAACGAATACAAAAGACTATGTACATGAGTTTCCCTTTTTTAGCCCCATTATTCAATTCACAACAAATAGGCACAAATCCTGGAATGGACGAGGTATTCAGTATGGCTTGGAAGGGTCATCTGATGTAATTAATAGTGGGGGCTTGCGCCCGTTGGGAGTTAAACGTCTCCACAATCAATAAACTCTCTCGATAGACTGATTATGAACAGTATGTCTGTCGAGGTGAACCGAAGGAATTGTAGAAAGAAACGAATGTTTCAAGTCCTATGTTCTCCCCCATGACTTAAAAATCGAGAGCATTGAACCCTGAAACATTTAATACACATGCACACACCTTCCACCGCTGTGTGCAACTTTCTGCGCCCTACAGATCTATTCCCGTAATTGATTTCTAAAACTTAAATCTATTTACCAAGTAAATAAATTTATATAACATTTATACATTGTTTCCAAATTACAATTGGAATGCAGACCGAACAAGAAGACCGGATCTGAGCAATGACTTCTTTCGGAGCAATGACTTCTCTCGGAGCACCAAACATATGGTGTCTCTATAGGTTATCCACCAGGACTAACCAGAGAGCGATTTATTTCTTTTGCCAGAAATACCGTAAACTGCGGTATTACGAAAAAACACTATTCACGAGAAAAAGACGAAGTAGCAGAATTCCCGACCGGCAGTTATTCTGATTTTACTAATAAGAAAAACAGAAATACCGTGACTTTTAGGAAAACACTATTCACCGAAATCCCGCAAACACTATTCAACAACTTGAAAGATAATACGTATTAGTTACGTATAACTTTCGTTTAAACTGCAATACTATTTGGGAGAGAAAACAAGAAAGAGACGAAATGTTCGAACCGACTCAGTTTCGAACCACGAAATTAGTGTCTCATCTCTCCACCCCTCCACCCCTATTTATAGGGTTTGAAGTTGGCTGGCAAAAGACCAAAATGCCCCCATGACAAGGCATGCCACCTAAGGGTTTGAAATTAGTGTCTCTTCGTACGGATGATTCGGCAAGCGTGCAGTGTCCTAAAAAGAAAAGAAAATCTGAAAATTTAAACTAAAAAACGAAAAAAATAAAAATAAAATAAAAATAAAATAAAAATAAAAACGAAATTGAAATAAAAGAAAAATGAAAATGAAGAAAATAAAAAGAAATCTAGACGTTTCTAATTAATTGGATTCAATGGTCAAAGCAAGGGCGTCTCGTGAGGCCTTGCACAATGAACCGTTATTCCCCGGCAACGGCGCCAAAAAGCTTGATCACTCAAAAGAGAGCAATGTTTCTTTTAATATTTATAAACTCGAAAATGCTATCGGTTCGGACTGCAAATGCACAATCCTTATCGAGTAGAATATACGAGGTCGATCCACATGGAATATTGGTTCAGTGCTTCGAGCGATCGAATCACAACCTTTCGAAAGGCTAGACGAAATCTGAAATTTGAGAGATGTTTGTTGATCAATGTAAATTAGGAAACAATTAAAAGTAATTAAAATAAAGATAGAGATGAGAATTCCTAGGGTTTCGGCACACCATTGTCACTCAATCCGCCTTGACAATATATTCCTGTTGCGTCTGATTTCCTGTTGTTGTTTTATGAAAGATAACCACAAAGGTCACTCCGATTTATGTTACGCAAGAATGACAGATCTTTCATCGAGACTCTACAGAGGACACTGCGATTTTCCTTACGCATATGACTGGTCTCTAAACACCCCAAATTACTACACAGATCACTGCGAGTTTCCTTACGCAAGTGATAGAATTTGGTACGCGTTTTGTTGGTCTGGTTTATGGTTTCCCCGCTAAGGTTTTCTTCACATAAACCTAATAAATCTCAACGAGGCTAATTTATACAAATAGTTTCTCTTGCCATTAAAGCACTGTCACTACCCTAATGAACTCAAACTAGATCATTGAAATTAGATGAAGAGATAATAAATCACAAAAGCATTTTACTACAACAACAAGAAACCATAATCAACAGAAATATATTAATCAAAACATCAAGAGTAACAAGGATTACTGCCTAGCCCTAAGAAAATGAACTTAGCCGTGGAACGGCATAGTTACAAGCACTCCTCTCTTCTCTCTTTAATCAAATCTAACCCTAATTACAAAGATAAGTTATTCTTCTGCCCAGGGGCCTTATATAGGAGTGGAGGGACGTCTGGAGGTTGATTGGAGGCTAAGAAACCGATCTGGAAACAGCTGTCGACAGTTATTCTCCAAGAGGCGCCTTCTGATAAGGACAGTATCAAGGTGATACGGTCCGTAATGAGACCTTGATGGTTAGGGCTTAGTGCTTCCAGCGCTATCTCCTGGTCTGTGCTATGCCTGGTCCGTATCAAGCAATACGGACCTTAACCAAGACTTAGTCGATAAGCGTCGCTGATCCGAATGACCTGATTCTAGCTCCATTTGATGTAAAATAGTCCCAAAACCTGTTTTCTGCAATAAAACATGAAGAAGGGTGACAGTAGCCTTTTTCTCTAATTAATTAAACATAAGTGTGAGAAAATATGTAAAATCTAAGCCAAAACCCTACGTAAATCATCGTTATTTTGACTCTGATCACGCCTCCCAACTTGAATTGTTGCTTGTCCTCAAGCAACGACATTCCAGCTGATCAAAGATCCGGTCTAGGTTTAAACATACAATCTCAAGGACTTGTGAAAAATTAAATTAGAACTTTGGTTTGGTACAATTGATATGACAGTAAAAAATTTAGAACTCTAAAATATTGATGATCTCTCCCTTGAACAATTTATTCAACCCATGATTGACCTCATTGTGCTTACCCTAGAAAAATTATTATCGAACAATCTAATTCACAAATATCCTTAAAATTGAGAGTATTAATTACCCCTTTGATTATAAATGGATCCCTTCCAATTAATAGGAATTCTAATGATATAAATTTTGATTTTCCTTCTCAATTGATTGGAGCAAAGTATGACAACTAAGTGTGTTGGTACTTGTGACTATTTTTGAAAAATTAAATATGTACAAAATTTAAAATTTGGGAGGTTTTCTCGAGCCTATTGGTAACCAGTCTTACATAGGCACCCATACTCTTTTTATCCTCCATCTTTTATTCTATTTTTTTTTCTTTTTCTATTTTTTTGGATTTTTCTCATTTCTGATTTTTTTTGTATTTTTGTATTTTTCTGAAAAATAAAATAAAGTATTTTTGTGTCACAAGTACCATGATTACACACAATTTCAAGTATTCATTCATACAAGAAATTATTGCATAGTTTCGCTAGGGGTCTATCTATAATAAATGGGTATTTTAAAACACTATCAAATTTAAAAGACTTTGAAAAAATAAATTACTCAAAAATAAAAATTCTAGGGTTTGCAATTTTTGATCAACTCTCATGGTTAGCAATTTAATTGTTCACTTTGAAATCACCAATAATTAAAAATTCTAAATTTTTGGTATCATGGCCAATTATCTAAACCTTAGCCTAATTAAAGTTTTAAAACAATTCCTATTTGATTAACCTACTCCTAAGGAAAAATAAAAATGCAAGCTAGCTAAAAAGCTCAATTTAATCATTATAGGATTTTTGGTAAAGCCTCCAACCCTAGTCAAAAATTGAGAAAAACTACTAGCATCTAAGAATTTAAAATGCGAAAAATTTAAAGATACATGGTCAATTTACCTCCTACCCCTCGAATAAAATTGAGCATTGTCCCCAATGCTCGAGAGATAAAAATAAAGGAAGTAATAAAGTAAAAAGACTGGGAAAAGATACAACTCACTGCACCTCAATCCTGAGGTGGTGGAGGTGGTGGTGGGTGCTGGATCTCCTCGTAGAATGACGGGTCGAAGAGTCCGTATGGTGGCGGCTGGTACTCGAATCCGGAGTCGAGAGCATAATGATAATACTGCTGAGCCATGTAGCGCGTCTGCTGGATCTCGCGCCTACTCTCGTCGACACTCCTCCGGACTTCCTCTATGCTGTTTCTGATTTCACTCACCTCTTGCTGAATTGTTGAACTATTGAGTTCCATTTGTTGGGTAGTCTCTCCCGTTGTCAAGGTAAGCTCGTTGAGATTAGAGTCCATCAAATTTACCATTTGAATGAACTGATCAAGCTCTGCTGTAGGGGCATCAGATGGTGCCGCCCCTGAAGACTCGGCTCCAGCTGCCGACGTGTTTGCCTCCCATTCTCTCTGTTGCCGGCCAATGTTAGCCTGATTTTGCGTGGCGGCTTGACTCTCGATTACATCAATGTAATCTTGAGGAGGCTCATAGCCCGGGCTCGCGTGGCGTGCCATCTTCCAGGAGGCCCTACTACGAAGATTGAGATGTCTGAAAGGGAATTGGAGGGTTCTCTTTGGTGATTTGTAGAAGTAGGGACCTGGGTAGTTTTCGGTGACAATTTTCATGGCTTGGAGGCATGGCATGTCAACCTGTGTGAGCCCGCTTGCTTCTTTGAGATGATCGATCTGCAAAGCGAGATGGTTGGCCAAGATCGTGGCCACAAATCTGATGGAAATCTTTCCACCGTCTTTCTTAGCACGGGCGACCTCACGGATTTGTTTGCAAAGGAGGTGACCGAGGTGAGGTCGGACCGGTGTTGGGTCGATCATGCACTTGAGGAGATACAGCTCAGGTAGTGTTACTTTGGATGAACTCTCGCCTCTTGTGAAAATGGAATTGGCAAGGGTTACTTGCAAGAGGCGGACCTGGGGGTGGATGATTCTGCTTGCCGGTCGAGTCGAATTCTGGTTGTCTTCTGTGATGCTGTACTAGAACTCTCGGCAATCAGGGGAGTCGAAAGTGCCATCATCGGTGAAGTCGAAGATGGCGCAGAAATCACCCATGGAGACTGTGTAGCGCTCGCCAAGCATCTGGAAGGTAATGGAGTCTTCATCATATCTGAATGTCACAAGGAACTCCCTCGTGAGTACCTTGTAAATTTTAACTCCTTTTATTAGGTTGAGGAATCTCCAGAGGTGGATGCGGTTCGCAAGTTGCTCAGTTTGTGCAAGGAGGCCTAGTCGCTCGAGTGTCTCTGTGTCGATAGACTTGTGGTATATAACCTCCCTCATTTTCATCTTCTCGTAATTGGTTTTGATTAATGGATGTCGGAAGATGGGTTGGTACTCGGTTGTTTGGGTTTCTTCCATCGATTCATCGGAGTCTTCTTCCTCAAGACCGAAATTCCGAGGGTTGAACTCCTCCGGGTTATAGTCCGCATCTGAGACCGGTGTGTCTCTGACTGACCCCTGGGTGTCGGTATGAGAGGATGAATGATTGGAGGATTGCGGTTGCGAGTCAGAAGACCGGGAGGATCGGCTTGAGGAGCCCTGCGGTGAATTACTCGGGCCAGCACCTCCGAGGACTTTCTTGGCACTCCTTGTAACTGCCCCTAAAATATTTTTCATTTTTGGGGCCATTTGTAAAATTTAAATATCTCTGTTACGGACCGTATTGGGCAATACAGTCTTGTTACGGACTGGTTAGTTGGTGAAATTGACCAAGTACTGGACTGGTTACGGACCGTATTGGGTGATACGGGCCGTATTAAAAGGTATTTCTGGAAAAATTAAAGGCTGGTTCTGGTAGACTATTACGGACCGTATTGGTGTAATACGGGTCGTATTGTACTGGTAAAAATCGGGATTTAGACAGAAACCTAATTTTTTTGTGATTTTTGTGATTTTGTAAAAATAAAACTTGATTATCTAAACTAATGTAATAGAGTTTAAATTAAAACAAATGCAAAAACGAAATTAAATTTTGAAATAATTAAGGGGTTTAGAAAAACTGAAATTGGAGAAGAAGAGTCGAGTGGCCGTCGGATACGGACCCGGTACGGTCCGTATTAGGGCAGAGATGCGGGGAAGGAGGCGGGCAGTGACTTCAATGGTGAATGGGGGCGAGTTTGGCGATGGAGATCGATGGCAAGGAGGAGAGGTTCGGTTTTGGGCAAGAAGGAAAGAGGGAGAAGGGAAAGAGATAGAGGGAAAGAGAGTAGAGAGGAAGAGGAAGAGAGGGGTTTAGGAGTTAGAACAAAATAGGGGTTAACGGTTATGAGACGTGATTCGTGCGGAATTTCAAACGTCTCTCTTAACGGGTTCGCATCTCCCGAATTGGCCTTCATTACGGACCGTATCAGCCAATACGGTCCGTATTGAGTCCATTATGCTTACCCAATAACCGTTAAGTTCTGACTCCTTTGAATACGGCCGTATCGGCCAATACGGACCGTATTCACCACTCAGTTCCTGTCTTCTTACTCTATTGCCCCCATATCTATTGGTAAGATCTGTACCAGCCAATACAGGTCGTACCAGAGAGTATTTTCCATCTTCCGAGATGTCTTTTAATCAAGCCTTCCTCCAGTATGCCTACCTTATCATAGGAAAAAGGTGGATATGAGTTGTTTCTTTGTTTGGGTACTAATTAAACTGAAAATAAATAATTATACGAAATTATAAATGTGGCCATGGGTTGCCTCCCAAGAAGCGCTTGCTTTAAGTCATTAGCTTGACTTTGTGTCGCATCAGTTTCTCCCAGATACCCTCCTGTCAATGCAAGCGGGTTGCCTGTCGGGTGGTTCGCCTTCAGCGTCTTCTGTGGTTCCATCATCATCGCCCTTCATGAAGAAGTCGGTTGGTGTTTGAGGTCCGGGGTCGAATGCTAGACTCACACCGAGTACTATTTCAACCTCGTCCAGTCTTTGAGAAATTGCATCGAGTTCTTCGCGTAGGTTTTTGATTAATGCAAGGGCTAAGAGAGAATAATTCATGTTGTTTGCGATATTAGGGCTCTTGTTCAGATCATCGGTTTGTGTTGTCACGGAAGTTAGATGGACCTGACCGTTGTCTTGTACAATAAACAGTCTTTCCACTTCTTCTTCATACACCATTTCTTCGGTGTCTTCAAATTCATCAATTCGCAATTCATCATTGCCATACTCATCCGTTGTTTTCAAATTGTAGACAAGATTTATGTCATGAGGGACTTTAGTCTCATTCATGTTGAAGATCATCTTGTTCTCGCCAACATTGAGTGAGATTTTTCCATTCCTAACATCGATCATTGCCCCACATGTGGCGAGGAATGGCCTTCCAAGGATGATTTGAATCTGCTCATCTTCTTCCATATCGATTACCACAAAATCTGCTGGTATCCAAAATTTACCGACTTTGATTGGGATATCAAGCAACATTCCTTCAGGATATCGAATTGATCGGTCAGCTAGTTGCAATGAGATCCGTGTTGGTAATAGGTCTCCACATTCTAATTTATCAAATACTACCTTAGGCATCAGACTCACACTTGCTCCCAGATCACATAAAGCTCTCTTAAAATCGGTTGTGCCAATGGTGCATGGTATTGAGAAGCTTCCCGGATCTTTCAACTTTGTCGGTAATTTGCTTTGCACGAGCGCACTGCATTCCAGATTGAGCAGAACTGTTGAGAGTTCTTGGAGTCTACTGCGATTTGAGAGAATCTCCTTCAGAAATTTAGCATACGAGGGTATGTTTGATCTCAAAATACGGTTTGTAACAGTTAGCGGGTTTATACTAGAATTAGGATCATTCGCGCGTGGTACGCAATAGTCCCGTAGAAGTTTGGGTCTTGCTGCATCGTGAACTCCATTATCACCATTGTGTCTTCCGTTGTTAATCGGTGGGATATCCATGTTGATCGAATCTGGGTTTTCTTCGCCTTAAAAATTACTAGATGAAGAACTATGATTGGTTCTTATTGGTTATGTGGAAGTGAATTGTCCCCTCCTACAAGCAATCCTGTCGGATCTTCGTACGGATGATTCGGCCAGCGTGCAGTGTCCTAAAAAAAAAAGAAAATCTGAAAATTTAAACTAAAAACCGAAAAAAATAAAAATAAAATAAAAATAAAAACGAAATTGAAAATAAAAGAAAAATGAAAATGAAGAAAATAAAAAGAAATCCAGGCGTTTCTAATTAATTGGATTCAATGGTCAAAGCAAGGGCGTCTCGCGAGGCCTTGCACAATGAACCGTTATTCCCCGGCAACGGCGCCAAAAAGCTTGATCACTCAAAAGAGAGCAATGTTTCTTTTAATATTTATAAACTCAGAAATGCTATCGGTTCGGACTGCAAGCGCACAATTCTTATCGAGTAGTATATACGAGGTCGATCCACAGGGAATATTGGTTCAGTGCTTCGAGCGATCGAATCACAACCTTTCGAAAGGCTAGACGAAATCTGAAATTTGAGAGATGTTTGTTGATCAATGTAAATTAGAAAAAAATTAAAAGTAATTAAAATAAAGATAGAGATGAGAATTCCTAGGGTTTCGGCACACCATTGTCACTCAATCCGCCTTGACAATATATTCCTATTGCGTCTGATTTTCTGTTGTTGTTTTATGAAAGATAACCACAAAGGTCACTGCGATTTATGTTACGCAATAATGACAAATCTTTCATCGAGACTCTACAGAGGACACTGCGATTTTCCTTACGCATATGACTGGTCTCTAAACACCCCAAATTACTACACAGATCACTGCGAGTTTCCTTACGCAAGTGATAGAATTTGGTACGCGTTTTGTTGGTCTGGTTTATGGTTTCCCCGCTAAGGTTTTCTTCACATAAACCTAATAAATCTCAACGAGGCTAATTCATACAAATAGTTTCTCTTGTCATTAAAGCACTGTCACTACCGTAATGAACTCAAACTTGATCATTGAAATTAGATGAAGAGATTAATAAATCACAAAAGCATTTTGATACAACAACAAAAAACCATAATCAACAGAAATATATTAATCAAAACATCAAGAGTAACAAGGTTTACTGCCTAGTCCTAAGAAAAGGAACTTAGCCGCGGAACGGCATGGTTACAAGCACTCCTCTCTTCTCTCTTTAATCAAATCTAACCCTAATTACAAAGATGATTTATTCTTCTGCCCAGGGGCCTTATATAGGAGTGGAGGGACGTCTGGAGGTTGATTGGAGGCTAAGAAACCGATCTGGAAACAGCTGTCGGCAGTTATTCTCCAAGAGGCACCTTCTGATACGAACCGTATCAAGGTGATACGGTCCGTATTGAGACCATGACGGTTAGGGCTTAGTGCTTCCAGCGCTATCTCCTGGTCTGTGCTATGCCTGGTCCGTATCAAGCAATACGGACCTTAACCAAGACTTAGTCGATAAGCGTCGCTGATCCGAATGACCTGATTCTAGCTCCATTTGATGTAAAATAGTCCCAAAACCTGTTTTCTGCAATAAAACATGAAGAAGGGTGACAGTAGCCTTTTTCTCTAATTAATTAAACATAAGTGTGAGAAAATATGTAAAACCTAAGCCAAAACCCTATGTAAATCATCGTTATTTTGACTCTGATCACGCCTCCCAACTTGAATTGTTGCTTGTCCTCAAGCAACGACATCCTAGCTGGTCAAAGATCCGGTCTAGGTTTAAACATACAATCTCAAGGACTTGTTAAAAATTAAATTAGAACTTTGGTTTGGTACAATTGACATGACAATAAAAATTTAGAACTCTAAAATATTGATGATCTCTCCCTTGAACAATTTATTCACCCCATGATTGACCTCATTGTGCTTACCCTAGAAAAATTATTATCGAACAATCTAATTCACAAATATCCTTAAAATTGAGAATATTAATTTCCCCTTTGATTATAAATGGATCCCTTCCAATCAATAGGAATTTTAATGATATAAATTTTGATTTTCCTTCTCAATTGATTGGAGCAAAGTATGACAACTAAGTGTGTTTGTACTTGTGACTATTTTTGAAAAATTAAATATGTACAAAATTTAAAATTTGGGAGGTTTTCTCGAGCCTATTGGTAACCAGTCTTGCGTAGGCACCTATACTCTTTTTATCCTCCATCTTTTATTCTATTTTTTTTCTCTATTTTTCTATTTTTTTTTATTTTTCTCATTTCTGATTTTTTTTGTATTTTTGTATTTTTCTGAAAAATAAAATAAAGTATTTTTGTGTCACAAGTACCATGATTACACACAATTTCAAGTGTTCATTCATACAAGAAATTATTGCATAGTTTCGCTAGGGGTCTATCTATAATAAATGGGTATTTTAAAACACTATCAAATTTAAAAGACTTTGAAAAAATAAATTACTCAAAAATAAAAATTCTAGGGTTTGCAATTTTTGATCAACTCTCATGGTTAGCAATTTAATTGTTCACTTTGAAATCACCAATAATTAAAAATTCTAAATTTTTGGTATCATGGCCAATTATCTAAACCTTAGCCTAATTAAAGTTTTAAAACAATTCCTATTTGATTAACCTACTCCTAAGGAAAAATAAAAATGCAAGCTAGCTAAAAAGCTCAATTTAATCATTATAGGATTTTTGGTAAAGCCTCCAACCCTAGTCAAAAATTGAGAAAAACTACTAGCATCTAAGAATTTAAAATGCGAAAAATTTAAAGATACATGGTCAATTTACCTCCTACCCCTCGAATAAAATTGAGCATTGTCCCCAATGCTCGAGAGATAAAAATAAAGGAAGTAATAAAGTAAAAAGACTTGGAAAAGATACAACTCACTGCACCTCAATCCTGAGGTGGTGGAGGTGGTGGTGGGCAATTTAATTGTTCACTTTGAAATCTGATATGTCTATATTTCATCTATTATTTCGTCCTATTTCTGAACCAGACCTTATGTTTTCGACCACTAAATTGCATAGTTTATATTGAAAATCGATAGAATATGGTACTGCTGCAGTTTTGTGGTTGATTTGCAGGAAATAGGCGAAAACAGGCAAAAAGATAGAGTTCTGACTTCCCCCACGCGACTCGCGTCCCACCTGACGCGGGTCGCATCGCAGCCCAGACGCGACCCCAGACGCGACCTCAGACGCGACCCTCACAGCTCACATCCACGCCACCTGACGCGGGTCGCATGGAAATTCATGCGGGTCGCGTCGAGTCAGCTGAGCCAGGCCCAATTAAGGCCCACGAAGGAAACTATTTATACAGCGGCCTGGCAACAGAAGAAAGGATCCACCACTTCGTCCAAAAACCGATCAGACCCGAATTTGAAGCGAAGGCCAAGCGCCTGAGGCGATCTGAAGAGGAGAGGGTCGATATGGAGCTGAGGAGAAGGCGATTCGAAGGAGAAGACTCAATCTGAAGCTCCAATCCTCTTCACCACCTCTTCTCTCACTATGATTTGCCTCCTCTCTCTCTCTCTTGTTTTGATTTTATTGATGTCTGAGTAGATACTGTAGTTTCGAGGGTTTGGATTTGTAGTCTGACACTTTGTTTGATGATGCATATGGATTGATTCTTATTGTTATTTCGTGTTTCTTTGATTCTTGTATTATTTGTGATTACTTGATCTGAATTGTTTGATTCTTGATTGCTTACTGTTGAATGCCTTTGGCATTTCTTCTTGTACCAAAGGCTTGACGTTTCTTGCAAATTAGGTTAAGTACTTGAGGTAGGTCTGAGAACCGAAAGGTGAGGTCAATGAGTAGCCGAAAGGTGAAAGTTTCCATTTGCTCTTGCTCAGCTTGTGGATACCTTTAGTAAATAGAATTAAGAACTTAGGTTTAGATCAAACAGCTTGATTGAACCTGAGAAGGTGAAATTGCAATTCCAAACCAGGTCTGCTAAGCCAACACACGAAAGTTGAGGTTCAGTGACACTAGGTACGGCCAATCTAGCCTTACACAACTTAAACAACAAGTTTCTGACATATGCAGACTCAGCTCAGGGGCCATGCGGGTCGCGTGACATAACACGCGGGTCGCATCACGAGGGTCGCAAGCCACAGCTTGCGGATCGCGTGTCAGGTTCAGAGCGCTTAAGGCCAAGCGGGTCGCATGCGAGAGCATGCGGGTCGCGTGGCAGGTCCTGAGCAGCAAAGTTGAAGATGAAATCTGAAACCCTTGAAACGCCCTTTTATACCATAGTACAAAATACAAACATTTAGTTGATTCTTTTCTGTTAATTCATTGTTCATACAATTGTTCATACATTCATACTTGTTCATTCATTCGACTCGTTCATATACAATTGTTCATACATTCATACTTTCATTTCATTCGACTCGTTCATATACCTTAGGATTAAACAAACAAACCCCAATCATTCAACTTCTAGTACCTAACTAGGAAAAGTTTAAGTTCAGAAAATAGACCGTCCCTGAGGATCGACACCCGTTCTAACTACACGACAAGGTTGTGCACTTGCAACCTTCGTCAAAGAGTTGAATAGGGTTTAAACTCTACAGCTTAGGCTGTAGTGAAGCTCTGTACCTCTCATTTGGGAGCGAACAAAATCACCAATAATTAAAAATTCTGAATTTTTGGTATCATGGCCAATTATCTAAACCTTAGCCTAATTAAAGTTTTAAAACAATTCCTATTTGATTAACCTACTCCTAAGAAAAAATAAAAATGCAAGCTAGCTAAAAAGCTCAATTTAATCATTCTAGGATTTTTGGTAAAGCCTCCAACCCTAGTCAAAAATTGAGAAAAACTACTAGCATCTAAGAATTTAAAATGCGAAAAATTTAAAGATACATGGTCAATTTACCTCCTACCCCTCGAATAAAATTGAGAATTGTCCCAAATGCTCGAGAGATAAAAATAAAGAAAGTAATAAAGTAACACGACCGGGAAAAGATACAACTCACTGCACCTCAATCCTGAGGTGGTGGAGGTGGTGGTGGGTGCTGGATCTCCTCGTAGAATGACGGGTCGAAGAGTCCGTATGGTGGCGGCTGGTACTCGAATCCGGAGTCGAGAGCATACTGATAATACTACTGCTGAGCCATGTAGAGCGTCTGCTGGATCTCGCGCCTACTCTCGTCGACACTCCTCCGGACTTCCTCTATGCTGTTTCTAATTTCACTCACCTCTTGCTGAATTGTTGAACTATTGAGTTCCATTTGTTGGGTAGTCTCTCCCGTTGTCAAGGTAAGCTCGTTGAGATTAGAGTCCATCCAATTTACCATTTGAATGAACTGATCAAGCTCTGCTATAGGGGCATCAGATGGTGCCGCCCCTGAAGACTCGGCTCCAGCTGCCGACGTGTCTGCCTCCCATTCTCTCTGTTGCCGATCAATGTTAGAGTATTATCATCTATATTATGAAGTTTCACAATTTCAGTCATTAACTCGAAATGATTCATAAATTCAATAATACTCAAGGAAACAAAATAACATTTTATTAATCATTCAATTTGTTATAACCCGTAAATTTGAATATAATTAATTAGACTAATAATCAAAATTTACAACTAATTAAAACTTTAGTTAATTAATTAACCAGAGTGAAGATTAAATAATCAAATTAATGATGTGACTACTTAAAATTTAGTATTTAATAAAATTGTATTTCTACAAGTCTTAGATTTAAATTTAAAACTAGACAAATTTAAAGTTACTTAATTAAATGAAATTATCAAATAATATTAGCGAATAGCTGATTGATCAAGAATTATTAGTTTCGTTTAATCGTGATATTTAATTTTTGAATTTGAGATTTGCCTACTGGATGAGATATAATTTAATTTTATAAATTAACACGGCTAACCTTCGATAAAATTTCGTATCAATTTCTGAACATAAATCCCATTAAATTGAGTTAATTTATTATGTTTTATTCTATTAGATATCAAAAGATTAAATGTCTTGAAAGTGGGAGAAATCTCAACCGTTCAATTACATCTGGTACGAATCTCAAAGTCCTTCCCATCTCTCCATCACCCTTTCTCTTTTATTCCCCTTTTCTCTCCCACTGACAGAGGAGCCCCACCTCCTTTTCATTCCTTCCTGGAGAAGGAATCGCCCCTTCTCCTCTCTCTCTCGCTGAACCCGAAACCCCACCCCTCTTCTCTCTATCGCTGACCTTGAGCCCCACCGTTTTCCGCCATTCCCTCTTTTCCCTTTGCTTCCCGGAGAAGAAAAAGGCAACACTTGATTTCCCCCGCTTTTCTTCTTTGCTTTGTACGTGATTTTTTTTAAAAACAGTAATTAAAATAATAAAAGTTAAAGAAACGACATGATTGCTTCGTTTGTTATAAAAACAGCAAAAACCGAATAGTCTATTCGGTTAAGTCGTTTTTTTTGCTTCACCGAATAGGCTATTCGGTTAGGCAGATTTTCATAGGAACAGATCCCGGAACTATGTAACTACTCGTGTAACACCTCCCATTAACTGAATAGCCAATTCGGTTTAGATTATTTTTTTATTTTTTAATGTAAACCGAATAGCCAATTCGGTTTACATTATTTTTTTATTTTTTATTATAAATCGAATAGGGTATTTGGTTTAGATTATTTTTTTATTTTTATTGTTAACCGAATAGGGTATTCGGTTATGAGTTTTTTTTTTAACCGAATAGGGTATTCGGTGGGTGATTTGTTTATTTCTGATTGGCTATCTATTATTTTGTTAAACCGAATTGGTTATTCGGTTAGATGAATTGGCTATTCTGTCAAAATACCTTCTCCTCTCTCCTGTCTCAATCATTTATTCCAGAGACAGAGAGAGAAGAGACAGAGAGACAGAGAGACAAAGAAAACTTCATTTCTCTCCGAGACTTTTGTGCTTCTCCAGTGTGAACTGTTTCAGTTTTCCAAATTACAGATCGGACCCTTCATTGTGTTTCTAGCGTTCGTCTGAAGATTGTAGTAAGTTTTTTTTTTCAATTATGATCATATTTTTTGCTGTAAAATTAAAAATTATCGAAGGTTGATCGTGAAATTTTTGTTCATGAAATATCTCAAGTATTAATAAATGTGAACCACAGACACGAAATTACAGACGCACCGACCTGTAAATTTCCTGTTACTAACTCAACTAGTCTTGATGAGCTAAGAAGACAGATATATGTTGGCATTCGTTTGCTCCCTAGCCGGTTCGATCTGACAATCAGCACGCGTTTGAACACGGCACCACCTGGCTCAGTAGAAAAATACCAGTTGTTCAACGTAGACCACGAAACGATATGGGATATGGTGCTTGCGAATGCCACTCCGGTACTGAATTTTAAACTTCTTGAATTAGTGGTTGAGTCAGTACCAGTTGTTAGTCAGACCAATTATGACCCATGCCCGGGTAGTTTACCTGGAACTAGCAGAGGCATACCGGTGAATGATTCACCCATACATTGTGATGAAACCATCGAAATATCCCCCGTTGATTTGCATGATTATTTTGACCAGCTGAATAATGATACTGGCTCAGACACAAGCTCTGACCCTGGTGAGCCGGTTGTCGGGGAAGATGATATGGCCGAAATTGAGGATCAGATTAGGATGGAAGAAGTAAGGAAGGAGTGGCAATCGTCTATTCCTTTTATCAATCGGGGATTGCAGCATCTTTCATGACGATGTGCCGATGCCGTACAAGGATGAAACATTTTTTAGTTATCCACCCAGAACCGACAGTCTATTTTCGGTGGGACAGATATTTGAATCCAAAGCTGATCTTAAATCGAAGTTGAGTGGATTTGCCATGGATAATAACTTAGAATTACAACAATCCCATAGCAATCATAAGGTCTATGTGGTTATATGTAAAGCGGAGGGGTGTCCTTGGAGGTTATACGCAAAAACCACTGAGACGGGCAATTGGACAATTGCAACAAACACATACGCGCACAATTGTTACAGTACTGCTTGTACAGCAGACAGTCGTCAGATGACTGCCAGGATGATTGCAGATATAATCAAACCGGGTCTCATAGAGGACCTGGAGATGTCAATAAAAGCATGTCGAATTGCAGTTAGACAATAGTACAAAACGGTTCAGCCTTCATACAACAAGATTTGGAGAGGGAGGGAGCTGGCTATTGCCGATTTATTTGGTTCTTGGAAAAAAGCTTACGAAGTACTACCTTCTATGCTCGGTGCAATCCAGAGGTCTAACCCAGGTACAAAATACAGAATTGAACACGTACCATCTAGAACGTTGGGCGAACATATTTTCACTCGTGTGGCATGGGCTTTCGGTCCATGCATTCAATCCTGGCCATATCTCCGACCAGTTATAAGTGTAGATGCTGGACACCTATCTGGTAGGTACAAAGGAAAACTATTCATGGCATGCGCTTATGATGCAGAACAGCAATTACTGCCAATAGCATTCAGAATTGCGGAAGAGGAGACTTCAGATAATTGGGGCTGGTTTATGCAATTTGTATGAAAAGATGTTGTCGGTCCCGGTCCGGTATGTGTTATATCAGACCGGCATGCTGCAATCCGTTCAGTGTTTGATCGTCCTGATTTAGGGTGGTGTGAGGAGAGGGGTGAAGCAGTTCATCGATTATGTGCTCATCATATTGCGGCGAATGTGTACAAGTTGTGCAAGGACAAAATAATCAAGGATATTTTCACTGTGTTTGTGGGTAAGATGAAACCTTGGTGGTTTGATGAGGGTATGAAAATGATAGAAGGTAGGAGTATTACTACTCACCAGTACATCATCTGGTGTGGTAAGAGATTGCAAAATCTTGAAGAAGAGCCTCGATCTGCAACTCCATAAATGGGCACAATGTCATGACAGATGCCCAAATAGGTGGGGTATTATGACTACAAACGAATCAGAATCCTTGAACAATGTTTTTCGAGTGGCTCGCCAACTGCCTGTAACGGCAATAGTTGATCGCACATTCTATAAAGTTATGGATTGGTATGTCAGAAGAGGTGCGGTTGTTCGAAATTGGCTTCGAAATGGAATGAGATTATCAGAAAACATCATGTCAGTGTTAGAAAATCGGATTGCCAAGGCAAAGGAGCACCGAGTAATACCAATGGGGGCGAATTTCCCGTCTACGAGGTCGTCGATCATGATGGAACCCAAAGAACAGTATGTCTGATATTTACCTACTTTTCGTAGAACTTTCTCAATTTGTAATATTTAAATAACTTGATTTATTGATTATAGGGAGTGACGGGAGACATGAAGTACGAAGTTAGATTTTCAGAAGGGGAGCAGGGAATGCCTGTTTGTGACTGCCAGAAACCGCAATTTACTGGCATTCCTTGCAACCACGTCTTGGCGGTGTGTTGTAAGAGACATCTAGATCTGATGAGATATGTAAGTCACTATTATAGCGTTGAAAATTATGTGAACACATGGAGAGGTGAGTTTCACAGTTTCGGCAACGCCCCCAATTGGATATATGATTTGGGAGCACCTATAATCAAGCCGGACATAAATAAAATTAACAAGGATAGGAGGAAGCACAAGCGAATTCCTAATTCTATGGATGATATGGAAGCTCGATGTAGGCCACGCAGTGGAGTACAACGTTCAGAGGGATCCGGTAGAAGAAGACCGTCAGGTTAGAAATCGTAATTGTGAATTAGTACATATTTTAATTAAATTAAGATTTTACACACTTAATTATATTTATGTCCGCATTATGCAGGGACAACTGTTGAAAGACGGAGAAGCTTATCTGGCACCCGGGCAGAGGCATCTGCTAGGTATACAGAGGCATCTGCTCCACAAGGGGCACGGAGAAGTGTATCTGGCACCCAGCCAGAGGCATCTGCATCTGCTAGGTATACAGAGGCATTTGCTCCACAAGGGGCACGGAGAAGCGTATCTGGCACCTGGCCAGAGACATCTGCTAGTAATGCAGAGGCAACTGGTAGTCAAGCAGGACCATCTGGTAGCCGACCATCTGTTAGTCGGACGGCTGGACGTCTGATGAACAGATTATTCAGACGTAAGAAACGATGAATATTTTGTAATGGAAGATTATGTTTTATATAAGACATTGTTTGTTAAATGGAATACCATTTCCGAATTTTAACAAATTTCCGAGTTTGCTGTTTTTCTGATTTCTGACCTCCGTCGACAAATCGTCAAAACTGTAGCAAACTGTAATATTTTTGTACATACAAATTATATTATCTGAAAACTAGACTTCGACGCCTTACTTTTGACATAAAGAACCCAAAAATCCATGTAGCCATTTAATCATAATTAAATGTTCAATCTGGTCGAATTTCTGAATGGAAAATTTTCCGACCATCTGCTTTTCTGTTTTTCTGATTTCTGACCTCCGTCTACAAATCGTCAAAACTGTAGCAAACCGTAATATTTTTTTATATACAAATTATATTATCTGAAACCTAGACTTCGACGCCTTTCTTTTGACATAAAGAACTCAAAAATCCATGCAGCCATTTAATTATAATTAAATGTTCAATCTGGTCGAATTTCTGAATGGTAAATTTTCTGAATTTCTGTTTTTCTGTTTTTCGGATTTCTGACCTCCGTCTACAAATCGTCAAAACTGTAGCAAACCGAATATTTTTGTATATAAAAATTATATTATCTGAAAACTAGACTTCGACGCCTTTCTTTTGACATAAAGAACCCAAAAATCCATGTAGCCATTTAATCATAATTAAATGTTCAATCTGGTCGAATTTCTGAATGGTAAATTTTCTGAATTTCTGTTTTTCTGTTTTTCGGATTTCTGACCTCCGTCTACAAATCGTCAAAACTGTAGCAAACCGTAATATTTTTGTATATACAAATTATATTATCTGAAAACTAGACTTCAACGCCTTTCTTTTGACATAAAGAACTCAAAAATCCATGTAGCCATTTAATCATAATTAAATGTTCAATCTGGTCGAATTTCTGAATGGTAAATTTTCTGAATTTCTGTTTTTCTGTGTTTCGGATTTCTGACCTCCGTCTACAAATCGTCAAAACTGTAGCAAACCGTAATATTTTTGTATATACAAATTATATTATCTGAAAACTAGACTTCGACGCCTTTCTTTTGATATAAAGAACCCAAAAATCCATATAGCCATTTAATCATAATTGAATTTTCAATCTGGTCGAATCTCTGAATTGCAAATTTTCTGAATTAGGCGTTTTTCTGGTTTTCAATCTGCTCGAATTCCATGGAATATGGCCGAATTTCTGTATTTTTTGTGTCATTTAATTTTTAATGTTATCGTGTACTTAGATTGTCAGATACGAAGGAGATTTGGGTTGTCATAGACGTAGAAGGAAGCACGTATTAGGCGTAGAATAAGATGAACCGCTAAATTAATCCATGTTTTTCCTACCCCTAGTAGAATACTCATACAACACATACACTAAGTCAATTCATGTTTTCTCTACCCCTAGGATTATTGAATCTCGAGTGGCTAAATCTAAAAATGCCTTTTTCTTGCGCGTGGGTCGAGCTGGCTCTGATGGCGACGCATCATCTCCTAGTCTGACTCCGTCTATCGTAATGGATTCAAGCGAGTTGTAAATTCCTTGCATAACATCGCTCTGAACAGGTGGAGGAACTTCGACCGTTACATCCCTCGCTCTCAGGTCTGGAGTATCACCGCTGATATCGATGCACTTATGTCAAATGGAAGTCCGGCTCTCTCGACCATGGCTCTGAACAGGTCAATATGCCTAGGATCGGATAAGGTATCGCGACTATGCTCTAGCAATAGGAGTCCAAAAGCCTTCTGGCCAGGTGTCTTGACCATCGCAATTCCTTTTGCGGTCGCTCGTATCTGGCGAAATCTCTGAAAAAGAAGAAGAATGTTCTTAGATAAAATGGAAGATAGTTCATAAATAAAATGAAACGATATACTAAAAATTAAAATTAAAATACTTACGATACGAGCTTGCACCATGGCATCTGAGACATACCCGAGATCTCCTACTTCTCCTTCCGGTTCTGGCACTGGCTGGCTCAGAATTTGGTCGTTGCTATGCATTGGATAAAGCGATGCCATGCCGTTGGTGAAGAACCACTCTATATACTCGGAATACTTGCAATCACCAATTAAAATAAATTTACTAAATTCACTATATCCGAATTCTTATCATAAAAAAAAATAACTCGTACCTATCCATATCGTAAGGTCCCTGAACTCCAAATGGAAAGGGTGGTGCCGCGATATATTCCGACCAATGAGTGCTCCAGTCTGCACTGACTCCGTCTTCGAACAAACTCTTTGCACGGATCCATTTGCGGATTGTTTCCATATAATCAAAGGGTGGTGGAGCCGGCGGAGGAACTGTCTGAAATAAACCGAACTGCCGCAAAACCCTCTCAGGACAATGCATCTCTAACTCCCAAAAATGGACCAACCACACGCGACATACAAATATCACCCCGTCTCTTTGACCGCGCCAAGGTTGTTGGTGAAGCACGTAACTCACATACGGCATCCAGTTGACAACATTTGCCCTCATACGTTCAAATTGGTTACGATATTGTAATGTACCTAAGTTGTGAACTTATGACAAATACATATTTAAAAAAAATTCAAAAATTCATATTTAAATTATATTGAGAAACACAATTTAAAAAAAATATTCAAAAATCCATATTTAAATAAATGTACCTCTAATAGGGTTGCCATCCCATTCATGCGGAATAGTCCATTTTGCACCAAAAGCCATCATCTCTAATAGGTTTTCGCCGCCGAAGGGTAAATCGTTTTTGGGTCTGGGCCGGCCTATAGGAAATCGAGTCCAAGACCACATCTGCAGCAGTAGTAATGGACCATTAATCGTTTGCGCTGCATTTCTGGAAGCCCGGGACAACTTGCGATGCAAGCAGGCAAGCACAACACCTCCCCAATTGTAGTCCTCATCCAGCGGTCCCAAATTATCTAAGAACTGTAGGTACATGATCGGGACAGAACTTGAGTTCGCATCGGGAAACATCACCGACCCAAACAAGTCCAGGCAGTATGCCCGTGTATGTCGGTCTACGGTCTCCTGGGGAGTGTACTGTGTCAAGTCTCCGTTAAAGTGGTCCTTTAACCATCTAAGGCGCATGTAGTATTTTGATATCCTATAATACTCGTCTACCTTGCCTCTGTTGTGTACCTGTGAATGAAAAAAATCATCACCACCGTCTTCATTACCGTCGTACACCTCGTGACCTAAGCAATCTTCAATCAAAAGCGAGCAATTATCATCGGTGCGTCCAGCAATTGCCTTCCCTGTAAACATAGATTTTAGAGATAAACATATACTTGATATTTATAACTAAATTTGTGTATTATACAATTTATTTACACTAATTCTATTTACATTACATTTATTTACACTAAATTTATTTGCACTAAATTTGTTTGCACGAAATTTTTTTGCTCTAAATTTATTTGCACTAAATTCATTTACAATTTATTTACACTAATTACTATAAATTACTCTAAACATTTATAGATTTTACTAACACTAAATTACTTACATTATATATAAATTAATAACAAAAGTATAAATTAGTAACAAAAAATATTTTACCGGTAACAGGTAGGCCCCACAGACAGCTGACATCTTCCAATGTCACTGTGCACTCCCCCACCGAAAGATGAAAAGTATTCGTCTCGGGTCTCCACCTCTCGACGAGCGCAGTGATCAACGCTTTATCAATCTGACAATCATTCACCTGCGTCATCTGGTACAAGCCTAAATTCACCAAACCTTCTTTCATCCGAGGTTGGTAATGAACGCTAACTCGGCAAGGACCAGGATACAGTGCATAATCAGGCTGGAACGATAATTCCATAGCAACAAAAATTAATCGTGGCTTACAAGTTTATTTTGAAATTTAAATCCAAACCGGTATTAAATAAATACTTGTGTTGAATTCGCCCTCCATATCTTGTGTTGGTCTTCACTCAATTGCAACAAGGGTTGTTCATCATATATTTTGCATTACAACATAAATAAAATTACAACATAAGAAAACTCCAATTAGTTAACACATAAAAAATTTCATAAGCTAATTTACTCTACATACAAAATTTAAAAACTCTACAAAGTTAAATTATACTAAAAAAAATCTAAATTACAATAAAAAACATAAATTATTCTACATTTATTTAAAAAAATAATTATGAGCAAGATTACCCTACATGCAAACCAAATCATTCTACAAAATCTAAAATTACACTAAATACACTAAATTACTCTACATATTTACACAATTTATTTACACTAAATATTTTTTTACACTAAATATATTTACGCTAAATTTATTTCACTCAATTTATTTCACTCAATTTATTTCACTAAATTTATTTACAATTTATTTACACTAAAAATATTTACACTAAATTTATTTACACTAAATTACTCAAAAAATTACTCTAACTATTTATACAATTTATTTACATGATATATTTATATAATTTATTTACACTACAATACACTAAATTTACACTACAATATACTAAAAAAATCTAATTTACTCTTGTTTGACCCTAAAAAGTCAGGATTTGAAAAAAATGATATAAATAAAATAATGAAAGAAATGGAGGCGTCCATTGGTGATGTAAATGGAGAGGAATGGGCATGCTCATTAAAAACATGAGATTTTGGAAATATACGTATGGTTTGGATTAAAATGAATGAATAAGCTTTGACTTGAATGAATTGGTCAAGGCCGAAGTCAAATAATCCAACTGAGCCATATTCAATTGATTAAAGAATGATTAAAAAGGCAATAGTTGCTGGACCGAATTATTGATGGCCGAATTAATTTAGTAGGCCGAAAAGATTAAAAATGATATATTGGCTCAAATGGCCTAGTGCAATTTAATTGGCCCAAAAGAATGAAGATGTTCTAGATATTTTGTTCTCATGGACATATGTCACATTACAAATGAAGATGCCAAAATGGGAGGGAAGAATATATTCTAGAATATGATCTAGATATTTTTATTCCCATGGACACATGTCACACTACCAACGAAGATGTCAAAATAGGAGGGAAGAATATATTCTAGAATATGATCTAGATATTTTTACTCCCATTGACACATGTCACATGACCAATGAAGATGCTAAAATGCCAAGAATATTCTCTTCAAGCTTGAGGGATAAGCATGTCACTTGGATGCATCTAAACCTTTGGATGAGAGTTAATGCAAATGAGTGATGGGGATCATGCCAACAAGGCTCCTCTAAACCCTAGGCTCTACCATTTGCCATAGCCTATATAAACCCCTCATTTGAAGAAGAAGAAATATATACAAGAAGAGCACAATATATACAATAGAAACCACACATATACAATACACAACACACAAAAGAGATAACACCTATAAGGCCGAAACCCTACCAAAACCTTCTTTAGTTCGGCCAAAAATCCAATACAAATTGAGTAGAAGTTTAGTTTTCTTGCAATGTAATGCCTCAAAGGCCACCATGTAAAGAAATGATGGATGAATGAAGTTTGCTCCTTGAAGCTTAAAATCTCTTGTCTTTTGATGTTCATTCTTTTGATCTTTCTTTTCGCTTGATTCGATTTGCTCTCTTGCTTTCTTTCATCTTTTTCATGGCATGAATAAAAGGGATTTGGATCTTTAGTTTTAATAATAACTATGGATCTAGATTCTAAAAAAAATATATATAATGAAATCATTTCTCTTTTTCTTGCTACAATCAATGTAGTAATGAATTAGATTTTAGTTCTTTTGAGTAAGTAAACTCTCTTTAATGTAATCAATGCAATAATAGAGAGAATAATAAAGATGAGGCATAACTCAACTTAATAGTTGATAAAAAACAAAGCCTATGATTCTAAAACAAAAAGATAAATTAACATGCATTTTTAGTTCAATGTTATTACAAAAATATAAAAATCACTTGCATTTTCATCTTTCACGCTTATTGCCTTTCATAAAACACAAAAAATGTTAGTCTTGTTTTCCTTGCCCTTTTGTTTCTTTAATATACTCTTTAATTCTTATATAAAATAATCAAATGGTAAGGAGATGAGTGTTGAGCTGTATAGTTCCACCTATATCTAACCCATTTCATTATTTTATTAAAAGGGATTAAAGAGTAATAAAAAATAAATAATCAAAGTGAAAAGATAGAGATTGGCAATGGGTTGAGCTGTATAGTTCCCCGCCAAACCCTCTTTAATGGACCTATGTTGCATATGAGAGTATTTGATTTCCTTGCATATATGCAAATGCATATGTGCACAAAATAAGGAAGTTAAATAAACTAATATGTGAATAGTGAGAGATAGAAGGTTCAAAGTGTAAATAGACAACAAGTTGAACTTGTTCCATGTCATTTACATCTTTAACCTAATGAAATCTCGATGATTTGTCCTCTAATCAAGATAAAGAAACTTAAATCATGATTTTAACAAAAACCAAAGGTCTTCTTATAAAAATTATACTTTGACATCCTTTTGATATTCAAACCTCTTGATTAAATGAACTTTTGAAACTTTGATCTTCTTTCCTTTGTTTCTGGTACGGTACCAAACCAAACTTAGTAACAAAGCACCATGCAAATGTGGTTGATGCAAAGAAAACCCTCAAAACAGTGAAATTAACCTGTTCTGGTAAAACAGCCAGTACGGACTGGTACGAGGACCAAAATGAAAAATAAATTGTACAGTCAGATAGAGGACTCAAAAACACACAATTTAGACCTAAACTTTACATTTATAGCATTTTCTATGCATTTTCTATGATTTTTTTAAAGTTCAGCTTTCTAAAATACAAAAAACTGGTAAATAAGCTTTGCTGTCCCAGAATATGCCTCTTACAAAATCACAAATTAAAAATAGATTTAGGCCTTCTAAATTCTTGAAACTTTTCGAGGATATAGATTATGCTTTCCTGAAGATTTTGGTACCAAGAACACTCAAATCGGAGTTGTAGTCTATCTTGTACAAATTTTACAAAAATAATTGTCAGCAAACAAAACTGGTACTAGACTGAAATGACCCTCTCTGGTAAAATGATTAATCTAGACCGAACAAAGGCTAAAATGAAAAATGGACTGCACCAAGATGTAGATAACTTCAAAACACACAAGATGGACACAAAGTTCATATTATTTGGATTTTATTTCGATTTAATATGGATTTTTGAAGTTCAGCTTTTCAAAATGGAAATACAAAAACTGTAGAAAGAAAAACTGCATCTTTTACCAGTCTATCTCTGCACTCAATCACCTGTTAAAAATGGTTAGGAAAGTGCAAAAATCTTGAAATTTGGCATGCGTATAGAGTAGACTTTTCTCTACACTCTCATGAAAAGAACAAAAAATTTGGCTTTGTAGATTGTCCAGAATAAATCTTTAAAAATTGGTCGTCAGAATAGCGAAACAGCAGCTGAAAATAAAATACCAGCAGATACCCCTGCCTTTGCATGGCCTTTAAGCATAGAAAAAGAACTCAAAATCCCATGAAATTCCACAGAGTCATAGATTGAATTCCTCTCTGTAAAACCATATAAAGAATACAAAATTTGGTTTAGCCAATTGTCGGGAATGGTCTTCAAAGTTCAGCAAAACAGAAAACTGCTGCTCCATCTACCAGCAGACACCTCTGCACGAAAACACACATTTGGCATAGCTCTGAATAGAGTCTTGCAAAACTGCTATACATGCATATAGATCATGACTAAACAAACATTTTCATCTGCAGGATACAAGATTTGGTGTAGCCAATTGGCAGGAATCAACCTTTGAAGTTCAGCAGTTCAGAAAAACAGGAAACTGCTGGTCACTACTTGGAATTTCCGTTTGACATAGCTCAACACCATGCAAAATCATGAAAGTTGGCCGACTTATAGTCCTGATATCATAGTACAAGACGGCAAAATTCCATTTAAAACCATCAAGTGAACTGAAAGATATGAAGTCTCAAAAACTGACCAAACTGGTAAAAACTGCACATGTAAAAGTAGCAGCTCCCACGTCACCCGTGCCTTTGTGCAATCTTAAGACCTAGAAATAATGTGCTAAAATTCTCATATGCCCTCCAGATCTAATGTTTCATACTTGCAGATTAAAACCATGCCATCATATGATCAAATCCCATGAAAAAGGAGTCGTTGACATTCATTTAAAGTAATGTCGAAAGCTGGCAAGAGTTACTCCTCTACAAATCCAATTCGCAAAAGAATTAACCGAAACCACGAAGAACATGAAGGCAGCAGTAGCAAGAGGCCCTCAACACAAACCTTGAAGGATCAATACAGATCTCGAAGTCCCGAATAACAAAGAATCGAAACCTTTTTTTTAACAGACCCTTATGACAAAAGAAGTCACAAGTGCAGTCCTTCGACATCCACAAATCAGTCCTTGACGTCTTGCAAACTTCTCAAACAAAGTCCTTGGAAATCCCACTTACAGCCCAAACTTCATCTCAAATCCAAATTACAAATCTCGATCCTTTTAGCTTCACAAATAAGTCCCTGAAAAACATAAAACTTCACAAACAAGCCCTTTCCACCCCTTTTTGGCCATAACTTCTTCATTTCAAATCCAAATCAACTCAAACCAACTCTAAATGAACCCAAATCAAATCCTTCATGTTTCTAAATCGAAATCAAGCATAATCAAACAACATACAACCTGCCAAATGACCAAAATACCCTTTTCTTCATGTTTAAATCATTTCCTCTTAAATAAAATATAAATAAAGCACAAATATATTTTCTCAAATACAAATATGTTTCTAAAATAAATAAAAAGGTATAATAAATGTATTTTAATAACATTCATTGCATCTTGTGCATACATATTAATTAAATACCTAAAACAATGATAATCAAAGGAACACAAAAAGACCAAGTACATGAGTTCTCCCCTTTTAGCCCCTTTATTCAATTCACAACAAATATGCTTCAAATTCTGGAAGGAACGAGGTATTCAGTATGGCTTGGAAGGGTCATCTGATGTAATTAATAGCGGGGGCTTGCGCCCGCTGGGAGTTAAACGTCCCCACAATCATTAAACTCTCTCGATGGGCTGATTATGAATCGTAGGTCTGTCGAGGTTGAACCGGAAGGAATAGCAGAAAGAAAGAAATGAATGTTTCAAGTTCGATGTTCTTTAACCAATCGAGAGCCTTGAACCATGAGACATTTAAATACATATGCACACACCTTCCATACCAGCTGTGCAACTTTCTGCGCCCTACAACTCTACATAAAAACTAAACTAAATAATTCTAAAAAATAAATAAAATTCGGATTTTTTTTTTCAAATTAATAATTTACACTACAATATGTCAAATTTACACCACAATACACGAAATTATACTATAATACACTAAAAAAACTAATTTACTCTAAATACAAACTAAACTAAATAATTCTAGACAAAAATAATAAATTTCGGATTTTTTTTCAAATAAAAAATTTAACTACCTAACGAAACTTGTAAATCTAAAGTTCTTCTTGTTCTCCTCTCAAAATTATACTAAAATATGTTATTAGAATAAAAAATGATGAAGATTGGATGTGGTTAAAATTCAGTTTTTGGTTTTCTCGGATAGGGGATGAAGCTCTCTGTGGGGAGAATGAAGAATGAAGAAGGAAGAAGGGAGGCAGGGAGGGTCCGGGTTAAATTCTTTGGCTTAACCGAATAGCCTATTCGGTGAAGCCCATAAAATAACTTCACCGAATACCCTATTCGGTTAAGCTATAGTAGGGATCTTCTGTGGCAATGTTCCCACAACCCCTGTTAAAACCCACTGTATCCCCTGTTAAAACCCACTGCTTAACCGAATAGCCTATTCGGTGAAGCAAAAAAAAACTTAACCGAATAGCCTATTCGGTTTTTGCTATTTTTATAACAAACGAAGCAATCATGTCGTTTCTTTAACTTTTATTATTTTAATTACTGTTTTAAAAAAAATCCCTCTGTACGCTCTCTGACTCGGTGTCGCATCACCATTATTTTGCCTCTGCCAGAGGCGACTCTCTGACCCGCGTGCGTGCCTACTCTCTGAGAGAAGGCATGGCCGTACGCCCCGCTATTACTCTGCTCTCAGTTATAATTGTCACCCTCTCCCTTTCTATTTGGTTTTTGGCTGTCTTGTTTGGTTTTAACTCTCATGTGCTGAGGCTTTTACCCTTTTTCTCTCTCTTTTTCGTTTTCCACTACTTGATTTTACTAATCGAAACCTTATAGTTTCGATCTCTGTGCTTTCGGTTCTAGTAGTTCTTTTGGTGCTAGTTTGTGTCACTTGGAGCTACTGGTGCCTTTCGTTGCAATTTCTGGTGCCGGGTGTGCTTACTATTGTGCTCGCTGATTTCTAGTCGACAGCCGGGAGCGAGACATTCCCTTGGTGCCGGCCAATCTTGTTGCCTTTTTCCGTTGGAGCCTTATCGGGTAATTCTAGCACACCATTTCTATTTTGTTGTTGGTTGTGGTATTGTTTGTGCCTTGTCTAGGCGGCACTGTGGTGGGTGTGTGCAAAAATCCGATTTTTGTTCTTGACCTTCTTGATTTTATTCGGTGCTGGCAGTGCCTTGTGGTGCTTGTTGATTTCGTGACGGTTGAGAGGCGAGGCGAGAAGGCATTGGTACCGACTACCGTCGCGCCATTCGATCAATATCCCGGGTAAGGCACAGTGACCTTTGTTTTTGTGAATTTCTTGGGGCATGCCATGTGGCCGAGCCACCTCCTTTGGATTGAATTGTGCCTTGATGAATTTTTGGGTTACGACGTAGAAACTGAATTATTAAATATCACGTGCGAGTTGTTGATTTTCTCGACGCGATTACGTAATTGAATAATAGGGAATTCGGGGATATCGCGATGAATTTGGTTAACCGGTATGGTGGTTCTGTTATGGTTGTACCACTAGTACCGGCCTTTGCTTCCTTTGTTCTTTGTTGTGTTGATTGTGCCAGTCTGTTACTGGTATTTTGTACCAATTGCTCCCTGTTTTACTTCCTGCGTTGTTTTCTGTTGACTTGCGTAACTTACAGAAAATGAGATTTGGTTTTTGAATTAATGGGGAGGAGAGCCGGCCTTAAGAAAATTTTATATATGTTGGGCCATGATTAAGTAGATTTTAGGGGCCGGCCCTATGAATAATTTAAATTGAATGGGCCTTTTTCTAAATGGGCTCGGCCTTAAAATTTAATTCTTATAATTTGGGCTCAAGTTCAAATCCGAAAATTTATTATATATGAGCTTAGGCCCAATCCGAAAATGAAGAGACTATGTGATTTGGGGTAAATTAAAGAAAGAAGAATTTATATTTAACTAAACGAGTTGGCTTGCTCCTTTGAGCCGAGACTTGTACTAAAATTAATTTTTGAATAAATCTAGTTTTGGACTAAACTTTACATGTAATTAAAAATATAAAATAAAATTACCTCATTTTTTTTTTCTCGGTGAGTTACAAAACGAAATATATAAATTACATAAGATTTGAACCTATGACATTTTGGGCACTATCCAAGTATTTGAAATACAAATGAAATTTAAGCTAGATTGCACTTCTGTTTTTGTATCGAGATTAAAATTTAGAATTATAATTTTTTATTAAGTAGAATAATTAAATAATCAACGTATATTATATTATATAATTTTAGCCAAAGTATCACGTACGAATTATTAAGTTGTTTAGCTTTAAAAAGTATAAAAATAATTTATTAGTAGCGTGTTTTAATTATTTACGTACTTAGAAATAAATTAAAATTAATTAGAAAACTCACGTTACACTAAAAGTATCTAATTGTGGTTAATAATCGCAATGTATATTACGTAAAATTATACTTTACGTATTTTGCCATATAAAATATGTAATGACATTATTTAAATATTATAATAAATTAGTTAAACAATTTATCTTCAAATTAAAATATAACAAATATTTGAATTACGTTAGATTGAATTTAAACTAAATTAGATCTAGATTTTTACGCTCAATCGGAACTGAGTCAAACCGACCGAACCGATTGAGCAGATCCGAACCTTAGTTATTTAATTAATTAAATACGAACACTTAGTGGAAATGATCAAACAGGGTAACAACGGTTACAAATATTTAGTCTAGAATTTAATTAAGTTACGTCTAAATTACAGGTCAGCCGACCTACTTAGATTCCGACCCTTGGACCGATCCCGCTGACGCTTGTACAGGAGCAGGCGAGGATTACGTGGATTCCGGAGACTATTAGCGCGTTCTACCCCTACAGCCATCAGGTGTGGGATATTTGCATTATCTTTTCGTGGCGTACTCTTACCAGTCGACCACTTGACCTGACATTCGCACATTTATTTACTTAGCTGCATTAGAGCATGTTTAATCCTTTTTAAACTGTAATTAGAATTTTGCATAATCCCTTCTAAATGGAGAATTTACTGCTTTCTTAGGAGTAGCGTAACATAATTATAGTATATATTAAATTAGGATATTAGTTGTCCTCTTCTCGTAGAGGACAACATATTATCATAGTTAAGCATGTGCATTGGTGAGTGTGAGGTAGAAGACCGAGTAACTGCTTTCCGTCCTCGTAGAGTGGGCTGCAAGGCGGTTCACGGGTCATTAGGCTGAGGGATCACTTGATCCCTTAAAGGTCTTATTAGGATTATTATTATTATATGCATTGAGTTGTTACTATATCATTTTCGTTCATTTTACCATTACGTGGGGGCCGGACTCGAGCCCCGAGGCACGGAGACGATTCGGGAGTTATTCCCCCTATATTAGGAGCTACTTGCCTAGAACGGCTGCCGAGGTTGCGATGGCAGATATTTACTTTTATTGCACGGGACGGACACGAGCCCTAGTCCCATTGGTCTGGCCGGAAGTGGAGTTCCGTCGTCTGCTCCTGAGGAGACGGATTAATTATTCTTACGCATTGCTTGTAGTTTTCTCCTATTGGATATGTTTGGATGAAGAATCGTCTTAGAGTAAGGAAAATACACAAAATTTGATATAACCATCGGCTAGCGTGCCTTTCTTGTGTTGGCAAAGCTCGATGCTATTAGGCATCGAGTATCTTTGCTTCTTTGATCGCAGTCATTGGATTATGTTACACGGAATTCGATATAACCATTGGCTAGCGTGCCTTTCTTGTGTGGGCAAAGATCGATGCTATTAGGCATCGGATATCTTTGCCCCTCTGATCGTAGTCCTTGGATTATGTCACCTTTGAGAAACAAATTCAATTTGGCACGACACGGGGTGATAAAGTTATCCGCATTATTATTATATTAATTTGTACACACAATACCTATTGTACTGGACATCTGATTGAGTACAATATTCACGCTCCTTGTATTTTATTTTGAGAAATTTCATCATTTTGGCATATTAGGATAATCACATCATGTCATCTACTATATATATGTATTTTTCTTTTGTAGTTACTATGATAGGTTTTAATTTCCGCAGCATGTGCATTAAAAATGAATAATTACCGACTTTACGTAGATTTCAAATTAAAATGTGCTTTGACTTAAGAGGATCCCTGAAGGGATAATACTGGGTCACATACTAGGCGATCATTCGCTCACCCACCTCTTTTTGATGTGTGATTTTAGGTACAGAGAGGCGTTCCGTGGCAGGAGGCGGCATGAGCTGTACCAGATGACGGAGACGTTTGATATAGGACATTTGATTAGGGTTACGAGTCTAATATTTTTGTTATGCACATTAGACTCGATAGATTATGTATTCTCTTGCTTAGATTTTTGTTATTTTATCCTGATGTGGACTGTATGGACATTATGTATGTATTGACGTTTATTTGATATTTATGACTTTTGCTTGATTATTTTATATTCGCTTCCGTTGTTTTGATTATTGTATTTGTTTAGCCTTGCGTGTCTTTTCGATTGTTAGACACGAGGAGGGGACTGATCACACCCTAATCCGGAACTTTCGGTTTGGGGTGTGACACAATTCATGAACAAAGCTTTATATAATTAAATTATCGTATTATTAACTTCTAGATTATTACTTACTAACAATCTCCCACTTAAGCTAGAAGCCAATCATCGTAGGCTCTACTTTATACAAAGCTCTATATTCTAAAAGATCTCGTAGATTTAAAGAAAATCTCACAGCCAATCTTCTATGTGTTCCAGACCCATAGAAGCTATATGCATCCGGTGCATGGCTTGAGTTAGAGTTTTGTGAGTGGATCAGCTGTGTTGCTGACTGTGTCAATTTTACAAATCTTTATTTTACCTTTATATTAATATATCTTTTATAATTAACATCTTATTATGTTTACGATCTCTCGTATTAGGTGATAACGTTGTAGAACACATTTGGATCTCGAGTGCGATCTCGGTTCCTTGACCTGAGCTATAGTTCTATTGTTCTCCCAATAGAGGTCCACAGGGCTTTAAACACTTGGAACCACTCATAGTTCGCTAAGGAACTACTTGATCCAGAAACTCTCTATAGGTGCTTCGAAAGCAGCTATATACTTAGCTTCGGTGTAAACTTTTGATAAGCCTCAATTATATATATTTTCGGTCGAGGTTTTACCTCCTAAACTGTACCAAAACCCTTGTATTTTAGTCTAGTTTAGCATAGAATGCATCGTAGAACCAAGTTACTGCCTTTACATTGTCTAAATTGCAGAAATCGAGCAAAAAGGAGCAAAACAGCCATTTGTGCGGGCCGCACGAAATATGTGCGGACCGCACCGATTTGACCGAGAGTTTTGCGGGTACTCGTGCGGGCCGCACGACCCCTTTTTCCTTAGCCATTTTTCGGACGAAAACCAACTTTGTGCGGGCCGCACCAATTTAATCGAGAGTTCTGCGTGTGGTCGTGCGGGCCGCATGAAGGCCGCACGATTCCTCATTCCTTAGCCGATTTTCCAGCCGACTTCCAGTTTGTGCGACCCGCACGGATTTTGTGAAGGCCGCAGGAAGGCCGCACCAATGCCATTAATGCCTTAATTCATGATATCTTCTCAGATTGGCTGCCAGATTTTGGGTGATTGTTTCCCAAGACACGAAATTAGCTAAATATGGGCAGGGAGGCAGCAGGAGAAAGCATTCTTCATTCAAGGTTTAATTTTCACATCTCTTTACACATTTTCTATCTTCTCCTCATGATCAAAGGCGATTAAGAGCAAGGTTTGAAGGATTCTCGAGCAAGCAAAAGTGAAGATCAAAGGCAGCGAGCGAAGAGATTGGTGTAGTCTATTCTCTTACTTGTTTTACTTTGTTTTCATTATGATTTCTCTTGTAACTTTCTTGGATGTTAACTCACCCATGAGATGCTAGATTTCCTCTCTAGGGGCTTAGGCTAAAAACATGAATTTGCGTTGAATCAATATTTACTTGGATTAATTTCTTTATGATGATTGTTTGCATGTTTGTTTATTCTTGTTGATTTTACAATTTATGTGCTTGTATGATTTGATTGCTTGTTAATTTCCCGCTTGAGTCTAATCAACTTAAGATGCTAGGAGTTATAATTAATGGTACCAAATTGTATACATGAATTACCTTAAGATTAAGATTAGAAATGACCAAATCTATTTCTTAGTCCGGAACCACAAGAATAAAGGTTGAATTGAGGTGAATGACTTAATCGTGAAGCCTTATATTTGATTGGGACACCTAGAATTGAACCAAATATCGTATAAAGGACTTAACCGTGAAGTATTGGTATTTAGGGATAAACTAGGCTAATCTATGCTTATGGTCTAGATAGCTAGGGTGAATGACTTAATCGTGAAGTCCGAATTATCTAGACACGTCATTAATTCACGAAAGTGACCCTTTTTGATATTTACATTTAGAAACCCCATAATTGCAAACATGAGTTTAGAATACCAAGTAAATATAGATTTGACCAAAGAATTGTATGCCGATAGCCCCTAGACTCTTATCCATTTGAATCACAAATTCCTTTATTTGTTTGTTTAAAATTGTCTTGTTTTAATTTCAACTCTCAATCGGGTATTGAACCCAAAAACCAATTTTACAACAACCCCCCCTTTTTACTTTATTTGCACTATTTTAGAATTAGTTAATTTAGTAGAAAGTAATATTTCCCGTTATCTTTAGATCGATACCTATAATTACTACAAGGATAGATTGTGCGCTTGCAATTCAATCTACTTTGCGTATTTAGAGTTTTATAAATTTAAAGCAGAAGTGTACGAAATAGACCAATTATTCATATACCCAAATACACAACAACTTTTACAACGAGACTAAGATTAGCATGATATTTGCTCGTCACACTCAAAGCGTACGAGTCATCAGGGCAAGTGCACAACATGGCGTACATGATAGAGCCAATAGCCGAAGCGTATGGCACTCTATTCATTTCGCTTTGCTCATCAGTTATCGAAAGATATTGAGTCTTGCTAAGTTGTACATCATGACTCATTGGCAGGAATCCTTTCTTAGAATCCTGCATGCTGAACTGATTTTAGCATTTTGTCAATGTGTGTACTTTGACTCAATCATATGAGTCAAATCAATCTATCTTGGTAGATCTGTATGTCTAGTATATAGACATTCTCGCCCAAGTTCTTTTTTTTTTTGAAGACTTGGCTATTTTAACGGAATATCGTTACTGATTTGGAGTATGTCATCTACATATAAGTTTTTAAAAAAGCAATTGCACTCCCACTAGCCTTACTGTACACTTATGGTTCTTATTTGCATTTGATGAAGTCAAACATTTTTGACTACTTCGTCAAATCGAGGAATCCAACTCCGTGATGCTAGCTTCAATCCATAAATGGATTCAAGAAGCTTGCACACCTTCTCAGCATTCCTTGGATCTTCAAAACCTGAAGGCTGTATCATGTATAGGTCTTCTTCTAATTTTCATTTAAGAAAGTGGTTTTGACATCCATTTGTCATATTTCATAATCATGAAATGCGGCAATTGCTAGGAGTATCTGAATTGACTTAAACATAGCCACGGGCGAAAAAATTTCATCATAATCAATTCTCGAGAATTGGTTTGAAATATTTCGCTACCAGCCGTGCTTTGTATATAGTCATATTACTATCCATGTCTGTTTTCCTTTTGAAAACCCACTTGTTAGCTATGGGTTTTATCCTATCAAGTGGAACAACTAGGTTCCAGACCGTATTGTCATACATGGATTGTATTTCATATTTCATGGCCTCCAGCCATTTATCGGAGTCGGGCCTATCCATTGCTTCCGCATAGGTCAGAGGATTTTAGTGTCAAACACTGAGACCTCGTGCAGTCCCATGTACCTCTTGGGTGCATGGACTGTCCTTACTGACCTCCGTAGCACTTGTTCTTCTGGCTGTTTGAACTTGATCCGCAACAATGTGCGGGTTTAGTTCTATTTCGACTTACGTCGAAGTATCTGAGCTCGAGACTAGAACCTCTTCCACAGCTACTTGTGGATTTGGTTCTTCCAGATGCTCATCAGCCGAAGTATCAAGTGGTGGGTTTATCTGATCTGTATCAGATATTATATTGTGTGATGTATCTTGAATTTATTCAAGTATTACATTACTCCCACTACTTTCTTTTGCGAGAAACTCGTTCTCCAAAAGTATACCATGACGAGCAATAACTATAGTGTTCTCGGATTGGTATAGAAGTAATATCCTTTCGTTTCCTTAGGATAGTCTACGAAAAAGCTCTTGTCAGATTTGGGACCAAGTTTGTCAGACGTCAGGTGTTTGACAAATACTTGCAACCCCAGATTTTAAGATAAGACATATTTGGGAGTTTTTCAAACCATAACTCGTATAGAGTCTTTTCAACTGACTTGAGTGGAACCATATTTATCGTTAGTGCGACAGTTTCTAGTGCGTGTCCCCAAAATAATTTGGGAAGGGTGGTGTTACTCATCATGGAACGAACCTTGTCCAGCAGGGTTCGAATCCTTCTCTCAGACAACATCGTTCTATTACGGTGTTCCTGGAGGTGTGAGTTATGAGACTATCCCACATTCTTTTAAGTACGTTTTTTAAACTCAATACTTAAGTACTCGCCTCTATGGTCAGACGTAAGGCCTTAATATGACCAAAGCGACAATGTCATATGTAAGTCGTACTTTCATGAGACTTTTGAGTTGTCTGTCATTGATGTTAATCACAGATTTATTTGTTTTTCTAGTTCTCAGGACACGTAAAGGGGTTCGTTGGAAAGACCACCGAAAGTTCCTTTTCCAGTCTTTTCTTGCTAGAACCTTTTTCTATGTCCTGATCACTAGCCCGCTAGGCAAATACAATTCTATACTACCGACTATAACGGCCGCAACGTGTGCTCCGTTTCCAACTCGGAGCTGTATTTCCTTATTGCGTAATTTTCTCTTTTTTCTTAGTGTGTGCATATTTGAACGAATATGAGCACATGATCCAGTATCCAGTACTGAATCATTTAAGAGAAGTCGCAATATTAACTTCAATAACATTGATCCCAGAGACTGAAACTTCTGGTATATTTCCATATTTCAGATCTGCTAGATTTTTCGGGCAGTTTCTCTTACAGTGACTTTTGCTATTTGAAATAATAGCAGTAAAAGTTAGCAAAAACATTTATCTTGGGAGTGTTTGTTACCGGAACAAACATCCCTTTGCCTTTGTACTTAATAGCCGTTTCCTTCTTTGCTTTATTAATTTCCTCCCACCTTCTTGGATCATGAGGACACGAGATCTATTCTCGATGTTACCTTCATTAATCCTCAACATCCCTTTCAGCTCCTGCAAACTCTTATCCATCCCTTGTATTTGACAGTTCACGATGAACTCCAAATTGCTAGGAGAAAGAGAGTTCAGGATAATGTCCGTGACCAACTCGTGGCTCAACGAATAGCTAAGCTTCTCCAGTTGCTCAGCATCGCTTGTCAAACGAAGCGTGTGAGTACTGACAGAGCTGCTCTCAACCTTTTTAGGACTGTCAGGGACCGGTGTATTCAGAACATATTCTATTTTTCTCATGTTTGTCTTTGAACTGTAGTCAAAATACGGAACGTAATAAGAAAGACGTTTCTTTAATCATGTTCTACCTTTGTAAAGATTTTTAACTTTGTTCATGTAATGTCTTATTCCAATAATAAAACTCCCACTACAAATTTGTTCTATTCCCTTTTGTAGTAGGACCAAGATCCCTATGTTCACTAAGACACAAGCCAGCGGCAGCATGAAACTTGGCCATTAGTTATTTTAGGTAAGCAACTCAGGTGCTAATCACATCCGTATGTTTTAGACAAAACCTCTTATGTGATTCTTGGTTCCATTAAAAATCGTATGTTTTAACGAAACTTTGTCCCGAGCCCAAAACTGTTTTGAAAATCATCGGTAAGTAACCTCACTCTACTTGGTTCGATACGTCTGACATATCCCTCGACCACCAAAGGTAAAAGGTGATGCCTACTGAGTAGTGGACCCATCAACTAATGAACAATGGTGTGAGGATGATAGAGTAGGAAGGGCATACTACTTAATTCAATGGGTTTGTGATTTATGCTTAAGTTTGTAAGCAATCTTTAAAAGAGGTTTGCCAAAAAGACGACCAAAAGGTTCGTGTCTGCCTTTCTTTGACAGAACCTTCTTTCACATGCTTAGCCTTATAAGCAGTCAGTTTGTAAAGCTGACTTTAGCTACCGTCTATCTTGTAGACGTAGTTTTTTTTTTGCGGTTTCTTTATAAAGCGATAAATCTAATCTACTCGTTTTATAGAAAGCAGTAAATCTAATTTACTTATATACGTGACCTAGTTACGTATATTATTATCAGTTCATAATGTTGACCTTGGCCAGCATTACGGACATGTGAAAGTCGTTTTGTTAGAAAAAATATCGAATGTGATCCCATTCCCTATTGTTCGTACGATTTGGTAGAACAAAGTTTCACTACAGCAAAGCTGTAGCTTTTAAACCTTATTCAACTCTCGACTAAGACTGCAAGTGCACAATCTCGTCGTGTAGTCTAATCAGGTATCGATCCACAGGGACGACTCAATTTCTGAATTTCTACTCTACTTAGTTAGGTACTAGAAGTTTGAAGGTTGTTGTGTGTTTGTCTATCCCTAAGTTCTGTAACAAATGCAATGTAACAAATGTAATGAACAAATGTTATGACAGAAATGTAACAAATGTAATGAACAAATGTAATGTCAGAAAGTAAAATCAATTAAATGTTTTGTTTTTGGACTATTGTATAAAAGGCGTTTCAAGGGTTTCAGATTTCATCTTCAACTTTGCTGCTCTGGACCTGCCACGCGACTCGCATACTCTCGTATGCGACCCTTGTGACGCGACCCGCGTGCTCTCGCATGCGATCTGCATGGCCCTCAAGCGACTCTGGACCTGCCACGCGACTCACAAACTCTCGTTTGCGACCCTTGTGATGCGACACGCGTGCTCTCACACCCTACCCGCATGGCCCCTTGAGCTGAGTCTGCACATGTCTGTTTCTGGTTGTTTAAGTCGTGTAAGGCTCGATTGACCGTACCTAATGTTTGCAAACCTCAACTCTCGTGTGTTGGCTTAACATACCTGGTTTGGAAATGCAATTTCACCTTCCTAAGTTTAATCAAACTGTTTAATCAAACCTAAGTTCTCAGTTATGTTTACTAAAGGTATCCACAAGTGGAAATTTCACCTCTCGGCTACTATTGACCTCACCTTTCGGATCTCAGATCTACCTCAAATACTTAACCTAATTTGCAAGAAACATCAAGGCCAAATTACAAGAAGAAATACCATAGGCATTCAACAGTAGACAATCAAGAATCAATCAAGCAACTTAGATCAAGCAATTACAAATAATACAAGAATCAAAGAAACACGAAATAACATTCAGATTCAATCAATGTGCATAATCAAACAAAGCTAAGACTACATCCAAACTCCGGAAACTACAAAACTACTCAGACATGATCAAAGACAAAGTAAAAGAGAGAAAGAGAGTGCAAATCATGATGAGAGATGAAGGATTGAAGAGGATCGAAGCTTCTGGCCTAATCTTCTTCTCCAAGTCGAATCCTTCTTGGCTCCAGATCGCCTCTCCAGATCGCGCGCCAAGCTCCCTCTTCAAAATCCCGATCAGATCTATTTTTAAGAAATTTCTGAATTCCCTTTCCTGCACCAGGCCCTCTGTATAAATAGGCTTCTTAACGGGCTTCAATTGGGCCCTGGCGCAATTAATTTGACGCGACCCGCATCAGATGGGATGCGACCCGCGTCAGGTGAGACTGATGTGAGCAATGAGGGTCGCGTCTGAGGTCGCGTCTGGACTGTGATGCGACCCGCGTCAGGTGGGACGCGACTCGCATGGGGGATGTCAGAACTCTGCTTGTTTTCGCCTATTTCCTGCAAAGTCAACCACAAAATGCAGCAGTACCATATTCTATTGATATTCAATGTAAACAATGCAATTTAGTGGTTAAAAACATAATGTCTGGTCTGAAAATAGGTCGAAACAATAGATCAAATAAGGAGACATCACCTATCTTCCTCAAAGACCTCTTCCATATGCTTCAGTAAGCAGTCGTGGGAAGAAAGTCAGAAAGAAACAATACCGAATGTGGTCCTACATTCCTATTTTTCTAAATACATCTTTTGTCAGAAAAATTACCGAATGTTATCCCATTCCTATCTTCCTCATAGACCTCTTCCATATATGTTTCAGTAAGTAGTCGTGGGAAGGAAGTCAGAGAGAAAGAATACCGAATGTGATCCTACATTCCTATTTTTCTAAAGACATCTTTTATGGAAATGGAAAGGAATTTTTGCCAAAAAGTATACCGAATGTGATTTTATTGATATCTTCCTCAAAGACCTATTCCATATGCTTCAGTAAGCAGTCGTGGGAAGGAAGTTAGAGAGAAAGCATACCGAATGTAATCCCATTCATATCTTTTTTTAAAAACCTTTTTCATTTGCTTAGCTTGGTAAGCAATCAGTTATTGAAACTGATTATAGACCGTCTTACGGACACGTGAAAGTTGCTTGCCAGAAAAAATACCGAATGTGATCCCATTCTTATCTTCGTCAAAAACCTCTTCCATATGCTTCAATAAGTAGTCGTGGGAAGGAAGTCAAAGAGAAATAATAACGAATGTGATACCACATTCTTATTTTCCTAAACACCGCTTTCTTTCACGGTTCTTTGAAAGCGATAAATCTAATTTATGCATTTCTTATCAAAGTAGTAAATCTAATTTACTTATATACATGCCCGAGTCAGGTATATTTCTATCAGTTCCAATTCTTTATTTTGCAGCTATGTACATGTTCTTATTCTATATCGTAAAAGCATATAAATTGTTTATATGGTTTTCAAAGACAGTATATTCTTTTCAGTCCGTAAAGCAATTTGGTAATATGACAAGGAACTTTATCTTTTACGGGTGGAGATCAACAGTTCTTACTTGGATACTTTATTGCTTCATCACATTCTTCGATGAACTTTACCGTAATCAAAAGTTTTCGAAAAGAAAGTGTAAAATCCTATTTTACCTTTCTCGGTCGGAAAACCGATCCAAGAAATGTAAAAACTTACATTTCATAAGAACATGTAAAGAAATCTTTTAAATCTAATTTAAAACTTTCTTGGTCGGAAAATCGAACCAAGAAAATCCAGTTCTATTCGGTTTGGACCTAAGCTGCAAATCTAAGAATTAAACCGATACGCGGTATAAGTTATAACTTTTAGAAAATCAATTCAACGGGAAAGCCTTGTGCTCTGATACCACTGTTGGGTTTTGACTGTTCAAACCCATTGACTAACTTTTAGGCTCAAGCTGCGAAAAGACCGTAAAACAAAAATTTCTACGTCTAACTCAAGCCAAGGATTAAAAGATGGTATCGTTCTCTTAATCCTTTAAAGATCTATTCCGGTAATTGATTTCTAAAACTTAAATCTATTTAACCAAGTAAATAAATTTATATAACATTTATACCTTATTTTCAAATTACAATTGGAATGCAGATCGAGCGAGAAGACCGGATCTGAGCAATGACTTCTCTCGGAGCACCAAACATATGGTGTCTCTATAATCCACCAGGACTAACCAGAGAGCGGTTTATTTCTTTTGCCAGAAATATCGTAAACCGAGGTATTACGCAAAAACACTATTCACGAGAAAAAGACGAAATAGCAGAATTCCTGACCGGCAGTTATTCTGATTTTACTAATAAGAAAAACAGAAATACTAAGACTTTTGGGATAACACTATTCACCGAAATCCCGCAAACACTATTCAACAACTCGAAAGATAATACGTATCAGTTACGTATAATTTTTGTTTAAACTGCAACACTATTTGGGAGAGAACACGAGAAAGAGACGAAATGTTCGAAGCGACTCGGTTTAGAACCACGGAATTAGTCTCTTCTCTCCACCCCTCCACCCCTATTTATAGGGTTTGAAGTTGGTTGGCAAAAGATCGAAATGCCCCCATGACAAGGCATGCCACCTAAGGGGTGAGGTGTCATGTGGATAGGATCGGTGACGTGTCATGCGGATAAGGACGAATCTGAAAAGACCAGAATGCCCTCGCCCTGAACACAATTAATATCTATATAATTATTCTGAATAATTACATTTCTTGCGGTTGTTGATTTTGGTAATTTATACAATGTGTGATGCACGTTTATAAATTAACCGGTTAACTTTTATACAACGTGTCATACACGTTTATAAATTAACCAATATTTTTTCTTGTCATTTTTACATGACATTTATAATATAATTATATCAAGTATAATTAATTATAAACCATCTTATTATTGATCATAATCAATTTATAATCCATCAATAAGATTCTCCGACTAACTCCTATAGGTGTGACCCGATAGGATCTGTGTTATGTTGGTAAATAGAATTAAAACCATTTTAACTTCTATAATCATGAGAGGCATCTGGCAAAACGCATCATAACCATCCAATTACACAGATGATGATGTACAGTACAATATCACGATCCAGTAAACTATTTTACTCGTGTTAAATTCTTTGTCTCATAGTTGTCAGATCAGTTTCAAGGTAGATGTGTGTCATCCTTGCTAACTTAATCTTTTCTTGATCTTGAGCATATTATCAAATATGATTACTCTTGTATTCATACTGCTAGCAGATATTCTTACTCTATCAAGGGGCCCAGTGACACTATAACTCGTATAATAAATACGAGGGACAATAGTACTTTTGGTAGACCATCACTACCTCAGCTAAGTTATGTATACCGAAGAGCTACCGTTCATAGCTACTTTTTACAGATAGCGTTAGGTAACAATCACACATACACATCTCTTAGTTAGGAAAGATGAATACCTCATACTGTAGAACTTAACACTGAATGAAAGCATTAATGACACGAACACAGTTCCGTATAATGTTTCATTCGGGGTCTGTCAAATACCATGTTCCTGGAACATGTATCTATGTGATTAAAATGACAACTCTGTGTCTATGGTCTGTAAAACTTGACCATTTTTTAATCCACATACTAACCTTGTAGCGATAATTAGTGTTCCTGCTAATTACCTCGGTCAGTGACCTTTTAGAGTATTATCATATATATTATGAAGTTTCACAATTTCAGTCATTAACTCGAAATGATTCATAAATTCTAATACTCAAGGAAACAAAATGACATTTTATTAATCATTCAATTGATGAACAAAGCTTTATATAATTAAATTATCGTATTATTGACTTCTAGATTATTACTTACTAACATTAGGTCCTCCAGTGATCGTGACAAACTCAAGTGCTCTCATTGTGGAAAAATGAGGCACACCAAGGAAGAGTGTTGGGATATAGTTGGAAGGCCACCTCACATTGGAAGAGGAAGAAGGGCCTTTAATGCTGTTGGAAAAGGTACATCACAGACAATAGGAATGCAAGAATATCATGACTTGAAGAGACAACTTGATAAGTTAAAAGTTGGTCTCTCCGGGTCTCAACTTGGCATGTCTCAAGTTTTTGATACTCAACAAAGTTCTCATGCATCAGCCAACTTAGCATCCTCTAGTGGAAAATAGGTAATAGATACTGGTGCCACTGATCACTACTCTGGCTTGAAACACCTTTTCTCAAATTTTCACCTATATAACCAGCCCAATTCAATGACCATTGCTGATGGTTCTTCAATTCCAATTGTTGGAAAAGGATCCATTTCTATCCCTATTGCCACACTCAATCCAGTTTCATTTGTGCCTAACTTACCAGTCAATCTTCTCTCCATAAGTGCCATTACTAAGAGCTTGCCCTGTAGTGTAACTTTCTTTCCAAATCATTGTATTTTTCAAGACTTGATGACGGGCAACCTCCTTGGGAGTGGCTATGAAAAGGATGGATTGTACCTTCTTGAAGATCCAAAAGTAAAGATTTTATCTTGTGGGTTAGGTTGTTCTAAATTAGAAAGTCTAGAACTTCTTCATTATAGGTTAGGTCATTTGCATCCTACAAAGTTGTGTATTTTGTTTCCAGAACTTTCAAAGACAAAGGAAGATTTTAAATGTACGGTTTGTGTTAGAGCTAAACAGGTTAGGACACTATCCTGTAATCAATGATCATTGTACTACTCCTTTTGAAATTATTCATAGTGATATTTGGGGTCCATCTCCTGTTGCATCTATTTTTGGATATAAATATTAGGTTTGCTTTGTGGATGATTGTTCTCGTTATACCACTATTTTCTTAATAAAGTCAAAGAGTGAAGTTGCCTCCATTTTTCCAATATATCACAAGATGGTTCAGACTCAATATGGTGCAACTGTCAAGATTTTAATAGGTGATAATGGAAGAGAGTATCTCTCTTCTGAACTTCAGAAATACTTGGAGTTGCATGGTATTAAGTCTCAAACAAGTTGCCCCTATACTCCACAACAAAATGGGGTAGCTGAGAGAAAGAACCAACATATACTTGAGGTAACTCGTTCTCTTATGATTGGTATGAATGTGCCAAAGTATTTGTGGTCTGAAGCAATGCTGACTTCTGTGTATTTGATAAATCGAATGCCTTCAAAGATTCTTAATGGAAAGACACCACTTCAGATTGTTGATTCCAAATCAATATTATTTTTCATACCTCCAAAGGTCTTTGGTTGCATTTGTTTTGTCACACGAAGGGAACTATGCATGACAAATTGGATCCCAGAGCTATCAAATGTGTCTTTACAGGATCTTCAAATTCTCTAAAGGGGTACAAGTGCTTTGATCCTATCACCAAATGTAGGTATGTTTCAATGGATGTCACTTTTTTTTAAAAACAATCATACTTTAATTCTGGTGAAAATAGCTTATGTAAAGACCTAATTAAAAATGAAGAAGAATTCTTTTTCCCAAGTCAATTAGAGTATGTTTTCAATCCAAACACTATAGAAAACTTGTCTAGTGAGGATAGAGAACCTCAGCCCACTGAGATGAAAGTTTATACAAGAGGTAAACGAGAAGTAGTACTTCCAACCTCTTCAAATGTCAAAGAACAAGGAGGTGCCTCGAATCAAGATCTGGAAAATATAATGTTTGACAAGGAAGGTAACACAGATCCCTTGCCACATGATCTTGACCTACCCATTGCTCTCCGAAAAGGTAAATGAAACATCAAATTCCCAATCATTAAATATGCCTCATATTATCATCTATCTAAACCCCTTCAAGCCTTTATTACCTCATGTGATACAGTATCTATTCCTAGAACTGCTAGGGAAGCTTTGAAATCTGATGCTTGGAGAAAAGCAATGGAAGAAGAAATGTATGCTCTTGAGAAGAGTGGGACATGGGAAGTCTGTGAACTCCCAAAAGGTAAGAAGGCAGTTGGTTGTCGATGGGTGTATACCATTAAATTTCAACCTGACAGTAAAATTGAGAGGTACAAAGCTCGATTGGTTGCTAAAGGGTATACACAAACACAAGGGGTGGACTATGATGATACTTTTGCTCCGGTGGCTAAATTGAACTCGGTACGCATTTTACTTTGCATTGCTGCTTGCAAAAAATGGGAACTCTATCAATTAGATGTGAAAAATGCTTTCCTTCATGGATCTTTGGAGGAAGAAATATATATGGATCAGCCACCGGGTTTTAAACTTGAGGGGGAGACACATAAGGTGTGTCGATTGAGAAAATCATTATATGGTCTCAAACAGTCACCTCGAGCTTGGTTTGCACGATTGAGTTCTATCATGATCAGCTTGGGATATGTACAAACGCATTCTGATCATACTGTGTTTGTAAGAAGGGGTGAGAAGGTATGTGTTTTAATTGTATATGTTGATGATATAATTGTGACAGGAGATGATGTTGAGGAGATAAATCGATTGAAATACAATCTGAAAAATGCATTTGAGATCAAGGATCTAGGTAAGTTGAGATATTTTCTTGGAATTGAAGTGGCTCGTTCAGAAAAGGGTATTTTTATGTGTCAAAGAAAATATACCCTTGACTTGCTAAAAGAAACCGGAATGTTGGGTTGTAAAACAGTGACAAGTCCTATTGAACCAAACCATAAACTTCGGGATAAAACAACTAGGCCACTAGAAGATCCAACTATTTACAAGAGACTAATTGGCAAGTTGTTATATTTGACAATTACTCGACCTGATATAACCTATGTTGTTAGTGTCCTTAGCCAATTTTTGCAAAATGCCTCACATGAACAGCTACAAGCTGCTTATCGAGTTTTGAAATACCTAAAACGAGAACCAGGAAAAGGTCTTTTGTACTCTCATGGAAATGCTCTAAACATTGATATATATACTGATGCTGATTGGGCTGGGAGTACCATTGATCGAAGGTCCACATCTGGTTATTGCACTTTCATTGGGGGTAATTTAGTCACTTGGAAAAGTAAGAAGCAAAAAGTTGTCTCCCGATCAAGTGCAGAGGCAGAATATAGAGCTACGGCAAATGGGACATGTGAGGGTATGTGGATAAAAACACTGTTGGATGAGTTGGGGTTCAAGATAACACAACCAATTCCTCTATATTGTGATAATCAAGCAGCTCTCCACATTGCTAGCAATCCTGTTTTTCATGAACGGACGAAGCACATAGAGGTGGACTGTCACTTAGTGCGTGAAAAGTCTGTGAAGGAGAAAGTGGTTGACCCAAAGCATGTGAGATCTTAGGAACAGTTAGCTGATGTGTTTACGAAAGGGTTGTCTGAAAAAAGGATGGAAGAAATATGTTCCAAGTTAGGCATAATAAATATCTATGCTCCAACGTGAGGGGGAGTGTTGAGAAATAGAGCTGTTATTGTGCCTTTTGTGTTTAATAGAAACTCTACGTATATATGGACTATTACCATGGTTAATAGAAACATGGTAATAGGGATACATTTATATTTTACATAATATATGGACTGTTTTGTAACTTTGAAACATTGTAATAGAAATAGACGAGGAGTCAGAGAGTAAAGTTAACTCGGAACCCTCTTTTTCTAAATCTCTCGTTCTTTCTTTCTTGCTTCCTAAAACCCTAGAAATCAACAATTATATATAGATATGCTAGTTAAGCTACCATTAAAGAGATCGGTCCTTGTGCATTTTTACTTGCAATCAATTAATTCAGTGTGATATTAAATTATTTGATTTCATGACATTTCTGTTATATAACAATTTGTTTGAAAATTGACTTCAATTTGGTTTCATAATAGCTTATAATAAATTTAACATTTGTTAACTCTTAACCTGGATGCCTTTTTAAAAATTTAGGGTCTGAGTCTTTCATCAACAAGTCTAGCACAAGGAAAATACCCAATTATATATCATGTCAACAGATGCTCAGGCCGCCAATTCAACAGAAAATAAGCGTAAGACATTTTATTGTTACCATAATAAATTTTATTAATATAAACTACATAAAATTTCCAACAAATTAAAGGTACCGACTAGCAATACCACCATGCCCCAAAATACTATGGCAAACGCACAAAATCAGCAAACATGAATACAAAAGGTTTATACAATTAAAATCAAGCAAATAGAAACAAAAATGAGACTACGTACCAATCACATGCACATGACATCAAAAATTGAGATAAGGATATATATTATATTACGTGGCAAAATTTTAACAGTTCTTAACTTGACATATAATAATATAACTTGAGCATGCATGCAGCTGTTCTCAGTATGAAATCTGCTATTAACATATTGCTATGTATGAATGTTATATGGCAGTCGGCTATGCCTCAATGGTTCGTTAGATTCTGCTAAGGTTAACGGTTCAATAGTGATTTGTACAAGAGGATTTATTACTTCGATTGATAAAGGAGAAGTTGTTTTGGAAGCTGGTGGAGTGGGTATATATGGTCTTGATTAGTACTGCCATCGCCGGCAACAATATCAGTCCTGATGAACACGTCCTGCCGGCCGTTGCAATTACCTACTCTGATGGTCAAACTTTGATATCTTACCTCAAATCAAACAGGTTTGTACATATCATATGAGTTGAATGTTGTTAGATTTTACTTGGTACTTTTGAGGTAGAGCACAAAGCATACAAACCTTCCTGCTAAAAATTTTTCCCAGTCAATACATATATACTATATATTTATAGTGATCAGATGTCATCTTGTATTAATTTTTTTTTACGGACGGATAAAATAACCCTCAAGCTAACATCAGGCTCACTAAATTACAGTGACGTACTTGGTTATGTAACAAAACCAGAAACTGTACTCAACACAATGCCGGCACCGTATATGGCTTCATTTTCGTCTCAAGGGCCAAATTCAATTACGCCTGGAATCTTGAAGCCTGATATAACGGCCCCAGGTGTAACTGTTCTAGCAGCATACACTGAGGCAACTTCACCAACTCATCGGGACTTTGATAAACGCCGTGTAAAATTCAACTTCGTATCTGGTACGTCCATGTCATGTCCCCACACATCAGGGATTGTTGGTCTTCTCCACACTCTCTACCCTCATTGGTCCCCAGCAGCCATCCGATCAGCTATTATGACCACTGGTAATACAAAAGTTCTGCTATTTTTTTTGTTGAACACAATATGCATTGAGTAATTTTTTTTTGTCCCACCAAATGGATCATGCCATGCAATGTAGGCATTTATCATTTTAACAATACTTCTGAAATAAAATTCTTTTGAAATAAATAATTTCGTTTGAGGTTCTGAGCTAAGCTCGAAGGCGACCAAACAATTAATCATCCTTGTCAGAAATAATATATACTTTTGTTATCTTCATATATTTATTTTCAAGTAAGTCAATGGTTCAAGTGTTTATTTTTTAAATTTTATCATGGGTTAACTTTCTGCCAAAAACCCTACTTTCCTGTTCTTTTTTCCCCATTGCTGAAATTGTTATGATAACTGAAAAATTATATTAATTGATAATTTTTTCCCTTGAGGTGCTTCAATTAATTTATATTACTTACAAAGAGTTTTTTTTTTCTTTAAAAACAAAAATTGCAGCATCAATCAATGATAATCAGGGAAAGAATATCTTAAACTCATCGTTTATAACTGCCACGCCATTCGGCTACGGGTCGGGCCATGTGAACCCAAATGCAGCAGCAGATCCGGGTTTGATTTACAACTTCAACTCAACCGACTATTTGAACTTCCTTTGCTCTCTTGGCTACAATTCAACCCAACTGTCATTATTCGAGCCGGGCTTTCAATGCCCTTCAAATAGTGAAGATATTAAGGACTTCAACTACCCCTCATTTACAATTTATAACCTCACAAGCTCAGTGACAGTAGGCTGCACAGTTAAAAATGTCGGTCCCGCGGGCACATACACTGCAACAGCTGAGGAACCGAGTGGTATTCAAGTCAAGGTGGAGCCTGATAGTTTAAAGTTAGGCGCCGGTGAAGAGATGAAATATAAGGTAACTTTTAATGTGGATACCCCGAGCTCTGACTATGTATTCGGAAGCATTACTTGGTCAGATGGAATACGGCATGTAAGAAGTCCTGTGGCTGTACTGACCAGTACCATTGATCATTGAAGGCATAATTACATCAATTGTTTGTGCCTAAAAATAATTGCTTTTTGTATGCATAATTGAAATAATAAAAAGAACACTGTCACTGTGTCAATTTGAGTTCTCTGTAAATCCAGCTACACCCTTTTAAGATAACAACTAACAAGGTGAGAATGAGATCGATCAGGCACGCTCACATCCACCTTGTTCTCCTTCCAGTCAGATTATCATCTCTTTTATTCCCTTCTGTCTATGCATTTTCTCTCTTATTTAACCTCAGTTACAAATTTAAAGCACATCTTCATTTTATAAATGCCATATTTCTCAATTCAGTTTTTAAAATAATTAACTAAGTAACATATGAAATGAATAAAAGATCTTCTGTCATGGCATTTAAAAATAATAATAATAATAAAAGAGTGAAATTATTACGGCTGTCATAAAGTTAATTGAAACTAATACTTGAAATTAATTTCACAACCCATACATTCATGCAATTGCTTTTATGAAAAGAGAGAAAAGAGAGAGGAGAGAACCACGCCTGACAACCCATAGGAATTGAATATTTTGTGAGCGTGAATTTAGTAAAATCTTTCAAAATTAGCAATTGCACTACATCGAGGGGTGTAAATGGTACAATACGGATCAGATAGTGATCAAACTATATCCTTATCCGTTTTAATTTTTCGGATACATATAGTCTCAAATACAAATACGAATTAAATATTAAACGGATACGAATACAATTAAAAATTTCAGAATCAGATATACCATTGTCCGTTTTTTTTTTTTTATTTCAGGATTTAAGATGAAGTACAATTAAAGCACCTTATATGCGGTTTAAAGTTAACCTGCAAAATTTGTTTAACTTTTGACATTGTTACGCTCACTATTTTATTTCGGTTGTTTATATATATTTTTTTGAGTAAATGTTAGAAGTCAAGCCATCTAACTATTAAATATCCATAAAGGATTGCACTTTCCGGATTTCGAACTTGCGACCTCTCACACGGAGAGCATTGCCTTTGCCACTAGACCAAAGGCTGATTCTCAGTTGTTAATATATTATATGAGGATATTTTTGTCTTTTTATTCAACACTTGATCATTCTACTAATTTTATTAATACCAAACATAATGTTTTAAAGTGATTTATTATCAAACACATTATTTTCTCTCTCCAGTTTTGTTTAGTTAATTTTTTATTTAGATACTTTAAAATTTTGATTGACATATATACCCATACATACTATTACCCAACCACTGGACACATCCATTGCTTTGTCAAAAGGAGATCATACGTCATCTTCCTCAACTCCAACAAGGCAACAAACTCAACAGAGAATGATTCTCTTTCCAGTTTCCATAGTTAAGTTAAATATCTCATTTATAGATTTCTTCATGGGGACTTCTGGTACTTCTCATTCGTCACACTTTTCTTTTCGATTAATTCGATAACAGTGCATCTCGTAGATTAATTCGTTAATCGTATTTTAATAAATGGATGTCTCCAGTGGTTGTGTATACGTAACAATATGCAAAGGTATATTTATCAATTTATTTTTAAAATAACTGAATAAAAAATTAAATAAATAAAAAGGAATAAATAAACGAATGTATCTCCATTCCATTATTAAGCACGTTGGATGTTCTAATCCGCCAACGGCTATGATTGAATGATGAATTTTCGAATTAAATATCAGTTTTCCAATCAAATAATCTGTCTTATTTTGATTAAATACATATTTTTTATATGTGGAAGTCTAAATTTAGTTAAAATTGTACCCGCCACACATATTGCCACACGTTCTGCACACATAATGCTATGGTTAAAATTAAAACTGAAAAGATTCTGAGTTTTAGCGATTGTGGGAAATTTTTTATTGGTAGTAATTAATAGAAAAGAATATAGACAAACAATCAGAGTACAGTAATATTTATATTGGTAGTAAGATCAGTAGGAATTCTACCGATCTTAAAAATAAAAAAGTTTAGATCGCTAAGAATTTTACCGATCTAAACCAGTTTTTTTTTCTTTTTTCCTTTTTATTTTTTCTAGTAAAATATATATTTTTTACAAAAATAGATAAAGTATCTCAATATTTAGATATATAAAAACATTCCATCTATTTTTGGAAATTTTTTCATATTTTACTAGAAATCAAATATAAGAATTCTCTCCATCTATACATCAGATTAAAAAAAATTAAAATCGGTAGAATTTCTCCCGATCTTGCTACCAATATAAAAAATTCCCGTGATTGTGCCATTCCCCGATGCCTCCTTCGGGTCTCTCCATAGCACAAGAGCCCTCTCTCTCTCTTTCGTCGCACTTTTTTGAAACCCTAGCCGCACCTTCTCGTCTTTTCTTGCAGATAGGACCTGCTCCTTGTTCTTTCTCTCCTCCGCCTCTGACTGGCTCCTCTCCAAGATCGAACATTTATTAATAGTATCATGATTCTTAGACGAGATCAGGCGATAATTCGAGGAGAACCGCCAGGTCACGGCGGAGGCGGAGGTGCAACTGCTTCTCGATTAAAATATTGCTAAACTATTGCAAAGATCTTCAGGTTCTAATGATTGTTTTTTTCATTTTTAATTTGTATGATTATGTTTCTTTCAATTGATAGATTGTTTGTAACTAATCTGTTTCCTGCATAGGATTTGTTGAGGGGACTCGAGAAATCCAAAGAAAAGGATGGGACGGATGGCGATCAGAATTAATTGAAGTTCTTGCTTCTCAGGTAATATTTATTTTTTGAGATAGATTTCTCAGAGAATAAGTGGTCTTGTTAATTCTATATTTTATTGTTGTATTATTCGTGAGGTTTACTATTTGTAGAACAAATATTGCCAAACTAAAAGCAAATATCAAAGAAATTCTACTCTCACCACGGCAAAAAGGAGCTTCAGTGACCGGTTGGATCGCCGGTCGCTGAAGATCCAAAAAAGAAAATTTTAAGTGTTTCAGTGGCGACGAAACCTTCAGCGACCGGCGCCTATAGCCTTCAGCGACTGATTTGGCCCGGTCGCTGAAGGGTACCCCTAAAAAGCCCCCGCCAAAGCTTTTCTTCCCTCTTTTTATTCCCGCAGTTTAGGTTTAGCTAAACAAAAACACGAAGCCGTTGTTTTGGTTTTTGGTTTTTGGTTTTTGGTTTTCGCTTTTCTTCTGTGTTGGTTTTTGCTTTTCGCTTTTGCTTCGCTCATGTGCTGAGAACCAAAATCTCTTTCTCTCCTCTTTTCCGTTTGCCACTGTTTTTGCTATCACAGAACCCCTAGGATTTTCGGGATCATGATGGTTTTCGGGATTTTCTATCACCGAAACCTTGCTTTTCGGAATCGCTTTTCTTCTCTCTAACTCTCTCTCTCTCTGTTGGTTTTTGCTTTTCGCTTTTCGCTTTTGCTTCGCTCATGTGCTGAGAACCGAAATCTCTTTCTCTCCTCTTTTCCGTTTGCCACTGTTTTAGCTATCACTCCTGCTGGTTTCTGGTACCGTACAAGTACTGGTACTGGTTTCTGGTACCGTACCAGTACCAGTACTGTTACCTGCTGGTTTCTGGTCTGTGAAATGCGACGCGGGTACCAGTCGGTACCAGCCCAGTAGTGCCATTGGTACCGATTCTGTGCCGATTTTGGGGGTTGATGTGCGAACTTCAACCCTTAGGTGATATATTAAATTTAAGGGACTAAAATGAGAATTTTGGGACTACAATGAGAATTTTGGGGGTTGAATTTTGGGAAGACAAATGAACAGAATGCTCTGTCGCTCTTCTCTGATTGGGATCAAGACCAACTCAGCAAAGTAATTCAAGAGAAGGAAGCTTTGTTTGAAAGGTAAATTAAGCTTTTAATGTGTTGATGATTAATAATTAGTTGATATCTTAAGCATGAATGTTGAATTGTATAAAATCTGAGGAGATAAAATTATATTTCATTCACAGTGTGTTTTTCGGTACAGTGGTATCTGCTATATATATTACATTGGCTAATTTAGCCGTTGGTATTATACCGTTGCCTATTATCTATTTTCGGTACCTCTGAACAGTGTACCGTTGGTACCTTTGCCTAAAATAGAATTTGCCTAATTTGCCTTTTCTACTTTTAATCCTAGCCTAATGATCAATGATGGATGACTGAGATCAATTCCCTCTATTCTAATTTATATTTCCAACACCCTCCCTCAAGCTTGGAGTGTAGATATCGTACAATCCGAGCTTGCTTGTAATATCTTCAAATTGTCGAGAATCTAATCCTTTAGTGAAAATGTCGGCCAATTGTTCTTCGCTTTTAACATACGGTGTTTCTATTTCCTTTGATTGAACCTTCTCTCTAACGAAGTGGCAATCTACTTCTATGTGTTTAGTTCGCTCATGGAACACCGAATTAGAAGCGATGTGTCGAGCGGAGTTGTTATCGCAATACATCTTCATGGGTTGATCACTAGTAATTCCCATGTTTTTGAGTAATTGCTTGAGCCATGTTAATTCACTTGCGGTTGATGCCATGGCACGATATTCCGCCTCGGCGCTAGATCGTGCCACAACACTTTGCTTCTTGCTTTTCCATGTGACTAAATTCCCACCTACAAATGTGCAAAAGCCGGTAATGGATTTTCGATCGAAACTTCCGGCCCAATCTGCATCGGAATAGCCACATATATCATTAGAATTATTGTTTTTCATCCAAATTCCTTTTCTGGGGTTATTCTTTAAATATCTTAAAATTTTATGTATGGCCTCTAAATGTGGAGTTCTTGGTGAATGCATGAACTTACTAATTTGGCTTACCGCAAATGAAATATTCGGACGAGTGACCGTAAGGTATATTAATTTGCCTACTAGTTTTTGAAAAAGGTTGATGTCTTCTAATGGTTTATCATCCTCACTATTTAATTTACATTTGTTGTCGGTTGGGGTAGAAGTTGGTTTACAACCTAATTTTCCGGTTTCTTTTAATAGGTCCAAAGTGTATTTCCTTTGTGAAATAAAAAGGCCCGACTTAGAGTGCGCTACCTCTATTCCTAAGAAATATTTTAAATATCCAAGGTCTTTAATATCAAATTTTTCTTTTAATTGACTTTTAATTTTCCTAAATTCTTCTATGTTGTTTCCGGTAATTATTATATCATCTACATATACTAATATAAGAGTTGTGTTGTCTTTATCAATTTTGGTGAATAAAGAATGATCGGCACTACTAATTTTAAAATTACAAGAATTTAAATAGGAGCTAAGTTTTCCATACCATGCCCGTGGAGATTGCTTCAATCCATAAATTGATTTATTTAACCTACAAACTAGATTAGATTTGTTTTCCAATTTATGACCGGGTGGTAGGTTCATATATACCTCTTCTTCAAGTGTTTCTTGAAGAAAGGCTTTTTTCACATTCATTTGGTATAGGTTCCAACCATTATTTACCGCAATAGAAAATAAGATTCTAACGGTGTTCATTTTTGCTACCGGTGCAAAGGTTTCATTATAATCTATTCCGTAAGTTTGGGTATACCCTTTGGCCACTAACCTTGCCTTGTACCGTTCTATGGTACCATCACTTCTATATTTGGTTTTGTATACCCATTTGCACCCTACGGGTTTTTTATTTTTTGGTAATTGTTCAATTACCCATGTTTCATTTTTTTCTAAGGCATTCAATTCTTCCCTCATGGCTTTACACCATATTGGTTTTGTTATGGCCTCTTGATAATTTAGTGGTTCTACTTCCTTACTAACCGAAGTAAGGAATGCTTTGTATGATGAGGAAATGTTTTCATATGAAACAAAGTCTTGTATGGGGTATTGTACGGTATATGTTACAAAATCTCTAAGTCTTGTAGATGGTTGAGGTATTCTTGATGACCTTCGCACTACCGAATTTTCTTCAATATTATCATTGTCACTATTATTATTTTCATTTGTTTCTTCTTCATGATCATCGATACGGTTTATGTTTTGTAAATGTTCTTGTTCATTTATGTGAGGTACTAGAGGGCAAACTTGACCATTAGTGTGTGGCTCATTAATTATTTCTTTGGTTTTAAAAAATGGTTCATCTTCACAAAATATAACATCTCTAGAAAAATATAGTTTCTTATTTTTTGGATCATAGCATTTAAATCTCTTCTTAAAAGAAGAATATCCCAAAAAAATAGTTTTTGTTGACATATAATCCAACTTATCCTTTCTTTGAATTTTTACCCAACATACACAACCAAATACTCTTAAATAATTTAGATTATATTTTTGTTGATAAAGGATTTCTAATGGACTTTTATTATTAAGTACACTACTTGGCAATCGATTAATTAGATGGGTGGCACAAAGAATGGCATCCGACCAATATATTTTTGGAACGTTATTTTGAAATAACAATGCTCTTGTCATTTCTAACAAATGTCTATTTTTTCTTTCCGAAACTCCATTTTGTTCGGGTGTATTTATGCATGTTGTTTGATGTATAATCCCTTTAATTCTAAAAAGATTTGTGAAATTTTTGTTTATGAATTCCGTACCATTGTCGGATCTAAATATTTTTAGTTTAGTATCAAATTGATTTTCTATTAAATTTAGAAATTCTTCAAAGCATTTAAATACTTCATCTTTTGATTTTAATAAATATAACCAAGTAGCTCTTGAAAAATCGTCAATAAATAAAACAAAATATCTAAATTCATTATATGAATCAATTGGGGCCGGTCCCCATACATCGGAATGAACCAAATTAAACATGGCTTCACTTCTACTTTTTGAATGAGAAAAAGGAAGCCTTGTTTGTTTGGCCATTTTACAAATATCACAATTGATACAATTTAAATTTGGAAATGCTACAATACTAGTTAAAATCTTATCGGAAGGATGTCCAAGTCTTTTGTGCCATAGATCACCACTAACTAATTTTGCGGAAGCACCTAAACTCAATTTTTGTAGATTCAAAATGTAATGTCCATTTTTAAGAAAACCTTCTCCAATCGTCTTCCCGGTTTTCCGGTCCTGAAATATAACATTTTTACAAGAAAAAATTGCTTCACAATTAAAATCTTGTGTTAATCTTTTAATCGAAATTAAATTTATAGGAAATGATTTTAAATATAGTACATTATCAATTTTTTTGTTAAAAATGTTGATTTTGCCTATGCCATCTATTTTTGTTTTCATACCGTTTGCTACCATTACGTATTGATTTTTATTTGTCGGGTCTAAATTTGTAATCAATTGTTTATTACCAAACATATGATCGGTGGCACCACTATCTATAATTATTTGGTCAAATAAATTAAATTTTTGAAATTGAGAAACAGTACCGCATGAACCAGAGGTGTTCTGTTGAGTATACCACACAGAGAACTGCTTCAGCATCTGCTGCATTGGATCCTCAGCTTTGTAACCGCCTGACCCGCTAGGTGCTGACCCGTTTCCGAAAAAAAGCGGTGCCGGTTTAATGGACTCGGTTTGAGTCTAAGCAGAGAAAGCCCGATCGGTTTGGTTTTGTGCTGTTTCGGTTTGCGCTGAGTAGCCTCTGTGAGGCGCTTCATTTCCGCCTCTTTCGTCTTTGTCACCTCCTCTCCCCGATCTTTCCGCTGCGCCGTTCTTCCATTTTTTTGGTTGAAGGTGTGGATGGAGAAACCAGCACCTCTCGTGAGTATGCCCTTCTTTCTTACAGTGAGAGCACCTTTCTTTGGAATTTTGCCGGTTCGGAAAGTTAGGGTTTTTGAAATTTTTCGCGACGAGACCGTGGGTCTCGTGTCCCTCGCCATTTTTGGCTTGTGGACCGCCCATAGTTTGCCTTCTTGTTTCTTCTCGGTGTAGCATGGCTGCGACAGCCGAGTATGAGGGGAGTTCAGCCCCGAGAAGAATTTGCGACCTCACGGCTTCATAGCTGTCGTCTAGACCCGCGAGGTACACAAAAATTTCATCTTCTTGTTGCCTTTTTTGGAGCTCATTGAGATCTGTGGTGATTGGTCGATAAATTTTGAGCTCGTCAAATTTTTTCTTGAGGTGGCCGAGATATTCTGTGTTGGTCATTGTTCCTTGTTTTGCTGTGTGAATTTCTTGTTTGAGTCTAAAGATGTGAGCATGGTTTTGTTGTTGGCCAAAGAATGCTTTGACATCTTCCCATAGGCCGTGTGAGGTGGTACTGCTGTGAAGGAAAAGGTCTGAAATTTGGGGTTCCATGGAATCTAATAGCCAAGCCATGATTTTGTGATCTGTGGCTTGCCATTGTCGCCTTGCCTGTTTTTCTTCTTCTGATGGTTTTGCTGGATCTGTGATTTTTGGTTTTGTTTTTTCTCCTGTGATGAACTCGATCTTTTCTCTTCCACTCAGGGATAGAGTTACTGATTTGGCCCAAGATAGATAATTTCTATCATTGAGTAAGGTATTGGTGAGTCTCGAATGGTTGGTAGCTTTGTTTGATTGCTGCCCCATTTGCGACATCCTTGCTTTTGTCAGAAATTTCTTTTGTGGGTTTTTTCAGTATTCTTTGTTACTGATATTTGGATTATGGAGATTATTGGATTATCGAGCCTTGCTCTGATACCATGTTGAATTGTATAAAATCTGAGGAGATAAAATTATATTTCATTCACAGTGTGTTTTTCGGTACAGTGGTATCTGCTATATATATTACATTGGCTAATTTAGCCGTTGGTATTATACCGTTGCCTACTATCTATTTTCGGTACCTCTGAACAGTGTACCGTTGGTACCTTTGCCTAAAATAGAATTTGCCTAATTTGCCTTTTCTACTTTTAATCCTAGCCTATTGATCAATGATGGATGACTGAGATCAATTCCCTCTATTCTAATTTATATTTCCAACAATGAATCAGGCCCTACATTTAATTTATGCTAAAAAATAAATGTATGTTGGTTCAGAGGTTGCTTGGTGCTGGACAGCTTGGTTTTGCTTTAGGAGATGTATTGGTTGATTTTGTCTATTGATTAGCAGAGTATATCATATATGACTAGTGCTGATTAGTCCAGTATCTCACTTGACATACTTAATCTGGTTTTGTTTTGTAGGTTGCTTTTCTCAACTCAAGGAAAGGATTTATAAAATTAGCAATTGAGATGGGCTCCCCCCTTCTTCCTGTTTCTGTTTTGGCCAGGTACATTAAATTTCGCATCTTATCATTCAAAAGAGAGTGCATGCTCTCAAATCAGACTATTTGCTCGTTTGGATCAATAAGATCGGGTAGATCTATATGAAAGAAAAAACCTCTTTCCAGCTGGACTCTTGGAGAAAATATAGGTTTACTTTGGGTAGATAGCAGTTAGTTCCTTTTCTTTGGAGGTTTGAAGATATAAATCTCTGAGTCCTTTGATGCAGTAGGAATTCGATCGTCAATCTAAACCATTCAATTAGGGCGCCCCTTACATTGACACCAAAGAAATATCCTCTCTTCTTTTCAAGAGGTCGAGAGTAGAATTGTTTTTGGATATGAAATTTAAAATTTGATTACATTCTGTGGTTGCAGTGTGGTACCAGTTTTCATGAAGCAAGCACAGGAACTTTTGAACTCCTCAGGAAATTAAGACCCCTGTGGAGTTGCTAGCAAAAGCACTTGCTAAGGCAGCTGTAAGTCCCCTTTTTAATTTTATAACCTATGCGAGTATTGATTAGCTTTGCTGGAAATAAGTAATAGTTGTTGATCACAAATTGTCATATATTGTAGGGATGATATTAAGAAGAGATCGATTCTTTCTTCGATGGAGAACTATGCTACACTTCTTCAGGCTGGAAAATCTTGAAATTCTTTCCTTTTAACTTTTTCCTCTTTCTTCTAGTTTTGTTAGTTTGAAATTTTGTATTGGGACTCATTTATATTTTTCTCTGTTGTTGTAAAATATATGAGTGATTAATCTATGATGATTCATTCCACTAGAGATGAATGAGATGCGAAATATTTGTTGCTTTTGCAAGGCGCTTGATATACGTTTTAGATTGAATCAATTATTAAATGGTGCAAATTTAAATAATAAAAAAAATAAAAAAAAGACTTTCTGCGACCGGGTATAGGTATCAGCGACCGTTTCTTTTGGTCACAGAAAGTTTTTGCTGACGTCAGAAAAAAACAACAGCGACCAAAAAAATTTGGTCTCAAAAGATTATCAGCGACCAGGTGACGTATTATCAGCGACCGGTGACGTCATCAGAAGAGTATCAGCGACAACGCTTACAGCGACCGGTCTATCAGTGACCAAATTTGACTTTCTGCGACCGAAATTGGTATCTGCGACCGGCGACGTAAGTATCAGCGACCGGATTTCCGGTCGCTGATAGTCCGGTTTGCTGTAGTGTCTTTTCCTCAGTTTATGCTTATGAGTTGATTAAATAGACCTTAAATTGATTGGTTTGTGTTGCATTGATCAAGCACCAAGTTTATAAGATAACCCTCTTGTATAGCAAATTTTGAAAATCAGTGGGTTCATTTAACCCCACAGGCTGCCATTAGATCCGCCACTGCTCTTGCATCTTTCTTAAGCCATGAAATCATCCACAAATAAAAGGGGAAAGGGAAAAATACAAGGAAAAAAGGCTGGTCCAGTAGGTAGCCACAAAAGGACTGTCAGAGATGCCCTTGAGAAATCAGAATATTTTTTTTCTTCTAAAATCATAATTGATATTAATTTGCAAATCGAACTCCAATCTTAATCCCATTTTCCTAGTGCATATAAAGCTGTTATTTTCTCTGAAGGTCATTATGTCAACTAAATCTTTTACCAATGATTTTACAAACAAAAGATGCGATACTAGAGTACTGACAAAAAGTCAAAGGAATAATAGATGAAAAAAAAAGGTAATTATTGAAGTTTTCTGCGAAAAACACAAGTACATAATATTACTGAGGTGGCTGATACATGGGAAGTAAGACTCAATGGTAGAGTCAAATCCTTCTTTGGTGGAGCACAAATAAAATTATTGTTAAAACCAATCTAAAAATGTTACAAGTAAACTGGCTTTGACTAGGGTTAATACTCTTTCAATTTTTGAGTTTATTTTCATGCTAAAAGCACCTTCTTTGTTTTATATAGGTTCACTGTTTAGCTATGGAGGTACGCCAACTGGCTTCTTCACGCCCTATTACTATTCTAAATGGAGGCTCTGGTCAATCAGGTACCACTTATCTCATCCTAACTTGTTAAATGTTTTGATGATTCTATCTGTGATTTTAGTATGTCATTCATAGAAGCTTTGTCATTGGTTGAGTTTGTTTTACTAAATTTGAGACAACAAATATATAGCCTTTGTCCACTGATGTGATGAATAAAAAAATATTTATTAGTTTTATGTGTTATTTGCTGCAGGACTGTCAGGAACCAGAACTTTTTAGTAATCACAGGGTTAAGGTGCTTCAGCACACAGAGTGAAGGAACCAGAGCTTTTAGTACTTAGTGTGGTACTAATCTAAATGCATCATTTTTTTCTTGGAATTAAAGTTTAGGTGGCCTTCATCACAGGTGTACTAGAAAAAGCGTTGAAAGGCAACGACAGACTTGAGTAGTCTTCTGAAAAATGTGAAATATGATATCTACTGTCCTTCCCTAATTTCTTGTGTAAAGCATTGGCGCCAAAAGGCTATACGGAGTCATTTTCTATGCTATACTGATGTTTCCTTTTGAAACATACATGATAATTGTTTTATCAGTGTATTATGGATATTTGTCTTTTTTCTTTAAGAGTAATGTTGTCTTTTTCACATGCATGGGATTAGGGGTGATGTTTTTGGGTTTTACAGGCATGCACATGAATTTATCTTATTTCCTTATAGAGGTATCATAGATATACCAACTCATTTTTTTTGAGAGATTGGATGATAAACTGGATGAGCAGAAGAAAATCTCTGGTATCATAAAAAATGAGGTATGCTTGATTATTTCATGTCTTAGTTCTTAATTATTTCATCTTGGTTGGTTAATTTTTAATCTCATTCGTCTTTTTGGTACTTTGTAGGTTACTGATGCTCACATAAAAATTTGAACATTGGACTGAAATAAACAGCATCAAGTAGGACATCTTTTATAACTACTTTTAAATTGTGAATTTGGTTTAAATTGGGAATTGACATCTTTTATAACTACTTTTAAATTGGGGAATTCAACTCTGCATCCCTAAATAGGCACATTAATTACTAGGACGTATAACCTTGGAAAGGGCGTGAATTTAAGTGATTGGCTGTATTATGTTATGTTTTATTAAATATTATAAATTGGATAGCTTATGACAAGTTCCATTATATTGAAAATAATTTACTTGTAGGATTTCTAAGTTCAGATGTACAATTTTAAGAAAGTACTTGCCGCACCATATAGATACTGGTGCAGATATATGCAAAAACTGTCGCCTTGGAAGTGGAGAAGAATGAGGAGCTTTTTGCCGGTATCTGACTCAGGTAGGTAGAGTGATGCCTGCATTTGATTTTGCATTTTTAGCATTTTTTCTGCTATTTTAAATGTCCATTTTAATCTTATCTTTTAAAAAACAAAAAAACTGTTAAATCAGCAAGCTGTTTTCTCAAACTGTCCCTAGAAAAATGCATAAAAAACATAGTTCTAGATCTCCTAAAATCTTGAAAATTCTTAAGCATACAGAACAGGTTTAGACCTACATTTTCATAAAAAGAACACAAAATTTGGTTCAGTCAGTTATCCATAAATATTTTTTGAATATAGGTTGTCAGTGGATAGCAGCTAGAAATGAATTACCATTAACAATTTTGTAATGTTAATAGATAGCATAATTAGGTTTGGTTTGCACTTAATTTTTGAGTAATTTCTCTTTGTAGCAGTAAATTGATTTATTAGAGTTTGTAACTGATGGCGTTTGTAACTTTGTAAAAAATATCAATGTGTATATATATATGATGGCACTTTATGTTTATGTTATTTGATATCATGTTGTATGTCAATATTGAATTGTTGTACGATATTTGATATTAGATTCGAATCGAGTTATTATCTATGTTATTAGAAAAGTAATTATTTGATATTAGATTTGAATTGAGTTATTATTTGAAATCATTGGTACTTGCAAATACAGAATCATCACATCATAAAATTATTATCAGAGATCACAGTTCAAAGCAAGTAAAAATTCAGAATTATATAAATTCTCTTCAGAGATCATGTCTGTTAATTTTTGAATAATTATTATTTTTATTGGAATGTTTTTTTAATAAAAATATTTTTTTCTCTTATAATATGTCTTGTTGCATCGTACGGGTGCGATACTAGTAGTATTTATGAGGATATTGAATATTAAGATGTTTTCATAGAAAAATTGAATAGATCAAAAGTTTACGGGGACACTAGAAATTTTTCCAAAAAAATATTAAAGTATTATATTAAGGAAGACAAATAATTAATGTATGATATTGAGGAAGAAAAAAATTAATATAATTAATCATAAGAAAAAAATGTATACAATGCCGTAACAATTATCATTATAGCCGCACATCGCAAAATTAAGTTTCGATCACATGTCATAGTTCATCTGATGGGGCCCATGGGGGAAAGCTCATGTACAAATAAAATTCCCGCCATGTTTTTTTTTTCTTTTCTGTTTGTTCCCAAATGCAAACTCGCTCGCCCTGTAGAGAATGGATACTCCCAGTTCATTTTTCAATTGAATACTCCCTTCTTACCACAAGAGAAAAAGTTTCGAGTCATCTAACCTTTTGAAAATGAATTGAACTGCTGGTTTGGAGGGCCCACGGTATTTTGTTTACTCATTAAATGTGGGAAATTCTGTCAAATATAGACAACACAGTTGCAAGTGTTGTTAGCGTTTCTAATAGAATCTGGGCGGCCGGAGTATGAGCGTTATGGAGGGAGAGGAACAGGTGATTGTTCTCAGTTAAAAGGAAGCCGGTGCAAATGCTAATTCATGATACGACGATGGACATTTCATTCTGGTCACGAGCCGATTAATCTACAGGGGAAAGCGAGGAGAAAACCGGGGACCGGAGATCATGGGGGTGCTTACTGCGTTTTGTTAGCTGCTATATGGGCAAGCTGATTGGCTTTTTCTTGTATTTTTTATTAATTTTGATTTTTTATTCGGGATAAACTGCTTGGCCTTGTAAATAACTTTTTCTTTGTATCAATATATCTGTTGACGGCAATTATAAAAAATAAAAAGTGTTGTTAGCGCTACAGAAAACCCACGTTGACCTGGTCCAAGTTATTAATTTTCCCTCTAGTCGTAGATACCCGCCCGATCCAAGAAAGTTCTTTTTTTTCTTTAGAGCTTCCCTCTTGAGCTTCTGCTTCTGTCCAATTTGGCTCGAAGATTTCTCGGTTAGAGATTGTCAGGTCTTAAAACCTGAATTGAGAATTTAATCTGAAAATAGATCAAATTCACTGGTAATTCGAACAAAAAGGTAAAATTCAATCTCAGCTAACTATAGCTTTGAAAGAGGATGAAAAGAGAAATGGGAATTATTCTTTATTTCTAGGAATGATCCAAATCAGTACATGAATTAGCCTTTTATAGGCGATACAATTACAGGAAGTAAATCAAAATTCGGTTAATGAATCTTGTCAAGACCCGACCCGTTTATTAGATCTCTAACTAACTTTCAAATGAATCAGCGACTTAGACCTCTTCTGTCAGTCTGGCCCGATCACAGAGTCACTGTACTCTCAATGGTTCTGCCCGCTTCGCTGCCCTCTCTGCCTGTTATTCCTTCTCCTTCAATAGCGCTTGTTGACTGGTCAAAATTACCGACGGCTACTCCCAAATTGGATTGAGGTTGCGACAGAGATCCTCTTCGGCTACGGCGACGCAAGAAACCAGTTCGATCAAGGTTTCTTCCGAAACGCCATCAAAGCTTCTATCTGTTTCGGCGCTTCTCTCCATTTAGCGACGCTAGATGGTGATCATGTATGGAGCCATGGGGTAGGTCAATGGGGTAAAACCTAATTACTAATAATTTGTTCTTTTTATTTCACATATTTATTTGCTTTTTCCTCAATTCGTCTTTTAATTAAGGTTATAATTTCTTTAAAATTTTCTTGTTATATGTAATGCCTTCGAGGAGAAATTCTGATATGAAGCTACAATTTTGAATTTATTTGTATCCTTCTTTACAAAATCAATGAGCTCATAAATTAAATAGTGTAGGCAAGCATACCAAGTGACATGCAATTTGATTATGAAATAGTGGAATTGTTCCTTTTCTATACCGTGTATCTTCCTTGTCAGAATACCCTTTTTCACATTTTCATCCCTCTATTTTCGCTAAATCGAGATTCCTTGTTTTCTCTAGAAATCGAGATTGAAACTCGTTGCATGACACATTTTTTTTAATTATAAAGGTCGAATTAATGGTGATTTATCTTAAATCTGCATCTTGACAAGACTAAACTCCCAACAAGTGTGTTTGAGGAAAATGAACTATATACGCCGCTAGTTCCTGTTATTTGTATTGAACTTTTGGTTTCTTCGCTAAGAATCTGAAAACCCTAGAAAGTCTTTATGACCTTTTCAAAATTAGGTCGACATACAACTGAAGATCCCCCAAATAAATCTAGTCCGATCTGAGCATCAACAATACTCTTTTGTGTATACCATTTTAATGTCTTGTTAAATTTAATAATTAATGGGTCTTGACAAAAATTTGAGACCAAGCAGGGGGGTTTGCTCTCCTTTTCTTTCTTTTGTTTTCCCGATGATCAATTACAGGGCCATGGCGGGGCTTGGTGGGGTGATATCTGATGGGTTGTTCTCAAATGGGTCTGTTGGATACACTGAGAGGAGCCTTAAGAGGCCACGCTTTAACGAACCCAATCCCTACCTTCCAGTTTCAGGCATTCCAGCACCAGGTTTAGTAGAGGCATACGACATGCCAGGGACAGCTAGTGGGTCCAAACGGGTACAATCTTTGTTCGAAACCCATACTTCCTGCATGGCCATCTCATGCCAGCAGCATTCCATGCGCCGGGTCAACTTCCTGCATGGGCGACTTCCCTGTGGTGCGATTAAGGGGGTTGCCTTCCAACTGCAAAAGCCCCGACATTTACAATTTCTTCATGGGGCTGGATATTGTCGATTGCTTGTTCGTGAACAAGAAAGGGCGGTTCACCGGGGAGGTCTATGTGGTGTTCTCAAGCCCCCTGCAGGTACACCTGGCACTGCAGCGGGACCACCAAAATATGGGGCACCGATACGTGGAAGTATGTCTGTTGAGAAATATGATTTAATTAATTAATTAATTAGGAATTAGACTAAAATATAGTAGGCTATACTGTAGGCTATACTGTAGAGAGCTAATAAATAACTCTCACTTTTTCTCACCGTTAGAATAGAGCAATATTACCGTTAGAAGCTTTATATAATTAAATACCCATGTAACACTTGTAATATAAGAGAGATCAATCAATATACCCAAATATACTCTCTGTACTTCTGCATCTTAAAATTTAACATGGTATCAGAGCCCATGGTTTGATAACCCGATTCAAAGAAAAACAATCAAGTGCCTTAAAGGCCATCAAAGTGCTGAGTACACTGTACCAGTCACCATAAAGAAAAACCCCTCATATAGTATATGTTCTTATCAGATACCAGAAAAATACATACCAGAAAAGGCTGATCAAAACAGCAACAAAATACCAGAAATATTTGAGTCGCCTCCAGTAAACCAAATCATACTCCAAAAACCGAAAAAACCCAAAATACAAGTGCCTTAGGCCATTGAAAGCCACTGTGCCACCCATACCAATTTACCAACAAATACCAGAAAAATCTGTTCTTTCAGATAAAAAAAAAAAAAAAAAAATCCAGCAGCAGAGAGCGCTATGAGTGGCTTACAAGGCAGTGTCGAGGAAACACAGGTGCTTGTCTGGAAATCTCCAAACTCTAGCTTCGGTCCGCGCCAAAACCCTAACTCCAAAATTGAACACGAAAAATGCACCAATTGTAAAATAGAGGGCCACACCCAAAACGGTTGTTGGTTTCTCCATCCTCATCTCCGACCTATGTGGTGGAAGGTGGTGGAAAAAGGAGGGAAGATGGGAGGCGATCGGACTAAGGAGAAAAGAAAAGAGGGGGAGCAGCGTGGTTCACAGGAACAAGAAAGGAAGAAGAAAGTTAGTAACTCACACATATCCTCTCCATTTCATGCCAAAATGGACCCCTCCAGTACAATCGCTCCTAGCGGGTCAAACGGGTCATTCAGAGGATTCATTGTTTCAAACATTTCTACAATTCCTCATGTGGTACTCTAAAAACCAAAATTTAAATTCGTATAGTATAGCCTATAACTCTATGATAGAAAATCCCGTTAGATCTAATTTGAATAACCAACTAATCATAGATAGTGGTGCAACCGACCATATGTTTGGAAACAAATAATTTTTTACCAACTTAGATTTGTCTAAAAATAATCAATATGTTCTAGTTGCAAATGGCATGAAAACAAAAATCACCGGTATAGGAAGTATCAAACTTTTTTCAAAAATTATTGAAAATGTTCTATACATAGAATCATTTCCTATAAATTTGATTTCGGTTAAAAAATTGACAAATGAATTAAATTGTGACACGATTTTTTCTTCAAAAAATATAAAATTCCAAGACCGAGAAACCGGAAATATAATTGGTGAAGGATTTCTCGAGAATGGACATTATCTCTTAAATCAAAAATCATTTACACGTTTTTCAAGGTGGTTTAATGATTGACAAAGTTAGTTATACCGTTATGGAAGTTAATTGGGAAAGAAATCAACTGCGGGTACAATGCGGGTACTCAACTGCGGGTACCAAAATAATTATTCTATTTTTTATTAGACTTTATTATACTAATTGATTTTTTTTTATAATTTAAATTTAGAACTACTCTAGTCTAACATCATTCTATTCTAATATCATTCATAAATATTGTTGAATAGTTATTTTTTATATTGATATTTTTCTTTATGAAAATATATCATACAAATTATACTAATTAATAATAGGAAACAACTTATGTATGATATGATGAAATTTCTATTTTCTCTTCCCTATCTCTCTTGTGTAATAATAACCTTACAAAATGTCAAATATACGCTGACATCTTAATCCGACGAATTTATTTTTCCCTAAATTTGGTAGCCTTTTGTTATTTTAAGAAATTTGTTTCTGCTCGCTGAGAAAGGCTATAATTTAGTGGGCCTGGATTGAAACGGTTTTCTCGCCGACATATTGGGCCCAATAATTACTATACATAGTTAACCCTAGAAAGTTGAAATGGACTTTCAGGGATCGACTTTGGGGTGATTTGAGAAATCTCTCTTCTCAGAAGAAGAAGATTGTCGCCTCAGGTTTTGCCAAGAAGAGAAAGCGACGACGAGCGATCAGTCAGAGAATGGGGGAAAACACCGACGAGTGGCAGAGAATGGATTACGACGATCAGTCAAAGAAGGTTCTGCCAGGAAAGCAAAGCAACAAGCGCCAGAGAACGGACTATGATGATCAGTCAAAGAAGGTTCATCTATCTTTTTTCCTATTTGAGCTTTATTATCTATTTACCTCTTCTTGTCCTTGCAACATTAGTTTAATGCTTCACATATTCATTATTTATTTGATGAGGATCAGGGTAGGGGTGTTCATTGGTTTGGTTCGGTCGAAACCGAAATAAAATAGCCAAATCAAAGTCTTATTCGGTTTTCAAAAATAGAACCGAACTGACCAAATTAAACTTATCAACCGATTAAAACCGAACCAAAGTAATTTTCGGTTTATTCGGTTTAACCAAACAATCCCCTTTTTATATGTTAACCTGGCATGTGCTTGAATTTTTGAGTTTTAGTTTTTGAAGTATTTACATAGTTTTAATATGAAATAATGGAGAAACCAAATGAAGGCATTTGATTCCTCTTTTTTCATTATTATGCTATCTTTGAGTTAGATATTTTTTGTAAGGGCGTCATTAACCATCTGATCAAAATAGTGCAAATTAGTTAAAACATGCCTATCTGTACCTCCAATTCTTGTTTTGTTAACAAACTCCTATATCTTGAGGGCCAATTAAAATAATTTTACGACTTCTTCTTTTAGGGAAAGGAGTTTTGAGCAAGACTAATATATACAAATTTAGAAACTACTCCAGCAATTACTTGGAGATCTTTTTTCTCAAACCATGAATAGCATCTCAATACATACTACTGAAGCATTGCTCATCGTATATACCATTGACTGTAGAATTAATATGTTAGCATATTTTTCACTTTGAAACTATGCTTATTGGCATTTTATATTTTTATCCAAACTAAACTTGTAAGAAACCACCCCCAAGAAACAACATATAAACCTCAACTTGTTTTTTAATTTTCTGAGATTATGAATAATTTTTTCATTATGTAGATCTTTGTGGAGATGACAAAAACTATAGCCGACGAGGGCCAGAGAATGGAGTCCGGCGATCAGTCAAAGAAGGTTCGTCTTTCTTTTTTCCTATTTTGAGCTTCTATTATCTATTTACCTCTTCTTGTCCTTGCATTATTAGTTTAGTGCTTCACTTATTCATTATTTTCACAGAATGTAGAATTAATATGTTACCGTTATTTTCACTCTGAAACTATGTTTATTGGCAGTTTATATTTTTATCCAAACTGAACTTGTAAGAAACCACAACCAAGAAACAACATATATACCTCAACTTGTTTTTCAATTTTCTGAGATTATGAATAATCTTTTCATTATGTAGAACTTTGTGAAGATTATGAAAACTATAGCCATCAATGTAACAAACACCGATACAATTGATGCAATCAAAACCAAGGTTCAAGAACTGGAGGGGATTGCATCGAAGAAGCAAAAGCTGGTTTTTGGTGGGTACCCCCTCAAAGGCACCGTAACCCTGGACTACTATAATATACCGGGAGACTCATGCATCGGCTTGTATGTCAAAGATGTTATTACAATTTCAATCCGGCTCAATAATTCAAATTCATTTTCACTGAATGTGAAAACCACAGACACCGTATCAAAGATAAAGACTATGATACGTGATAAAAATGTGATATTTTCTGATGAAGAATTTATTCTTTTTTTTTCCCATAAAATGCTTAACGATTACCAAATACTTGCATCATGTGGTGTACACAACAATGCTGTGCTTCAGATGGTTGTCCGGCGTATTAGGACTCTGCATATTACTGTGAAATTATTTGAAGGTCCATTCATAAAAATTGAGGTGGAGAGGTGGTACACCATATCTCAACTAAAGTTCATCATTGGTCTCCCACAAGATGGACCACTGAAACTCTTCTTTTCTGAACAAGAGTTGAACGACAATAAAACACTACGCCAGCACAAGATACATGATCATGCGATGCTCCAAGTCAGGTCAGTGATGTAGAAATTGAGGTGCAAAGATCGAACCTTGATAGTGTGAAAATTTTAATGAATGTAGGTGTGTCTGAGTGGCTTTCCGATGTAGCCTTTTGATTTTACAAATTCATTGTATGGGACTATACCTTCTGAAAAACAATTTTATGTTTTCTGTGAATCTTGGACTAGACGTTGTAACATTCTGCTGCATGTCATATGACTTAGAATATTTTTTTGTCTACTAGATATGTCATATAATTGTTTTTTTTTTGGCTGGTGGAATACATTGATATTTGTTATATATGTGCTCCGATTTGGGTTTTGATGGAAAGAATTAAAAGAAAAGATATTTTCTTTTCCTTTTAGTTTGCGTCTCTCACTGTTACAGGATTAAGTATTAATTTGCATTGGCGTGCATGTCTTATAATTCCAGAGTCCAATTTCAACTATGGAACAAGGTACTTACTTTACATAACTTGACAAAAGCTTCCTCTGTTATTTATTTCAATTGCGAGATCAAATCTTTGGTATTAAAAAAAAAAAAAAGTTATTTATTATATTCCTTCCTTTGATTAATTCAGCTTCTTCATTTTCTTCATTTCTTTGTTGTATTGTTGGAATTGCATCTAAAGAAAACAAGCACAGATATGACATAAGCCAATCTTTAAACCAGCATAAAACATCAAAAGTTAAGTCATCTGTCAATGTAGTTTAAAGTTTAGTCCACACATGTGACTTAAGATTGCGAACTCTCTCTGGCAGAAATGAGTTTAGTTATTTATTCGTATAAAAAATTTGGTCTCAAGAACCATATGTTTTGTAATTAGAAGATTATTTTTTTTTCAATTTTTTATATTTTTTTAATATAAAAATATGTATTTTCGTTAAAATCTGAATTTCCGATCGATCTGATTAAACCGATTACTCCAATTTTAATTTCATATTTATTTCACCACCGCGTAAACAAACCTGTGAAGAATCAGGTGGTAAGGATATGAGCACAATATATAATGTATGCTTATTTAGTATTTACTAATACCTTTTGACCCCGACGGCTCAACAACCTTCTAAAATCATGTAGAAGCTAGCATTAGTAACTTTTTTATTCTAATCGGAATAAAATAGAAATTATAAATTTGGATGAATGATGAATTTAAAATTAATAATACAGTTGATGAATTAAATAAATATGTGAGTTTTATAATTTTTTATGTAGATGAAAAGTTGGATTTTCTTTTTTTTTCTTTCTAAGAGAAGGAAACAGAGCGTAATTCTTTGTTAAGATTTTGACTTTGATAGTTAATGAGTTAGTTATAAAAAAAATAATTACATGAGATGAGGAATGAATGAGGGATCGATAGAAGATGGGAGAAAGAAATAATTACCCAAATTAAAAATATACAAGTCATTTACATTAATTCTACTCGGACTTAACATTGTTTGAATGCTTAAATATTCTCTGTAAATAGTAAAATTGAAACGAAATGTATGTGGACGGGGATGAAAAATAATAGAAATGTTGTATGTAATTCGAAAAAATAAAACAAATTTTTAATTAGTCCTTGAAGCAGTGAAGCATTAGGAGAGAACTTAGAAGGATCGCTATAAAACTCAGAAGGATTTTAGGGGTGTTATTAAATAAATAAAAGAAAAGAAATATAAATATAAATATAAATATAAAAAGAAAGCCAGCCACTGCCACTTTTGTCTTTGATTTAAAAATTCTCTAAAACCCCTTCGTGCATGGTACTTCTTTCTTTTCCTTTCTTCTTCTTTCTCTCAGCTGTTCGATTTCGTTTCCGACCTTCTACGTGGAAACCCATTGATATCTTCTCTGTACGAGCTATTAGCTATACTATATATAGATTATCAGGTCTGGAGCTGCCTTGGGATTTTCATCTACTGTGAAAGGTCTGATCTTTCTGTTGTAATAGAAAAATTTCTTTGTTGGGTTTTGTTAATTTTTCAAGTATAAGAGATTTTGTGGGTTTTAATGAATTTCTCTTTTCTGTTTCCGGAAAATAGCTAGAGAGACTTTGTATTTTACATTCAAATCATGATATTTAGTTAAATTGCTGCCTATTGGTAAGTTAAATGCATCCAAATTCTCTCTAGCTTATTATTTTCAGCCAATTTGACCCACTTTTTTTCGGGCTGGAACCCCTTTTGTCTAATTTGCAATATAAAGGTGTATGTAATTTTTTTTTTTTTTGGGTATATGAATTATTAGTCAATTAATGTCATTAACCCTGATCAATTTGGCTTCTCAACTTTTATTTCCTTTGCCACTGTCAAATCATTTAAAAAAAAAAAAAACTTTTATTTCCTTTGTGGCATGCATGATATATTTTTTTTAATCTTTTTGCCTTCCGGTGAGGCATGCATGATGTGCTTTACCAATGAGAATACATAATTAAATAACAATATTCTCTTACTTGTGGAACTTTTTCCAGAATTAGAAATACTTTTACCATCTCACAAACTTGACATAACAATACTAATCTATATCCTTGAGCCTTATTCTGTCCTGGCATCTTTAAACATAATTTATTAAATTAGTTCACAATGTCACTACTGAACTACTTTTAGGTTCCCTGTTTCATCTTAATTTCATTGTCGTGTAAAATAAGCAAAATCAATACCTATATATATGGCTGACAGATTGCGGTACTATGACCTACACCAATCAAGTGCAAGTACATCATGCAAACCTACAAACAAGATATTCTTTGATGGTGTTTTTTATTGTTTTCCATAATGGCTCTTGGCTTTGCTATTGTCATTTTTTTTTAAAGTTTGGTAGAGGCTACCAAGATTGAATTAAAGGAAAAAAATATTTAAAGCCTCCATACATCGCAATTACATCATAGTTAACATCTTCTATACTATCTAAGCATTCTGTAAACAGAATCTGTTTAACAGTATCCTGTCATCCTACGCATCTAGTATCCAGACATTGTTTAACAGTATCTGTTCCTCTGCTCCGCTTCATGTATTATTCTGTCAGCCAGTCTCTCAGGCGCTATCATCTTCCCTCTGAATATTTTTTCGTTTCGCTGCCGCCATATATGCCAGCATGCACACAGTAGCAAAACTGGTCTTTGTACCACCCAGTCCAGAGGCCTTCCCCTGATCTGTCTCAGTGAATTCTGCCATGTACTCTGCATTGTGTCTGATACAGTTCTCAACTGGTATCCAAACTTAGTGTCAAGCTTTCTCCAGACCCTCTCTGCATAAGAACACAGAAAGCAAGTGCATGGCAGTCTCTACAGGACAAGAAATAGCAATTGTCAATAATATTATATATCTTGCAAATGACAAGAAAAAAATTCATGTTATATTTTTTTTTTTACTTTGTTTCCGTTGTCAAGTAAATAGTAGGCTACTAATCAATTTGAATTAAAAGGTTAATGGTTTGCTTAATTTGATATGTGGTAGCGTTCTTTTTTCTCTACATTTTTCAATTCCATATTTGAGTATAATTAAGGTAGTTAATCAGCTTTACAATCATAGGCTTGGAAGCTCCTCAAAGTAGCTTAGATCTTCATCCTTCGGCTCTTCGTGCATGTGATGAGAAGTTCCTGGTAATTTGTTTGATTGATGAACTTCATTGTCATTTTATATCCTTGTGATCAATTAATATAATATTATTCTCTAGGTTACATTTTTCGATTTTATTTTATTTTTTCGGTTAAGGAGGACGGGGTTGACTCACTTTTTTCTATGACAATTCATGAAATACCATTCTGAATACGCAATAAATTTTTTTAGGTATAAAAATGACCATTTATAACTATAATTAAGCTAATGACATTACATCTTAAAGCAATTGAACTTCAATGCAATTTAGGTGACAGAAAAGCTTCTCTACAAACGAGCTCAACCGAACAAGAGGATCCTTGTGAAAATCCAGTAAGAGAAGATATGTCAATACCCGCTCAGAGACCCGATACCCGCAATGCACCAAGCATTGTGGCCCGTTTAATGGGCATGGACACAATTCCACCTGGCAGGAGCACAGTAATTGATGCAAAGGAGAGCAAGGTTCCCAAACCCACCAAACCCATTATCAATTATAGCCCTAGAAAGGACTTGACATTTGACGGGTCACCAAGATCCGCTCCATTTAGGGAAAAAAAAGGCAACTTGCTTTCCTATGGAAGCACTACAAATGCTGGAAATGGCAGTAATATTAACGATAGTAATACTTATAATAAAAAGAAGTCTAAGAAGGATTACAGTGGACCCCAGAAAGGCAAGAAGCCATCGTCAGGTGTTCTGCCACGCCAACATCCACAGGAAGAAGCGTTACAGAAGTTCAAGAGAGATTTTGAGGCATGGCAATCTTCTGAAATTGTAGAAAAGTCAAAGGGGCGTTTTGCAGAAAATAACCTCCAAAAAGGGAAATATATTCAAATTCTTGCACAAGAGAATCTGAATAAGGAGAAAATGGTTATGTACTCAATGAAGAAGCAGAATGCTCCAGAAACTGTGCAAGTTGTTTTGCCGAAAAATGAGTTGCATGTTAGTGAGGCTATAGAAAAGCAAGATAGGTCTCTATTGCCTACAAGGATAGTCATTTTGAAACCAAGTGTTGACCCAAAAAACCAAAATCCAGACCCATTTCTTGGTTCTTCAAATTCAAAGAACAAAGATTGCACCATGGTAGATTTCTTAGAAGAGGTAAAGGAGAAATTGAGGTTAGAGATTGAAGGGAAAGCTGGGAGAGTTGTGAAAAAGCAAAAAAATGGTAAAAATAAGATCATAACTACTGACCCAAAAGAGATTGCAAGAGATATTGCAAAACAAATAAGAGAGGCTGTGACAAGAGATTTTGAGAAGAAACTGACTCGGTCACGGTCATTCAAATTACCCAACTATGTACCGGATACATCTGAATATGTTACACGAGATACCAGACGAATCCTTTCAGAGAAGCTGAAGACTGTTCTAAGAAATGAGGCTGGTTCCGAGAGACCCAGCACCAGTATAGAGCCCTCCCGGGCTTCATTTATTATTAAGAGAAGAGAAAGAATCAAATCCATGTCAGAGTTTCCTAATATAATTAACAGAGAAGACAAGAGAAATGATATTAGGTGCAAACTTGACAGTACTGGTATGGTTGATGCTGACACTGCTTCTCCTCGTAGCCTTTTTAGGTCCTTCTCTGCACCAGTACCAGGGACTAACTTAGGAAAGCTCCTATCGGACGATTCAGGCCTGACAAAAGGGGCCCACGTGGGAGTGAGACATGAAGAAGAGGAAGATAATTTGAGAGAGGAGAGAAATGGTAGAAAAGAGAACGGTTCTGGGTTTAAAGGGAATGTTTCAAATTTGAGACACAATTTGAATTTAAAAGGAAAGTTATTTGGGAACAAAACACACGCTATTAAGACACCAAACTCGGAGGATTTTCTTCCTTTAAAGGTTATTGGTACCATCCCTTCGGCTTTGATGAATCCCGGACCTAGTCAGGTAGTATCTGTAAATATGATTATTTATCTTAAAGTTAAAACAATTATTTGAGTTAGCACGTCGATTGCTTTATAATCTTATTTCTGAAATATTTCCTAATCTTATACAAGAATTGTGAATTTTTATACCAAGTACGTACTGACTAAACAGAAGCATGCTTTAGCTGGTATGATACTAAATTGAAAAGTCAAAATTTGATTATCCAGCCATCAATTATGAAATTCCCATTAGTCTTCTGGAATACTTGTTACACTTATTGGAATTTATGTTCTTAAATTAGTGTATTTGCTATCAAAAAATGGAAAAAAAAAAGAAAAAGAAAAAAAAGATAGCGTATAAATCACATTTTACGTTTGATATAGTCCAATGTAACTTATTTTCTTTTGACTGGTGGATTTTAGGAAAATTACACAGAGGTCCCTCCAAGCCCTGCATCGGTTTCTAGTAGCTCTCACAATGAATTTTCAGGGGGCGATAATCCAAGCCCAGTTTCTCCATTGGAGGTTTCCGCTCATGCTTCCAGGAAATCTTTGGGAGATATAAGCTTTCCAATTTCAGGTACAGAAATTGTGAATACTCTTTTCAATCTGAATTTGAGTTGGGATTTTGGCTATGAATTTAACAAGGGCTAACTTTCAATTAGTGTAATTTCAATTAAATTATCCTCATAGCTCCCAAAATTTAAAATTTGATATTTGTGAAAATTCTAACTTGTGAATGCAACTTTAGCTCTTATAAAACTCGGGAATATCAACCCGATTAATGGTCTCTTGTTACAATGTATCAAGTAAACTTGAGATAAGAAAAACAAAATTGAGATTCTTTCCTTGGATCTTATCAGGAATATCAACCCGATTCCAGTCGGGCCCGGTACCATATGTACCAGCTGAATTATCTATCACAAATCGCTCGTTTGCAAAGCTTTATGTTTAATTATCTGTGTTTGTGTTCTTTTAGATGCAATCCCAACAATACAACAAAGAAATGAAGAAAATGAAGAAGATGAATTTACAGAAAATTCCAAAGATACTGATATAACTGACATTCTGAGCCCAGAAGAAGGCTATATAAAAGAGATTCTTGTAACTGCGGGGCTATACAAAAATAGGAAGAGAAATAAAACAAACCTGTATGTCAATTTTGCACCAAGGTCCCTCTCCTTCCAAATATTTGAGCAGATGGAAGAATCTTACAATAAGGATACTAAAATGTCCACTGAAGACCACTTCGAAGCAGGCCCTCATGCTGAAATAGACCGAAGAATTTTATTTGATTTAGCAGATGAGTCGGTGCAGACACTGTTTGGTCCCACAAGGAATTGCGATACGCTGAGTGAATGGGTTGGAACCAATGGGACATTGCCAAGTGGAAGGATCTTACTGGATGAAATTTGCACAGAAATTGATACCTTTATCAACCCCCCAATGGATCAAATGCAAACCATCGATAGCATGGTCGGGCAAGATGTGAAAACGAATACCTGGTCAAGTAAATTGTACGAAGAGAAGGATGTTTTGTGCAAAAAAGTCAGCTTTGTGATTTTCATGGAGGTATTAGATGATTTTGTGAATGAAATGGGCTCTGTTATGTGCTAATAATGATAAAAGTTTTGACAAGGAATTGTAATATTTAATTGACCCTTTTTAAACCTGTGGTGCAAATAGGTCTTTTTGTAAAAACATTGCCAAAGTATCTATCTTATAGGAGAAAATTAAGTGTTGTGTTAGGTTAGGTTGAACGCATCAGTTAGTTATTTCGAATTGTATTGCATCTGCCATCTGCCACTAGATCGAAAGTAAAGTCGGTTCTCTCAGATACAGATAGTATATTTGAGTATTGATTGATATATACACATTTCGGATCCAATTAATACAACTCCAAATATATCTTATCTTATCTCCTCTCCAATCTTTTAAGTTTTAAACTTTTGATGGGGTCATATATAATTATCAATGCTAGCTTTGACTTGAGTGCGAATCGATTACTAATACTCTCGATCTAGGTCTAGGACCAAATTAATAAAATGAACTAACATAACATGCTCTCTACATTCTACAATGGTTCCAGCCTAATAAGCAGCTTTAAGCTGAGGTTTATTTGTGTTTTGTTCTAATCTTACTTCTTTTATACTTAATTAATCGGCAAATAAGCGGTTACATGCATGCGTGAGGGACAGGGACTGAGGGCTTCCCGAATGAGAAAGGCTTGGGTCCGATGGGTTTCGGGACCGTCCGATCCACTTTAAGATCCGTGCGCACGAATTTTAAAGCATACGCGAAAGTTGCGGACCCAAATTTCTCCCTTCCCGAATCCGTACCCCCACACACACCCGAGTTACACCTGAGGTACAAGTGGTAAATTCGGATCATTTTTTTAACTTAGTACAAATCTCAAAGCACACCTCCACCTCCTATAGGAGTTTCAAACTTTCAATAGGTACCACCGAATTAAGTGTGATCCGACTAAAATCAATTTGGACCATTTTTTTTTTAATTGTACCTCAGCTACCTCTACTTTTTTTGTAAGAGTAAGTTATTCTATTAAGACGAACAAGTTGGATTTTTTATTCTAATTATTCAAACTCAATCAAACACAAAAATAAGCTATTCCGAATAATCAAATTTCAAAAATAATTTATTCTCAACTCAATCAAATATACCTGAACAAACTTTGTCAATGATCTAAATCATATATTTAGGATGGGACAGGTTTAATTTGTTGCTTATCTTTACTAACATTTCTATTTTGACAATTGATTATAGCCGTAAAAAAATTGATTTATTCGCACATTAATAATTTTAACATCTATCATTTAATAATTTCAATCCTAATTTTCAATAAATTCTCAAAGTATATTCAAAATGAGCAAACATGTCATTTTCTACATTAATTGCATTTCAAAACTTTGTATTTTTGTAATATATTTTACAAATGACACATAGCAATTGCAATTGATTTATAATTTTTTTGAGAAACCAATTGATTTATAATTGAGGCTACATGATCTTAATTAGTAACTCATTTGATAGCAAATAAATATGTTTGGAGAATATTCTATTTTATTCATCGAAAGGTAAAACGGTGACTTATTGAATTACGTTATGATGTCTGAATTAATTTATGAATCACATCTTTGAAATGTGATTGAATTAAGGATCTTGATTGAAATTCTCATGGTCTTTTGCAGTTGAAAAGGTTAATACATGGTGTAATTCGATTGGGAAATTCTTTTTTATAAAATTTGGCACCGACCTTTACTAAATTAAAGTTTTATTCCAAATTTGTATTTTAATCAAATTAAATGAAAGCAGGGGTTTAAGACTCCAATTAATTTTTGTTAGTTACTTTAGTTTCAGTGTTTAAGATACAAAATTTCTATAATATTTTGTGTGTTAAAATATATAACTTGTATTGTACTCTGGATTTCACAAATAAATTTCAACATAAATAATCATACCAGGTTATGTTTTTGAAACTAAACATAAATATTTGTGTGTAATTTTTTCATGCTAGTTTCATTTAGACTTCTATTTTTTTCGTGTACAAACTCTAAACATTGAAGTTCTAAAAAGTGTATTGTGTCTACCCTTGATAGAAATTCTGGATTCGCCTCTGAGTACGAACTCAATGTTTACATATATGCATAGCACTTACAAGAAAATTCTTGTATAATTTTCGACATAATTGCATATATATATATAGGTTGGTCTCACTCTTACATCTTTAATTCAGCTTTTAATTTAACACACACACAAATGTGTGTATTTCACATATGTGTGAAAGTTAATCCCCCTTGGATCCACCTTAGTCTCTAGACCTAGACCATACAAATGGAGCGTATTGCCCTTCTTTCAAAATTCATCAAACAAAATACCTTTCCTCTAGAATTATTAACAAAATGTGCTTGTGGATTCCAGTTTGATCAATCGAAAATATGTTTTAAGTTTGGATAATCGATCTTGAGGGGGAGGAGATCGAAGAGAGAAAAATGAGAAGGAAGAAAATAGGGAGGAAGGAGCAACTTGTAATATGAAACAATCCATGTCCATGCAGTGCAATTTTGAGGACTTTTCTGCAGTTGCTTAATTGCTTGGCTTGGCTCCCACATTTCTGCAGTTGCTTAATTGCTTGGCTTGGCTCCCACATTTCTATCTGTCGGAGTCGCACCAGTCAACCGCACCGTGGCAACCAAGACACGTATCCATATCCATCCTCTGACATATCTCAACTTTTGCCTGGCCCACGTGTCCGGTGCCTGCTCGGGAATTCCTGCTTTCAGATTCGTGCACAACTTATTTAACGGTTGAGATTTTCCAAACAAAACAAAAAAACACGCACAAGTTCAGATATCTCAGAGCATGCGAATTCCATCCTCAAAAGTTCCTTTTAAACCCTAGCTAGGCTCCCAATTCCCTTCACAGTACGAACCCTAATCTCTATCCTAGCGAAAACCCTAGTACTAGTTCCTTTCGTAATTGTTCTTCCCATTGCAGAGAGAGAGAGGTTCGATCTTGTTAATGATCTTGTTCTTAATGGGGAGCGATTCGATATGTCTTGTTTAACGATTTGATTGTCTGATTTGATTTGTGTAGGAAAAGGGGGTACTTGCGCATCAATCAAGCCATGGCGACTCGTAAGTTTCGCTTCCTCTTTTTGTCTCTTACTTCTGAAAAAAATATGTCATTTTTAATTGATATAGAGAAAAAATTTCAATCTGCGGTTCTCCTAATGTTTTATTTATTTATTTATTTATTTATTTATTTATTATTAGTTTTCAGTGGGATAAGTATAATTATTGCTGTTGAAGCTAATTAATTGTCCTTGCATAAAAGACTAATAGAATGCATCTGAAATTTATCACAACTGCTCTTTTTCTTGGTTAAATTTTTGTTAGGCGGCAAAGCCTACTCATCAAATAAATAAAAATAAAATAAAAGGCTTATTATTACAACAGGATGCTTGTTGAGTTTATGTTGTATTAATCTGAATAAAAAATAACATTGTATTGATATCTTCAGGTCTTCAATTTGAAAACAATTGTGAAGTTGGGGTTTTCTCCAAGCTCACAAACAAATACTGCTTGGTTGCCATTGGAGGCTCAGAAAGTTTCTACAGGTCAGTATGACAGTAACTGTAACAGATACTGATGCCATAAACTTGGATATGTTAATTTTGAACATATATTGGAAACTTTTAGCTCCAATTTACTCATTCATTTCTAAGAATTAAATTAAAATAAGAAAACCAAACACAATCTATGGAACCATTGACTGGTACTTTTGTGTGCTTCTATGGAACCTATGACTGGTTTTCTGTTATGCACGTGAGGATATGATCTGGTTGGTGACCCCTCGGTCAATTCATTGTAAACTAAACAGGCGAAATTGATTTTTAACTAATGTTATTTTCTTCAATGTAGCGTATTTGAATCAGAGCTTGCTGATGTCATCCCTGTTGTTAAGACCTCTATTTCTGGTACAAGAATTGTTGGAAGAATGTGTGCAGGTTAGTGATAATCTTGTCTGAAACCATCGCCAACTAGAATATGTTGTATTTTGTAGATATTTAATTTTTCTTGTGGTTTGTTCAGGTAACAAGAATGGACTTCTCTTGCCACATACCACCACTGACCAAGGTAGAAACCATTTTAAAATATTTTAGTTGTTCTGTAATTTTCTTTTTACCTATAGTTTGTTCTTCTGAACTACTTTGAAGACATCTGTACCATGTCAATACTCAGCAAAACAATCTTCAGCGTGCTGCTTGAGATTTTTTGGTTGTTTTATTGGTATATAATAAAGTTAGCATGTTATATCATAACCCCATGTGAATTGAGGTACTGCTTTGATGAAGAAAGGAGAAATATACAGTTGGTTGCACATTTGATGAAAAAATTGTTTATGACTAATATATTTTGTTGGGTGTCAAAAGGGAGAGGTGGATACCACTATTATGCAGTTAGGCACCTTGATCAGAATTACTTTTGGCTAACCCTCTACTATGCAATTAAACCTCAACTATGCTTGATTCGTCCTTAATTTGAGCTTAAATTGACCTCATGTTATGCAAAATAAGATATCTTGTTCTCATTCACTCATACATTGTTTCTTCTTTTTGTGATAAAAGAGCTACAGCACATGAGGAACTGCTTGCCAGATGATGTCGTGGTACAGAGAGTAGAGGAGAGGCTCTCTGCCCTTGGCAACTGTATCAGTTGCAATGATCATGTTGCTCTCACTCATCCTGATCTTGATCGGGTATGACCATCCTGCTTTTCTAATCCAGTCTAGTTTATTGCTGGTACTGGCTGATTAATATGCTGAACTCAGCTTGGTACTGAACAAATTATTATTTTTATTACAGGAGACTGAAGAGCTGATAGCAGATGTGCTAGGAGTTGAGGTATTTCGTCAGACAATTGCCGGGAACATTTTAGTTGGAAGTTATTGCGTCTTCTCCAATAGAGGAGGCATGGTTAGTCTTCCTTCCCTCTTCCCTTTGGTTCAATAATAGGTTCTTCCAAATAATTGTACGGAGTAATTAGCTCTTGATTTTTATTTTCATTTCATTACATGGCCCTTAACATAACATGGTAACATCACATACAGTACACTTGAAAGCAACAGATCCTTTAGGTTGAACCCCAAAACAAGGCAAATATACCACATGATTTGCTTATTCAAGATTCTTACTTTAAATGAATGATGTCTCATCTATCAGGTGCACCCGCACACATCAATAGAGGACCTGGACGAGCTCTCAACACTGCTTCAGGTGCCTCTGGTGGCGGGAACAGTGAACAGGGGCAGCGAGGTAATTGCTGGGGGTATGACAGTGAATGACTGGACTGCCTTTTGTGGTGCCGACACCACTGCCACTGAGCTCTCTGTCATCGAGTCTGTCTTCAAGCTCCGGGAGGCCCAGCCCACCGCTATTGTTGATGAGATGCGCCGCTCTCTTATTGATACCTATGTGTAGTGTAATAAGCGAGAACGGACACTCTTTTTGTTTTTGTTGTTATGCCTCCTTAGTTATGGTCATGTAATATGCCTCGGTGTAAGGGGGTATTATGGTACGGGATGAAAAATCCAGGTGTATCTGGTAGATTTGCTATTCAGAGTTTATGGTATTTAGCTATGTATGTGCGTACATAGTACTGATCTGTTTTTTTTTGGCATTTATTTTTGTTGAACTGCAAGCTAATGCTAATGACGTCAGTGATAGTAAATGAATTTTGCCATGGCTGTTTCAGTCCGAATTTAATTGCCCTTTTTTTCTGGGAAAGGCTTACCTTTTTCTGTTAAAATCAAACAAGTGATATAAATAATCACATATATTTGGGAATTATTAATGAAGGGTTTAGGGTTTAGACTTTGTTTTTTTACTAATATGTGGGTCCCATCAATGAATATGGGTTGCTTTCAAGTGTTGGTGGGATTGTTTATAGCCTTTGCCCTTAGAGGCGACTTTGGGGTCTATTGAGAGAATATTTATAATCCACATATAATATAGAGGCGCGGAGGATCTCCTTTCTCCATCCATGCACTTTTCAGTTTTATGCTGCCATTCTATTTCCTTCCTAAACATTTAATTTAATTTAATCCAAGAGTAGGTCCTATGGACATGCATCTGACCTACTCCTTTCTCATATCTATGTTATTCAAAATGGTTTGCTACTATATAATATATATGGTTGTCAGCTTAATTTCCTGGTATTACATGAAGTGCTTAATTAGGTAATTTGTTGTACGGTATAGGTATATTGATGATTGTATGAATTGTGCGTAGGAATTTGGTTTTGTCCAGACTCCAGAGGAAAAGGAATTTGGATAAAACTTATCAAAGCCGAATCACTAAATTGTTTTTGGTTTCTACGGAAAAATGACAGAAAAGGCAGCCTCTCTTTTTTTAATCGTTCTAAAAAGAAGCATGATTAGGCCTACTGTTTATTAGTTACTTAGTTGTATTAATTAAATGGTTGGTATGGTATGGTATGGTATGGTATGGTATGGTATGGTATCTATCCTTTAACGGCCTTTTAGAATATAAAAAACAAATGAGTTTGATTATTAAATTAAAAACACTAATCCCTTCCCTTGAAAAGGGGGTGACTGGGGAAACGGCGCTCGAGGCTCTATCTAGCACATGCACATGACATGTTGCCTTTCAAGCACTGCTTCGTTGGTCTACCCAACCAAAAGTTCCTTGTCGTCTTCTTTCTTCTCTTTTAATTTTAATTAGCAACCTCAACCTCAACCTCATGTTCATGTTCATGTTGTACGTCCCTCTCGTTTGATGAATAAGCAAATTAATTGTTTCTCTCTCAAGGTTTTTAGGGTTTTCTAAATCCAACGGTTGACAGTTATTCTAGGCTCCACGGAGTACGGGTACCTAACATATGCATCTCGGGGGATGTTTATTATAATCATTTCTAGTACCATATAGACATATGAGGAGGGTTCAAATGCACTCAAATTTTTATGCTCCCAAATGCACCCAATTTTTTATCTCCTTTATCTGTATTTTTAAATTCTAAACAGTCGATCCAAACCGCTCAACATGATCTTCATAATAAATTATGCTTGGAGACCAAATTTTATATTTTTTTAGAATTTTTTTACTATTTTTTAAGATAGGTACAAAATCATTGTTTTAAGGAGATTATGGACCATCCGATAAAGTGATTTTGTATCTATCATAAAAAATAGTAAAAAAATTCTAAAAAACATAAAATTTGGTCTCCAAGCATAATTTATTATGAAGATTATGTTGAGCGGTTTGGATCGACTGTTCAGACTTTAAAAATAGAGATAAAGGAGATGGTGCATTTGGGAGCATAGAAATTTGGGTGCATTTGAACCCTCCTCTAGACATATACTTATTCACTTATTCTAGGCTGAGGGCTGAGGCCTAAAAAAAACAAATTATCAAATCTGCCCCCACTCCAAAATTATTTTTAAAACTACCCCAACCGCCCGCCTGCTGGGTGATCCAGTTTCCCTAGCAGACCGCCCACTGGCTGGGCAGTCCACTATGCACAGCTGACCGCCCAGCTGCTGGGCGGTCCGCTGTGATTTTTTTTTAAAATTTGTTTTTATGTTTTAATTTGTTTTAAATATGATATATTTATTTGTTTGAATGTTTTACATTAAATTATTGTAATGATTTATATGGTATATATTTATTATTTGTTGACGATTATTTTTATATGTTATGTAATTGCCTAGTTTTTAATATAATTGGTTAATGTTTTTATATTTAGTTTGTTAATGTTTTAATGTTTTTAAATGGTAATTATAAATGGTAAGTCAAAATGGTAATCTAAATGATAAGTCTAAACAACAAAATTAGGTAATCTAAATGGTAATTCTAAACATGAAACATAACAGTCCAAACATGAAATATAATAATCCAAACATAAAATACTAGAAATCTATCAAACTAAAAAAACATAAAAACCCTAACGACGAGGATGAGGGCGACGTCCGGAGAACTCCAACCTATGAGGTGGACGGCGGTCCCTCTGCGACAGCGCACGCCTCTGGTGAACCTCATCCTCCTGCATGTCATCGTGTACGGCCTCCTGCGCCCATGGGTCCTCCCCCAGGTGTAATGCATGCTCCTTGATACCTCGCATATTTAGTCTATTTTAGGCCTGTTTTAGTACCAGATTCGTGCCATAATTCACCAGAATCATGTGCATTTCATCGATATATCTTTAGAATTTGGTACTGCTGAGTGTTTGTTTGTTTTCTGCAGGTTTGGAGCAAAACACACGAAGAAACGGCGATTCAGATGATGAGGTACGACCCTTACCATGCTTGGTACGGGTCTTACCAGACTTAGCCATTTTTCAGCTCTTCACGCCTGGTACGGCCAGGCCGTACCAATTTGGTACGGGCCGTACATAAAGGCGGCCTGACAGATTCAAATTTTGGCAGAGGCTATTTAAAGCGGGGAACTCTCCAATTTCGACAAAAATTCCATTCCAGATCCATTTGAGAGCACAGTAAGAGAGAGAAAGAGAGCTAAGGAGCTGAGAGCAAGAAGGAAGGAAGAGGAAGAGGCGAAACTCGACGGATCTAGCTTCCTCCTCTCGATCCCTTCGATCCATGGCTATCTCTATCCCTCTTATTGCATTTTTAGATCTGATTATGTGCTGTGAGTAGTTCTTTTAGTTTCTAGGGTTAGAGATTGATTCTTGATTTGTTTTGACTTTCTTTGACTTGTATCTTGTATGAACTCTTTAGTTTGATTGATTGTGATTTACTTTGATATCTTTTCCTTTGCTTGCTGTGATTGTTGTATGATGTGCCTCTAGGTTTAGATCGAACCTATCAAGGTCGTGTGATCATCTCAATCTCTCATCCAAATCAAATGCTTAGGGTAGAATAGTTCGAATTGAAGCCGAGAGGTTGAATTCTCCTCTAATCGACAGATTAGAGGGTGCCTTAGACCTCCAATCAACCAGCTAGGGTAGATCTGTACCAACACACGAGAGTTGAGGTGTAGAAATCCCTAAAAGGCAATCAATTGCATTCCAACCTAGATCTTGATCCAACAAACGATGGTTGAGGGTTAGGAACCTTAGGTATGGTCAATTGAACCTTTCTAAAGAGTTTAGCACAAGGTACCAGCAAGGAAATGCATTCACTCGGACTGGTAGGTTCTGTTTTGGGAAGCCAGTACGGGTCTTACCAGGGTGGTACGGCCTTGCCTTACCAAGTGAAGTACGGCCTAGCCGTACCAACTTGGTACGGGCCGTACCACTAGAGGCAGATCAGAGATGAAGTCTGAAACCCTGGAAACGCCTTTTATCCATAATCAAAACACAATTTACATTTCTTCTAGCATTTTATTACATCTTCTTGAATTGTTTGATCTGACCCTTTAGGAAATTAAACACCAAACCAAACCTTTTTCGCTTCTAGTTTTTGATTGAGTTTGATAGAATCTAACCTCGCAATTAACCGTTCATGTGGATCGATACCCGAATATACTACACGATAGGGGTTGTGCACTTGCATCCCTTACTCGTGGAGTGTAAACGCGGTTTTAAAAGGTACGCCCTCAAGCGTACCGAAACTTGCGTTGCGCTTTTGCGCGAACAAGTTTTTGGCGCCGTTGCCGGGGACGGTAACCAATTGCCTAGTTAGATTTTACCTTACTTAGTTAATCTAGATTTTATCTTGTATCTTTCTTGCTTTTTCTTATTCAAAATCACTAAAAACTGGCTTTTGAACCCCCCTGCAGGAAAATACAGGTTGAAGTATAATCTGAGAAGCAAGGGCCCACTGTTCGATCAAACTCCTCCAGACTCAGCCGAGACTGCTCAGCCACCCTCTGGTACGGCCAGGCCGCACCAATCTAGTCCGACCCGTACCGATTCAGGCACGGCCAGGCCGCACCAATCTGGTCCGACCCGTACCAAGGCACCTGAACCTGAAGAGATGGCTGGGGCAGAGGACGAAGCCCGACTCAGAATGGAGGCAGAGGCCAGGGAAAGAGAAAGGCGAGAAGAAGAAGGCCGACTGACAGACGATGATGAGGATGTTTTCATGCCTCGAACGCTGCGAGAGTTCAACGTGCCGAGAGCTGGAGACGTGCGAGGTGCAATCCGGCTGCCACACATTCCAGGACAGCAACCGAACTTCAATCCGGGGGTTGTCAACATGGTGCAGCAGAACACCTTCCACGGACTCGACCACGAGGACCCGCATGCTCACCTCCAGAACTTCCTCGAGTGCATCACGACCATCAAAACCAACGGTGAGAATGCTGATTACACCAAGCTTGCTTTATTTCCATTCACTCTTAGGGATAAGGCCAAGAAATGGTTGTGATCTTTGCCTAGGGACTCTGTTAGAACTTGGAAGGACTTGTCCAAATTGTTTCTGACCAGATTTTTCCCTCACAAGAGGACAGCCAAGGTAAGACATGACCTGACCAGCTTTAGGCAGATTTTTGATGAACCCCTGAACGAGGCTTGGGAAAGGTTTAGAGAAATGCAGTACTCTTGTCCACACCACGGTATACCCGACTGGCTTTTAATTCAAACGTTTTACGACGGCCTGAACGAGAGCACACGTGCTTACGTGGACGCTGTTGCGGGAGGCGCGCTGATGTCAAGGGAGCCTTTAGAGGCTATGAACTTGATCGACAGCATGGCGCAGAACCAGCAGTGGTCCGGCCGCGACACGTCACGCCAGCGAGGAGGCCAAGGAGGTAGCCAAGGAGGTGGCAAGTACGAGCTCGATCACATCACAGCTCTCACCGCCAAGATGGACGCCATGCAGCGGGCGATGGACAAGCTCAAGTCTGCGTCATGTGCGGAGACGAGAGGCACGCATACGAGCAATGCCCTCTGGTGCAACAAGACGAGGAGAGTGAGCAGGTCAACTCTCTCAACAACGAGCCTTCCTTCTTCCCGAGACCTCCCTTCAGCCGGTCCTACTCCAAGGACCCGGTTGAGCAGCAGCACTGGAGGTCGAACCAGAACAACCCTGCGCCTTTCGACAACTCTTCGTTCAGACCGCCCTTCAACAACAACAGCTTCCAGAGGCGCAGTACAACAACAACAACTGGAAGAATCGGGCGAACAACACTGGAAATTACCCCCCTCCGAACAACAACGATTGGAGAACCCAAGCTTCGAGCAGCAGCAACAGCAACAACAATGGCAACAGGAACTTCTACCAGAACGCTTCCTTTCCCAATCAAGGCAACCGAGCAGCTCCCTCTGACCCCTCAAAGTCAATTGCGCCTACCGAAGTGAACAACTTCACTCACGAGCAAGGCAAGATGAATCAGATGATGTGGGAACATATGCAGAGCATGTCCACTCAGATGGCTGCTCAACAAAATCAAATGGCTGCTCAAAACAAGTTGCTGGAGCAGCTGAGCCAGATAGTCACCTCAAGCCACTCTCGACCCGGGAAGCTTCCAGCTCAGCCCGAACCAAATCCAAGAGAAGAGGCTAAGGCGATCACTCTGAGAAGTGGGACCCAATACGACGAGCCACCAATGCCAAGTGAGGGCACAGTTGATCCGATTCTTGACGCGACACCTGACGCGACCCCGACCCCTGTGTCAATTCCACTGAAGGAGGTTAATCCAGAACGAGCTGAGGTCATCCAACCTCAAGCGAGTGCAGATTGCACCAGCTCGGCAAGACCTGCACAACCTCCATCCGAAGCGTCAGGTAGTCAAAAGAAGAAAGGTGCCGAGAAACCACCTCCATACCGGCCACCTGTTCCATTCCCCCAGAGATTAGCTGAGACGAGACTGAACGAGCAATTCGCCAACTTCGCAAACGTCATCAAGCAGCTGCAGATCACCATCCCTTTCACCGACGCTTTGACCCAAATGCCCACCTATGCCAAGTTTCTGAAGGACATCCTTTCCAACAAGAGAAGCTTAGAGGGGCACGCGACAGTCAAGCTGACGGAGCAGTGCAGCGCAATTTTGAAAAGCGAGCTACCCCCCAAATTGGACGATCCTGGAAAGTTTTCCATTCCATGCACCATTGGGAAGGCGACAATCAAGAAAGCCCTGTGTGATCTAGGAGCGAGTGTGAGTCTCATGCCACGCACCATCTATGATCGCATAGGAGTGGGGGAGCTCAAGCCCACAAGGATGACATTGCAGTTGGCGGATTCTTCAGTCCGACTTCCACTTGGTGTGGTGGAGGATCTACCAGTTCGAGTCGGGAAGTTCTTCGTGCCCGTCGATTTCGTCGTCATGGAGATGGAAGAAGATAAGGAAGTCCCAATCATCTTGGGGCGACCTTTTCTGAGTACAGCTGGCGCGATAATTGACGTGAAGCAAGGCATCCTGACTTTGAACTTTGGAGGAGAGAAGGTGAAGTTCCAAATCGATCGCGCCATGAGATATCCGTCACGATCCGAGACATGTTTCCGGGTTGACAGGACAGAGGAGTACTTGGCTGATCTGGCCAAGGACTACTTTCTTGAACAAGTCAACAACTCGCTGCGCCAAGACGCTGAATTCCTCTCTCAATTTCCAAGCGAAGCGAGCGAGTCAATCTGTGCAGCGGATGCGATTCCTGAGGATCTGGAGGAAAGTACATCACACTCTGAGACGAGGAGTGGAGCGGAGCCTGCCAAGGCCGACATCTCGACGACACACGAGTCAGCTCACCCAGATGCGACTCGTGTCAATGATCAGCCTGAGCGTCAGACTCCTGAACTCAAACCTCTTCCGACCAATCTCCGATACGAGTTCCTCGAACCAGAAAAGTCATGTCCTGTGATAGTCAATGCGAGTCTGAACCCCGATCAAACCGCCAAACTTCTGGAGAAGCTGAGATTTCACAAGGGTGCGATCGGGTACTCGATCAAGGACTTGAAAGGGATCAACCCAGCCATCTGCTCACACCGGATTCTTCTCGAGGATGATCACAAGCCGTCTGTGGAGCACCAGCGGCGACTCAACCCCAACCTGAAAGAGGTGGTGAAAAAGGAAATTCTCAAACTCCTGGATGCAGGCATCATCTATCCCATCTCTGACAGCAAGTGGGTGAGTCCCGTTCACGTGGTGCCCAAGAAAGGAGGCACGACAGTGGTGAGAAATGACAAGGACGAGCTAGTCCCTACTCGTGTGGTATCTGGGTACCGCATGTGTATTGACTACAGAAAGCTCAACGCTGCTACGCGCAAAGATCACTTCCCACTGCCGTTTGTCGACCAACTCCTTGAAAGGCTGGCGACTCATTCTCATTTTTGCTACCTTGACGGGTATTCAGGATTCTTTCAGATCCCCATTCACCCGAACGACCAAGACAAGACCACTTTCACATGTCCCTACGGTACATTCGCATACCGTAGGATGCCATTTGGTCTGTGCAATGCACCTGCCACCTTCCAAAGAGCCATGATGGCTATCTTCTCCGATTTCATCGAGAAAGAGGTTGAGGTTTTCATGGACGACTTCTCTGTCTATGGAACCAGCTTTGACTCATGTCTAGCCAACCTCTACAAAATCCTGGAGAAGTGTGAAGAGGTCAACCTGATCCTGAACTGGGAGAAATGTCACTTCATGGTCCAAGAGGGAGTTGTCCTTGGACATGTGGTGACCTCCAAAGGAATTGAGGTTGACAAAGCCAAGGTGGAGGTGATCGAGAAGCTGGAGATCCCAACAAATGTCAAAGCTGTGCGAAGCTTTCTGGGACACGCTGGCTTCTACCGCCGATTCATCAAGGACTTCTCGAAAATCGCAAAACCATTGACCAACCTGCTCATCAAGGACTCTGATTTCATCTTCACGCAGGAGTGTGTCGATTCGTTTTGCCGATTGAAAGAAGCCCTTGTCTCAGCACCCATCCTGCAGCCTCCAGACTGGACCTTGCCATTTGAGTTGATGTGCGATGCGAGTGATTACGCTGTGGGAGCGGTTCTTGGGCAGCGGAAGGAGAACAAGCCATGTGCTATCTACTACGCTAGCAAGGTGCTAGACCCTGCCCAGATGAACTACACAACAACCGAAAAGGAGCTTTTGGCTGTTGTGTTCGCTCTCGACAAGTTTAGATCCTATCTGGTTGGTTCCAAGATAGTGATCTACACTGACCACGCCGCACTCAAGTATCTGTTGAGCAAGCAGGATGCCAAACCTCGCTTGATTAGGTGGATTCTCCTCCTGCAGGAGTTTGACATCGAAATCAGGGACAAGAAAGGAGTCGAAAACACCGTGGCTGACCATCTGTCCCGGCTTCGCTGGGAAGATGAGGGCTCTGGTAGCCTGCCAATTGATGACTCGTTCCCTGATGACCAATTCCATTCGATTTCTGCCATGGAGGAGATCCACTCGGTTGGTACACCGATGCACGCGACTCATGCGGTGCAAGATCGGGCGTTCCATGCAACTGACCGAGTGAACACCAAGTCAGCGCCCTGGTATGCAGACATTGCGAACTTTCTCGCCTCAGGAGTGCTTCCTCCTACCATGTCATACCAGCAGAAGAAGAAGCTGCGATCGGACGCCAAGTTCTACTTCTGGGACGACCCCTACCTCTTCAAGATTGGCGTTGATGGCATCTACCGACGATGTGTGCCATACGATGAGACGCGCTCCATTCTTGAGCACTGCCACTCCTCAGCCTACGGAGGACACGCTTCATCCTCCAAGACTGCTTCAAAGGTCCTGCAATCCGGCTTCTTCTGGCCTTCACTTTTCAGAGATGCTAGGACCTTCGTTGCAGCTTGTGACAGGTGTCAGCGCACCGGGAACATCTCCAAGAGGAATGAAATGCCTCTCCACTCTATTCTAGAGGTAGACATCTTTGATGTCTGGGGCATTGACTTCATGGGACCGTTTCCACCCTCTTGTGGGAACGAGTACATCCTGGTGGCTGTTGACTACGTCTCCAAGTGGGTGGAGGCAGTGGCGTGCAAGAATGCGGACTCCAATGCAGTGAAAAGACTGTTCACTGACATCATCTTCCCTCGCTTTGGAGTTCCAAGAGCCGTCATCAGTGATGGTGGCAAGCACTTCATCAACCGCCAGTTCGACAATCTCCTAAGTCGCCATGGAGTCACTCACAAGGTGACCACTTCCTACCATCCTCAAGCCAACGGTCAAGCCGAGATTTCCAACAGGGAGATCAAGTCTATCCTGGAAAAGACCGTGGCTCGAACGAGAAAGGATTGGTCGCTCAAGCTGAGTGACGCACTTTGGGCCTACCGTACAGCCTTCAAAACTCCGATTGGGATGAGCCCTTTCAAACTGGTGTACGGAAAGTCCTGCCACTTGCCCGTGGAAATTGAGCACAAGGCATACTGGGCCACACGGGCCATCAACATGGACTTGCTCTCAGCTGGAGAGAAACGCATCCTTGACTTGCATGAGTTAGAGGAGATGCGTCTCAATGCCTACGAGAACGCGAGAATCTACAAGGAAAGGACCAAACAGGTTCACGACAAGCGCATCATGCCTCGTGAGTTCCACGAGGGAGATCTGGTCCTCTTGTTCAATTCTCGACTTAGGCTCTTTCCAGGAAAGCTGAAGTCCAGGTGGTCCGGTCCATTCCGGGTGAGGGCAGTGTTCCCATTTGGCGCCGTGGAATTGGAAAGCAAGGAGGGGCAGACTTTCAAAGTCAATGGTCAGCGTCTCAAGCACTACATTGCTGACCATCCCCAAGAATTGCGAGTGAGCTTGGATCTCTCCGATCCATCTCAAACCAAAGCCTGAAGAGAGAAGGTCGAGCTCGAGACCTAAAACGAGCGCTCTTTGGGAGGCAGCCCAAGCCCTTTTTACCTGTTTTGCATCTTAGGAACAGATAGACATGCATTCATTCTTCTGCATTGCATCACGAGCGGCTTGAGAAGTCACGAGAACGAGAAACGAAAATTTTTGAGGTTGGTACGGCTAGGCCATACCACATTGGTACGGCCTGAAAATTTAAAGGTTGGTAGGGCCCGTACCAATTTGGTGCAGCCAGGCCGTACCTAGGTCAGGGACGCGAACTGACGCCATAACTGCCGCATTTTTGTTTTTAAACCCCCCGAACCAGAACCCCTTCCCTTTCCCCTTTCTTCCCAGCCGCTTCTCTCTTCTCTCTCTTCTCTCCATCTCCACTCCATCTTCCTCTCATTCTCTCCTAAATTGAGCACAAGGAGCCCTACACCGAGCACAAGGCCGGAGCACCGGCACCTCATCGGTCCGACCCGCACTGTCCAACCGGTCCGACCCGCACCTTCTTACTCTCGGTTAGTACCTCTTCTTCCATTTTCATCGTTTTCACCGATTTGTCGTGCTTCCCTCTCTTCCTTGCTCGGTTCTGCCCAATCCCTGTCGAAACCCTAGCTTGGTACGGCCTACCCGTACCAAGTAGGTACGGCCCGTACCGACCTCTCTGAATTGACACCAAACTGGTACCAGTTGGTGCGGCCCTTACCAGCCAACACCAAAACCCTAAGTTAGGTACGGCCCGTACCAGCCTGTGCGGCTAGGCCGTACCTACCTAGGTGAGACCAGGCCGTACCAACTAGGTCAGACCAGGCCGTACCTACCCAGTCGGACCCTTATCACCCAACGCCACGAACGACTGAGAGCGATGCGTCGGCAATCCTCTCGCTCCTCCACACCCTCTGACGCCTCCATCCCTTCCGCCACTGGCCCGATGGCCAACGTCCCTCCTGCTGATGCCCCCACGTCATCTCATCACTCCCACCGGAGTGCGTCTCGGAGTGACTCCCGCGCATCTCGCCACTCCCGGGAGAGTGCAGCCAGGACTGGGTCCCGCCAGGGCCCTTCCCTTCAGGACGCCGTCACGCCCATCTACTATGAGGGAGAGACCACATCCAGTGGCCATCAGTCCGTCTACCGGAGCCCACAGGAGAGCCCCTCTTACCATCCATCAGGAGACCAGGACCAGGGCTCTGACGAGGCCTCTGACCAGGCCCAGGGCTCTGACGAGGCCTCTGACCAGGCCCAGGGCTCTGGTCAGGCCTCCATCAACGACTCCGACCATGCCTCTGACTCCTTCAGCACTGATGCGGCCCTCTCTGACGCCACCCAGCGTGCCGATGCGTACGCCGAGGAGTACTTCTCCATACCGACCCGTCGGCAGTTCAAGTACTTCGATATTCTGCTGACGAAATCGATCAACAATACGAGGATTGTTGACTTTTCTGCTCTTCAGACGCTGGGACTGGAGGATGAGTTCCGCCGCATCACCACCCGGGTCGGGATCACTCCAGCCTTCTGGGAGATCGCCCAGAGGGGATACAAGAAGCTCACCATGGAGTTTCTTTCCTCTCTGGAGCTCAAGTACTCGCGGCACCATACCCCGTTCATCAGGTTCCGCATGCTGAGTGAGACCCACCGCGTCTGGCTGTCTGACTTGAGGGAGTGGTTTGGCTTTGAGCCGAACCCGACTACTGACTCCCTCTCTTTCTCTGGGGACTTGGAGCGCGACAGCTTCTGGGCGCTGATCTCTGGCGCACCAGCCGGGTCAGCTTTCAACAGGGAGTACAAGCAGCTCAATGTCCCTCATCCAGTCATCCGGGTCCTGCTGCGTATCCTCAGTTGCACCATCTTTGCGCGTGGCGAGACGTTCGCCCGCGCCAATGTTGAGGATATGCAGCTGGTGGATCATATGCTGCATCCCGACAGCACTCTCGAGCGGCCCGATCTGATGCTCGCCATGATCCACCACTGGCTCGGCATCCAGAGGCAGCCCAAGCCGGGTGGCGTTATTTACATCTCGACCTATGTCACTCTGATCGCCGAGCGCTTACACCTCCAGATCATCGGCGACGAGGAGTGCCGGAGTTCCCGATCTCTCTCTCTCACTCAGTTCACCACCTACAAGTTCATCGAGTCAGCAGCAGGACGCGATGGGCGAGGTGCTTGGGCTTGGCGCATGCCTGACCAGCATACCAGATATGTCATGCCTTTCCCGGTCACTCTCTCCTTCACTGACAGGAGCACTTGGTTTTTCCGACGTCCGCCCCGCGTGCAGCCTGCCCCTGTAGCCCCATCTCCACCTCCTCCACCACCACCGCAGGGCGATGAGGACATGATCGATGCCACCACCTCTCCAGTCCAGCCTCCGTTTGAGCCGCTGCATCCTCTCTCTCCTCATGTGCCACCTTTCCCCAGCCAGGCTTCCCCCTTCTTCGAGCAGGTACATCATTCACCCTTTGGTGCTGGTACCTCATTCTATGGAGCTGGCCCATCCACCTCCGCCTACGCTGCTGGCCCATCCACCTCCGCCTACGCTGCCGGCCCCTCCACCTCCTACAGTAGACCTGTGTACCCCCCTCCTCTCTCTGAGCCCACCATCCAGGATGTCTACCACCTGATGTACGGCATGCGTCAGGAGCAGGGTGTTGCACTCTATGAGCAGGGTGCTGCCATTCGTGAGCAGGGCGCCATACTCCATGATCTCCAGCAGCGCGTGACTGGGATAGAGGAGCGGTTTAGCGACTGGCTCTGGTACGACCACCCCGAGGGCTGATCAGGTTCGCTCTCTTTTCCCCGAGCTTCTTTTATCTCTTTTATCTCACAGTCTTGAAGCATTGAGGACAATGCTCGGGCTAAGCTTGGGGGGATGACATTTGCATGTAGGTCATATTTACTTTACCGTTATTTTTCTTACATTTTTTCGTATTTTCGTGCATTGTTAGGTGAAGATTTGCGTGAATTGCTAGAATTGAGAATAACTTTGAAACAATTTAGTTGTGATTAGAATAGACCTGAGTGAATTGGAACTAACCCATGATTGGTTATTGAACTACTTAGGTTGAGATGTTTTTAATAATGGAAAAGATGAAACAAACTTAGAATTGAATCGAACGAGATTATTCGAAAAAACTGAACTGTGCCTTTAGGAATTGGGATTTTCAAATTAAGAAAGTTTGGAATATCCATTGGTATGAATGAATACCAATAGATGTGTGTATTCATGGTATGAGCAAACCAAAAAAGAAAAGAAAAGAGAAAAGAAATGAAAAAGATGGAGAACATAAGAGTACTGGCAATAAGCCTCGAATGGGCGCCTTTGAGCTCGTCTCCCAATTAGAAATAAAGAAAGAAAATTTTGCTCATACCAACACACTTCGTTCGCAACTTTCTTACCCTTAAGCTTGATTCAAGCTTGGGGGAGGGCAAATGAAAAGAAAAATCACCTTGAATAAAAGCACTGACTCGGAAAAAGAATGAAATTGTTTCGATCAAACCTAAGTAATTAGTTTTTCCATTATTAGAAGCATCTCAAAATAAGAAGTTCAATTGACCAATTGGTGGAGTGAATCAAGGTTTATAAAGGGATATTTGAATTACAACCGAATCGATTCTAGAAATTCTTGACTATAGCAGATTCACGTAGGTTTTCACATTTAGACTTGTATCTGCATTTAGATTTAGTTGTCCAGCACTTTTACCCGAGTTTGAAACTTTTTGCTTGAGGACAAGCAAAGGTTCAGCTTGGGGGAATTTGATACCTCGCATATTTAGTCTATTTTAGGCCTGTTTTAGTACCAGATTCGTGCCATAATTCACCAGAATCATGTGCATTTCATCGATATATCTTTAGAATTTGGTACTGCTGAGTGTTTGTTTGTTTTCTGCAGGTTTGGAGCAAAACACACGAAGAAACGGCGATTCAGATGATGAGGTACGACCCTTACCATGCTTGGTACGGGTCTTACCAGACTTAGCCATTTTTCAGCTCTTCACGCCTGGTACGGCCAGGCCGTACCAATTTGGTACGGGCCGTACATAAAGGCGGCCTGACAGATTCAAATTTTGGCAGAGGCTATTTAAAGCGGGGAACTCTCCAATTTCGACAAAAATTCCATTCCAGATCCATTTGAGAGCACAGTAAGAGAGAGAAAGAGAGCTAAGGAGCTGAGAGCAAGAAGGAAGGAAGAGGAAGAGGCGAAACTCGACGGATCTAGCTTCCTCCTCTCGATCCCTTCGATCCATGGCTATCTCTATCCCTCTTATTGCATTTTTAGATCTGATTATGTGCTGTGAGTAGTTCTTTTAGTTTCTAGGGTTAGAGATTGATTCTTGATTTGTTTTGACTTTCTTTGACTTGTATCTTGTATGAACTCTTTAGTTTGATTGATTGTGATTTACTTTGATATCTTTTGCTTTGCTTGCTGTGATTGTTGTATGATGTGCCTCTAGGTTTAGATCGAACCTATCAAGGTCGTGTGATCATCTCAATCTCTCATCCAAATCAAATGCTTAGGGTAGAATAGTTCGAATTGAAGCCGAGAGGTTGAATTCTCCTCTAATCGACAGATTAGAGGGTGCCTTAGACCTCCAATCAACCAGCTAGGGTAGATCTGTACCAACACACGAGAGTTGAGGTGTAGAAATCCCTAAAAGGCAATCAATTGCATTCCAACCTAGATCTTGATCCAACAAACGATGGTTGAGGGTTAGGAACCTTAGGTATGGTCAATTGAACCTTTCTAAAGAGTTTAGCACAAGGTACCAGCAAGGAAATGCATTCACTCGGACTGGTAGGTTCTGTTCTGGGAAGCCAGTACGGGTCTTACCAGGGTGGTACGGCCTTGCCTTACCAAGTGAAGTACGGCCTAGCCGTACCAACTTGGTACGGGCCGTACCACTAGAGGCAGATCAGAGATGAAGTCTGAAACCCTGGAAACGCCTTTTATCCATAATCAAAACACAATTTACATTTCTTCTAGCATTTTATTACATCTTCTTGAATTGTTTGATCTGACCCTTTAGGAAATTAAACACCAAACCAAACCTTTTTCACTTCTAGTTTTTGATTGAGTTTGATAGAATCTAACCTCGCAATTAACCGTTCCTGTGGATCGATACCCGAATATACTACACGATAGGGGTTGTGCACTTGCATCCCTTACTCGTAGAGTGTAAACGCGGTTTTAAAAGGTACGCCCTCAAGCGTACCGAAACTTGCGTTGCGCTTTTGCGCGAACACTCCTCATGGATCCTCGCCTGTGTACGCAACACCCACGGATCGGCCTCCCAAGTAGAAGGATACGTAGCCAGATGCGGTGTGCCAAATATAGCAGAGGCAAAGTCATCTGCAGTCTGCGCCCCACTCCCACTGGCCTCGCCGTCGTGCTGTCTGGTCTCCAAATATCGCGATCTGTGGGAGCTAGCTGGCTCATATCCGCCCTCATCTCCAATGAGGTCATCCAATGAGAAAACGGCGGCGGCAGCTTCATCCTGCATGTAAACAATGTTAATTTTGCTACATAGAAGTAACGAGTAAATTAATTAAATAATAAAGTTTTGCTACCTCGGTCTGCTGCACTGGAACTCCATGCTCGTTGTAGTACGCGTTCCACGCGTTGTTGTTCAACATCCATTGGTGGATCGCCCAACCCGAGTCATCCTCTGCAGAAATGAAGATAAATTGATAAGAATGATATTTTTAAGAGACACTTAATAATGATCATTTGTATGACATATTATTACCTACAGGAGGTGGCGGCATCTCATCAGGGTAGACAGCGACTCTAGGCTGCTCCGGATCTAGTGGTGGGGCCTTTATCTTGCGCCAATTGATGTCCTCTCCAGCATCGTGCAACATACCAACAAGGTGCCCCTCCCAGTCAGAGTCCTCCACGATCGGTGCACTGTGTTGGAGAATTTGACATCCTATCGCTCTCCAACTTTTTCTCGCCATGCACACCAAGCTATGTGTCACTCTAATACCGGTCAAAATCTGCACACAATGTATTTTCATTATTATTATTAGAAGATAATAAACTTTTAATATTTTAAGTATGTCAGTTTCATTTAAATATACTGAACGAGCATGGATCGGGCCGAAAGGCAAGTAGGTCCTAGATTATTCACCCGTGAGTCTCCGTCGAAGGGCATCACCATAGTCTCCCTGTAGATAAACCGACGGCATGCCCCATCTCTGGTACCAGACTAAATATCGCAATCTCCAAGGCCTGATCGGCATAGAGACATCAATAGCTGAAGGCGGGGTCCATAAGTGATCCTCCGGTGATGTAGCACGCTGGTAATGCTCCAAGAAACGCGTGCTCCAGTCGACTTTGGGCTTGTTGTGTTTAGTGCTGCAATATAAATTAATTAGTAAAGTGTATGGCTGAACAAGTAATAAAATAGACAAACAATAAGGCGGTGGGTAGTTACCTGTGCAGCTGGGTGGTCTGCTGCTCGCCCAACTCTGGAAAATCCGAGACATAGGCATCCAAGCCAAATGATCAGAGTCAAAATAATGATGATTTACGTAGGGTTTTGGCTTAGGTTTTGCATATTTTCTCACACTTATGTTTAATTAATTAGAGAAAAAGGCTACTGTCACCATTCTTTATGTTTTATTGCAGAAAACAGGTTTTGGAACTATTTTACACCAAATAGAGCTAGAATCGGGTCAATCAGATCAGCGACGCTTATCGACGAAGTCTCTGTTACGGTCCGTATTGCCTGATACGGACCAGGCCTAGCACAAACCATAAGATAGCACTGGAAGCATTAAACCCTAACCGTCAAGGTCCTAATACGGACCGTATCACTTGATACGGTCCGTATCCGAAGGCGTCTCTTGGGGAATAACTGCCGACAGCTATTTCCAGATCAGTTTCTTAGCCCCTACTCAACCTCCAGACGTCCCTCCACTCATATATAAAACCCCTGGGCAGAAGAATAACTTATCTTTGTAATTAGGGTTAGATTTGATTAAAGTGAGAAGAGAGGAGTGCTTGTAACAATGCCATTCCGCGGCTAAGTTCCTTTTCTTAGGGCTAGGTAGTAAACCTTGTTACTCTTGATGTTTTGATATATATATTTCTGTTGATTATGATTTCTTGTTGTTGAATCAAAATGCTTTTGTGATTTATTATCTCTTCATCTAACTTCAATGATCTAGTTTGAGTCCGTTAGGGTAGTGACAGTACTTTAATGGTAAGAGAAACTATTTGTATGAATTAGCCTCGTTGAGATCTATTAGGTTTATGTGAAGAAAACCTTAGCGGAGAAACCATAAACGAGACCAACAAAACGCGTACCAAATTCCATCACTTGCGTAAGGAAAATCGCAGTGATCTGTGTAGTAATTTGGGGTTTTTAGAGATCAGTCATTTGCGTAAGGAAACTCGCAGTGTCCTATGTAGAATCTCGATGAAAGATCTGTCATTCTTGCGTAACATAAATCGCAGTGACCTATGTGGTTATCTTTCATAAAACAACAACAGAAAATCAGACGCAACAGGAATATATTGTCAATGCGGATTGAGTGGCAATGGTGTGCCGAAACCCTAGGAATTCTCATCTCTATCTTTATTTTAATTACTTTTAATTGCTTCCTAATTTACATTGATCAAAACAACATCTCTCAATTTTCAGATTTCATCTAGCCTTTCGAAAGATTGCGATTCGATCGCTCAAAGCATTGAACCAATATTCCCTGTGGATCGACCTCGAATATACTACTCGATAGGATTGTGCGCTTACAGTCCGAAACGATAGCATTTCCGAGTTTATAAATATTAAAAGAAACATTGCTCTCTTTTGAGTGATCACCAAACTGACGGGGCACTCGATCAGGATAGTGATACTCAACTATTCATAAACATACGCACGGCCCCCAATACAAATAGAAATCTCTCTGCTCTAATGTCAGCCGGCAAGAAGGTTCTGATCGTAGAACAGACGATAGGGGTACCATGATGCTCGTCTCGTGAAGCATCTAGAGCTGACCTCGGACATACGAAATCCCCACGGTCCTCCCCTAGCCCGTGTTCTCGTATGTGTGGGGAGTACCCCATATGGCACCGTACCCCGGACATCTATCGGGGTCATCTCCCATCCATAACCCCGCCTGAGTTGGAGAAATAGGCCAACATACCGGGATATGCGATCAGGACCACTGCTGGAGTAGAAGAAGTGGTCCGGCAATCTGCTTGTTCTTTACCTAAATTTTGGACATGCGGTGCACTTCTGGTAAATATTGAACCCTAATATTTGTAATAAAAAAATTAAAATATTTGTACAAACTTACCAGACAAGCATGACACGAGCTCCGGTATAAGTGGGCGAGCACGGCTCCACCCTAGTTCCACCTCGACGGCCGCTCAATGTCCCGCAACAGAGAAAGGAACATAATCGGAACTGCATCACCGCTGAAATCGACAAACATGACGCTGCCACATAAATCCATGATAAACGCCCTCACGTACCTGCAATATAAATTAGTCAACATAAATAACTACAATTATTGTTGAGTCCATAACATATTTTAATTTGCAATTGTTTGTGATTACCTCAGAATGGCACGCTCGTCAGCGGTATCGGGGGTGATCCTACGCCGGTGGAAGAAACTGCGGAGCACCGCAAGACTAATGCAATACCCAGAATACCGGTACTCCTCCTCCTCTCATCTCTTCTTCTTCTTCTGCAAGTTCGTCGGAGCGGCCCCCAGCAGCTCTGGTATCATCCCCGTCAGGTTCGGATGGTCTGAGACACCACCGATGGGGTCGCCATCTATCCGTAAACCCCATAAGGTGCTGACGTCACCTAGTGTGACTGTCATCTCCCCAACCGGAAGGTGAAATGTATGCGTCTCCGGTCGTCATCTCTCCACTAGACCGCAAACGAGAGCCTGGTCAATATGACAGTGAGGCATGGTGGCCAACTGATACAAGCCGAGATGCATGATGCACTGCTCCATCAACGGGTGACGGGCGTATGGTATCTCGAGGGTGCGATGCCTCACTGTCATCATCATCTCGTCCTGCATTTTATAGTGATTTCAATGTAAACGACTGATTATCTGTAATATTAAATAATGATATTTAAATTAGGAATACAAAACCAACGTACCTCCAAAGATGCAAGTGAGACACTGTGACTGGCATGTGGGGTCCACATGGATAATCTCCAAAGGGAGCCTCTGCACCGGATGCCGCTGTACCGGATGCCTCTACACCGGATGCCTCTGCACCGTGATCATGTGAACTCTCCCCCGTCTCCAGAGGGGTATCCCATGCACGTCCCCGTCTAGTTCTGACCATACTACATTTCAATAAACAGAAGATTCTACTTTATAAATCCTGATTTATAAACTCTAATTTATAAACTCCAATTTTGTCAACCCTAAATCCTAATTTACAAACTCTAATTTTGGAAACCCTAATTTTGAACAATTCAATCGCGTCGGAAAAATCAACAACCCGCACACGATAATTAACAATTCAACCATAATTTATAAACTCCAATTTTGTCAATCCTAAATCCTAATTTACAAACTCTAATTTTGGAAACCATAATTTTGAACAATTCAATCGCGTTGGGAAAATCAACAACCCGCACACGATAATTAACAATTCAATTTCTACCAATCGTTCCAATGCCAATACAAGATACAAAAATATAAATCAAAAAAGTTATTTAGAGACTTACCCGAAAATAATCGGATTGTCGCCGAGATGGGCGAAAATTAGGGTTTGGGTGAGAGAGGACAAGAGAGAGAGAGAGAGAGTTCGGATTAGAGAGAGAGGAAGAGAGGGAGAGAGAGAGAGCTTGGTGGGGGTCGGTTTCGAGCGGCGGGGAGGCAGAGAGAAGAGAGAGAGAGGGACGGGTCCGGGCGGGTCAGATCGGACGAGTCGGGCCACCCGTTTAAAAAAAAAATTTCACAGCGGACCGCCCAGCCAGTGGGCGGTCAGCTGTGCATAGTGGACCGCCCAGCCGGTGGGCGGTCTGTTAGGGAAACCGGACCGCCTAGCAGGCGGGCGGTTGGGTAGTTTTAAAAATAATTTTGGGGTGGGGACAGATTTGATAATTTTTTTTTGGGTATTAATAAAAATTTCGGAGGCTGAGAGCTGAGGGCCGACATTTTTATTAATATCCAAAGTTTAATACAAATTATTAATTCTGCCCAGAACTCGACTCAATATCGAAAAATACCCAAGCCGGCCAGAAAATGGCCGACTTAGGTACCAGAGTAAACCGGCCATTTTCTGGCCGGCATACTCCATTTTTTTATTTTTATTTTTAGAGAGAGAGACACTATGAAGATCTAAATATTGAAATCTAACTCTGAAAATTTGAAATTTTTGTTTAAATTATTTGTTATATTACTTCTTTGAGGAGGGATCAAGTTATACCAATCATTTTTTTTATTTTCAAAGTCCAAATCGTCGATCCAAACCGTTCAACATGATCTCCACAATAAACTGTGCTTCCAGATCAAATTTTACCTTTTTTTGAAATTTTTTACTATTTATTAAGTATTTTACAAAAAATAGTCATATTCAGACCATTGAATTTTGTACCCATCTTAATAAATCGTAAAAAAGTTCAAAAAATGTAAAATTTGATCTGCAAGCACATTTTATTTAGATAATCATGTTGAACGGTTTGGATCAACGATTTGGACTTTGAAAATGAAAAAAATGGTTGTTGTAACTTGATCCCTCCTCTACTTCTTTTGATGTATAATTAGCATATTTATACTAAAATACGCTAGAATACTTGAAATTATATTGAATTACACTATATTACAATAAATTATGTTCAATTATACTAAATTACGTAAAATTACAATAACTTCGCTAATTATGCTGAAATACGGTAAATTACGCTAAACTACACAAAATTACGCTATAGTAGACTGATTTTGCTCATCTTTCATGAATCATAAAAAATAGTAAAAAAATTCCGAAAATAGTAAAAATTGGTATTCTACAAGTTCATTATGTAACTAATTTACTGAGCTATTTGGATTGAATAATAGAAATGAAAATCTTAATCGGAAACTTCAACTCAAGTTTTGAGGCTCTTCCCTTAGTTTTTTGGCGATTCTGAATTTCGGAATCTGGCATCGTGGGCACGGACGCATGCGTATTTTCGCAAGCTTTCCGAAAAGTGGTCATTTGCTGAAATCGGACACTCGAGCATCGTTTTATGACCGTTTGAAGTTTCATCGTCGTTTTTCCCCTTTTCAGTGAAGATATCGTCCCTATTCATACCGTATTTTAGCGTAATTTACCGTATTTTAACGTAATTTAATGTAATTTAACGTAATTTAACATGATTTAGTGTTATTCAACATAATTTCAATTAATATATCGTATTTTAGTATAAATATGCTAATTATACATCAAAAGAAATAATATAACAAATAATTTAAACAAAAATTTCAAATTTTCAGAGTTAGATTTCAATATTTTGATCTTCATAGTGTCTCTCTCTAAAAAAAAAAAAAATGGAGTAAGCCGGCCAGAAAATGGCCGGTTTACTCTGGTACCTAAGCCGGCCATTTTCTGGCCGGCTTGGGTATTTTTCGATATTGAATCGAGTTCTGGGCAGAATTAATAATTTGTATTAAACTTTGGATATTAATAAAAATGTCGGGGCTGAGGGCAATAAAACAACAACAAAGCTAGCTGCTTATTTTCAGGTCAGAGGAAGAATAATTACTCAGCGCCTCAGCCTCAGGCTCAGCCTCTGTCCTCTGAGTCTGAGCTCCAGATTTAGTAGATTATATTACTGATTTAGGTAGGTAAGGTTTGGCACAAACATCAAGGTGCTAAGTGCATGTATTTCATTTAATCGATCGATCATGCAAGTTCCAAACTAACTAATTAATCTTAATCCTAATTAATTTACAAGATATATAGAACCTCAACCTCCACATGCATGATGCATCCCTTCCCTTCAATAATGGGTCTTTGGTTTATCACTTGAGACAATATATAATAATTCTTAATCTATGGGACATCAACATTCAACATTGACATTGCAAGAGCTAGGAATTCATATTCGGTGCAATACTTAGACCGTGTACAATGAGATCTAAGCCGTCCCATTTATTCTGGCACAAATTTCAAGACGCTCTCTCCTGTATTTTTAAAATATAGACCTGGAAATTATTTTAGTTCGACTTTGAACTTGAAGGGATTAATTATTTAATGTACTCCGTGTGCAGGGGAATTTAATTATACCTAGAAAAAGATTCTAAGGGCCTGTTCGGTAGATCTGAATCTGATCCCATGGGTTTTGTTAGGCTAAATGACTACTTTAGTATATTTTCCCTTCAACTGTTCGGCAGCACCTTTATATTTCCTATTTCATTTCCCTAGAAGGGTTTCGGACCCATCAGACTTCAACTTTTTTGGAGAAAAAAAAAATTAGATCTTAGCTCCGTTTTTTTTCCCTCATTGCGTGGCTCTCTGCCTCTCTCCAGCTATACAGGACAAAAGATATACTTGGCTCATTAATTAAAAGATATACTTCAATTTTTTAATTAAAGGTATATTTTGCTCATTAATTAAAAAATATAGTTAACTTGTTTAATTAATTAAAATGTATATTTTGCACAATCAATCACTCAATTACACAAACACAATTTAATAATACAAAAGCTAAAATTAATTAAACAAGCACAATTTAATAATACAAGAAATTATTAAACAAGCATAATTAAACTAGCAACACTTAATTTTAATAGATTAAGCTAATTTTAAGTTAAGTTTCTATTATGACGTCTAACATAATCATCCCACATAAGCCTAGCAATTTCATCTCTTTTTTCATTTCCTGCCTGACGTTGATTGTTAAGTCTTTCAACATCTTCGCCGTACTCTTCATCTCCATCTGGTACATCCACAATATCATTCGGATCAATTTCCAAATTAGCGTTCGCAGTCCAAGCGGCATCGCCATTGTGATATACAATAAAATTGTGTATAATACATGCTGCTTGAACTATGTCCGCTTGTTTATCAATTGCATGATATGTTGCAACTTTTAAAATGGGAAACCGCATTTTTAAAATACCAATAAGTTTTTCAATATGGTTTCTAAGTTGTGCATGACGGAGATTAAAGAGCTCTTTGTAATTTCGCGGTCGTTCATTAGCTGCATCTTGCTCTCGCACATGATATCTCACACTCCTATAAGGAGCAATGAATTGCGGTGTATTGGCATAACCAGCATCAACCAAAAAATATTTTTGCCTCGTGGTACGGTGAATCCGTTGTCGAGTGCACTCTTTAGTACAGTTGCATCTGAAGCTGATCCTTCCCATCCGGCCATTACATAAGTAAATTGATAGTCGAAATCACAAACGAGCATAACATTTTGTGACAATGTCTGTTTTCTATTACGATATGGAGCTTGATCTTCGTAAGCAATAGTTATAGGAACATGTGTACCATCAATAGCACCAATACAATCCTGTATATTAAAAAATAGTGAATAATTAAACTTACATTACTTTAAAAAGACATTAATTTGAGAATGATTGAAATTAAATTTACCTTAAAGAAAGGATTAAATATTGTTCTCGATTGGATAAGTTGGGGCATATGAAGTCGAGGTGGTAATATGATTTCTGCTGATAGTCGAGTAATAGCCTTAATCACAATATGGAAGTAACGACTGACTGTATCACCTGACCGTTGGAATCGTTCTTGCACAGTGCGATTGCTTGCATTTTTAGCAAGTGTGTATAGGAACATTGCAACTTGTTCTTCAATCAACATCTGTCCATCATGGAGCAACTCTTTGTCTCTCAGCAGCTTGACAAATGCACGAAAAACAAAAGTCTCCATACGAAATTCTCGCAGACAACGACACTCATGACCATCTAAGACTTCATTGACATACATCATTCCAGTTAGGATTGAAGTATGGCATGGAGTTGGTTCCATTATATTTCTCTCTATATGTGGCATGATGAGATTTGTATAATCCTCATCATCATTATTTATTTTCCATTGAAGAAGATGATCCATTATTTTGTTATAAAAGATGTGAAGAAGTATTTGCTGATAGTCGCTCTATATAGAAACAATTTAGATTTTTTTTAAAATGAAAATGGTCATAATCACTCCTTTGTCACTCTATAGTGTATGGTCAATTATGATATTACTTTTCAGTGTGTGGTCAGTTCACCCATTTATCACTTTGCAGTGTGTGGTCAGTTCACTCATTTATCACTTTGCAGTGTGTGGTCAGTTCACTCATTTATCACTTTGCAGTGTGTGGTCAGTTCATTCATTTATCACTTTGCAGTGTGTGGTCAATTCATTCTGATATCACTTTGCAGTGTGTAGTCAATTCACATATTTAAACTTTTTTAGAATTTGATATATATAATTATATTAATCATAATAAGAGATTAGTATTAATACACATAATATTGTTTAATTGTAGTATTACATCTTCTATAAAAAGAAAAACAAACCAACATCCAAACAAATTTCCCATGCATCCGAACACCTATATTCTAAAATTTCCCATGGGTTAAATAACTTTGGTTTTGACAAATTAAAATTCTCATTCCCATATTAAAAATTCTCATTCCCACAAAATTCCCATGTTACCGAACAGGCCCTTAGAGTGTAGAACTAGAATCTGTTTGCTGCGTTTTTTGTATAATTAGTCAAGAAGGGCTTAATGGAGAAAAGACAAAATCATGAGTTAGTAAGAGAAGAGGTGCAGTGCAATATTTATATAATTCCATGCTTTGTGTTTAAGGTACAACGTCAACATAAGATGCATAATATATTATCTTCATAAATGCTGTCTAATTAGTACACGTACTACATGTGCATGCAATCATGCATGCAAGATAATAGCAATTGATTTTGGGTCTCAACTCTCAAGTCCTTAATTTGATTTAGAATATATATATATATATATATATATATATATATATATATATATATATATTTATGTTGAATATATTATAAAATTGACATTGTTGAGCCATCCATTTTTAACAATTTTCTCTTTCTACGAGGTCTAGCACGCAATGACTTGCGTGTTTTTAATCTTCTTCCTTCGTTTTCTACATAAGAAACCTCAAAGTGCTTGCCTAATATCGATTTTTTAGGGAAAAAAAAACATATTCAACATTTTCTTTTTGTTAGTTATCCTCTAAATATAATGTTAAAATTGAATTTCATATGAATGCATAACAACACCCACAGATTCATATCACCGAAGTACCCTAAACAGACTGGGAAGCAAGACATGTCCGATGCTCGCTCAGAACTGTCTAATTTGCTGCAAGATTTGCAAACACTTGATTCGTATGACTCTTGGAGCGGCATGCACAAATTTTAGATTGAATCGGACTGATCGGGCAAGTATCAGACCGATTTTAATTCGATGCCCATTAGACCGCTTCTCAAACAGTGAGTTTGAATATCGTTCGTTGCTATCTAAATTCAAATTCAAACGGTGAGGTAATACAAACAATCCTGACTCCAACACTCACCATCATAAATAGAAATTTATATCACCTAAGAGGTACTTCATTTTTTGCATTTGAATCCGATCGTTACATATTGACACAAAATTTAAAAAGATCCCGTTAAAATATTTCATAAAAGAGAGATTCGTATTGAACTTGTGTATTTGTGTACAATGACAAAACACCTATTAAAAGGCTTGATTAAGATACAATCCTAAGTAACTCCACTAATTATCTCCTACCTATTATCATTACAATACTAATCAACTCCTACAATTTACATCCACTATTATCTTCTCTATTATCCGTACATTACAAATTTGAAGTAAATTGACTCAAATTCTTATGAGACAGTTGTAGTGAAAGTCAAATGATACATTAATTAATTACCTCAAACTAAGTTTGAGATCCAGACTTAATTTGTATTCAAGTATGTGCAAACTAATAAGTCTAAAAAAACAATCATGTCAATTCTTTTCAAGTCAAAAAGGTTTTTTTCTTTTTCTTTTTCTTTTTTCCTTTGACGGACGTGTCTCTCCTTGATCTTGCTTGATTCTTGAGTGCTCCGGTTTTAATATCTCTTGGCTTGGCTTGGCTTGGCTTGGCTTGGCTAGGTAGCTATGCTGCTAATGCTATGCTCCCGTTAATTTTAATACCAATTACCAAACATGTTCTTAAATTTTCTTTTCGTTTGAATTTTTAATTACGTGAAATACGGATCTAGCTCTTTCTCAGTAACCCACGATGTCATTAATAATTTAATATTGAACTCACAAATTAATATTACTAAAAATAAGTTTTTTAACGAATTAATAACATTAATATTACTAAAAAAAATAAATTCAGCGTTGTTGCATTGTTGGTTACAGGTGCGCTGTAGGTGGGACCCACAAATTTAATTGCTCCTAGTGCTAGTGCTAGTGCTAGTGCTAGGTCTTCTTTTATTGGAAGCAAAGCAAGAGAAGAGAAAAGTATGGAAAAGTAATTAATTGACGCATTTTGGAAATATTCTCAAAATAAAACAAAAATCAGGTTGATTACCTTCCTATATATTCCAACCTTAAAATTTCCACTTTTGTATTATGTTTAAACTGACACAAATATTATTTATTATACTATAATAATGCGATTCATATTCATTCCAGTGAGTTGAGATGGGAATAATGCAAAATAATTAATTTAATTTAATTTAATTTAATGCATGATATTTTTCACAATCACAATCACAACACATTGTTTGTTGCAGTAGCAGTAGCAGTAGTAGTAGCACCATTAAAAAAAAATACAAACAAAAATTATACATCATAATCATAACTTAGGTAGATCAATTCAACTCAGGGGTACTGCTATGCTATGCCCCTATGCCAATGAATTGGCCTGACAGTTAGAAAGCACCTTTCCTATTCCTATTCCTATTCCTATTCCTATGATTTCATAACTCTTTATTTTATTTTTTTATTTTTTATTTTTTTATTTTGAGGAAGTGAATTGTCTATTAAAATTTCATTGATAAAAATAAGGGGTTTTCAATAATAATTTTAATAAAACTTGCATATATTCTCCAAATTCACCATCTACAATTCAAATTTTCTCCATAAATCACTACTAGAATAATATTCTTTAAAATCAAGATATGTACACTAGACAATTACTCCATTGGTATCTGTACAGTACATAAATAATGCAATTTGGATCCATCCGATGAATTTAGGTCTGATGGACTTGAAAACCATCTAATTTGCTTCAAAATTCGTGTGCATAAATCTCAAAACAGAACACACACGAATCTTCAAGCAGATCAGACGACTCCAATACTCATCAGACCTCAAATTTGCTTCAAAATTTGACATCACATCCGAATTAAGCCGTACATAAAATACTGCTATGGTTAGAGTGGGAAAAACGTGCCGTGCCGTGACCAAAATGTCAATGGGTGGTCACGGCACGCGAATGGTCACGCCGTGCCTAAACGTGCCGTGACCATACGTGACTCGCGTAACTCACGTGACCATTTAATTATAATTTAGGTTAGTTTATTCAAGATTTACCATTAAATCATTATCTAATGGTCCTAATTACACGTGACTCGCGTGACTACGTGCCGTGCCGTGCCGTGACTAAATTTTTCACGTGCCGTGCCGTGCCGTGTCAAAGTTTCAAAAGATGGGCACGGCACGCGAATGGTCACGGCACGGGACACGCGAGTCACGGCACGCGAATGGTACGCGTGCCGTGCCGTTCCGTGCCGTAGCCGTGCCGTTCCGTACCGTAGCCGTGCCGTTCCGTGACGGAGCCGGCTCCGGCGTGCCATTTTTCCCACTCTAGCTATGGTCTTTCTATATATCAGCACTTTCTGGAATGGCACATTAAACCAAGTGATGATGCCATTGTCCTTGAAATAGGGCTGCTCATGAGCCAAGTTGAGTCCGAGTTGACGACTACTTGGATTCAACTCACGAACTCATGAGCCGAGTTGAGTCCGAGTTGCTAATTCAGTTCCGAGTCAGAAACTCTAATTTAGAATCAACTCGAGTCGAAGCGAGTCGACTCGTGACTCATAATATAGTATATAGTGAGACAATCTAATTTAATTCTAACAAAAAAAATGTTACATAGTTTATCAAAATAATACACAATTAAAGACAGTATATAATGAGACAATGACCAGTACATAATTAAAAATTACGAAAATATCAAAATAGTACATAATTAAAAATTACCAAACAGATAAAGTCTAACAAAACAATACAGAGTCTAACAAATTAACAAAACAAAAGAAATAGTACATAATTTATCAAATTACCAAATATTGTGAGAAACAAGTATAAAGTTTGGGGACGCAAAAATTAGGAATATATGGATTAGGGTTTGGTGTGAGTCCAACCGAGTTGATTCCGAACCGAGTTGGAGGTAACTTGGATTCAACTCATAAATCAACCGAGTCAGTTAACTCGAGTCAGTTTTGACTAACTGACTCGAGTTATTAGCGAGTTGAATCCGAATTAATTCCGAACTGAGTTTCGAGTCATGAGTTTTTTGTGCACTCCTACCTTGAACCTTTTTTTTGTGTTTAAAATATTTAGCAATAATATTTTGACTCAACTCCTACGGTAACTACGTTCATACAGCTGAACAAAATTTAACAATAAGCAGTTAATTGTTTATGTACTTGGAACAAAATTTTCAGTGTTTTTCAGTTGTATAAACATATTATTATAACCATTAAAATTCTTCTTTCAACAATTCAAATTTGATGTGTACGGATCTTAAGAGAGCGCAGATTTGAATCTCAAAAGAAGAGTACCGAATTTTCGAAGGTTAAAAATATTTGAACGGTTGGATGAAGAAAAACAAAAACCTATCTTTTATCTTTTTTTTGAGAGAAAAGCATGCAGCTGATTTGATTTCCATTTTAATTTTATCACCCTAGCCTGCCATTGCCATTGTACTGTAGCAGAATAGTTTATATAAATTTTAAATCAAGTCATTATGTATGTTCTAATATTTGTACTTGCAAAATAATGCTGGTATTAATTGCTGCAGCAGTACAAAGTACAAACTGCAGAGACTGAATGTCTGAATCAAATGAAGCAACAATTAATTAATGTTTGGAATCCCACATTAAACCAAGTGATCGATGACTGATGAATCCACTATTCATTCACATTCACACTAAACCTAAACCCCGACATTTTTATTAATATCCAAAGTTAATTACAAATTAATAAATATACCCAGAACTGCTGGTTATTTCGAAAAATGCCCATACCGGCCAGAATCTGGTCGGTTTCTTCCCTTTTTTGTTTTTGTTTTTTTAAAGACACTATGAAGAGCAAGATAATGAAATCTAACACTGAAAATTCAAATTTTTTATTTAAATTATTTGTTAGATTACTTCTTTTGATGAATAATTAGCATATTTATACTAAAATACGCTAAATTATTTGAAATTATGTTGAATTACACTATATTACATTAAATTATGCTAAATTATGTTAAATTACGCTAAAATACGGTAAATTACGCTAAATTCGCTAATTATAATGAAATACGGTAAATTACGCTAAACTACGCAAAATTACGCAAAATTAGGCCGATTTTGTGTCATCTTTCATAAATCATAAAAAATAGTAAAAAAAAATTAAAAATAGTAAAAATTGGTATTCTACAAGTTCATTATATAACTAATTTACTGAGCTACTTAATTGAATAATAGAAATGAAAATCTTAATCGGAAACTTCAACTCAAGTTTTGAGGCTCTTCCCTTAGTTTTTTGGCAATTCTGAATTTTGAAAACCGGCATTGTGAGCACTGACGCATGCGTATTTTCGCAAGCTTTCCGAAAAGTGGTCATTTGCTGAAATCAGACACTCGAGCGCCGTTTTATGGCCGTTTGAAGTTTCGTCGTCGTTTTTCGCCTTCTCAGTAAAGATATCATCCATATTCATATATAATTTACCGTAATTTACCGTATTTTAGCGTAATTTAATGTAATGTAGTGTAATTCAACATAATTTCAAGTAATTTAGCGTATTTTAGTATAAATATGCTAATTATACATCAAAAGAAGTAATCTAACAAATAATTTAAACAAAAATTTTGAATTTTCAGTGTTAGATTTCATTATCTTGTTCTTCATAGTGTCTCTTAAAAAAAAAAAAAAAAAGAAACCGGCCAGATTCTAGCCGGTATGGGCATTTTTCAAAATACCCAACGTTTCTGGGTATATTTATTAATTTGTAATTAACTTTGGATATTAATAAAAATGTCGGACCTAAACCTAACCTTCAAAAGAAAACTACTGATAGTTATTAACAAAAGCTACGTATTTGTATTTTTGTACAACAACTCGTCTCAACCATTTCTTTTCTTTGTAACTTTGCATTACTGTCACTGGCCTATTGGATCAACCTGACCGACCCTGCCACCTCAACCGCACTTTTATCATTTCTTATATTTAGAAATTAAAAAATAAAATTATCAGAAACAAAAATAATTATTTTTTGATCCCATACATTCAGTTCTATTCGATCTAGTGAGGCATTTGTTGGGGCCCGGCCTGATTAATATATAGTTCGGTCCTAGCAGTTATAGTTATAGTTAGTTGTAACACGTCAAGTTTATGAAAAATCTGATAATTGTTGTGACAGAATTATTGATTAAGTAGAGGTTGTGAAATATGCATACGCTCTTCTTTCCTGTCTGTCTTTTCTGGCTTCCAACTAGGTCCTTACTGGAGTTTGGAGAGAAGCTAATGCGATCAAATCAATGATTCGGTCTCATTATTTTTCACGCTTGTTAATGCGATCAAATCAATGATTCGGTCTCATTATTTTTCACGCTTGTGAAAATCAATGAGACTGAACCTTCCATTAGCATGCCTCATATGAAACCTAATCAATAGTTTGCTCTCACTTATTTTTGGAAAAAAATAATAATCTTGTTTTGTTTCCCATAATTTGTTTTGTTAATATATTTGTAAATATAAAAAAGTTGCAGTAGTTTTAGGCAAGTGAGATGTGCAGTAGTCTTGGGTCTTGGCAGAGCGGAGGGATTTTTTTTAAAAACCATAAATAAAATAATTAAATTTACCAAACCAACATGATGACCCAAACATTTACAAAAACCATCAATACCGAGATGCCAATTCGGTCCGAACGAATTTTTTTTCTCCGGACCGAATTGGCATTTCGGTCCCCCATCATTTTCAACTATAGCGCAGCCCACGCCACATAAAATCTAACAAAGAGTTCGGACCGAATTGGCATTTCGGTCCGGAGGGAAATTTTGGCCGGACCGAGATACCAATTCGGTCCGTTTAATTGCTGTGGACTTTTAATACAGTTGACGTTGAATAATTAGAAATTAGTTTAATACAGTTGACTTTTAATACCAACAAACTTTGAATGTTTTACATTGAATAATTAGAAATTTTATTTATTATTTTATTAAATGGTAATTTTTCACCGATAACCCTAAAGTTATTTTTATTACAAAGAATTATATTATAAAAACTTATCAATAATTTAATCATATTCCTCATGAAATACCATTTCCATTTATAATTGTCAATTAACAAATATATTTTGTTTAAATCGTATCAATGATATTCGGATTTTGTACTTAATAAAAATTAGTTTAGCAACAGACATGTCTATATAAAAACATGTATAAATATTAATTAAGTATAAAATTATCATTGATAAGATTTAAACAAAATATATTTGTTAATTGACAATTATAAATGGAAATGGTATTTCATGAGGAATATGATTAAATTATTGATAAGCTTTTATAATATAATTCTTTGTAATAAAAATAACTTTAGGGTTATCGGTGAATAAATTTTTAGGGTTATCGGTGAAAAATTACCATTTAATAAAATAATAAATGAAATTTCTAATTACGCCTGTAAGTTTAATAAACTTTTAATAGTTTAACCATATTACAAACTAAAACTATATACAGAGCATTATATTACAAACTAGACTTTTAATAGTTTAACCATAGTTTACGAACTATGTCATTCCGAATAATGCTGTGTATATCCGTCCATTTCAATCAAATGTTTGACCATAGTTTAATAAACTTTTAATTATGACTTTTGACCACGTAGACAGACTTCATGTAAGTTTGTAATATAATGCTCTGGACCGAGATGGCAACTCGGTCCGGCCAAAAATCCTTTGGACCGAATTGCCATTTCGGTCCAGAGGGACCACACGATCCACCGCATATTAAAACCTTGATTTTTTGTGAAAATGAGGGGGACCGAAATGCCAATTCGGTCTGGAGAAAAAAAATTCGTTCGGACCGAATTGGCATCTCGGTATTGATGGTTTTTGTAAATGTTCGGGTCATCATGTTGGTTTGGTAAATTTAATTATTTTAATTATGGTTATAAAAAAAAATCCAAAGCGGAGGCAGTATAGATTAGATGTAATGGAATGGAATGGATTGACAGGGAGGCAGGGGCTAGTAACCATCATTTCAGCATACGACAACCTCAGGCTCATTCGTTCTGGTCTACCTTGACAAATATCCCCTCCATTTCCGTACCCCTTGAGGGTTGAGGCCTTGACAATTGAAGAAAACTGCAGAGGAGAATGGAGACGATCCGGCCATCGGGATTTGCGACCGACGTCTTCACTTAGCTAAATAGCTAAAATGCTAAAAATAAATAGCTAGCTAGGGAATTAAGATAATAATGTAAATATTAAAAAACTCGGGTGCTTTTTTGTTGTCGAGGCAAAACAAAAGTCTCCACATTGTCAAATTAGAAACAGTGAAATACCAACACCTCCCGACTCCCGACTCCCGACTCCCGAGGCCCCAGCCCAATCTCTCCTCTCCCCCTAATTTCTCTCTGCACTCCAATTAAAATTTCCTTCTCTCTTCTTCTACCACTTAAGTTACCACTGCCACGCTCTCTCTCTCTCTCTTCTCTCTCTCTCTTCTCTTTCCAATTACACAACACAGTGAGACACAGAGAAAAGAGGACAGAGAGAGACACTGAGAGAGCACGCGTGCTTTTTCCTTTTCCTTTTTTGCCTTGCTGGGCCCTTCCTTTTTCCCTCCTTTCCCTTTTTTTTCAGCTATTGCCATTCATACCACCTCTCTTCTTTTTGTACCCATCGAAACCGCAAAACAATCTTTTGCCTCGTTTTTTCGGGAAAAAACACGAGCAAAAATCCAAAACTGAGATTTCCTCCAAAAAGTTTCCATCTCGATGCGTTCTCTGAGCTCTGAAGCGAGATATCACACTTTTCCTTTTCCTTTTCCTTGTGTCAGGGATTTTTGATCTTACCTTACCACCGATTTGTCGGTCGTAGAAGCACAACCACAAAAGGAAAAGGAAAAGGAAGGGTAGGGACTCGGGACTAGGGAGTTGTTTTTTTTCGAATTTTCAAGTGATTTTTGGAGAAAGCGTGAAATGGAAGGAGGCGAGGCAATTGGAGATAACAATGTGCCTTATATGAAGGTTATGACTGACGAACAACTGGAGGTGCTTCGCAAACAGATCTCCATTTACGCCACGATTTGTGAAAATTTAGTGGAGATGCACAAGGCTGTCACTGCACAACAGGATTCTCTTGCTGGTAATTTCTGATCTACATTTTTATTCCAAAAGTTTTTCTGATCCATTCTTTTTACCTCCTTAAAATACGGATTTTTTTTCGTTTTTCTGGTCAAGTTTGAAGAATTCTTTGCCAAATCTCGCAATTTTGAGTGTCTAATATTGATGTTAGTACACACATTTGGATGTGAAATCTTCAATTACATTTGGATGTGATACTTGTACAACTTTCACAAGGGGCATGTTTGAATTTAGAACATTTTTGGTCCTTTGTTTATTTTGAAAGAACAGAGGAAAAATATAGTCCAAGTCTCTATTTGTTTTTTGCACTTGAGTTATCATTTTGCACATGTCTTTCTTTTAATTAATTAATTAATTAATTATCAGATTTTCTTAGTAGGATATATAATATAATATATATACACATTTATAAAATGGAACTAGTTCGTTCAATATGGTAGAGGAGCATACAATACAAGTCAAAGTTAGCTACATTTCAGGTTCATCTCATCTCATCTCCTCTCCAGTTTATGCAGACTGGAGAGAACCTGTTCCTTTCCAGCAATGTAACGGTCTTCTGTAGCATATTCTTTTGTTTCCCGCAATGTAACGGATCAGAATCAGTTACGTTTTGTGCGTGGTCCCCGCAGAGCAGAGCCCTTCACCCAATCAGCGTGCTGTGAGCATTGTTTTCCTCCGTTGGATCTCCTGTTGCTCCGTCTTGGTGGCGAATTTGATGAATATTATATAAACTCATTTGTGCTCAACAACCACATCTGCGTGAACATTATATAAACTCTTTATTGCAATCTAACTCAAAATAATAAGAATTATTGTCATAAAATAGTCAAACATTTTTTTTAATTTTATGTTATTTCAACAGTTATTGAAAACTAAAGTTTGTGGTGTTATCTATTCTTGACATCCACCAGTATTGTTATTTTATGTTAATAATATATTGCATGATGAATAAGATGCAAGTAAATTAATATTGCAGTCCATTTTATTTTATATTGATTGACAATTCAGTATTAGATATGATGTATCTATATTTTGCCTATCTATTATATATCGAATTGCCAAAAAAGATAAAAATTATGTGAAATATTTTTTACATATTTAAATGCATGTATTGAAGCTCTAAGATGTAGTCATATGTTAGTTTCATGATTTTTTTTTTCCTAAAACCTTAATTAATGATTTTATTATCTTTATGTTAAAAATAAGATAATACTAAAGATAATTCTATAGTTCAAATCTCACTGTCATTTAAATTATAACACATTTTGATTTTTTATCTATAAAAATACAATCACAAGATAGATAATAAATGGATGAAGCAACGCAAGGCTTTAGACCTAATTCTCATCTTTTTTTGATGTGTTCGGTCTACCCTCAACTCCACTACCGTTGCAGATTTCGTTGTCTTTGATTTTAATTTCCCTTCTTTGTTGGGATGCTTATGCAAATGGCCTGGTGTGTTTGCTAGTTTTACCATGGTGTGTTTGCTGTTTTACTATTCACAAGTCCCAAGTTGGGCAATTCATACATGCTAAATTTGTTATTTCTTCCTAATTTAGTGTTATTTTGTTTCAGTTGTTAGTGTATTTATTTACTTGAACTACCCATGTGAAGATGGACTAGAAGAATGGGCTGAGTCAATTAATATATTTCAATTACAAGTAGGAAATATTCTGGTTTTAGTCCTCAAACTTTGTCAAAAGAACCAAATTGGTAACTTTCATTTGCGCTAACTTAGTCCTTGAACTTCCAAAAATAAATCAAAATTAGTCCCTTTACTTTTCAAAAAAGACTAAATTAGTTTTTCCATCAGATTTTTGCTAATGTGGATTGTTCTATTTGCCAAGTGGACTTCTAATCTGCCACTTGTATATATGGAGCAAAAAAAAAAATCAGAGTGAGTTTTGATGTGCTAATTATTATAATATGTTATACTATATTATAGTTTTGCATCCGCTCATTTCCTAAGTTTACATTGATTGCAATAGTGCTGAATAATTATTTTAATTTTTATTGAACAATATAGACTTGTATTATATCATTCTTGTGAACTATAAATCCAGGTGGCAGACCAAAATTCACATGTGAAATAAAATAATCTACCTCAGCCGAAAATTTTTATGGAACAACTAACTTAATTCTTCTTGGAAAATAAAAGGACTAGTTTGGTTCTTTTTTGAAAGTTTCAAGGAACAAGGTGGTACAAATGAAAAATTTGAGGACCAACTTGATGTTTTTAGCAAAATTGAGGACTAACAACTGAATATAAATACTGCAAGTTGAATTAAAATTCCTATACTCCTCTTTTAAGCTCTCCAAAAAGTGTGCAGATCATTCCATTTTATGCCTAAAGAACACCCTTTTTAATTCTATGGAACCAACTAGGCTACGGCTTATTCCCGGTAATAAAATTGGCTAGTTTGCCGATTTTCTCAATAAAGACTAGAAAAATAAATTAAGAACCGTTATTTTTTTATAGTAAACATTCAAAGCATCATCTGGTATACATATATACTTAGTAAGTGACAATTACAATAGGTATGCGGCTGGGTAACTTGTACTGTGACCCGTTAGTAACGCCTGGGGGCCACAAAATAACAGCGAGGCAGCGGTGGACCCCGACCCCGATGCAGTTGCAAATCCTTGAACAGATCTTTGAGCAAGGCACTGGCACTCCAAGCAAACAGAAGATCAAAGAGATCACGCATGAACTCTCTCAGCACGGCCATATCTCCGAAACCAATGTTTATAACTGGTTTCAGAATCGCCGTGCCCGCTCCAAGAGAAAACAGGTCTGTGCTTGGCATTGTTGTTTATATTATCCTTTTCTTTTTCTTTTTTCCCTCTTTTTTCTTGGATTTAGTGAAGGGGGTTGCAAGCCATTATTAGCCCAAACACTAATCCACCGTGGAAATACAATTGTGCCAAATTTTAATCTCAAACCTAACAAGACCTACCCTGATTAGACTAACACTAATCCTAGGCTTCATCTCTCTGATTCTCTGTCAACAATAGTGTCTTTCACTCAGGAGCGGAGAAAAAGCATTGCTTATAGGATCAAATTGTTCTCCTAAAAGCAGTGAATGCATCATAAATGTTATTATTTTTATAGAATTTTTTTGAGGTATGTAGAATTGAGGAGCCCCAAATGATTCACAGAAGATTAATACTTGCGATCCCCATACTTCTAGAAATAACAAATGAAAGCAATTTTTACAATATGCAATCCATATACTCACACAACTGATTTCTCTTACAAACACTACAGTATGTGATCTATAAATTCCCTCCTTTCATTCTTTCAAGAGGCACAAGAAAACACGCACACATGCACATAAACAAACACAAACTCTCGTGCACAATCATTAGCTCTTACTTATTCACCGCCACAATACAAGAGATACTTGGTCCTACTTTTTTGTTTTCTCAGCATATGAATTCAGGACAACCTGACCTGATGCTGGTAGAGCACAGCTTTCAAATCCCAAAAGCACATATGATGATGACATTTCTTTCTTTTGAACCTTTTTTCCCAAATCCGTTACCTTGATCATTTTTATGCTTACCTTTCCATCTCGGCAGGTGGCTAATCTGTTGCCAAACAATAATGCGGAGTCTGAGGCTGATGCTGATGAGGATTCTCCTACGGGAGAGAAGAAGCCGAAGCCTGATAAATCACCAAGCTCCATCTCAACTTCAGTTTATGCAATGGAGAGGAATGACGAGGCACACTTTGACCAAGACAATCATCGAGTAGTTGGCAGTAGTGGTGTGGCGGCGTATATGATGTCTAATGACAGTTCGAGGTCTTCTGGCAGCTCTGGCCACCTGTCTTTCTATGAGAATATCCTCTCTAACCCTAGTATGTCTTTTCGTTGTTTTCCTTTTTTTAATTTTGTATTTTAGGGGACAGTGGTTTGAAATAATGATAGAGTTCGCACCAATGACTTCAGCCTCTAATCGGTTCTAAGAATTCTGCTTGTAATTTAGTGTCCCAACAAGGCCTCTGCAGTTTTCATGATAATACTTTCTTTAGTGCAAGGCTTCGTATTTTGCTGAATTTGCATAAGTTAAACTAAAATCAGGAATACAGCAAACTTTTCAGCCTTTATGCATAGGGTTTTGTTCTCACATAACTTGCAAAATTTCAAGTGTTTCTTGTAAATATGGGACTATGTTTTATTTGCACATAATGTCAAATTTATTATGCCAAAGAAGAAAAGCACTTCTTAACCAACTAAGAAGATGCATGTATGTCGTGCATAGTCTCTATGTTATATAAGAGAGCTGAAAGGTACCGAGATCGGCTTCTCATTAACAATACCCAAATAAACTGGTTTGTATCCCCTTTCAGTTGGCTTTTCATGCTAGACGTATAGTGTTGGTACCAGACTTAGCCTGCACACTTTCATTGTGGTGATGGTACCATTTTTCTGTTATGTATTCTGGACTGTGCAATTTGATCCGATTTAATTCAAGCCATGTTAGTTCTCGATTTGAGGCTTGTGTTTGAACTAATGCTAAACTTGGGTTAACAAGAGAGAAAATCAGCAATGGTGCAATCACCAATAAGCAAGAGGTTTTCAAGTCATACCGGACTCTAGTTTTCTTTAAATGTTAATTATTACCCTTTATTTTGCTTTATCATAACTTCCCATCTTAACTTTTTTTGAGTGGATGTAGGAATGGAGCACTATATGGGAAAATTGGAAAGTCCAGGGGCTTTTTGCCAATTTCGACATGGGGAAAGCTTTGACATGTTCGGTTAAGCTAGTGCCAAATTGCCAATATATATATATATATATATATATATATATATATATATAACCAGTGCTAAGAGAGCTATTGATGTCTATGGCCCCTGAACCTCTTGATATATAGAAATTTATTTACTTGAATTGAATCCTTAAGGTGATATTTCCTGTGTATGTATGGTTTTAACTTTTAATGTGATGATAAACATGTACGATTAATTTTCAATCGATGCCTTGCTGATGTTGATAGCATTAAAAGTGTCCATTGTGTAGGTTTTTTTAGACCAAGGATAATAATGGTGCGTTTAAGTTGCATTTCAAACAGGAATTTTGATCCACTCAGGATTTAAAGCAAGCATTTGCCACAAGTTTCAAGTTTCTTCCTTCCTTCCATCCTTCCATCCTTCTTATATTTAATTATAACACAGAAAAATGTTGGTAGCAGATAGTTTTTGCGAATAATTGAAAGGGGAATGCTGACCAAGTTAAAAACTTTCACTTCCAGGGAATAAGAAGAACATTTTATTTTTTTTAAAAGAACATTAGAAAATGCTTAATTCTGATGCAATCTTATCTAGGTCGAAAATACTGCAAACTTATCTTAATTAAATTATTTGCACGATGCTAGTATGGAATTGGTGATCTTAACTCAAAAATTTGTTGGATCGATTTTTAAATGATAAATTTAACTTGTTGTAATGTAATTGATCTATATCATGAGTGATGTGTTTATATGCTAATTTTACTAATTGTTGATATTTTATTAAGTGTAAATTTGAGGTGGTTGAAAATGATGAAAAATAAATGTACTAAAATAACTTACAAATTTTTTATTTCTTTTACCGCTTAAATTTTTAATAGATGAATTCAAAAATTTATAAATTTATAATGTAAATCTATCTCTAATTAAGCATATCGATTTTAACGTTAAATTTGTTATTTGAAGCCAATTCAATAAATTTTGATATTAAACTTACCAACTATATTGATATGCTCAAAATACTACGTCAGTCTAAATATTTTTTCATGTTCCTCAAATTTGCCAAACTAGTATATTATTTGAATTACTCTCCATATTGATTGTAGCGAATAAATTGCACACAAAAAAAAAAAATCACATGTTCTTAATCTGGTCAGAGTCAAACCTATTACCCAACGTCCCAATCTCTTTATTTTTTTTTTTCCAAAGAATTCCAAAGAAAAAATAAATAAAATAAGCTGTTACCCACCAAGGACCACAACTGTGCTATATATTTAAGCAAGAAAAAAAGAATCATAACCTTAGAAATCAATCTAAATTCTAAATTGAACTGGAAACACGTTCTCTTATATATATGCAACCACTAACCATTCATTTCCCCTACCAAATGGGATGCATGCCCACTTTCTAAGCCATCCCTACAATTATTGGTTTCTTTACTAATATTTAAAATTAGTGTTAATTTCACATGACCAACATTTCATATTCATATAATTGTTTTTTTGTTGGCTAGATAATTAGTTTTTCACCCAGTGGCCAGTGGCCAGTGGCATTCGTCAAATATCTGAAATATCTCTATATTTAATTTACTTTCCAAAACTAGCATTACTCTTGTAATTAAGCTTTGAATTAAGCATACTTTCTTCTTCTTTCTTTTTTTGTTTTGTTTGAAAAGCCGAATTAAACATTCTAGAGATATTGCCAATATTATTTTGGCTTAATATGCATATAGACATTCGAGTCAAAATCAAGAAAATATGTGATTCTTATGCTGCACGAAGTGAAAATAAACATTACTTTTTTTATTTTAAGTAAATGTTAGAGATCAAGTTATCTAACTATTTAATATTTAAAAAAAGATTTTCCATTCAGATTTCGAACCTAGATCTCCCACACGGAGACGGAGAGTATTGACTTTACCACTGGACCAAAGTTTGATTAAAAAGAAAATCCTATGTGCTTGCTTTAAAAAAAATTCTCCTATATACTGACCGAAAAACTCCTTGTATCTCCAACCAACGGCCAGGATCATCTCAAACCGTCGGTCTTTAATCTCATCCTGACTAGGGATAACGGAGCAGCTCCGTACCCCAGGAACCTAAGAGACTGGTTAGCGGGACCCTCACCCTCTCCATTTCGAACAGGGGAGATCTCTCTTGGAGCCCAAAAAGGAAGGACTTTTATTACTTGCTAATTTTTATGTTTTCGCATTTAATTTTTAAAAATTCAAAATGTGTAGTTTAAATAGGATTGAGATAATATACGTGCGTCATCTATATTTTTACAACAGCAGCACAATACAATGAGAATAAGAGGAAAAAAAAAAATAGAAAAAAGTTGACAAGTATGTATATTGTTTGTAATATCACTGAAACATAAAGATTTGACATGTATGTATATTTTTTTATTAGCTTACAGATGAACAATATATAGAGCTGTAGCCTGTAGGGGCAGGGCGTACGGCATAAACCAGGCATAAAAAAAAGAGATTGAATTGGAGGGTATTTTCATTTCAGTCAATTTATGCTTGCCAGGGCCAGGGCCAGGGGCATTTCATAAAAAACGACACTTGAGCCGACCGTATATATAAGAGAAAGAGAGAGAGGTAATCTCTCTCATGGGTTTTGGGGATTCTCTCTCTTCCTCTGCCACAATCAAAACTGGCGATGAAAACCCTAATTCTAACGCCTCCTACTCTCTGATCTAAGGTGAAATCCTCCCAGAGATCATTGAGGTAGAATTCACAATCCCAGATTATTATTTGATTAATTGATTTTCTTTCTCCTAATTTTACTGGATCTCATATGGATACTTTTATCTTTGATTTTTAAGGAATAATTTTGTCTTATCAATTATCATTGATATTTTTTAGCAATCAATCACAGGTTAATTGATTCAATTTTTCTTTTGGAATCTGAAATATAGTCTGTTCATGCTGCTCAATTGATCAGGATTTTGCTGTACAACCAAATAGCAATACATAAATTCAACTTGAGGTGAATCTTGAAATGGAGAGATAAGATCTAAACATCTTATAAACAATCAAGTCAAATTCAATGGAGTTATCGGATCTTGCAACCCGTTTACCACCCCGTAAGAGACTGCTAGCTGGGTTGAAAAACCCGAACCCGAATATTGATCTTGAGCTCCCTGCTCAACTCACTTCCACAGAAACCGGGTTCCGCATCCGTGAGATCATAAATTCCCATAATTTGTCCCCAGAAGAAGCCATCCATTCTCTAAAGTCAATTGCTCTGGCTGCATCAGAGGCCGCTGCTGCTGCGAGAATTGTGGCAATGGATAAAGCAGCTGTAGCAGAAAAGGCAAAGGAGAATGCCAAAAAAGCCCTTCAACTTTTAGATTCACTTTCTAGTGGTAAGAAAAATGAAAGAAAGGTAAGGGGTAGACCAAAGTTAAAGAAGAAGCAAGTATCTATGGAGGTTTTATGCAACACTGAAGAATTGGCAAATCGTTCCCGTGTTAGGAAGGAGGTGACGCAGTTAACAAGTTCAGAGTCTAGGGTTAGGGTTAGGGATTCTGATGAGGAGGTTGCCAAGAAATTACACCGTGCCATGAATAGTTCGCCACGGATTTCAACTTGTAAAGAGAAAGTGGTTGTGTGTGCAAAAGCTGATTTTGATGAGGGGGGAAATGAAAAATGCCCTATGGAGAGGCCCCGAGTAAAGAGAAAAAGGTTGTTTTTGAACAGAGTTGATGAGAGGGAGGCAAAGAGATTAAAACCAAAAACCAGTTTTGTAGATTGTAGAGAGAAAATCGAAAATCAGAATAGTTCAAAAGATGGTTCGAATTCGAACAAGCTTACTTCGGTTTGGAGATGCATTAAGTTTAAAACATCAAAATGTGCTTCTGACACGAAGATTTTGCATAGGACTGGTACCAAGGCATCAGCTATTGTGGAGCCGAATAGTTAATGGTGAGTTAATTAAATTTGTACTCACGCCTGGGTGGAAGCTGAGTAAGCAATGATGAGATGATTAATATTGAAGTAGTTGTGTTAATTAGTCGGATCGGATGTTTGAATATGAATTCAATTGGTGTGTTGTTGTTAGGTTTGCTTGTTGATATGTATGTTTTCACAGGTGGAGATCGGACAGAGTCTCATTTCATTTTTGTTTTTTGCTTACTTGTTTTGTTATTTATTTACGGTGTGAATTGCTTGATCTTATGTTATATCTTGGAACAGATTTTTGATAGAATAGAGCTGTCCTGCTTTTTATTTACGGCCTTGAATGCTTTTCTTTTTATTTGTAATCATGTAAGGTTACAGTATCAGCTGCAAGTACAAAACTGGTACCAGATGCTTGCCCACCTGGTACCAGAAAGAGAGTTGTATCTGTTTCCAGTTTAGAGTTGATATAGTTCTTTGTTCTGTTTGACTTGGCAATTGAATTTTTGCATGAAAGATGGATTACACTATAATAATGAAATCAATCTGGTTAGCAGCTATCATCAATCTTGCTTATGGTAATGAAAGGTTTGGTACCGTTGTAGAATTCAACTGTTGTACATTTGTAAATTATTGTTGGTCAAGTTTCCATGGGTGATTTGATTAATGTCATGGTTGATATGCATGATATTAAAATATGGTTGAAACGCAACTAATCAGAGCTCATCCATTGCACATGGCCACTGCTATTGCTAGCTCTTTCCATCAAAACAAATCTTGACCTAACAAAAAGCTGCATACGCATCTCGGAAAATAAAATCATAAAACAATCTTGTATGTTTATGAAAATTTTGTTTTTCTTAAGGGATGTACTTTTTTTGTTCTAATGTACAAGTCAAACATTTTTTAGTCAAATATGAATATGTATACCATTTTTGGGATTAAAGTAACTTTCTTCACATAAAATATATAGTGCATCTGCCGACATTTTTATTAATATCCAAAGTTAATTAGAAATTAATTATTATACCCACGATTCCCGACTTTCGCCAAAAATGGCCGGTTTCCTTTAGAGACACTATGAAGAGCAAGATAATGAAATTTAACACTGAAAATTTGAATTTTTTGTTTAAATTATTTGTTAGATTACTTCTTTTGATTTATAATTAGCATATTTATACTAAAATACACTAGATTACTTGAAATTATGTTGAATTACACTATATTTAAACTACACTAAATTACATTACATTACGCTAAAATACGGTAAATTACGCTAAATTACATATGAATAGGGATGATATCTTCACTGAAAAGGCGAAAAACAACGACGAAACTTCAAACGGTCATAAAACGGCGCTCGAGTGTCCGATTTCAGCAAATGACCACTTCTCCGAAAGCTTGCAATAATACGCATGCATTCGTGTTGGCCATGCCAAATTTCAAAATTCAGAATTGCCAAAAAACTAAGGGAAGAGCCTCAAAACTTGAGTTGAAGTTTCCGATTAAGATTTTTATTTCTATTATTCAATCTAAGTAGCTCAGTAAATTAGTTACATAATGAACTTGTAGAATACCAATTTTTACTATTTTTGGAATTTTTTTACTATTTTTTATGATTCATGAAAGATGGCACAAAATCAGTCTATTTTAGCATAATTTTGCGTAGTTTAGCGTAATTAGCGAAGTTATTTTACTGTATTTCAGCATAATTAGCGAAGTTATTTTAATTTAGCGTAATTTAACTTAATGTAGTGTAATTCAATATAATTTATTGTAATATAGTGTAATTCAACATAATTTCAAGTAATCTAGTGTCTTTTAGTATAAATATGCTAATTATAAATCAAAAGAAGTAATCTAACAAATAAATTTAAACAAAAAATTCAAATTTTCAGTGTTAGATTTCATTATTTTGCTCTTCATAGTATTTCTAAAAAAAAAAAGAGGAAACCAAAATGTGATAATTTTTTTATGAGCACATAAAGAAAATAATATAGATCACATCTAACGGTTTTATTTTAACGTTTATGATTTAAATTTTGAGTTATTAACGTTTGAAAAATGGAGGCATTTGAACCCTCCTCAAGATACATATATATATATATATATATATATATATATATAGTTAAATTTTAAATTATTTTGTTAAATAGTAGAACATGCACCAAATTCTTATATGGTATTTATATTAATCACAATGGAAAAGTTAGAATATAAATTGCTGTCCCTCCGACCGACATTTAATATCCAAAGTTAATTAAAAATTATTATTTATGCCCAGAATCCCGCAGATTCCCCAAAAATGCCCAAACTGGCCATAAAATGGCCGGCTTACTCAATTTTTTTTTCGGAGACACTATGAAGAATATTGAAATCTAATACTAAAAATTCGAATTTTTTGTTTAAATTATTTGTTAGATTACTTCTTTTGATTTATAATTACCATATTTATACTAAAATACACTAGATTACTTCAGATTATGTTGAATTACACTAAATTAATGAAATCTATGAAGAGCAAGATAATGAAATCTAACACTGAAAAATTGAATTTTTTGTTTAAATTTTTTGTTAGATTACTTCTTTTGATGTATAATTAGCATATTTATACTAAAATACGCTAAATTACTTGAAATTATGTTGAATTACACTATATTACATTAAATTACGCTAATTACATTACATTACGCTAAAATACGCTAAACTACGGTAAATTACATATGACTAGGGATGATATCTTCACTGGAAAGGTGAAAAACGATGACGAAACTTCAAACGGCCATAAAACGGCGCTTTTCGGAAAGTTTCTGAAGATACGCATGCATCTGTGCCCGCGATGCTAGATTCCAAAATTCAGAATTGCCAAAAAACAAAGGGAAGACTCTCAAAACTTGAGTTGAAGTTTTCGATTAAGATTTTCATTTCTATTATTCAATCCAAGTAGCTCAGTAAATTAGTTACATAATGTTGTAGAATACCAATTTTTACTATTTTTCAAAAAAAAAATTCTATTTTTTATGATTCATGAAAGATGACACAAAATTGGTCTACTTTAGCGTAATTTTGCGTAGTTTAGCGTAATTTACCGTATTTCAGCATAATTAGCGAAGTTATTGTAATTTAATGTAATTTAGTGTTATTCGACATAATTTATTGTAATATAGTGTAATTCAACATAATTTCAAGTATAAATATGCTAATTATAAATTAAAAGAAGTAATTTAACAAATAATTTAAACAAAAAATTCAAATTTTCAGTGTTAGATTTCATTATTTTGGTCTTCATAGGTTGTCAAAAAAAAAATTGAGTAAGCCGGTTATTTTATGGCCAATTTGGACATTTTTAGCGAATCTGCGGACTTCTGGGCATAAATAATAATTTCTAATTAACTTTGGATATTAATAAAAATGTCGGCCCCCCCTCGTCAATGTTGCAGAAAAATAAAATGAGGTGGCCATGACGTAATGTTCCACCATCAGGCAATGGGATCATCATCATCCCAGCCGTCCATCATTCGTTCGATGCTAATGGTAAATTGGTAATGGACTAATGGTCCGCGCACCAAGTGGGGTGCGAATCTGCTGCGATTCTAAGGGATTGTAGGATCCTGTGATTCTAATTTTAACTATTCAAACGATGAAACCCATAATTTTTAGAGAAGTCAATTTTTATGCACGAATTTCGAAACATGTGAATGGTTGGAATTAGAATCCCAGAGACCCTGCGATTCCCAGAGTATCGCAGCAGATTTATTTCCCACCAAGTGCTGTGAATTTGTCGGTTTTGCTCTGAAATTCGCCTCTTTGTTATCTCCGCCTGCAATACTTCTATTCTAATGTACCAATTAACATCATTTCGTCCCACAATCAAAATATAAAATATATCATAACAAAACATCTTAATTAATTTATTCTTTTTCTACCTCAACCTCAACCTCAACCAAATTATTATTATTATTATTATTATTTGGAAAGAGGTGTTTTTCCTCTCAAGCAAGCTACAGCCTACAGCTACTGGAAAGCATCATCAAAATGAGCAAACAATTTTCTTTTGCAACTTGTACAACTTCTTCGATTTAATATACCTATTTCATCCAACCTCATTATTTTGTCGTTATTCTTCATCCAACGTATTTTTAATGGTGGTGCTTTAACAAATGTGCTATAGATTTGGGAATTGTACAACTTTTTTATTTTTAGAAATAAAAAAAATATTTTGTCAGAGACAAAATATATTATTTTTTTCTAGATAAATAGATGGGACTACACCTATTTTAAATAGTTTGGTCTCACTGGTTTCTACAAATTTAAATCTGAAACGTTCTTTTAATCTAAGATGTAAGTTTAAATCTGAACTGTTCTTTTAACCTGGCACAAATCTCAAAACAGACCCATGTTGGACCATGCAATAATCTACGTAGTTTGTTTGACTAGATTTGCAAAACATATATTTATTGAATTTAACAATTTTCTTGAGTTGAGATATTTGCAGGTTCATAAGATTTAGAATTGCAACATGACTGTTGAGACTCTTTCCTTTGTCTTTGAGATAATTGGCTGCACCATTGTTCCGATGAAGGCTAAGACTTCAAAATCAATATCTACTCCTCACAAGCTTTCCGAATGCCGAAATCGGATATTCGAGCGCCGAGATACGCCAGTTTGAAGATTGTTGAAATTCCACAACGCTTGATAAGCGTTATAACGGTTGTTTGGCACTGTAACAGTTAATAGGCATTGTAACGGCTGTCACAACGGTTGCTTCTGGAAGTTTTTACAGGAATTTGTATCTCGGGAATGAATTGTTCCGTTGTAACGGTTGATTAAACGTTATAACAGAATAAATCGATTACCTTACACACTGTTTGTATTTTGGCTACAGTTTGGTCATACGAACTCCGATTTGAGTGAATAAAAGCTTGAAAAAACCAGGAAATCGAGATCTACAACTTTCATGTCGTAACTTTATTTAAATTATGAAGTGGTGGGTCTCTATAGGCCTTGGAAGGCCGACGTCTCTTATGGAAAAGTTTATAAACCTAGATTTGTTTCTCTCCCTATAAATAGAAACAAATATTTGATTTTCTTAGAGAGCTCCAGCCGCCAAAACACTTATTCCTTTGCTGAAAAAGAGCCACCATGGTTGCTTATTCTTGAAACTTCAATACTCTTTAAACAACCTCAAATCTACTCCACTAAATCTCAATCTTGATTAAAATTAGAGTGATTTGTGAGAGATCTCTCGTTTATTCAAATACTAGAGCCTTAAGTGCTCGTTTCTTGTATTAGAGCCAATTCTGTGCTCGGGCCATGTGACTTCCCAAGTTTGTAAGGGCTCACTGGTTCCATCTTGTACTCAGTACTCATTTCTCATTGGATAAAGAAAGGCGCGCCATCTCGAAAGTCGCGAAGCCCCAGAGACGTAGGCATTAGTGCCGAACTCCGTAAACATCTCTCGTGTGAAGTGTCTATTTACTCTTTTATTTACTATACATACACTTGCTTAATTTAAGTTTTATTGTTTTCGCCAAGAACAACTTACGCACACGTTAGATATATAATTGTAGTGAATATCAACCATCTAGAATTAAAATTTTAAAATGCTCCATATTCACCCCTCTAGGTGCCGTTAGGGACAACAACCCCTACAAAAGTATCTGAGTTAATTTTAGCCGAATAATTTTTTTTGACATGTCTTAAATTTTCGAAGGACTTTTCAATTTCATGCCATATTAAAATAAACGGTCTGGATCTCATCCTACTATGTCAGTATATATCTGGATCTGAATTTCAATTTTAATGTTTTTCTTTGTAATATGCAAAATAAAAAAAAAAATCTGACCAACCCATGTTAGATGCAATTGTCATATTCATACAATTTAAGTATTGTTCGATACGTCAAATAAGGTTAATTTTAAATTTATTGAAAATTTAAATAATTAACTCGGTAAATAACTCGGTAAAATATATATTTGGTCTTGTCATTTTATATAATCATGATATTTACCGTATAAATCATGATTATGCGCTAATACCAAATTAATCAAATAAATGCAATTCAGCGAAAAAGTAAAATTGTTAAGGACCAAACAAGCCAGAGAGAGAGAGATTGAAAATGAAAGATTGTGTGAGAGCGAATTAAATAAAAGCTTTTTTTCTTTTTTTCTTGGATTCACAAATCACAAGAGAGGAGGGGATCCACTTATTATACATACATCCAAGAATTAGAGAGAGAGAGAGAGAGCCAGTGAAGGAGAATTCAGATCCAGTGCATTAACCCAATTTTTGAGTTTTGATCCAAACCGTCCAAGATGCTCTAACACGAATCTTAAAGAGCCTGGACCCCACAAATAATACTGGCCCCTTGCTCTACCACCGAATAGGCACCGTACACGTCTAAACTCAAAAATTGGGTTACTTTAGGGGATCCGGACTCAGTGAAGGGGGTGCAAATATAAAGAGATATTAAGTAAGATAGTTTTCAGTTTAATCCTCAAATTTATAAATATTACAAAATATTGATGAAATTTTGAAATTTGAATTTTTTTTATTTTAACACTGAAGTCGTCTCATCTAATATCACACAGTGGTACGGTCAATATATTTCTTAATCCTTGCATAGTTTTAGTGTGCCACAAAATAGCTAATTTAATGTAATGTAATATTGAAAAAAGTGAGGGACTGATTAAGAAACTATCGAGAAAAACACCCCGAGACCCGCAAGCAGTAAGCACTCTTCTCTCTCTCTCTCTCTCTTTCCGACCCAACCGAAACCGAAACCGATGCTTTGCCTCGCTCTAGAATCTAGAATTCTAGATCCCTTCCCTCTTCCCTCTCCTCTCTCTTTAGAGGAGAGATTTAGTTAATTTCCTCAATTTCAAATTCCAATTTAAGTCGCATAAACCCTAGCAAACCAACTTCAACTTCTCTCGTCTCTGAAGAATTTGGATCTAAGAGCTTCGGTTGCGGGTTTCGGATCTTCATGGCAGCAGCAAGTGCGGATCAGTTCGACGCCTACTTCCGGGCCGCGGATCTGAATCATGATGGTAAGATCACCGGAGACGAGGCGGTGGCCTTCTTTAAAGGATCCAATTTGCCCCAGCAAGTACTCGCTCAGGTTCCGATCCGATGCAACTTTGTTTTTTCAGAATTTACATCTCTTTTTTCTATATACTGGGTTTTGCTGGGGATGAAATGTTACAGTTTGATGTATCCTCCTAAATTGACTCTCCAAACTACTACCACTTGGTTATAACTTGAGCTTAATAGTTAGAAAATTTACCTTTTGTGCCCTACTTTGTCCAAATAGGAGAGATTACCTACCAAGTTGCTTGTGAGAACATTCCCATTTCTCTCTGTGGTCTGAATAAGGTCAGAGTTCCGACAGATATTGGTCAAATAGAAAAGTGTAGTTCAACGATTGACATAAGATTCAGAAAAATGTACTTCATTTTAGAAGCTTAGCAAGTCAATTTCCTTTTCCTGCACAAGATCATGCCACAACTTAGAGTGGTAATTTAAATCCATGATTACAATACAGACTTGCAGAGTATTATCATATCAATACATGATTAGCTAATCTATCCTGTATTTATAGGTGCTGTAAATTGCAAAATGATAAAAACCTCTTAGATTTATATGGACCACAACATTGTAGAAATTACTAGAAGAAGGCAAATGATGTCCCTGACTAATTTTGATAAATTAAAATGCCTAACCAAATCTGATTGGAGGGAACATATGCACTAGCTTGCAACAACTAGTCACTTCCTGACAATTTGCTTGTTCTAACTGTGGCAGGTATGGACATATGCAGATCAAACCCGAAAAGGATTCCTTGGCCGACCTGAGTTCTACAATGCCTTGCGGCTTGTCACTGTAGCACAAACTGGCCGTCAGCTAACCACTGACATAGTTAACTCGGCTTTATTTGGTCCAGCCGCTTCACAAATTCCACCACCAAGAATAAATTTCAGCGCAGCTGCACCTGCTCCGGTACCAGCATCAACACCAGCACGTCCACCCATACCAGCACCCGCCCCTCAAGTAGCAGGAGGAATCCCTACTCAACCAAATCATGCATTTCGGGGAATAACTCCACAGCAACAAGCTGCCCCTCATGCAGGTCTTAGGCCAACTGGTCCGAGCCCCTTAGGGATGGGTCAAAAGCCACCTTTGGCCAGTCAAAATCATGTTCAGAATACACCAAATCTGACGACCGACTGGTTTTCCGGTAAGAGGAATTTACCGCCCACAGGGGGTCCACCTGTACCGGTACAGGCACAGGTAATGTCACCTGTGTCACAGGTGAGAAGCCAAGTGGCGCCTCTTGCTAGCCCTGCAAACAATGCAAATGCTGGATTGGGTTTTGGACTGACTTCTGGTGGAGAAGCCAATGATTCAAAGGCTTTGACTGTATCAGGAAATGGGTTCATCTCCAGTTCCTCTCCCAGTTCTGTCTCCAGTGCACCTGTCGACCCATTTGCTGCCTTTTCGCCTATACCACAACCATCAACTGCTCCAGCAAGTGGGAACCAGTTACCACCGAAGCAACAGACAGGAATGAATCCTCCTGTTTCTGTTGCTTCGTCAGGACCTGTTGTCTCGAATTTTACTGGTGGACCCACTGTCTCTGGTGCTGGGACGGTGCCAGCTGTTTCTGGTGTTGGAGCAGGTCATCTGGCTCAGGCTCCATGGCCAAAAATAACGCAATCAGACGTACAAAAGTACATGACGGTTTTTATTAAGGTTGATAAAGATAGAGATGGGAAGATTAGTGGTCAAGAGGCACGCAATTTGTTTCTCAGCTGGAAGCTTCCTAGAGGTTTTTTTTTTTTTTTTATTCCTTTTGCATTTTCTTTTCTGATTCCTAATGTTGATTTCTTTTTCCCAGATGCCTGATGAAAGTATATGTTTGAAAAAAAATGGTTGATTATACTAGCTGAAATTGTAAGTACATAATTAAGGTTGGTACTGGAATTACCATATGGTTTATTTTAAGGGTTGGGATCCATTGACAATGGATCAAGCTGACAAATTATGGCAATTGCCAACAATTACTTACAATTTTGTAAGCTGACCTCTTGAACGTGGTCTATACTAGACTTATATCTCGTGTATTAAACATGATAAAATTTGATGCAAATTTTACCATTTATCAAGCAACTTGAAACTTGCAACAGTATATTTAATAGCATTTGATGGGTTCATCAAATAACACTCAAATTGCATGAAATTTGATACACAACCAATCCATAAGTCAAACCACATACCTATAAATCTTTTTCTATTTTTTTATTATAATTTTTAGCTTGATTGAAAAATTGTCAAAATTGTCAATGGATTCAACCCCTATTTATATAATGGTACGAGTACATAAGATATTATACCAAACTTGTAATAATTATTTCCAGTTATCTCCCTCTCTCAATGGTTTTTTTCCTTCTTTTGTTTGAGTTGCGGTTCTATGTTATGCTTATGTCTTGTAACAACCTTTTACTGTGGGTATTGTATGGTAATGGTACTAACGCCTCACCAGATTCATGCGCCCAAGTCTTGAACTTAACAACTGAATTATCCTTCAAATGCATTTGTTTCAGAGGTGTTGAAAAAAGTGTGGGACCTGTCGGACCAGGATAAGGATGGCATGCTGTCATTCAGAGAATTCTGCTCAGCAGTGTACTTAATGGAGAGAAATCGTGAGCACCGGCCCCTTCCTGACCAGCTTCCTGCAGAAATTTGGTCTGATGGGGTTTCTCTTCCTTCCACTGGCCAATTTTCTGCCTCCAACACCAGCCCAGCCCCACAGCAAGTTCAAGGTACTGACCACACACTGGCCAATTTTCTTTCTTTCAAGATTATACTCACTATTTCTCTGCATTTTAAGAGGTGATTTTCTAATGGCAGCAAGTAATATCCGCACAATTTTTGGGTTTATCTAACTAATACCCAGCTGTTAATTTTAGGTGAAGCTGATAAACATTGGGGGCAGGATCCTAAACATAACAAATTGAAAAGCCATAAATCATAGATATTTTAAATATTATTATATAAACAACCGAGGTTGTTCTGGTTATTTATTGATTAAAATTGAGATTTAATAGTAAATTAACTGCTGGGGGATGGGGTGTTCGTTACTGATTGCATAGTGGGGTGTGATTGTGAAAAGTTAAAGTTCAGGGGTCAACTTGTCACAACCCACATTTGGGTGCCTGCCGTGGCATTACCCCAACATAAATTATTACTATCCAAAACCTGAGATTTTAAATATTATTGAATATAATGACAATCCTATTTGAGATTAAGGACCAATTTACGTTGATTGCTGAGCTCATAGAGCCTAGTGGTTTTTGCCATGCGGGTTGAGGTGTTTTTAGGAAATGGAGGTAGTTAAGGACACAACTGTCAGTACTTTGAGTAAATGTACATTTTCAATGTTGCCAATGGTTGGATGTTAATTGCATGTTCCAGAAATATTTTGGGTGCTAATTTCAATGTTGTTGTTATTTTATATTTTGGGAAATATGAAAATTTTGGGATGATATCTCCAAAAGATTGCATAATTTAAGACTCTAAGAAGGTACCAGTTATTTTTTGTGGAAAAGGTCTTGCACCACAAGGGGTACAAGCAGGTCCAAGATCCATGATGATGCAACCTGGCTTGATGAAACCACCTCCACGTGGCCCACCAGAATCTGATGGGATACACCCACAAGAGCCTCCAAAGTCAAAGATCCCTGTCTTGGAGAAGCACCTGACCAATCAATTAAGCAAAGAGGAGCAAAATTCCTTGAGTTCTAAGTTTCAAGAGGCTGCAGATGCTGAAAAAAAGGTTTACACATACAACTTTTTTCCTGTATTTCTAGATAGTTTTTTTTTTCCGGATCAATTGGTAGCACGGTGTTTTTACATATAGTTGTTCTCTTTCCTTTTTGTAAAATCAAACAAAAGGTTCAAGAATTGGAGAAGGAAATCATGGAGTCGAGGGCGAAGAATGAATTTTACCGCACTAAGATGCAAGAGCTTGTAAGTAAAATTTATTCTGCTGGTCATTGCACTTGCCTGGTTGTTAATAGAATTATTTCTGACCATTTTTTTATAATTATTTCTAGATTCTTTACAAAAGTAGGTGTGATAACAGGCTAAATGAGATCTCAGAGCGAGTCTCCTCTGATAAACGCGAGGTACTGCTCTATAGTTAATTCAAAATGATATGTCTTCACTCGGGTTGTACATGAACATTGTTAATTGCTTTATATACTATTTTAGGTTGTTTCTTTGTCTAAAAAGTACGAGGATAAATGTAAACAACTTGGAGATGTTGCTTCCAGATTGACTTTGGAGGAAGCTACATTTAGAGAAATTCAGGTTTGAGCACTTTTACTGTTGTTTTGATAGATTTGAACCGACCATAATTGGAAGCAAAATAAGCTAACTATTATTGGTTCAGTTCTGGTGGCTTACTTTTAGGAACCAGTTTTCTTTACATACTGTATGCTTTATTCTTGGACAGCTTATAGGTGCACTTTTTTATGGTTGGGTTCAGTGGAGGGTGGATTAACTTGACAATGTTGACAACCGTAAAAAGAACCTGTAATTTTGAAATCCTACTGCTGAATATGATTAATAAGTGTCACTGTTTATCAGTTGACTCAAAATTTGAAAAAGTCCATATTTAATGACCTTTGGTGGAATATGACCAACACGCCTACAACTTTTTTTTTTTTTAATTTCTTTTGGCCTGAGAAATGTGTCGAAAATGTCAAGTTATTCCTGTTGCCATTTAATCCCAATCCATTTTTATATGATTTTTTCTGTGTAAAGACATCTTTGCTGCTTCGGATAGTCTACTGGTAGTATTGTTTATATAAGATGTTCTGATTGGTAATATTTTGCCTATACTTCAGGAAAAGAAAATGGAGATCTACAATGCTATCCTTAAATTGCAAAAAGGGGACAAAGGGGATGATTCTGCTCAGGTCTCTCTCTCTCTCCTCAGTCTGTGTTGTCGAGTTACAAGTACATTCGTTAGCATGGATACAATTTTTAACTTTGTTGGCAGCCTGTTTTCTGGATTTTATCATCATATATTCTGTTGAAAAATTTGTACCAGATTGAAGGCTGATAGTCTTGTTTGAAAAAACTGTTATAGTTACTTAGCTGAGCTTTTGAGTTGATCAATTGACCATGAAACATTTTTCATATCTTAATATTGTTATTTCTTATTTTCTTTTTCAAATCAGGAGAGAGCTAAGAATATTCAATCTGACCTTGAAGAGGTTATGAAAACTCTTAATGACAAATGCAAGACTTACGGGCTCAGAACAAAGCCCACAACTATAACTGAGCTTCCATTTGGTACTTTTTCTCACATCCATTTCTGTTCTTTTTCTTTGCTTAGAATGACCTTGTATTCAGTTTCTAGAAAACGCACACGCACACACACACACACACACACACACACACAAAAGTTAAAAGAAAGAAATAATTGTAACTATTTGTTTCCATACTGAAGGTTGGCAGCCAGGAATTCTTGAGACCGCTGATGAGTGGGATGATGAGTGGGACAAATTTGAAGATGGAGGTACATTTAATTGCACATTTCTTAGACATAACATGTATTACAATCAAAGGTTTAAATAGCGTTTATCATGTCATAGCGGAAAAAACGGCGCTATGCCCATATTGCACCGCTATAGCACTGATAGCGCCATAGCTTTTATGGTCCGAAAACGCTATAGCGCCGCTATTTAGAACCCTGATTACAATATGTTATGTTCATTATAGATTGTTCTTCTCTTCTCACTTAAGATATGAACATTAAAAAAAAACAAGTACGTCTTTTTTCTATTAGCTAACTAGTACCTAATTTATTTGTTTTGCAGGCTTTGCAATTATAAAGGAGTTGACCATAGAAATAGAAAAACCTAAAAAAGAGACTCAACCCGACAAGACTGACAAGAAAGAAGCTGCCAACACAAACGAGGCATCTCCTGATTCTTCAAAAGAAACCAAAGATGAAAATACTGAGAAACCACCTGTGAAAGAGCAGGTGACTGAGGTTGATTCAGTAATTCCCACTTCCAGTGTTGATGATAAAAAGGTGCAGTCACCAAAAAGTGTGCCTTCTAGTCCAGCAAAGAAATCTCCTAAGAAAAGCAATGACGGGTTTAATGCAAAAGATAAAGAATCAATCATCTTTCATGATGTTTCACCTCGTGCTAGTGAAAGCATCAGGTAACAAAAAGTACCTTTCTTTTTGCCCTTTTTATAGGAGATGATTTTACTACCAAATAAGGAGGTGCCATAGCAGTGCCCAAGCTAGTCCAAATATTCTCGTGTGATTTAGTATACCTTTCTGATGTAGCATGTCTTTCTTAATTTAAGATGCATCATGTCTTGGCGGGGATACTTGGTGCTACTTAACAGCCCCGCTTTACAGTGTAGTATATTTTGGATCAGTACAGAAAACAAACACCTCTTGATCAACTGGTACCTTCTGATTTTGTTAAATTTGTAGTGATCGTGATGGTGCTGAGTCATCTGTTTCTGGTGATAAGTATGAGCACTCTTGGGGACCATCATTCGATAATGCTGATGATGCTGACTCAACATGGAACTTCAATGATAAGGTAATGTGTAAGAACAAGAAGAATGTTATTGTCTATACCAGTTTAGATCCAGTACAGAGTTGATTTTTCGGTTTGAATTGCATAAGCCCAGTTTGTGTGTAAGCCCAGACCTTAACATTGAGCTAAGCCTTATTCTCATTTTGTTATTAAACTTGTATGGTAAAGGACTTGGGTTTTGTCCAAAGGGATTTGGACAAAGTCCCATCCAAAGCTGGGCCTAAACTGTCTGACCTGCTTTAAGATTCGTGCTAACATAATTAAAACTTAATAAATTTAAACGGTTCTGTAAATCCAAACCGTCCGTGTGAATTTTAGCACAGATCGGACGGTTTAGAACCGGCTGTGGACAAAAACTCCCATTAGTAAATACCTAGCTACTGTCAGCTGAATTACTTGTAATAACTTGTCTTTTATTTTCATCTAATTAATTCTAGGTTCTTTTTTTTTTTTTGAGATAATTCACCTGTCACCTAAAATTCATTATTTTAGGACAATGAAAACAACAATGATTTATTCTTCGGTGGGGCCAACCTACTTCCCATCAAAACAGGATCATCAAAACCCTTCTTTGATTCGGTCCCCGGCACGCCAATGACGGCTACTTACAACGATCCCCCAAAATCCTTTTTTGATTCAGTCCCCAGCACGCCAATGACGGCTGTGTACAATGATCCCCCAAAACCCTTTTTTGATTCTGTACCATCTACCCCTATGTCACTTTTTGGCAATAATAATGGGCCTCCACAAAGATCATTCTTTGATTCCTCAGTACCGTCAACCCCTATGTACAACAACTCATCTTTCTCACCTCGATATAGCGAGGCTGGTGATGACAACAACTCGTTCGACAATTTTTCGAACAATTTTGATACATTTGGGTCATCCCGCGACAGCTTTTCAAATAATACTTTTGGTCGGTTTGATTCGTTTCGTAGCACTACCGACCAAGGATTTGGGGACAGTTTTGGGAGGTTTGATACAACAAATAGTACAAGCGATCAGTTTGGGTCTGAGAAAACATTCTCTCGGTTCGATTCAATGCGAAGCACCACTGACCCATTTGATACTTCTGATCCGTTCGGTTCAACGGAGACTTTTGGCACATCTGATTCATGGGGGGGTGATAAATTATCTCGGTTCGACTCAATGAAAAGCACCACTGATCCGGCAGGAAGTGATAAATTTGCAAGGTTTGATTCAATGAGAAGCACAACTGATAGGGATTACGCTTTTGATGATAACGACATGTTCGGCTCAGGCCCAATTAAATTTTCTGATAACAATAGCCCAAGACATGGTACTGATAATTGGAGCGCATTTTGATACCTTTTTGTTGTTTTTTCTTTCCTTTCCTTTGCATTGCATGGTATGAGAATTCATTTTCTTTCTGGGTTTTCTATTATGAGGATGGTTTGCTTTTCTTTTTCGAGATTAAGGGTTTTTGTTTTTGTAACTAGGTATCTACGGGTTTGTTGTTGGACGGCTCATTTGTGCGTGTGTGATGTGTGACATTCTTTAATTATATATCTTTCATCTCTTTTCGTATGAGAGGAGGGATTATATTTGTGCATATGTATGTGCCATTATAAATTCTAGATATTTTGTATAATGCAGTTGCAAATTATTCTTTTTTGGACCTTGCATCAAGTTTACATTACCTGCTCCAAGTTTAACGCTCGTTTTGTTGTACTGTTGCACCAATAGCATTTCATTTTATTCTGGTTGAAATGATTTTCGAGTTGGATCTCTCCGAACATACTATAGCGTTAGTTTTTTTTTCTTGAGAAGAAAATAATAGACCATTCTTTTTAAGGAAGTGCAAATCCGCTGCAGCTGCAGATGAATAGTTCCGGTTAATACTATTGAAAGATATACTTTATTAGGGTCATGATATCAACACTACTAATCTTTTTATTAACACAACACTATCTAAATATTTTAATATACAGACAAATTTACCCTTCATTAACTATTTCCTTCAAAAACTGTATCTCTCTCATTTATCATTATAGGATTTTCTTTCCTTAAAAGTTTCTTAGAAAATAATAATATTCCTTCACTCTCATACATTATTATATATTTTTCTTTCTTTAAAAGTTAAATTAATAAATTAAATAAATATTTGATCATATTTGTTATTTATATATTTCATCATACTTTTAAGATTTTCAAAAATATTACAAAAATAAAATATTTTATTATATTATTGAAAATCTATCAATATATGCGATTATTTTACCCAACTCACAAGTATCTACTTAAGGAAAAAAAAATTGGCAATATTTTTTTTTGTTGGATATAAATAAGGCTGGAAACGGATATGGATTATCCGACGGATATCCGCTCCGAATATGCTTATAATCCGAATTTAGATTTAAACGAATACAGATATTCCGAATACGGATCCAGATAATTATCAAATGCCCAGAAGTGATCCGGATTCGGACACGGATAGTAATATCTAAACGGAGCGAATATCCGGACCCATCCGGAAACCAATAAATATGGGTCTCTACTACTGAAGTAAGTATTATTCGAACCCGCTAGTATAAATAATTTATTTTGCCTTCTAAATTGTGTTGTGTCAATAACATAACATATTTTACAGTGTTAATATCAGGTCCCACTTTATTAGTATAAAAATTGTAAATAACCAGGCGGGGGGGGGGGGGGGGGGGGTCTATTTTGATAAAAATGCTTGTTGCTGACCTTCGTTTTCTGGTAGTGAGAGATCGTTCAGCTTTAGAAAATCTGACAATCAGCAGAACTTTGGTTTTGACTAGACCCATTTGAATCCATCGGCCCATGGTCCCTCCAACCATACCCATTTTTCCTCTGATTTTTGTTTAGCCAGTAAGTATTGAGTATTACTATTCCCATTTTTTAAACTGTCATTAAGCTCTATATTATATAACTAGTATCGTGCCCGTGCGTTGCAACATAGACATTTTAAGAGAATAAAAAAATTCTCATACATAATGACATATTTTCATACAAGAATTAGACTAAATGACAAATAAGATTTCTTAAATAACATTTAAATGTAAATAGTATTCCTTAAATGACATATTAAACAACATATTAAATATCATATATTTTGTTTTTGACATATTTTTATAAAAAAAATTCAAACAAAATGACATATTAACACTACATCAAATGGAGCTCTTGTGTCTGAAATCCGCCTCCCCTCTAATCCTAGCCCCCGAAAAGCCGGTTTTCTAACTTCAACATGACGTGTCTGCAACAAAATTTTGAAATTAACTATATCACAAAATAAAGTTTATTAAATTAAAAGTGCTTCTGCAATTGGATTTGCAATAATAAAAAAAGGAGAATCTTTATTCATGGAAGATATAACATTTGCTATGTCGTACAACCTCCTCACTTTAGCTGGAGTAGAAGAACTTCATTTGTACAAACCTTCATTAGTAGAAGAGCTTTATTCGGCACTTGATCAACGAATGCATAATATAGACCATAGAAATAATTCGAAAGAGAACTTACAATTCCTTCATATGCATTCAGAATAGGTCCCGCGACGAATAATTGATTTGTCTAAACAAGAGCGATCCAATAAAAGGCCTTACCGAACCTCGGCTCGTAAAGCCTGTAATTCCAATTAGCATTTTTTCCCTCAAATTTAGCATAAATCAAAAGAAAGCCCCATCAGTAAGACAGAAGTCACACAAAAATGTACTATCATATTTATAAAATAAAACCATACTTTTATCACATTGGTGTAATTTCAAACAAATAGTCAATATCTCCTAAACCGTATTCAGCCAAACAAATAACCCATGAAGACTACCAAAATCACTGGAAACAAACCAAACTAATTTCACATTTACGAAAAAATAAGCATTGAAGAAACACCAAGGAGCTGAAGCTTTTGTTTGCTGATAGAATTATAAGAGAGGAACTGATCAATGTATGAAATTGTCAGATGTTGTATATGATACAAGCTTTCTACAGTTTAAAACAAGTAATTTTCTAAAATTCCCATTAGATATAATGTTTCCTAACTATCCTTACATGTTGTCACAAGTAGGTCTAGAAATCTTGTCAGAGTTTATGTCCATGGCATTTTTACATAGGAATCCTTAGTCTGTTATTATTTACATGTTATACATAAAATCAAAGTTTCAAGAGTTTGAACAGTAGAGTGTATATGTGAAATAACATCATATTTTTATCACATTGGTGTGTATGTCAAACAAGGGTAAATTTCATGTATACCCCTGAAAAACCTCAAAATTACATATTCCCCCCCTCTAAAAATCATAATATCATATTTACCCCTCTAAATTTAAAAAACTCACAATTTTACTCAATTATTGTCTTTTCTATTAAAACTCATTTTAAATTTATAAAATACCCATTTTACTCTTTATAAAAAAATAAAAAAATACGTAGCATGTTTAAGAGAAATTCAGTCTTCTAATTGGCCGATTGTGAGGGCAAATGGTTTATTTTCTTACTTGTGAGTTGTGACGTGCACACAAGTGTATGTCTGAATGTCACTGTGTATGCATCACAAGTAGAGAAATGAACCATTTGCCCTCGGGAATTGACCAATTATAAGACATGAACATTTTTCTTACACATACGGCATATTTTATTATTTTTAATAAAGGGTAAATGAGAACTTTATAAGATTAAAATGAGTTTTAACAGAAAAGGCAATAAATACAGTAAGTTCACAATTAGTCCAGACTGATATCTCTAAATGGTTCAATTTTATAGCTTTTACATGCATAGGGAAAGTGATCTTGTTTGTATTGCACCATGTTGCTCTCTTGTCACAATGCTAATTATTATTTTCACGTTGGCATTCTTTTGTTGCGTTTACTTTTAACAATTAATATTTAAAAATTGCATCCATTGTGGACACGTCAAATCTAATTACACAATTTGTTTGGTAGATATTACTAACAAGCACTATCATTTTGAAACGTGAGAGACACCATCCAGATTTTATCCCTAAATATAACCCACACCAGGGCCACCAGTTCCAGATATGCTAAATGATAGAAGGAAATGATCTTACTTAGACCAAGTTGGAATTAGAATGTATATCTGGAAATCAGGCAGGAATCGCTTCTGAAAGTCAGCAAAAACCCGACAAGCACATCTACTAGAATATGAAATCAGAATCTTCTCCATAAGCCAGCTTTAGTGATAGTTCTATCAAACAATTAGTAGACTGAGGTAACCATATGGAAAATAATAGTTGGCTTTTTGACATAAGACTTGACTAAGATATAAAATAAAAAATATTTAAATACTACTACATATTTGACCATCTTGACAAAGGTCTTGCCATTGGATCCAAGTTCAAGTTATAGAAGTTTAAAGTAAGCCACAGTCAAAGAATTATTTTGTAACATTCAGATGCAATCGAAGTATAAAAAATTATGAAATTGAAAGGACGAAAAATAATGTACAAATACAAAGCAGCCAACATGGAAAAATCAAGCCTCTGAAGGGGGACGGTGTGAAATAATAAAAGTTTTGTAAAACTCTGTTTTATTAATACCATGCCCAAAAAAAAGGGTCATAAGCCTTTCTTACAAATTGCTTAAAGACAACTTTAATGTAACCAAAGGACCTTTCTACAAATTGCCAATAGAAAACATATGCAAGAGATTGTACCAAGAATATTGTTCTACAACAAAGAGCACACATACTCTACGTCATTCAATAAACAAATGCCCAGTTCAATTGTACATCACTGTACATCACTAATCACTTGCATCTTAGGTGCAGGTATTCAATAAATTAAAACAATTTGCTTCAGCATACCTTGTGTTCTTTCTCTACGACTTTAGGACGCTACTAAAGTATATTTGACAAATGCTTCATTAATTGAAGGACAATTTGGAGGAGTTTGTCCTTCAATTTGGAGGAAAGGTTAAGTCATTGAACAAGAAAGTAGATTAATGAAGGACAGACTATGAAAATCATTAATTGAAGGACATTAATCGGAGTGTGAAAAGCATAAGTGAAATTGAAACTTTCCCACTGATCTAGGGTTTCAGTTTTTGCTAAAATAAGTGAAATTCACAAAAAATAGGAACTTACTGATGAAGAATGACATTGTGAGTTTGTCGGAGAAGAGATGGACGCTTTATCACCTTACTTGTCAGCATAAGAACAGGAAGAAGAAGGAAGAGTCGTAGCGTCTCCTCACTCCGTCCCCTCCGCTTCCGATCAGTTACGCGATAAAGAAAAAGTCTAGCAATCTATTCAATTTTGAGTCGAACAAAGTTCAGTTGCTGCGGTGCGGGCATAGAACATTGGAAAATGAGCAAAAATGAGGCAGCCTCAGTTCCGACGAGGAGTGCTGGCGCTGATGTTGGTGTTGGTGTTGGTGTTGGTGTTGGTGCTGATGCTGAGGGGTGCAGGTATGAGGCGAGAGAGCGAGAGAGCGAGAGAGAGATGGCAGAGAGATTTTAGGGCTGGGAGAGAGAGATGGCTGGATTAGGGTTTTTTTTCTTTGGGAAGAAGGGATTGAGGAGGGGGATGGACAACAAAAAAAATTCGCTGGGGAGATGTGAAGCGAAAAAATTTGAGATTTAATTTGCATGATTTTTGATTCAGATCTGATGGTGCAGAACGGAAAAAAGTGTGACAATACGTGTAGCGGGTATAATTTTAATTAATTTAGACTTCTACACATAAAAAAAATAAAATAAAAATGTATTTAATAAAAAAAAAACAGATTATTTAATTAAAGAGCTGAAATTTAATCCGAAAATTCATTGAAAATTACACGGTTAGACTTTTTATAGTTGAAAATTAACCTCTGGGTCATGAAATTTAAGATCAATTGCTATAGTACGAAGAAACAAGATAAACAGAACAATCGTTATAATAGGGGGTTAATTAATTTGTAGCAATATATAACTGCTGTTAGCTAAGCACCTAATTAGAGCAATTGCTTAATATATAACTGCTTTAGCTACATTTGTTATTCCCTTGCAATAGCAGTCAAAGAGACATTAATATGCATGTAAAATTTACGATTAATTATACGTCCTTATTTTGCACCAACTATGTACGTAGTTTAAAGGCTTTATGAATAGAGATTAAGAATTTTATAATCAATGTGCTAATAGATTAATATAGATAAGAAGTCTATAAAAATATTGCATTCAATAATATCAGTGTGTGCTATATATAATAATTTGTGCGGTAGGGACAAAGATCAATCAAAGGTCAGATAGGTATATTAATTTATCCAACTTAATACTTTTGAATCAATTCAGCCAGGAGTACCTCTAGTTGACCCCTTTATTTTCTAAGAGGGAATTATTGGCTGCTATAAAATTGAGTCCCAGAGATTAATTAGTGCTTCCTACAAACTCCAAATTAACTGCAACTTGCAAAAAATTATATTCCATGCATGCATGAAAACACAAACCTTAATTACATTATATTATAATGATTACAACCTCCCTTTTTTTTTCTTTTTCTTTTTTTGATTAAAGAGCCCTGATTTAGATCAATGCATGTGCTATACGTAGAGTAGAGAGACGGAACTGATTTAGATCAATGCATGTGCTATACGTAGAGTAGAGAGACGGAACTGATTTAGATCAATGCATGTGCTATACGTAGAGTAGAGAGACGGAACTGATTTAGATCAATGCATGTGCTATACGTAGAGTAGAGAGACGGAATTTGTGCTACTGCACAAAATCCTTGTAACTTCGTTAAGTCTTATTATAACCTTCATTTAATTTTACTACTAACTCATATTATTTTACCGCATAACTTTGTTAAGGCACATATAGCATTTGTCATGGACAAAAATATATTATCTAGGGAAGGATAATTGTATTTTGGCGTGCTTTAGGATGTCAAAGTTGCGGGTGGTTTGCGTGTATCTAAAGATATAATTATAACAAGCTGTACAATCTACTAAAATGGTTAACTGATTGCACGTGCAAACTATTGCTAGATCCAATTATATTAACCAAATTCATGAATTAATTTCTCCCCCTCACACTCAGGTCATTATATATGTTGTGCTAGCTATTTACTAATCAAGTTAGAATATTAATGAAATTCATGCTTATTTTCTCTAATTTACGCCCATATAAATGACGGTGTACTAGTTGATGTACAGAAGTAATTAATGGATCAAAGAATTAATTTCCCATGGAGCTGATCAAACTGGGTATAAATTGGATCATCCTAACAGTGCTATAACACGGACAGTACCGCCATGTTGACCAGAAAACAATTTAAAAACATGCAACTCAAAATGCGCACGACAGCTTGAGGTGGTGGATTATTATTGGTCGAAAGAAAAATAAGAAGGAAACAAATACCTAATTAAGAATTCGGCATTCCTAGCGTAAAAATAAAAATATTTTAAAAACCTGATTATTTATATTAAAATATATTTTTTTTTTGGTAAAACTAAAAATCACGGCGCCCAACGTTCTTTGGAACGGAGATATAAGCTGCTCCGACAAGTCAATACAAAGTCTTTTAAAACTTTCTTAACCGGTTTATTAGAAAGCTTCCGCTCGTTTCTCTTTCATTGCTCCATCGTATTGGTACCCAGATCCGAGCGACTATGTTCTTAAATTGACCCGAGAAATACACATACAAAAGTAAAAAAAAAAAAATGGCAAGAAGCATCATGGACATACGCTTCCTTTTCCTCGTTGTCGCCGCTATTTTTATCTACATCCAGGTCTGAGTTCTCTCTCTCAATTCTACTTCTCTGTGATGCGATTTTAACAGCACAGCATAGAATTGTACATTTCTCTATGTCCACTTTCTGAATCCATAATTTGGGCTGTGCCTGTTTGATCCATCTTAATTCGTTTTTCTCTAATTTGGTAGTTCATTTCCATTTGTTTTGAGCTCCTATCAGGTGCGCCTATTTGCAACACAATCACACTATGCCGATCGATTAACAGCGGTAGTAAGTACTGTTTTGCTTTAACCTAATTATTATTACTATTATTTTTCTCTGAAAATTATACTGATACTGATACTGATACTGATACTGAACCTGGTGGGTAAGATAAAAGAGAGACTACAGTACACTTGGTCTTCTTAGTTAGCCAAATTAAGCCTCAATTGGTCATCTACTTATCCAGATCCAGTGAGGCCAATAGCCTTGACCAACCCCTCACTTGTTTTTTTAAGCATCAGTATACATTAATTTAGCCTCAATATACTGTTTTCAGTGTTTGCTTGAGCCTCAACACTAGACCCACCATCAATAGTGTAACTGAGCTTAGACATGACATAGTTCAAGTCACTTTAACTGAATTGTGTAATTAGGATAAATAATGGGGAAGTAGAAAATCCAAGCTGCAAAAGCAAAGTTTTGGCAAAAACAGCAGATCACCTTCCTAAGTTTGATACCAACATATCGTATTGTATTCCTTGGTGCAAACAAAATTATAAACTGAGATCTACTTCTATATCTTGGCACAATATGGAACGTTTGCTAATGTTTAGGTACTATGCTTTTTCTTAATCAGGAAAAGGCTGAAAACCAATGCGTGAGTGAGTCACGAATATTAATTGATCAAATAAGCAAGCAACAGGAGAGAATTGTAGATTTAGAAGGTAACATCATTTATTTTATCTTTTCTTATCTTGTGTCTTGTATTTTGTTTGACACTTGAATGATTCAACTAACTTTTCTGATAGAATCATACAAGTAAAGAAAAAAGTATATATGATAGTTTTAGAAGAGGAACATTAATGAAATAGAAGGTCCAAACTACCATTATACCTTACATGTCTGTCCCAACACTTTACATCTGTTACCAGCCATGCATTTTCCAATCCAGGTTCAAGGAAAGCTTTTAGGTGTTTTTCCTGAGCTCGGTCTTTTGTGCCTTTTAAAAGAAGATCTGCCCTTTAATTTCAATTATTTTATAATTAATTCCAACTATGAACTTTTGGTCTTATCTTAGAAAAGATGCTACGGAAAAATGAAGAGTGCGCTCAACTAAAGACACTAATTCAAGATCTTCAAAGTATGTGTTCTTTACAGTTCCAGTTTTTCTCTTCACCTTCACCTTCACCTTCAGTTTTTTTTTTTAAATTTTTATATTAATCAAGAGTCAAGGCACCTCTTTTTTTTTCCAAACTTGAGCTACTAAAAGATGCATAAAACTGCAGAGTGCATTTATTTTATGTCTATTGTTGCTTTGATTGCTTACATGTGTGATAAGTTGGCTGTGCTGTTAACTATTCTTGCTTTGAGTGTAGAAAAGCTTCAACTGACAATGACCCATAGAGACGAGGTCTGTACTTCAATTTTTATTTACAACTCTAATTATTTTCTTTGCAGCTTTCACCTTACATTCCCTTGACTTTTAAAAATGTCCTTCGTAGAGTAACATTTTACAAACTTCACATTATTTCCTCCTTTTTGTGCTTAGGTCCCTGTAGCAGCTGTTGTGGTAATGGCTTGCAATCGCCCTGACTATCTAGAAAGGACAATCCAATCTATCTTGAAGTAATATATTTACCCTTATTTTGTTTTATTTTTCCTGTCCGTTGAAATTATCATAGGCAAGTAGGTTGTTGTTCATGTCAACATTTGATTCATTTACATGGCCTTTTATAGTAACTTAGTATGATAGAGGTAATCGTGGAATAATAGGATGTCATGATACTAGAATCCTGTCAGCAGTAACATACTAACAGTTTGTTGTTCACATTTGGGAGATATATTACAAGTATCACGTATCTTATGTGAACTTAATTTTTGAATCAACCACCGAGAGGTCATTTTTTTAATTTAAACTGTGAATTCCAGATACCAAATCTCAGTTGCTTCGAAATTTCCACTTTTCATATCTCAGGTACTATTTATGGAAGTTTCTCGGTTTGTTATCTATTGTTTTTTACTCCTTACAGAAAATAAGGAGAAAAGATTGTGGTTTAACAAGTCTGCTTCTTATATTATAGGATGGTACAAATGCTGATGTCAAAAACAAAGCCATGAGCTTCACTGATGTCACATTCATGCAGGTTTTGTTATGTGTCCCGTTCCATCCTTGTTTTGAGACAAAGTTATAAACTTAAACTCTACTGAATTAATTGTCTTAAAATTTGTTGAAATCTTTTCAGCACATTGATCTGGAGCCAGTGGAAACAGAAAGACCAGGAGAATTAATTGCATATTACAAGATTGCCAGTAATTGACCTTTTCTGTTGTCAACTTTTTGCCTTTAGGTTTCCCTTTTTTATAATAAGTAACTAAGGCTTTTGCTAATCCAGAGCATTACAAGTGGGCATTGGATGAATTATTTGTTAAACGTAACTTCAATCGAGTGATTATATTAGAAGGTGATGCTTCTATATGTTTTCACTTTATATATTTGTAATTGCTTATACATATTGCTTATTGAGCATTTTATTTGGTAAGCAGATGACATGGAAATTGCACCAGACTTCTTTGAATACTTCGAGGCCACTGCTACTTTACTTGATACTGACAAGTAAGGACCATCATATGTCTTGTTTATATTTTCAATTCTGGAAACTGACTTTTCATTTTAGTAATTAATATTTTGCTATTAAAGGACAATCATGGCTGTTTCTTCATGGAATGATAATGGGCAACAGCAGTTCGTATATGACCCTGGTTAGTACTAAACAGAGTAAATTCATGTGATCAGCTGCAGGACATTAGAATTAGCATGTGACATGTGTACCCCTGCAAAATGAGAAATATCTCATATGCCCTAACAAAATACGTAGGCATATTTCCTACATTTCTCTTTTATTTTCTATAAATGTACTGCCCTTCTCTCTAGTTCATTAAAACATAGAATACTAGTGAGAAAAGAACTGCAGTTTTTCCATCTTTTCATATTAACCAGAAATGAGAGTTATTTTTTGGCTTCTGTCGGGGGTAAACATGATATTTCCTATAATGTTGGGTATACAAAATAGTTTACATATTCCAGGGGCATGCATAAAATTACCCCCAAAAAAGGTATATTCGGTTGTTCTTCTATGCCAATAAGAATTCTAACCATACTGTTATTTCATTTTTAAATAAATTGTAGAGGTTCTATATCGGTCAGACTTCTTTCCCGGGCTTGGATGGATGTTGACCAAATCAACATGGGAAGAGCTATCACCAAAGTGGCCTAAAGCATATCCTTCACTATGGCAATGGCATATTAACATGATAAACATAATTGTTTAATTTTTACTAGATTATTTTTACTGTTTTCATTGTTCCTTGACATGACTTACTTATTGGGATGATTGGGTGAGGCTCAAGGAGGTGCACAAGGACCGGCAATTTATTCATCCTGAAGTTTGTAGAACATATAATTTTGGTGAACATGTAAGTAAATTCATATCAGTACTAGTTTAAACTGTTTTAGCAAGTACATGAGAAGAAAATGATAAAGCAGCTTAACATTCTTGTCTATTTGGTCTTTTATTTTTAGCAAGAATCTCTTTTTCTTGTACAGTCATTTGTAAACAAGTAATCTCTTATTTATATTAGTAATAGACCTATGCTGCTTTATGGCATTTACAGTTTTAAACTGTAGTTATGTTGATTTTCAGGGATCAAGCATGGGACAGTTCTTCCAGCAGTACCTGCAGCCAATTAGGCTAAATGATGTCCAAGTAAATATACTTCATACTAACTTAGAGATATAATTTAAAAGAATTGTTATATCTATCTCTAGCTTAATTTTCTTTTCCTTTTCCTTTAAAGGTTAACTGGAAATCAGCAGACTTGAGCTACCTCAAGGAGGTAAAGACTTATTTTCTACTAATTCTCTATTCAATATATGGACTGGGAAAATTTCGTCTTTATTAAGAAATTTATTTTATCATAAACTGGCAGGAGAACTTCAGGAAAAAGTTTGCAAAAGAGGTGTCAGCAGCAAAGCCTCTGCAAGGGTCTGATGCCATTCTAAAAGCACACAACATGGATGAGGATGTAAGGATACAATACAATGATCAGAGAGACTTTGAGAGAATCGCTCGACAATTCGGCATTTTTGAAGAGTGGAAGGTTATAATGAAAATTTGCAATTCGTTTATTTTTTATTTTTAATTATATTGTTTTTGGCCCCACCTGGAATTGCGTCTGCTTCCTTGAGTCCGTATCTTCTCAGGTACCGTACCTGCAATTAGGGAAAAGAATGGTCTGGAAAAGGAATTCGGTGCCTATTGTAGATATAGGGGGTCTGTCTTGAGATTCGTGCTAGAGTTAAAAGAACGGACTAGATTTAGTAATTGTAGGTACTGTACCTGGGGTGATCTGAATTCCTGCTTCCTCTGAACTTTCTTTTGACTTTGCAATCAGTGCTTACTGCCTAGCCAATTTGAGATTTTTGTTGGGATTTTATGCACAAGTGGAAAGGGATGTCAGAACAAAAATCAATCTGGCAAGATATGGCTCGGGGCGAGGCAGGTATGGTCAAAAGACAAATTTACTTATTTATTTTTCTTATTTACAGGATGGCGTACCAAGGACTGCATATAAAGGGGTTGTAGTATTTCGGTACAACAAGACTAGGAGACGTATTTTCCTGATTGCTCCAGATTCCCTGGAGCAACTGGGGTTGGTTATAAAATAACAAGACTAGGAGTAGGAGGGACGTATTTGCGAACCGATGCTTCTAGGAATTGATTTCTCAAAACACCACAGTACTATCGTCTATCGGTCTAGTCTCACAAGGTTCAATTCAACTTTCTTTCAATTTTCATTCTTGTAAATTACAGGAAAATCTTGGTATTTTTGGCACGCTGTGTTTATTATGTGAATGGATTACGAGGACCATTTGATAATGTGTTATCTTGATAATTTGATAATAGTCCATAATAAACTTTAAATTGAAGTCAAATATTATAAGCATAAATTGAATTTCGATTACTATTTAACATTTGCGACAACAATTATTTATAACAACATAAAAAATACTATCCATTGTCTATTTGTTACTTTGTAGCATTAAAAAAAAAAAAAAGCATCAAATAAGTAAAATTTCGAGACACGGAAAAAATGTGATCGTTACACTAAAAGTTTTTGTCAACTCTTTTCTGAAGTTAACTAGTGTTTATACACTTTTTAGCTTGGGACCGTTTTTTTTTTTTTACTTTGGGAGTCGGTTTGTGCATCTTTGCGCTTAGCTACTTGGTTGATTAATATAAAAAAAAAAAGTTGATGTAGGTATCATTATACTTGGGTTATAACATAAAGCAGATCGGGCGGTTCCGATCGAACTGGATTAGTTTGGATTCTGATTGGACGGTCCGAACTTCAGAGGATCCTGACTCGGCTGGCTTGCTCACTGACCCTTTGCTTTTTCTCTCTTCCGTTCGATTTAGGTTGGGTTCTAAGTAACTCGCGAAAGTCAAGTTGCTGAGTGCGTGAGCAAAGCTAGGTGTGAATATGATTAAACTTGAATTATAAAAAAAAAATATAATTCTTACCGTTAAAAATAGTTAATATGAATAAACTTGAATTATAAAAAATATAAATTGGATGGGTGTTCACTATAAAGTGAGACTGTTTGATTAATTTGCCCGAATTATAATTTTGAATCTCGTGAACATGTAATACGAATAGGGGTGTAAACGGAGCGGATAATGCTAATACCAAATTCGTATCCGTCTTTCAATGAACGGATACGGATACGGATAATAAACGGATATCAAAATTTAAAACCATATCCGCCTTAAACGGATACGGATACGGAGCGGATAATCCACGGATACGGATTCGAATACGAATATGAATACAGAACGGATAATTGAAATTTAAGATAGATTAACAAAATTCAAATATGAAAATAAATAATTTATGTTAGTTTATTTAAGTTTATAATTTAAATCTATGGAAAAATCAAATTAAAACAAAAAACATAATTAGATAGTTTATGTTAGTTTATTTAAGTTTCTTCATTTCTTTATTCAATCGGCGGTCCAGATTTAAACTCTCAATTGCATTATAATATTGGTTAATATATTTGGGCCAAGCATCATTGATTGGTCTCACAAAATACAGGAGTGAATGTAATGGTCATATGAATGCCAAGAATCTGAATTGCATTATAATATTAGTTAATATATTTGGGCCAAGCAGTAGCCCAATGCCCAGCGGGTTCATCAGTCGGCGGTCCAGATCTAAACTCTCAGCAGTCGCCAATACAATTCCGGTTTGTACATTTGTCCCACAATTTCTAAAGAGAAGCTAGAATGCGCTGGAACCTCTATAAAAGAAGCTGGGGAGGGCTGTTCTTTTAACGGGACAAGTCCGAAACCCTCATATAATGGGTTCTGGATTCGGGTCTGACTCAGATAATGGGTTATCAATTCCGATCCGGAATGAGTTTTGAATATTTTTTAATTTTAAAATTTAAAAAAATTGATCCGGATACATGCGGATATCCGCTCCCTTTATGGGTCGGCCGTATTATCTGTATCCATTTCTGGGTAAGTTTTTGTTAGCCCGTAATTATCCGGATTCGTATCCGCGGATATCCGCTCCCTTTATGGGTCGGCCGTATTATCTGTATCCATTTCTGGGTAAGTTTTTGTTAGCCCGTAATTATCCGGATTCGTATCCGGTATTATCCGGATGGATACGGATTATAAGCGGATTAGGAGTGGATATCTGTCGGATAATCTGGATCTGTTTACACCCCTAAATACGAAGATACACCCCTAAATACGAAGGAATATTCAGTGTTTTAATTTTTTTCAAAAATATATTTTTGTATTGAATTTAACCAATAAAGTAGTAGATAAAATACAACTAGTAAACGTGAAAGACAACCAGTGGAATATGAAAGACAACCAGTACAAGATAAAATACAACTAGGGGAAGAAAAAATACAACTAGAAAGGTGACAGTAGTCAAAACCTGATTGACCCGATTCTTGCTCTATTTTATGTAAAATAGTTCCAAAACATGTTTTCTGTAATAAAATATAAAGAAGGGTGACAGTAGCCTTTTTCTCTAATTATTTAAACATAAGTGCGAGATAATATGCAAAATCTAAGCCAAAATTTTACGTAATTCATCATCATTTTGACTCTGATCACGCCTTCCAACTTGAATTGTTGCTTGTCCTCAAGCAACGACATCCTAGCTAGTCAAAGGTCCGGTCTAGGTTAAACCATACAATCTCAAGGACTTGCTTAAAATTAAATTAGAACTTGGGCTGGTACAATTGACATGACTTTAAAAATCTAGAACTTCAAAAATATTCATGACCTCTCCCTTGAACAATTTATTCACCCCATGATTGACCTCATTGTGCATTCCTTAGAAAAATTAATATTGAATAATTAGTTTCACAAATATCCTTAAAATTGAGAGTATTAATTTCCCCTTTGATTATAAACGGATCCCTTCCAATCAATAGAAATTCTAATGATATAAATTTTGATTTTCCTTCCCAATTGATTGGAGCAAAGTATGACAACTAAGTGTGTTGGTACTTGTGACTTTTTCGAAAAATTAAATATGCACAAAATTTAAAATTTGGGAGGTTTTATCGAGCCTATTGGTAACCAGTCTTGTGTAGGCACCCGTACTCTTTTTTTTATCCTCCATCTTTTATTTTATTTTTTATTTTTTTTTTCTAAATTTTTCTATTTTTTTGGATTTTTCTCATTTTTGATTTTTTTTTTGTATTTTTCTGAAAAATTAAATATTTTTGTGTCACAAGTACCATGATTACACACAATTTCAAGTATTCATTCATACAAGGAATTATTGCATAGTTTTGCTAGAGGTATATCTATAATAAATGGGTATTCTAAGAACACTTTCAAATTTAAAAGACTTTGCAAAAATAAATTACTCAACAATAAAAATTCTAAGGTTTGCGATTTTTGGTCAACATTCATGGTTAGCAATTAATTGTTCACTTTGAGGTCACTAATTACTTTAAAAATTCTGAATTTTTGGTATCATACTCAATTGTCTAAACCTTAGCCTAACTCAATTCGAAACAATTCCTTATTTGATTAATCTACTGCAAGCTACTCCTAAATTATATGATCCTATCAATGCAAATGCCTATATGCACGCTAGATAAAAACCTTAATCCTTCATCCTATTTCTCATGGTTAAGCCTTGAGAAATAATCTAGATTAAGTAAAACTGCTAGCGAAAAATAAAAATAAGGGTCCTACATGCCATGATCCTAGATACAATGCAATCCTCAACTAAGTTTCTTATCCCTACCCCCATGATAAAATTTTGCATTGTCCTCAATGCAATAAAATAAATTATAGAGATAGAGATAAGAAAGATCTCACATATTACTCGTGGGGAAGGGGTGGTGGTGGGGTGAATGGAATTGGTGGTGTGAATGAGATTCCTTTTGAAAGACAATATTCATAGAAATTCTCGTGTGCCTTGTTCACTTTGTCCATATATTCCTCCAAGTAGCGGGTGCGTTTCTTTAGGTTTTCGAGCGTGTTGTTGGTATAGCGTGCGGTTGGGTTGTGTCCTCGAGGTTGCGACACGGTAGTTTCTTGATCTTTTTGTCATGATAGAATTTCGCCCGTTCTTTATACATCTTTACATTGTCGTATGCATGGAGCCTCAGTTCATCTAGTGCATTCAAATCTAGTAGCCTCTTTTTGCCCGCTTCTGATCAGAGTCAAAATAATGATGATTTACGTAGGGTTTTGACTTAGGATTTACATATTTTCTCACACTTATGTTTAATTATTTAGAGAAAAAGGCTACTGTCACCATTCTTTATGTTTTATTGCAGAAAACAAGTTTTGGGACTATTTTACACCAAATGGAGCTAGAATCGGGTCAATCGGATCAGCGACGCTCATCGACTAAGTCCCTGTTACGGCCAGTATTGACTAATACGGACCAGACCTAGCACAGACCAGAAGATAGCGTTGGAAGCATTAAACCCTAACTGCCAAGGTCCTAATACGGGCCGTATCACCTGATACGGCCCGTATCCGAAGGTATCTCTTGGGGAATAACTGCCGACAGCTGTTTCCAGATCAGTTTCTTAGCCCCTACTCAACCTCTACACGTCCCTCCACTCCTATATAAGGCCCCTAGGCAGAAGGAATAATCATCTTTGTAATTAGGGTTAGATTTGATTAAAGTGAGAAGAGAGGAGTGCTTGTAACCATGCCATTCCGCAGCTAAGTTCCTTTTCTTAGGGCTAGGCAGTAAACCTTGTTACTCTTGATGTTTTGATATATATATTTCTGCTGATTATGGTTTCTTGTTGTTGTGCTAAAATGTTTTTGTGATTTATTATCTCTTCATCTAATTTCAATGATCTAGTTTGAGTCCGTTAGGGTAGTGACAGTACTTTAATGATAAGAGAAACTATTTGTATGAATTAGCCTCGTTGAGATCTATTAGGTTTATGTGAATAAAACCTTAGCGGGGAAACCATAAACCAGACCAACAAAACGCGTACCAAATTCTATCACATGCGTAAAAAAATTCGCAGTGATCTATGTAGTAATTTGGGGTATTTGAGAGATCAGACATTTGCGTAAGGTAAATCGCAGTGTCCTACGTAGAATCTCGGTGAAAGATCTGTCATTCTTGCGTAACATGAATCGCAGTGACCTATGTGGTGTCTTTCATTAAAACAACAACAGGAAATCAGACGCAACAGGAATATATTGTCAAGGCGGATTGAGTGGCAATGATGTGCCGAAACCCTAGGAATTCTCATCTCTATCTTTATTTAATTACTTTTAATTGCTTCCTAATTTACATTGACCAAAACAACACCTCTCAATTTTCAGATTTCGTCTAGCCTTTCGAAAGATTGTGATTCGATCGCTCAAAGCATTGAACCAATATTCCCTGTGGATCGACCTCGAATATACTACTCGATAGGATTGTGCGCTTGCAGTCCGAACCGATAGCATTTCTGAGTTTATAGATATTAAAAGAAACATTGCTCTCTTTTGAGTGATCAAGCTTTTTGGCGCCGTTGCCGGGGAATAACGGTTCATTGTGCAAGGCCTCGCAAGACGCCCTTGCTTTGACCATTGAATCCAATTAATTAGAAACGCCTAGATTTTTTTTTATTTTCTGCATTTTTATTTTTCTTTTATTTTCAATTTCGTTTTTATTTTTATTTCCTTTTTATTTTCAGTTTTTAGTTTAATTTTTCAGATTTTCTTTTCTTAGTAGGAAACTGCACGCTGGCCGAATCATCCGTACGAAGATCCGAGAGGATTGCTAGTAGGAGAGGACAATTCGCTTCCACATCACCGATAAGAACCAATCATAGTTCTTCATCGAGTAATTCTGAAAGCGAAGAGGACTCAGATTCGATCAATATGGATATCCCACCGAATCAACCGATCAACAATAGAAGACAAAACAATGGTGATCATGGAGTTCATGATGCAGCAAGACCCAAACTTCTACGAGACTATTGCGTACCGCGCGCGAATGATCCTAATTCTAATATAAACCCGCCAACTGTTACAAACCGTAATTTTGAGATCAAACCTGCTCTCATAAATATGGTTTCACAACAGCAATTTGGAGGATTTCCACATGAAGATCCACATCTTCATCTGTCAATTTTCCTAGGGATATGCGAGACGATAAAGATCAACGGAGTTACCGATGAAGCAATCAGGCTAAGGCTTTTTCAATTTTCATTAAAAGATAAAGCAAGAGCATCGTTGTTTTCCTTACCGGCCAATTCCATTCAAATTTGGGACCAATTGTTTAATGTGTTTATTGCAAAATATTTTCCACCATCTAAAACTTCAAGACTTAGAAAATCAATTACTAATTTTCAACAAAGGGATGGTGAATCATTGTGTGAAGCATGGGATAGATACAAGGATATGTTAAGGTGTTGTCCACACCATGGTATAGAAAGATGGTTGATTGTTCAAACTTTTTATAGTGGTCTAAACCCTACCGATAGGTTATTTATTGATGCTTCTGCAGGAGGAGCAATCATGAACAAGGAACCTGACGAGGCTTACAACCTAATTGAAGAGATTGTAATTAACCAACACTACTGGATCCCTGAGCGCAAGAAGCCAACTCCAGCACCTGGTATACACAAAGTAGATGAAATATCCATGCTAAGCGCAAAGATCGATGCTTTGCAACTAGCACTCAACAAGCAGACCAAGCAGCGAACGGTAGCAGCAGTCAATGCCGCAACAGCATGTGGCTATTGTGGAGGAGCGCATGAGATGACCAAATGTATGAATGTAACGAAAACTGAGGAAGAAACAGAGCAAGTAAACGCCATCGACAACAGCTTTCGACCTCAGCCCACCTACAATTCGTACCATCCGAATAATCGAAACCATCCAAATCTCTCATATGCAAACAATCAAAGACCTGCTGCATCTCAACCGAACTACCAACCGAGGCAGTGCAACCAACCACAGCAACCTAATATCACATCACTAATGGAGAGATTTCTAGAGAAGCAAGACGAGACAAACGCCGCAATCACGCAAACGGTCAAAACCTTAGTAAGCCACGTCAAGGACTTGGAGGGTCACATCTCCAAGATGGCAAAGGAATTCTCAAGCATCACACGCGGAAAAGGAAAATTTTCGGGCCAACCGGAAGAAAATCCTAAAGAGAGTTGCAAGAACATCACACTAAGGAGCGGCACAGCTTACAAGGGACCTCCTATGCCCGATCTAACTTCCGATGAGATACATGCAGAGCCATCACATTCCAAAGAATACGAGCCGCAACAACCAGAGTCGCCCGTATTCGAACTGCAGGCAGACCTTATTGAGGAGCAGAATGACACCTTAGGTGGAGACGAGCGACAGACCGAACCTGAATACATTTCACCACTACCCTACAAGCCACCTCTGTCATTCCCTCAAAGGCCAGCCAAGCATAAGATGGAGCCACAATTCGCTAGATTCATGGAGACGCTCAAGCAACTACAAGTCACTATCCCCTTCACCGAGGCAATTGCAAGCATACCCTCGTATGCTAAGTTTCTGAAGGAGATCCTTTCAAATCGCAACAAACTCCAAGAATTCTCAACAATTCCGCTCAATCGGGAATGTAGTGCGCTCGTGCAAAGCAAATTACCGAAAAAGTTGAAAGATTCGGGAAGCTTCTCGATACCGTGCACAATTGGCACGAGAAATTTTACGAGGGCTTTATGTGATCTGGGAGCAAGTGTGAGTCTAATGCCAAAGGTGGTGTTTGAAAAATTAGAATGTGGAGAACTTTCTCCGACACAAATTGCACTGCAACTGGCTGATCGATCAATTAGATATCCTGAAGGAGTGTTGCTGGATGTACCGATCAAAGTTGAAGACTTTTGGATACCTGGAGATTTTGTTGTGGTTGACATGGAAGAAGATGAACACATTCCAATCATCCTTGGAAGGCCCATTCCTCGCCACATGCGGAGCAATGATTGATGTTAAGAACGGGAAAATTTCACTTAATGTCGGAAAAGACAAGGCGGTCTACGACATAAATAGAGCTTTGAAATACCCTTCTGACATTGATCGTGTCTTCAATTTAGGTATCATGGATGAATTTGAAGAGGAAGAGTATCCATATGATGAATTGGGAGAATCCATGGGTATGGAGGAAATGTACAACCTTTTTAGAGGGGAAGATGACGCTGACATTGATCGTGTCTTCAGTTTGAGTATCACGGATGAATATGAAGAGGAAGAATATCCATATGATGAATTGGGAGAATCCATGGGTATGGAGGAATTGGACAACCTTTTGAGAGGGGAAGATGACGAAAGGCAACTCGAGCAATACATCACCGCTGAACCTGATGAAGTCTACGCTGAAACTTGCGCAAGTTGTGCCACTGTCATAACAAAAGAAGAGGAAGAATCCCCCAAATCTAAAATTCTGCAGTCCGTGTCGCCTAGCACGGTCAGTAGCAAAGTGAAGAAAAGGGAGAAGACAACCTCTCATCCACAACTCGAGCTTAAACCTCTTCCATCCAACCTCCGTTACGAATTCCTAGGACCCAACCAAACCTACCCGGTGATTGTCAGTTCTCGGCTCAATAATGTTCAATCCAACAAGCTCGTCAACATACTCAAGATGCACCAAAAGGCTATTGGCGACAAAATAGACGACATCAAAGGCCTTAGCCCGACCGTCCCCATGTACCGCATCCTACTTGAAGATGAGACAATAGAAGAAAGGCAAGAATTAGAAAAGAGTTGGCACACACACTCGCATGAAAACAAGCTTTCCGATCCTCTGTTGACTTCAATTTCTATCAAACCGGAAGAAACCAAAGTTCCAATCATAGAATCAAGGCCTCTTCCAACAGTTCTCAACATTATCACACCAAAAGGTTCTTGGGAGAACTACGATGCGGACCATGGTCGGAAGGTGAAGATAAAACAGTTCGTGGTTCATCCGGAATCTCAATGAAACAAGGGGTCGAGCTAATGACTTTAAACAAGCGCTTCTTGGGAGGCAACCCAAGGCCATTTTTATATTTTTCATAATATTTATTTCTAGTTTATTTAGGACCTTAACAAGAGAAACAACTTATACTCATCTTTTTCCTATGATCAGGTGAACATATCAGAGGAAGGACTCGATCAAAGACACCACAGAAGACAGGAAAATACCTCCTGGTACGGCCGTATCAATCAATACGGACCATATTAGTGGATACGGGATGAAAGAAGGAGAGTAAGAAGAGAGAAGTGGTGAATACGGCCTGTATTTCCCAATACAGTCTGCATTCAAAGAAGTTAAGACTGAAGGCAGTTATCGATATTATGCATAATGAATCAGATACGGACCGTATCACCCAATACGGTCCGAATAAAGGCTAATCCGGGAGATGTAAACTCGTTAACGAAAAGACATTTGAAAACCCACGAGAATCACATCTCATAACCGTTAAACCCTTTGGTTTGAACTCCTAAAACTCCTCTCTCTCTCTCTATTCTCTCTCCCTCTATCTCTCATCTTCCTCCCTCTATCTCTCATCTTCCTCCCTCTTCCTTCCTTGCCAAGACCGAGCCCACCTCCTTGCCTCCGATCACCATCGCCACCGCACTCATCACTGCCTCTCCTTGGAACCGCCGCTGCTGCCTTCCTCTCTGCACCATCCAATGCCCCTATAAGTGAATATGATCAGTTCATCCAAGCTATGCAATGGATGAACCTGAATTTTTAAGATCTCGCCACACGCTCGCGAGAGAGCAGCCCGCGGATTAAGCAAAACCTCTCCTCACTTCACCAAAAGGTCGATCAAGTCCGCAACAGCATGGAGGAGATTCGGAGAAGTGTTGACGGGGGTAGGCGCGCGATCCAGCAAGCGCGCTACCTCAATCAACAGTACTACCAGTTCACCCTCGACTCCGGACTCCAATACCAGCCACCGCTCTACGAACTTTTCGACCCATCATTCTACGAGGAGATCCAGCGTCCACCACCACCTCCACCACCTCAGGATTGAGGTGCACTGAGTTGTATCTTTCCCCGGTCTTTTTACTTTATTACTTCCTTTATTTTTATCTCTCGAGCATTGGAGACAATGCTCAATTTTATTCGGGAGGTAGGAAAGTAAATTGACCATGTATCTTTAAAAAAATTGACCATTTTAAATTCTTAGGTGCTAGTAGTTTTACTCAATTTTTGACTAGGGTTGGAGGCTTTACCGAAAATCCTAGAATGATTAGATTGAGCTTTTTAGCTAGCTTGCATTTTTTATTTTTCCTTAGGAGTAGGTTAATCAAATAGGAACTGTTTTAAATTGAATTACGCTAAGGTTTAGACAATTGACCATGATACGAAAATTCGGAATTTTTAAATTATTGGTGATCTCAAAGTGAACAATTAATTACTAACCATGAGAGTTAACCAAAATTGCAAACCCTAGAATTTTTATTTGTTGAGTAATTTATTTTTGCAAAGTCTTTTAAACTTGATAGTGTTTTAGAACACCCATTTATTATAGATAGACCCCTAGCGAAACTATGCAATAATTCCTTGTATGAATGAATATTTGGAATTGTGTGTAATCATGGTGCTTGTGACACAAAAATATTTTATTTTATTTTTCAGAAAAATATAAAAATACAAAAAAAAAAATCAGAAATGAGAAAAATCCAAAAAAATAGAAAAATTTAGAAAAAGAAAAAAATAGAATAAAAGATGGAGGATAAAAAGAGTACGGGTGCCTACACAAGACTAGTTACCAATAGGCTCGAGAAAACCTCCCAAATTTTAAATTTTGTAGATATTTAATTTTTCAAAAATAGTCACAAGTACCAACACACTTAGTTGTCATACTTTGCTCCAATCAATTGGGAAGGAAAATCAAAATTTATATCATTAGAATTCCTATTGATTGGAAGGGATCCATTTATAATCGAAGGGAAAATTAATACTCTCAATTTTAAGGATAATTATGAAGTAGATTGTTCGATAATAATTTTTCTAGGGTAAGCATAATGAGGTCAATCATGGGGTGAATAAATTGTTCAAGGGAGAGGTCATGAATATTTTTAAAGTTCTAGATTTTTATTGTCATGCCAATTGTACCTAACCTGAGCCCTAATTTAATTTTTAAACAAGACCTTGAGATTGTATGGTTTAACCTAGACCGAATCTTTGACCAGCTGGGATGTCGTTGCTTGAGAACAAGAAACAATTCAAGTTGGGAGGCGTGATCAGAGTCAAAATAATGATGATTTACGTAGGGTTTTGGCTTAGGATTTACATATTTTCTCACACTTATGTTTAATTATTTAGAGAAAAAGGCTACTGTCACCCTTCTTTATGTTTTATTGCAGAAAACAAGTTTTGGGACTATTTTACACCAAATGGAGCTAGAATCGGGTCAATCGGATCAGCGACGCTCATCGACTAAGTCCCTGTTACGGCCAGTATTGACTAATACGGACCAGACCTAGCACAGACCAGAAGATAGCGTTGGAAGCATTAAGCCCTAACTGCCAAGGTCCTAATACGGGCCGTATCACCTGATACGGCCCGTATCCGAAGGTATCTCTTGGGAAATAACTGCCGACAGCTGTTTCCAGATCAGTTTCTTAGCCCCTACTCAACCTCTACACGTCCCTCCACTCCTATATAAGGCCCCTAGGCACAAGGAATAATCATCTTTGTAATTAGGGTTAGATTTAATTAAAGTGAGAAGAGAAGAGTGCTTGTAACTATGCCGTTTCGTGGCTAAGTTCCTTTTCTTAGGGCTAGGCAGTAAACCTTGTTACTCTTGATGTTTTGATATATATATTTCTGCTGATTATGGTTTCTTGTTGTTGTGCTAAAATACTTTTGTGATTTATTATCTCTTCATCTAATTTCAATGATCTAGTTTGAGTCCGTTAGGGTAGTGACAGTACTTTAATGGTAAGAGAAACTATTTATATGAATTAGCCTCGTTGAGATCTATTAGGTTTATGTGAAGAAAATCTTAGCGGGGAAACCATAAACCAGACCAACAAAACGCGTACCAAATTCTATCACATGCTGTAGGGCGCAGAAAGTTGCACAGCGGTGGAAGGTGTGTGCATGTGTATTAAATGCCTCAGGGTTCAATGCTCTCGGTTGTTTGAAGAACATCGAATTTGAAACATTTATTTTCTTTCTTTTTGCTGTTCCTTCTAGTTCACCCTCGACAGACCTACGGTTCATAATCAGTCTATCGAGAGAGTTTATTGATTGTGGGGACGTTTAACTCCCAGCGGGCGCAAGCCCCCGCTGTTAATTATATCAGATGACCCTTCCAAGCCATACTGAATACCTCGTCCATTCCGGGATTTGTGCCTATTTGTTGTGAGTTGAATAAAGGGGCTAAAAGGGGACTCATGTAAGATTATGGCATTGATTTGGTTTTCCATACATTTGGACATGCGTGTGTGTGTGATTTCATATTAAAATAATATTTATTGTGTTTTGAAATAGGAATTTGGATATTTGGAAAGTATATATACATCATTGATTTATATTTGATTCATGGCATGATTATTTACATTTTATTAACAAATAAGATCATTTAAATTTGGAGAAAGGGTATTTTGGTCATTTAAGGACTCGTCTGATGCTTGGACATGTTCAATTTTGATTTAGAAATATGAAGAATTTAATTTGGGTTCATTTGGAGGTGGTTTGAATCAATTTGGATTTGAAACGAGAAAGTTATAACTAAAAGGGACTTATTTGTGAAGGTTTTGGGCTTGCATGGACTTATTCGCAGGGATTTTTAGGATCTGAAGACTTGTTTATAAAATTCCAGGGTCTGCGCTGGTGATTTACTTCAACTTCAGGGTTTGATGAGCAAAACTGGATTCGGATTCGGTCGGGACTCGGGTTTGGCTTAGTTGATTGAGTTTGACTTGATCAACTAGGATTTGGGCACCGATAAATGGGGGCCCGAGGTCAGGAGCCGTTAAGGCTTTGATCCGACGGCCTGATTTAAATGGTATCTTAAGATTTGTGCATCCTCTTTAATCTTTGTGCAGTCTGCTTCGTGCTTCCATGCAAGGCTAATGGAGGTTGAATTTCTGACCCGATAAGGGGGACTCACTTTCTTCGGTGCATTTCCAGCCACGGCGAGGCTAAGAGACAATACCACTGTGATCTCCTCACTTCGGAGAGTTCACTGCACCTCTTCCTTTCCTCCGACGGTCATCAGAGACATTGGTTTAAGGTACCGGTTGGCACATCGGTACCGATTGGGATTTGATTTGTTTTTTTGTTTTTACCCTTTTACTCAAATTCTTTCATGGTTGAACTCGTTTTTCTATATCGTGGAACATGATTATAAACTCAATTTGGGGTTTTGGGATTGCTGATAAGATTATATGAGCTTAGAGGAAGCGATTTGAAGAATTAGTTTCAAGCACCAACTCTCAGTTAATTGACTAATTTGTACATGAATTTGAGTTGTCCAATTGCCTTTTTTTTTTCTTTGATTTCAATTCATAGCTATGTTCTCTGTTAGTCATGCTACAGATATAAACGGCTTTCATGGCCTGGAGATGATCTTAGATGCACTTAATCTTCATTTTAAACCTAACCTTTTTGGTAGACCAATACTAGGCCAATATTGCATGGCTTCGTTTTTTGTTCTTTTATAGGAAATTAAATATTGCAATGAAGATTCAAGGCATCTAAGGGTTTGTTTTTAGTGATTGGGATTTACAATCTGGTAGAGTGACTGACAGAGAGTATGTAGGAACTGAGTTTGGTTTATTTACATTTATACCCTTTATTTTATCAATTTTGAAAGGAGGGTACTTGTCAGTATTTTCTGCAGTGCGGTTCATGAAGCTGAGGGCTCAAACCTCAATCTAATCCTCAATTATTTCTTCATGAGTACTTGATTTAAGTGCACAAATGCCTTCTTTAAGTTGTTAGGCAGTCATTGTCCAGATTTCACATTTTTATTAATTTTATTTCTATTTTTCCACTATGATTTTCCAGCAGAAGGGCATTGATGGTCATTTTACCAATTTAATTGCTGGAATTTCTGTTTTTAAAAGATGGACTTTGAAAATTCATAGAAAATAGGAATAGAGTCCAAATGATGTAAAATTTGTGTTCATTCTATGTATTTTTAAGTCTTCTATCTAACTGTGATATCCATCTTTCAATCTAGTCCTTAAATCAATTTTTATTGCTCAATTTGCCAGCAGATCCTTTTTATCTTTTAATGCTGGAATTTTCTGGTTTTAGAACCTGAACTTTGAAAATCCATATAAAATTGAAATAAAATCAGAAGAATATAAAATTTAAGTCAATTTTGTGTGTTTTGGTGTCCTCTATCTGGTGGTGATGTCCATTTTCCAGTTTGGTCCCTGTATCAGTCCAGATTGTGCCATTTACCAGCAGAGGTCATTTTGGCACTTTTGAGTGCTTTTCTTGTACCAATGGTACATAGCTCATGCTTTATGGCTGAGTTCTTATTCCTAGGAACATTAGAGACTGTTTTAGAACATTCGAGGTCCACGCGGGCCGCGTATGAGAGTACGCGGGTCGCGTGTTCCATGCGGGTCGCGTGTGAAAGCACGCGGGTCGCATGGGTACCGAGAGGCAAGGTTGATAATGAATCGAAAACCCTGGAAACGCTTTCCTCCATTTGATAAAACCAAAATTTACTTTCTGTCAATTTAATTACTTCTGTTATTGATTGAATTTAGGATTTAAACAACCAAACCAACCTTTTTCCAACTTCTAGTACCTAATCAATTTAAATAGAATTCCAGACTTGATTCTGAACCGTCCTGTGGATCGATACCTGACTAGACTATACGACGGGATTGTGCACTTGCAATCTTAGTCGAAAGTTGAATAAGGTTAAAAGCTACAGCTTGCTGTAGTGAAACTTTGTGATACACTTTTGTGCGAACAAGTTTTTGGCGCCGTTGCCGGGGACGGCATCATTTATCTTTTCTGGATTTTTGTTTATTTTGATTAATCTAGATTTTAATCTGTATCTTTTCTCTTTGTTTTTTCTCTCTTTCTCTCTTTCAGGAATACTGGCTTTCATACCACCTCCTACGGGCGATTACCATCTCAGGAGCAGAGGACCGATACCCGACGCGGACCGCACCGATTTGCACACGGGCCGCGTAGCTCTTCTCGAAACCGACCAGAGGTCTGTGCACTCAGCTCCAGCAGGAACATCCTCTCACGCGACCCGCGTCCGACACACGCGGTCCGTACAGACCGACCCAAGCAGACCGACCCAAACAGACAAGGAACTTCCAGCAGAGCAGCAATGAGCAACAACGGGGACGAGAATCTGACTGATGATGAGTACCAGGAAGACGTTGTGCCAAGGACATTGCGAGAGTTCAATGTGCCTAGGGCTGGAGACGTGAGAGGCGCAATCAGACTGCCGCAAATACCAGGACAACAACTGAACTTCAATCCGGGCGTTGTCAACATCGTGCAGCAAAACACTTTCCATGGGTTGGATCATGAGGATCCACATGCTCACCTCCAAACCTTTCTTGAATGTTGCACTACCATTAGAACAAATGGTGCAACTAATGACTATACCAGACTTGCTTTGTTTCCTTTCACTCTTAGGGATAAGGCCAAAAAGTGGTTAGGGTCACTACCAAGGGATTCTATTACCAACTGGAGGGAATTGTCCAACTCATTTTTGACTAGGTTTTTCCCACATAAAAGAACGGCCAAGGTAAGGACCCAATTAACCAGCTTTAGGCAAAGGTCTGATGAACCCCTGAACGAAGCATGGGAAAGGTTTAGGGAGTTACAATATTCTTGTCCACACCATGGTATACCTGACTGGTTGTTAATTCAAACTTTTTATGATGGGCTAACAGAAAGCACTCGCACTTCTGTTGATGCTGTTGCAGGTAGAGCGCTAATGGAAAGAGAGCCTCTTGAAGCAATGAACTTAATTGACAGCATGGCTCAGAACCAACAGTGGTCCGGCCGCGACAATTCCAGACCTGGAGGAGGCGGCCGATTCGAAGTCGATCAGATCACAGCTCTAACCGCCAAAATGGATGCCATGCAAAAGGCATTCGACAAGATGAGCGCCAAATCAGTCAGCAACCATCAACCACAGTCTTGTGCCATGTGCGGCGATAGATGGCACTCTTACGAGGATTGTCCATTGGCGCAAAGGGATGGAGAGACCGAGCAAGTCAACTCTCTCAACAGCGAGCCATCCTACTTTCCAAAACCTCCATTCAATCGAACCTACTCCAAAGACCCGGTTGAGCAACAGAACTGGAGGTGGAAGCAAAACAACTCCGCGCCATTCAACAACCCCTCGAGCAGCGACAATCGAAACTTCTATCAGAATGCATCTTTCAACAACCGAGAGCCACAACCTCCACCACCAGAGCCGTACATCACTTCTGTTGTCACTGACTTCATGCACGAGCAAGGAAAAATGAATCAAATGATGTTCGAGCAGATGCAGACGATGAGTGCACAAATGGCTGGTTTAGCTGCTCACAACAAGATGTTGGAGGAACAATTGAGTCACCGGACCACCTCTAGCCAACCACCACATGGGAAGCTCCCCAACCAGCTAGAGCTTAACCCAAGAGAGGAAGTCAAAGCAATAACATTGAGAAGCGGGACTCAATATCAAGAACCACCCAAGCCAACAGACCAGCCCGCAAAGAACGCGGGCCGCATCACTGACACGCGCCCCGCATCACCTCCTGAAGAAGAGAACCCGAGCCGCGTCGAACTGACTTGACCGGCAATAATTGTTGAAGAACATGTGAACGCGGGCCGCGTGACGGACACGCGGGCCGCGTCTAAGGAGGCTGACAACCAGAGAAGGAAGGGGGCCGAGAAACCGCCACCTTACCGGCCACCTGTACCTTTCCCACAGAGACTAGCTGAGCACAGGCTCAATGATCAGTTCGCCAAGTTCATTCAAGTCATCAAGCAGCTGCACATCACCATCCCATTCACCGAGGCATTGACTCAAATGCCGACTTATGCCAAGTTTCTCAAAGACATCCTCTCAAACAAGCGAAGCTTGGGGGGACATGAGACGGTGAGATTAACAGAACAGTGCAGCGCAATTTTTAGGAATGAGCTCCCACCAAAACTGGAAGATCCCGGCAAGTTCTCCATTCCTTGCACAATCGGGAAAGCTACAATCAAGAAAGCCCTATGTGACTTGGGGGCTAGGGTGAGTCTCATGCCACGCACAATCTTCGATCGCATGGGGGTAGGTGAGCTCAAACCTACGCGAATGACTCTGCAGCTGGCAGACTCTTCTGTGAGGTGACCACTTGGAATAGTAGAAGATGTGCCAGTTCGAGTTGGAAAATTCTATGTTCCCGTTGATTTTGTGGTGATGGAGATGAAGGAAGACAAGGAAGTCCCGATCATATTGGGACGGCCTTTCCTCAGAACAGCAGGGGCACTCATGGACGTGAAGGAGGGAACTCTGACCCTACGGATTGGGGACGAGAAAGTTCAGTTCAACCTAAACCAAGCCATGAAGTACCCATCCGAGCCGGCGACATGCTGCGCGGTCGACATGGTTGATCAATTGGCCAAGGAGCAACTCCGGGAGCAATACGGTAACTCTTTTAAAAATTACCCTGATTATTTGTCCGAATTGCAGGAGAAGAAAGATGCTCAAGGGAAGGTGTGTGCGGCAGACTCATTTACAACTGGCCCAGTGGAACCAGCACACGGACCGGACACCCAGCACACGGCCCGTACACTCCCATCTGAGAAGATTCCACACGGACCGCACATAGAGCACACAGTCCATGCACAGGCTGAGCCAAAACAGGTCAAACGAGAATCGAAATTTCTCATTCCTAACCTCGACCCAGATTGCACTGCTACATTCTTGGAGGACTTCAAAGCTCAGCAAGCTGTGATCGGGTACTTGATCGGAAAGCTGACAGGCTCAACACATAACTTCTGGCATTCGAAGTTCAGCAGGGCACACGGACCGCACGCAAACACACACGGTCCGTGCACGATCCCGCCAGACTACTGATCAGGTGTGTTTTCTTTTCCCCAGGTTTTACTTTTTTTTTCTATCCATCTGTCTTGAAGCATTGAGGACAATGCTCAAATTAAGCTTGGGGGGGAGAACTTTGTATCTTAGGTTGCATTTAGGTCATTTTTAAACTTTTTTTTACCTTTTCTTAGATCATGTTTACTTTTTCTTGCACTTTTAGGTGATAAATTTGCATGATTGCTTGAATTAAGGACTTTTATGAAAAATCTTGGTTGTGATTTGGGATGACCTTGGGATATTAGAACTAACCCCATAATTGATAAAAGAACTGATTAGGAAGGGATGTTTTGAGAACTTGAGAAGAAGAAAACTTGAATTGCATCGAAAAACCATTTTGAAACTGAATTGTGCCTTTTAAAATAGGGAAATGGGGATTTTAAATAAGGAAAGATTGGGATATCCATTGGTATGAATGAATACCATTGGATGTGTGTATTCATGGTGTATGCGCAAAATAAAAAGTGTTGAAATAAATAAAAAGATGGAGAACATAAGAGTACTGGCAATAAGTCCAATTGGGCGCCTTTGAGCTCGTCTCCCAAACTTAGAAAAGAAAAAGAACTTTTGCATACATCAACACACGAAATCCGTGACTTTCTGACCTAAGCTTGTTCCAAGCTTGGGGGAGCAAAAAGAAAAGAAAAATCACCACAAACGAGGGCATAGTTTCAGTAAAAGAATGAGAGATTGATCAATTCGGGTAATTAACTTTGCAAGTCTTAAAAACATTTTAGAATTTGAAGTTTGATTAGTCAATTCGTGTGGTGAATCAAAATTGATCAAGGAAAGTCCGAATTATACCAAAAGGATTCTCGAAGTTTTTGATTAAAGCAACTCATGTAAATTTTCACATTTAGGAACTCAATTTGCATTTAGGTAAGATTAGAGTCCAACCCGGTACCTAAGTATGGATCTTTGCTTGAGGACAAGCAAGATTTAAGCTTGGGGGAATTTGATGTCTCATTATTAGACCTATAAAACCGACCAATTTCTGTACCAAAATCTGTGTTTCAAACCACCAAATCGTGTCTTTTACATTGAATATACATTGAATATCTATAGAATGTGGTACTGCTGTGTTTTCATTCTTACTTTGCAGAATATGAGCGAAATCAGGGAAAATTGTGAGTTCTGGAGCCCTACACGCGGGTAGCGTCAGATCCCCACGCGGGTAGCGTCAGATCCCACGCGGGTAGCGTCAAATCCCACGCGGGTCGCGTCAAACCCTGAAATTTCAGCACCGAACTTAAAACAGTCATAACTTTTGACTCGTAACTCCGTTTTGAGCGTATGACCACTTTTCGGAAAGCTTGCGAGAAGATCTACAATCTGAGCCAAAGGCACGCGGGTCACGTCAGATTCCACGTGGGTCGCATCAGACTTTTCCGGAAACAGAAGCAGAATTGGAAACAAAGGCTAATTGAAGAAAGGTCGGCCAGATTGGCTATATTACGGGATCCCTTGCCACAGAAGGGTATCTCATTCATTATTGTGCATTCCAGAGAGCAAGAGACAGGTTCTAGGGTTGAGGTTCGACGGCTAGCTTGGAGACGAAGTTGAGAGGAGCATAACGAGAGTTTTGCGACGAATCTTCATCGTTCTTCTAGTTTTTCTATGAACTCTTTTATCTTTATTTGTGTTATTTGTTCTTTGACTATGCTTGAGTAGTTTTCTTTGTTTCTAGGGTTACGATGTAGTTTGATACTTTGTTTTGTATGCATGTTGTTTGAATTTGTGTTGAACAATAGTGTTTAATTGTTTGGGTATTATCTTTATTGCTTTGTTGAAGTTGATTGAATGATTCACGTTTGTTTACTGTTAGATGTCTATAGCATCTTTCTTGTACTTTGGCCTTGATGTTTCTTTCAACCAAACTTAGTATCTGAGGTAGGTTTACGAGCCGTAAGGCGAGACCAAAAAGTAACTGAGAGGTGAACTTTACCATGTATCGAGAGATATTGGTTACCTTTAGTAAACCGGACAATTAACTTAGATTAAAACCCTAAGAAGGTGAAATTGCATTTCCGATACCAAGTTTATTAAGCCAACAAACGAGAGTTGAGGTTTAGGAACATTAGGTTCGGTCAATGAATCCTTACACTGAAGAACAACACAAAAACAGACAACTGCTGCATTTGCTCGAGGTCCACGCGGGCCGCGTATGAGAGTACGCGGGTCGCGTGTTCCATGCGGGTCGCGTGTGAAAGCACGCGGGTCGCATGGGTACCGAGAGGCAAGGTTGATAATGAATCGAAAACCCTGGAAACGCTTTCCTCCATTTGATAAAACCAAAATTTACTTTCTGTCAATTTAATTACTTCTGTTATTGATTGAATTTAGGATTTAAACAACCAAACCAACCTTTTTCCAACTTCTAGTACCTAATCAATTTAAATAGAATTCCAGACTTGATTCTGAACCGTCCTGTGGATCGATACCTGACTAGACTATACGATGGGATTGTGCACTTGCAATCTTAGTCGAAAGTTGAATAAGGTTAAAAGCTACAGCTTGCTGTAGTGAAAATTTGTGATACACTTTTGTGCGAACAATTGTTATCATGTCGACCGTAGCATCTTCTTCTTGCTCAGGGTGTGCTTTGATGACCCTTTGCTTCCTTTATGTGGCATTTGGCGCCACAATTGTTAAACTACTGTTGGAGGGGTACGGTTTGACCCGTGCCCAGTCTATCATGTATATTGGTCGGTCTTCTTAAAATTCGAGGGGTTTGGCTTGATCCCTCATTGTTTGACTGCTGAGAAGTGCTTGTACGTATTTCTCTGCGGAGTCTTGGTTTCAGTGAGGCACCATTGGGTGCCCCAGCTTTGGAGCTGAAAACATTGGTCTTGATGTAGACGAGGAAGCACCATCGTATGCCTCTGGTCTTTGGACCGAAAGAGTCAGTCTTGTTCTGACCGAAGGTTGGGCATTGTGGGATGCTCCCCAGCCTTTGAGCCGGAAAGGTTAACCTTGATTTGATAGAGGGATGAGCACCATTAGGTGCCCATAGTGTACGCACTGGATATGTCAGCCTCGTTTCAACGAAGGCTGGTGCGGAGGTCTTCGGAGTAGGGGTGGCATAATAGCGATTCCTGCGTTGCTTCAATTTGCGAAGCTGTCTGTGGGCCTTGTGAATGGCCATTGTGGTGTCATCAACTATTTAGCGGTTGAGATTCATCCTTCTTGGTTTATGGATGAAGGCTATAGTTTGCGGAATTTCTCCCACTGAACGTATGTATGCAGTAGATGAGTTCTTCCTAACTACTCTCAAAGGAGCAAAGGAATTGCTGATAGGTAAAATTGAAATAGTGCAATTCGTATACATAGCTAGCACATGAACTGTGACCTGAGTTCCCAAATCTGTCTGTGCTATGAGTTCCCAAATTTTTGTCTAATTTGGAACCATAAAATTTATTACCTGACACATTTGGATAGAATTGCCAAAAATATAATGCAGCCAATACACTACAATAATTCCTCAAAGTTGGGCTGACAGAAAGGGTATAATTGTCACTCCAGAACATCCCGATTGTAAGAATTGATTCGGTTGGCAAGCAAAATCATTGTAACCCCTGGTGTATACCATGTTTGTATTGAAAACCTTTCAAGTTTAAGAGTTTATATACATTAAGTTTAGCTTACTGTTGCACTTTGATAGTTCTCTCTTATTATATTTGTACGATGTAAATTAAAAATTATGCATTTTTAACACTGATCTGATACCATTCTACATCCTAGTCCTAACCTTTCTTCTTGCGCATTTTTAACATAGACACAAGTTTACAGTTCTCAGGCACTGCATAAGGGGGTGATGGGGAATATGCAAACTCTGCAGGTGACATATTTCAATTTAAAAACTTAATCATTTTAATGTTACTCTATGATCAGATGTTGTGCTATCCAAATGCTAACATTGCGCTTGCATATTTAATGACTAGGGTCAGGATCCCACCTCTCTACCTCAATCTCAGAAAGGAGCCCCACTGATGCAGATGGCCCACTCTCAGGTAAGGAGATTTATTAGTAATTGCTTATTTCTATATGCAATGAATAAACAAAATTAGGTTACACAAAACAATAGAGTTCAAATTTTCCAGCAAATACAAGCACTGAAACTATTATGTAAACTATCTGTTGTGACTGTATTTTTAGTGATTTGAGTGAATACACTAAACATGTGTGCAAAATCAATGTCATTGAGGGTTTGTTTCAATGCTTATAATGTAAGAACACTACTAACTTGGTGCCCATGGAAATATAGTATACATAGGGTCTACCATCTTTGCTCCCAACATCAAATCAGGATGGGGGATTCCAAGCACTACTGAAAGCAAATTCTGGACAAGAGGTGGCCAACCTTTTAGGGCCGAAGCATCAATGAGTGAATGGTTCGGGCAAGGCAACTCGAACAACAACCCGCATTAATAGTTTGGGGTATTGCCAACCTTTTATATATAATTATAGGGGATGTTTCTTTTTTGTAAATTTTTGTTGATGGGTGTTGCTTATATTTGGGGGTATAGGTAAATGTTCCATATTATCTATAGCTATAATGTTATAATACATTTGGTCTTTTGGTACAATGCATGCTTTGTACATGCTTGATTTTAATACTGTCATTGCTAATTTGATGGTGTTATGTTATGGCTATTTGAAGGTGTTATGATATTGTAGGGTGCAGAAAGTTGCACAGCGGGATGGAAGGTGTGCATATGTGTGAAATGCTTCAGGGTTCAATACCCTCTGTTTTAAAGACATGGAGAGAACATCGAACTTGAAACATTCATTTCTTTCTGTTATTCCTTCTGGTTCACCCTCGATAGACCTACTGTTCATAATCAGTCTATCGAGAGAGTTTATTGATTGTGGGGACGTTTAACTCCCAGCGGGCGCAAGCCCCCGCTGTTAATTACATCAGATGACCCTTCCAAGCCATGCTGAACACCTCGTCCATTCCGGGATTTGAGGCCTATTTTATGTGAATTGAATAAAGGGGCTAAAATGGACTCATGTATTGGTTTTGGTTTTGATTTGGTTTTCTATATGTTTGGACATGTGTGCATGTGTGATTTTATATTAAAACAATGTTTATTGCATTTTTTTAAAAGAAGAATTTGGATATTTGAGAAGTGTACATACGTTGTTTATTTATATTTGATTTATGACATGTTTATTTGCATTTTTGTTAACAAGTAAGGTTAAAAAGGGTATTTTGGTTATTTCAGGACTTGGCTGATGCTTGGATATGTTCAATTTTGATTTAAAAAGATGAATAATTCAATTTAGGTTCATTTGGAGGTGGTTTGAGTCAATTTGGACTTGAAATGAAAAAGTTATGGCAAAAAATGACTTATTTGTAAGAGTTTTAATCTTTCAAGGGCTTGTTTATAAATTCTGGAGGATTGGGCTTTGTGATTTGGAGTTTTGATGGGGTTTTGTATGAAAGTTGGGCCTTTAAGGGCTTGTTTGACAATGTTTTAGGCTGTCAGGGACCTATTTGCAAATTCTGAGGGGTTGCGCTGTGATTACAATTTGTCAGAAGGGCTTATTTGCAAAAGATGTTTAATTTAATAATTTTTATTGATTATCTGGGTTTTGAGATTTGTATCGGGCTTTGAGATGTGTGCTTTGAGCTTCAAGATCTGTACTGGGCCTGGGATCAAACATCAAGATTCGGGTCCAAGACTTTAGACTTAGAGCATCTACAATGGAGCAAACTATTAGCAAACCACGTCACTAAAATAAGCAAACCACTCCCCAAAAATATGAAAACCACTCCATCGCGTGACAACACATGCGCAACACATTTATTGTCCCTCCTGATTCTCTGTGCCAATCAGTGCTATTATTCTATGTAAACAAGTTGTTATTGGGCTGTAAAATTTTATTCTATGCCACAGATAATCCGGGAGTCATTAAATGCACGGTTCAATAACAAAACGTTTGTGGTATCTTTGTTTTCCGCGACAATAACAAAACGTTTGCTAATTAAGCAATTATGGTACAACCCAGCAATTAAATTAGCAATCTTCCACATCAGATTAGCAATTTATAAACAATCCCTGTTGTAGATGCTCTTAGTTTGGAATTGCTGATTTTTCTGTTTTAAATGCTGAACTTTGAAAATTCATATAAAATCGAAATAAAATCAGAAAAATGTGAAATTTGTGTCCATTTTCTGTATTTTGAGGTCCTTTATTTAATCATGATATTTGTTCTTTGATTTGATTTTCCAGTCAGTCAGTACTGTCCATTTACCAGTAGCAGCTTTATTTTGTTTAAATGCTGATTTTTCTGTTTTTAAACTTGAACTTTGAAAATTCATATAAAATCGAAATAAAATCAGAAAAATGTGAAATTTGTGTCAATTTTGTATGTTTTGATGTCCTCTATCTGATGGTGAAGTCCATTTTTCATTTTTGTCCCTGTATCAGTTCAGACTGTTCTGTTTACCAGAAAGGGTCATTTTGGCACTTTTGAGTGCTTTTCTTGTACCAATGGTACATGCTTTGGAATTTGATATTGGTGCTGCACATTAGTTGGTACCAGAAGCTAACTAAAGGTCCTCTATCATGGCTGGTTGCTATTTATCACATCTTCAAGTAGCTTTTAGGCTACAAATTGGTATAAGCAAAGAGGGAGAGTAAAATCCAAAGATCTAAAATTCATTGTATTATGATTTTAAATATCAAAAATCTGTCAAAAGATGGTTTTATGCAGGGAAGCCCCTGATTTTGTTTAAAATCATGTTTTTGATGTTTTGAAGGACATATCATAGAGATTTCCTTAGATTTAGAGATGCAAATGTCATGAACAAGTATAACTTGTTGTTTATTTGCATTTTAAACCTTCTATCTCTCACTATTTATATATTCAAGATATTTAATTTCTTTTTAGCTCATTTGCTCAAGAAATTAAATATTCTTTCGTATACAAATAGGTCCAAAAGGGCAAATCATTCAAATATCATAGATTTAAAGCATAAATGACATATTATAGCCAATGGTAATGTCTTTTACACTTTAGACCTCAATTTCTCACTATTTGCACATAGTTTTTAATTTTGCCAACATTTATGCATATGAATGCACTAATTATTGACTAAATCAAACACTTTGTGCAAGTAGGCCCTTTAATCATTTAGGTTGAGAGAGTAATAGGGGAGACCTCATGGCTCAACCCTACTACCTCTTGTGTTTAATTTTTTTGTATTGTCACTTTATTATTCTTTTAACTTCTTCATAAGATAATTAATATAGTTTTCATATGAAGGGAGACCTCATGGCTCAACCCTCATACTTCTACTACTTAATTATTTTTAGAAGAAGCTAAAAGAGTTAAAGAAAGAAATAAACATCAAAGGTTAAAGCTTTATCATTTTTTTATTTCATAAGCTCCAAGAAAAAGAGATGATAAAATATTCGCATATACATATATATTAATGCTTATATATATTTTTTTAGAAAGGGAGGCAGAGAAGGCAAGAAGAAGAAAAGAAAAATCATATTTTTAATATTTTTTATTATTATTTTCATGAAAGATGCAAGAAAAGGAAGTAAAAATATTTTATTTGATCATCAAGCTACATATTTCATTTTATTCATCCCATGATGAACTAGAAACTATGTAACTCTCTCATTTATCCTTTTTGAAAGCTTTAAGTAGAGAAGAAAATGAAGGAATGAAGAATAAGATCAATACAGTAAAGAAAGGGAAGAAGAATTCATCAACTAAAATCTTTATTTCGATTTTATAAACATACACATCCCTCAGCTCTTAGGAGCTTACATGTTTAGGTATTAAATGCCTCTCTAATTTGCTGAAAATTTAAAAAGCTTGAAAGCTTACTCTAAACTATGGAATTTGAGGCCTTTTGTATATGAACTTAGTAGCAGAGGTTTTTGAGTGGGTTGTGAGTTGTTTTCTTCTTCATTTTGGGTGCCTTATATAGGGCAATATTAGGGTTTTCGGGTTTGGAGCTGCTGATGTGTCTTTTGCTATGCACACCAAGTGTTTTATCAAGGGTCTGGATGCATTTGCTTCATTTCCAGATGCCTTGTTGACAGGAGATCATCCAATAGCACTTTAACACATCACCAATCTTGATTTGAGTCATTTACAGCCCTTGGATGCTTAGCATTCGGAAAGCCCAGATTTGACCACGTGGCCGAATTATATGAGGTGCAGTCATGCATTCCCTCAAGGCTGGAGAGCATTTCTCTTGAAATGGGGACCTTAATTTGCCGCATGCCATGTGTCCTGAAGACAAAATTCTGGTGCAACAACAGCTACTCAAATGATATGATGTTCTTGCGGCTAACCAAGCTTTTACCGTGTGCCACCAATTACAGCAGCTCATTTCTTTTATTTCAATAGATCTGATCTTTGTTCGGCCCATGTAGCAACTTAATAAGCTTTAGGGAACATCCACGCCATATTCTCCATTATTTCATTCTTCTCTCTTTTTTTTTAGCCCATTAAGCTTTTGGCAAGGCCCATTTAATTAATTCATTTTTTTTTGTCTCCTTGATGGCCGAACCCAAATATCAATTTAGGTTGTTAAATTTAATCGACCATTGATTAAATTCCTTTCATCATTTTTTTATTTTTTTATTTTTTATTATTATATTTTTGTTATCATTATTATTTTTTATTTTTTTACATTTGACTTTTTAGGGTCAAACAGATATGTTATGGTTATTTCTTTCAATAGGAAATGTATCAGATTACTGGGATGGTACCTGGTTGGTACTGGGTAGGAAATGGGAGAATTTTAGAAAAAGGGCTGCTAATATGTTGGCATTAATTGTAATTAATTGAGTCGGAATATCAAGAGAAATATGATCAAAATAAGCATGTAAATAATCGGGTGGGACCCACAATACCTACCCTTGCAAAAAAACAGATGGGGCCTACTATCCCTACCCTTGCAAAATATCAGGTGGGACCCACGCTGGTTTGTCTTGCAATTAGTAAGGTGCGGTCCACTAACGCTAACCTTGCTAATAACCTGCGGGGGCCCATGCAGGTTAACTTGCAAATACTCAGGTGGGGTCCACTAACGCTAGCCTTGCTAATAACCCGATGGGACCCACTTGGGCTAGCCTTGCTAATAACCCGATGGGACCCACGCCAGATACGCTTGCTAATAACCCGATGGGACCCACGCCAGATACGCTTGCTAATAATCAGTTGGGACATCCTTGCAAATAATAATTGGGGCCCACAAATGATATCCTTGCTAATACTCGGTGGGGCCTACGCTGCATATCCTTGCTAATACTCAGTTTGGGCGCCAAAAACCAAGGTATTTGCAAGCGTGTTATTTGCAACCGCTGCCCTTGCAGATAGTCGAGGGTAGCGTATTAGCTAGTGTAAGCCATTGCAATAAGTCTGAAACTGAGTATTTGTATTGGGGCTTACTATAACGGTAGTACTTGTAAGCGTAGCGCTTGCTAATGGGGTTTTTCGGGCTTGTAGCAAAGGTGAGCCGTTGCAACAAGCCAATTCCTGCCGTTGCCATTACTGGAAATTCTAGTAGTGAGAGGATTAAGTTGCATTATAATGACAATTGGAATTACTAAAAATTCTTGAAGGCACTACTCCCTATCATCTGTTGGAAATTCGTTGAAGGATGTGTAGGGGCCTAGGACATTTTTGCAAACAACAACCCTAACAGTGGTTGCGATCTGTTTTGTAACAGGGGGCACTATACGAGGATGCTGGTATTTTCCTTTTCGATGATCCCTTTAGTGCTATCGATGCACATACCGGGTCACACCACTTTAAGGTAATATTTTTAGTTGAATTTACCTACTTTGGATTTGCAGGAAGTTCAAAGCAGACACAGCAATCAACCTAATAGTACACAAATAATCAGTGTAGAATGCTAAACGGGTAGGATCAGTGCAGCCTATGTTGGGTTCGTTCTTCATTTATAACTGTTCTTTCAACTAAACTAAAAATATTTTTATAGGAATGCTTATTGGGGCTTCTAGCATCTAAGACCGTGATTTATGTTGCACACCAAGTTGAATTCCTTCCGGCTGCTGATGTCATCCTGGCAAGTCTTTCGTTCTATTTTACTTTGTTTGGCACTTTCTCTTTTGTTCCATGTACACTGACCAATTTTAATTTTTCTTTCAAGGTAATAATAGAAGGAAAGATGCACAAGCAGGCAAATACCAAGAAATACTTGAATCAGACAAGGAGTTTATGGAACTCGTCTCTGCACACAAGGATGCCTTGTCAGCACTTCACTCCATTTCCCCCGTGGAACTGGATGCCTCCAGTTCCAATCAGAAAATTGAGAACAAGATGACCCATAATTAATGAAGGTAAAAAATTGATACCATATAATCAGAATACAAAAGGCAAGGGTCTTTCTTATTCTTATGTCCGCATTTTTAATTATTCTTATGACGTTAGAGTGGCATAAAGTTGGATTTTCTTTTGATTAATTCTTGCAGGCTTCAACAGATCAGAGTGAGGTTGATACAAGCATACTGTACCAGATCGATAATTATTCCTTCACATTAATATGTTTATTAACAAGTTTGTACTGGTCCTGTAATTATTCATAAGCAATCAGACTAGAAGGAATTTAATATAATCAAGTTAAGATTGTTTTTAATTTTTGTCGAAAGTAATAGTTCCAATTCATAACATTTTATTTCCTTCTATTCAGATTAGGACAATCCCAGCCAACTGTCATGCCATCCCTATCACCTGGGTCAGTGGTGGCATCTGGACCCGGTCGGGCTAAAAAAGGTACTGCTTTGAATTATTTGCGAAGGGTTAATGAGAGATTTCAAGACCAACAAGGAACATACAAAGAGTTTTTAGGAATTATGAACGATCATGAGATAACATGATTAGCAAAAATAGCCGTTACCATGCTTAGAATGCAGATATATCGATTCCTCCTAGTAAGAGATGCCGAAGCAAGAGTGTTGTGAAAGTTGCCTATACCAAGCTAGTTTTAGTAGGACTAATCGTAGTTTGTTTTCTAATTTTGTTTGGATGATGTGATGTAATGGCATCTTGTGTGTTTGCAACGGATGTCATTTTGTGTATTTGCTTTAAAATAGCTCTTGTAGTACTGGTTAATGCATATATTTCCAATAACTGGAATTGGTTTGAATCAAACTGTGGCATGTGATATTTGTGCGATTGTTTTCAGTTATTTTGTATGTTTGATTCCTAAACTACTCTTAAATTATCCACTTCTTATCTGTGACACTATTATTGATATGCTACAGTTTACAAGAAGCATGAAAAAAAAAACTGGAAATGATTGTTTGAAAATTAAGCACCTCACTTCGAAATTTTTTAATCTGTTGATGGTAGAAATGAAACCCCAAAAGTTAGTTGCATACTGAATTTAATTTCTTGCATTGGTGCCAATAGAAACTTAGGCAATGTTCTGTACCAGTTTTTGAATGGTGTATCTGCTCTTATCTAACTGTTCCACCAACTGAGACTTCAATATTTCTGTAACTGGCTTTTCATAAACACAATGATCAGAGAGCACAATAAGTATTCTTTTATGTCAGAAATGAAAAGAAAAATTGTAGAATATCAGGTTAAGCAGTTCTGGATAGTTAGTTTCGTATTGTCAGATTCGAAACCAACGCTGGCAGTTTTGAGCATTAAATTTGTAACATTGATCTGGTGTGTATTATGCATATAGGAATGCCACAGTTATATTTTAATGACACGGTATTGTGCTGCTAATGTTGAATTTTTTTTGTGATTTCAGTTTTTTTGTGCTTTGTAATCTGTTATGTGACGCTTGGTGCGTCCCAGTATCAGTTTTCAATATTTCATTACCTCAAAAAGTTTTCAATGTTTCAGTATCAAGTTTATGCTGGTACGAGTGGGCCCTTCTGTTATATTGTGCTTACTGTTATATTCTGTTATATTATGCATTTATTTTTCAAGAAATTATGTAAAGAATTTTGTTATATTGTGCTTGTATACATTCATTTTTCAAGAATTACTGTTGATTTACATTCAGTTTTTTGTTAACCACAAGCATACTATAAAAAAAAATCGCAATGTAAACTGCACCAACGGAAAATTAATCAACAATTTACCAACACATTCAATGTAAACTGTACCAACTAAAAATCAAAATAATATGCTTCCAGTTGAAGATACATTCAATTAATCAAACACGTTAAGTTAATACCACACATTCAATTAATTCAAGTGTGGACTTCAAGTTCCAACAACCTTTTGTGTGCCATGGATACCAGGTTTAATTTTGCACTTGTTGGAACTGATGGATGACGGGTATTTGTTTTGGGCATGTTAATTATATATGTTGAGGTTTCGGTGGGGCATATTAGTTACGTACTTCAAATGGGGGTTATATATATATATATATATATATATATATATATATATATATATATTTGCTGGTGCATGTTAATTGTGTACGTAATAGGACTCTTGCATGTTAGACTGGAGACATGCTAGTGCATGTTACATTCTGAAAAGAGTCATGTAAACTGATGTACATTATATCTTTTCAATTCAATGAATGCCTAATTAATATGTCTAATTAATTAATATGGCCTTCTGCCCATAAAATTAAAATAAAACAACAAATGGACTTTAATTGGCAGCAAAAAGGACCCCCAACAAATGTTTATTGCCCATGGGCCATGGCCCTATATATATTTGCCGAATTCGCATCTCCTCTGAGATATCTCAAACTTTGCGTGACTTCTTGGAAAATCTCCTCAACCGTTTGAATATATAGTTTTGCACGAAATCTCAAAGCACAAATAATACTGCCTGCCCTGCACCGTTCACGTACGTGGGTCACGCAAACATTGAGATATCTCAGAGGAAACGCATGCATTCAAGCCCCAAACTCTTATTTCTGTCTTAATTTCTAGCCTCTAATAAGATTCAAAAGTTGTCCTTGGGATATTGTGTGAAATCTACAAAACATACTTAGGTATGGCGAGTCACGAAAACATCTGACATTAACTTAATTAATTTCTGATCCACTTGTCACTGACAAGCCCACACGGTGTAGTGTGCACACCTGTCATGTTAGCTAATTAAGGCTAGCTCCAGATATGCATGTAGACCATTAACAAAGCCTCTTTATATATCCTCCCAATTGCACAAAACCAAATTTCATGCTTTTCTTCGGAATTTTTATTTTTTTTAACTTAATTTATACTTGTATATTATTGACAAGTGACAAGCAGATAGAGGATTCAAAATTTCTTTTTGACAAAAATAAATGAGCCTAATAATTTAATTACGATATTTGCATTTGTGAATGGACTACGTCTATTTTTTATAGCCCTGCAACAAATAAATTTAGATCATCTAAATTTAGTACCCCACTACCTTGTTATGCTATTACAAACAGTCCCCAAAATAGAACTAATACCTGCACCTATCCTACTACTACATGACTAATTGTAGAACCCACTAACTCCACTACACGCTCCTAGACAGAACTCTAAATATGAAGGACTAAATATAATAGACATAATCTGAATCATTCACCAAACAACTCATACAAAGCTAATGAAACCTAATTGAATACAAAGCGATATAAATATGTAATAGCTCTTATATTTAGAAATGAAATCAATAAAAATAGTTTCCCGAATTCTCTACTTCTAATCCATCTTCTCTTCGCATATAAACCCACATAGAAAGGGAAGAGGACAAAATAGAAAAAGCAGGAATTGTAAATGGCATTCACCACTCCATTGATTTTTTTTTAAGTGATGAATTATTTATCATATTTTTCGCATTTTTCTTTTGTAAATTAAGGGTTCATGCCTTCATACACAGACCTTTATTTATTGTGTTGGACGTAATTTTTATATCTGTCTTGATTATCAAATAATTTTTTTGTTTATATATCTTTGAGTATAATTCGATGTGACGTTCAATTTTTTTTAATTAATATGTAAATTGAAAATGTTAATACCCAGTATGTGAATTTGGTCACCAGTTTCATCTTATATAGTCGATCTGAATAATGCATGGAGGAGTAGGCGAGTGCGTATCCTCTGATCATATCTCAATTTTTGCATCACCGACGTGTCCGGTTTTATCCAGGAATAGCGCGGGGCCAGTTTTATTTGTGCTTTGAGATTCATGCATGCATAACGTATTTGAACAATTCAGATTTTTCAAAAAAACACGCAAAAGTTATATATCTCAGAGGATGCGAATTCGGAGTAGGCTGAGTTAGGCTAAAGTACTACGCACAGTGCGGATTGATCTGTACTATATATTAATTGTTTTTAAAGTTTAAACAGTTAATTCTGAGTTACCCAACATGATCTCAATATGAAAATATATCTGCAGATTTAAGTTTATAATTTTCAAAATCTTTTGTTTTGTACTTTTTTTTTTAGATGCATATATATAACCAAGGTTGTCTCATTTGATGCATATGACAAATGTCTATTTTGTCTTTCCGATAAGACATGACACACAGAATGACACGATAAGACACGACACACAAATCGACCTTATCACGGCACAACAGTACCACACGTGACGGAAACAAACAAAAATATGAGCCTTAATTTTATACAATTTTAATCACAACATGACACATCACGTAAAATCTTAATTTGATCATGACATAACATAATACGTGACTCAAATTACAACGTAACAGTCATAATATTAAATGACATGACATGTCATGAATTAACGTCGCGACTTGTGGCATGTTGGACAATGGAAGGCGATACTTTGTCATGAGTGCATTCATAGTTCCAATTGTTGTGATTCGATGTTACATTTTATATTTTTTTTAGAGCACTTAATTTACTAGTTGATGTTTTATTTGACACTTTAGCAAGATTTCAATGTACTAGCGCGAACCGTTATAATTTTTTATTAGTAATAAGATTATGCCTATATATGAGCCTTAATTTTCAAATAAGACCAAACTCAAACATTAATTTTGCAATATGTTTCGTTTGAATGGCGTAGTGTGGAAGATCTGTCACAAGCTCTATTAATCTCTCGCTATATATATATGTATATATTATGAGGTGGGATCCACTTACAACATTTGAAAGTTACCACATGTTACAACAATTAAGTTTTGAAATTTTTAAAGTCCAAATGGTCGATCCAAACCATTCAATATGTAATCTGTGTTAAAATGTGCTTGAAGATAAAATTTTATATTTTTTTGAATTTATTTACTATTTATTAAGTATTTTACAAAGCTGTTGTTTTTAGATAATTTTGGACCACGGAAAAACAACAGTTTTGTAAAATACTTAATAAATAGTGAAAAAAATTTAAAAAAATGTAAAATTTGATCTTCAAACACATTTTAGTACATATTACATGTTGAACGGTTTGGATCAACTTTTTGGACTTTAAAAATCGCAAAACTAAATTGTTGTAACATGTTGTAACTTTCAAATGTTAAAAGTGGATCCCTCCTCATATATCATATATATATATATAGTAGAACTAGGAGAGGTTTGGTGAACTCTAAAATCTATCAAATTGTCTTTAATTAAATGATGAATCCGAACCGTCGAAACTCATATATCTTACGAGTGATGCGTCTACATGCAAAAATTTTAAACATTCGAATTAATTTAGTATAAATTCAAGCAGTCAAAATTAGAAAGTTTATAAATTAATTTTAATTAATGCATTCATTTTTTGAATGTTTTTGACCACTTGACACTATACAAAATTAATTCAAAAAATTAAAAATTTTGTATGTAGACACATCACTCGTAAGTTAGACAGATTTCAGCGGTTCGAATTAATCATTTGAAGTTAGTCCAATAGATTTTAGAGTTGAGTTCACAAAGAGGCCTGGTGAACTTAGGAACACCCTAGTTCTACTCTATATATATTTATGCCAAGCTTTTAATGTTCATTAATTCCCTAGCCCTAGTTCCTCCAATCCATCTCTACATAAGTCCTAGCTACTTCTGATCCAGTATCGTCACTATCCCTTGTTCTCTTTCCTGATGCTTGCTGCTTCAAAATCCATACTTACAATAATGACGCGTTATGGCCTCCTCATATTTTTGGTGGTAAGTCCTATTATAATTGATGTTTTTTTCTCTGAAATTACAAATTATTATTTTGTGCTAGTGCATCATATTTTTTGAGAGAAACAATCGCATCATATTTATTTTCCATTTACATAGAACAAACATTAGCAAGTCCTTAGTTTTTTTTCTTATTTTTTTCACACCTAGCTCGATCGATCGATCCCTAAACATTACTTCGGTCTCTGTCTTGAAGGCAAACTCTTGCATTTCTGTTCTCCTATGACACCATTATGATATTTCTCCTCATCACCTTAGATTTTCTTTTAGCTTAAATCTCTCTTAATTCAGCCGGACAATTAAGCACTCTTTAGATAAGATAAGATTAAGGGAGCTCCTCCTTAATTAGTGAATTGGCTACCCTTCGCCTTCTCCGAGTCATTTTTAAAGACCCATGCTCCTAAAAGAGCGGTTCATTTTTTAGTATTAATTATTTCTACTTTCTCTCTCCTGTGTATATAGTGTATACCAACTAAACCCAAACCCAGGTGCAAACGAAACTCAAACTCCCTCATTCTCCGGTCTAAGTTGGTCCTTCTTTTTTTTAGGGTTTGCTTTAACATAATTTCATTAATTTGCCATTAATTATTTTTTTTTGTCGTACTATATGTACGTACTCTGCAGATCACGTATTTATCTACGAATGTGAAAACTGATCAAGCGAGCAATGTTTATTCACCAATGGAGGCTTACTGGTACTCCAACCTGCCGAACACCTCTATCCCGCAAATCATTCGCAACCTAATTCATCCAGGTTCTCTCTTCTTCTCTTTTCTTTAGCATATATAAATTAAGAAAAATATATAACACTCATCCTAACTATGGTCTTTTAGCTATAAAGGTTTGATTTTGAAGAACTTTGGTTAATTATCAGTACCACATCCGATTGTTACACTATAAAGGTTCAAGACTATGCCTGGTCCTAAAAAAACAAAATGCAATGACAATTATCAGAACAAGTTTGATTTTGGAGAACTTTGGTTAATTATCAGTACCACATCTGACCGTTACACTATAAAGGTTCAAGACTATGCCTGGTCCTAACAAAAAAAAATGCAATGACAATTACCAGGTTATTTATTTATATATATATATATATATATATATATATATATATATATATATATATATATATAATAGGAAAACATCACAATAAATTACTGGGGGTGAAGAATCATCCTTCATGTCGGTGTTTGTTCAAAGCTCACTTTAATCACCATATAACAAAAGGCAGATAATAAGTTTAGTTAGCTAGGCCACAGTTACAGAAAAATCATCAGAACAATATTCGTTTTGGTGTCTTAGCTACAAATTACAAACCTACTATATGTTGGCTATACGTAGAGATAACAAATTTTTCACTTTTAATTAATATTATTTGAGTATATTTCTCACTTTTCATATTCCTGGATCAAATAGGCCAAAAGGAGAAATTTGACTGGATGGAGTACCCAGTAAATTGGAATGGCGGCAGAAGAGGATATATTCATATCCTAAATATGTTCTTCCAGCCAAAGGACATATACCCAGGAGCTAAGATTAAAGAAGCCATTAGCCTGGACCGAAGCATTGTTGGTAATGCCTTCATCCCTCGTATCAAAGCCGAAGCAATGCCGTTTCATTCCAACAATCTGTCTCAACTTCTGAATCGTTATTCTATCGAACCGGGCTCTAAAGAAGCAAAACAAATACAGAAAAGCCTATCTCATTGCGAGGCTCCATTTCCCAAAGGTGCAAAACAATTTTGTGCCACATCTCTTGAATCTATGATCGACAATACCATCTCTGAACTTGGCACCCCAAACCTACAAGTTATGTCAACAGTACTTGGCAATAGAGGATCTAAAAGGGAAAAGATCTTCTACAAAGTCGGTTCTCCGGTAGTTGAATTACCACAAGAGAAATTCGTGCTGTGTCACCCGGTGGTATCGCCTCAAGCGGTGTTCTATTGCCACACCGCACCTAAATTCAAAGGATATGCCATTCCCTTAGAAGGGAATAATGGGAGAAAGGTCAACGCACTTGCAATTTGCCACTATGATGCCAAAGACTTTAACCCTGTCTTCTTTGAGATGCTGAATGTGAAGCCTAGTACAATGCCAATCTGTCACTTTCTCATGGAAGATCACCTTGCTTGGACTCGACCTTAATAAAATTTAATTTTTATCTCTTGTATTTTCTGATGGGCGTTATCCACCAGAATAGAATATGCTTAATATCTACCTGTTTGGATTTGACTGGATTATGCTTAATCTCTATCTGTTTGGATTAGAATGGAATATGCTTAATCTCTATCTATTTGGATGAACAATCTTATTGCATTCTAATGAATTAAATGATATATGGATTATGTGTTTGCAATTCTCTTTCATGAAAGTACTCTTGAATCTAGATTAAAAGGGCTTAAAGAGGTATCTAAAAATGGGCTTAAAGCGGCTAGAAACAGAGAATCCAGATAGCTCGAGGGCACTGAATCAGGATGCTGGTATTTTCCTTTTCGATGATCACTTTAGTGCTATCGATGCACATACTGGGTCACACCTCTTTAAGGTAATCTTTTTAGTTGAATTTACCTACTTTGGATCTGCAGGAAGTTCAAAGCAGACACAGCAATCAACCTAACAGTACACAAATAATCAGTGTAGAATGCTAAACGGGTAGGATCAGTGCAGCCTATGTTGGGTTCGTTCTTCATTTATAACTGTTCTTTCAACTAAACTGAAAATATTTTTATAGGAATGCTTATTGGGGCTTCTAGCATCTAAGACCGTGATTTATGTTGCACACCAAGTTGAATTCCTTCCGGCTGCTGATGTCATCCTGGCAAGTCTTTGGTTCTATTTTACTTTGTTTGGCACTTTCCTTTTCAATGTACACTGACCAATTTTAATTTTTCTTTCAAGGTAATAATAGAAGGAAAGATAGCACAAGCAGGCAAATACCAAGAAATACTTGAATCAGACAAGGAGTTTATGGAACTCGTCTCTGCACACAAGGATGCCTTGTCAGCACTTCACTCCATTTCCCCCGTGGAACTGGATGCCTCCAGTTCCAATCAGAAAATTGAGAACAAGATGACCCATAATTAATGAAGGTAAAAAATTGATACCATATAATCAGAATACAAAAGGCAAGGGTCTTTCTTATTCTTATGTCCGCATTTTTAATTATTCTTATGTCGTTAGAGTGGCATAAAGTTGGATTTTCTTTTGATTAATTCTTGCAGGCTTCAACAGATCAGAGTGAGGTTGATACAAGCATACCGTACCAGATCGGTAATTATTCCTTCACATTAATATGTTTATTAACAAGTTTGTACTGGTCCTGTAATTATTCATAAGCAATCAGACTAGAAGGAATTTAATATAATCAAGTTAAGATTGTTTTTAATTTTTGTCGAAAGTAATAGTTCCAATTCATAACATTTTATTTCCTTCTATTCAGATTAGGACAATCCCAGCCAACTGTCATGCCATCCCTATCACCTGGGTCAGTGGTGGCATATGGACCCGGTCGGGCTAAAAAAGATACTGCTTTGAATTATTTGCGAAGGGTTAATGAGAGATTTCAAGACCAACAAGGAACATACAAAGAGTTTTTAGGAATTATGAACGATCATGAGATAACATGATTAGCAAAAATAGCCGTTACCATGCTTAGAATGCAGATATATCGATTCCTCCTAGTAAGAGATGCCGAAGCAAGAGTGTTGTGAAAGTTGCCTATACCAAGCTAGTTTTAGTAGGACTAATCGTAGTTTGTTTTCTAATTTTGTTTGGATGATGTGATGTAATGGCATCTTGTGTGTTTGCAACGGATGTCATTTTGTGTATTTGCTTTAAAATAGCTCTTGTAGTACTGGTTAATGCATATATTTCCAATAACTGGAATTGGTTTGAATCAAACTTTGTGGCATGTGATATTTGTGCGATTGTTTTCAGTTATTTTGTATGTTTGATTCCTAAACTACTCTTAAATTATCCACTTCTTATCTGTGACACTATTATTGATATGCTACAGTTTACAAGAAGCATGAAAAAGAAAACTGGAAATGATTGTTTGAAAATTAAGCACCTCACTTCGAAATTTTTTAATCTGTTGATGGTAGAAATGAAACCCCAAAAGTTAGTTGCATACTGAATTTAATTTCTTGCATTGGTGCCAATAGAAACTTAGGCAATGTTCTGTACCAGTTTTTGAATGGTGTATCTGCTCTTATCTAACTGTTCCACCAACTGAGACTTCAATATTTCTGTAACTGGCTTTTCATAAACACAATGATCAGAGAGCACAATAAGTATTCTTTTATGTCAGAAATGAAAAGAAAAATTGTAGAATATCAGGTTAAGCAGTTCTGGATAGTTAGTTTCGTATTGTCAGATTCGAAACCAACGCTGGCAGTTTTGAGCATTAAATTTGTAACATTGATCTGGTGTGTATTATGCATATAGGAATGCCACAGTTATATTTTAATGACACGGTATTGTGCTGCTAATGTTGAATTTTTTTTGTGATTTCAGTTTTTTTGTGCTTTGTAATCTGTTATGTGACGCTTGGTGCGTCCCAGTATCAGTTTTCAATATTTCATTACCTCAAAAAGTTTTCAATGTTTCAGTATCAAGTTTATGCTGGTACGAGTGGGCCCTTCTGTTATATTGTGCTTACTGTTATATTCTGTTATATTATGCATTTATTTTTCAAGAAATTATGTAAAGAATTTTGTTATATTGTGCTTGTATACATTCATTTTTCAAGAATTACTGTTGATTTACATTCAGTTTTTTGTTAACCACAAGCATACTATAAAAAAAAATCGCAATGTAAACTGCACCAACGGAAAATTAATCAACAATTTACCAACACATTCAATGTAAACTGTACCAACTAAAAATCAAAATAATATGCTTCCAGTTGAAGATACATTCAATTAATCAAACACATTAAGTTAATACCACACATTCAATTAATTCAAGTGTGGACTTCAAGTTCCAACAACCTTTTGTGTGCCATGGATACCAGGTTTAATTTTGCACTTGTTGGAACTGATGGATGACGGGTATTTGTTTTGGGCATGTTAATTATATATGTTGAGGTTTCGGTGGGGCATATTAGTTACGTACTTCAAATGGGGGTTATATATATATATATATATATATATATATATATATATATATATATATATATATATATATATATTTGCTGGTGCATGTTAATTGTGTACGTAATAGGACTCTTGCATGTTAGACTGGAGACATGCTAGTGCATGTTACATTCTGAAAAGAGTCATGTAAACTGATGTACATTATATCTTTTCAATTCAATGAATGCCTAATTAATATGTCTAATTAATTAATATGGCCTTCTGCCCATAAAATTAAAATAAAACAACAAATGGACTTTAATTGGCAGCAAAAAGGACCCCCAACAAATGTTTATTGCCCATGGGCCATGGCCCTATATATATTTGCCGAATTCGCATCTCCTCTGAGATATCTCAAACTTTGCGTGACTTCTTGGAAAATCTCCTCAACCGTTTGAATATATAGTTTTGCACGAAATCTCAAAGCACAAATAATACTGCCTGCCCTGCACCGTTCACGTACGTGGGTCACGCAAACATTGAGATATCTCAGAGGAAACGCATGCATTCAAGCCCCAAACTCTTATTTCTGTCTTAATTTCTAGCCTCTAATAAGATTCAAAAGTTGTCCTTGGGATATTGTGTGAAATCTACAAAACATACTTAGGTATGGCGAGTCACGAAAACATCTGACATTAACTTAATTAATTTCTGATCCACTTGTCACTGACAAGCCCACACGGTGTAGTGTGCACACCTGTCATGTTAGCTAATTAAGGCTAGCTCCAGATATGCATGTAGACCATTAACAAAGCCTCTTTATATATCCTCCCAATTGCACAAAACCAAATTTCATGCTTTTCTTCGGAATTTTTATTTTTTTTAACTTAATTTATACTTGTATATTATTGACAAGTGACAAGCAGATAGAGGATTCAAAATTTCTTTTTGACAAAAATAAATGAGCCTAATAATTTAATTACGATATTTGCATTTGTGAATGGACTACGTCTATTTTTTATAGCCCTGCAACAAATAAATTTAGATCATCTAAATTTAGTACCCCACTACCTTGTTCTGCTATTACAAACAGTCCCCAAAATAGAACTAATACCTGCACCTATCCTACTACTACATGACTAATTGTAGAACCCACTAACTCCACTGCACGCTCCTAGACAGAACTCTAAATATAATGGACTAAATATAATAGACATAATCTGAATCATTCACCAAACAACTCATACAAAGCTAATGAAACCTAATTGAATACAAAGCGATATAAATATGTAATAGCTCTTATATTTAGAAATGAAATCAATAAAAATAGTTTCCCGAATTCTCTACTTCTAATCCATCTTCTCTTCGCATATAAACCCACATAGAAAGGGAAGAGGACAAAATAGAAAAAGCAGGAACTGTAAATGGCTATTCACCACTCCATTGATTTTGGGTTCTTGTTACATCCCGAGATTTTCTACTACTGCTCTGTTTCATGCCATGTATCTCTCTTCATATTTCTCTCTATAGCTTGGCATTCTAGACGGTGCAAGGAGGGTAGATCCGAGGAGAAAGTAGAAAACAACAATTTCTTGTATTACAAACTGACCCATCTAAGCACTCTTAGTCTTGGTTTGTTTTACCTTCTCTTCTCTGTTTTCAGTTACTTGTTTTCCTATTTGGGTTTCCTAATTCAATTGGATTTAGGGGTCCGAACCATTTTTTGGTTTCTTTGCTTCTGCTACATGCAATTTGAATTTGGAAGATTGAGAGAAAAAATGTTTCCTGTTTTACTTAGAATATGGTTTGCCATCTTCCTAATCATTTCTGTTTATTCTCTTGTTCTACATCTCCTCTCGTTTAAAAAGCATGCAATTGTCGACTCAAATTTGTGGGTCTTCGATTTTGGGTCAGTTTTGGTTGGTCTGTTGCTTAGCTATGCTGGTTTCTACGGTAAGCGAAGAAATAAAGATGATGATTTTGTTCACCAGGAACCCCTCATCCATCGTTCCTCTAACAACAACATTGGTACTGGTAACAGTACCAGCAGTAGTTCCAAAAATGCCTCTCTGTTCACCAATGCTGGTTTCTTTAGCATTTTTACATTCTCTTGGATTTGTCCCTTGCTCTCTCTCGGCTACAGGAAAACATTGGACCTGGATGACATACCAATGGTAGATGAGAAAGATTCAATCAATGGTGTCTTACCTATCTTCAAAACCAAGCTACAATCACAAATTGGTGCTAATGGCAGAGTGACATCCGTTAAGCTCGCAAAAGCTTTAGTGTTCACTTGTTGGGGGCAAGTTGTTTTAACAGGTATCTACGCATTGGTGTACAATATCTCGGCCTATGTTGGGCCATATCTGATGGACTACTTTGTGCAGTACCTAAATGGTACCCAACGATCATCAAAAAAAGGTTACTTGTTGGTACTGACATTTATTGTTGGCAAAATTATTGAATGCCTCTCCATGAGGCATTGGTCCTTTCGGGTGGACCAAGCTGGGGTACGGGCACGAGCGGCTCTAGTGGGTACGATATATCAAAAGGGGCTCACTCTCTCCAGCCGGTCAAGACAGAGCCATACCAGCGGTGAGATGATAAACATAATGAGTGTAGATGCCAACCTAGTTAGCCTCTTCAGCTTGTACATGCATGAATTCTGGTTAGTACCGATACAAATTGCCCTTGCTCTGATTGTACTGTACTCCTGTATCGGTCTTGCCTCGGTATCAACTCTAGCTGCAACAATTGTGATAATGCTGGTCAATTTACCAGTCAGCCATGTGCAAGAGAAATTTCAAGAGAAAATGATGGAGGCTAAAGACGTCCGCATGAAGGCTATGTCAGAAGTGTTGCGCAACATGCGAATTCTAAAATTCCAGGGTTGGGAGATGAAATTTCTTCAAAAAATTATCAATCAAAGGAAAAACGAGGCTAGCTGGATCAAAAAATTCGTGTACACTAATGCTGGTGTGACGTTTCTCTTTTGGGGAACACCGACTTTTGTGGCTGTCGTCACTTTTGGGACGTGCATTCTTTTAGGTATACCGCTTTCTAGTGGTAAAGTGCTTTCGGCCTTGGCTACTTTTAGGGTGTTGCAAGAGCCAATATATTGCCTTCCTGATACCATTTCCATGATAATTCAAATTAAAGTTTCCCTAAATCGTATAAGTTCTTTCTTATGTTTAGAGGATTTGCCAGATAATGTGGTACATAGAGTTCCCAAAGGGAGTTCTGACGTGGCAGTTGAAGTACATAGTGGTACATTTTCATGGGATTTGGGGAGTGAGGAACCAACATTAATAGATTTGAACTTTAGGGTGATGCAAGGCATGAAGGTTGCAGTGTGTGGTATAGTGGGGTCGGGTAAGTCAAGTTTGCTGTCATGCATACTCGGCGAAATGCCAAAATTATCTGGGGGGGTGAAGTTGTGTGGTTCAACTGCATACGTAAGTCAGTCACCATGGATACAAAGTGGCAAGATTCAGGATAATATTCTGTTTGGTAAGGAAATGCATAGGGATCGGTACGATAAGGTGCTTGAGGCATGTAGCTTGAAGAAGGATTTGGAGATTTTTCCACATGGAGATCAGACAATGATTGGAGAGAGAGGGATTAATTTAAGCGGTGGCCAGAGACAAAGAATCCAGATAGCTCGGGCACTGTATCAGGATGCCGATATTTTCCTTTTCGACGATCCCTTTAGTGCTGTCGATGCACATACTGGGTCACACCTCTTTAAGGTAATCTTTTTAGTTAAATATCTTTTTTTTTCCTAGTTTGGATTTGCAAGAAGTTCAAAGCTGACCCAACAATCAACCGAACAATACACAAATAATCAGTGTAGAATGCTTATGGGGTTGGTTTAGGGCAACTTTGGTTGGGTTTCTTCTTAATTTATAACTGTTCTTTGAAATAAACTAAATAGATATTTTTATAGGAATGCTTATTGAGGCTTCTAGCATCTAAGACCGTGATTTATGTCACACACCAAGTTGAATTCCTGCCGGCTGCTGATCTCATCTTGGTAAGTTTCTGGTTCTATTTTCTTTCTTTGTCACATTCCTTTCAATGTGCATGTGCGCTGAACAAATTTAATTTTTCTTTAAAGGTAATGAAAGAAGGAAAAGTAGCACAAGCAGGCAAATACAAGGAAATACTTGAATTTGGCAAGGAGTTTATGGAACTTGTCTCTGCACACAAGGATGCCTTGTCAGCACTTGACTCCATTTCCTGCACGGAAGATGACTCCAGTTCCAATCAGGAAATTAAGAACAAGAAAACCCAGAATGACACATTGACAGAAGAAGCAAACCCTAACATACCAAAGGGACAACTTGTAACAGAAGAAGAAAGAGAGAAAGGGAAGGTTGGATTTTGGGTCTATTGGAAGTATATCACATTGGCATACAAAGGGGCACTGGTGCCGTTAGTCCTCCTTGCACAAATTTGCTTCCAAGTCCTTCAAATAGCAAGTAATTACTGGATGGCTTGGGCTGCCCCGGTGTCAGAGGATGTGGCCCCACCTGTCAGTAGCATGACGCTTATATATGTATTTGTGGCACTGGCACTTGGCAGCTCTCTGTTCATACTAGCAAGGGCTTTGCTCCTTGTCACGGCAGGCTACAAAACTGCAACCATTTTATTTGACAAGATGCACTTGAGTATATTTCGTGCGCCTATGTCATTTTTTGATTCTACTCCAAGTGGTCGGATCCTTAATCGGGTAAGTCATGCATTAGTTAAATGATTTTTTTTTTTTTGCAATTAGTTAGTTATATCAACAAAATACATTGGTCTCTCTTTTCCATAAATATCCTATAAAATTTCATTAGTGTGTCGTAAGAGGGGCATAATATTGAATTATTTTAATTAATTCTTACAGGCTTCAACAGATCAGAGTGAGGTTGATACAAGCATACCATACCAGATCGGTACTTATGCCTTTACAATGATACAACTTCTTGGTATCATAGCCGTCATGTCACAAGTTGCATGGCAAGTGTTTGTTGTGTTTGTTCCTATGATTGCCTTGTGCCTTTGGTACCAGGTACCTTTATTTTTCTCGTGAGAATTTTTAAAATTCTAACTATTCAATATATAAAACTTCCTTCTTGTGATCTCATTATTAGTACATGAAAAAAGCTGCTGTTCTAAAAGCAAGCTTAGCTTTTAAATATGCTTCATAAGTATGCAATTTTGGGAAATTGAAGGATTTAGTTATATAGGTAGACAATACAGTACTGCTGTTCAATACAACACGAGATTAATTTAGATTTCTTGATTAAAAAAACTAACATTCTTATGATGAATAGTGTTGGTGTGTTCTGAAAATCTACGGTAGTAGAGGGATTTTGAATTTCATTGTTGCTCTTACAATTCATTGTTCATACAATTTGCTGTTTTAAACAGAGATATTACATAGAAACAGCAAGAGAACTGGCAAGGCTAGTAGGAGTGTGCAAGGCTCCAATAATACAACATTTTGCCGAGTCTCTGACAGGTTCTACCATGATTAGATGTTTTGGCAAAGAATCAGGTTTCAAGGGGAGAAACGGAAAATTGATAGATGATTATTCCCGGCCCAAATTCTACAATGTCGGTGCCATGGAGTGGCTCTGTTTTCGGCTTGACATGATCTCATCTCTCACCTTTGCCTTTTCTTTGGTGTTCGTAGTGACTATACCAGCTGGTGTGATTGCTCCAGGTAGGCCATTTTGTAAATATATTCACAAAGTGTAGTTGCAAACTTGCAATTTAGGGTAGCTGCAGATTTGTGATAAGAATTTTTAGTTAGTCCAATTGTTTTATAATAGGAGAGCCCTCTGCATTTTCAAATAATTAAATGATGCTTTTCCTTTCCGTTAGTCCTTACATTCTTCCTTTCATTTCCGTAAGACTTAAAAGTAAATTAAGATGGTTCATTGGTCTTATTTAAAATTGCAGCAAATTTATTATTTGAAATTTACATTTCTTTTAAATTTTCTTCTTGAATACAGGGTTCGCGGGTCTTGCAGTGACTTACGGGCTTAATTTGAACATGCTACAAACCTGGGTTGTTTGTAATTTGTGCAATCTAGAAAATGAGATAATATCTGTTGAGAGAATATTGCAATACACAAATATTCCTAGCGAACCTCCACTTTCCACTCCAAAAGATTTGTCATTAGATCAATCCTGGCCAGCACAAGGAGACATTATGATTGAAAACTTACAGGTACACTTAATTCCTTTTCCCATGCTTATAATTTCATTGGATGTGATTAATCCTGTACATAATGCTTAGAAAAAATAAGTTCTGTAAGGCTTGCATGTGTTGTGGCTCAATAAATCCTTAGGCCAAGAAACTTGCAAAAGGAAAAAAAAAAAAAAACTTAAAGAAAAGTTTGTTTGTCTCTCATGTAACTTTTGTATTAGAGACTCCAAAGTCAGTAATTTGACCTAAAAAGTTTTCAAAGTGAATGACCAGGACCAGTCAATCCCCTTGCCCAAAATGACTCCAAAACAGAAACAAAAGGAACCAAAACAAAATTATCTTACCTGAATGTGTCAGAAAATGAATTTGACTTGAACCTGAGTGAGACCCCAAAATGTCCTATTGTAATGATCAGGACATGAAATTGATTATGTAGCTTCAATCCAATCTGAAAGTGACATCTAGCCTTCTTAGAATACATGAGGCAATCCTAAGGATCCTTCTCATATTGTTTTCTGAATAGGTTCGATATGCACCACAACTTCCATTTGTACTCCGAGGTCTCACATGCACCTTTCCTGGTGGCATGAAAACTGGTATCGTTGGGAGAACAGGAAGTGGCAAGTCAACTTTGATCCAGGCTCTTTTTCGCATAGTTGATCCCACTGTAGGACACATACTAATAGATAATGTAGACATCTGTACCATCGGATTACATGATCTACGGTCCAGATTGAGCATCATACCACAAGACCCCACCATGTTTGAAGGAACAATTAGAAACAACCTTGACCCTCTTGGGGAGTATACTGATGCTCAGATTTGGGAGGTACATAATTTAAAATTTTCAATAGATTTCAATTCTTGAAAGCATACTTCTCAAAATTTCCCAAAAGAAAAAAATAATATACACTTTCCACTTTTTAATCTTTTCTGTATCTATTTTGCAAAGTAAATATGTTTAATTTTTTGTAAAAGAATATATAGGAATTTAGTGACACCCAATAATTTAATGATTGACTTTAGTCTTTTATCTCTTTGGTGTAGGCTTTGGATTGTTGCCAGCTTGGAGATGAAGTCCGGAAGAAGGAATTGAAGCTTGACTCTCCAGGTTTGCATCATATTTGCTTGTTGCTGTTTTTGTTATACTAATCAAGTAGAGAGGAATTGTGTTAGCTAATGGGTTAAGTAGAAATAAAAAGAAAAAATGCATATGGGCTGATGCTAGGAGGAGAATGGGCCTGTTACTGTCTAGTAGCAGTTTTTGGCATGATCTATAACAGATTTCTATTTACTTTATATTTTAGAGAATAAATTTAATAAAGGAAACTATCAAAACTATCCAATAATGGCAGTACTGGACCCTTTTCGCTAAGAATTATCAATTTCATCTCTTTACAAGTAATTTTCCTCTTAGCCGTCAAGGCTTATTTATCCAAAAATTAACACAAGAATATACCAAAAATTCAAAAAGAGAGGGTCTCCGGTTGATGACATCACAACTATTTAATTTTTGTGATCTTATTAATTAATCTTTTTGAAACCAGCACCAGAATTCTCCAATAACTTGTAACAGCATCCAATATTTGTGGCCTTCGTAAAGCCTGGGAAACAAATATCCCTTAATTGTAAACTCAACATAGCATATTCTCATAACAATTCAAGCAAATTAATGAGGGGCCTAATTAAAACTGAATTATTCAGCATGTCTTAATTTTGCAACAATCTTAGCAACCCTCTATTTGCAGTGGCAGAGAGCGGAGAGAACTGGAGTGTGGGCCAGCGTCAGCTGGTTTGCCTTGGGCGTGTGATTCTGAAAAAGACCAAAATTTTGGTTCTTGATGAAGCAACAGCTTCAGTCGATTCAGCAACAGATAGCTTGATTCAAAAGACTTTGAGGCAGCAGTTCTCAAATTCGACTGTGATAACTATTGCACATCGAATCACCTCCGTGCTTGATAGTGATATGGTGCTCCTACTTGATAATGGTTAGTGTTCCCTCAATTATATTTTGTTTTCTTGTTGGACCATTTTTCTTAGGAAATAATGTTTATTTGAATCAGGGTTTTAAGTTATATTTCAAGCTAGGGATTCTTGTTCGTTGTTTTGCAATTTTGTTTCGCATTGGTATATTTTAAAAATGTTGTGCATTATCTTTTGTTCGATACTTTCTCTAAATTCTAAGCAATTTTTTTTATTATAAACAGGTGTTGTTGTGGAACATGATAAACCAACTCTATTGTTGGAAGATGAGTCATCTTTGTTTTCGCAGCTTGTGTTGGAATATACGATGAGATCAGCAATGTAGATGTTATTAACCAACTAATCCTTGATGTAATTCTACTGTGTTATTCCCCATGCTGTTTGACTGTAATAAAATTTTGGAATGACAAGGTATTAAAGTATAGTTTAGGAGTTATATATAATGCAAAATATGCGTGGCAGGTGATTTCGGGATTATAATGCCACAGAATGTGCAAACAAAATAAAATTTTGTAGCTGTAGCTGTATGTCTATTAGATGCAAATAAAAAGTAAGAGTGAGCCTATGGTGCTATGCATAGCACAGATGGGGTCCGTGCTACGGCTCAAAATTTGACTTTTCAAAATCCTAACGGTCGATCCAACCGTTCAATGTGATAACCATATGAATATGTACTTGCAAACTAAATTTTATATTTTTTCGAATTTTTTTACTATTTTTTTAGATAGGTAGAAAAATCAGTGTTTTCTGAAAATTCTGGACCGTCAAAATTCTACCTATCTAAAAAAATAGTAAAAAAATTCGAAAAAATATAAAATTTAGTTTGCAAGTACATATTCATATGGTTATCACATTGAACGGTTGGATCGACCGTTAGAATTTTGAAAAGTCAAATTTTGAGCCGTAGCACGGACCCCATCCGTGCTATGCATAGCACCATAGCCTCACTCAAAAAGTAATGCAATAGTTTTAGAACCTCTGCTGAGTGTTGTTGTATCTTTCTTTATTTTTTTAATTTTTGTTTCTGTGTGAGTGTAACCATTATAAAAAAATTATGTTCAGTAATTTTGTTTTTGATAAAATGATGGAGGTCAAACCTTTAAACTTTTAATATTTAAGTAGAGCGCAGAGTAGGTTTGATGAGCTTTGTACCTACTTTGGGTTTGATAGGCATCAGAATGAATTTCAGAGGAGAGGATGCTCGAATCTTAAAGTGCATCAGACAAAGCACCTAACCCAAAATAAACCCAAAACACCTTTGTACACTTTTCTCATTGAAGTAGGTCACACGAGAAGTGCAGCCTTAATTAGTTTTACAATCAGTCAAATTAAAATAAAAAATAAATAAAAATAAAAAACAAAAATTAAACTTGATGTGTTGTGGAAAGTTAAGGAGCAGCTGGGATCGGACAAACATACATACTCTTAATTTTATCTTATATAACAACAGAATACTACAACTATGATGAGTGTCTCCATCAGGGCACATGGTCAGACAATAACTGCAGCTTGGTGGAAATGGGATAGTGGGACAGTAGACACTGTGTGCATGGTCTGCAGGTTGCTGGGCTATATGGCGCGAGGGGAACCGGCATCGTTTCTCGGGTCAGTGAAGAACTCTGAGTGTACTGTTACGTGATACCAGTAATGAGATTTGACAATGGTGCGCAAACTGTTAGAGGATGCTTAATTTCTCCTCTGCATTTTGTGTTATGATTTCGGTTCTATTTACAATTTAAAATCACTGTAAATATTATATCTGCTGGCTAGTTATTAGCCAAAAGACACACCAAAAGCAACTCGATTGCTTTTTCCGATGAAGTTGCTTCATTAGCTGTAATTGTTGGTGCCTCCTCAAGGTTGATGGATGTCAACTTGGCATGTTCACGATGTGTGCATCTTATCTCTTGTCGCCTCCTGAGAAACTTCCATCAGAGAGCTCTAACCCCACATGCATGTGGCTTAATTCTTTGTTTACTGGCCTGTACACACGACTAATATGCATATTTTTGTCATCATATATACCCAACAAAAATAAACACTTCAAACTCCTGTCATCCAATTAGGCACATGCGCGTATATATGCAATTAATGCTACCAAATACCTTTAGATGTGCTACTGTCGGTTTTGAACCACTCCAAGCCTCTTGCGGAGTCGTGTTCTCCAGACTTATTGTTTGACATCGATTTAACAAATAAACTCCTTAGACATGTTCTCACATTTATTCATGATATGGTCCCATTCTTGCACTTTGCTACTCAAATTAAAACTCATATTACCATATTTCATCGAACAAATTTATGTCCCGCGTCTGGTTTACACTACCAAAGTATCACTCTCACTGTCTCACACTTTAAAATCCCATGAAGACCAACACCTTGCTGCACCAACACTATTGTACTTATAAATTCCAAAATTATACATGAAAATAGGGATGTCAGTAGATCAGATAAAATTGACTAGATCTCTTTTTTTTTTCTTTTTTTTTTTGATAAAATTGAGTAAATCTGATCCGATCCACTCGGGTCAAGATTTTCTGACCATGTCCAACTGGCTCGGGTCAAGGTGCAAGGCCCACATAGCTTGACCACTTTTTCTAACGTGCCATAAATATATTCTTAAAGATAGAAAGTGGTGAAATGCACTAAGGTTGTTGATTGACTCTGCTCGTTAGTAACGGGTCCCGATATTAACTACACTAATATTTTTAGTAACACAACACATTCAAATATTTCAATTATTTAGACAAATTTGTTCTTCATTAGTTATTTCATTTTCAAAAATAAATCCTTTACATACGTATATTAATGTCTATCGATATTTTCTTCTATGTTTACTTTTCTTTTGTGAAAATTAAAACCGTAGATATATTAAATATATATGGTAAGATCTTGTAGCAAAAGTAAAATGATTAAACAATTAATTTATCAGACAAAATGTCATACCTCGTATGTGACCCTTGACCTTCTAATGTTTTCTTCTGCACAAAAGCAATTGTCCCAATTCTTCAATCAGTGCCATTATTGAATTACTGAACTTCAATCATGTCCAAGAATATTCTCTTATTCTTCATCTGTTTAATCTAAATAATTGCAAAACAAAATTATAATTTTTCTCTTTCAATTTTATTTAGATACACATATAGATTTAAAAGTATATAACTAAAAGAATAATTAAAAGAACCTCAAGCAATATAATTGTGTTGCTCTGGATCAATAAAAATACATATACCAAATTATTTATTGAATTTGTCAAAAAGAATAATGAGCAAAATAATAGATTTTCATTTTCTTCTTCTTTTGTCACTCAATGCTTGAAATTTTAGATTTTTTTTTATAAAAGGTTTACAGAATAAGAAGAGAAGATCCAACAATTATTGAAACCAATTAAGTAATAATGATCATAATATATGATTGACTTCTAGATTATTACACTAACAATCTCCACTTAAGCTAGAGCCAATCAACGTAAGCCCTGCATTTATACAAGTCTCTATGTTCTCAAAGATCTCGTAGATCCCAAGAAAATCTCACAGCCAATCGCCTATGTGTCTCAGACCTATAGAAGCACTATGCATCTGATGCTTGGCTTGAGGAAGAGGTTTTGTCAGTGGATCAGCTGTGTTGCTGATTGTGTCAACCTTGCAAATCTTTACATCACCTCTATTTACGATCTCTAGTATCAGGTGATAACGTTGGATAACATGCTTGGATCTTAAGTGCGATCTGGGTTCCTTGGCCTGAGCGATAGCTCCATTGTTGTCACAGTAGAGGTCCACTGGGCCTTGGATACTCGAAACCACTCCTAGTTCACTAAGTAACTTCTTAATCCAGAAACCTTCTTTAGCTACTTCGAAAGTAGCTATATACTCAGCTTCGGTGGTTGAATCTGCTATGGTTTCTTGTTTCGAACTCTTCCAGCTCACAACACCACCGTTGAGTATGAATACGTATCCAGACTGAGATCTCGAGTCATCTCGGTCGGTTTGGAAACTTACATCGGTGTAACTATTTATAACGAGTTCAGAATCACTGATCAGAGTCAAAATAATGATGATTTACATAGGGTTTTGGGACTTATGTTTGATTTATTAGAGAAAAAGGCTATTGTCACCCTTCTTTATGTTTTATTGCAGAAAACAGGTTTTGAGACTATTTTACACCAAATGGAGCTAGAATCGGGTCAATCGGATCAGCGACGCTCATCGACTAAGTCCCTGTTACGGCCAGTATTGACTAATAGGACCAGGCCTAGCACAGACCAGGAGATAGCGCTGGAAGCATTAAACCCTAACTGCCAAGGTCCTAATACGGACCGTATCACCTGATACGGCCCGTATCCGAAGGCATCTCTTGGGGAATAACTGCCGACAGCTGTTTCCAGATCAGTTTCTTAGCCCCTACTCAACCTCCAGACGTCCCTCCACTCCTATATAAAGCCCCTGGGCAGAAGAATTAGTTATCTTTGTAATTAGGGTTAGATTTGATTAAAGTGAGAAGAGAGGAGTGCTTGTAACAATGCCGTTCCGCGGCTAAGTTCCTTTTCTTAGGGCTAGGCAGTAAACCTTGTTACTCTTGATGTTTTGATATATATATTTCTGTTGATTATGATTTCTTGTTGTTGTACTAAAATGCTTTTGTGATTTACTATCTCTTCATCTAATTTCAATGATCTAGTTTGAGTCCGTTGGGGTAGTGACAGTACTTTAATGGTAAGAGAAACTATTTGTATGAATTAGCCTCGTTGAGATTTATTAGGTTTATGTGAAGAAAACCATAGCGGGGAAACCATAAACCAGGCCAACAAAGCGCGTACCAAATTCCATCACATGCGTAAAGTAAATCGCAGTGATATGTGTAGTAATTTGGGGTATTTGAGAGATCAGACATTTGCGTAAGGTAAAAATCAGTGTCCTATGTAGAATCTCGGTGAAAGATCTGTCATTCTTGCGTAACATAAATCGCAGTGACCTATGTGGTGTCTTTCATTAAAACAACAACAGGAAATCAGACGCAACAGGAATATATTGTCAAGGCGGATTGAGTGGCAATGGTGTGCCGAAACCCTAGGAATTCTCATCTCTATCTTTATTTTAATTACTTTTAATTGCTTCCTAATTTACATTGATCAAAACAACATCTCTAAATTTTCAGATTTCATCTAGCCTTTCGAAAGATTGTGATTCGATCGCTCAAAGCATTGAACCAATATTCCCTGTGGATCGACCTCGAACATACTACTCGATAGGATTGTGCGCTTGCAGTCCAAACCGATAGCATTTACGAGTTTATAAATATTAAAAGAAACATTACTCTCTTTTGAGTGATCAATCACCGCCATAGACGAGGAACTTATCTTGGTTCTTTTCAAGTACTTAAGGATATTCTTTGCAGCATTCCAATGTTCTAAGCCAGGATTAGCCTGATATCTGCTTGTCATGCTCAAAGCGTACGAGACATCAGGACGAGTGCATAACATGGCGTACATGATAGACCCAATAGCCGAAGCATATGGTACTCTACTCATCATGCTTCACTCATCAATTGTCAAAGGGCACTGAGTCTTGCTAAGCTGAACACCATGTGTCATTGGTAGGATTTCATTCTTGGAATCCTGCATGCTGAACCGATTCAGCACTTTGTCAATGTACGTGCTTTGACTCAATCATATGAGTCTCTTCGATCTATCTCTATAGATCTTTATGCCTAATATATAGACATTCTCGCCTAAGTCTTTCATTGAGAACACTTTCTTTAATGAAGACTTGGCTAATTCCAATAAAGAAATATCGGGCGATTAGGGGTATGTCATTTCCGTATAGGACCAGAAAAGCGATTGCACTCCCACTAGTCTTTCTGTACACACAAGGTTCTTCTTCGCATCTGATGAAGTCAAACTTTTTGACTTCTTCATCAAACCAAAGATTCCAACTCCGTGATGCTTGCTTCAATCCATAAATGGATCTAAGAAGCTTGCACATTTTCCCAGTATTCTTTGGATCTTCAAAACCCGTAGGCTGTATCATATACACGTCTTCTAAGAAGCTTGCACACTTTCCCAGTATCTTTTGAGTGATCAAGCTTTTTGGCGCCGTTGCCGGGGAATAATGGTTCATTGTGCAAGGCCTCGCGAGACGCCCTTGCTTTGACCATTGAATTCAATTAATTAGAAACGCCTAGATTTCTTTTTATTTTCTGCATTTTTATTTTTCTTTTATTTTCAATTTCGTTTTTATTTCTACTTTCTTTTTATTTTCAGTTTTTTTAGTTTAATTTTCAAATTTTCTTTTCTCTTTAGGACACTGCACGCTGGCCGAATCATCCGTACGAAGATCCGAGAGGATTGCTAGTAGGAGAGGACAATTCGCTCCCACATCACCGATAAGAACCAATCATAGTTCTTCATCAAGTAATTCTTAAAGCGAAGAAGACTCAGATTCGATCAACATGAATATCCCACCGAACAAACCGATCAACAATGGAAGACAAGACAATGGTAATCATGGAGTTCACGATGCAGCAAGACCCAAACTTCTACGAGACTATTGCGTACCGCGCGCGAATGATCCTAATTCTAGTATAAACCCACCAACTGTTACAAACCGTAATTTTGAGATCAAACCTGCTCTCATAAATATGGTTTCGCAACAGCAATTTGGAGGATTTCCACATGAAGATCCGCATCTTCATTTGTCAATTTTCCTAGGGATATGTGAGACGGTAAAGATCAACGGAGTTACCGATGAAGCAATCAGGCTAAGGCTATTTCAATTTTCATTAAAAGATAAAGCAAGAGCATGGTTGTTTTCCTTACCGGCCAATTCCATTCAAACTTGGGACCAATTGTTTAATGTCTTTATCGCAAAATATTTTCCACCGTCCAAAACTTCGAGGTTTAGAAATGCAATAACTAATTTTGAACAAAGGGATGGTGAAACATTGTGTGAGGCATGGGATAGATATAAGGATATGTTAAGGTGTTGTCCACATCATGGTCTAGAAAGATGGCTGATTGTCCAAACTTTTTATAATGGTATAAACCCTACTGATAGGTTGTCTATTGATGCTTCCGCAGGAGGAGCAATCATGAACAAGGAACCTGACGAGGCTTACAACCTAATTGAAGAGATTGTAATCAACGAACACTACTGGATCCCTGAGCGAAATAAGCCAACTCCAACACCTAGCATGCACCGAATAGATGATATATCCATGTTGAGCGCAAAGATTGATGCTTTACAAATGACACTCAACAAGCAAACCAAGCAGCGAACGGTAGCAGCAGTCAATGCCGCAACAGCATGTGGCTATTGTGGAGGAGCACATGAGATGACCGAATGTATGAATGTGACGGAAACTGAGGAAGAAATGGAGCAAGCAAACGCAATCGACAACAGCTTTCGACCTCAGCCCGCCTACAATACATACCATCCAAACAACCGAAACCATCCAAATTTCTCATACGCAAACAATCAAAGGCCTGTTGCACCCCAACAGAACTATCAACCATAGTCCAATTATCAACCGAGATACAACAATCCTCAACAGAATTATCAACCAAGGCAATACAACCAACCACAGCAACCTGACATCACATCTTTAATGGAGAGATTCCTAGAGAAGCAAGACAAAGCTAACGCCGAAATCGCGCAAAAGATCGAATCCTTAACAAACCGCAACAAAGACTTAGAAGACAATGTCTCTAAGATGGCTAAAGAACTCTCGAGTATTACACGCAGAAAAGGCAAATTTACGGGCCAACCGGAAGAAAACCCGAGAGAGACTTGCAAGAGCATAACATTAAGGAGCGGTACAGCTTATCAGGGACCTCCCATGCCCGATCAAACTTCCGATGAGATGCATGCAGAACCATCGCATTCTGAAGAGTACGAGCCACAACCACCGGAGCCGCCCGTATTCAAACTGCAGACAGACCTTACTAAGGAGCAGAATGACACCGTAGGTGAAGACGAGCGACAACACGAACCTGAATACATTTCACCACCACCCTACAAGCCACCTCTGCCATTCCCTCAAAGGCCCACCAAGCATAAGGTAGAGCAGTAATTTGCGAGATTCATGGAAACACTCAAGCAATTACAAGTCACAATCCCCTTCACAGAGGCAATTGCAAGCATACCCTCGTATGCTAAATTTCTGAAGGAGATTCTCTCAAACCGAAGTAGACTCCAAGAATTCTCAACAGTTCCGCTCAATCTGGAATGCAGTGCGCTCGTGCAAAGCAAATTACCGACAAAGTTGAAAGATCCGGGAAGCTTCTCGATACCATGCACCATTGGCACAACCAATTTTAAGAGAGGTTCGGATTGATTATTTCAGATGTATCGGCTCATCTGCTGCTGTAACTGAGCCCGACCACGTGAGGACCTAAAGCGATGAAAGCTCTACTATCCTCCCCGGCGATTACGTGAGAAACCCTCCCTACTGCCCTACGAATCTCCCTACTACCCTACGAATCTCCTCCATCCCCGGCAATTAAACCTTCGACACAGCAACCTACCTACCCCGCTTCTTCAACCACCCCCATTAACTAGCAATCAATATACTACAGTGCTCTACAACCTATTGTAACCCACCAAAAATACTTTTCTGAACTAATTTCTTCTTCCTACTATTCTTTTAACACTTCCCTCTTTACTACCCATCCCCAAATTTAGTTCCTCTCCTAACATTACAGTTAAGTCAACCACGTACCGACCGACAAGGATGGTCGGAGAATTCCCCTTTTCCCATGCGCAAGTCACTCAGGGGTGTGCTTACTTCCAGGAAAACGACATTCACCACCAGATACTCGAAGACCTCGAGGGGTCCATCAGGGTCGTAGCACTAGGCAGGCCCCGCAGTGAAGGTGGATCAATCCGGCAAGTGCAGCGCTTTCTTACAGACCATTTCGGAGGCACTGCCACCGACTACCCCTACTGGCGACGCAGCCCCACAAGCTTCAGAATACAGCTGCCGCACGGAATCCGTCAGGACATTGTCCTACAGCAAGGTAACGAATGGGGAACCCACACGGGTTGGCGGCTGCTGGCTTGGAATTCCACATGGGATGCACGGCTCCAGCAAAAACATTTCAGGGTCCGAATCAAAATTACAGAGTTCCCGGAGGAATTCTGGCACCCATTCTTCATCCAGCAGCTGGTGTCCCAATTTGGAGAAATACAACACACGGACGAAGAAAATATCCGGGGCCCAAACCATATGAACCTATGTATGTGGGTCAAGTGTATCGACCCCAGAAGAATCCCCTACTCTTCGGTGATCTCTTTTGGAAACCTCTGGAAAGAATGCTACATCAAGGTCATCTCATGGGAATTTAATGGCGACTTGCCACCAGACTTCGACTCCCCACCGCCAAGCGACAGTGGGGATAGATATGGCTCCGACTCCACGCACACCGAGTATTTCGTGCGACGCTCGATGCAACACTTTCACGATAGAATCATCAACCACAGCCGAATACAGCCTTCATCGCCGGAGCCATCGTCGGACTCTAACCAGACGGATGCTCATGAACCTGGTGCACAGCAAACCCACACTACGGCAACCAAGGCTGGGTTCCCAACACGTACACCGACTATACACCGGGACCATGCGCCTATAACATAGGAGAAGGACACTGCCAAAAACCAACACACCTGGAAACCCTGCACCGTCATTAATGAAAAGGTAGCCCTAAAGATTGGTAGGCATACTATGTGGCTCAAAAAGGATGGGATGGCAGAAGGAAATAACCAACCTGGTACGAAGCTGATGGAATATACTCCCCAAGATGACCAGAAAACGTACCTTGCCATCATCACAATTAAGGTGGGGCAGGTGATGGTTCTGCAGCTCTCGCAGACTTACACGAAAATGGCCAAGCTGAATTCTGACAAAGGCAAAGCAGCTCCAACAGTTGCCACTATGGGAAAGGCAACGTTACACATAGGTACTATTTGTATCATGGGTGACAGCGATACAGGAACCAGCTGGAAGCAACAACAGGGCCTTAAATGGGAAACAGGCCTTCAAAAGGGACATTACCCCCAAAGCGTGCATACCCCCCTGCTACCAAAATATAAACTCAAAAAGGAAAAAGGCCCCAAGCTCCAACTCAGGCCCACTTCGCAAGTCTTTAATGCATCAACTTATGGGGAAAACCACTGCACCAAAAAACCCTTTAATCCACTAAGCCCAACATCCGACAGCCAACACACCCCCAAACTCCAACCTCTCAACATACCCGAAAACAAGCCCCCCATAACCACCACCCGCTACCAACCGAAAAACATGGATCTTACCGATGAACAGTTCCTGGCCCAGTTTGCTGCACTGAGTTCCGACGAAGGATCATCGAACCACTTCCAAGTTCCATAGGCAGGGGTAGCCACAAGAGATTGGGGTCTCTGTGCCCTCGCACGGGTTCACACCGATAGGAGTGTACTAGATAACCACTTCTCAAGCAACATGATGAGAGTCTGGGCAGTTGACCCGGCTACTGAGGTCTCCATACTATCCAGAAATATCTTTATGATACAATTCACCAACAAGGAGGATCGGGAACGAGTATTACAAAGAGGAATCTGGACGTATAGGACCGACGCCGTCCTGCTCAAACGACTACAGGGCCCGACTGACCTGGATAACCCGCAGATAGAGGAAGCAGAGGTCTGGACACAGTGGCACCGGATACCTCCGGCCGCGCTAACCCACGAAGGACTCCTAATGTTAGCGGAACGCATCGGCACCCCGCTGTCCGATGTGCTAGAGGTCTTTGCTGGGGGACACAAATTCTATAAAATCAAACTTCTGATTAAGGTTGACACTCCTCTGCAAGATCATGTCAAGGTGCAACACCCAATGTTAGGTACTTTCCTAGCATACGTTACGTATGAAAAGTTACCGAGAATTTGCTATTTCTGTGCTCGAATAGGCCATGAGCAACTGGGCTGTGTTGACAAGGTTAGATTTGAGAGACTTAAATTGGACCCGAAATACAGCAGCAGGCCAGAAATGCAGAGCACTACCCACAGTAAGACCAGGATCGGCCAGTGGATCAATAACCCGGCCCTCATTCCTCTGCAAAGGCCCGCCTTCAATTACCAGGCCAACACACCAGAGCCCCAACAGCACCACGCACCACCCCCTTCAAACTCCTCCGCCCAGCACTACGCACCACCCCCCTTCCACTTCTCCGCTCAGGACCCGCAACTGCCGCCAATAGACCTGACAGGCCCCTCAGATCCGCACCACCAAGGCCCCCAACTCCATAATACAAGGCCAGGCCTCAACATCGCTAACCTCACCTATGATGAAACCGGCCACCGCACTCATCCATTCATAGCCCAAAGACCCCACACACACAAAGACTCCAAACCGGCCTCCCTCAAGAGAACGAACCCGACGACCCTGGAAGCCCAGCCCCAAGAGCTGAGGAATGAGATAGTAGTTAGAGAGACTGATTTTAGCGCCCAAACCTCAGGTGCTGCGTTGGCAAACAATGGAAACAAAAGGAGGACCTTGGAGGAGAGCTCGGCTCGGCCTCCGCGTCACCAATGAATCTCATATCTTGGAATTGCCGTGGTGCAGGAGGGCCGTTGAAGCAACAATTCATTGTACAGATCCTCCAAGCAACACGAGCCAACGTGGCATTTGTCACGGAGACGAAGTGTTCTTACAAAAAATCTGAAAAAGTTCTAAAAAATTTTCCTTTACAAAATTATACCTTCGTACCGGCACGAGACCGGTCCGGCAGACTTTGGCTACTCTGGGATACCAATACCAACCTCACAGTACTTTCGCAACACCGATCACTAATACACGCAAAGGTCCAGCAACCCGGGGCCCTACCGTGGTCCTTAATATGTGTATATGGTGATCCATCGCATGGAAGAAATGCTAGAATCTGGGAAGAAATCAAGGGGATAATAGACAGGGAAGTAGTCGCCTGTGTGGTTGGAGACTTCAACGCAATCTCCAACGAAGATGAGAAATATGGGGGCAACCCGGTCATGAACCCCAACAACAGGGCTTTTCGTAAGTTTCTATTTGAGGCGGGCCTGGTTGATCTAGGATACAAAGGGCCGGCCTATACATGGACCAACAAACAAAGTACGTCAAATGCGATTTTCGAGAGGCTTGATAGAGCAGTGGCAACACTACAATGGACACAGGACCACCCCTATGCCTTTGTCAACCATCTGCCAAGACTAAAAAGTAACCATTGTCCCATTCTTCTCCGAACAAAAAATCGTCCAATTAGTGAAAGACGGTTTAAGATTGAGAACTGGTGGCAAAACTCTGAAGGTTTCAAAGATATGTGCACAATGGAATGGAATAAATCAATGGGCTTACCTTGGGATGAGAAAATTGGGCTCCTAAAAATGGGAATGGCAGATTGGGCTCGGCAAGTGAATAGTCCCCAAAATAGAGTTAATTTTTTGAAACAGAGAATATATGAGGTGCAACTTATACATCCGAGCCAGCAGATCCCGGGACTCAAAGAAGCGCTTATGATCGCCTATGACCAGGCAGAGGCGGACCTGGAAGCCTATTGGAAACAAAGGGCACGGGTCCAGTGGCAGTGTGAAGGAGACCGAAATACTTCTTTTTTTCATGCGATGGCGACACAGAGGAGACGAGCTAACTACATCTCTCACATCCAAAGAAGTGATGGGACCACGGCAACCACGGAGGCGGATATTAGAAGTGAATTTGTCCAATACTTTAAAAAGCTCTACTGTCTGGTGCTGATGCAAGAGATAGCCGAGCTCAATGAGTATTTTCACCAATTCCAACTAACAACAGATCAGATGATTCCGCCATATGCTCGGATCGGCCTCACTGACACCCCCACACAAGAGGAGATACGAACCACACTATTCTCCATGGGACCCGATAAGTCACCGGGACCCGACGGTATAACAGCGCGATTTTTGCAAAACAATTGGAGCTTGTTTAAAGGGGAAATCTCATCCGCAATACAACTTGCCTTTGTAACCGAGAAATTACCTGATCAGTGGCTTGCCAGCAACGTGGTGCTTATACCCAAAACAGATGCGCCCCAAACCCCCAAGGACTTCAGACCTATTACCGTCGGCAATACCATCTACCGCCTGTTTATGAAGATATTAGCAAACAGAATCCAGCCACACATGCAAGGGGTGATCTCCAACCATCAAACCGCTTTCCTATAAGGACGCCATATTGCGGACAACACAATCCTAATCAAGGAGGTCATACACTCATTTGGAGACTCACATTACCAAGAAGAGGCTTTTTCTAGTCAAAGCAGACGTGAGCAAAGCTTTCGACACAATACAATGGCCGTTCGTTGAAAAGGCGATGACCTTGGTAGGGATTCCAAACAAGTTCACAGCCATTGTAATGGCATGTTTGAAAGCTAGCAAAACAACAATTCTTCTCAATGGGTCCGGAAGTGGATTCATAAAACCAACGCGGGGCCTGAGGCAGGGATGCCCCCTCTCACCATATCTATTCATTTTAGCAATGGAATGCCTCTCAAAGCAAATTAACAACTCATTGCGGGTCGGGTCAATGGCTGGAGTTAAACTTGCACCAACGGCACCGGTGCTCACACATATACTCTATGCAGATGACCTTATGATAATGGGAAAGGCCAACGTGTTTGAGGCAAGGCAGTACAAATCTCTCTTGGAAGTTTTTGCTAAGAACTCGGGTTTGGCAATCAACCCGGATAAGTCTACCGTATGGTTCAGCCGGCATTGCAGTGCCGAAAGCATGCACCAGGTCACACAAGAGATTGGGGCAAAACCAGCAGAGCAGAAGGAAAAATATCTCGGCATACTGATCAACCCGCGGCAGGAAAGAAAGGACCCAAATAATGAGCTTCTGCTGGAACGGTTCTATGCTAGACTTGCCGGTTGGAAGGTAAAAACACTATCGCAGGCCGGCCGCGTAACCTTGATTAAATCGGTTTTAATGTCCCTCCCAGTATACTTTATGACTGTAGCGGCTCTGTCCCGGCAAACAATGGATGAAATCAACTCACTGATGCGAAAGTTTTTATGGGGAAAGCTAGGCCAAAACCGCTACATGTCACTAATTGCTTGGGAAAAGATATGCAGGCCGGCACAGCAAGGGGGGCTAGGCATACGGGACATTACGTCCTTTAATGAGGCATTGATGCTAAAATTGGTATGGCAGTTGATGGAAAACAAGGACAAGATTTGGGTGCATGTCATGCGTGCCAAATATTTTCCGAGAGGAGGGTTCTGGGCAATACAAAGAAGAAGGGGATCCAGCAGGTTATGGAGAGAACTACAAAACCTCAAGGAATTTTTTAAAGAAATAGTGAAATGGCAGGTGGGAGACGGCTCAGGGATACACGCTGTCAACCAACCTTGGTATGACGAGTGGTGCCTGCAACGGATTACAACAAACCATCAGCGGGATGCTACAGTAGCAAGCCTTTTTGACCAGCAGGAGGGTCTTTGGAAAACGGCAGAGATAGAAGCATTACTCGGGCCAGGTGCGACATCCTCAATTCAATCCTCGGCAAGGGTACCGAACCCCCAAGCCTGGGTGCCTGATAGATTAGTTTGGCAACATAGCCAGACAGGGGTGTATACGGCAAAAGGTGGCTATGAATTGCTAGCCACGGAAAAGCAGCGAGTATTTCTATTTGACGAGGATCAGCAAGCCGCCTTCAAGGGGATCTGGGCATGGAAGGGGATGACACCAAGGGTGCAACATTTTCTCTGGCGTGCCGTGCATGGAGATCTACCAACCGCTAAAGTGCTACACAGAAGAATACCAGCTTTCAGCCCGTTATGTCCCAGATGTGGCAGGGAAGAAGAAGACCTTATGCACCTTCTCTTCTTTTGCCCCATATCCGAGGTCATGTGGTTCATCTCACCATTGGCAATTCGGACACGCGACCTATCGGGGAACTTCACACCGACTCTCATGACAATGGTAAGAAACCTAGATGCTGACCAGATTGTGCTTTTCTCAAATATCCTTTGGTGCGTTTGGAAGGCTCGCAACACACAGGCAAGGGATCTTGGCACAGGCAAGGGCAATGGGAAAGGCACATATTGGGCAAATGGGTAGGGCACCTAATGATGCAGGGGAAGGCATCGAGGTGCCTAATGGAAATTTCACGATCCTTATCGACGCATCCTGGGATAACACAACAAGAACGGGCATAGCTTTTTTATGCTTCGATGCAGCAGGTTACCTCATCCATGCACATGCAGGCCACAACCGATGCTCAGGCTCCTTTCATGCAGAGGCGCAGGCCTTGCTGCAGGCGGTGCAATATGCAACACAAGCGCAATAAACCTCGGTCACTCTATGCTCTGACTGTAAATCCCTGGTGGAGGCGGTAACGCAAGGAAATATACATAACATCCCATCTTGGCGGGCTGCTGAAACGGTGGCCCGCACAATTCACCTGTACCGGGAAGCATCGGGGGCTCTCAACATAAGGCATGTCAGCAGAAAGCTGCTTACACAACCTCATAAGCTATCAAACTGGGCTCGTACTACTGCCAATGCGTTTGACGGTACAATACCGACAACGGTGGCAGAACAAACTGGCATCCCTTTGGGCCTCGACAGGGAACTTTTCAGGCAGACCACCCTACCCTAGGGCAACGGGTCACCAAGATGAGAAACATAACAACTCGACCAGAAGACATCAGGCTCTGGTCTTTCTAGCAGCGGAAGCTTCCAAAACCTTGGGATCCTATTCAGTACAAGGTTTTAGGAATATTGTGCTATGTAGTTTATAACTTTCTTAGTGTAGCTTTGTTTGTTGCTTTAGAATTTCGTTTCATTACTTAGGAACTGTAACTTTGCTCTTTTCAAATTCAATCAATGAATGCCTACGGGTTTGAATCAAAAAAAAATCAAAAAAAAAAAAAATTTAAGAGAGCTTTATGTGATCTGGGAGCAAGTGTGAGTTTGATGCCTAAGGTAGTATTTGATAAATTGGAATGTGGAGACCTATCACCAACAAGGATTTCATTGCAACTAGCTAACCGATCAATTCGATATCCTGAAGGAATGTTGCTTGATATCCCAATCAAAGTCGGTAAATTCTGGATACCAGCAGATTTTGTAGTAGTTGATATGGAAGAAGATGAGCAGATTCCGATCATCCTTGGAAGGCCATTCCTCGCCACATGTGGGGTAATGATTGATGTAAGGAATGGAAAGATTTCACTCAATGTTGGCGAGAACAAGATGATCTTCAACATGAATGAGACCAAAGTCCCACCTGACATAAATCTTGTCTACAATTTGGAAACAACGGATGAGTATGGCAATGATGAATTGCGAATGGATGAATTTGAAGATATCGAGGAGATGATGCACGAAGCAGAAATGGAGAGATTGTTCATTGTACAAGATGACGGTCAGATCCATCCAACCTCCGTGACACAACAAACCGATGATCTGAACAAGAGTCCCAATATCGCAAACAACCGGAATTATTCTCTCTTAGCCCTTGCATTAATCAAAAACCTACGCAAAGAACTCGATGCAATTTCTCAAAGACTAGACGAGGTTGAAGTAGTGCTCGGTGTGAGCCTGGCGTTCGACCCCGGACCTCAAACACCAATCGACTTCTTCAAGAAGGGCAGTGATGATGAAACCACAGATGACGCTGAAGGCAAACCACCCGACAAACAACCCGCTTGCATTGACGGGAGGATATCTGGAAGAAACTGATGCAACACAAAGTCAAGCTGACGACTTAAAACAAGCGCTTCTTGGGAGGCAACCCAAGGCCACTTTTATATTTGCGTACAATTTTTTATTTTTAGTTTAATTAGGACTTTAACTGGGGAACGAATCACATCCACTCATTTCTCATGACCAGGTGAACACGCTAGAGGAAGAGCTCGGTTGAAAACATTGGAAAAGTCAAGAAAATATTCTCTGTCACTGACCGTATCAGCCAATACGGACCAGGACAATGAATACGGAGCAGGAGTTAAAAGAAAAAGGCAGCAGCGAATACGGCCCGTATCAGCCAATACGGACCGTATTCAGAGGAAGAGTTGGAAGAAACAGTTATCAGGATCAAAAAAATTCTGGATCGGATACGGACCGTATCAGCCAATACGGTCCGTAATCAAAACCGATCTGTGAGACTAAAACCCGTTAACGAAGAGGCGCGAAGTTGGGTAACCGTTCAAATTAGAGGTTTTTCTATTTTTGAGCCCCCTCTCTCCCGTTTCTCTTCTCCTCTTTTCTTCATCTCTCTATCTCCCTTCCTCCTTAATTTCTCTTCACCTCCTCCTCTCTCTTGCAAAACCCGAAGCACACCCTTGCCTACGCCACCGGCCACTAAGGGAGACCAACTTCACTCACGTTGATCTCCAATACGGGCCGTATATGACCCGTATCTGCCGTGAACACCTTCGATCCCCACCATTTTCGGTTCTTCCCTTTTTCCCTTTTAATTTTTCAATTTCTTAGACCTAGTCTTTTATTTCTTTTTACAAATTAGTTTTAAAGTTAATTTTCTATTTTAGATCTAGTTAAAAACCAAAAATTATGAAAAATACAAAAAAATTAGGGTTTTTCAGTTTTTACCAGAACCAGTACCAGTATTATACGGTCCGTATCAGTCAATACGGTCCGTATTGAGTCCTGTACTTGGTCATTCTCCACCAGCACCCAGGTATGTATCCAGTCCGTATTAGCTTAATACGGTCCGTAACAGAAGCTGGTAATTACCACAAATGGCCCCAAAAACACGAGGTCTTCTCAAAGCTTTGACAGGTAGAGGCAAGAAGAAGAGGGGGGAGTCCTCTTCTCAAAATCCACCGCCGCCTGAATCACCTGAACGGAGCCCCGAACGAGAGGAGTTGCCAGAATCCCCTCCTCAAGAAGAACCGCAACCAATGGAGGGGCAACAACATAACCCCCCGGACATAAAGTTCACTTACAGGGCACACGCCAAGATCTTCGAGAAACTGGATGACAACAAAATCATCAACCACAAGGCTATCCACATCGAAACCCTTCAAGAGCTCGACCTCCTCGTTTAATTTAGAACCCTAGCCAAAAGGGTTCACATCTGGGACTTTCTCAACAAGCTGGTGGATGTCCCAACCTATGATGACCTCACCCGCGAGTTCATTGCCACCTTCTCCTCCGAAAACGACATAATCAAGTTTCAGCTAATGAATATAGAGCAGGAGATGTCAATGAGTGATTTCTGCGACATCTTTGGCTTTAAAGATGAGGGCGTACAGGCGTACAATGATGACCGGAATTTTTGGAAGATGATCACCAATGACCGCATCAGTGATCCGAGAGTCGCCAGCCACATTGTCCATCCGGTACTCCGTTACATGCAGGCAGCTCTCAGCAACTCTCTTTTTGCTCGAGGTGAGACATGCGCGAAAGTCACCTTCCCCGAGCTTTACATTCTCAAGTGCATGCTCATCACACCAGAAGAGCCTCCGCACCTCGGTCATTTCCTCTACAACCACATCCACACAATTGGCCAAAACAAGAGGGGCAAAGGAAACATCTCCATTGGTGCCATCGCAACAATCCTCGCTCGGCAACTCAGACTTGAGGTGGATTTCTTGAAAGAAGGCACCGGCATGAGATTCCTAGATATCGAGTGCCTCACTGCGATGAGAATGATTAGTGGCAGACCTCCCGAGCCATACCTATACCACATCAAAAAGAGGAGGGTCCAGATGCCTTGCAAACCACTACCTCTCAAAAACCAACAAAAATGGAGGCAAGTGGCCCCTATCGGCAGACAGGCCGCCCAGGAGAGCGATGATGAGGTCGATTTTGATGCCCTAGAGGCCGAGGCTGAGGAAGAAGATAAGGCCAAAACCGCAGCAGCTGCCGCATACATGCAAGAAATGGCGGCAATTAAGCAAAGGGCTCGGCAAGAGGCGCTCGCGGCAGAAGCAGCGCGACAAGGGGCGGGAACATCTAATGCCCCTCAAAGTGGATACAACCGAGTTCTCCAGGCCGTCCAAAGGGTCAACGCGAATATGGAGAGGTTCTCCATCGACACCAGGACCACTTATGCCCGGCTTGACCAGCAGTGTGACGAGACACGTCACTATGCAAGCCAGGTTCGTCAGGGCATGGACGAGCTACGAGGGTATGCTGCCAACAACAGGCGGGAGGCACAGCAGGCCCGCCACATGTCACAGCAGTACTACCAGCATGCCCTCACCACAGGATTACCTACCAGCCACCACCATAAGGACTCTTCGACCCGTCATTCTACGAGGAGATCCAGCGACCACCACCACCTCCACCACCTCAGGATTGAGGTGCAGTGAGTTGTATCTTTCCCCGGTCTTTTTACTTTACTACTTTCTTTATTTTTATCTCTCGAGCATTGGGGACAATGCTAAATTTTATTCGGGGGGTAGGAAGTAAATTGACCATGTATCTTAAAATTTTTCGCAATTTAAATTCTTAGGTGCTAGTAGTTTTACTCAATTTTTGACTAGGGTTGGAGGCTTTACCGAAAATCCTAGAATGATTAGATTGAGCTTTTTAGCTAGCTTGCATTTTTTTTAATTTTAGGAGTAGGTTAATCAAATAGGAATTGTTTTAAATTGAATTAGACTAAGGTTTAGATAATTGACCATGATACCAAAAATTCAGAATTTAAAAAAATAATTAGTGATCTCAAAGTGAACAATTAATTACTAACCATGAGTGTTGACCAAAATTGCAAACCCTAGAATTTTTATCGTTGAGTAATTTATTTTTGCAAAGTCTTTTAAGCTTGATAGTGTTTTAGAATACTCATTTATTATAGATAGACCCCTAGCAAAACTATGCAATAATTTATTGTATGAATGAATACTTGGAATTGTGTGTAATCATGGTGCTTGTGACACAAAAATATACAAAAAAATCAGAAATGAGAAAAATCCAAAAAAATAGAAAAAGAAAAAAAAAGAAAAAAAATAGAATAAAAGATGGAGGATAAAAAGAGTACGGGTGCCTACGCAAGACTGGTTACCAATAGGCTCGAGAAAACCTCCCAAATCTAAATTCTTGTACATATTTAATTTTTCAAAAATAGTTACAAGTACCAACACACTTAGTTGTCATACTTTGCTCCAATCAATTGGGAAGGAAAATCAAAATTCATATCATTAGAATTTCTATTGATTGGAAGGGATCCATTTATAATCAAAGGGGAAATTAATACTCTCAATTTTAAGGATATTTGTGAAATAAATTGTTCGATGATAATTTTTCTAAGATAAGCATAATGAGGTCAATCATGGGGTGAATAAATTGTTCAATGGAGAGGTCATGAATATTTTTAAAGTTCTAGATTTTTATTGTCATGCCAATTGTACCAAACCTAAGCCCTAATTTAATTTTAAACAAGCCCTTGAGATTGTATGGTTTAACCTAGACCGAATCTTTGACCAGCTGGGATGTCGTTGCTTGAGGACAAGCAACAATCCAAGTTGGGAGGCGTGATCAGAGTCAAAATAATGATGATTTACGTAGGGTTTTGGCTTAGGTTTTACATATTTTCTCGCACTTATGTTTGATTTATTAGAGAAAAAGGCTACTGTCACCCTTCTTTATGTTTTATTGCAGAAAACAGGTTTTGGGACTATTTTACACCAAATGGAGCTAGAATCGGGTCAATCGGATCAGCGACGCTCATCGACTAAGTCCCTGTTACAGCCAGTATTGACTAATACAGACCAGGCCTAGCACAGACCAGGAGATAGCGCTGGAAGCATTAAACCCTAACTGCCAAGGTCCTAATACGGACCGTATCACCTGATACGGCCCGTATCCGAAGGTATCTCTTGGGGAATAACTGCCGACAGCTGTTTCCAGATCAGTTTCTTAGCCCCTACTCAACCTCCAAACGTCCCTCCACTCCTATATAAAGCCCCTGGGCAGAAGAATTAGTTATCTTTGTAATTAGGGTTAGATTTGATTAAAGTGAGAAGAGAGGAGTGCTTGTAACAATGCCGTTCCGCGGCTAAATTCCTTTTCTTAGGGCTAGGCAGTAAACCTTGTTACTCTTGATGTTTTGATATATATATTTCTGTTGATTATGATTTCTTGTTGTTGTACTAAAATGCTTTTGTGATTTACTATCTCTTCATCTAATTTCAATGATCTAGTTTGAGTCCGTTGGGGTAGTGACAATACTTTAATGGTAAGAGAAACTATTTGTATGAATTAGTCTCGTTGAGATTTATTAGGTTTATGTGAAGAAAACCTTAGCGGGGAAACCATAAACCAGACCAACAAAGCGCGTACCAAATTCCATCACATGCGTAAAGTAAATCGCAGTGATCTGTGTAGTAATTTGGGGTATTTGAGAGATCAGACATTTGCGTAAGGTAAAAATCAGTGTCCTATGTAGAATCTCGGTGAAAGATCTGTCATTCTTGCGTAACATAAATCGCAGTGACCTATGTGGTGTCTTTCATTAAAACAACAACAGGAAATCAGACGCAACAGGAATATATTGTCAAGGCGGATTGAGTGGCAATGGTGTGCCGAAACCCTAGGAATTCTCATCTCTATCTTTATTTTAATTACTTTTAATTGCTTCCTAATTTACATTGATCAAAACAACATCTCTAAATTTTCAGATTTCGTCTAGCCTTTCGAAAGATTGTGATTCGATCGCTCAAAGCATTGAACCAATATTCCCTGTGGATCGACCTCGAACATACTACTCGATAGGATTGTGCGCTTGCAGTCCAAACCGATAGCATTTACGAGTTTATAAATATTAAAAGAAACATTGCTCTCTTTTGAGTGATCAATCACCGCCATAGACGAGGAACTTATCTTGGTTCTTTTCAAGTACTTAAGGATATTCTTTGCAGCATTCCAATGTTCTAAGCCAGGATTAGCCTGATATCTGCTTGTCATGCTCAAAGCGTACGAGACATCAGGATGAGTGCATAACATGGCGTACATGATAGACCCAATAGCCGAAGCATATGGTACTCTACTCATCATGCTTCACTCATCAGTTGTCAAAGGGCACTGAGTCTTGCTAAGCTGAACACCTTGTGTCATTGGTAGGATTTCATTCTTGGAATCCTGCATGCTGAACCGATTCAGCACTTTGTCAATGTACGTGCTTTGACTCAATCCTATGAGTCTCTTCGATCTATCTCTATAGATCTTTATGCCTAATATATAGACAGTCTCGCCTAAGTCTTTCATTGAGAACACTTTCTTTAATGAAGACTTGGCTAATTCCAATAAAGAAATATCGGGCGATTAGGAGTATGTCATTTCCGTATAGGACCAGAAAAGCGATTGCACTCCCACTAGTCTTCCTGTACACACAAGGTTCTTCTTCGCATCTGATGAAGTCAAACTTTTTGACTTCTTCATCAAACCAAATATTCCAACTCCGTGATGCTTGCTTCAATCCATAAATGGATCTAAGAAGCTTGCACACTTTCCCAGTATTCTTTGGATCTTCAAAACCCGTAGGCTGTATCATATACACGTCTTCTTCTAATTTTCCATTTAAGAATGCAGTTTTGACATCCATTTGTCATATTTCATAAATCATGAAATGCGGCAATTGCTAGGAGTGTTTGACCTTAAAAAGTTGAGATTTATGATTAACTAAAATGTGCTAAAAACATGGGAAATGGAGATGATCATTGACCAATTAAATGGAGAAGAAATAATAGAGAAATGGAAGGTGCCATTTTTAGGAATAAATGGAGATAATTGAGCATACTCAAATCATGAGATTAAAAGAAAAAAAATGCTTACGGTTTGATTGAACTAAAATAATTAGTTTAATTAATTAAGTTGAATTCATATGCTCACGGGCTGAAGAAATAAATCAAGGTAGCTGGGCCGAAGAAAGAAAATCAACTTACTTGATATAATTGAATACGGGCCGAATTAAAACAAGTGATATGATGAAGGCCCAAATTAAATTAAAAAGAAGAGGGGCATTGGACCGAAAGCAAACAACTCAGCCGAATGAGATTTCTATATCTCTGGCGCAAAAACGGACCCTTTGATCTCCTTAGACTCGGCTCACGCAAGGACAATGCAAAATCCTATGTGTGCAGTAGCCCGGTTCGCAGTGCACCAAACTCAGCCGAATCCCGTGCAGAGATTTAAAGTCACCGAATGTATTGTGACCCCTTCACTTTCCCTAAACCCGGAGTATGTAAATTCAATGCAATGCTTCAAGCTGTCAGCGGTAAGGCGCACTTTAAACCGCGTCTACCGGCGTTTAATGATATAAGAATTAGAATTCAAGTAGCGCCAGCGCCCATCCATTTGAACCCTTCATGCTCCATGCACTTAGAGCATGGTGCGCCAAGCAGACGAGTTCCCCATCTGGTGCTCGGCCTATGGAACGCCAAGCGCATCTAAGAGAAGGACGTTAAAACATATGCACAGTACTGTTCTGCTGGAGCAGAGAATAAAACAAAAGGATACAGACCGAATATGCCTTCTCCAAGGCTGTCCACAAGATCAAAATTCTAGGAAATTGAAGGGTCACGATGCTGCCAGCATACCAGGTGCCTAAACCCTAATATCTCTACACCCCGAAATTTTTATTTATAACATTATAACAAAATAAATTAATAAAATAACCATCGTTTCTTGTCAATTCTAAATCTAACACGGCCGCAGAATGCCGGAGCGGATCCATATGAGGGAGGCCGCAGAATGCCGGAGCGGACCCCCATATGGGGCCGCACTATGCCGGAGCGGACCCGGGTCCGCACTATGCCGGAGCGGCCCCTGGTTTTTTTTTTTAATCTGATTCTGAAGTTGAATATGATTTTGTTTTGGAAATTTTTATCAAAAATGCAAAGTTTGTACTGGAAGTTGTGCGTAATTACTTATGTTTGAAATGTCGTTTAATCTGAAATTGTTGTTCGTCGTTTGTTTGATCAAAAGAAACATTACAATAGAAAGCTATATAAAGAAGCATACAATAGAACAATGCTAATGTTATCGGAAATTACAAATACGTCTAATTAACCGAAAATAAACAACAGTTCTACGAGTACAATTAAAAAAGCAACATTAACTCTCAATCTCGTGCAGCTCGAGCAGCTCTGTTTTGTCTTTCTTGTGTATCTCGGCCGGCTTGGTGTCATCTTCTCCTATTATGTAGAACGTCCATCCACATTGGAATTCTGTCGTGCTGTCTTCTGCCCACAACAATATTTTTTTTCTCTGGAACAAGGACCGGGCCATCGTGTTGAGGCCATTCCGACTGATTTCCATAGACATGCCATTGTGCGCTCCATGTGTTGATCAGTGTATGGATTTGATAGTAGTGACTTACAAATACGAGAGGGTCGATGCCTCGGAGACGACACACTGACAGAACATGAGAGCACGGTATTCTCTCCAATTGAGGCTTCTGGCACGTGCAAGTTACCGTGGCATCATCCCCGATTATCACCGTGTATTTGTAATTGGCCTTGGTAAACCGACCAGAATCGTCAGGTATGAAAGCGTGAACTCTCTCCTGTGTGGAGGTTACCTCGAACTCGTTGTTGTTTCCAAAGCCCCCCAGCGTCTTCATTTTATCGGACCTCTCGAACCGTTTGTTGATCAGCTACGAAAAATTAAAAAATAATGAAGAAGTCAGATTTTTTTAACAAAGTTCATTAAATTAAAAATTACGAAGAAAGAATTACAAATAAAAGTACCTGATGCACACGACACGAGAATTGTTGACCTTGACTGACTTCCCATTCTGCTTTGGCCCTCCTTTGCGCAAACCATGTCATACATTTGTAAAATGTGTCTTCAATTATTACTGCAACCGGTAGCCTACGAGAGGACTTGAAGACCTTATTAAGCGACTCGGACCCGTTTGTAGTCATGATGCCCCAACGGTAACCACCGTCCAGTGCTTGGAATATCTTCCATGGTTTGGGGCACTCGTTCTCATCTTGATCCAAATATTTACCCACCCCGTCCAGCCAATTGAGGGCAATGTCACATGCCTGCCCCATTGCTTGCATTCCTTGCTCGTACCTCCTCATCTTCCTCTTAGCCACACATATTCTAAAAAAACGGATTGCCTTATCACTGCAACCGTTCTTCTTCATGTTCTCGGCTATGTGAGTAGCACATAGACGGTGAACACATTGATCATCATCCTCCTCGTTCCACCCCATATCATCTTGTCTGAACACCTTTTTGATACCCTTTCCCCTATCAGTGATGACACACATGAATCTGGAGCGGATTACATTACGGCGCAACCATTTCATGAACCACGCACAATCGTCATAACTCTCTGATTCTACCAGTGAAAAAGCCAACGGGAGGAGCTGATTTTCAGCATCGTACCCGGTTGCAATCAACAGCTTGCCTATGGTTAAAACCCATTTTGTAAGAGCCGAAATCAACTAAAATAAATAAAGTGAAAACAACCAAATTAGTTACCTTTATACTGGCCTGACAGGAAACATGCATCAACTGTGATGACCGGTCTGATATGTTGAAAAGCAGTTATGCACGGTCCAAATGCCCAAGCCGCCCTATGAAAATACCTCCATGGTCCAGGTTCACCAGTGGGATATGAGGTCACCTCAAACAATGTTTCTGTCAATAAATTTAAAAAAATAAGTTCAATTTTTGATTGATAATGAAATGACATAAAAATTGAAGGAACAATGTAGTACCTGGGTTGCTTCTTTTGATTGCCTCCAACAATGGAACTACAAGAGCGTATGACCCCTCCCAACTGCCAAATTGACGGGCTATTGCCAACTCACGGCCACGCCATAGTTTGTTGTACGCCGGTATCTGACCGTTGTACCTTTCAGCAACAGCAATTCGGACAGCCTGAATACTCAAGTCGACATCGTTCCTCATGTGAGCGGATATACACTCGGCAACCATAGCAGCTGACAACTGGGCGTGATCTGTTCTTGTCGCATCCGCGTGGCATGAATGTTGTGTTGGGCACTTGGAGACACGCCATTGTGTTCCATAACCGGTGGCCCTTGCGAGTATGTACCACCCACAGTAACTGTCCTTGCACTTGAACCTCATTCTTGTGCGGTCACTGTGCGTAGGTTTTACCTCTTTGTTGCAAAGGATGTGAAACCTGGCAATTGCGCTCTTCATTTCCTCTTTTGAGTCATATGTTTGTCCCTCGGACAATTCATTCTCATACTCTGCCCTACTTCCAAACAAACCCGAATTGGCTTCCATAAACCCTGATGTGTCGTTGAAAGCATGAATCGGGTGCTGAACCCCCCGATCCATTATCCGAAACCCGCGATCCATCTTGAAAGTCCTTGGTTTGCCGAGCACAGGCCCGGTATTTTCCTGGTCAGAATAATCGCTCATCCCTCAGGATCAACAGGACCCCAATTTTCCTCTGCCTCTAGTATTTCCGGATCCACTTCTTCATCGGATTCATCCGGATCACAAGTTTGACCCCAATGAGCGGTCCGACTAGATGAAGGCTGGTCCCTCTAAACTGGGGCCCGACGGGAGGGTCGGTCCCTCTGAACTGGGGCCCGACTACTGGACGGTTGGTCAATTTGGACAGGGGACGGACTAGAGCCGGATGAGTTACCCCGACTACGACCCTGGATTAACCTCATAGCTGGGTTCGAACGCCGGGCTCTGGTAACCTCCACATATAGGTCAATTATCTTGTATGCACCCCCAGAAAAACTCATGGTTTGGTTGTACAATACCTGCCAGACTCCCTCATTCTGAACTGGAAATAGTTGGAACCAGGTTTGTGCCGAACTAGTCGGCATGCTAATTTTGGCATCAATTTTGAGGTCATACTGACCCTGATCCAACCCCAAATTCTGACATATACTTGATTTAAGTCCCAAATAATCAGTACCCGGTAATACCGGGATCACAGTAACAGGTCCAATACTATAGTAAACCCCGTTAGGACCTGTTAAAACATCCCCACCAGTGTAGATGGATACCATAAGAGTCATTTTTCCAATTCAATACAGAAAAAACCTACAATTAAAAATTAACTAAATTAATTATTCTAATTAAATTATTGCTAATTTAATTATTGCTAAATTAATTATTCTAATTAAATTATTAATCTACTGAAATAAAAATAAAAATTTAAAAGAAGAGAGAAAAAACTTACAGATCAGAGAGCTAACTCAGGAGAGAGAAGGTGTGAGAGTGTGGAATGAAATTTCTCTGTCATTTTCGGGATATAAAGAACAGGGTCCGCTCCGGCATTCTGCGGACCCGGGTCCGCTCCGGCATACTGCGGCCCCATATGGGGGTCCGCTCCGGCATTCTGCGGCCTCCCTCATATGGGTCCGCTCCGGTGTTCTGCGGCCGTGTTAGATTTAGAATTGACCAGAAACGATGGTTATTTTATTAATTTATTTTTTTAAAGTGTTATAAATAAAAATTTCGGCTCTACACCTCTACCTATATAATAAAGGAGAATAGATAGATAGCCGAGAGATACAAAAAAATACAGATCCGAAAATTATACTGAAAATAGAGAGAAATAGAGAGAAAAAAATATAAGTTGTTCTTCTTCCTTCTTTGTAATAGAAATTCGAAATTAGGTAATTAAAGGTCTAAAAATGTAACCTTTGATGTTTGAGTTCATGTGAATAAAATCTTTTGATGAATTAAAATCTCCTTTTTATTTTGAATTCATTGTTGGAGCTTCCTTCATTCTATATTTTTTTCTTTTTTTTATTTCATTTTGAACTTTTGTAAAATGCAAAATGAGAAAGCTTCATGATGTTTTAAGCTTATTTTATAAGCAAAGCATGAAGTTTAATGATCATCAAACAAAAAAAATAATATATGCATGAATATATTAAATAAATAAAAAATCCTTTCTTTTTCCTTTTTTCCTTTCTTTCTTCCTCTTTGCTACCTCTAAAACAAAAAAAAAAATGCATATTATTACTTTAATCAATATTTTGTCCTCCTTTGCATTTTATTTTAAAACAACATTTTAAAAATAATATAAATCTGAAATATATAAAAAATATGATGATTTCTTTGAATCTTTGATCTTTTATACTTTTAATCTTTGTATAAAATAATTAAGTAATGAAGATGCATGTGTTGAGCTGTATAGTTCATATTGCATCCAATTTATTTGATTATTTTATTAGAAAAGATTAAAAGTAACAAAAAAATTGAGTTATAGTGGTTGAGCTGTATAGTTCCCATTATAATCTACTTGATATGAGACCCATGTTGCATAAATGGTGCTAATTAGTTTCTTTGAGCATAAGTGTATGCTATGTGTATAAAATGCACTATATGAAGAAATTAAATAGTCCTTTGCGCAAATGGGGAAAGAGAGAGGTTTAAATTGTAAAAAAGGCTTTCATGATGTTGAAATTAGCCATTTATACATTTTAAGTTCGGGTGCTGAAATTTCAGCATCATGTCTGTGGTCGAGTCGAGGTTGACACGGGCCGTGTAGAATGTGACACGGGCCGTGTAGAGACTTAAGAATTCCAGATTTCTCCTCGATTTCGCCCGAATCCTGCAAAATAAGAATAAACTTGCAGCAGTACCACATTCTAAAGATATTCAATGAAATACAACTGATTTAATAGATTTAAACACAGGTTTGGTACATAAATTGGTCGGAATTATAGGTCAAATATCGAGACATCATGAACCCTTAGAAACTCCATAGCCTATAATTTTTAAAAATTAGTTAATAGTTACTTAGAAACTCTAAGAGTTTTAGGGATGTAGATGCTCTAAGAGCCAATAGGTTTATGTCCCTGGGGCCCACTTGTCATGTAAACAAATCTCTCATGCACAAATCTCAAAGCCCAAAACTCAATACAAATCATGAAGCTCAAAGCACAAATCTCAAAGCCCGACACAAATCTCAAAGCCCGACACAAATCTCAAAGCCCATATATCAAATCAAAATCATTAAATCAAAATATTTTACATAGAGGTCCCTCTGATTTCTTATATTAAAAGCGCAGTCATTAAAATATTTACAAATAAGTTCTCAGCTTCCTAAAATCTCCTCAAATAAGCCCTTAAAGGCCCAACTTTCATACAAAACCCCATCAAAACTCCAAATCACAAAGCCCAGTCCTCCAGAATTTATAAACAAGCCCTTGAAAAATTAAAACTCTTACAAATAAGTCTTTTTTGGCCATAACTTCTCCATTTCAAGTCCAAATTGATTCAAACCACATCCAAATGAACCCAAATTAGATTTCCTACATTCTTAAATCAAAATTAAGCATGTTTAAACATCAGCCAAAATATAAAATGACCAAAATACCATTTCTTCAAAATTAAATGATTTTATCTTTTAATAGAATGTAAATGATTAATAAAATGTAAATAAATATGTCATAAATCAATATAAAATAGTGTATATACACTTCTCAAATATTCAAATTCCTATTTCCAAAAGAAATAAATTTTATTTTTAATATAAAATCACACATACACACACATGTCCAAACATATAGAAAATCAAATCAAAACCAGCGTCAATACATGAATTTCCTTTTTAGCCCTATTATTCAATTCACATAAAATAGGCACAAATCCTGGAATGGACGAGGTGTTCAGCATGGCTCGGAAGGATCATATGATGTAATTAACAGCGGGGGCTTGCGCCCGTTGGGAGTTAAACGTCCCCACAATCAATAAACTCTCTCGATAGACTGATTATGAACAGCAGGTCTGTCGAGGGTGAACCAGAAGGAATAGCAGAAAGAAAATGAATGTTTCAAGTTCGGTGTTCTCTCTATGTCTAAAAAAACCGAGAGCATTAAACCCTGAGACATTTCACACATATGCACACACCTTCCCCCCTTTGTGCAACTTTCTGCGCCCTACAAGGAGTATCTGTATTGACTTAAACATAGCCACGGGTGAAAAAGTTTCATCATAGTCAACGCCTTGAATTTGTTTGAAACCTTTCGTACTAGCCGTGCTTTGTAAACAGTCATTACCATCCATGTCTGTTTTCCTTTTGAAAACCCACTTGTTTTCTATAGGTTTTACCACATCAAGCGGAACAACTAGGTTCCAGACCTGATTGTCGTACATGGATTGTATTTCGGATCTCATGGCCTCAAGCCATTTACCGAAGTCGGGCCTATCCATTACTTCTGCATAAGTCAGAGGATCTTCAGTGTCAAACACTGAGACTTTATGAAATCCCATGTACCTTTCAGGTGCATGTACTGTCCTTGCTGACCTATGTAGGACTTGTGCTTCCGGCTGTTGAACTTCATCCACAACAGTTTGTGGGTTCAGTTCTACTTCAACTTGCGTCGAAGTATTTGAGGTCAGGACTTGAACCTCTTTCACAATTGTTTGTGGATCTGGTTCTTCCAAACACCCATTAGCTGAAGTATCAAGTTGTGGGATTATCTGATTATCATTCGATACAATATCGTGTGATGTATCTTGAACTTCTTCAAGTATTACATTACTCCCACTATTTTTTCTTGCAAGAAACTCTTTCTCCAAGAACACACCATGTCGAACAACAACTATTTTGTTCTCGGATTGGTGATAAAAGTAATATACTTTGGTTTCCTTAGGATATCCTACGAAAAAGCATTTATCAGATTTAGGTCCAACCTTGTCAGATGTCATACGTTGACGCAACCTTAAATTTTAAGAAAAGATATATTTGGAACCATTATATTCCATAACTCGTACGGAGTCTTTTCAACTGATTTAGATGGAACCCTATTTATCGTTAGTGCGGCAGTTTCTAGTGCATGACCCCAAAACGTTTTTGGAAGGGTAGCATTACTCATCATAGAACAAACCATGTCTAATAAGGTTCGATTTCTTCTCTCGAAAACACTGTTCCATTGCAGTGTCCCTGGAGGTGTGAGCTGTGAGACTATCCCACATTCTTTCAAATATGTTTTAAACTCAAAACTCAAGTATTCGCCTCCACGATCAGATCGTAAGGCCTTGATCCTTTAGTCGAGTTGGTTGTCTACTTTAGTCTTGAATTCCTTGAACTTTTCAAAGGATTCAGACTTATGTCTCATTAGGTAGACATAACCATATCTACTGAAATCATCAGTAAACGTGATGAAGTAATAATAACCATTTCTTGCACAAGTACTCATTGGTCCACACACATCAGTATGTATAAGACCTAATTAGTCACTCGCCCTTTCACCTTCCTTGGTGAAAGGAGACTTGGTCATTTTTTCTCGTAAATAAGATTCGCATGTGTTAATTGATTCAAAATCAAATTTACCAAGAAGTCCAATTTCTTGCAACTTCTTGATGCGTTTCTCGTTTATATGACCTAGGCGACAATGCCATATGTAAGTCGTACTTTCATGAGATGTTTTGAGTCATTTGTTATTGATATTAAACCCGGGTTTATTCATTTCCAGCATATAAAGACTATTTATCATATAAGATGATCCATAATATAACTCATTTTTATAAATATAACAACGCTTGTCTTTTATAACAAATGAAAAACCATTCATCTCTAAACATGAGATTGATATGATATTTCTGGAAACGCTAGGAACAAAATAAACATTTTCTAGTTCTATTACAAGTCCGCTGGGTAAATACAACTCTATACTACCGACTGTTATGGCTGCAACACTTGCTCCATTTCCAACTCGGAGTTGTACTTCCTTGTTGCGTAGCTTCCTCTTATTTATTAGTGTCAGCATATTCGAACAAATATGAGCACATGATCCGGTATCTAATACCCAATCAAGAAGAGAAGTTGCAACATTAATTTCAATGACAGATATACCTAAGACTGAAACTTTTGAGACATTCCCAATTTTCAGATCTGTAAGATATTTCGAGCAGTTTCTCTTCCAGTGACCCTTGCCATTACCATAATAGCAGTCGGTGTTAGGAGAAACTTTTATCTTGGGAGTGTTTGTTATCGGAACAACCTTCCCTTTGCCTTTATACTTGGTAGCCCTTTTCTCTTTCGCCTTTTTAATCTTCCTCCCACCTTCTTGGATCATGAGGACATGAGAACTCTTCTTCATGTCGCCATCAGCGATTCTTAGCATCCCTTGGAGCTCCTGCAGACTCTTGTCCATCCAATGCATACGGAAGTTCATGATGAACCCCGAATAGCTGGGAGGGAGTAAGTTGAGGATAATGTCCATTGCCAACTCTTTGCTTAACGGACAGTTAAGCTTCTCCAGTTGCTCCACATCACTCGTCATATGAAGCATGTGAGTACTGATAGAGATGCTTTCAGCCATTTTGTGACCCAATAGAGACTTGGTCACTTTATACCTCTCAACACGTGCTTGCTCTTGAAACATTTTCTTGAGCTGATCACACATGTCGTAGGATTTGGTATCCATGAATCGCCTTTCCAAATCATGACCCATAATCCATACTAAGAGGCTTTACACATCAAGCTCATCTTCTTTGTGCTTGACATGCTTAGCGACTTTCATCTACAGTGGCGCCAGTTTTAGGTGTTTCAGAAACCGGTGTATTCAAAACATATTCTTTCTTTTCATGTCTCAGGATAGTCAAATTACGGAACCAATCAGTAAAATTGGATCCGTCTACATTGAGTTTTTCCTTTTCGAGTAAGGAACGTAACGAGAAAGGCGTTTCTTTAGCCATATTCTACAATGTTAAAAGTAAAGATTCAGGTTTTGTTCATGTATATGTTTTATTACAATAATAAAACTCCTACTACAAATTTGTTATATATCCGATTTGTAGTAGGACCAAGATCCCTATTTTTACTAAGACACAAGCCAGCGTCGGCATGAAACTTGGTCATTAGCTATTTTAGGTAAGCAACTCCTTGCTAATCACATCTCTATATGATTCTTAGTTTCGTTAAACATCATATGTTATAACAAAACTCTACCCTGAGCCCAAAACTATTTTGGTAGTCTCGGTAAGTAACCTCACTCTACATGGTTCGATATGTCTGACATAACCCACCAAAGGTAAAAGGCGACGCCCACTGAGTAGGTCCCGTCAACCAATGAACAATGGTTTGAGGAGGATAGAGTAGGAAGAGCAGATTACTTAATTAAGGGTTTGTATTTATGCTTAGCCTTGTAAGCAGTAAGGTTGTAATATAGACCATAGCTACTACCTTTCATATAGGTGTAGTTTTTTTGTGTGGTTCTGATAAAGCGGTAAATCTAATTTACGTATTTCATATTAAAGCAGAAAATCCAATTTATTCAAAACTGTAAATCTAATTTACCAGTTCATATGTTCGTGAATAGGTCACGTATATTTCTACTAGTTTCTAATTCTTTATTTTGTAGCATTTGTTTGTGTTCCGTTTTATGTTGTAAACCATATAAACAATTTATATGCATTTCATATTAAAACAGTAAATTAGTTCAGAAAGCGTCAAGCAATTTGGTAACGTCACAAAGTTCCTTTTGGACCAGTTATCATACAAGTAAAGGGGTTTCCAGGAAAGATAGAGGGTCACTTGGGACCGCTTAAGTCCAATCTTTCCTACACAGAACCTTCTTCAACTCTATACGAATAACAGTTCTTACTCAGGTACTTTATTGCTTTATCACATTCTTAGATTACTTAACGCATCCGAAAGTTTTTGAAAGAAAGCGTAAAGAAAGCATAAAATCGCATCTTATCTTTCTTAGTCAGAAAACCGAACCAAGAAAATCATATTTTATTCGGTTTAGACTTTAAGTTGCAAATCTAAGAATTCAAACTGATAAACTATTTATACATCTAACATGTATATGGTACAAGATTTTTAGAAAATCAATCAGTAGGAGAGCTTGTGCTCTGATACCACCTGTTGGGGAATTCAGCTGCAAAATTATGTTTTCGAGAATTACCACGAAATTATGCACGAGAATTTATGATCACTCAAAAGAGAGCAATGTTTCTTTTAATATTTATAAACTCGGAAATGCTATCGGTTCAGACTGCAAGCGCACAATCCTATCGAGTAGTATATTCGAGGTCGATCCACAGGGAATATTGGTTCAGTGCTTTGAGCGATCGAATCACAATCTTTCGAAAGGCTAGACGAAATCTGAAAATTGAGAGATGTTGTTGTGATCAATGTAAATTAGGAAGCAATTAAAAATAATTAAAATAAAGATAGAGATGAGAATTCCTAGGGTTTCAGCACACCATTGCTACTCAATCCGCCTTGACAAATATATTCCTGTTGCGTCTGATTTCCTGTTGTTGTTTTATGAAAGACACCACATAGGTCACTGCGATTTATGTTACGCAAGAATGACAGATCTTTCATCGAGATTCTACATAGGACACTGCGATTTTCCTTACGCAAATGACTGATCTCTAAAAACCCCAAATTACTACACAGATCACTGCGATTTTCCTTACGCAAGTGATGGAATTTGGTACGCGTTTTGTTGGTCTGGTTTATGTTTTCCCCGCTAAGGTTTTCTTCACATAAACCTAATAGATCTCAACGAGGCTAATTCATACAAATAGTTTCTCTTACCATTAAAGTATTGTCACTACCCTAACGGACTCAAACTAGATCATTGAAGTTAGATGAAGAGATAATAAATCACAAAAGCATTTTGATTCAACAACAAGAAACCATAATCAACAGAAATATATATATTAAAACATCAAGAGTAACAAGGTTTACTACCTAGCCCTAAGAAAAGGAACTTAGCCGCGAAACGGCATTGTTACAAGCACTCCTCTCTTCTCACTTTAATCAAATCTAACCCTAATTACAAAGATAACTTCTTCTTCTGCCCAGGGGCTTTATATAGGAGTGGAGGGACGTCTGGAGGTTGAGTAGGGGCTAAGAAACTGATCTGGAAACAGCTGTCGGCAGTTATTCCCCAAGAGACGCCTTCGGTTACGGACCGTATCAGGTGATACGGTCCGTATTAGGACCTTGACGGTTAGGGTTTAATGCTTCCAGCGCTATCTTCTGGTCTGTGCTAGGCCTGGTCCGTATCAGGCAATACGGACCGTAACAGAGACTTCGTCGATAAGCGTCGCTGATCCGATTGACCCGATTCTAGCTCCATTTGGTGTAAAATAGTCCCAAAACCTGTTTTCTGCAATAAAACATAAAGAATGGTGACAGTAGCCTTTTTCTCTAATTAATTAAACATAAGTGTGAGAAAATATGCAAAACCTAAGCCAAAATCCTACGTTAATCATCATTATTTTGACTCTGATCAATTTATACCACAAAATTCTGTTTGAGAATATATTGCCAAACTCTTGTTTAAAAATTTACCACTAAATTTCGCTCAGGAATTTACCGCTAAATTATGTTTAGGCTTATAGTGCGAAAAGAGCGTAAAATCAAAATTTTACGTTCTACCATAAGCCGAGGATCTACTACGCGATTGATTTCTAAAATAAAATTTATTTAACATTTAAATAAATTAAATAACTTTTGTACCTTTTTTCAAATTCAAATTGGAATGCAGTCTAACTCTGTTACGGAGCACCAGACGTCTGATGCCTCTATCAGTTATCCACAGGAATAACCAGAGAGCCGGTAGTTCTTTTTCCAAAAATACTATACCGACGTATTCACAAAAACACTATTTGCAACTCGCAAGAATATACATGGAATACGTATTCCTTTCTTTTCTACACAAATCATTATTTAAGAGGAAACACGAGAGAGAGAGAAAATGATAATCGAATCGATCGACTTCTATATTTTCTCTCAGCCCTCAAGCCTTTATATAGGGCTTATGGTTAGTTTAAAAAAGACCAAAATGCCCCTGCAAAGTTATTCTAGGGTGCAATGACCGAAATGCCCCTCGAGCCATAAGCCCATAATTTAATTGATTTAATTTGGATTTTCAATTTGGGCTTTTGATTTGGGCTTTTAATTTAAATTCTAAACTTAAATTAGGCCCAAATTCAAATGGGCTTTTGACCCAAAATATTAATTCATAATTAATATTTTTAATCCATTTATTATCAATATAATTATTCTGAATAATTATATTTCTTGTGACTGTTGTTGCGATAAATTTAGACAACGTGTCGTACACGCTTATAAATTTAATCTGTTTAAACTTGTCATCTCTATGACATTTATTTATTAATTATAACACTTTATAATTAATTAATAATTCTCCGATTACTTTCCTATTGGTGTGACCCGATAGGATCTGTGTTATGTTGGTAATAGAATTAAAACTCCTTTTAATTCTATAAATCATAAGCGGCATCTGGCAGAATACATTATGACTACCCAATTGACACAGATGATCTTGTACAGTACAATATCACGATCCAGTAAACAATTTACTCGTGTTAATTCTTTTGTCTCATAATATCAGATCAGTTTCAATGTAGGTATATGTCATCCTGGCAAACTTAATCTTTTCTCGATCTTAAGTAGATAATCAAATATGATTAACTCTTTAATCATATCGCGCGCTGATAACCCTACTTCATCAAGAGGCCTAGTGATACCATCACTCGTATTATATACGAGGGACAATAGTAGTCTTAGTGAACATCTCCCCTCCGCACAAGTCATGTATACTGAAATGTCATTTGTATAGCTACTTTTTACAGATAGTATTGTGATCAGAGTCAAAATAATGATGAATTGCGTAGGGTTTTGGCTTAGGTTTTGCATATTTTCTCACACTTATGTTTAATTTATTAGAGAAAAAGGCTATTGTCACCCTTCTTTATGTTTTATTGCAGAAGGCACCCCTTGGGACTATTTTACACCCTAAACCCTAAACCCTAAAAGGCTACTATTGTTGTCCCTTAGGCACCACTAATTTCGAAAATAAAGAAATAATTGCAAATAAAATAAAGTAGATGAGTTTAGAGAGATTTGACACAATGAGTGATAACGGAGTTTGGCTTAAAATGCCTACGTCTTCGGGGCGTCGCAATCGCTTCTCGGTGCGCCTTTCTATTACCCAAAGGAGAAAGGTTACAACTTGTGAACCGGTGAGTCCTTACAACCAATGGGAAGTCACACAGCCAACTAGAATTGAGAACGAAGTCTCTAAGTTTGAAATCTCAAGATGAATGTTCGTGCGAAAACGCAACGCAAGTTTCGGTACGCTTGAGGGCGTACCTTTTAAAACTGCGCTTACACTTCACGAGTAAGGGTTGCAAGTGCACAACCCCTATCGAGTAATATAATCGGGTATCGATCCACAGGGACGGGCAATTGCTGGGTTAGAATACACCGAACTCAATTAAAAACTAGAAGTGAGAAAGATTGGGTTTGGTATTTAAGTTCCTAAAAGATCAATTCAAACAAATCGAACAATGCAAACAGATGTAATAAAGTACTAGAAGAAATGTAAACTGTGTTTTGATTATGGATAAAAGGCGTTTCCAGGGTTTCAGACTTCATCTGTGATCTGCCTCTAGTGGTACGGCCCGTACCAAGTTGGTACGGCTAGGCCGTACTTCACTTGGTAAGGCAAGGCCGCACCACTCTGGTAAGACCCGTACTGGCTTGCCAGAACAGAGCTTACCAGTTCGAGTTGATGCATTTCTTGCTGGTACCTTGTGCTAAACTCTTTAGAAAGGTTCAATTGACCATACCTAAGATTCCTAAGCCTCAACTCTCGTGTATTGGATCAAGATCTAGGTTGGAATGCAATTGATTGCCTTTTAGGGATTTCTACACCTCAATTTTCATATGTTGGTACAGATCTACCCTAGCTGGTTGATTGGAGACCTAAGGTACCCTCTAATCTGTCAATTAGAGGGGAACTCAACCTCTCGGCTTCAATTCGAACAAGTCTACCCTAAGCACTTGATTTGGTTGAGAGATTGAGATGATCACATGACCTTGATAGGTTTGATCTAGACCTAGAGGTTCATCATACACAATCACAGCAAACAAAGCAAGAGATAGCAAAGAAATCACAATCAATCAATCAAAAGAGTTCATACAAGATACAAGTCAAAGAAAGTCAAAGCAAATCAAGAATCCATCTCAAAACCCTAGAAACTAAAGTAACTACTCACAGCACATGATCTGATCTAAAAATACAATAAAAGAGGTAAAGAAAGCCATGGATCGAAGGGATCGAGTGGAGGAGGCTTGATCCGTCGAGTTTCGCCTCTTTCCTCTTCCTTCCTTCTTGCTCCTAGCTCCTCAGCTCTCTTTCTCTCTCTTACTGTGCTCTCAAATGTTTCTGGAATGGAAAAGCTCCCGAAATTGGAGAGCTCCCCGCCTTAAATAGCCTCTGCCAAGATTTGAATCTGTCAGGTCGCCTTTAGGTACGGCCCGTACCAAAGTGGTACGGCCTGGCCGTACCAGGCGTGATGAGCTGAAATCGGCTAAGTCCGGTGAGACCCGTACCAAACCTGGTAAGGGCCGTACCTCATCATCCCAAATCGCCGTTTCTTCGTGTGTTTTGCTCCAAACCTGCAGAAAACAAACAAACACTCAGCAGTACCAAATTCTAAAGATATATCGATGAAATGCACATGATTCTGGTGAATTAGGGCACGAATCTGGTACTAAAACAGGCCTAAAATAGACTAAATATGCGAGGTATCAATGAACACACAAGAACTCACTCTAACCTAATCTAACTTAAGATTAGTGAAGTTGATTTGAGGTTGTTTGAGGGATATTGAAGTTTTTGTTCTCACAACAATGGAGGAACTTGAGCTCACAGAAAATTGCTTTTGAAATGATTAGGGTCGGCTGTCTTGGTTGGGAGGAGAACCCTAAGGTTCTATTTATAGTGGCAGCTTTCAAATGAGCTATCTGCCATAAAACGTCCCAACGTTTTGTAAAACGTAGAAAACGTTTTAGTTCAAAATTTCAAATTTCTGTGAAAGTTCCTAAAACGTTGCCAACGTTTCACAAACGTTGCACGACATTTTTCCCTGGAAATTTATCGACTAAAATGCTATTTTGAAGTATGAAAAATAAATTAAAACGTTCAGACATTTTTACAAACGTTCACAACGTTTTAGAGTATTTTTTCAGCTTTTAATCGATTAATTTCTAGGTTTTTCACACTGATAAACGTCTGAACGTTTTGTTAAATGTTCTAACGATTTGTCCCTGTGAATCAACATCAAAGCTACTTTACCAAATGTAATTTTACAGTTTAAATTCTTGATAAATAACTTGATGATTTCTTCATTTCAAGTGCTCTTAATTGCAATTCCAATTATCTTGAACCTGCATTATTTCTAAAATAGAGAAAATTGTAAAATTCAATAATTGTATGTTTTGCAAATTAGTCAAATAGACTAAAAGAGAATTGCTTGAAACAACAATCTCCCCATTTTGACGATTTGCAAAACATACAACGCAAGTAAGTGCATAAATCAATTTTTCCCAAATTTTTAATTTCCCAATTAATCGGTTTTTGCATGTCTTGCATTTTCTCCCCCTTTTGGAAATCGACGAAAGGGAGACAAAATAACATCAAATAGCACAATTAATAGTGCTCCCCCTCAAAAGATGCACTCCCCCTCAATTTGATAATATGTGAATAATAAAATGTGAGAGTTATATATGGCATCACAAATGATATAAGCATGTAAGATAGCAAGTTTATAAATAATCATGCAAGCATATATCAAAGATCCATATCGATACCATAATTCAAAGAGTCAAATTAATATCATAATTAGCCTAAGCATAAGAGGTTCAAATCATGCAAGATAAAAATACTAGAAGTTCATAGCATAACAAAGACATAGCATAGCAATCACTTAGCAAATTTATAAACTTAAAAGAGCAAGGAGATTTTTAAAATGCGGGGTCATCTTCGTCATCTCCATCGTCACCTTCTTCATCATCTTCTTCATCGTCATCTTCGGAAGGAATGTGAGCGGCACTAGAGGTCGCACCACTTGAAGCACCATATTGCTTCACAAAGCGCCGAGCAAGTTCGGTGGTTGTGATATCAATATCATTGATTGCTTTGGTGTTTTTACGGCCTCGGATTCAGTTTTTGCGCGCATCTTCCTTCAATTCTTTAAGATCCTTCTTAATCTCAGTAAATTCATTGGTATTGGATACTTGGTATTGTTGCATGTGTTGAATAATCCAAGCCAATTGATTTTCCGCTCCTTGAGGGATCTCACCTTGAGCCATTTGTGGTACCGGTTGCGGTTCATTGTGTACCGGCGGTTCTTCTTCATACGGATCCCAATATTGGTTTGGTTGGGCATTGGGAGCATTTATCCAATCATTGATAGGTCGTCCGTCGGGTTTGAGCATTGGTAAGCCCGACTCCGAATGACCTTTGATCCAACCATGTTTGGGTAGAACATCAAGCAAATGGTGTGGTTCGTTACTAATGAGATGACTTGGAATGGTTATGCCACATTGGCGAATCATTCGATGAATTAAATGACCGTAAGATAGAGTGGCAATGGAGCTTGTGTAGCAAACGATCATGTGGCGAAGAATTATGTACGGGATGTTGAGCCTTTTATCATCTCGAGTAATGAGATGCCCCGAGTAGTACATTGGACCCCGCTCTATATTTGATTTGATCGTTGCTTTGGGTACGAGAATGTTGTTGATAAGAAGAAAAAACAAACGATGTAGAGATGAAAGATGTGAGGTATAGAGGGGTCCACCGCCATGGTTACGTCGATCAAACCAGGTTTTGTAGTGATCGGTGGATTCTAAGGCTTGATCGGGCCAATTTCGAAGGAGATAGGTTTCTTCACCCTCATTTGACAAACCAAGCCAATTGGCCACATTTTCCAGAGATAGAATAATTTCTCGCCCGCATACATAGGATTTGACAAGAAATGGTTCATCGGAGAAAGTGAGGTTGGAGTAGAAGGTTTTGGTAATCATCTCACTATATGGTTCATCGCAAGTGATCAAGGATTCCCAAGGCCAATGATTGATATACCTGATAATTTTGTCATCCTCGAGAAATCGAAAGGTAACCGAGGCTTTGTCAAAGTAGTAACAATTAGACAATTTCCGATCCAAAAATTGACCGGTGAAATTGGTATGGGCAATGGGATTCCAGAAAAGATAAGTGTTGGATCGAAAGAGATTCGTGTCCGGTTCAATTTCAGTTCTACTTGACTGACCCGCTTCGGTTCGGGCCCTTTTATTTCTAATTGCATTGAGTTTTGCAATTTTTGGAGCCATTGATTTGAGAGAAAAGTTGAAAGTTACCGATGTGAGAATGGAGCACAGATCCGTGAAGAAAGCGACTCTACAAGCACAATGGTGAAGACGGATCGTCGATTGAGCGGTCGGATTGCCGGATTCGAAGAAGTGGCTAATGGTAGGGTTGTGGTGGAGAGAGAGAGAGAGAGAAAAACTTGATTTTGAGAGAAGAAATGGAAAGAGGGTTGAGAGGAGAGAAGAAACCACTCAAATTTGCTTGATTTGGTGGTTTGTGGAGGCCAAAATGGAGTAAGGAGGTGTAAGGTGGCGGAGAGAAGAAGAGAAAGAGAGAAAGAAGGGTTTAAGAATAAGAAGAAAGAGATGAAGAGGCGTCGGTTCGCAGGAGGATTTTAGAGGCGGCGGCGAAAACGTCTAGGACATTTACAAAACGTCGTGCAACATTTTTCTCTGGTAATTTGTAGATGAAAATTTAAATTTTGGATTTTAATTTGACAGGAAAACGTCAGAACATTTTGGAAAACGTCCACAACGTTTTGGTTGAATTTTAATCGATGAATTATCTCGGAATTTTGAGAATTAATATTCGACAAAACGTCTCGATGTTTGACCAAACATTCCTAACGGTTAGTTGATTTTCAAGTTGTGAAAATTCAGTTGAATGGAAGACAAAGAAACATTCAAACGTTTCCTAAAACGTTCAGACGTTTTATATTGCATTTTCAGAAGTTTGAACATTTTCGGACATGAAGAACAAGAAATAAACGTTGCAATGTTTTACATAACGATTTGCTTCTTTTCTCAGATATGAATTTTTGAAGTTTTAGGATTGAGAAAACGTCCAGACGTTTTGTAAAACGTTACCGACGTTTTAGCTCATTTTGATGGATGTTGAAAGAGGTTCATAAACGTTCAAACGTTTTCAGAAACGTTTTGCAACGTTTATCTCTGGCATTTTTGTCTTAAAATGAACTAATTGATTGCTATGTTATCAATAGATATGAGATGGGTATGAGATTGAAATATTTCAGTCCTTAAATTCAAGCATGCCTAATTTAAACCTCAATTCATTGTGTTGTTGAGTATTTAAGGGCTTGGTAAAAATGTCGGCAATTTGATTTTTGGTATCAATATGAATGAGTTGGACTTCACCTTTTTCAACATGATTCCTAATAAAATGATGCCTTATTTCTATGTGCTTAGTTATAGAATGAAGAACCAGATTTTTGGATATCATAATGGCACTGGTATTGTCACACATAATTGGTACGTTGCGGAAGCAAATTTCATAATCATTTAAGATTTGGATCATTCATAAAATTTGTGTGCAACAACTACCGGCCGCAACATACTCGGCTTCCGCGGTGGAAAGCGTAACCGAGGTTTGTTTACGACTCGACTATGAGACAAGTGATCCGCCAAGAAATTGACACGTACCACTTGTACTCTTTCTATCCATTCGATCTCCGACAAAATTGGCATCGGTGTATCCTATCAAATCTAATTCCGATTGTTTACTATACCACAATCCCAAACTTAAAGTGCCTTTGATATATTTAACAATTCGTTTAACGGCTTTCAAATGCAACTCTTTGGGATTGGATTGAAACCTAGCACATAGACATACGGCAAACATAATATCGGGTCTACAGCGGTTAAATAAAGTAGACTACCTATTATAGCTCGGTATTGGGTGATGTCCACGGGTGTGCCGCTTGGATCCGAGTCAAGATTTGCGTTGATAGCCATTGGTGTTGGACTCGTCTTGCTCTCGGTCATTCCAAACTTCTTCACCAACTCCTTGGCGTACTTGGTTTGGCTCACAAAGATGCCATCCGAGAGTTGCTTGATTTGGAGCCCCAAGAAGAAATTTAATTCACCCATATGCTCATCTCAAATTCACTACTCATAAGAGAAGAAAATTCCTTGGCAAGTGCCGCATTAGGTGAACCAAAAATGATGTCATCGACATAAATTTGCACTATTAAAATTGAATCATTTCTCTTCTTTGTAAAAAGAGTTGTGTCATTCTTTCCCCTTGTGAATCCATTTTCAATTAGAAAGGAACTAAGTCTACCGTATCATGCTCTAGGAGCTTGTTTAAGGCCATAAAGTGCTTTGGTGAGTCTATAGACATGGTTAGGAAATGCCGGGTCAACAAAACCAGGTGGTTGATTTACGTATACTTCTTCGTCTATAAATCCATTCAAAAATGCACTTTTAACATCCATTTGGAATAGAGTGAAACTTTTGTTGGAGGCATATGCTAAAAGCATTCGAATGGATTCTAGACGAGCTACGGATGCGAAGGTTTCTTCAAAATCAATACCCTCTTGTTGTTTATACCCTTGAGATACTAACCTAGCTTTGTTCCGAACAACATTTCCATTTTCATCTTTCTTATTTCTAAAGACCCATTTAGTTCCAATAATCATTCGGTCCCTTGGCTTAGGTACTAGTATCTAAACTTTGTTCCTTTCAAATTGAGCAAGTTCTTCTTGCATGGCACAAATCCAATTTGAATCCCCATTGGCATCTTTGAAGTTTTTGGGTTCTACATTTGATACGAATGCACAATGGGCAATCATTTGATTTAATCCCGATCTAGTCCTAACCCCTTCCCTAGGATTCCCAATCACATTAGAAAGAGGGTGAGAGGAAACTTCCCTTAGGTCTTCGGGAGGTTGATATACAAATTGTGAAGATTGTGCCTCCTCGGTTTGCATTGATTCGTTCAATGGATTTTTTTTGGGTTGCTCTTGCTCGAGTGGTTGCTCAATGTTGTTGTTTGTATCTTCAACCTCATCATTCTCGAGCTCGGCATCTTCAACACCTACAATTTGAATACCTTTCTCGGCCTTTTGATTAGTAGACTCATCAAATTTGACATGTACGGATTCAATTATAATTTGATGAGATGCAATGTAAATTCTATAGGCTTTACTTGTCAAGGAGTATCCCACAAATATTCCCTCAATAGACTTAGAATCGAATTTTGTGATTTTAGGTGATTCGTTAAGCACGAAGTATTTCGATCCAAATACTCTAAGATGAGATATTTTTGGTTTATACCCCTTCCATAACTCATAAGGTGTTTTCTTCAATATTGACCTTATGCTAACGCGATTGATCACGTAGCAAGCCGTATTGACCGCTTCGGCCCAAAGGTGTTTGGGCAAAATGTATTCATTTAGCATGGTTCGGGCAAGCTCTTGTAATGTTCGGTTTTTCCTCTCAACAACCCCGTTTTGTTGTGGTGTGCGAGGAGCCGAATATTCATGTTTATATCCTCTTTTAGAGCATACTTCATCAAATTTTGCATTCTCAAATTCACCCCCATGATCACTTCGAATACGAATGATTTTTGTGCCCTTTTTATTTTCAACCCGATTGCAAAATCTAATGAAGTTTTCTATTGCTTCATCCTTATGTTGCAAAAATATAACCCAAGTAAAGCGACTATAGTCATCTACAATTACATATGCATATTTCTTTCTAGCTAAACTTGGTACACTAATTGGTCCAAATAAGTCCATATGTAGTAATTGCAATGGTTGATCGGTTGAGACCATATCTTTGGACTTAAAGCAATTTTTGGTTTGTTTGCCTTGGACACAAGCATCACACAATCCTACGATTTCTAATTTGTGTGTTGGTAAACCACGGACTAGGTCTAATTTAACTAACTTTTTAATGGAGTCAATTGAAATATGACCTAGTCTACGGTGCCATAATCTAGAGCCGGTTGTGATGGCATTCAAACATATTTCACCGGATTCAAAATGATTAAAATATAAATAGTAAACATTTTTCTTTCTCTTACCGGTGTAAACTAAAGAATCATCGGATTCTCTAAACAAGAAACAAGCATTAGTATTGAATTTAACATAATAGCCGGCTTCACATAATTTACTCACACTAAGTAAATTATAGTTCAAGCCGTCAATAAGGTAGACGTCCGATATGGTTAAGTTTTGGTTACCAACCGAACCTAATCTGATTATCGAACTCTTTCTTTGGTTACTACCGAAAGTAACCGACCCACCATCATATGGTTCTAAAGATTTGAAATTAGATTTATCACCGGTCATGTGGTGTGAACATCCACTATCAATGGTCCAAGCATTTTCTTTATGAGTTGTAATCAAACATACCTACAAGAGTATATATATATTTGCAATTAACATATACCTTGTCTTAATCTCCCCCTTCCTTAATGATTTTCGTTTTAAGTTGGGGAGATTTCAATTACAACTTTTAAGCTAGTTTAGCTTTGGGAATCCAAACAACATTTGATTTGTTGCTTCCTTTCCTAAAGCTACACTCTAATGAGGTGTGGCCAATTTTACAACAATAGTTACAAAATGTGACCGATTGCTTGACATTAGTTGAACCATGCTTGAAAGTGGCTTGAAATTTATCTTTCACTCCTTGAATTTGATTCCTATGATTTGTAGCTTTAGATTGACAAGGCTTATTTTTGTTGGAATCAAATTTATTATGATGTTAGGGAACATCTCTTGTCAAACCATTTCTTTGGTTTTTGTTTTGTAAAACATTCTTGTTGTTGATTTCGTAAAACTATCCATCCGGTCCTTTAAAATAGGTTTTGTTTGACCTTTTTGGATTGAATGTGTTTCTATCACTATTTTGACACTTGTTTTCATTTTTGTAATTTTTGTTAGAAAATTTGTACCTAAATGCATAATTTTGTGATTTTTGGTTTTGTTTTGCCTTTGTAGTTTGAGGAGTTGTCCCTTTATTTGACTCCTTTGTCAAAGGTGTTTTACCATGTTTGGAGTGAAATTGGTAATCAAAATACTCTTTGCAATTGAACTTGAATTTTTCTTTTGGGCTTTGTGAATAATTTGATTCAAATGAGGATTGACCCTTCTTGTATCTAATGCCCATTGTACCGACTTTTCAATTCAAATTGGCATTGATCAAATTATCTACATAGTAGGGATCGAGACTAGTGACATTTGAGAATTCACTAGGAGATCTTAAAGCCCTATTTTCGGTCTCTAGAGTTTGGATTTTCACTTTTAACATCTCTATATCCCCTATGTGTGATTGACAAGAATGTGATTTAAGTAGTTCCAATTCTAAATCTTTTATTTTAGACTCAAATTCAAGAAGTTGTGATTTGAACTTTTGTATGGTACCTTCCTTTTCAAGCACAGTCTTTTTGGATTCCTCAAGCAACCTAGGTGCATTATAATTCATTAGAGTTTCATCCATGAACGTGCTTGTCTCATTTGTCTCTATATAATTTTCATTCAAGTCAATTTTAGATTCATCTTTCCTAACTCGGTAACCATTTAGATGGTAGTCGGGGTCGGTCAAGTCAATGGAAGACATGTACCGGCTGGGAAAAGAGATAAGATGTACCTCATTTAAGGAGTTTGTTGAATCTTCTATAGATCCATCCTCTACCTTGTTGAGTATTTTAGATATAGGAATTTGGTACTCTTTTTGCCTTTAAAATTTATAAACCTTCGTACTCAAAGAATAGGTTAGTTGCAAGCGCACAACCTATCGATTGTAGTATTTAGGTGTCGATCCGCAGGGAGAGAGAGAAACACTAATTTTTAATAAAGAAAACTACTATTAAAAACAATAAAAGTAAAGTGGGGGGGGGTTTTGTTCTAAAATCCTAATGTTGGGTTCAATACCCGAAAGAGAGGAGTTTCGAACAATAAATGTAAATAAAATGAAGAGAAGAAAGATTGGTTTGTTTTCAAGTTTAAGGAGATCTAGGGGTATTCGGTCTACAATTCCTTGCTAATTCTATTTATTCGGTTTGTTTAAATTCATGTTTGATTTGATGAGGTTTCTAACCTATGTTAGCCTTTGGAACAAATATTAATACAAATACTTTGCGCTCTATGGATTAATGTGCCTCGAATTCTAGGGCTGTCACTAACCTAGAGGGATATTTAATCTCATGCTTCAAAGCATATATCGATATTTGTTCTAAGGTGTCCTAATTAGGATTTGCCTTCGCCTTTCGGTCCTTCACCAAAATCCTAACCTTAATTTCTATAGTTCCGGATTGGATATCAAAGTACGGTCGCTTCTAACCCAATCCTAAGGTGTGTCTTTATGGTTTCAATTAGTAGTCTCCTCATGACCAATGCCGGAATTCAATAAATTTAAAGCGGAAAGACACGATCAACGCGATTTCAAAACTACTTCAATTCAATAAACCCTAACCAGGTGAACTCAAAGGAACGAGTACTAATGAAATTCATAAAGAATAAATCACATAAATTAACAATCAAATCCGATAACACAATCATAATAAAAACAAATATCCGAATAAGCTAGAATTAAACAAGTTCATGCATTGACCTAAACCCCTAGAAAGAGAACTACTCTCTCTTGGAGAGTTCCATAACAAAGATTGGCAAAAACAATAAGAAATAAGATAAAGAAATGATTACACCCTTTCTTAGATCTAAAACCTCAATCTTGCCGACTCCTTGGTAGAATCTTCTTCTTCTCCTTCCTTGGAAAACCTTCAAGAATTTCTGCAGGATCTCTCTCTCTATATATGTGAAAAGTGGATAAAATATTGGATATGTACAATAATGGATCCTGAGAGAGATGAAATTCTTCTCCTTTTATAGCCAAAGGCCTTGCCCAATTTAGAGGATAGAAGTGGAGTTAGTGGGTGCACTCCTCAGACTACCATGTCTATTTTTGGCCTTCTAAAACGTGTTCCTTGGAAGCCAAGAATAGAAAACCTCTTGAAAATGCGAATTTCTGGCTGTCTGCGAGTCCAGTGCGTCCGCACTGGAGTTGAGTGCGGGTGGTCTGGGTCGCACCGACTCCAAATCTCCTTTGGTTCCAAGTTTCCTTTTCTGGATTTTCTACAAAATTTCCTGAGTGCGTCCGCACTGGATCTTAGTGCGTCCGCACTGGGAGACTTTTCAGGCTGATGCGGCCATTGATGCAGCTGTACAGAATTATACATTCCGAATTTGGATTTGTTTCCTTCATGAAAGTTGTAGATCTCTTTGTCCTGGTTCCGTCAAGCTTTGAATCACCCAAATCGGAGTTCGTATGACAAAGATATGGCCAAAATACAAACTGTGTGTCGGCTGAGTGCGTCCGCACTCTGGGTCAGTGCGTCCGCACTGCGCTCGGACTTTTCTGTTTTCTGTGTCTGATGGCTGAGTGCGTCCGCACTCTGGGTCAGTGCGTCCGCACTGCGCTCGGTTTCTCCTGTTTTGCTCTGAAATTCAAACGGGCATAACTCATGATCCGTAACTCCGTTTTCAGTGTTCTACCACTTTTCGGAAAGCTTGCGAGAAGATCTACAATTTGCTCCATTTTCTGTAATTTAAATAGACTTCGGCAGTAACTTGATTCTTGGATATATTTCATTATATTCTCTACTAAAATACAAGATATTTGGTACTATTATATGATAAAAACTAGATCGAATGTGTATATAATTTAGACCTATGAAATACCCCCAAGCTTGAACCTTGCTTGTCCCCAAGCAACATCTAAACTTGGACTACAATTCGATCTTTTTGATACACCTTATATCAAGTATGTTTATCAAATGAAAAATTTGTATGATCTTGGCAAAAAATAAAAATTCTCATGCAAATTTCTCAAATTTCAAGTTTAACCCTCGGATAATGATGACTCAACCCACAATTCGATTACTCTAACTTTTATTTCCTCAAAGGCCTAGAATTTATGAACTTTGTTTACCCAAATTGATTAAAAGAAATGCTATCTTAAACGTGGAATTTTCAAATACCCCCAAGCTTGAATCAAACTTAGGTTTAGAAATTTTGCGGACTACGTGTGTTGATACATGCATATTCACATCTTTGTTGTTGCTTTTGATTTTTCTCACTTTGATTTTTTTTTTCTTTTATGATTTAGCACTATTTTCCCCATCCTCATTTAAGCACCGGTTAGTTACAAGTAGTTAACTGTACCCAACCGTTCTAATTCAAGGGTGCTTTGCATGCTCTTAGTCTAACCCTTCCACTAACACGAATGTCAATTTTATCGGGAGACTAGCGGAGCAAGAGTGCTAAGGACTCATAACCATAAGTACGTCATGAAGCCGTAACATAGGTCATTGGAGTCACCTTTTATTTTCCCATATTTTTCAATTTTACCTAATTTCTCAACATTTATGCACATATCATGAATACACACATCCCTAAGTATTCTTTCATACTTGGGGATATCCCAATATTTCCAAACTTAAAATTTCCAAATCTAAATAGCTTCTCTAATCAATTTAAATTCCAAATGTCCTAATGTCATACACCTTTATTTCCACAAAGTTTTTCGCCAAATTATGTGGTCATTTCAAATTATTCCAAGGGGTTTACCAAAAATTCGAAAAAATTATGCATGAATACGTCTAATTTTGCCAATCACTCAAATTTATCCACAAAATGCATGACACAAAACTAGGTAAACATCCTAACAAGTCGGACTGGACCCTATTCATGGTTAGGTAAAACCCTAGTTTTAAACAAAAAATTTAAACATGCCTAAACTAAATGCAAGATACAATTGTGAATTTCAGTTTTTCATTTAACCCTCCCCCCAGCTTAAACAAAACATTGTCCTCAATGTGTCAATTGATACTAGAAGAGGAAATTAAAAAGAAAAATAGAAACTCACAAGATGTTGCTCGGTTTAACGTCGGGAGCTCGACTTGTTGAGGCTCAGTTTAAAGGTGGTGGATCATCGAGGGCAATTGCCTCCTTTTCGATGATCGGTTCATCTTGAATGAAATGTTTGAGCCGCTGTTCGTTGACCTTAAATGAACTCATTTTTTCGCTCCATATTTCGAAGGTACCATGGTCGAAAACTCGTGATACTTGATATGGTCCTTCTTGAAAACTTCTTCTGATGCGTTTGTCGTGCCAATGCCTCGTCTTTTTTTCTTGGTTCAAGGCGGCATTGATTATGGTGTGATGTATCTCATTTGGGCTAAGAGATTTGTATTTGAGGGTTGTTGGCAATGATTTGAGTTCGACCTTCGGTGGCGTTGTGCATGTTGAAACGGCAAAAACTTGGCTCTGCAAAGTTTCGTGTGGGCTGCCTAAGCCGCACGATTGGTTGTTTTCGTCGTTTTGAGCCGTTTCTTTGTCGATTTCTTCCAGAATTTCATCCAATTTTTCTCCTTCCTTCATCCTATCTAAATGATCATCAATTATAGAGTCTAAAACATCTACCCTGCATATCGAATCATTATCATTAGATGGAAATTGGAGAGATTTAAAAACGTTAAATTCAACCTTTTCATCACCTATTCGGAAAGAAATCTTTCCATCACGCACATCTATGATTGCACCTGCTGTGGTTAGGAAATCTCGTCCTAATAGAAGGGGAGTTTGTGTATCCTCTTCCATCTCCACAACAACAAAATCTACCGGTATGAAAAACTTACCAATTTTGACAATCGCATCCTCCATAATTCCTACCGGGTATCTAACGGATCTATCCGCTAATTGGAGTGACATTTTTGTTGGTTTCAATTCTCCTAGACCTAGCCTTTCATAAACCGCTTTTGGCATTAAACATACGCTAGCACCTAAATCACACAAACAATTATTGAATTCGGTCTCCCCAATTTTGCATGGAATAGTAAAACTACCGGGGTCCTTAAGTTTGGGAGGTAGTTTGGTCAAGAAAAGTGCACTACATTGCGCATTTAGGGAGATGGTTCCGACCTCTTCAAGTTTCTTTTTGTTTGACAACATTTCTTTGAGAAACTTGACATAGGTTGGCATTTGTGCAATTGCCTCGGTGAAAGGTATGGTCATGTTCAGTTTTTTCAATTGTTCAATGAATTTGGCATATTGTTGGTCTAGTTTGTGCTTCACTAACCGTTGTGGAAAAGGTAGGAACCTAAGAGGAGGAACATATTTTTGAGTTTCAGAATTGTGTACCTTTGTTTGGTTAGAATTACCCGTTTTGCGAGGCTCTTCCGAAGTTGTTGCAATTGGTGGATCAATTGGTGCGGCTGAAATCGGTTCAGATTGTGTGAATTGAGAGAGTCCTTGTGATTGGATTGGTTCATCATATTCCTTGCCACTCCTCAAGGTCACAGCATTCGCATACTCTCGTGGATTGATGTCGGATTTTCCCGGAAGTGTGCCTTGTTGACGAGAGGACGAAGATGCTTGTTGTGCTATTTGTGTCTCTAGCATCTTCGTTTTAGTTTCTAAAAACTCAAACCTATTGTTCAAATTCCTCAACGAATTCCAAATATCGGTATTGATGTTTCTTTGTTGGTTCATGAACTCGTTTTGAGAGATCACAAGGCCCTCTATCATTTTTTCCAGTTTGTCGTTTTGAGAAGGTCCTTGGTACGAGTTTTGGTTTGACCAGTTTTGGTATTGATTGGAATTACCTTGGTATTGGTTTGAGTTTGAGTTTTCATTTTCAGTCCTCCATTTGAAATTTGGATGGTTCCACCTTGTGTTAGGGTTATATGTATTCGAATTGAAATTATCGTTAGGCCTAACCTTATTGTAGATCGGATCGTTTCTCTTATCACCTTGATTGTAAAACATTGCATTGACTTGCTCGACGTCCTCTCCTTCTAAAAGGACTTTGCAATCAGCGGTGATATGAGTCGACTCTCCACAAATGCCGCAGAAGCCTTGTTCGTCACGGATTTGGCGTTTTGCATTTGTGCCATTTGATGTTGCAAGGCTTCCATTTGGGCTCTCAAGGCGGTGACTTCATCAGTTTTCAAGATTCCCGGTGTGGTTTGGGTTCGTCCACCTCTTTCGGCCGTCCATTCCCTTTGGTTGATCGCCATGTCCTCAATCATTAGCATGGCTTGCTCAGGATCCATCTTTGACATATTACCTCCTGCGGCTGAATTCAAATGAGTCTTGGTGGCTATTGTGCAACCTGCAAAGAAGAATTGAAAAAGCAACCACATGTCAAGGCCATGGTTAGGGCACAAGCGCTGGAGTTCGGCCCATCTATCCCATGCCTCGGTCAAAGACTCTCCCTCGGCTTGTTTGAATGTCGTAATCTTGGTTCGGAAGTGTTGGGTTTTGGATGGAGGGAAGTATTTTCCTAAGAATAACTTCTCCATGTCGTCCCATCTTCTTATGTGATCCCGATTCACGGTCCTTAGCCACGATCTTGCATTATCACGGAGGGATAGGTGGAAGCATTTGAGCTTGAGGTTGTCTAGCTCTTCTCCTTCTCTAGCGAAAGTGCCGCAAGATTCTTCGAAAACCGCCAAGTGGGCATGTGGATCTTCGTTTAGGGCTCCCCCAAACTGACTTTGGCCAAGCAAGTGGATTTAGGGTTTAGGGTTTAGGGTTTAGGGTTTAGGGTTTAGGGTTTAGGGTTTAGGGTTTAGGGTTTAGGGTTTAGGGTTTAGGGTTTAGGGTTTAGGGTTTAGGGTTTAGGGTTTAGGGTTTAGGGTTTAGGGTTTAGGGTTTAGGGTTTAGGGTTTAGGGTTTAGGGTTTAGGGTTTAGGGTTTAGGGTTTAGGGTTTAGGGTTTAGGGTTTAGGGTTTAGGGTTTAGGGTTTAGGGTTTAGGGTTTAGGGTTTAGGGTTTAGGGTTTAGGGTTTAGGGTTTAGGGTTTAGGGTTTAGGGTTTAGGGTTTAGGGTTTAGGGTTTAGGGTTTAGGGTTTAGGGTTTAGGGTTTAGGGTTTAGGGTTTAGGGTTTAGGGTTTAGGGTTTAGGGTTTAGGGTTTAGGGTTTAGGGTTTAGGGTTTAGGGTTTAGGGTTTAGGGTTTAGGGTTTAGGGTTTAGGGTTTAGGGTTTAGGGTTTAGGGTTTAGGGTTTAGGGTTTAGGGTTTAGGGTTTAGGGTTTAGGGTTTAGGGTTTAGGGTTTAGGGTTTAGGGTTTAGGGTTTAGGGTTTAGGGTTTAGGGTTTAGGGTTTAGGGTTTAGGGTTTAGGGTTTAGGGTTTAGGGTTTAGGGTTTAGGGTTTAGGGTTTAGGGTTTAGGGTTTAGGGTTTAGGGTTTAGGGTTTAGGGTTTAGGGTTTAGGGTTTAGGGTTTAGGGTTTAGGGTTTAGGGTTTAGGGTTTAGGGTTTAGGGTTTAGGGTTTAGGGTTTAGGGTTTAGGGTTTAGGGTTTAGGGTTTAGGGTTTAGGGTTTAGGGTTTAGGGTTTAGGGTTTAGGGTTTAGGGTTTAGGGTTTAGGGTTTAGGGTTTAGGGTTTAGGGTTTAGGGTTTAGGGTTTAGGGTTTAGGGTTTAGGGTTTAGGGTTTAGGGTTTAGGGTTTAGGGTTTAGGGTTTAGGGTTTAGGGTTTAGGGT